>CM061354.1:1350000-2550000 GCA_030867105.1 Liasis olivaceus
AGATCAAGTGATGCTGTCAAGGTCTTGTCCTAGTGCCTGGATGCTATTGGGTCTGGGCAGCGGGGTGGGGAACAGGCTTAAGTCAACCTTGACAAGTTGGAGTGGCTGTAGGTTGCTGGTTCTTCTGATGCTGTGGATTTTCCAATGGTAGTTCTGAATGGGGCTGCACTACCCCAGAAAGAACTGAGTTTTCCTGGACTTGCAACTCCCCCTTGAAAAGCAGGTGGTAGCAGCAGTCAAGAGGGCCTTTGCACAGAATCATCTTGGGTGCTAGTTAGACACGTTTTTGGACTGGGAGTCTCTCATGCCTTAGTCACCTTCCATGTGGATCATTGCAATGTGCTCTATATGGGGCTGCCCTAGAAGACCACCTGGAAGCTATAGCTGGACTAGAATGTGGCACTGTGAGCATGCCTCAGTGCATCTATGTAACACTTCTGCTGTACAAGCAGTGCTGGTTACCAGTGAACTTCTAGATACAGTTCCAGGTGCTGGTTGCCATCCATAAACCCCTTCATGGTAGAGGCCCTGACTATCTGAGCGATCACCTTTCTCCCATTGTTTCTGCCTGTCCTGTAAGATCCAACAGAGTAGACATACTTCAGATCCCATCTGATGGTGCCTAGGAACATGCTTTCTCCGTCACAGTGCCTGTCATAGCTCCAAATCTGCTATCTGTTAAAAGATCCTTGAAGACGTGGCTTTACCCTAGGATCTGAATTAGGTTGGAGGGTATGCCCACGTGGACTGGACTCTGTTTGGTACATCTATATTAATTATTAAAATCAGTTTAATAGCCACTAAAATTGTTACAATAACAAATCTTAGTCATTCCATGACATGGTGGAGGAAGTGTTTACATTGTTCAGCAGCTGCTCAAGCAAAACCTGCCAAGTCCCATCTAAGATGTGGCCCACATTCTTATCCAGGTTTCTATGAAGTGCAAATGACCAGACAAGGGCCATTCTTGATGGGCAAGTTCATCAATGGAACATGAAGCCCAGATCTGCTCTCCAATCCAACCCCAGCAGCTATACTGATTCTGAACATCGCCAGAGGGAGCCTGAGATGAAGAGATGGGGAAGAATTATAAGGCCTTTGTTTCCCTACCGGATGCCCCTGCAAATAATGTATGTTCATTTGATATCTTTCTGATGAATTTACTCCATGGCTGTGTTCATCTGTTCCCTTGTAGTTAAAAATGTTCAGCTCAACCCAAGCATAGTAAAGCAATTACAATCAAACTTGGTAATGCAAGACTAATTTAGATACAAAAAAGCCCATACAGTATGATACAGAATCCTCTTCCACTCAAACAAAGCCAATTAAATGCCAGGAGGAATAAAGAGATTAAATGAGTTTGACTATATGTATTGGCAAACCTCCCTGCCATCAGGAGGAGCACAGATGCCAGGAGTCATTCATGCGCCATGCAGCCTCACCTGTTCCTCCATCGCCCCTCTCTTTGCTGTTAGATGCACCTGAAGGACATCCATTTGAGAGTCCACCAACTGCTTGTGTTAATAGGCCTTGAACGCTGCAAAGAAGGAGACCCCATTTGCCAGCATCATGCCTCTGGTGGGACAGGGAGTACAAGTTAGGGCAGCCAATTTGGGGCCATTATAGTTTTCTGCTGGCTTGAGGACTGGTAGGTCACATTTTACCTTGGTCATGAGGAAGAGCCCTGAATTTTGTTAGCTTTATTCTTGCTTAGCTTTTTGGTTAGTTCAGGGTTCAGTGTATTATGGCAACCCAGAGGATAAGTTAATTAAGCATGCTCTGGGTTTTCAAGGGTTGTAAGATCATGTCCCCAGAAAGGCTGATAGTCTGAGGAAACAAGGAGTTCAGAATTAGATTCCATTGTGGGTCTGTTCCAAAATAATCCCCATTTCTTCTTATGAGCAACAGCCTATCCTGTCCCCCTCTTAAGCATTACAAAAGACCTTTGGATTGATTATTGGAAAGTTTTACCCTTATACAGCTTGTTCAAGAATAACAAAACCTGAAAAATCTATCCCCATCCATCATCAGCAATCAAGGATGGTAAAGGTCTCAGTTAGCATGTCCAAAGAGAAAGGGAAGGCTGCAAGTTGGGGAAAGGGGGTCTTCAAGCATGCAAGCTTGCTTCCCAGTCTTTCCATTCCATCTGAGGTTCCTCCCTGCTCCCCTGAATTCCCAGGGTCTCTTGGAGAATTCCCAGCCTGAACTGGAAATGTTAGCAACACTTTCGACTTCCTAGAGGCAAGACCAATTTTGGTGGGCTTCACTTCCAGAGAGGTCCTTGGAGTCGAGGAGTTGCTGAGCTCCATGATGAATTCACTTCCCATTTGAGTCATTGGATATTATTCCGCCTCTCGGCCCAAGGCAGCCAGAAACGGATCTTTGGAATGTTTAACCTAGATATGGGGGGGGGGGGGGGGGGGGGGGGGAGAGAGAGAGAGAAAGAGCACAGGACACTCTCCCTTGCAATGTTTTGGAACATTTTTTATAAATGTCTTGAAATTCCTGTAATTATGGCTTCAGCCGGGGTCAACCTGTTCTGGGCTTAGGCCAAGGGAAGAAAACTTGTCCATACAAGTCCCTCACATTTTGAAAACTAGCATTTAAAGGAGAAGAGTTCCTCCTGGTGCCAGGACTGAGGTGGCCACAGGCAAGCTTGGGACATCCCCACAATCAGTTCTATCTCTTCAGTTTCACTTGCTCAGCCTCTTCTCCTCTCCAGCCTTTCTCAACAGAAGCACCCTCCAGATTCATGGAATTCAGCTCCCAGAATTCCTCAGCCAACATGACCTTGCTGAGCATCCTAGGAAAGCCAGAAGATCTGGAGGGTGCCCAATAGGCATGGCTGCTGTTGCTTCAACCCCCCCCCCCCCCCGATAAAGCAATGGCAGATTCCACCAACTCCCCTCCTTTCTCTTACTGTTAATTTTGAAACCGCTGGAGGTGAGCCAGGGAGTAATTCTGGGGTGATCAGCTCTTCGAATCCTAGAGGTGCGTTGGGTCCAAGGAATCCAAATCGGATCAGTGAGATGCACAAAAAATCATCCATGACAATATCCACTAATAAAATATCCAGCCAATCACAGAAAGGTCTCCTAACTCTACAGCACTTCTCTCCACCTGTAGCTGGGGGAGAAAACAAGAACAATTTGCAAAGTTGACTTGAGTTGAAAAACAAGCAGAGGCAGTTAAGGAGACCCTGGACATCTGCTTTTTATTTTAAGGCAGATTTACCAAATTGCACTTTGGTGCTAATTTGCACTTCTTAAACCTATACACAAATTACATAATGTGGTTGTCCTTGAATATTTGCACTTTGCCTGATTTTGCAATGTAGTTTTCCACTTTAAAAATATTAAAATGCATATATTTATATTAAAATATAAAGTACACTTACCCCTATTGTATATATTGGTGAAAATAATATACCTGCTTCCAAAAATTGCATGGAGTGGGAACAATGCATTACAACATTGTCTATTTTAGGACAAATGTTCATGAAAATGCGCATGCAAGAGAAAGGGCAAGAAAAGTGCATGTACACCTTGAATGTACATCTTTCTCCTCCCATCTATTCATGAAGTCCTTCATAAATAGTTAATACGTTTCGTTTCAGAACAGACTTGGGGGAACTATCTTCTGATCAACCTTTTGTTTTTGATAATGTTACAGAAGACTTCCAGTCTTCTGTATTGATGTTTTTAACCCTTGTTAGCCAGCTAGAGTTTCATGGTAAGTGGTCGAGGGAGGAAGGGCAGGAGGAAGGAAGGAAGGAAGGAAGGAAGGAAGGAAGGAAGGAAGGAAGGAAGGAAGGAAGGAAGGAAGGAAGGAAGGAGTTTAACCGTTTGGAGCAAGTAGATTGAAATTTACACTTGGTTGGCTGTCCTGATCGTGAGATGCATGCCACTGCCCAATTAGCACAAACTCTGCCTTCATTTTTACAAACTATAGTAACGTTTTACCCGTTAAGGTCAGGCAAAGAGAACTATCATCCTAGTATAAACCAGCATTTTTCAATCTTAGCAACTAAGATGTGCATCATTCAACTCCCAGAATGATGCACAGATCCAGAGGGAGATTCAGAAGACTGACTTTTTGATTGCCCATAGTTGAACATGGACAAAAAAGAAAAATCTTTAACTTGTTTTTTTGGTTGAATCAAAATAGAAAAAGCCCAAACTAGGATTTTAGAAGGGATAAAGCGTGCCAAATATCACTGAAATTGGTACAGAATTTTGAGGGACATCTAGAATCTTTTAAAGCTTATTATTTTGAAGCAGAACGCACTGAAATTTGCAGCGGCCAGAGCCCCTCGCGTGGGGAATGCCCCGGCCGGAGTCAGAATGGCACAAAAGGAGTACAAGTCATCAGGAGTAGCAGCGCCCCGTTTTGAATGTGGAAGGCTTGATTGTCGGGGCTGGAAGTGAACCATCCGCTCTGCCCCAAGAAATGAACATCTGTCCCAGATGACTTGACCCGGCCTTGGGACCTGCGGTGCAGATGAAGCTGATTTGCTTGCCTGTTGCTTGAGCTCTCCTGCTGGCAGGAGAAGCCACCCAATTCATTCACAATAAGCCAGACTTCTTTAAAAAATTCTTCAGAATCTTGGCTTACTGTAATGTGTGAACACGGTTCCAATTGTTCCCCAGGGTTGCATAAGGATGATTGCTTGCTTTCTAATCTTTCTCCTGGCATCCTTTCATGAAAACTCTTGCTGCCAGTGACCTGCAGACTGACCAACGCAGATGAATAAGGAGGCAGAATCTCCAAATATATTCAACAGAAGGGACTTTAGCTTCACTTGGTCAGGATCTTCTGCTCCAAAACATACATTTGCTCACTTGAGAAAACAGCCAAAATCTGGTTAGGGTTGGGAACAATAAACTTACTGTTGTGCAGACCCATTTGTTTTGGCTCACGTAAACCAAAGCACTGATATTATATATATCGTTTCCTTTCATCCTCTTCTCTCCTGCTTTCTCCTCCGTTACTGAGATAAGTGGCAGAGAATGCACATTTGACAAACGGCTATTCGTTATTCTACAGACTTGCCAACTCTATTTTAATACAGGCGTCTTTTTCCTTTCCCCATTAAAATCTTGACTTCTTTATTGACGGCTGCTATTAGTTGAGATTATTAGACCAGAGCAAAGCAGTCCAACTCATCTCAGCTCTGGAGCAGGTTGGGAGGGATACAACATACCCATTGCACAGAAGACCAACCTAACGCAGCCCACTTGCTAGCTGGCTTGTCTATTGATTCCCTGCTTGATCAGCCGCCAGAGGGACCCCCTCCTATTGAAGTCGTAAGGAGAAATTATCCCTTAATTTCTTCCTTGGCTTGATTGCCTGCCACTGTGTTCCTACGTCCTCAGTCCTCAAGTATCGGCCGTCTGGATCAGTGTTTCTCAACCTTGGCAGCTTGGAGATGGGTGGACTTCAACTCCAGAATTCCCCAGCCAGCATGGCTGGCTGGGGAATTCTGGGAGTTGAAGTCCACCCATCTCCAAGCTGCCAAGGTTGAGAAGCACTGCTCTGGATAGAGTACAAGAAGGGAACCTGCCCCCGTGTCAAAAGGCCCTTTGAAGAAAAAAAAAAAAACGATGGGCTGATTGGGGCCTTTTGTTCTCTTGACTTAAAGTCCTGGCCTTTCAGACACTTGGTTTGTTTTTAGAGCAAAAGATGCAACAATGAAGGCTTTCCCACTCTGTTCTGAATGAGTTCATGTCTGAATGCTGGACTGAACCTGCTCAGACCCCCACGTGCGACCCTTTGGGCAACAGTCCCTCCACCCTTTTTCCTGGCCCATCAGGGTTCTGCAACATGGTGGCACCCCCATGTCTCTTGCTCCTACTGTCCTCAACCCCACTGACTCAACTAAAGCAGGTTGGGGCTTGTAGTGGAAGGTCACGGCCTCTTTCTCTCTCTCAGAACAGGTCCAGGGGTTCCCTCTATGCCCACTTTCCTCCCTCCGCTTTGCTGTTTCCCCAAAGAGGGTTCGAGCAGATGCTTCTGGTCTAGCTCCAGCACACGATGACTCCATGCAAGATCTGGGCAGCCTGCTTGGAAATTCAGGAAGAAATATACATATACTTTAAAAACCCCTTATAGCTAGGAGGTGCAAACAGCATGCAAACAATTTTGAGAAACACGATCTGCAACTTAGCCTCCAATGGTATTCCTCATGGACGTGGATTTGGGAGTAAGGCTCAGCTTACCCACCTGGGTTGAGACGCTGTCTATTGCTTGTCCCAAGTAATCTCAACTTTCTGCTTGATGCCTCCACTTTCGAATGGCCTGCTTCCCAGAATTGTGGTCTTTCTCCTGGGAAGTAGAGAACCTCACCTGAGTGGCACCTTGGGGTCTAAAGGTCTCTGCAAGACCAACACGGCAGAAATCTGGCTGAGTTTTGCCACCCCTTCAGAAACTGGCCTTAAATGGGCATGGAGCATGGATGCCCTCTCCCCCCCGCCCCGGCAGATTGGCCCCTTCCGTCGATCCATTTCACAACGCAGTGCCTTTCCCCAGAAAAGCCCCCCGCTGTGCCTGCCCCGAGCCAGAACGGCCTTTGGCAAGAGGAGAAAGGCTTCTGTGCTATGTGGTCCCGCTCTTGTCAGGCTGTGGTCAGGCCAGCCAAGCAGGCCTGCCTTGGCAGCCATCTTGAGCCAGACCAGACAGCGCTTATTAGCAGAGTCCCCTCTCTGCCCCTCAGCCACAGGGGCGCTTTGTTCCGCCTTCCGGGCCGTCGTGAGGCTCCCTCGTTCCTCTGGGTCTCAGCAGGCATGTGGCATGTGATGTGGTTGCCCAGACGCTTCGCCGGGTGGCGGACGAGGCAGCGCAGAGACGAGCCTACGGCCCGTCCTATTTATAGCCGGCCTCTCGGAGCTGCCCCGGCCTCCGCATTCCTAGCCTGTGAACAAACCCAGGCTGGGCTTTCGGAATAGCGGGGGCTGTAATTACGCGGCGGTCGCTCAGCCGGCCTCGTTCCCGGGTCTTGCTCGGAGGGGAAGACGGCAGGCCGCTGTGCGCAGGACACGGCGGCCGGACCCTAGCAGCACACGGCAAGGCCGAGGGCGGCAGGGGGAGCCTCTGGAGCTGCTCCTGGCCAGGTGGAGAAGCGGAGAGGGAGGGTCCCTCTTCTCCTCCTGCACCTCATCTTGGCCCCCAAGGCACGTAGGGCAGCGAGGGATTTTCCGATTGGTCCAGCATCTGTTTGCCGTGGGACACTTGCCAGCCAGGCTACGCTTTAGGAGCAATTTGCATGCCAGCTTTTCTCCGTAGAAAGTCCTTAGGGCCAGGCCTGCCCCAAGAACCCTCGCACCCCCTTTGACGTCATTTTCTGCTAGAACAAGCGTTCCTCCTGTTATTCCGTTTTCAACACCTGCACGAAACCGCTGGGCGAGATCATCCGCCATCATGGGGTGAGGTATCATCAGTATGCTGATGATACGCAGCTATACATCTCCATCCCGGGTGAAGAAAGTGATGCCGTGGCCGCCCTTTCGCGGTGCCTGGAGGCTGTGGGGGTCTGGATGGGGAGCAACAGGCTTCGGCTGAACCCTGGCAAGACGGAGCGGCTGTGGGTTAATGGCTCCTCCGGATCCGGGACGTTGTCATCCTTGGTGCTGGATGGGGTGGCACTGCCCCAGACAGACCCAGTGTGTAATTTGGGGGTCCTCCTGGACTCATGGCTCCTGCTTGAACAGCAGGTGGCAGCCGTGGCTAGGAGGGCCTTTGCACAACTTCGGGCTGTGCATCAGTTATGCCCTTTCCCGGATCGGGATGCCCTTCAAACAGTCACTCATGCCCTTGTTATCTCCCAGATAGACTACTGCAATGCGCTCTACTTGGGGCTGCCCTTGAAGAGTATCCTTGAAGAGGGACCACCTCTTCCTCATTGGGTCCCAGTTTGCTTCCCGGTCCAGTTCAAGGTGTTGGGTATCACCTTTAAAGTCCTACATGGCATGGGGCCGGGTTACCTGAGGGACCGCCTCTTCCCCACGACTTCAGCCCGTCCCACCCGATCACACAGAGGGGCCATGCCCTGGACCCCCTCAGTAAAAGACCGCCGACTAGCGGGGTCCAGAAGGCGGGCCTTCTCTGCTGTAGCCCCCACCCTTTGGAATATCTTGCCCCCAGAGGTGAGATTGGCCCCCTCACTCCTGGCCTTCCGGAGGGCTTTGAAGACCTGGCTCTGCCACTTGGCCCCGGGTGGGGAGGGAATACTTCAAGCGTGGGGATGGCTAGCCCCATAGAGGCCTGCTGTCTTCAGCCCCAGATCCTTCATCTTCTTGGACTCTCCTCCTCTTTTTTAGTAATGTTTTTAAATTTTTATGTTATATGTATTTATATGTATTTATGGTTTTAATGTTTTGTGTGAACTGCCCAGAGTCCCCCATTGGGGGGAGATGGGTGGGGGAGAAATTTAATTAATAAATAAATAAATATTCACACCAGCCTCCGTGGTGAAGTTTTGCATCATGGCTATTTTAACACTGGCCGTATATCCGCCTTCTGTGTGCCTTTCCCAAACATAGGTCCTCTGCTGTGTGGGGCTTCAATGCCATCTTCTCCAGGCAGCTCCCAACGCAGATGTGGGACAGGTCTTCTGTGCAGTAGGAACCCTAACCTGAAGAAGAGAGGTCCAGCCCCAAGGAGTTTGCAACCACATTCCAAAAGCAGTAGATGCAACCAAGGGGCAGGAGGCAAGGAAGTGGGGCAGTAAGTAATTGGGGTGTCCAGCTGAATGGCCTTTCAGGCATCCTTTTCAGGCCTGCCCTTCCACGTGCAAGAAGTGGTTAAGAGAACGTGTTCAAGCTGCTTCCAAAACATATAAGTATGTTTTATCTCAAGAGTGCCAGAATTTACTGTGCAGCAAAAAAGGGGAAATCTTGACATAAGTCAATGAAAAAAACAAGCACAAACTAGAAAGTGTAAAATATAAAATGTTAAAACATTTTATCTACCATGTAAAATACACATTATTCCGATTAAATCTTATAATTTCCAAACAAAGGAGGGAAGCCAGAAGACACCTAAATACTTGGCCGTAGACAGTGCAAACTGAACTTTTTCCTCCTTCGTAAAGCCGGCCAAAGGCATCAGCTCTGTGTCCAAGGTCCTCCATCGTTCAGGCTGGCAAAAGGCCTTTATCTTTTTTCTTCCAGGACAAGTTACATGGGGATGTTGAGGATAAGCCGAAGATAAGTCTGGGTCCAAACGCTGCAGCCGGCAAAAGCACCAGGGCTGCTTGTAACAAAAGAACAGCCAGTTTAGATATGACGGCTGAACACACTACAAAGAAACCTCAGTGACTCAAGGCTGCGGTAAAAATGGGATTGCTGACGGCTGGCTCGCCTCCTCCACGGCTCGTGTGTTAGGAGTCAGGGCTGCACAGTTGGCCCCAAGCAGCAAGAAGTTGTGGAACTGGCTGATTATTTTTCAAGGTATAGACGGACACTTCCGTAAGCAGGTGGCAGAACCTGGAAAAAAAACTGAGGCAAACAGGTGAATGAGGGCTACCTAGCTAAAGCTGAACTTACTTAAGAAGTCAGCAGGACCCCTGGTGACTGAAAGGATGCATCCATGGAGTTTTCTTGGCCACAGTATGGAAGTGGTTTCTTCCAGGATGTCTTTCCAACTTCCCAGTCTCGCCCACAGCTCAGAGATTCATGAGAGGTCTCCCTCCATGGGCTAACTAGGCCGGTCCTGCTTAGCTTCTGAGCCCAGAGAAGGTTGCTGAGCACTCCCCTGTTGCTTAGTCTTCTCCCACTGATTGCAAGAAGCTGCCTTTAATGGGTTGGCCCATTAGTCCATCCTGGCGCCACCCACTCTGCTGTGCTCTACTCTAGCAGCAGCTTGCAAGATTGATTCATTGATTGACTGATTGATTGATTATATACCAGCAAGTTGTTTTTGACACCTAGCGACCACACAGATAGATCTCCATGACGGTCTTTCAGGTCTTCCAACAGTTCCCCCATTGCCACTGTGACTGAGTCCATCTATCTGGCTGCTGGTCTTCCTCTTCTTCTCTTTCCTTCCACCTTTCCCAGCATTAGGGCCTTCTCCAGAGAGTTATTTCTTTACATAATATGTCCAAATTCCAGCCCGGTCATTTGTGCCTCAAGTAAGAACTCTGAGTAAATTTGTTTGATGATCCAATTGTCTGTTTTCTTGGCTGTCCATGGTATTCTCAGGAGTCTTCTCCAACACCAAAGTTCAAAAGCATCAGCATGTAATCCCAGCCTTACTACCCAAGTCCTCCTAATTGGAGCTTTGAGGGATTCAGTCTGGGGCTGTCTGCCCACAAAAGGCAGGGTTTTACTTCTGCCCTGCCTCTCCTCCAGGGAGTTCCTGAGGGTCACAGGTTCACTCTGCCCCTTTTCTTCTCATAACACGCCTGTGACAAAAGTCAAGCCCAGACTTGTCCCAGATCATCCAGTATGTTTAATAGTTGAAGACAGAGTGGAACGTGGTTCTCTATCCTCAGTAACCCTACTCTAGTGCCCTAAACAGTGCGCCATATTGTAGCATCCCCAATGAAGTCCTTGGGTCAAAATATGGAAAAAATGTACTTTAATGCTGAGTTGATGATCTACATCTGCAAGCCCTCCTTCTCCAGAAATCCTGCTGCCATGGGAAGCACGCACTGAAATTATGCACAGTGGATACCGTTGACTAGTCCATGAGGGAGACAGCAATAAGAGAAGAACCCACTGCTCTTCCTCTGCTCTTCTGTACAGCATTGGAGCCAGAAGATAAGTCATTTGCATGCACAGTTTTTGCAGGATTGCCTGTAAGGGCACCTCTCCCATGACCGCCGCCCCCCCCCCCCCCCCCCGAGCTGCAGCCTGGCATCTTCAATAACTTTTGAGCTACAATCTTCATAAACTGTCTCTACTCTCCATTCTGGCTAAGAGTGATATGAGATATAATCAAAGCATTTATGGGATCATCAGCTGATCTCCAAATGCTGAAGGACAACCTTGAGCAATCTAGAATTCTCTAAAGGGGCTGGAGAACAACTCAGAATTCCCACCCAGCCCCGGGTTGGAGGTCTGAAAATTGTATGGTGTGGATAAAGGCAGATCAGCTAATGTGACAAATGAAAGAACAACTGTAACTAAAATCATGTAAGTTCACGTGGACATCCTCTAAGGAGGTTGCTAAAAATCAAAATGCAAAGAAGGGTGAGAAATATCTGCAGGCTTGGGGAGTGAAGTATTTCCTGCAAGGATATGAAAAGGACTGAGAAAATGGAGAAGAAACTGCCTTCTCTATCTCCCTGATCATTCTCTGCTGCCTCCTCCGTTTTCAGTCAGCTAAGGGTGTACATTTGAGAGAAATGTCTTGGTCTTCTCCACTTCTGTCTATTCTTTGCCAAGAGAAAGAGAAGGGGAAGGAGATGGAAAAGATACACAGCAAAGGAGAGAACTCAGGGAATGCCAGCCAAATTATTCTATGAAGTTTGCTTTTATGAAAGAATGTGTGTGTGTGTGTATGCACAACCAGTTATTTAGGACTGTGGTTTATACACACAGAGAGAGACACACCGCAGTCTTAAACAACTGGGAAGCTATTTCTATTTCTGCTCATTGTCAGATCTCTGCGCCATCCAGCCCAAATCTCCTGGCACTTCATCTCTTCCCCAGACCAGAGCCTAATTGGATGTGTTCAGATTGTCTAGAAACTCTAAGCCGTTTTCCTGATCTCACGGCTTCCAAGGCTCCGTCATTCAAAAGGACATCCCATAAGGTCTTCTCTCCTAATTCCTTAAAGCTGGTGTGCCTCCCACATTGGCTCAGACAGCTTCATTTCATCATATCTTACAGCTTTCAATTGCAGGAACGTGTTGAGAACGCTTCAAGGACAGACATGAATGCCCTGTTTTCAGTCAGCCCTCCTTGACCGGAGTCTTCCAGGGAAGTTGAACTCCAATTCCCATCATTCTCAGCCAGCATGAGCCTTGAGTTATGCTGGCTGGGAATGATGGAGCTGAAGTCCTGTGTGTCTGGAGGGCGGAGGAGTTGCAAAAGCTCCCAGCTCCACTCCTTGGCATCTCCTGGGTATGAACTCCAGGAAAACTGCTGCCAATTAGTACAAGTAATAATCAGTTAAGCAGGAACACATCAGAAGAATATTTACTTGAATGTTTGCAATCCAGGAGGCAAATGGGAGTTAAGGGGCCCTCACCTTTTTATAGCTCGGCACAGGGAGAGGGAGCATGTCTTGGGATCTTCTTCCTCCCCCCAACAAAGAATGGGAACTCCTAACTAGTCTGAAGATGCTGGCAGCCGTAGTTGACCTGCTGCAGCATCCAAAGAGAGATAAAGGTGTGCTTGACAGTTTCTACTCTGCTGAAATCTTTGGGGTTTTGGACTCCTCTTGATCTGCCTCCCCAAATTTTCAGAGGCCATGAAAACTCAACCCACAGAAATGCCTTTGGGCTGCCTGGTGGGAACACCTCTGCTGTACACAAAGGAGCTTCTGAATGTATTGGCCAGTTAGGAGGCTGGAAGGTCTCTGCAGGGATGGACCTCAGGGCCCTCTGGAAGCAATGCCCTGGCACAACTGCTTCAGAGAGCTGCCTGACTCGTCCTGAAGCCTTTGGTCACCCAACCACCTTTCTAGCATGGCTGGTTTTCTTTTTGCCATAAAGAGGTAGGACATGTCCCTTTTCCTGTCCCTGCAGATTCTGCATTGGCAGCCTTAGTCTGGCTTCTCCGTCTCTGCCCTCACCTTACGGATTCTCCTGCCACTATCTGTTCTCTTCCCTGGTGCTTCAGCACTGCAGTATCCCGTATCCCTGGAAGAAACATATTCCCTGCACACATCAGTCCATTTACTAGCAATCTTTTCCTGAATGATTCTAGTAGTTTCATAGATTTTAGTGGTTATCAAGTCTCTTTCTATCAGCTAAACCTCCAGGGGCACCACCCTAGTTTCAAGCTGTGGGGTGGCACTCTGGGGAATCACTCTAGAGGCCCATTGTCAACTCCCAAAGCCCCAAGACCCTTCTCTTCCTCTGTCTGTCAGGGCTAGTCACCCGTTCTTCTAACCCACAAGTGGTGACAGGAGCAAAGAGAAGGAGGCAGCAGCATCTGGTCACCTTGCTCTCTCACTTTGGACAACTGTATGGAGAGGATCAAAAAGAGGAAATTAGTCAAGCAATCCCTAGGCCAAGTAAGGAAAGGCTTTTCATCTCCAAGGGCCCAACATTGAGCATCTTGGACAGATGTAGAGCACCTCAAAAGAGTTCACTGTGTACCAAGGCTATCCAAACCCACTGACAACACACCTCTTCTCTTGATTCATGTGAAGACGAATGACAAGAGCAGAAGAGACCTTCAAAGACTCTCTGGAGAGTCCGAGGCCAAGGCATTTTTGTAACCAAATCTTTCCATCTGAAGATTGTGTCACAACTGGCTATGCAGCTGGAGTTGCCAAGATTCTATGACAATGGCTCATCCTACCTTTATGAAGGATCTTGGGAAGAGATTACAAAGGATGGAAAGGAAAGGCTGGGCAGGTGCCTTGCCAATTTCATCAAGAGGGTTCAGACTGGAACAAAAACCCACAACTGAACCTGCAGTCAAAGACTGGGGAAGAAAGCAAGACACAAAGGGAGAAGCAGGTGGCCGGGAGGAACACTCAGAGCTTCTCAGGACACTGCAACAGGGGCATGAGAGGTGGTAGTCAAAACCTCTGGAAAACTGAGCATGAACAAAGTGTTCTTGTGCAGCTCTGTTTCATGGTGCTGGGGCTCATCCAGAGGACATTCCAATGGCTCAGGCCCCATAAGTCACTCACCTCCCTGGGGCTACCCATATTGGCATCCAAAATCTAGGGTTGAGTCAGTGTCCCAACATGGCCTCTGGCCACACATCCAGGACATCTCCCCCCAATTATCCTTGATCTAAATTAAATCTAGAGTCGCACTTCAGCAAAATGTACAACAACAGCCTTCTTTGACAAGTCTTTGGAAGGTAAGAGAGGTTGTGTCAAAAATCTGGGCTTCGCCATTGCTAGATTTGGAAGAAATATATCCAGAGCAGAGTTCTGGGAATGGAAAATCCTGCAAATTTAAAGGCGAAATTGGATCTTGTGTCAGTTGCAGCCAGAGAACTTTTCAGCGGAGTGTGTTGAGATAAGCTATGCAATCCTGGGAGCCTTGGAAAGGGCTGGAAACCAGAAGGGAAAAAAATTAGAGGCTTGCCCGTCAGTGGGAGAGAGGATTTCAAAGAGGCAACATGCCTGAATTTGGGGACACACACTTCATTACATAGACCGCTTCTGCCACGAAGCTCAGTTCCCTAGTTATTTTCTCCTCATAACAACCTTTGGAGGTAGATTGCCTGGGAGGCCCAAGGTCATGGTGGAGCTTCATGGCCGAGTGGGACTTTGAACCTGGATCTCGGCTCTGTGATGTCAGCTGAAATTATCCAGCATTCAGCGATATCACAAAATGAAGGCAGAAAATAAAAGAATTTCTAAAGCAGGAAAGAGCTTAGTGTTGACAGCAGGAAAAAGCTCCTTTGGAGATTTCCCAGGGTTAATGGGATTTTGCTTTCCTTTTGAAGAACAAAAAGATAAACAGAGGCCACAACAAGAAAGGATATTGGGACATGACATGCAGTGGTAGCAGTGGAATTCAAACCTGTGTCCCCAGAGAGATGGGAGCTTCCATCCAGAGAGGTGAACTGCCAATCATCACACTTAGGTCAGCCTTGGAGGTGACACCACCAAAGTTACCAGGCCTCTGTCAACCAGGAAAGGGCCAGAATATCCAGACTTTAAAATGGGAGTGCCCTTGCCCACTGTGAGACTGCAGGGAGAGGAGATGTAGTGCACAATCAAATTCTCCGAACAGGATCCTGACCATGTGCAGCACCCTTGAGTTCCTTGGCCCGCCCATCCCAGCACCCTGAATACCCAGGTCCCATGTATAAAGCCATCTGCTGCTGGGGCCACACAGTGTTTCCTTCACAAGGTCTTCTCCTTAGTGTCATTTTGCTGTCAAACCAACCAACACTACCCTGCTTCAGAGTTTCCCCTCATCTCTGGGTGTCTCAGGATGTAGATATTTGATGAAAGTGTTGGTTTTCTGCAAAGGCTACATGTGAGCTGGAGAATCTCCTGCATAACCAACACCCGTGGAACCCATGGAATCTGCACATAGCATTTCAGCATGGAAGAGATCAAATGTGCAAATTATGCTGTTCACCCAAAATGAAATAGTTAAATATCCAAAGAAAATCTGGAAAAGGTGGGCTGACACTGGTGGGACATCTGTGCTTCTCCCTGTGATGTAGAGGTCCTCCCAACGGTGGTGTTTGTGGACCAAGAAAACCATTGCAGCAGCTTTGGGAGACTGAAAATCTTTTCTTGGGAGCCTCCATCATCCAGGCATTTTTCTACAAGCAGAATTTCAGTGCTGATTTTATTTATTTATTTATTTATTTATTTAGCAACTGCAAAAACAAAGAAGGGACGAGAGAGAGAGAGAGAACAGAGTTTCAAAGCCAAAAACATTGGTATGAAAAATGGAAATGGTCAGTCTTGATTTTACACAGTTGTTACTCAGAGGCCAGGATTCTGAGTTCATGCTGAGGCCACTGGCCCACACCCGAGTCTTCACATGAGTTTTCTGTCCAGAATCTCCCTTACTCCATCTAAACGATCCAAGGCCAAGGCATCTTGAGGATAACTGAAGTTTTCTGCAGAAATAATTGGAGAAGACAGAGGTGGAGTTTTCCCTAGAGATGGCTGCTTAACCTGTTGATCTGAAGGCAAACTGGAAGTTCAGAGTCACCTTTCCATTGCTCCAGTTTGTGTGGAAGAGGATTGGCCTCATTTTCATCTACAGCAATATTCAAGGACGATTGAGATGTCTCCATTCAATCAAAGCATCTGAAAGATTCCAAGAGATACAATATTCCTTCTTCAGAAGAATCAGGAGAACTCCTCTTGCAGGAGAACGGGGACCACACATGGTGGGGAAATTCAGTTGGGATTTGCAAATCCCTATCAAAAGGCAGTGTGTCCAACAAACTCTTCTTTTAGCGCTGTTATAGAACTGGAGGTCTCTTTCATGTGAGTTTGATGTCATGATCATTGGCTTCTTCTGTCATCATTTGTAGAAATAAAGATGAGACAGATGCATACACAGAAGGATTAAAGCAGCTGAAAATCATCCAAAATAGTTGTGTTTGTTTCTTTGTTTTAAAAAAGTCTTTGCCCTCAAACTCTGGAAACCCAGGAGGAAAATGTTTATTTTCTTAACTACTAAAATGTCTGTTTATTAATTACATATTTATTTTACAATTTAGCTGCCAAGCCTCTTGCTCATTCTGCATGCAGCTCCAGGCAACAAGTTAGATGCATATTTCGGTGATTTGCGATGGTGCAGGCATGAAAGAGACCAATGTTAGAGTGAAATTTAACCACTGCTGAGGACAATGCCCTCAGTTGCCCAGCAATTGCCCAGGTATCTGAGAGTGGCTGCTCCATCCCCTCCTGTCTCCATCAGAAAGGCTTGGAGAAGGGGACGCTCTAGATGGTTCAGTGAAGAAACAAATGCAATGGGTGGTGACATCAAAGAAGAAAATGGGAGGGATGGGTGCTGAATCTGGACTTGGACTCCAGTAGAACTATGATGACTTCAGATGACATCATCACATACGCCTGGCGATCTGTGACTGATGCCCCAGCCACCCAGCCACCATTCTGCTTCTTCTTGCTTGCTTTGCTTTGCTCTCCTTGACATCAGCCTAGACAGAACTTGACCATCTACATACTATCCTACCATGGTTTCACTGTATTTTCTTGCAGAAACCTGATGAGCCAGGGAACCTCAGAAGGAAAGCAAAGTACTGAAAAAACAAGAGATATTTCCATTAAAAAAAAAAACAGTACTGAAAAGACCCCATGTTTGCTCCCTTATGGGATTTTCATGGTATAGCCCTCCTCCCCCCACCGCATTTTTTTCCCCTTACTCTTCTTATTGTGTTTGGTTTGGTTTAATCCTATATGTGCCACTCAGAGTCACAATCATAAAATGGGAAGCTATATAAATAATTAATAAAAATCCACATCATTTTTATTTCACAAATGCAAATGGGTGGACATTAAAAATCTAAGTGAGAGATACATCCATCTGCATGATAGCTGGCAGAAAAAATCGAGGAGACCATCTCAGTTGCCCACTGAAATGTTGAGTGCATTGCGTTCTTTGCCCTCCCAGCTGTAAGCAACAGGTAGCACATCTCCTGAAGGTACTTCATGAAGGCCATGGTATGCTTCCAAGTCCTGCCTTGGCCTATTCACAGACTTCCCTTGCTTGCTTCATTGGATTTGTGACCCTGCCATCAAAGAGACACTTCAAAGGCCCAGATTTACCCTTTTGATGGGAGGTTCATAGCAGCAGGCTGGTCTTGAAGGGCTAAGACGTTCGGGGAGAATATAAGGGCTTTTTGTTCCTGCTCACCCTTCACCATCATTGGCTATCCTTTGGGTATGGAATGAAAAATTAAGGTGTTCCAGAGGCAAATTTAAAAAATAACAGTGCAATGGAGCTTGATGGCAATAAATTGGGGGGGGGGGGGGAGTGAAGGACCTCTTCTTCATAAGATATTTGCTGATATAGACGTAAGACATAAAAGACACTAATTGTTTGGCTGAAAAAGGGAAGCCTGTAGGTAGACATGGATGTCAGCAAATCTCCTAGAGCAGTGTTGTCCAAACCTGGCCACTGGCTGGGGAATTCTGAGAGTTGAAGTCCACTCATCTTAAAGTGGCCAGGTTTGGACAACACTGCCCTAGAGGATAGGCAAAGAATAAGGTTTTAGTGCTGTGGACAGCGGGCTGTTTAATCTCTTTCCTTTGTTTCACATCCTTTAATTGTCTGGTTGTCCAGTTAACATGAGTCAGGCCAAGAAGCCATGGGAGCAAGATTTGGCACCTCATGCTACAAAGTGTTTGGCGGTCATTGTTTAAAAATCCTTAGCATCTTCACAGTGTTGCATAGGGGACATAGATGGAAGGTGGTGCACACGGGCTGAGATGAACGGCACAGACACACAACACGTTCAGCAGGACGTCTGCTAAATCAGGGATCTTGTTCATCAGGGCAAAGAACTATGAAGCTGGGCCAAATCCAAGAGAGAATTTTATTATAGTGGTATGGCTGGAGAAATTGCAGGCCCTGTAGCTGCTGGGAATCGCCCAAACCTTCTTGAGGAGAGCTCCCACCCATTGGGATGGGCTTACTCCAAGAACGATTTCCAGATTGTTGAAACTCATCAAAGTGTGAACTTGAGTGATTTCTCCAGAATAATGTTCCAACTTTGCTGTCTCTTGTCTCATTAATGCAAGTCAGCTCCTGGTGTTTCCACATGCAATAAATTCAAGCAAAAGAGCCTTACTTCCCTTGTAAGAGAGGACTCCATCTGAGGGTGCAGGTTCAGGAGGGACCAGGCCAGCACCCTGGCAGGATACCTGGGCCTTTATTACAGCCCCTATTTCCCCCCAAGGCGCCAATGTGAGCCCGCATATTCTTCTAGATTACTCCTTGCCACTGTCCTATGAAAATATGGTGGTTTGTCTGCTTCATAGTTGCACAGCATTTCCTCCAGGCTAGTCATGGGTCTGCTGCAAGTGTGGTAACGTGTAGCTCTCAGCCACCCCAAGCCAGGATTGCAAAAGAAATAAAGGCTTCAGTTATGGAAATGCCCCAGGGGGTGATTTGGGAGCTTACCTAATTCCTATAGCCCAATAGCTCATGTTTATGAGGATCTGCACTCCCCTGGAGGAAATATATCTAGGTCACGTGCTGGGGTACACCAGAACAGACTCAAACGCGGGCTCATTCTTTTTCCCTGTCATGCAATCCGTTTGGCCTTTCGCTCTCCCTCTTTTCTCTCTTCTACGTACACGCACGCATTTCAGCCCCCACCCCACCCCGTCTGCTTCCCCTTTTATTTTTTTTCCAGCCCAGTGGGATGTTGGAAAGAGACATTACAGGAGGCTGGGATTCTGCTTGCCTGCCTTTCCCCACCTTGTTGAAGACGGGGCAGCGTTTGCCCTCCTCCACTCACTTGGCATTTCGCCAGTTCTCCAGAGCTTGGAGGGATCATCTACCCAGACTGGGTGGAGAAAAATCAGAAGGCCATTTGTGCTCCACTCTACAATTTTCACAGAGGGTGTCTGCTTCATCCCATGTTTTGCACCAATGTTGAGAGGTATCTGCATCTTAGATTCCCTTTCCTTCCAGCTGTTTTGAGAATTGTCTCTCTTTCTCCAACTGAGATGCCAAAATAATTTTCTTCTTTCTCAGAAAAATGTACCTATGGTAGTCCGTGCAACAGGGGCTTCCAGAGCATGCAGACCTCAGGTTGCAGGTGGTCTCATCCCTGCTTAAGAGAGCTGTTGGTACTGATTTTTTACACTGGTCCTGTGTAGTAGAAGTCCATCTTCCAAACCATCTTCCAGCATTTCTCCCAGAAAGGAAAGAGTAGAATGAAATCAGGAGTTGAAGAATGTGAAGAGCATCCAGCCAAGCTCCTGGTATTTCTGGGAACTGGTTTTCCACTTGCATTATTTCAAGAAAGAAGTATAAATCTAGGATTGGCAGCCACTCAGGGACCATAAAAGCACAAGACCAGATGGGGTTCCAGAGACTGGACTGGTAATAGCCTCCATGTGTTGTGAACATATTGGGTGGAAGGGAATGTAAAGAAACCTCCCTGGTGGCCCCTTCCACCAGGAGACCCTTTGAAGCTTCAGACCCACCCTCCAGGTGTTTGGGCCTTCTTTCCTCTGGGACGCAGGTCAGCAGCAGGAAGGTGGAGCTGCTCTTGGGTACAGAAATGACTGCATGACCTAGAGCGTGCCTGGGAGGTACACAGGGCTACCCTCAATAAGCCCACTTTGTAAAATATACTAAAAAGGGAGGTGTTCTTTCACATTTGCCCTCTCTCCTATAACAAAAAGAAAATAATGGCTTCTCGAGACCTTTCAGCTGAGACGTGAGAAGAAGGAAGGCTTTAAGACTGTGTACCTCATAGCTGAGAGCATGTGGGGTAAGATTTTGCTGGGGGATTCCTCAGGATTCGTGATGGAAATACCACCTTTTCTTGCTTTAAATACTATTAATCTGCCAGACGGGATTTCAGAAACAGGCTGCTAACAGAATATCGAATTTGGGAAGGAAGATGGTGCATTAAAGTCTACTTTGAAGACAAAAGGAAACAAATTGATCCCTGTTATTTGAAGGTCAGCTTGAAATAACAGTGATTAATCATCCCCCTTTCAACCAAGATTGTGTTCAGCAATTATGAAATCTAAATAACATGATAAAATAAACAAGAATAAGAGAAGAAAGGATTGATGGGAAATGTTTTGAAATGTAGATGTACTTACAATCTACACTTATACTAACCTTCTCATTTATATCATATATGCTATTCATATTATTTGTAGGTGGGGTAAGAGAAAAGGATAGGCTGGAAGGGAAATGAAGGAGATGAAAGATGAAAGAGATATGATAGTTAGGAGGGTAACAGTGATTGGTTGGTTTGTTGATTGATTGATTATGTGCCATCAAGTCAATTTTGACCCTTACTAACTACATAGATAGGACTCCTCCAGGATGATCTGTCTCCAACCTGGTTCTTCAGGTCTCCCAACACCCATCACCACTGTAATTGAATCCACCCACCTTGTTTTATGGTCATCTTTTTCTTCTCTTTCCTTTCACCTTTCCCAGCATTATGGACAGTGAGATGGGTGGTGACAAATCTGAAATATTAATTAATTAATTAATTTAAAAATATGATAGTTGAACCTGATTATTAGTGCCTCAACTGAGGATTCCACATTGATTTGTTCAATGAGCCATTTTTTGTTATCTTGGCTATCCACAGACTCTCAAGAGTCTTCTCCAATTCTAAAGTTCAAAAATGTCAGTTTTCTTTTTATCCTGCTTCTTCAAAGTCCAACAATCACTTCTAAAGTGTGTTACAGGGAAAACCATAGACTGCATGATTCTGATCTTCTTCAGTATAGACACATTATGGCAGCTGAATAGCTTTTCCAAAGCCTTCATTGCTACCTGTAATGGGAAGAAGGAATGACCTTGAGGGACAGGAGGAAGAGCCGCTACCAAGACAAGGGTCAGGTAAAAGAAACCTGAGTCCAGGGCAGAACCATAACCTGAGGAAGCATCTCAGACAAGACCCTCCCTAGTTCTCATGAAGATGAAGGGAGGGAGGGGGGAAGCATATTCAGACTTGCAAGATTCTGTTACTATAACCTAATAATAAAAGTATTATTGGCCTGCATGACTTTGGTTTCCTAGTCTGGTCTACCTTGAAGGTCAGACACTACCCTAACAAGTGCTAGTCTACAATGTATTTCTCATTTGCTTGTTCCTTTACTGTTCATGGCTGATCCTAAAAGACAGAAGCTATCTACCACTCCGACATCTTAACTGTTCTAAAGCTAGTTGCTGTACTTGTTATCATTAGTTTGGTCTTCTTATATTCAATCTTAGTCCTGTTTTTTTCACTGAGCTCCTTGAGTTTCATTGCTAGAGTTTAATGATCTTTTGCATTTTCAACTATCAGGGTGGTGTCATCAGCATAGCACAGGTTATTGATGTTTCTTCCTCCAATTTTGAAATCATGCTCATCTTCTTCCAATCCAGCCTATCCAGAATCTAAACTGAATAAATAAGGGGAGAGGATACAGCCTTGTCGCACTCCCTTGCCAACCTGGAGCTGGTCTGTTTCATCATGTCCTGTCCAAATGGTGGTTTTATGTCTGTATATAGGTTTTTCACGAGGACAATAAGATGTTCTGGTATTCCCTTTCCATAATGACATTTCACAGGTGGATATGTTGACATGAGTGAAGGCCTTTCTATAATCAATGAAGCACATGCTGATTTCTTTTTGGTATTTTTCTCAATTATCCAGCGTGCATCAGCAATAATGTGTCTTGTTCCTTGGCCTTTTCTAAAACCAGCTTGAACTTCTGGCATTTCCCTTTCCATATATGGCTTTAATCTCTGCTGGATGACCCTATAACAGTGGTATATAGTTAGCCTTTAATACATGAATACATACAGTACTTTGGAACAAGACTTTAGGAGGTCTGTTGTAAATATTGATTGGAAAAAAGATTTCCTTCCTTCCTTCCTTCCTTCCTTCCTTCCTTCCTTCCTTCCTTCCTTCCTTCCTTCCTTCCTTCCTTCCTTCCTTCCTTCCTCCCTCCCTCCCTCCCTCCCTCCCTCCCTCCCTCCCTCCTTCTTTCTTTCTTTCTTTCTTTCTTTCTTTCTTTCTTTCTTTCTTTCTTTCTTCTCTCTCTCTCTCTCTTTCTTCTCTTTCATTATTTCAGATGCTCCCCCATGGTTAGAGCATAACAATTGAAGAGTTAAGCAGAAACATTCCAAGGGTGGGAGGTTATGCCTCTTCCATGCTCTGCTGTTATTCCAGGAACAGACGAGGGGAGTTTGCTGGGGGTTGGGCAAGAAAGAGTTCAGGAATAGAAAGGAGTCTGAAGGGGGAGAACATTTGAGTCATCAGCTATATAATGTTATGCTTTTAGGCAAAATGATACACCAATCTATTTTGATAAGCACCATAAAAAGCAAAGTTTAATTTGACATTAAATTTTTAGAACTTATGATAGATGTAAGCAATTAAGTTTAGGGTGGTCCTTGTAAGGTGTAAGGCTTGGAGATGTAATTAAATGTATGAAACTTGCAGACTATTTCAAATTAAAGTCACCTGCAATAAGTAATGTTGCAAGAGATATGCAGTCAATGATAAATCACATTTACATACATGTACATTGAAAGTATTGAATAACTTAAAGTTTGCAGTAGGAAAAACAGTAATAGGGAGTGATGTTAACATAGATTTGGGTTATGGAATACCTGGTTTTAACTATTCACAATACAGTAAGTATAACACAAAATTTGAAAAATACAAACCTAACAAATGTAATTTTTGGTTGCTGGAATTGTGTGATATTTGGGAAACTTTAAATGAAACTGAAACATATTAATTTGGAACACACCAGACACAGTTGTAATTTTATTTTTGGGGGGTTTCTAAAACTATTTCCAAGATGTGTCACAAACAGGTTTTGACTTGATACGAATTACTGCTCATGTTGTTGCTTCAGTAACTTTAGATATCAGTTATTGTGGAGTCCTTGGGGTTCTCTGAGCTTGGTTCTTTTCTTGCAAACGTTTCATTGCCCTGCTAGGTAACCTCTTCAGTGCTAGAATGGGATGGGGTTTGCATTCTAGCACTGAAGATGTTACCTAGTCAGGTAACGAGGCGTTTGCAAGAAAACAACCAAACTCAGAGAACCCCAAGGACTCCACGGTTCAACCCTGAGCTACACAT
The DNA here is from genome assembly GCA_030867105.1 of Liasis olivaceus. Classification (NCBI taxonomy): domain Eukaryota; kingdom Metazoa; phylum Chordata; class Lepidosauria; order Squamata; family Pythonidae; genus Liasis; species Liasis olivaceus. The sequence continues at coordinate 1,373,418 of CM061354.1, forward strand.
ATTCACCGCTATTGATATCAGTTATTCTTATCCTCATTTGGAAACATGGTGCCTTATACCTTTATTGCTCACCAAACAAGTGTTTAAAGATAAACTAGGAAAAAAAGTAATTTTAAAAAATTATTATTAACAAGTATCCATATCAAATGATGGCATATTATGAAAGTGGTTATTTAGTAGAAATGTATTAAGTGAACATACATAACTGTGGAGTCCTTGGCGCTCTCTGAGCTTGGTTGTTTCCTGCAGATGTTTCATTACCCAACTAGGTAACATCATCAGTGCTAGAAGGGAGTGGGGTTTGCTCCTGTTTATATGCAGTAGTTTGCCCTGCCAGTGTTGGTGAAGGTGTGATTTCCCCCTTGGTTGTTCTGCCAGTCTTCTGCCTGTCTGTCCGACATAGTGGTTGTTACAGTCTTTACACTGTATGATGTAACACTGAAACTTTAAGAGGGAGATACTGTATTAATGAATAAGATGGCTATGCAGAAAGCGTTTCATCAGTACTATTCCAATCTGTATAAAAGACATGCCATTTCATTAGAGAAAATAAATGAATATCTTAGAAATCAAAATTTACCAAGGATTATAGAAGAACAAAGACAAGTTATGAATGGACCTATAATAAGGGAAGTTTAAGCTATAAAAAAGATTAAACCAGGAAAGGTACCTGGACCAAATGGATTATCGGGTTTGTACTATAAGTCTTTTGAGGATGAACTTTTACAAGCGCTGCAAAACACAACGGACTTTATTTTACAGGGAGGAAAGAGGCCAGAGAGTTGGAAAGAGGCCAGCATAGCATTAATAGCTAAAGAAGGACGAGACTTGACTTCAACAAGAAACTATAGACCGATATCACTATTGAATGATGATTACAAGTTGTTTACAATGATTTTAGCTGAAAGACTGAAAATAACTTTGCAAAAATTTATTCATGAGGATCAGTGTGGGTTTTTACCTAAAAGACAGTTAAAGGACAAAATTAGAACTGTGCTGGACATTTTGGAATATCTGGAACAACATAATGAAAAACAAACTGCATTGATTTTTTTAGATGCGGAGAAAGTCTTTGACAATTTAAACTGGACTTTCCTGTTTAAAGTTTTGGAAAATATGAATTTTGGAGAGAATTGTACAAAATGGGTATAATCAATTTATACTTCACAGAAAGCACAAATAATTGTGAATGGAGATCTAACCAAGCCAAGTGAGATACAAGAAGGAATAACGCAAGGTTACCCATTGTCCCCTCTCCTGTTTATTTTAGTTCTTGAAATTTTGAATAAAGACAGGATGAGAGGATTGGGGGAGTAAAGATTTAAAAAGAGACTTATAAGTTACAAGCTTTTGCAGATGACTTGGTGTTGGTTTTGGAAGGTCCTTTAAAGAGAATTGAAATATTGATGGATAAATTGAAAGAATTTGGTGCACCAGCAGGTTTTAAGATTAATAAACAGAAGATGAAGATGTTAACAAAAATATGAAAATACAAGATCAAACAGAATTGATGAATACCAAATTTTTAAGTTTTTAAGATTGAGGAGAAGATAAAACATTTGGTATCACCATGATAAATATGAATTGTATGTTATTTCAAAATAATTATGTGAAGACATGGAATGAAGCTAAAAAAGATATGTTAAGAGGAGACAAAGTACAATTACCATTGTCAGGGAGAATCTCTGTAATTAAGATGAATGTTTTACCTAGAATTTTATTTTTGTTTCAGACAATACCTGTCTTGACAACTGATGCACCATTTAAACAGTGGCAGAGGGACATATCTAAATTTATGTGGCAGGGGAAAAAAACCCACAAGTTAAATATAAGGTGTTACAAGATGCAAAGGAAAGAGGGGGATCGAGTTTACCTGATTTGAAATTATACTTTGCTGCTTGTTGTTTAGTTTGGATGATAGAGTGGGTGTTGCTGAGAAATAGAAGGCTTTTGGAGTAAGAAGGACATGATCTGAGACATGATCTTGATAATCTGAGATTATCATGGATAATTGTGGTATGATAAAGCTAAGATTAATGTAGATTTTAAAAATCATTATATTAGATGTTCCACATTGAGAATATGGAATAAGTACACATCCAGGTTGTGCCTGAAAATACCTCTGTGGCTCTCAGCAAAGAAGCATTTTATAGATGAGAAATGATAAGCAAACATAAATGGTTAACTTATCATGATATATTAGAATTTTTTCAAGGAGAATGTAAAATAAAATCAAGAGAAGTTTTGGTGGCAGAAGGATACAGTGGTTTTCTTATGTACAACTATCAGAAAGGTTTAAAGTAGAGAATATAATTTGTGGTTTTGAGCTATGTAAGACTGAAACAGAACTATGTGCAAATGATGAACATGTTATTGCCAAAATGTATAAACGTTTATTGAAATTTGAAACAGAACAAGTGAAAGAATGTATGATAAAATGGGCTAAAAATTTTGGTTACAATATACAAATGGAACAATGGGAAAATATGTGGTTGAAATGATCAAAATTTACATTATGTTCTAATCTTAAAAATAATTTTTATCAAATTATGGACCATTGGTATATGTCACCAGAGAAATTGTCTAGAATGTATAAAGGTACATTGAATTTATGTTGGGAATGAGAACAACATTTTATCATGTTTAGTGGATGTGTAAAAAAACCAGAAAGTTTTGGATACAGATTTGATTCAGAAGATCTTAAAGGCTAATATACAATTGAAACCAGAGGCTTTTCTTTTGGGACTGATGGACAGACAGTTGGAAAAAAGTCATGGAACTTTGTTTTTATATATGGTAACCGCAGCAAGATTATTATACGCTCAAAAGTGGAAAGACTTGGCACTAACCATAATGGAGGAATGGCTGGTGAAGATAATGGAATGGCTAAATTGACTTCTTTGATCAGAGAAAAGACAACATCTGTGTTTATTGCCCCTTATAGATTTATGGCTTTGATGATTAGACAGATAGATAATAGAAAAAAGAGAGCTTTTCTTTTTGTAACCATAGAGTAAAAGGTAATTTTGTAATTGTACTTAGATTTGCTGCAAAGAAAATAGGAAGCTACATCTTTCTATTTCTTTTCATTCTTTCTTTTTTGCACTATTGTCTTTTTTTCTTTCTTTTTCCCCTTCTTTCTTTTCTCTACCTTATACAGTATTAGTTTTTATTAGTTTTTATCTTCTATTCAAAACTCTTAATAAGAAATTATTATTATCTAAAAATTTATTGATTCAGTGATAACAGATAATAATAACTAGGTTATGACAGATCCAAAGTGGATCCATGAAGAATTTGCTACTTTTTACTCTTCATCATATAGATCAAATATGTAAAATAGACCTTCTGAAAGGTAACAATTTTGCAACCTATTTTAATTTTCCATATTCGACTAATGAAAACAGAACATCATTAACTGACCCCATTGCATAACTGACAAAAGTTCTCTCCTCCATAAGAAATGGCTGAGACCTTGGAACAAACAGGTTTATAACAGAATTTGTAAAACTTTTCATGAGCTTTTAATTCTACAATTTCTGACCGTTTATGGACATTTGATGAACAGTTCTTCACTCCCTAATACTTGGAAACAATCAGTGTCTGTAACCTTTCCAAGACCTTTCTAAAATTTGCAATAAATTGCCTTCTATAGGTTTATTTCCCCCTTGAATATAAAATTTAAATTTTAAAATTACAGATGGATTCAGATGGATCATTATATCATTTAGATTAAACGGGTTTCTTTCCAAATAGTAACGTCACCAATTCAATTTGAAAATTATTAAACATTATATTTGATAGTAAAGCCAAGCGCTTTTCCTCAATAGCACGTGGTCTGGAGTTGTGTGAAGGTTATTCTTAGTAGATACAAAGCAAGAGGCGTGCGGAGGATTCCTCAGTCCCTGGCGAGAGATCTCTAAGCTCCTCGCTGTGTTCTTCTGCCACAAAACTCATATGCCTCAAGCTTACATGTTGCACGTTCCCCGCTCTCTCTCTCTCTGTCTCTCTCTCTGTCTCTCTCTCTCTTCTTTCTAAAGGATTCTGGCAGGGATTCTTCCAGGCCATGTAAGAGAACGGGAAAAGGGAAAAAGGCGTATTTCCAGTGAATGAATGGCTACAAAAATGGTGCCAACTGGGGATACCTGGTTTTTGGAAACATGGTCCAAATTTTCCAGGAGATGATAGATTTGGCTGAAGTATGTTGCCTTTAATCAGAGGTATCAGAGGAATTTGAATCCTGCATGGGGTTGAAGAAGTACAGATTTCAGATAAAGGCCCATGTATTGTAGAAAGAACTGAAATGGAGCCTCTAAAACCAAGCAGTGAAAGAACAGTGATCATGTCGTATGTTATTTATCGTCTGTTCTGCTGCTGCTGGGGTAGCTAGGAGCAGCCCTCCCCTCCCCACAAGCCCAGGGCCAAGGTAGAGCATCATCTTCTTTGGAGTCCTTGGGGTTCTCGGAGCTTGGTGTTTTCTTGCAAATGTTTCGCTACCTGGCTGGGAGGCAGTCCCAGTTTGACACCAACGCTTGGAAAGAGTTTAGAGAAGTTCCCAAGGAGATATGTTGATGAAGATTCCCAGCCATCCAGGTGGAATCGTCTGGAGGTTGAGTCATGGCAACTGGACCTCTTTTCTTTTGGTTTGATACGTTTCGCTGCTCGTCCAAGCATCTTCTTCAGTCCTCCTCCTATTGTCCCTTCAACGAGCCCATCATGTTAGTGAGAAATGCAGCCACCCTGGAAGACATTTATGGGGTCCCCCCAACCAACTTTCTAGACTGAAGAAGCTACTTGGACAAGCAGCGAAGTGTATCAAGCCAAAAGAAAAGAAGTTCAGTTGCCATGACTCAACCTCCAGATATTCCCAAGGAGATCAATCTGTAGGCATATTGAGAATAGCAAATTACCAGAAGCCAGCATGGATTTATCAAGAACAATCTTGCTAGGCTAATCTTATTTCATGTTTTGGTCAGATAACTCCTTTAACAGATTGTGGGAATGTGGTTTACATTATATATCTTGATTTGAGCAATGCCTTTGACAAAGTATCTCCACGACATGCTGATTAGACAACTGGATCTTATGAGGGTTCAGTGGATAAACAGCTGTCTTGCTGTCTGGGTCCGCTTTGCTTCAATATTTTCATTAATGATTTGTTTGAAGAAATGGAGGGAACATATATTACATTTCCAAATCATACGAATGTGGGTGGAATAACTAATACCCTAGAAGACAGAAATAAAATTCAGAATGATCTTCCTAAGTTAAAGAAATGGAAACAAAAACCAAATGTACAGATATAGCATGCATCAACAGAAGCATAAATTTCCAAATCATGGCAAGCAGTTGTCCCACCCACTACAACAGAGTGGTATTGGTTAGATGCCACCTTGAGCAGTTTCCACCTTACCTTATGAAAGAAAAATTGTTACAAGCTCAGAGAAGGTGAAAAAGGATGATCAGGAGACTAAAAACTGAACCCAAGCGGGTGGCTGGACTAGATGATCTTAGAACCAACTCCCAACTCTATGATTTTATGATCTCTTAAAAGAGAATTTGAAGGAGTTGTGTCTGTTTAGCCTTGAGAAAGTATCACTGAGGGGGATTTGACAGTACTCTTTAAAGACATCCAAGAAGGCTGTCTCACTGAAGAAGGCCAAGACCTGTTCTGTGTCATGCCACTGGAGCACACGGAATAATGACGTTAAGTTCCGGGAAGGCAGATTCTGGTTAAACGTTAGGAAACATGTCTTACAGTAAGAGTGGCTTCTAATGGAACCAACAACCCAGAGAGGTCACAGGCTCCTCTTCTCGGGAAGTGTTCAAGCGGAGGCGGAACAGACCTCAGCTGGGAATATTTTAACCTGGATTCCTGCACTCAGCAGGGGGTTGGGCCTGGGGGGGGCCTCACTGGCTCCTCCCCATCCTGGGATTCTCTGGCTGTATGGTCTGAGGGTAATAAATCTCAACATTTGTATTTTACTAATGAAAGGCATAATTAAAATTGAAATTTCACTGAGAAGCTGTACACCAAGCAATAGAGAAAGTATACACAAGCGCACTTCCAATTAGGAATAACTTCAGAGATGGATGTATCTAAGAAGATGCTTAATATTCATTATTCAAGAATTCTGAGAAGCCAGACTTGGCTCACAAACTGATTAATTTCTTGTGCTGGCTATTCACGGCATCCCAGGGTAGATTACAAATAGGTCAGGAAAGTGCTGGAATTTTTACTTCTGATTCCATGAAATTAAGATGAACACATCATCCCATTCCAAGGACATCGTCACATTCATCTGGCGACCCATGGTTATCAGGAACAGCCCCATGACCCGGCCATTTGATGTCAGCCTAAGCAGAACCAGATCACCTACACTTATCGTGCTGTGACTTTCACTGCATTTTTTTGCAGAACACTGGTGAGCCAGGAGACCTTAAGGAAGGGAGCAAAGAATCTGAAAAAGCAAAGAGGAAAACGCTACAAGATGCGAAGGAAAGAGGAAGACTGAGCTTACCAGACTTAAAATTATATTCTGCTGCCTGCTGCTTAGTTTGGAAGAAAGAGTGCACGTTGTTAAGAAATAGAAGGTTATTGGACTTAGAAGGTCATGATCTGAGATTTGGGTGGCATGGATATCTATGGCAGGAGAAAGCTAAGGTGAATGTAGATTTTAAAAATCCTTATGTCAGATGGGCTATTCTTGGAGTATGAATAAATATAAATTTAGGTTCTGCCCAAAAACACCTTTGTGGTTTTCAGTGCAAGAAGCATTTTATAGATGAGAAATGTTAAGTAAACATAAGTACTCAACTTACCGTGATGTATCTGAATTTTCTCGAGGGGAATGTAAAATAAAATTTAGAGAAGATTTAACAATAGAAAGCTATCCTTGTCAATGGTTTTCTTCCATACAATTGTTAGAAAGATTTAAAGTGGATAAAAGATTTTATGGTTTTGAACAATGTAAGACTGGATTTGAAACAAAATTATGTACTAATGATGAACACATTATTGATAAAATGTATAAAAGTGAAAGAATTTTGACTGAATGAGCTAAAACCTTTGGTTATAATATACAAATGGAACAATGGGAAAATATGTGGCCGAAAGGACTGAAACTTACATTATGTTTTAACCTTAAAGAGAACTTTTATAAAATGACGTATCGTTGGTATTTGTCACCAGAGAAATTGTCTAGAATGTATAAAGGTACTTCAAACCTTTGCTGGAAATATGAACAACATGAAGGGACATTTTATCATGTTGGGTGGCTGTATAAAAAAGCCAGAAACTTTTGGACACAAATACAAATATTAATTCAAACGTTTTTAAAGATTAAAGTACAACTGAATCCAGAGACTTTCCTTTCGGGACTAATGGACAGGCAACTATAAGAAAGTCGTGGAACTTTGTTTTTATATATGGCAACTGCAGCAAGATTTTTATATGCTCAAAAGTGGAAAAGTTCAGCACGACCCACAATGGAGGAAGGGTTGGGGAAGAGGACAGGGCTTGCAGAGATGGCCAAACCAGCTTCTTTGATCAGAGGAGAAGCAATGTCTACCTCCATGGCTGACTGGAGACTCCTGATAGACTTTGCGCATGAAGCGGGAAAAATGCACTTACGACTTGTGGTTTTGATGATTAGAAAAAACTGGATAATAGAAAAATGAGCTTTTTTTGTCATCATAGAGTAAGAGTTCATTCTGTGATTGTACTTATATTTGCTGCAAAAGAAATAGGAAGCTTCTTTTTAATTCTGTCTTTCAGCACTTTTCCTTCCTTCCTTCCTTCCTTCCTTCCTTCCTTCCTTCCTTCCTTCCTTCCTTCCTTCCTTCCTTCCTTCCTTCCTTCCTTCCTTCTTTCTTTTTTTACTCTCCATTGGTTTGTGTCAGTTTTTATGCTCTTTGTAAATACAATTTACAACACATCAAAAAGCAAGGAGGAAAACAGATGCTAAAAAGGAAGTCCAAACAAAACTCCATGTGGCTCCTGTACGGGATGTTCATGTACAGCCGTCCCCAAGATCCGCATCAGTTCTGTCCCCCAAATACAAAGGGGTGGACATTCAAAACGCAAGTGGGAGAAGGCGCCTCCGCCGCCCCTTCCCGCGGTTCGACCGACCCACCCGAGTGTCCTCCACGCGGTGCTGGGGGGAGGCCTTCCACGCGAGCAGAAGGCGGCTGCTCCCGGCTGGCCTCGAGAAAGCCGAGCGGACCCAGAGCTGGCCAGGGCCTGGCTGATCACCAGGAGGCCCCTGGGCTGGAGGCTAGACTGGGAAGCTAAAAGGCGGCGGCAGTGGCCACTCACATCCATATTATTGCCAAAAGCATCCAGCATGGATGTGCTTACAGATTCACCAGGAACTGAGCTTGACTTAACAAAGGAGAAATTACCTTTTTCTTGTAGGGATGCACGCGTGCATGTGCGCGCGCACTCAGACAAACTCTCTCTCTGTCTCGCCTCCCAGAATGTGGCGACCTCCAGATTTGCTATCACACAAATTCCATCGCCCCAACCGAGGATGATGGGATTGCATTCCAACAGATCTGAAAGACCCCGTGATGGAGAAGATGGCTATTAGGGCACACCGGACATTTTAAACCTTGGTGATTTTCCATCAAGGGCAATAAATTCCAGCTATGGGGGAACCCACACTCTATCTTGCTTTTAAAAGAAACCCTGATTACTTCTGCAGACTACAGAGCCAGCCTCCAAGGGACCCAGGAGTTCAAAGATCAAATAAATTGTCAGCAGATTTATCAGGTCCCACGCTGGGCAACTCTGCAGTAAACACTCTTTGCTTTCCCTCTGCCCTTGGATTTATCAGCATAATACTAGAGGGCATTAAAGAAAATGCCTAATAGTTAAATTCTTGGCTGGTCCCAGCAGTTTTATGAGAAGGCAAAGCTCCCTGGCATATCCTGGAGTTTTGTTACTGCAATGTGGTGGCTGGATACCTTCAAAAGTCCTGAAGGACACCATCATGTTCATTAGACCTCAAAAAATTCTTAAGTTAGCAGCTTGGAGGAAGGAGCAAGGCAGGTGCCCAGCCCCCCACACCCCATATATGGATTGTACTGTTTGGTAATGACCATGGGATACCCATGGCTGAGAACAGATTTAAGCCTGAAGCTCCTAATCCTTGGTCAGTCAAACAATCTTGCCCAATTCATGTCCTCCAGAAACATAAAGATGCAGCTTCCACCATTCACACCAACTCCTGATTTTGCTTAGGACTTCCCCCCAATTTTTCTTCAAGGGGAAGCTGTGCCAGTGGAAAAGCCATCACGTGGAGGTGCAAATATGCTCAACAGGGGAGGCACACATATCAACATAATGGGACATGTTGCCAAACCTGTCAAGAAAGAAATGGACAAGGGACCATGCCCCCATCTCTAGCATGGTTGCACTTCCCTTCCAGTTCTTAGCATAGGACCCCTCCCAAGGTGATCAGAGCAGCTTCAGTGCCACATCCCAGATGAAACCCCAATTCAAAGGTCCAGAAAATCAGGTTGTTCAGATGCATGGAGAGATTAGCACTTTCTCTACCATCTTGCCCAAGATGGGAGTATTAGAGACTGTAGTCAGAAAGACCCTCCAGGCCAAGGGGGGCTTCTTCAGTAAAGGCCATATGAGAGCCTTCTTAAGCATGCAGAGACGCATCCTGCGCTCGAGGAAGGGCTGCTCACCTGGCTTCGTGCGCAGCGAGTCCCAGCCTGGCCTACTGAATCAGCCGGGGAGGGCGAGGGTCCAGCCAGTAGAGATGGCTCTCACCTCGCCACACGCCTTGCTCCCGTCTTGAGCTCTGCACGCTGAAAAGAATCCACCTAAATCTGACAAGCGGTTGCCAAGGATACCTCCGACCTGTCCCCGTACAGGAATCCCGGTTGAGGGGGTCTTCCCGGAGCCTTCAGCTGTCCCATCTCCCAATATCCTGCTAGAGAGGCCGCATAATATGGAAAAAGCATTGTGGCTTGTTCTGTGCACACGCAATGGAGGCACAGAAATAAGCCCCTTCCCCTGCAAGAGGGAAGAGGGCAAGAATGCTAAATGCCCAGAATCTGAGTCCTGCATGTGTGGGTCCAGATACCAGTTGGGGCAGGTCCATGGCCAGCGTGATGGGCATGGAATCCTGAGCCATCCCTGGAAGGTTAGAGTCCCCCAAGGCAAGAGGTTTCTGGCAGTCCAGTGCCTGATCAGGGACCCCCCCCCCCCCCAGTAGCTCAGGAAGAGAGACCACCATGCAGTGGGGTGGATAGTCCACTAATAGTGTCTCTGCATTGGCAGACTTTGGGACAGGGCTTTTGGCCAGTGAGAGGGAGTTCTCGTAGACCACTGCCACTCTTCAGCCCTGATCTGCTGCCCCGTTCCCTCTCTTCTCCAAGCCTGGTGAGTGCTTTCATCCAGAATTAAATTCTGGATAATAAACGTTTTACCAGCAATTAACCTGGCATTAAGAAACAGAACCTCGTGTTCAGAAGTTCAGCTAGACATCCTTGGTCAGACAGCCACTCGAAGGAAGGGAACCACCAACTCCCCTCCTTCTCCAGCAATGGCCGGGTTCCAGCCTCCCTGCCATCTCCCGTTGCCTGTCAGTAGTTCAGTGATTTTCTCCATCCCTTTCCCCTTCTCCCACCATCTCACTAACACACGCAGGACGTGAGCATCTTTGTCTGCAATTCTGCCTCGTGTCCGCATTCTTACAAGCAATTTCCCCAACTCGGGTCATCTGGCTATAAAGGCAGGAGCCCAGTCAGTCCTTGCTCAGCCGCCTGTGGTCTGCGCACCACCTGGCCTCTGAAGATGCCAGGCACCGTGGCCAGTGAAGTGTCAGGAAATCTGTTGTCTACACCAGGGTTCCTCAACCTCAGCAACTTTAAGATGGGTGGACTTCAACGCCCAGAATTCCCCAGCCGGCCATGGTGAGGAACCCTGGTGTAGGGCTCTGGGAGTTGAAATCCACCCATCTTAAAGTTGCTGAGGTTGAGGAACCCTGGTCTACCCCATGGCCACTAAACCCTGAAGCTCGACCCTGCCCAATTTTCCCAACTGTGATGCATTTTATACACGACTGTCATGCACCTATGCATTTTGTACGAACCTTCTCCAATGAGAGGGTGTCTGTGCATGGACAGACACCCTTTACTAATGGGCTGCCTTGCAAATGTCAGAGGACTGTGAATTTCAGACAATGAGTTTGTTTCGTTTCAGGCAAAGATATGGAAATCTGAAATTAGATAAAGTTCACATTCAGCGGTCAACTAACAACCTTCTCTCTCACTTCCAGCTCTGAACGGCCTCTCACATATGAAATGCATCTCTGGTGTCCTGAGGTTTTGGGAGATTGCTGAAAATGGGGGGGGGGGGGGTGCTTCGGAGGAGGGCTGGTCTCCCTGATATCCCCATGCCAGCTCAGCCCTCCCTCTTCCTGGGAATGAGGGTCCTTCACCCCTCCACGGCCGGTGCCCCTGGGAGCCAGAGCGCCCAGGGAGGGCTCTTCTGCACCAGCCACGTGATAATGGAAGGAGACTCTGCGGGTCTTTTGGCCTTCCCTCCCCCGGTCCTCCCTGGCACCAAGCCACCCTCGGAAGAGAAATGTTTTCTGCATCAGGGGCCTGAAAGACCACAGATCTCCTGCGAGCCTTTCCCTGAAAGACAGTTCTTAGGCTGCGCTGCGGCTCCGTTATGCCTTCCAGGTGCATCACCAGGGCTGGGCGGGCGGGGCCAGAGGCGGCAGCTGAGCCCTGCAGGTGGGTGGACCTGGGCACCAGGGTGAAGCTAAGCCACTTTTTCTGTGGGAGAAGCAGGGGGTCCCTTCAAGCCGGAGCCATGGAGGCACCACGTGCTATAAGGGATGCATGGGGGGGGGGTCAGCTTTGCCTTGAGCAGCAGTTCTCCCTGCCCCCCCACCGCATCCCAGGCCGCTTTGCTGAGCTGAAAGCCAGCCGTGTGTGTTGAGAGATGTGATGGAAAACAGAGCCGTGGCGGGCTGCTTCCAAAAGGGGAATCGAGAGCTAGAAGGATGGGGCCGATGGAAAATAAATAAAAGTCCGAGGGTGGGGAGACAGGGCTGCGCTGCCAAGGCTGGGAGGGAGGGAAACAGCCCCGTGTTCCCCAAATGGCTGGAAAATCCTGCTCAGTGCACTGGAAAGCTAATCCTGAGCATGCCCCCTGGGACCTGGGCGACTGCAGGAAGGGGCAGGGGCCGAGCCAGGCCTTGTCCTGCTCAGTGCACTGGCGAAGGGGTGCAGGGCAAGGCCTGGCTCGGCCCCTGCCCCTTCCTGCAGTCGCCCAGGTCCCAGGGGGCGTGCTCAGGATTAGCTTTCCTGACAGGGGCTAATCCAAGCACTTGGGCCCGTTTAAATTTTGCAAGCGGATCTCTGCACTTAGGTTTCCACTGCCACTCAGCAGGATCTCACACAGCTTTGCAGGTCCGAGAAACAGAAGAACGGAGGAATATGATGCAAAGACCTACTGAATCACGGCAGGATTGGATTTTTTCTGCAGATGGCCAGATACCTGCAGGAAAGCCAGAAGCAATCCGAAGGCGGTCTGCATCCTGAATTGACCCCAATAAACTGAACTATATAAGCCCATCTTTGGGTGTTGCAAGAGGAGGGAAGAGAAGGACCTCCATCATAGTTCCCCAAGTGTTGTGCCACGTGGAAATGTAAGAGGCTCCTCCAGAATGCTCCAACGTCCAGGCTACGTATATGGTCTCCTTGAGATCTGGTGAGATGGAATGAACAAGCAACTTCTCCAACTTCTTCAAAACTGTTCTTTTTTTCCTGCCACCTGTTAAACAGGCAGGAATGTGAGAAGAAGGGAGATGGTATCCAAGGCTGTGTTGGCTGGAGTTTATGGGAATCAAGTATGTTTGGAGGGCACCAGCTTTAGGCATGTTGATTTCAGTGGTATGACTGATAACTTGTAAGGTAGTTTTCATCATAGTTTTATCCCTCTCCTTGGTATCTGTAAGGATGAAGGGCTGATTAAAAATAACAATAAAATAATCAGCACAACTGATCTTCTCAGCTCTTGATCTTGCACAGATACATCCCCATCCAGCCCATGACAAATGAGGCATCCTTCCCTGTGAATGTCATCCTTCTATCTTACACTGCATTGATCAGATCCTACCTCAAGTCTTCTATCTATTTCTGGTTTCCACACTGTAAAAAGAATTCAGTAAAATCGGCACACATTCCGAAAAAGATGTCAAGGGAGGCTTGGAGAACTAGAGATGACGTCCTGTGCAGAGAGATTGAGGGATCTGGGTATTTTTACGCTAGACGAGGGAAGCGAAGAAGAACGGGGAATAGGAGACCCTGTCACAGAAGGTGGTCAAGGCCTGTCCTGCCTTGTTCCAAAATGGAACAGAATAATGGCTTGGAATCACAGACTGATTCCACAGTTTGATCCTGGGAATAAAGCAGTTGGCCAGTGGAGCCCATGACCCATGAGGTCATGGGCACCCTTTCCTTGGAGGAGTTCAGATGAGGCCTAGACAACCACCCGTCGGGGAGGTCTGGTGCTGGATTCCTGAACAGAGGGCTGGACTTCCAACTCTTGGATTCCATGATTCTCTGCGGGTGGGAATGACGTGCATCCCCAAGGCTACGTGTGGCGGGATCACTGATCTACCTCCAAGGCACCATTCACTTCTGTATGATGGAGCTGAAACTGTACAAAAGCCATGAGATCCTCCCAGGCCTGGGCATCCCAGAAGGTTAATGGGAACCATCGCCCAGGAAGACCCCGGAAAGGAGCAGAGAGAATTCCCCCGGCTTGCAAGGCAATATCCAACTGATCCAAGATTCTTCCATTCCTCGGCACTTTAAGGAGAAACCAACAAGCTGCTTCACCAGCTGGGCTGGAGAACAGGCAAAGGCGTGCAAGTCACATCTAAATCGACTGGCCTCATTTTCTAGAGAGAGGTGGCTTTGAAAAGGGAGGGGGAGACCAGGAACCCCCCATGTGGAACCCCAGTCTGTGGAAGTGGGGAGCCAAAGTCAAAGGAAAGTAGCCGCAGATGCAAGTCTCAGGAAATGCAAAGGGTGGATGAAGTTGGGGCTTTCTCCCACCCCTTGGGAAAAAAGGGGGTGAAGGACCTTGCTTCCACTGAAACCAAGGTCTCCTTCTCTTTACAGCCCTCCCCTCCCCGCCCCAGCATTTGCAGTCAAGGGAGCAATGTGGGTCAGGAGCCAAGCGCAAGGACCCTGGATCAGCTTCAGCTTGCTTGGGTTCCAAGGCCCCTCTGGGTCGGCTCCCCTCCCGTTGCCCCACATTAACTGGGGGCAATAATGCTTCTCACCCTGCAAAGCCCGCAGGGTCCAAGAGAAGCGCTGCTGGATGGGGGCAACTTGCCACTTTCACCCGGCCCCTGCCCTCAGAGGGCGCGAGAGAACCGGGATCTGAGAGCTGGGCAGCCGTCAGCCAGCCTGACCAACAGCTTCAAGAAACCCCCTTTTGCTACAGCGGTGCCATTCAAAGAGATTCATGGAGATTTAAAGAACGCAACCAGCTTTCTAGCCCAGCAGTGAGTAACTCGCGGCCTCTCCGTGGTGCTAAATTACAATCCCCATCAGCCTCGGCCAGCAGAGCCGAAATTCTGTTTATAGGCTATCGAGCCCTTCTCCCATCTGGCACCTTTCCTTGGCACTGGAACCACGTCTCCCAGAAGGCCAGGGCCGGTGGCTATCCCAGCGGTGTGCAGTGACCTCCATGTGACACGTGTCCCACGTCTCTGTGCGCGTGCGTGTGAAAGGCCCCTCTGAGTCAAGCAACAGGGCTGCCCCTTAAGCTGGGGCAGGGCCCTTGGCCCTCCCCTGGCCAGTCTGGGCATCCCACCGCTGCGGGGCTGGCAAAAGACTTTCGGAATGGCAGCCCTGTGCCGGACAAGAGGCCTCCTGCTGTTGGCTGGCACGGCGAGTCCGGCTGACCCTGCAGCGCCCCGCGAGCAGCGGCCTCTCTGCCATCAGAACGACTTCTGTGCTTCCGCCCCTCTTCCAGACCATTGTTTTAAATTGCCTGGGAGCTCTGGAGGGTGAAATAAAACCATACATCAACGCCAAATGGCTGGGGCAGCCAAGGCAAAGCAGAAAAACTGCCCGCCCCGGCCATAAAGCAGCAGGCACGCGTGTGGGCCCCTCCCCGAGAGGGGCTCTGCCGAGGCAGCCCAGCGATGGATCAGCCAGAGAACAGGGCTGGCAAGCGGCCTGTGCCACGGCTGCCCGGCTGCCCACCAGAGGGGGGACTGGATGTGGGGGGGCTCGTCCTGTGGCTTGAGGGGAAAGGGGCTGTCCCCCTGCTAGGCGGAAACCAGGGCTGGAGGCAGTAGGACAGCCCCTTCCCCCCATGACAACGGCGGGGGGCAGCAGGGGGGAGCCCCACAGCTCCTGGGCCAAGACAGGCTGATTCGGCCGGGCTCTGCCAGCACCTTGGGGGTCTCCGTGAGTCTCCCCCCACCCCAACTCCCCTTGAGAGAAGGTGGGGGGGCCCGGTAGGGAAACGACACCGGGGCTTGCAAGGCCACCAGCACCCCCGGTGCGGCTTCTTCTGCCCCATGCCCCCATCCCCACTGCCTCCACCAGCCGGGGCACCCTTCGCAGAACTACAGGAGCGAAGCTCTCCCCAGTTCATTGATTCCAGAATCAGCACTGGGAATTCTCTTTGCTCAGTGAGCCAGACGGGTGACTCCCTGCGTTCTAGACGCCCGTCCGTTGGCGTATGCTTCGATTCGGATTCCCCTCCTAGCAGGGGTGGACTGGATGGCCTCATGTGACCCATCTGGCTTTAGGGTGCCATGAAGAGCCCAGACGGGTAGGATGCAGGTGCAGGGCAAGGGGGGCACTCCCAGCCCCAGCCCCAGCCCCCCATCTCCCTCCTGAGCCCACGGCAGCACGGTGAGTCCCCTCCCTTACTTCTCCCCCTTCTTTTCAGGGTGGGGCGAGGAGGGAGGGGAGGGAGGGGTCCCTCAACGGCACTCGTGGTCCCCTTGCCGCGTGGCCATCTTCTCCCACCTGGGGCCCTTGGGGGTGCCGGATACAGCTCCCATCATTCCCAGCTCACGCAGCTACCGAACACGCTGGCTAAAGGCTCCTGAGAGCTGAGCCCAACGGAGCGCCCACCTGGGGAGCACTGAGCTAGGAGCGATTTGGGGGGGGGGGCGCTTTCATGACTGTGGCTGCCGTCCACCTTTTGCGGCTTATCTGCAGTGGAATAGCTCCCTCTGCAGTAAGTGAGGCCCTCTCGGATCCTTCCTCACAACTTCAGAAAGAGCTTCGGCAGCTGGTGGAACCGCATCTCCCAGGAAGGCCAAGGCCCGGCTGGCGCTGAGACAGACGCCTGGAAAGGGAGGCTGCTCACGCCCAGGACTGTTCTGCGGCAACAGACCCGGAGCATCGACACTTCTTGCCTCTCGAGGGACCTGGCCTGGCCAGCTCCAGCTTTGAGAAGCTCCTGGCTTCCAGGACCCCGCCTGGCAATCGGGGTGCAAGGGCAGAGCATCGGAGCAATCCTTGCGACGGTTCCTGTCCCCCAAGGCAACGCCATGCCAAAGGAATTGTGGGAAATCAGCAGGACCGCAAGACCCGGCCGCCTCCCAGGCCGGAGAGCTGAGCTGGACCAGCAGTGGCAAGAGGGGCCTAGCCCGTGTTGGGGAATGGCAACGGCAGCCTGGAGGACAGGCTGGCGTCCCAGGTGGGGGGCATCTAGAGCTGCTCTAGGGAGAGCAGGTGACACAAGTGATTGCCCAGCAGCTGGGTCAGCCCCTCGCTATCAGAGGCCCAGCTTTTGTGGAGAAGGGGCCGCCCAGCAGCATCTGGAGGACTGTGGGGGAGCCCTGGGTGGCCTCTACCCTTCTAAGTGCTTAAGGAAAAGCCCCATCAGTTGCCAACATCAGGAATGGGCGGAAGAAGCACTTTCGGGTTCGCTTCTTCAAACAGTCCTTAGACATCTTTTGCACAGCGATGTCATGATGTGTGTGATGCTATTGCAGTTTGCACCGGATGGCTACAAACCAGGAGGGTACCAAGTGCATCATGACGCCATGGCACAAATGACCCAAGTTGTGCACTTTGAATCGGTCAAGCCACATAATTCTTGTCACTTGCCACATGACAAGGATGTCGTGATGACTATGATGGCGTTGTGGTTTCTCCCAGGCATCTATGAAGCTCAGAAGAACTGTCGCCAGAGAATGGCAGAACCAGTGAAAGGCCCTCTTTGGGTAGGCCCCTGTGTTGCATTACAGATGTGGCCATAATCCTCAGCTGGGATGGCCATAGGCCCAGGAGGAACCGAACAAACCGTTTTCTCCCACAGTGTATAATTAACAACGCAGACAGGTGTCATGACGTCATTGGGAAATGACGTGAGTTATGCAGTTTTGGTGGGACCAAACCCCAGGCAACTGTGCACAGAGCTGCAGCCCATATTTTGGAGTTTATGTCCTCAAGGCTTAAATGGTTTTTTGGGGGGTGGGCACATTGTTCTGGGAAGGAGAGCTCAAATAGGCCCACCTCCAGCTATGACCTTTGCTTGGCTAGCCACGTGGACCCTTCAGTGTGAGAGGCAGCGTATCTCGGGCGGTCGGGCATTGGGCAGAACCGTCTGGAGAAGCTCATCACTGGCTCCCCAGCTGTCTCAGGCAGAGCCCACCGTGGCCCTCACTGCTGCTCTCGACAGACCCCTGGGCTGATCCAGCCAGGCACTTCTTGTCCTCTGAAGCATGGCTGAAGGAGCGAGGCCACCTTGACCAGGAGCTTTAGACTGAGAAGCCCTCTCTGTCTGGAAGGCAGGGGTTACACACTCTGCACTGGTTATCCACAAAGGAAGAAGAGCATCTGATTCCAGGCCACCCATCATTCCTGCCCAGCAGGATCGCTTCTGGTTCCCCCTCTGAAATCCTGGGCCAAAGGAAGTTCTGGGAGCCTTACCTCTCCCTCCCTTTTTCTTTCTAGCCACAGCGAGACTGATTCACAAAAACTGGGCGGCTGACCATAGAGGCCCAGGAGCCAAAGCACTAAAAATTCCAGTACATGGTTTTTCTCTGAAATGGAACCAAGAGTGAAGAAGCCATTGGATTTTCCCCAGAGACCTGCTAACCTCCCTGTTACCTGGAGAGACTCCACTGTGCCCCATCTGTTCTTCAGCCTCATTGGAGGAAGGACTGACTTCTTCCAAAGACCTCGGCCGGCCGGCCAGCCGACTGGCTGGCTGGGAGAGCCTTTGGCAGGAGGAGGGAGGGGGCCCCTATGGACACCGAGGCGCCGGGACGGTCTTCTGGGAACCCGGGTGTTTTGAGCTACTTGAGGCCAAGAGAGCAGCACGAGCCCCCCGAAGCGAACGGGAGCTGCCCAAGCACGCATCTGCCGGTGCCCGGGGTTGCAGGGAAGTCAGAGGAGCACGAGCAGCCCCAAAGAGACGCGGTGGGAAAGCGAACTAGGCTTGCCCCGCCAGTGCCGCTGGAGGAAACGCTGCCTCTGCTAAGCGCTGCTCTCCCTCTGTGAACTGAGCTTAGGCAGCCATAAATCCCCAGCAGACGGGGAGGAGAGCTGGCCCCGCGTCAAGGGTCTCTTGACCTCGGAGACGTCTGGCGGGCGAATTACAAAGCCAAGGCTTCTCTGGCCGTGCCTTCGGCAGTTTCCTGCAACAGGCCGCGCAGAGGGATTGATGCTAGCAGGGCTGGCCCATCTAGAGCCACTGGGAGAGCTCTCCTCCACGTGAGCCTTCTTCTGCCTTCCCACCTGAATTGTCCTACAAGCAGGCGTTTCACTGTCTCTCTCTGCCTGGCTCAAAGGCAGAATATTCTGTGACCCACGGCTGCCTGCCCCTCCGCTCTGGGCTCTCTAAAATTCGGACCTGCTGCCTGTGTCCTCACCTTCCAGGAGCATCAGGCCCTGAGCTCTTTTCCACTCGGGTGGCACCTTGTGGCTGTTCTATGGGGACGAGAACTCACAACCCACTGCCGTTCCCAGTAAACGTCCAGGCCTGGTTCAAGCTGCTGGTCATTACCTATAAAGCTATATAGGGCATGGCACCAGGTCATCCACACCCTCTTGCCAAGATTCAATCTGCCTGTCCAGTACAAACATCTCAAGGGGGCCTGCTGAGGTTCCCTCCTCCATGCGCAGGTAGAGGGACATGGACGAGGGAGCAGGTCGCCAGAGGTTCATGCAGCCCCTTCCTTCTGGTGTTTCAGAGGCTGTTAACTCAGCTCTGTTCCAACTCGCCCTCAGTCCTAGTTGACCATGTGAGGCCATTCATCTTGGGTGTGGACTTCTTACTTTATATGTGGTTTCACACGTTTTGCCCATCTTTACTCTGTTGTACAGTGCTCAGAGGTTGCAGCTTGGGGTGGATTAATGAAAGTATAAAATAAATGAAATAAATGGAGAAAGGCACTCTCCATATGCCCTGGGACTGCTTTTCCTGCCTGGGCCCTGGGATTGCTTCTGGCCAGCGCCTCTGTTCACGTGCTGAACCCAAAGCATCCTCTCTGCCACTTCTCCAGCCCATCTGGACCCTCCCTGGCGCTCGGGACTTGCCTTCCTTCCACAGCTGTGGCTGACGTTGCTGATGGGGCACCTCTGCAGAGGCAGCTGGCGAGCTCTTGCTGGGGTTTATTGCAGGCCTGCTGTTTTTACAGCATGCGGCATCTCTTTCCTTGGGTTTCCACATGTGCTTGTGAACTAATTACAAGAACTTCCCGTGCCTGGAGCGGTTTCCAATTAAGAGGAAAAGCCCTTATGGTTTGCATTTTATGTGCTCTTCCTTGCCCCCTTCCAGGCAAAAAGGCAATGCTTTTTATGGTGAGCTGTTTAAAGGCTGCCCCACACCCATCTGAGCTTCTCGCTCTCCATTTAACCAGGACAGAAGAACATCAAAGCCTCTGCCCTTCCACCCTCCTTGGAGCAAAGCGGATGAGGAAGCCCTGAGCAGAAGAAAGGTGCGTCCAGAGGGACATTCCCCAAATTATCGCTATCTCAGGATTTCTGGAATGTGCAGAGAGCAAGAGAAACGGGAGCTCTGAGCTTCAGTCGGGCCTCGCAGGGTCCTTCAGTTGCAGCTGTCTGGGGCTGTGCAGGAGGTCTATAGCTCAAGGCATCCAGGGGTCCCATCAACGCTGTCCAGATACAGCAGCCCCGTGTTGATCTTCACTTTGCACCAAATCTCCTGGCCTCCTGGCCACCCATGGAGATGCCCAGGGCGGGTGAAGGGAGTCAGAGCTGTAATGCAAAAGAAGGAAAGGAAGTGATTGTGGCAGCGGCATTCCACCATTTCGGAATCCGTTTTCGCCGAAGCCTGGGGCTGCTGCTTTGGAGACACACCCTGCAGAGCTTCCTCACAGACACTTCTCCTGTCGGGTGCCTTCCACCTGGGAATCCCATTCTGAACTCGGCTAGGCTGTCCTTGGCTAGCCCTCACCCCCTTTCTCTCAAACGGGTCTCCCTAACCTGGCCTGGGCATGGACTTGTGGAGATTGTCACTCTTACGAGCGGAAGATCATGTCGGATGTTAGGAGCTCCTGAATTTTGTTCACGGGAGAGATGGATGGATTTCTTTTTACACTTGAAGCTTTATCCCAGGTCTTTCAGCCAAATTTCCAAACTGATGTGATGTTTAACTGTTAAAAAGGTAGGACACGCCACAGCAGCACCAGCCTTCCAAAACCTAGCTGCTCTCCGTAGGTCCATGACACGCATATAGGGCAATATCTGCTGAACATGGAGCACGAAGCGCACATTTCACAATGCCAGAAGGAGGAGCTGCTGCCGGAAAGATCAGTCGCACCACTGTCACTGCCATGTTCGTCTTCTAGTTGAACCTGATTTTCTGGCTGCCAGCCTAGAGTTTGGAATCATAATTCTTTCATTGTGGTGCATTTACGTAGGGTTTGATCAAGATCCTTTTCTTTCTATCAGTCTATCGAGAATCCATCCTCCCGTCATTCAGTTTGCCTGTTCTCCAGCCAGCTACGAGACTTAGTTTTATCCAGAGAGTTTTATAATTTCTTAGTTTTACAAGATTCAGATACACTCTCCAACTTCATTTTCTCTTCTTCTATAAACGGCATTCTTTCAAGCCACAGTGATTAGACTACTGTTTTTTTAATTGCACTGTACCTGGAAGCCCTTCCTTCAAAACCATCAGTGAAAGAGAGGAAATAAGTATTTCAGAAAAGGAAAAAAGCACATGGAGAATGGGCTGGAGAGTGTCTCATGTGTACCTGTCATGCTGACAATTAGCTCTACCCCAGATCTTGTCTTCATCTGTTCAGAAATCAGCGGTGCTTCTTGACAAAATACTTTTGCTTCACTCCAACACGATCTTCACGGGAAGATTTCTTTGTTCTGAATTTGCAAACAACGTTATTTGAGAAACCTCAGAGATCAGGATCCTGGGAATTCTGGGCAGGCAGATTTCAAAGACGGAGGGAAGGGGAGCAGCCAGACTGAAAACCAGCCATCTCCTCTTCAAAGCAAAAGCCAAACCCGAACCTGGCAGGTGCACCAAAGAGCTTGAGAACTTCCTGTAATAATACCCTTGAATATCAGTCCTGCAGGCCCAGAAGGGGTGGAACCCAGCCTGAAATCTAAGCCTCCTTTCCCAAATGACCTGCCTTTTTGGACTAATGGATGCAATGTGTCTGCCTGCGGATCCCTGCCTCTGGAGCAAAGAACGTGTCTGCTGCCCTGCCCGG
Source organism: Liasis olivaceus (assembly GCA_030867105.1). Lineage (NCBI taxonomy): Eukaryota > Metazoa > Chordata > Lepidosauria > Squamata > Pythonidae > Liasis > Liasis olivaceus. The sequence goes on from CM061354.1 coordinate 1,395,134, forward strand.
GGACAAGATCAGGCAGCGAGGTGTGAAATCCAAAGAGCTGTTCTTCTTCCTTCTTGGATGCCAAAGAACAGCTCCAGGCTGGTTGAACCTCCACTTCCCTCCCATCGCTTCTTTGGTGTGTCTCCTGGCCTAATGCAAGGCACCTGGTTGCTGATGTCACACACGAACATCATCCAAAGGTTCTGCTGAAGGAGCTTTTACAGCAGCTGTTTATATGGAAAGTAAAACCTTGGATTAAGGAAGCAAAAAGCACCTGAAAATATTCAGCACCCCATGTTAGCTTCTCATTGGTGGAAAAACCGTGGTAACATAAGGTGTAACTTTCTTAAAATCCAGATCTGGCAGCCCAAGGGTGCTCCTGCACTGTGCTGTGTTTTCCTGAGATGTGCAAGAACATGAAGATTATTCCTCCACTCTCCTGGGACTGTTTATATGTCACAGAGATAATCTGTTTACCAAGAAACAGTGACACAAGGACCATGGAGTGATATACACAGATGAACGTTTGCTTGATATCTTCTGATGTTATGGCAGAGAATATTAAACTTGCACCAAGCAAAAACTCTTTTTCATTCCCTGTCCTACCTATTCTGTAGGGCACCTGTAGTGATCACCTGCCTTAGAATTGGTGGTCCAGCTTGTATAATTGAAAAGGAATAGTTGGCAGTTCTGTGACCGAAGGGAAAATGGCCTATTGATCCAGAACGAAGACTTGGCGCATGGAAGGGACATCTGGAGCAGGTGTTACATAGAAAGCCCTCCACTTAGGAACACGGGCTGTTGAAACATAGGAACGTCCACCATCAAAGACATTTTCACCTCCTGGAGGCTTGAAGATGATACCCGGACACTGCAAGGAGACATATGATCAGCCCGTTCTCTTTGACGTGCTGGGTCTCAGAGCTTGTCTCACGTGAAAAAGTCACATATCTGCCATGCAAATGACAACTGGGAATTTTAGAACTGCTCCAAGGGAAAAGGAGAAAAAATCTTGTGGGAATTTTGGTCAAACCTCATGGAACTGCTGCTTATCCTCCATACCCTTTTGCCATTGCACAGGGCACCCCTAGATGGCTACGTTAGGTGGCACTCCTTGAGAAGGCAGAACATGTGCTATCCTGACTGCTAAACCTTACTCTGCCACAGTCAGAAGACCAGAGATTGGTGCTGTCCTTACTATTTTAATGCAGGCCACGTTAGGAAAAGCGATTGGCGGATTTCTTCAGCTTCGTTTCCCCTCCCACTAAACGTGGCCTGCTGGCAACACAAACAACCACCATCGCTTCCATAACACAGAGCCGGAGAGTGCAGCTGGGTGCTCGGACCGGTGTGTTTAGCCACCTCTCCAATGGTTAACCGACAGGTTGCAGGTGCAGAGGTGCTCCGGGTGTGTGATCTCTCAGGGTATTTTTGACACGAGTCTAGCACTCTTCTGAACAAGCAACTGGATGGGCCAGTTCAAACCTGGACACACTCATTTTATTTCTTCTTTATCCTCTCTCCAGCACTCCCACCAAAAAAAGAGCCAGAATTACCCCACTGAGCTTGGGCCTTCGGCTGCCAAAATTCAACTGCATGATTTGTGGTATTTGGAAAGAGGAAAAATTGGGGGAAGAAGGTACTTGGGCGCCTGGGGACACATTTCCAGACAGGGAGGGAGAAGTGCCCCAGGGAACTGAGAGTCCTTGAAAGCAGCAGAAGATGGAAGGTAGAGGAAACAAAGAGGAGATCAAAGACGCGCTGGGAGGCTTGAAGGAAAAATTTGAGAGGTGAAAGATCTGAAAACTAGGAGGGAGAGAAGTGATTCTTTTGGGGACATCAATAGGACACTAACCGCTAAAAGGAGAGGAAGACCTGCTACATCTGCAGAGGTTGGCCTCCACCAGCTGCTTCAGAGAACTTCAGAATGCAGCCCTGTGCCGGATCCCAAGGAAGGTTTTCATGCCGGAGGTGCCTGCAGAACCGGGCTCTGGGCTTGAGCAGTTCCAAAAAGCTCAGCCTGCTTCCTGAAGCTAGACTTGGCTCAGCCTCACAGCATTACAGGGGAAACATCAAGCTTAGTCTCAGATTTCTGCAATTATAACGATTCCACAAAATCCTACTTGAAATGAGAAGACTTGGTTTTTGGACAGTGCTGGGTTTTTACCAGGGACCGTTGTCCTCATGAGGCCTCTGGGTGCGTGAAACCGCCAGGGAGACCTCCCTCAACCCAGCATCAAACCCCTGTTTGCAGCAAGCCACTCCTGTGGTCCCCCAGACCCAGATGTCTCCGCTTGCTCTCGGCAGGGTTTTTTGATATTCTGCCTGACAAGTGAAACGGAAACCGTGGTGGCCAAGAAAAGCCCCGTTCTCAATAGATCAGGCAACTCGGTGCCCTGTTTCTGCACATTTTCTTCAATTGCCTACAGTGGTTTTCAAGTGTTGAGATTTATGTTGTGCTGGATCCTTGACTCTTTGCCCAATCTGGAACTGTTTTAGAAAAGTGTTATGAGGCCTTGGGAAAAGCAAGAAGAAAGATTGGGGGGTGGGGGGTGGGGGGTGGGGGGAGTTGCCTGATGGCCTTGGGGGTCTCAAAAGCATGAACGAGCATCACACAGCAACTGGATGGGACTTTTGCTCTTGGGCCAGTCCTAGCCCACATAGGCCTGGGCAACAGTCCCAACCCAATGGAATGAGCCTCTTCTCCTTCCCCATCCCTCGTGGTCAGCTCCAGATGCCCCTGCCCTCCAGCATCTCCTCTCTAGCTCCGCCAGACCAACGCCAGACCGTCAGCACACTTGATGTGCCCTTCTCCTGGGGGCCTGCCCAGCACACGTCCTGCTGCAGCTTGAGTTCTCCTGGGCATTGACTCCCTGAAGGGCACCGCCATTGCAAGTCGCCAGAATTAGACTTTGAACATTGACATGACATTATAACTGAGGTCAGTTTTGCTCAGACCTGTGCAGACACAGAAGCAGAAAAGAAGCACACAGGCCTGTGTGAAGTGAGGAAATGCTGTCCGTTAGGGGAGAGAGTCTTGGATAAAAGTCTCTCAATAGAACAAGGTGATGGTCTCCTTGCAGGTCACTCTTTCTGCCTTTGGCCACAGTCATGCCTGTGGCAAAGCTTTGTAGTAAAATGACCTATGAAGCCTCTGTGGTACTCTTAAAGGTTAACCAATGGAGTATGGACACATGTTGGTGGCTGAGAGTCCCATTTAGATGGAATGGCCCATCATGATGACTCCCAAGCTTCTATTAGCACAGAATTCAACTGCCAGAATCCCAAGGAGAACCATCAGTTTTGTTTGTTTTTCTTTCTCCCTTACATATCAGATTTCAAAGAATTACATGGATTCCCTGTTTGCTTCCGGGTATAAATAGAAGTATTGGCACTTATCACAAGACTGGAACGAACTACCTGAGTGAGCACCCTCCAAAAGCAGACCGTTTGCCTTAAGCTCTTCTGCAGAGGTTCTTCCCCAGGTGCCTTCCTCATGGCAGAGGTAGCTGGAGAGCGATGTAATGTATCCACAAAGACCAGAGCATTTTAAAGTGTTTTCTGAATGTCAAGATACACATCAATGGAGGTAGACCTGTTGACATTGTATACTTTGATTCTCAAAAAGCCTTTGGTAAAGTTCTTCATCAAAGGTTCCTAAGTAAACTTAGTGATCATCCATGGGATAACTGAACCTGTCCTTCTATGGATTGCTAAGTGGTTCAAAAACCCAAAGCAAAGAGTAGGATTAAAGGGGCAATTTTCTCAGTGGAGGGAAGAGAGGAGTGGAATCCTCTAGGATTTGGGCTGGGACCAGTGCCTTTTAAATTTGTTCATAAATCATCTTGATTTCAGGGTAAACAGTGAGTTGGCCAAGTCTGCAGGTAACACTAAACTATTTGGAGTGATGAAAACCCAAAGTGATTGTGAAGAGCACCAGAAGGATCTCTTTAAGCTGGGTGAGTGGCCACCAGATGACAAGCACAGTTCAATTTAAATAAGTGTCAAGTGATGCATATTGGGGTGAAAAACTAACTTTACATCAATGTGGTCTAGGTGGTCCATAACAGGAAAAAGATCTTTGGGTCATAATGGATTGTGCAGTCAAGATGTCCATTCATTACACAATAGCTGTGAAAAAGGCAAATTCAGTGCTAGAGATCATTAGGAAAAGGATTAAAAATAAAAGTGCTGTCACTTTAATGGCCTTATATACAAATTTACAGAATGACCACACCTAGAATACTGTGTGTGATTCTGGCTGCCTGATTTGAAAAAGGATGTGCTAGAGTTGGACAAAGTGCTGAAGAAGGCAACCAAAACAATGAAGACAGTGGAAAGAGGGCGACTGATGGGGAATGTGTTCAAGGTGTACAAGAGCCTGCGCGTGATAGAGAAAGTGGGCAGGGAGAGTTTTTTCTCTCTGTGTCCAAAGACCAGGGCCAGGGCCAACCCGTTAAGCTGATTTGAAGGAGACTTAAAACGGACGAATGGAGGAATATAAGGAACCTGTGGAATCCATTACCACTGAATGAGATGATGACCACCAGCTAGGACAGCTTCAAAAAAGACTTGGACAAATTCATGGAGGACAGGTCTATTCAGGGCTATTAGTCTTGAAGACTCCACAGTACCACCGGGTTGGGGACAGCACCCCTCCAAATACCAGTTGCAGGGGGGCAGCTGCAAGAGAGGGGAAGGCCCCTGTCTCCTGCTGGGGAGCCTCTCAGGCATTTGGTTAGCCCCTGGGAGAAATAACATGCTGAACACGGAGGAGTCTTGTCCTCTGGTTCTGTGACCCTCCCGAAGCAGTCATTCTGCAACAACTTTTGTGGTGTAGCTTAAGAAGTATTATACAGGTAGGAGAAATGGAAATGTTGTCCCTGTCAACTTTGTGACTTTATTGTCAGATCTGTCTGTCTATATGTTTTATTATGCTGGATATTTACTGGCATGTTTAATTTTTAGATGCCTCATACACAGCTCTGGAATCCATTTAGAGGGAGAAATGTTTTCAACCTGAGCTCTGAATTTCTGTCTTCTGGAGCATAAGCTATCCCACACAATGTTGTGTCATCTGCAAATTTGATAAACTTTCTTTCCACCTCTTCATCCACATCCTCAACTTAAAAAAAAATAATAATTTGGAAAAGTATTTCTGAATGTTGCAAAAATTGGTCTTACTTTGCAGAGTAAGTTATTCCTCTAAAAGTACATCTGTTTACATCTATGAGAACTCTGCTTGTCAATCTACTATTGAAGACTGAAAATGTTCGTAAGGGATTTGGTGCGATGTGCACGCCTTCTTTCAGTCATCTTTGCTCAATTTTTGCAGGTATTTTACAGAAATCTGCAGAGCCTGAGGACTTGAGCTTTCTGGAAAAACTGTGTTTTAGCCAAGAAACTCGATAACCTGACTCAGAGAGAAGCCAGCATTGTGGGGTGACCAGCATGAACAGAAGCTCTGCTCTGAGTAAAAAACGCCTCTGACGAGCGGCTGAGGCCACGATGCAAACAAATGTTGTTTTTTCACTCCTGACCTGCTGCAAAGCCTGACATGGAAATAGCAAAGGCATCCTGCGAATTAATCACTTGAAATCATTCAACTCGTAAAACATTCTGAGCCAGCCCGAGGAGGGGAGGGGAGAGAAGGGAAGGGGCTTGGGGGGGAGAAAGAGTGAAAAAGCAAGAGAAATTCTCATTGGGAGATGAATGGCTTTTCCGCGTACATTCATGAGAGTCAGGCTGGGCAGACAAATGATCCAAAAAAAAGAGTGAGCCGATGCTGGAGGGAGGGAGGGAGGGAGGGAAACGGGGATAAAGGTGGGCTGCACCTTGACTAACCAAATAACAACAGCAAGACTTGTGGAAGAGGATAGGCTTGGCAAGGTCATTCAGAGCAAATGCAGAATCACGACACACCTTAAGGGCACAATTAAACGCAGCATCTCATTGTCCAGAGACAACCAGTGACCGGCACTTAACGAAGTAGCTGAATGGAATAATGTGTGGCTGGAACTCAGGAAGGGTGGAACCACCCAGCCCCAAAGGAGTGAAACTGAGCCCGGAACAAACCTGGTCATGGCCAGGGTTAAATCAGCTCCAACCAGTTGGTCCCACTGTGGGGGTGCTGAAGCCCAGTCAGTTTCCCTTCCTCCAAGAAGAAGAGCAGGAGCGCAAGCACAGCCCCAAAAGTGAGCCTCCCCCTAAGAAGGCCACTCTCCCCACGGACGGACGGGCTGTAGAGTCAGGCCACGCCTTCTCCTGGAGGCCTGGCCAGTGAGGAAAGGACTGGCCACGCAATGAAGCCTTGCCAGGACACGTGGGCAACGTTTCCCGCAGCAAACGGATTGCATTTCCCACGTGCAGTTACTTATAACCCAGTTAGTTGCCTGACACCTCAGGCAAAGGAGATTGAATCAGTGAGTGCCTGGACAGGTGACCTATCTCGGGGGAAGAGGGGTCACAGCCATCTGCAAGGAAGTAAATGGACGTCACGCCAACGGACTTGCGCCTTCAGAGGCCTTTTGCACCCTCCAAAGGCTGTAAAGAAGGAGGCAGAAGAGTCTTTGGAGCAGAGAGAAAGAGCTGCGATGCGTGGATGCGGGTGGGGAAGAACCCACTGGAATGGGCCACTGCTGAAGGGAGGCTGCGTGTGCTTCCAGGAGACCGGGTCCCAGCTGTGTTCATGTCAGCCGGTTCTGGCCTGACCGCCTTTGGGATTAACCCAGAGAGACCGCCTGCTGCAGAAGCCCCACGCGGTGCCCAGCTTTTAGGAGAATTGGCAGGTCCCAGCCTGGGCCAAATTCAGGCTGTCTTGTAGCAAGCAGTGCATTAAGGCAGCGGGGAGGACCCTCTTGATCTGCGTTCACCCTGCATGCAGGAAGACGGACTATTTACTTATTGTTTTTAGCCATTTTTATTTAGAAGGGAGATGGGAAGGGGAAGGGGTGGATGGCCCAGGGCAAGAGGACTGGCCCTTCTGCCAGAGGTAACCCTGGATTCCTACCATACCCAACGATGGTTTTTCACAAGCTGTGACCTTTGGAAGGGGGGCACCTCACTTACTGCATCACTGTGTGCCATGAGGGAGAAACAGCGCCTGTCGGGTAGCGGTTAATTCAGCAACTGCCCGCCATGCCATCAAGAGCGACTTGTCCCACTAGCTGGCCTTTTACACCCACCGTCTATGATCCTAAAGGCATATCCTAAAAGTGTATGGCTTGCTCGACAGGCAGGAAAGTCGCAAGGGGGCAGTCTGAACTCCACCGCCACCGCCAACAAGTGCTGCCAGCTGTACTCAGAGGCAATGCCGCTTTCAGTTACAGATGGGCTGGCTGTCCTGCTGGTCTTCAGCCTCCCTGCCTAACCCTAACAGTGTCTCTCCTTGGCCTGGTGCAAGAGATAACGGACCGATTGGATAAAAGTTGGAGGTTGGACATGAGAGGGAAGGAGCCAGCCCCACCTCGCTTGATGATGTTTGCAAAAACAGCCACGTGTTCTAGAATCTAGAGGTGGAAGGGGCCTCAGACAGGGGTCAAGATGGGGGCCAGAACCATGCAGTCGAAGCCCTGCCCTTTTTTAAGTACACGGTGATGCCCGTGAAAAAGGGCAGAGCTTCAGTTGCACCGCTGTGCCTGACGTCTTGGCTTTTTTGGCCTCCCTGTGTCCCCCCCGACCTCGGAGGTCATTGAGGGAAACACCTTGCTCGGTGTGTGATCTGCTGAGCAATGCAGAGAGAGGGTCGGTTCTCCAGCCCCTCTTCGGAGGCTTCCCGAAGGCAAGCCTGTTCCCCTGGCTGAGGTCTCCCCGCTCCTGAGGGCTAACCTGGATCTACTTCCCTGCGGTTTCAACCCACCGGTTCCGATCCTGCGCTCTGGCGTAACAGAGAACACCCCTCCTCCCTTCTCTCCTTCTGAATATCCCCCTCCTCCTCCTCCTGGCTGCTATTCCTAAATGTAGGATGAAAGGTGGGCACGCAATATTTTGAAGGCCCCCTGACAATACTTCTGCAGTCTTAAAAACACAGTACAGTAGGGTGGATCTGGGAGAAAATCCATTCTTCCTCATTCCAGGGGTGGCTGGCTATTGGCAGCTGTCACGCCATCCCTTCCTTCCTTCTACCCGATCTAACACCTGAACAGGTGAGTCTGCGCATGGATGAGAACGCCCCAGAGTTGTGGGCTAGACTGGACCCCAAAAAAACATCCAGAAAAAGGCAACTGCAAACCGCTTCCAAATTGCTGCCAGGAAAATGGTTGCGAGGGAGGGGAAAGTAGGGATCTCAAAGACCGCCCTTTTTATAACGCCAGGCCCTCCCGGTGGGGCCACAGAGACAGCGGCGCTCCATTGTAAGCTGGCTTTTAAGCGGATCATCCGCTTGTGTCATCCATAAAGCTTCTAGGCTGTAATATTTCATCCCAAGGAGCAGCCCGGCTTTCATGTGGTTTGAATTATCCATGCCCGAAGTTCTGCAATGTCTGCTCTTACTACTGTTGTTCAACTGGCAAGATGTTTCACTGTACAAAAATAAAAATGAAATACGGGCCAAAATAGGGCAGACCCCTCTCCCTCTCCCCCGCCCCAGCCCAAAGCCGTCTTTGAAAACCACACATAAAGGGCAGCTGCAAATACGTCAGAAGGGAACCGAAGCCCAGAAGATGAGGTGTGACTTGAGCTGGTGCCAAAAGCAGATGCTGAGTGCAGGGTGAGAGTTTGGGGGCGGCGCGATGGCCCAGCGTGGCTTTCCGCGGGTACCTGCTCGGCTCTGGGCACGGCCCGCTGGGGGCACCACAGGCAGGGCTCTCTCCAGGAATCTCAGTTGGGCAAACGCTGCCCGGATTGGTAGCGCACACCCATCGGGTCAGCAATTGCACACACACAACATACTAACCTCGCTTAATGTTAGCCTTGGAAGTTTTCTGGCAGGGGAGGAGAGGGAGGAGTGGTTTGGCATAAAGTGCAGACCCAATCCATTTCAATAGTTCATGGTTCGAGAAAATTGAGTATTCGGGATAAGCCTGTTGTGTGAATCCAGCCGCTTGGGACAGGGCCGTGCAGGTTGCGAAAAAGCGAGATAAAACGAAAGATCTCTGTACTGCTCATTCTCTGCAGAAAGGGCTGTAACAGTTTACCTTTGCAACACCTCTTGCCACAGGGATCTTCCGTTAATTTAAGTAACAAGTAAAACATGCTGTCCAATGACCTTCTTTGAAGACAAGTCACCCCATTTGCATTCCTGATAAGCGAATTTATCTGAAGCAATATGAAGACAGGCTCTTTCTAAAATAGGACGCATGCAACACACATTAAAAAAATCCGATCAAGCTTCAATTGCACCATTGTGACTGCCATCTTGACTTTTTTGACCTTGCCCTGCAGACACCCTTGAATCTGGTAAATGTAAAGGAGATTTCTTTCTCTCTCTGCATGCAGCTTTTACCAGTGTGCTTCTTTCAGCTGCTTCCCTTCAGAAAGAGGGTCACTAGCCGAACGCTCGTCCCTCAGATGCACGGAGCCAAAGGCCGCGACGGCTGGGGATTCTGGGAGTTGCATCCCAGGGCACCTGGGAGACACCAGACGGGTTGCTCCTGTTCCAGAAGGAGCAACAATGACCTAGGGCTGGATTTGCACAGGATGCTAATTTTAACCTCGGTGAGTCTTCTTGTGCTTAGCTTGTGGCGTTAACAGCCCGTTAAATGCCTGTAATCACTTTGTTTTGCTTTGCCACGTGCAAACCCACAACATAGGCTCCCTCAGTGACAAAGTTACGTAAATGCAGCCCCCCAGTTTTCTTATCAGGGTGATGAGGAGAGCGCGTTAGGAAAGGGGATCCCTTTTGCTGTTAGGCACCATTGGCAACACTTCGCTTATTTATTCATTTTGTCGAGCAAACTTATGTCACGGTTGTGGCCCCTTCACACACTGTGGGCTGCCGGCAGTCTTTCCCAATCCTTTGCTGAGGAGGCCGCTGGCCGGGCTGGGCTGCTGGGCACGGCGGCGGCGGCAGCGGCAGGTCCAGCCGGGGGTCCCCTGGCTCTGGCCTGGCCGTTTGGATGGGCCACGCAGGTGGCGGCACCCCAAGGCTGGTCGCGCTGAGGGGGAGGGAGGAGAAACAAATGAGGAAAAGTAGGGCGGACAGAAAGATCTTTCCACTTCGCAAGAGGAGAGGAAGGGGAAGGGGAAGAAGAAAAGTAAGATTTGAGTAGCTCTTAGCTGGATCCGTTTTCTAGATTGTATCATCCTAGAAAGGATCTCGAAAAAAAATCACCTCTCAACATGGTAATAGTACCAAATATTGGTGTTCTGCCAGCTGAGTGACTGAAAGTGAAACGGCTCACTTTTGCAGCAAAGGTTTTTTCAAATTATTATTTACAATTTTATGCTTAATGGCAAACTGTAATACTCCCCTTCTTCTCTGTTTTTGACTCACTAGAGACTTGTTTCCATGGGTGAAGAGGCTTCAGTGCTTAGGAACTGGTCCACAGGAGGCACTTGTCACAACTTGAGCGGAGACCCCTGTGCTAAATTGAGGATGGGTCCTCTGGGGTTCAGCAGGCTGTTGGGAACCGGCCGATGTCTTAACCACGACACCAAACTGGCTCGCAAACAAAAATTGAAAAATAAGATAGCAAGAAACATGGCAAATGCCACTTTTGCTCATGGCTACTGCGTGTGGCACCTGGAACCAGGGCTGGAGAGGAGTTTGTCTCCCTTCTTCTCACCCAGGGACTCCATATGGTGCAACAAGGGGTTTAGGAGCAGGAAGTTCCTGGGGACATTCAAGGAAGGACACCTTTGTCCCTGAACAGAGTCTACCTGGGGATTCCCTCTCCCAAAGCCAGGCTTAGCCTGATGACGCTGATGCTGCCCATTCAGTGCGTCCGATTCTCGGCGATTCTGAGGGCCGGCTCTCGCCACGCTTTCCGATCTGGTACGGCTGTCCTATGCTCTGGCCGTGGCGTCCAGCCGCCGTGGTCTTGGCGGCCTCGTTTCCTTGTACTGCTGAGTTGGCTTCGGAGACTCCCGGCCTCCTTCCCAGAACTACGGAGAGGGGCCCTTTGTGACCTCCTGAGGACCCTCCTGCGTTTGCCTCTCTGGCTGGCCAAGCCACGGGGCCCTGCACTCTTCCCCCCCCCCCCAGTCCTGGCGAACAGTAACAAGTAATTGCGTGTCTTACTATGCCCGTGGCTTTCGGAGACAGCATCTGCCTGCCCCAACCCATTAGTCCATTCCTAGGAAGGGCGAGGCTCCCCTGGAAGGGTTTGCCACCATGAAATGGAGGGCAGCGGGCGAGCTGGGGAGCACCGCGCCAGTGTGAGAACTCAATTACTGACCCCCAGTGGAAAAGACAGGCGCCCTGGCCCACATCATGCTGACCGTGCGGACCAGCCCAGAGACCACCCGTTGCTCTGAGGTCTTTACAAAAACGAGGGCAGCGCCCCAAGGCCCAGGGCCTCCCCCAGCCCCTTCCCCTTCCCCTTCCCCTTCCCAGCACTTGCAAGAGAGAGCAGATGCTGGGGTGGACCACGGGGGTGGAGGTGAGGGCTGGCTTGGGACCAGGATGGGGGACCTACCCCGTGACCCGGCCTCAGGCCGCAAAGAAGCCGCCGTGTGTCCGGTTTGAGCTTCTCACGCCAGGAGTGACTTTTCCCGGCCCGTGTCCCGGGGGAGGGGCAAAGCCAGGGAGGGCGATTCAAAGCCCAGTGGGCCAGCGATCTTGTCCAGGACATGTCCGTGGCTTCACCCAGTGCCAAGGAGATAAATAAAACAGCAAAGAGCTCGGTTGGCTTTCCTCATAAGTGGAATCAGATGCCTGGAGCACAAATGCACACCCAGCCCCCCTTCTCCTCCCCCCCACCCAATTCAGGCTCTGGAAAATAAAATATCACCAGCATTCAGAAGATTTAATAGCATTTCATTGGTAACTATAGTGCAATTGGAATATTGCTTCAAAGGCAGATACAGGTGATGTGGAAAACTCGCCGCCACCTCCCTCTCAGAGAGACCCAAGCTCCAGAGCAGCTCACAAGCGGTTTTATACCTGGCTTCTGGTTCGTCTCAGCTGCAGCGAAGATCATGGCACAGAAGAGCACTTCAATATTGCAAAAGTACAAATTCAAGGCTTGGCTTGCTCTCTACACACAGAAGAAGCTTTTGGCGGGTCAGGTCCGATATTCCAAGGCCAGGAAGCCAAAGGAAGGGGTTCGGCCCAGCCTGTTTAGCAGCAGGCAGCGTGGGCCCAGATCGGGGCAGAGAGCTTGGCTGGCCTGTCCAAGGGTCCTAGCAGTGGGGCGGATGGGGATCGGCTTTGCTGGCACCAGAGGCAACTTGTCCAGAAAAAAGCAGGATGCCGGTCAGTTTGGCTTGAGCTGTTGAAAGACTTTGGGTAATGAAACCTTTCATTAAACTTGCATGTGTTAGCATAAGGAGACAAACTCTTAGTTTAGTGGCAAGGATGGTCTCTCTCCTTCTTAAGGCCACATCCATGCCAGGCCCTCCTCCGGGGAGAGTTATGTTAAAAATAAGGACAGTTTGGTTGGAAATCATCTGTCCGATTACACTAAATGTTTTTCAGCCAGTCCGTTTATATGATTAATGCAGTAAATGCAGAAGGCCCGCATGTTGCTGATCTATCAGTGAGTCACAAAGGTTGCCATGCTCCATAACTCAAGAATTTGGGCACATTAGGCAAAGGATGGTGGACTCTGCCACAGTGGCGATGGGGGCACCATTGGAAGACCTGAAGGACCAGATTGGGACAGATCGTCATGGAGAAAATCTATCTATGTGGTCGCTAAGAGCCAACATGACTTGATGGCACATAATCCAATGCGAAAGGATGAGCTCAGGAGTTTGGAAAACATGAAGAAATCTATCTCCGGCATGTTCTTGGGCTAGAAAACTAAAACAGTTGGGCTAGCAATATTTTCCCAGATTAGAGCAGAAAGAAATTTTTCACAAACAAAAGTGACTAGAGATTTTTCCTAGAATTTTAACCCAAGGATTTTCAGGCCCCAACTGGCAAACATTCAAGCACTTATACCAAACAATCACTTGCAAGGATGGAGGATCTATAGGCTCCTTCCTCCCAAACTCATAACTGTATGATCCCCAGTTATAAACAGTGCTGATGAAATGGCCTACAATGATTTCTGAGATGTGTGGGAACTGATACATAATGAGGACAGTTTGCGTCCTGGTCATTGTCTCCAACAAGCACAGTTGTCCTGAACGGCAAAATCATATGGACCCTCTCGGGGCTCCGACAGAGAGGACCCTTCCCTTGATGATCATGAACTCTTCCCAAGTCCACAAACCCTAATGTCTTACCGGCCCCTGGGTGACAGAGCCAAGAGTGTGGCGGAAGGAGCTCAGTGGGAAAGCCCCCGTTGAAAAATATACTGGTTGGTACAATGTGAGAAGGACCGACGGTCCCACTTGCTATGAGGCAGCTTCCTCGCAGATCCCCACTCCTCCTTGCTTTTGCACCAGGTCAAACAAACACAAATCCCGTAACTCAACTTTTTTCACGCATTTGGGATCAATGCTCGACCCTCTCAGGAGCTTAACCTTCTTCCCAGACACTGAATGGCATTCCTGGAAACCTTCAATTCCCAAACTGCTACTTCATCTTGCTGAAAGTAGCGCCACCCTATCTCCCAGGTCTGGCAAGAGAAAGTTGGTTCTTTGCATTCATTAAAAGCGGAACTGTTGTAAAGCTTGAGATCTATCTCAGCACCTAGTGCACGGTAGGGTGCAAAATGAAAGACTGGGAGCTCCCAGCCATCTTTGAAGGGCAGGTGCCCCTTGTAATATGCAGGGGTTCCTTTCCACTGAACACCAAGGATAATGAAACCTCAAGTAACAAGACTTAGAGAAAAATGCACTACATGCGTGCGCAAAACTCCATCTACCATTTTGCACATGCATAATCTGCACACACAAGAGTCCCAAAGTCTTCTGCCAGACAGAACTGTGCACCAACACTGGAGGTCTGCAGATTCTTTTCCTGCAGACAATGAGGTCAGGTCTGTATTTACTAACTGTGGTTAATGAAACTGTATCATGAGGGCCTCCTGTGCTATGCATTGCAAGGAAGGTGCCTTAGAAAGAGTGACGTTCTCCCTTACAGCTGTGCTGGACCTCATCTCCCTTTCTCTTCCAGGGGGATGGTGGGTACTATAGCCAAAGCCTCTGGATGGGAACCCTGCTCTAGAAACCCAGGCAAGGGTCCAAGGCCTCGAATAAGCCTGCAATGTAGAAAAGGGGCCAGGCTTTGTGCGGTCATGACCACCATCTTGACTTTTTTGACCCCTCACTAGATGCCCCCATCCTCTTCCTCTCTGTGCCACCCTTTTGCTTTCTCAAGAGGTCTCCCAGGTGAGCCATAAACCCACATGTTGCTGGTGCCTTGCAGGTCACAGTAACCACATTCAAGCATCACCAGGAAGGGCTTCCTCTTCAGAAAACAAGGCCACGGAAAGAAACATCCAGCCTTGGGACATCAGTTCAGCCAAGTCACCTGAGCAGCATTTGGGGAAAACTGGGGAGGGGGTCTTGGGTTCGTTTCTGTAGTGCGGTTTCTACAAGGCAGCATGGGTGTTCCTTCCTCCCACGCAGTCATGTGATGGGAAGGACGGGTCTCCTGCAGTCCCCAGAGGCATCCTTCGTCTCTCGCCTGGCTCCAGGAGATGGGGTGGGTTCAGCTGAAGGGCTTCACCAGTTTCATGGCAGCATAGTTCTGCAAGAGCGGAAAGAAGAACCACAAGGGAGTCAAGGCCAAGAGCTACCAATCAGAACAGTGATCTGTTGTGGGACAAAGCTTCTTACAGTTAGGGCAAACTCCACCTTAAACGGAATTCTTCAGAGCTGTATGGCCTTTCTGAGCCATAAAATGCTCTAAAGGGGACCAGCAGCACCTTGAATTGCACCCAGAGCACCTGCAGTAACCCATGAGCTCTTGAAGTCAAGGTATTCTATGGGCAAACCACGAGGTGCCTATGACTACTCACATCACCACATTCTGGAGCAGCTAATGTTTGCGCTCATACAAGAGCAGCCCTGAATAAGTGCATTGCAATAGTGCAAATGAGAGGCATCCACGGCATGAATGAAAAGGGAAGGTCATCGCACACAAGATGGAGCTGTGAAAAGGCGCTTCTGGCCACAGCTGCCACCCGCTCCTCAAACAGGTGCTGTGAATGCCGAAAGACCCCCAAATTAAAACCAGTTCAGCACGGGGACATAGAACCCATCCAGAGCCAAGGATGGAATATTCATGGGGTCAGAAGTCTTCTAAGTCCACAGCCACTCCATCTTAGTGAGGCTTGGCTAGAGCTTGGTCCTCGCCATCCAGATCCTCGCAGCCTTCAGGAATTATGACAGCATCTCAGCAACATCGCCAGGGGCTCATCCTGTATAGTTGAGCATCATCTACATATTGATGATACCTGATCCCTTGCCACTTCTGAACCTCACAGTTACGGATGTTAAACAAATAAGGAGAGAGTGTGAAGCCCTGTAGCACCCCACAACAGAGCGCTCTAGGGGTCAACCTCTCCCCTTCCATCATGAACTGGAATGACCCCTTTAGAAAGGAGGAGAGCCACTGCAAACCAGCCCCCTACTCCCAGCCCTCCAACATGTGTACTCCCCAGAGGAGGACACCATCATCCTTCAGGGTGGCAGCATCCGTTCCTCTGCCAAAGATGTTTTCACCCTCACCCTGACCCAGCTTCCTGTCACCTCTGTGCAGGCTTTCATCAACCTGGAAGGGCAGGGATTGAAGCTGTAGATGGCAGAATTCATGTTGCAGAGAGCTCCGTCCACTTCCTTTTGGCCAACAGAATTGAACTCACCCCAGATAACCTCACAGGGCACTAATCTCAAGAGAAATGAGCTCAGTGCCAATCCCATGAGTGAGTGAGTCCATGAAAGATGTCATTTTTTCCTGCAATCTCTTTTCTCCTGTACAGGTCCTCTTTGGCCATTTTCACCCACCCGTGGGGCTTTGAACCTTGCATCTGGGTTTCCAAAATCAGCATAAAACCCAGAAATGTCTTTTTCCCAAGTCCTCTTTTGCACTACCCCCGAGGGCCAAAAGTTATCCTGCAGTCTGCTGGTAACACGAGTTTCCCTGCACGGAAATGCTCACTGACGTGCTGGAAGAAGCAGTGAGCTTCCAGCTGGGGTGGGGTGGGGTGGGCTGTAGAGAAAGAATGGCCAAATCCTCTCCCTCCCCGATCTTTGCATGTCCACCTCTCTGCAGCAGGCCAGCTGCTCCCCCAGCAGGAGCCGGTTACATAAATCCAAAGAAAGCGCTTCTTCTGCTCCTGGGGGAGCCAAGTTTACGGGCACATTGATAGAGCTGGAAAGGGCACTCCTGAAAACCGGCTTTGATTCCGACACACACCGTGCAGGCAGGGGGTTCCCTTCCAAACCCACTGGATTTAATTAGGGCAGGCTGATCTCCACTGCTCCATCTTTTTTTAAAAAAAGAATCAGCCCTGGAAAGAGATCAGGAGCAAGCAGCGCCAACTGGAAGAAGGTGGAGAGAAGGTGACCCCCGGCAGTGTAATAAATTGCAATTTGCACCGGCTTCCAAGGCTCTCTTCCAGTCTGGGGAGGGGGGAGGCATGCCCCTCGCCCCACCAGCCCAGAAGCCTAAACTGAGGCTTGCCATCATGTACCATTAGCAGGTCCCTCTGGTGGAACATTACCGCCTCCTAATTAATTTCCCACCATTTGTCTTTCAGGGGGCTTCTGCCAGAATATTGTAGCTGTTATTTTTAGGGTTTGTCTGGAGGGCGGGGGGGGGGGAAAGGGGGAGAGGTTCTCCCTTCTGGCTGGAAACTGCATTTAGTGGAATGATGAAAACCAAAAGGACCATCTCCCAACCCAGTAAGCAAGTGTTCATGGAAGACAGAGTGGAGCCTTCCCTGGCTTCTTCGCAGCATCCTTGTGGGAAGGAGCACCTTGAGTTATGGGGGTTCCATTCAACAGCTGCTTGAGCCAATGGGGTGATTCTCTCCATGCCGCAAGACCACTCAGGGCCCCGGAGGCTGTTTTGCAATGGAACCGGCATGGGAAAAGATCTCCATTCTGCATGGGGAGCCAGTGGGGGAGATCCTCCACGCCGCAGGACTCAGGCCACCAACCATCAATGCCACGATGGCCAATCTTTCAGCATCACACAGGTTGCAAGTATGCAGGGACATATCTACTGGTGTTCCTGTTTTTCCTTCTGCTGAGCTTAAGTTTAGTTTATCCAAATTTGGGATCAGTTTGAATTTTTTAAAAAAAGGTTTGCACAAAAAACGGTTAAGTAATTTTAGATGTCCCTGGTGGTATAGGCATTTCTGTTTGCAATTTTGCCTAATGCATGTTTTGGGAAGTGATTTCCCTGCAGTTGGGGACAGACTTTTTCACAAATATGAGCATTTTTGCTGACATTTTCCCCTAACCTACAGATTTTCTTATGCATTTCTTCAAATTGCAAAAGTGCAGAACATCATTTAGAAACATGTGAACTCCAAACGACAGCTGAGCTCTAGATTAAAGAGCCAGTGGGTGGGAGCTTTACAGAGGGAGACCCACACTTGAAATCATGGGGATGTCCTGAGAGCTCTCAAGCGCTGGAATGGCCTGGGCCCCAGGACTGCGAGCGCTCCAGCATTGGAGTTTTTCAGGCCAAGGCTGGAGGGCCTGTGGTCGGGGCAGGTCTGAGAATTCCGTGGGCAGGGGGATGGGCCAGAAGACCCCCAAGGTCTCTTCCGAGCCTAGGATCCTTGGATTCAATGCGGAGGGTGCAGTGGTGGTGAAGGCCGGTCTAGAGGGAGCAGCAGTGGTTCCAAATGGTCACCCATTTCTCCTGGACGCTGGAGCCCTTCACAAAAGACTGCAGTCAAGGAGGGAAGACAATGGAGCCTTAGTGGGCAAGCTGCAGGACTAGAGGCAGCCTGGCGATTGGAGGGCTGCGTGGTGTGGACCTGCCTAGTGGGATGACCTGGACAGCCCCCCGCCCTCAAATGGCAGGCTGGTCTGTTAAGCTCTCAGAAATCATTCTGTAGTCTTTCAGTTTTCCATCTGCAATCATTCTGAGATGAATCAACAAATCATTTCTGTTGCATCTGCCAACTTCTGCGTTCTGGGGCATCCCTGACTTCAGAGCAGGACTGGTTCCCCTTCACCACAACACACATCCCTCCCCCTCCCCCCTCCCCCTGGCCACCCTCCCCACTTGCGGGATTGCCAAAGAGTAATGTGTAACAGAACAGCGAAAAGAACCCAGATTCAGGGTGAGACGTTCAAGTCAGCAACCTCAAAAATTGGGGAGCGGGGGGAGAAAGATCTCTTCCAAATAAGAGAAATTCCATGACACGCCTCAGTTGCTTTTTAGAAATGTGAGTCAGACTGCCTGAACGTTTCATAGATGGAGTTCCACCTCTGTTCTGCTCCGTCCCAAGCCTCAAGGGAGCAAGGATGTCACTAACTGAGTGCCTCTGCTTAAAAAACTGGGGAGAGGGGACCAAGAAGGCTCTTCAGTGGTTCCATAACTTTTGGTAACAGTCACAAAGCTGTAGAAGGGGAGTTGAAGGTCATCTACTCTCACCCAATCAAAGCAAATGCCCCTAGCACCAATCACTTCCAATCAACACTAATGAAATAGGATGTTAAATACCACTGGTATTTTTTTTTTTAACTCAAATGGCCATGTATTTCACTTGCTTAATTCAAGGGTGTCTAATTTTTTAAAATTTTATTTATTGAGATGACTCTGGGTAGATTACCAGAATAATCTACTTTAAAAGCAAGAACAATCAAAGTTGAGAGATCATCCACATCTGAACAGGAACAATGACCAGCAAACAATCCACAAGGAGAGGATGCTCCTTGGAACAGAAGGCAGAACTTCACCACCCAGAGTATGCAACACTGAGCAAGCAGGACTCAATGCAAAGCTTCCACTGGGATCCCTGGGAGCTCGCCCAGAAGCCTAAGACACTGATGAAGGCAGGATTGAGGAGGAGGTAAAAGAAAGAGGCAGAGAAGCAGCACAGAGGCGAGAAAAGGGAGGAGGACAAAGAGGGAGGGGAAATGGAAGAAAGAGAGAAGAGGGCAAAGAGAGATGAAAAGTGAAGCCCCCATGATCTTACCGGGAAGGCATAGATGAAGATTCCCAGGAAGAGCAACACAATGAAGAGAATGAGGAAGATGAGGAAGACCCACTTGAACCTCCTCCAGAGGATATACTTCAAGGTCTTGTAGGGTGAGGTGAACCACAGGAAGGAGGTCTCAGGGCGCCTGCAACAAAGAGCATTTTAGTGGGCTAGAGGAAGCCAAGATTGCCTGGCATAGGATCTGCAAACCCATCACGGGGGCCAGGATGGGCCACTTATGGCCAGGGTGCCAAGCCTGGCTTTGATACTGAGCAGGGAGTCCTTCCTACTGCCACTTCTTTGTTTTCTGATGGAAAAGAAATTGGGATAGGCTAGAAGCCAAGAACACCCTAGACCTTGTGATATTACGGTCACGTGTTCTTTTCTTTTTCAATTTTCCCCTCTTCTCCAAGCACGTGCATATGTGAGAGAGTGCAATGTTAGTAAACAAAATTACTTCGCAGATTTGCCTTTAAAAATCTTCTCACGCTCTCCATTGCTTTCTGAAGAAAGCAGAAATTGAGTCGACCTGCCCCCACCACCACTCTTATTGCCTCTTACTTTGGGTCTTCCAGCTTGGGGTTCATGTTGGGCTCATCCCTGCCCAATCCAGCTGGCCGTTCTTCATGCTCTTGTTCATTGATGATCTCCAGTGTCATCTCCAACTTCCCCTGCAAAAGAGAGATGAAGTGGGGCCATGTTTGAGGACCCAAAGATGGAAGGACTGATCAAGTGTGGAGTGGTGGTAGGTCACCTCATTTGCATGCAGAAGGTTCAGTCCTTGGCACTTCCAAGGAAAGAAACTGGGAGAAAGTGATGGAAGAGACCCTTCTCTGCCTGTGATCCTGGAGAGAAACCACTAGGGCAGATGGGCAAGTAGTCTGACCTCAGTCAGCTTCTTCTGAATAAAAAGACCTTCTGCTCCATCAGGCTAGGAACAGAGATATGAACTCTCAAAAATGTACAGTTAAAAAAAAAAAGAATTTCACTATGCTATTCCCTTTTTCCAAGTGAAATATTCCAAGACCTCTTTCAAACATTTACTTATTTGGAGATATACCAGATCTCTGGAGAAAAACCAGTATTCTTATCAAAAACGTTTTGCCTGGTCAATTTCTCCAAATTTGCCTTGAAATTCACTGCAATAGCAGTCTATCAATTGCCATGAAGACTAAAGCTATTTTCGTTATGAATTTTTAAAAGAACTCATCCTCAGATAACCACTGTAAAGACAGCCAACTCCAGCCCGATACCCTTTAGAATACAACTTGGAATACAACCTCTATCACCCCCAACCAACATGGCTATACTGGCTGAGAATTCTGAACTAAGGTGCCTTCATACTCCCAAGGAGGCTATCAAGCAGACCAACATGGCTGCCCCCTGCAAGTTAATTTCTGGTGTGGTCCCAACGTTCCACATCCCCCTGAGGAAGAAGCAATGAAGGAGAACAGGGGCCTGCTAGCAAGAAAACTTCCCCTGCTGCTGTGTAGGGAATATTTGGGAAACGTATGTGGTCGTGCAAGCATCTTCCCAGGTGTCTCCCCACCATAGACATCATTCCTGAACCTGCTTTCTGCAGCCCTCAAAGTTCCTTCAGAATGAAGATGGGAAGAGGAGGTTGCCTAGAAAGTCTCTGCAACTTTTTGCAATTCTGAACGAGAGCAGAATTTTGGGAGAGAGGCCTGCCACTTGCCTTCGAGATATCCATTCAAAACCATGGGGAAGTACATCCAGTTCTAGACCTCACATTTACTTGCACTGGACCACAACACAAGCTAGGCCCAGCAACCTCTTGGAATAGAAATCAGGCTTCTGAAATTGCTTTCCTCTGGTCCCTAACCCGTAATTGAGGCAGACTTCAGTCTTCCTTAGCTTTATTGGAGTTCACACATTTTTCCTTTGCAGCAGCACGTGAGGTGCATAAAAAAGGGCGGGTCTCCAATCACCCAGTCATGCCTACCATTTTGACTTTTTCAACCCTCCCTGCAGATGCCCCATTAAGCAGGCAACAAGCCACAACAGTTGAGTGCAATCTGAGTGCTTCACTGAGCATTCGGGGGTTGGAATAGGTTTAGCTCCTATGGGCTCTTTAGGCTGCTGTGGACACACCTACCCCCTTGGGGTCCTCCAGGACCATTCTGCTTCAGAAAGCAGGAGGGTGTGGATCTCCCTCTGATCCCCTGTAATGGGCAGAAGGAAAGATCTTGAGGGACAGGAGGAAGAGCCACTACCAAGACCACGGCCAGATAAAAGAAACAGGAGTCTGAGACAGAACTGTAACCTGAGAAAACGTCTCAGTCAAGACCTTCCCCACTTCTCATGAAGATAAAGGGGAAGCGCATTCAGACTTGCAAGATTCTGTTACCATAACCTACTGACCCACATAACTTTGGTTTCCTAGTCTGGTCTACCCTGAAGGGCTGACATCCCCCAAACCTCCAAGCAATCCCAGGCGTAAAGGTGTGGATCAGCCTGACCAGCAGCTGACCATGCAGGTGGCTGAGATGCATGGTGGAGCAGGAGAGAGTCTTGGCCCCTTCTTTAATTTGGATTAATGTTCTGAGCAGAGAGCCGGGCTGGACACCTTAATGGCCCATCCAACTCTAGGATTCTAAGACCTCAGTTTTGACTGACTGGAGTGACTTACAAATCCTGCAGAATAAGCAAACAGATAATGCATTTTAAATTCATTTTAAAACAAGGGAATTAGGATCTCAGGTGATGTTACCACTGGAAATATGTTCTACTCTATTGCCCAACCCCATCCAAAAGGTCTGGGTCCAGCAACATGTTTGGTTCTGTTCATGAATGAAGCTTCCTGGTTGCAAAGTAAATGGATCCAGAGGCGGGTGTGTTCTTGGAAGGAGCGGCAGAACATTTCAAAGTGGAACATCTCTTCCCTTTCAAAAGCAACTTTAAATGTGGCGGCAGACCTGCTCTTACTGGAATAAAGGGACTATGCGCCAAATTGACTGTCCCAATTCCTCTACCTAGGCAGAAGACTTTCACTCGCAAAACAAGCAGGCCCAGAAGACCTACCGCAATTATCTTGGTGCCTTCCTGCTCGGTCACACAAGGCCACCATCCCTTGACTGTCTTCTGCTCAAAAAGCGAAACTTCTCTCTCCTGGATCTCAAGAAGATCTAAGTTGCATTTTTCCGCTGTCTTGCTCGGCTTTGGCATGCAGTTGAGATCCAACTGGATGGAGCCTGTAAGGTCAAAAGAAAGAAGGGGCAAAAGCTGTGAAGAAAACAGGTGGCATAGCCAGGTCTCTTGCACCACCTCGGAGCCAGTGTCTGGGGACAGTAGGTGTGCATCCATACCCCGGGGGAAGGCTGTCTGGGTGTGCAAGTCAGCATGTTTTGCACACATTTGGGAGTGGCAGTGTAGTTTCCCCATCTCTGTCTTTGACCGGTCTTTTCACACGGCACTTCTAACTGCTCTACTAAATCTGAGCCCACAGGAACTTTTCATAGCCAACCCAGCTGCCACACTTAAGGTTGTGTTATTTGTAAGTTAAAAGAAAAGAAATAGCAAAACATTTTTCTAACTTTCAGAAAGATTTTCTGGAAGGCGACGTATCTCAGGTGTATCTGGGGGAAACTGAATATCTCTAGAAGGCAACACGGGTGAACAGAATTCAGTCTTTGCCCTTTGCCAAAGACAAGGCTGCCTGCTGAGTCTTGTGGTCTTTCTGTGGCCCCTCGAAATGGCACCAGCTGGCACCTGAAACCTCTCCATGTAGTGGCTGTTGACCTGTGGCAAGCTGTTGTGGGCAGTGGCTCCACGTAAGGCCTGGCTCTGTTCCAGGTACCATCCGCCACAGTCTTGCCTTGCAGAAATGTGCACCAGCTATTATGGATATGGATTAACTCATGGCACAGAGAGGAATTCCAATGGTGTTGTGTAATCCCATCAAGTTTCCCTTCTGTTCTATGATTTGATAGCTGCACATTAATTCCTGGCAAGTTCTCCTGTGCCAGTCCCCAAACCAATTGCATAAACGCTCCCACATTAAACAGGAGAGAAGTAGATGGGGCAAAATGAAGCAGCAGGATATTCATAGAGAGGATTGAGAAATGCAACATTGGCCTGCCCAGATTTGCCACTCACCCAGGTAATCATCAAAGGAAAATTTGTCATTGTCCCAGATCTGAAGGACCAGCTGGGGTGGGACTCTATTCTCTGTCTTGTCCAAGCTCCAGAAATGTTCCTGCATTTGCACATAGATAAGAAGCTATTACAAGCAAGACTGCACTGATGTTCACCATTAAGTATGGGGAGAGAGGGACGTTGGGAACCTGGGGCTGTAAGAATCTTTGGTCAGGAATCCAGCAATAACATTTTATTCTGTAAGGATCCAGTAAGTGAGCAATATCAAATCAGATTCAGAAGAAGAGAATTTGACCAGAAAGTCAAATAACTCAATACACATACTAATAACTCAATAGAATTTGACCAGAAATTCTGGCACCCCTTCCCAAGAACAGCAGAAGCAAGATTATGCTAATGCACGCACATCAGTTATGAATTTTTTTAAAAAAAATTTTTTGAGCCTGATATTCAGTAATCACCGAATCTACAGTGAACTCAGTGTTCAACTGCTTTGGATCATTCCTGCTTTGAAAGAAAGCATTTAAGGTGATATAGATATTCCTCTTGTTCCTCTTCCCCATCCAAGTATCTGGAAGGCTTTTGAAGGAAACTGACATGGAGGCATCTCAAAGATGGGGGTGAAGAAATCTCCTTGTTTTTATTCCTCATGGATCCTTGTTGCTTTCCTAGTCAGCTTCCCTTACTCTGGCTGGGGAATTTTGGGAGTTGGAGGCCACCCATCTTAAAGTTGCTGAGGTTGAGAAACACTGCTCTAGGGAGCCTGGTGGCCCTAGGAGGTCCCTGAGTCAGCTGAATGCTCCCCAAGACTGGGATAAACTCCTCGCCTGGATAAGCGAAAATTGGTCTGTGGGAATGGGATGGAGGACGCAGCACCTGGCCATTCCCCGGCAGGCAGGGGAGCAGAGAGAGGGAAAGACCGGCTTGCATGACGACCATCTGGGGAAACATTCCAGGGAGAACTGCAAAGCATCCATCTTTATAATGAGTTCCCAAGGGAGAGCAGGGAGCCCCATCGCTTCAGACTTTGCAGAGACACCAGCAAGGGGAAGCCTCCCAAAGACATCTGGGGGAAGCAGCATTGTGACGGATTAACCTAAAAGTGTCACTTCGGCAGAATATTTCATACTTCTATGTCAAGGTGGGCTGAAGCAAACCCCTGACCCAGTTTTAGCGGGGGGGGGGGGGTTCACAAGCTCCGGTGACACCTCAGAACAAATGAATGAGGACTTTTCCTCTGAAGAAAGAGTGGATTCATCCGGGAATACCCTGGAAAGGTTGGATCAGATCCTCCGCCTGGACGTGGGGCATTCTGGGGCCCATGGAAAAGGGGAGTGGGGCCTGGGTTGTGCACCCTAAACTCTGCAACCCCCCTTTGGGGAGGTTTGTGCCAAATTCCCCTTTAGAAGCAGCGTGGCCCATTCCAAGCGAGGGGAGCACATTCTGCCCTGGCACTGAGGCTGTTCCCCGACAGCTGCCCTGCCCCATAGTTAACACCCCACTGATCCCTCCCCAGCCCCAACCACATAGGTTGCTTTCAAGCAGGGTTGAGTTTTTCCCATGTATAGTTTTGGTTTCAACTTCAGAGCAGCCAGTTTTCCTTCTGGGTTTCCTTTCCATCTCCCCCACCCCCCACCCCCATGGCAAACAACAAACTTCGATTTCAACAGCACGTGGCAAGATCAAGACTGGTCCAAGAGGAACATGTCTCCCTGGTCCAGAGACCCATCTTTCCTTCATCATTTCTACCTTGGCAAAGAGCTTTTACAAGTGGTTTATTTCCTGATCAGCTACACCAGCCTCGTGGCACAGTGGGAAGGGGTATTTTCAAAGACTTTGCTTGGAAATGGAGGAGGGATGGGGAAATCGCACCCACTGTGAGACCAGCTTACTGGGAAGTGAGAAACTGGTGGAGCTAGAGAGGCTGTCAGAATGAATGCCTGCCCTGGGCAGGGGCGATGCCCAAGAGGCCTTCCAGTCCAGGCACTGCTCGATCTGTGATTCTAAGACTCCCTTGTCCTGCTCCTGGCCGTCGGCCAGCGAGATTGTGAAACATGCACAAAATTCCATCATCTGCAACAGTCT
Source organism: Liasis olivaceus (assembly GCA_030867105.1). NCBI lineage: Eukaryota > Metazoa > Chordata > Lepidosauria > Squamata > Pythonidae > Liasis > Liasis olivaceus. Next base: position 1,420,474 of record CM061354.1, read on the forward strand.
TTCTCCACCACAGCAACTTTAAGGTGTCTGGACTTCATCTCCCAGAATTCCCCTGCCAGCATGATTCTGTCAACATAACCTTACAATCAAGTTAGAACTAGTACTTCTGGGTGTGTTTCTTGTCTGGGCTACCTCACAAGGTTGACATCAATCTTGCAAGTCTGAAGGTACTTCTCTCCCCCTCGCCTTTACAGCCCAAGGAACAAGGGAGGGCCCCTTCTGAGACGTTTGCAGTGCCCCCCTTCCTTCTGCAGGCTCAGCTGCTGCTTATCCGACTGCTGCCCTGGCTGCGGCTGTTCCTCCTGTCTCCCAAGGTCATTCCCACATACCATTACAGGTGGCCACAACGGCACAATTCCACATAAAAAGGGGACAGGGCTTTGATTGCATGGTTCTGGCAACTTTCTTTTGGACACCCCCCCCCCCCCCCATGGATACCTCTGTTGCTGGGGTGAACTGAGAACTGTTAATCCCAAACCTTCTAAAGTGTAGGGAACCACTCGTGCAGCAATTTGCATCAGGGCCCTAATTTCGTATTTGCGATCATCGCAAATTAATCTTCCCATCCAGCTTTGCTCTTTGGGTGAGGATATTTTCCCTCTTTGACTATATATCGTAACGAAAGGACAGGAGCCAAAATAAAATTGGAAAAAGAGCAGGTTGCAAGGGGAGAGTGCATGGGAAGCTGTCACATGCCCCCCCCCCCACCTTATTCCCCCAGAGACATCAGCATCAGGCACAGCTCCTTTCAAGCCTCCGAGGCAACCCGGCAGGGGCCGCCTGGGCCCCTCGAGACGCTCACCTTCTTCGCCACGGAGCAGACCTGCTCAGCGGGGAGGTAGTCGAAGGGGAAGACGAATCTCCAGTTGAAATTGCCCTCGCCTCCCAGGGACCTGTAGTGCACGTCCGTCTTCTGCTTGTTTTCCTCGTACCCAACCAGCCACCTGCAAGCCACAGAAGCAGTCCGGGCCAGTCAGCCACAAAAGTCAGGAGGACGACGGCCACCTGCCAGAGACCGGGCCCAACGGTGGCACCCCCACCGCGCCACCGGGAGGACCAGCTGCAATTGACTCCACGCTGCCAAAGCAGGAGGAGTTTGCAGGAGGTTTTCTGGAAAGGCCAAGTTGAATGGAGGACGGGAAAACGTTCAAGCCACCTTCTACGAGCCCATGATGGTCCAAGCCTGCTGCAGAAATCGAGGGCTGCAGCTGTAACTTCTCCACTTCCTTGGAATCTGTTTTTTGGTTCGGTTTCTACGGTTCTCCTTGTTCTTTGCATCACGAGCTCAGTTTAACTGTCAGGTGAGCCTTCCCAGCCCAGCTTAACCTGTGAGCTCCATGTGGGACCCTGACAGGTCTTTGGGAGGCCTCCAGCTTTTGCCGCCCAGGCAGATAGCAAAAACACTGTAGGGCGTTTATGGAACCTTAAGAATTGGACAATATGGACACCTTAAACTCTCCACCACATTGGCAAGGTTTTCTCAATTTGGGGCGGGGGGTAAACAAAGAGGGGGTGGACATTAGTCTTGCCATTGCTTGCCTCCACCTTCCTCTCAGCATCCCCTCGAGTCCTGCTCCCTTACAAATCCCTCTTGTCCCGTGGACATTGGCATGGTGCAGGCCCTGGGAGGCCGGGAGCTGTGTTCATGTTGGTGGGACAGAAGTGGAGCAGATGAGGGTCTGGGGACCATTCTGAAAAAGCAGCGAAGGTGTGTTCAGACAATGACGGGTTCCATTACAAACACCACCAGCTTGTCTGGGGAGACTCCGAATGTTTTATGAAGTGGGAAAAGATCAAAGAAATACCAGTAGGATTACAACACAAGGAGGGTGCAAATTCAGAACAGTCAGTCTGCAAGAAGGCTATGCGGCATTTAATTTTCATGTTTAAATCATTTCCAGGACAACTTTGTGAGGGACACATTGTAATTACTGTTTTGAAAGCGAAGGGCTCGGCTGAGAGAAGGTAGCATTTGGGGCTCAGATTTGAGTTAAAGCAATTGTTCCCCATCTGAAGATGTGTTTTGAGAGTTTAAGGTCCAGCGCATTGGGACGGTGTGGGCCCTTATCCAGGCCATTGTATGAAGCATCTGAACCTGGCAGTGGCAGCTGTTTGAAGAGGAGCAACTGCTCAGTGGAAACATTAATCTCAGCAGGGCACGCGGATTGGAGGTGGACAACAACACACAAACAGCTTCCAGGATTCAGTGGGGTAAATTTCATGAAAACCATCTGGTACAAAGCAGATCCATCGCTGGAACTGAGAGGAGGAAAGGTTCCCTTGTCATCTAAGAAAACATGATGAAGCTTTGAGCTACCTACCCTTTCACGTAGATGTCACTCATTTTCTGGCCGGTGATGCTGAGGTCATCCAGGATGACATCTTGGGCATTCCAGACAATGCAACGCAAGTAGAACCTGGAAGCAGTAGCCCAGATGGGGATCAACAGATTGGCAAGAGCCTCTTTTCAAACAGAAGAGCAGCACATAACTCAAGTAAAGAAATAAATGATGGTCCCTCACTGCAACAGGCAAAGGACACTTCCCAGGTTCTTAGGGTCTGTTTTGTAAGTGAAGAGGTAAGCCTATGACATCTCCTACTCTCCTCTTTTCTTTCCCAGAAGGAACCCACCAGATTATTGCAGTGCCTCAAGCAGAGAATGCCAACCCTGCCCAGTTCCACCCCACAGAAACAGAATTCACAAGCCATTTCAGTAGCATCCGTAGAGAACCAACCCTCAAGAGGGACATTTTCTCTCCTGGATCTGCTGGCTTCTCAAGGTAGCTGGGCTCTTTCTTTTTCTGAGCCCCATTCGGATCGAGACCCAACTTGTCCCGAGCATCTGGGCAACTACCCTGATGCTCTTCTTGTACTATTCCAGGCATGGAAAATGCACTATCTTAACCATGTGGCAACTACAGACTCCATTGCAACGAGGCCATGTTGAGGCTTCCCTCATGGTTGTAGCCCTGGGGAAGAGCTACTGCAGTGGGGGTGGGGTGGGGAATGAACCTATTGGCCGTTGTGGCTAAATTCAGCCAATGTGTTCAAAAGCAGCCTTCTTATAGATGCCAGGGGATGGTAGGGAAGCTTCACTGTCTTCCTCCACTGTCTGCTTGAGGGCTGCTGGAGTTAGGAAGAAGATGATTCTAAGCAAGATGGGACTCTGGTCATATTCAACAGGTTGTCCTTGGGTTCTATGGGGAAAGGTATGTGCGTGAGAGAGCTGGAGAGCAGGTGATCCATTACCTCTTTGCTCTTCGTGGGGTCACATTGAATGGTGGTCCTGGTGGCCCAAGTGATTTTGGAAACAAGTCCACCCAAAGCTGAAGTTTGCCCTGTAATGAAAGGGGAACCCATGAATTAGGGAACGCTGATCTCTTTGCAATATCCCTGAGAAAAGGGAGGGCTGAAGGGCTACTGGCCTAAGCAGCTTCCTGTCTTCGTAGCCAGACAGCATGCAGGAAACCGCACACCCTGCGCTAGAACGGGGGTGGCAGCTGGGGGCAGCAGTGGAATCCCTATGGGGCACAACCAGTCTCTCCCCCTCTATCCTGGTGGTTTATTGAGGACTGACCCGATTCCATCCAGCTCACACACCCAAGTTGCAGTCAGGCTGTAGCTGGGGTAGTCGGGGGTTTTGGACCAACCTGGCATCTACTCCCAGCCTTAATTAGCTAGAGGGCAACCACTAGGCAGCCTTGCCATGGAATGCAGCATCTCTGAGGAACGTGAGGAGCCTGGACAAGGATAGGAACCTCCCTTGGCAGCACGCTGGGTCCTTCAGCCAGGCTCCAGGAAGTCACTCTTCCGGGATACAGAAACCATCCCCATTATGACCAGAAGGGCAGCTTTGGGGCTGAAAGGACTCAAGACCCCACAAGTGTCTTCTGAGTCAGCAGCTGCTCCTCTTCTCCCCCCAACTTTACCTGCTCAATGTCCGGCTGTAGAGGGCTGTACAGCTGCCGTGTCTCCACATGTTCAGGGACCAGGCCTTGCTTCTGTAGGACATGCAGGGCAAGCCTCTCTTCCGTAGGACCCAGGTGGGGGTTTGGGGGCTTGCCGTCCTCTGAACCAAAGAGAAAAGGCAGAGATTTCACCCGTCAGCCAAATGCAGGAAGTGACCAGGGCCGTAGGAGCCCCAGAAGTCTTGCTGCTGAGTTGTGGCATTTGCTCAGGCTGGCCACCATAATCCTAGTTTAGACCTGACTCCTTGCTCTTTGGCCTTCTACAAACTGCAGAATCACTTTCATCAACCACAGCAATCTGGCCACGCTCTGGGGAGCCAACCTCCCCCGTCCCCCGATGGAACGCTGAAGCAGTCCAGTGACGCTAAGCCTGAGAAGCTTGCTCAGCAACAAGTGCACATCTGGACATTCAGAAAGAACATGTATTTTCTCCAGCCCTGCAAACACTTATCTTTTATTCCCCCCTCCACCACCCATCCTTCTGCTCACGGCCATCAAAAACAATTTCTTTGAAATATAGTAAGAACTTCATAATAGTAAGATCTGCCCAACCGTGGAAGAGTCTCCTTATGAAGGTGGTGGGCTCTCCAACTCTGAAGGTTTTTAAGAGGAGCAGGAGAGCCACCGCTTGTGGAGGGTTTAACTGGTTTTCCTGCATATTGCAGAGACTTGGACTAGATTATCCTTGGGGACCTCTCCAACTCCAGAAGTCCATGATTCTATGATCAGTTACACAACATGCTCTGCTTACAACTTTCTAAAGGAATGTTTGGAGTGGATGCAACCTCCTTGGTCAGGACTTCATGCTGCCATTCATTCTGCGCCCACAAATGTGACCAAGCCTTCTACAGAGGAAGGTACAGAACAATAAGAGATGGCCCATTTTTTGAAAAAACCACCCAAGTGCTTCTGGGGGGGACTTGGTGCCTTCTTGCCAAGGGAGATTAAAAGGTGCAGCTCCCTCAGCTCCTGGTGACCTCACGGACAGGTTCATGTGGTTTGTGAGGGGTCAGGATGGAAATGGTTTACTCTTAGTTTTTTTTCAGGATTTCTTTTCTTTTCTTTTCTACATCTCAGTCTCACCTGGAGTCCTGAGAAGTGCTGGTGGTGTCCTTCCCAAATACTAGCCTTTTGAGTTCAGCCAAGCTCAGCTCAGTACTACAAGATTCATCTACCACAGTGTTCTTTAAACTTGGCAACTTTAAGATGTGTGGATTTCAGAGTTGAAGTCCATATATCTTAAAGTTGCCAAGTTGGAAAAACACTGATCTATCAGAACAAGTTCGATGTAAAATTTTAGACTAGTCTACATGACACACATAATCACAATTGCTGAAGATTTATTATTTAATTGATTATTAAAGAACCATAATCCTTTTGTGTCCCACAATCTCTTGCTTCTAGATTACCGGAGCGAACTCCCCACCACCCCCTACCAGCACCCAACGCCTGTGAGAGAGAACAGGGAACAAATTCAATCCAGCAATAAAAATCCAAAATGAATGTAAAACCTGCAGGGCATGACTGTAAATGTGGGACCCAGTGAGAAAAGGAGGCTCCTCTTCTTGTTTCATGCGGGGCCTGTTGGCTGTCCTTGCCATAGCTCAGTCACGTGGCGATGTCTCTCTCTGCTGGCCAGAATCTACAAATACAGGGCTCTGCTGCCCGCACAATCCCCAAAGAGGATTGTCAGGAACTGGGATATCCAAAACAGTTGCCAGGAAGCTGGAAGACTCCGTCACCCTTGGCATGCAGCTGAGAAGCAACTCACTCTTGGAGTGGCTCCACTCCTGCAGGCTGGCCATTGTCTCCCCCCAAGAGAAGTAAGCCTCTGGTTCAGGGTGCCCCTTGAATGGCAGGGTTCCTCCTTCTTGGTTGGTCCTCATCTCCCATGGGGCCCTAATTTCAATTCTGAGGTCCCTCCAAGCTCAACTTTACTGTTTCTGATAGGAAATCCTTGGCTGAAGAACCTCTGGGCTGTGTCAGTAGCTCCAAAAGAAACCAGTAGATGTGGCTCCTTCTTTTACCTGTTGGGCATTCCTGATCTAGCTTCACCTCTTGAGCTAAAACAGAACTCATTCCTCAAGCAAAATATGGCCCAAAGTCTATGAGGCATGATCCAGTTGGAAGGCCTGATGCTTCAGCCCCAGCCCCATTGAAATGAACAGGAGCTGTGCCAGGGTGTGCTAGAGGAGCCACATCACATCTGTTGGGCTTTAGCTTAGGTACAGGTTAAAGCAGAAGTGTCTCCCCCACACACACACGTTCTTCAGTCTAGGCACTCAAGGGGCTGGAGTAATGATTGTATTAAACCTGCACTCAAATGAAATTAATTAAATCTAGCTAATAGGAATCCTCCCATGAGTTTAATACTGTCCCCGTTCTGCCACCTTAAGTGCTGTAGATTAATTGCTGCTTTTGCAGGTGCTGGAGGTGGGGGGCATATTTAGATTTAGGCCCTTGAGCTGAAGCGATAAGGAAGGAGAGCGGTGGGAGATGTGTGGTTTTTACCAAAGTCCGAGAGATGGTACGTTTCATCTCCAAAGATGATCTGGTCAGTCTGGTAAATCGGAGGTTTGCAGTTGCGTTGCAAGGAAAATTGGTGGAGGAGTTGGGAAGGGCGCAGCTGATCTCTCCACTGGTTGGGGCCAGAACTGGAAGTGAGAAACGGAACAATAAAACAGAGGAACCTCAAGGAGTCCTTTGTCCAACTCTCTGCAAGCTCTGGGCACTGTATTAAGGTCCTGCCATGCTGCTGCACACCTGACCTCATTTCAAGGTGCTTATGCAAGAGTTCATCCCTCTGGGCTCTGTTCTGCTATCTCTCCTGTTCTGTAGTTGTTCATCATTATGGGTGGTGGTGTATTCATCCATGGTATTTCAAATGGCTTTCAACGGAGGAAAGTACTGATCTTTTAAAACAAACTAGAAGCAACGTGTAGAGAAAACACGCCAGTCCACCTGACCCTGTGTAGTTCTGTGGATGTGCAATAGCTCCTAGCCGTGGGCCTTTTTGGGTCTCAGGGCAAGAGCCGCTCGTGCCTTGAATGGGCCCTGTGAGAGCTGGAGCTCAGACTGGTGGCCTGTCCAACGCCAGGCAGGAACGCAGACAGTGGCCTCAACCATCTGTGCTTCAAGCAGTGAAATGCAGTTAGTGGCAGTCCAATGGCTCCACTGGCCCATCTCCTGAGCAATCCTCAGCATCTCAGAGGAATCACAAAAGAGAAGAGGTACGCTCTGTCTCTGCCACGGGCAACTAGTGGCTATGCCTCTGTGGAGCTCCAACTTCAGAGACAGGTTTGATATAAACACCAGGGCCAACGGAGGAGACGTATTACCTCCATGCCCTTCTGACACAGGCCTGAGGACATCTGAAGACCTCTGAGGCTGAGCCAGACCAAAGGCTTATCTGGCTCAGCATTTTCTACCCATTGTGCTGAGTCAGGTACCTCTGGGGCCCCCAAGTAAGGCACAAGAGGGAGAGTGCCCTACTCCTTGGTGACTTGGTAACTGATACTCACAAAAACACTGCCTCCCCTACAGGAGGAAACAGATAGCCCTTATGACTAGTAGACACCTGTAGCTCAAACTTGTTGAATCTTCTTTTAGGGCCATTCTGGCTGGCCAGTGGGTGGGGCTTAGGGCAGGCCCAGCTGCAGAGATGTACTCCAAGACATAATAGCACTGCAAGTCCTCAGGCAGCCAAAAGACCCTCCTACGCTTTCACCTATAATCGTGTTTCGCGTCAGAGGATGGGGCTGAATCTGGCACTTTCCACATGCAAAAGTCTGCCCTACCACTAAGTCGCCTCACCCTCAGTTTCATGGTGGCAGCATCTGAAAGGTACAGGAGCTCAGGAACAGCATGAGATACCAGCAACAGGATGCCCCTCCACCCCACGTTTCTGTTTCCATGAGTAAGTTTTACATGAGTCTCCAGAAGTACTCACATGCAGTAAGTCTGAGGAAGGCCACAACGAGCCCCATATCTGGAAAGGAACCGGTTCTCTAGGTCAATGATGGTCTCCCCGATCTTCTCGTCTTTGGACAAGAGGTCATAGTCGTACAGAGTGATCTTCAAATCCTTCTCCATGGGCAACGTACAGGTCAGCTCAAACATCCTACAGAAGGCAGAAACACCAGTCAGCTGAACGTATCATGGGCAGGGGCTTTACTGAGTTGCTTCAGCTGCTCAGCAGTTGAAACTCAGCTTTCCCAAGTGTCCTCACTCAGAATGGCATACAATGGGCACGTTTCCTCCGGGCATTCTGGGAGCTGTAAGTCCAAGACTTCCGGAGGACAGCAAGTCAGAGAAGGCTAGCAGAGACTCTTCTACAGGGTCTAGAAAGTGGTTGCTATGGTTAAAGTGACTCATTTTAGTTACAGACAAAAGTCTGGGATCCCCTAATTAAGAAGGACGTGAATTCCACTAATGGCAAGATACATGTAAGCGATTTACAGTAAATCCAGAATACTGGAAGATGTCCAGTGGCAATCACAGACACAGCCTCTCCCTCAGCCTAATAGGAGTCACTTAGTCTTTTCAGGAACAGCTGCCCCTCCCTATCCCTATCTGGGACGGATGGGAATACTTACTTTCCAAAGACTGGTTCCAGGGTACATGGAATATAATTGTCCTGATCATTCATGGACTTCTTCCCCACAGAAATCTTCACATAAGGGTCACACTGCATGGGAGAAGGAAAGAGAGAGAGCCAAGGTGGACTTTCTACAATAGTTCCAGGTACTGAAGAAGCGGGAAAGGCAAAGAAGCAGCAGTGAAAGCAAAAGGTCCTTTGACGTTTCCACCATAATGGAAGCTACTTGTTCCTGCAAGCAGACTGAGCAGCTGAAAAGGAAACTTTTAGGGAAGTCCTAGAACATTCCTTCCCGACCTGATGCCCTCCAGATGCATTGAACCTCATGTTGGCTGGGGGGGCAGTATGAGAGTAGTCGTCCAACCCAACTGGGTGGGAGCCACCCGACTGGGGAAGGTGGCCCCATGTGCACTCACGAATTCCTTTCTTTATAAACACACCTAAACTTTATATACCCGCACATATTTAAAAAACAAAGCTGTTCTAAGCCACATGCTGGCAATAGATGGAGCCCAAGTTACCCCTGAAGATAAGCAGACCCTCAACCCCATCTTGCTTTCTGCCCCCCCCCCACTAGTTGAACTTGCCAGCGAAGACGAAGGCTGCGCATGGCGCGAGGACTACCACTTGCCCACTCCTCAACTGAGCGGCAGAAGGAGCAGAATTCCAGGGCTTCCCTGGACCAGAAGGAAAGCATCGTTTCTTGCTAACCAAAGCAAGGAAGCAGAGGAGGTTCCAGAGAAACTGAGGAGGCTCCCTCTGAGAAATTTTCCAAATATAATTTAGATGCAATTACGTTTCTCTCTAAGCGAATACTTTGAGGGTAACTCTGGTTCCTTAAGAGCCTGCCCCCACCGCATCCATGACCTTACCTTCCCATTTGAATCCTTTGGCTGCAGATCAAAGGCACGGATGATGTAAACCCGCACGAGGCATTCCTGGGGGCCTCTGGCTGGAAGCTGGTGAAACTGACGCGGAGGGACAGGCACCGTGGGGTCATCCGGCAGAGGGTAGATCTTGAAAGAGCCCTGCAGACAGAGGGAAGCCATGAGGCTTCCACCCACACCGGCCCCTTCGGCGTCGTTCTCCATTCTGCAGCCACACACTTGAGCCAGAACTGTCCAGGCATCACAGTGGGGCTCCTGAAGCACGCTGCAGTTGCCTCCCTGAATGTCTACTCCAGGGGACCAGCCCCTCTCAGAGAGTCTCTCTAGTGTAATAACCTGTAGGAGGCTGGTACTGACCTAGAAACTGTCTCAAAGACCCTAGGAAAGGGTGTTCGCTTCAGAAACATACTTTTTAGACAACCTATCACACCAGTGTAGAAACAGGATGTGTGTGTACAAGGCTGGTTCCAACACAATGAGAATCTCAGCTTTCAGTGCAAGTAGAAAAGTTTCTTTCCTCTTAATGCAATGGGGCACTGACATGCTCTGCAAAAAGTGTAAGCAAAGTTGCCCAAGTGACAAATCGAAGAGCACCTGATTAGAGCTGGCAATGGCGGTGGTAGGACTGACTGCACCCCCCACCCCACGCCATGCCAGCACAAGCTTCCTTTCAGAATTTGCTCCGCAGCAACCGCTCAGCTTGGTTCAAGAAGCACCCGGCTCCATTTGGGAGGTCTTCTTCCACCCACTTACCCACCCACCTTCATTCCTCTGGACTGCAGTATCTCAGCAACATAAACGGCCACTTTAGGAAGGGGCCCACATGAGGGGAAAAGTCAAGTAACTGATGAGGGCACTAAAAGATGCAATAGTCATATGGAAAGCAACCACCTGTGTAGGTCTTGGACTCATTGCTGGCAGGCATATGGACCCAGAAGGAAGCAAAGAAAAGGGCACTGCACATCTAGAATGTGGGGAATGGAAACAGAGCATGACATCCCATCCTACAAGCCCTAGGAACTAGAGTCTTAAATTACTCATAACCTCTCTTGCATTTGTTCAAGCTTTTCTGAAGGAGCCTTGACAAATGCAGTGCCTAGAGCGTGTTTCTCAACCTTGGCCACTTTAAAATGCGTGGACTTCAACTTCCAGAATTCCCCAGCACAGCTGAAGTCCACACATCTTAAAGTAGCCAAGGGTGAGAACCACTGGCCTAGAGCCCTCTTAATCTGCTACTGACAGGAGAGCTATCCCTGAGAATCCCCACTTGAACTCAGCCCCTCCCGTTCTCACCAAGCATACAAAGACCAAAAGGAGATTGGCAAACCTTGAACTCCCCCACAACAGTGGGGTCTTCGCTGTCATCCTGAGCTTTGCCACGGTACAACTTAAAGGTGTGGCAGAAATCCGAAAGACCCCCAAAGTCTTCTACGCTCTCCAACTCTGTCTCGTAGATCTAGGGAAAGAAGGATGAGAAAAGCGTTTTGTTTCTTTTTCTCAGTTATTTGAAGGGATGGGCAGTCTGGCAGGGAAAAGAAAGCCCCATCTGGTCCATTAACATCTTCCCACTTCTCTCTAGAGAGATGACTACCAGTTCACACTGGCTCTCACAAGATAAGCCCTTTCCATTTAGAGGTTCAGAAAGGCCATTGCACCCTAGAATTCCTCATGTCTCTACGGAGCGGGGATGCAGCAAAACCCCCCACTCTTAGCAAAGCTACCAACTTCCCCTAGATCTTCAGGCTTGGATATAAGTTGCCCTCTCCAGGAAAATGCATAATGGGATTTTGAAGGTCCCTGAGAGGTTCCTGGAAGGATGTGGTAAGAATGGCTATGGCTGGCACATTGATTCCAGTATCTTCCTGAGCATTTACCGGGACCTTGCTTGCATTTATGGAAGTCCTCCTTAATGAAGGAACATAAGAATCAAAGCTGGATCAGGCAAAGGCCCAACTCAGTCTAACGTTTTGTTTCCCATGTTCCGGCATTCAAAGGCTGTGGAGCAGCTCACTGTCCAGGAGCTGGACCCACAAGATTCACAGGCACACTGGAAATTATCCCATGGCCCACCATGACAATAATTTAAGCAGCACTATTTAGCTCTAAGCAGCAAAGTCCAAACTGAAAACAGGAGAGAATGTCTTCCTGGCCAGTGGCTCTTGGGTTACTTTCTGGTGCTGGATCCAAAGTTTAAAGCCGGCATCTTCTGTTGATAGCAAAGATATCTTAATATTCAGACCCAGTGTGGCTAATCCAAACCCTTCTGCTAGCCAATCCATGCTTGACGTGATTCTTTCTACCTTCTGTGTGAACAAAGGCCCGTGTTTCTTACGAAGTCCAGTCCCAGGTTGAGGTCAAGACATTCCTAGCAAGAGCTCCAGATGTGACAATTGCACCTGCAAAGCAATGGCTGTCATCACTCAACACCCAAAGAAAGATGCTCTCCAGGGCATTACCTTCAGAGTGTCAAAGCCTTTCTCCAGATAGGAGCCACATTTCTCTCGCTCGCCTGTGGAAGCATAGAATTTGCTCCACCAGTCAATGAATTCTTCTTCCTGGAAATGAAGGGAAGGAACAACACCTCGTTTATTATTTTCAGACCCTCCAAGGCCTTCTGCTCTACAGCACATGGAACATTTCAGCGGAAGGCTTCAAAGCGTTGGATGGCCTTTTCCAAGCTGTGCCTTCCAGATGTTTTGAACATCAAATACCATAACTCCACAACAGAGATTAGGCTGGCTGGGGATTATGGAAGTTGGCATCTATCATATCTAAGGCAATCCAGGTTGGGAAACTTTGGTCTTAGGCAGCAAGATTCTCATATTTTATAAAAGCCAGAAGGGAGAGTTCATGTTGGATTTGGAGAACACCAGGACTACATACTTGGCAAGCCAGATCTAATGGGTGCAGTTCCAACATCTCTGGTTTAAGGCCCAGGTACAGATGAAGGGAGAGTCAGAAGATGCTGGTAGTGAGCAAGTTGGCCTGGGGACCAAGTCAGCAGAAAACAAGGCTTTCTAAGGGACTACAACTTGCTTTTTCTTTTTAAGTGTTTTTTTTTCAAAATAGTTAACTATTCTGAAATTGATTGAAACCGCAAAGAAGGGGCAATTTGTATCTCATGAAACATTCCTCCACAAATAAATAACTCATTTTAGAATTCCACAAAATTCCATCATGCTAAGCTCATCAAGAAACCATAATTCTGGGCTTATAGAGTTTGATTACAAGCCAGCCTGCAGAATTCCTTCTAGTCACCTTCTCAGGGGCACTGAGCTCCCCCTCCCCATTTCTTCATAGAAAAATGACACTGATTTCCTTTTCCAGGACACCATCCGGGTTGCCATTTGTCATCAAAAAAGCTCCTCTCAAACCAAACTGGCTTTATTATGACATTCCACAGGTGCCAAGTTACCAAGAAAGCACTTTCTGTAATCTGATGATTTACCTCTGGTATCTTCTACAGCCCCAAGACAAAGAAAGGGGTTAGAGGTTTCTGCTGATTTTTGGAATGATGTTACCAAGAAGGGGAAAAAAGTGTGTGTTTTTCTAAAAAAGCAAAATGCCAGGAAAAGAGCCTGGAATGTTGATTGGAAAGGATGCTAATCTGTCTCCATCGGAATGGAAAAGCCACGCAAAGGACAGGCCGCTCACGACCAGGGGCGAGCTTCATGGATCCAGCTGAAACCAAGACGGAACGCTATGGATTAATTAATTAGCACTGGTTTTGCAATGAGGGAACCTGAGGTGCTACGCTGAACGTAGCACAGCCTCGTCCAAGGCGATGTCCTTCCAATGTAGTGGATTACAGCTCCCATGTTTCATGTGTATCACCCAGTTGTAGCTGCCCAACTTGACTTTTCTGGCCATATTCTGTGGACAGGCCAGAAATCCACATTTATAATGCAAAGAGCACCCTTTCCATTCCATTCTTCCATTCTAAAATGTTTGCTTTTCGAGGGGGATTGTGGAGCCTCCTCCCCCCACCCCCACTGCACTGCCATGATTTTGCACGGGCTTCGTTCTTGGAGGCCAGTCATGTCACACACAGAGACACCAAGCCAGCGTCTTCTGGAAGCAGCTGGTTGTTGGATCATTTGTCAGAGATATATGGCAGAACGATGCAGTGCAACTTGATGGAGGGACACAGTGACCATCCCACCCCCACACATCAACTGTGAAGCCTGACTGGATGGGGACCCTGCCACTATGAAGAGGGGGAAGGTTTGGGGCTCAAAGGAAAGTTAGTTAATTTCTCACAGCAACTACCCCATGGGCAACTCTAGGGAGAAATTCAGGAATTACTGGTGGACTAGAAAAAATTGATAATGCTTAGTAAGGTTGAGAACAGAAAACAATGAATCAGGTGGAGGATGGGCTCAAGGAGAGAACTGGAATGTCCTTGGAAGTTGTACAAGTTTTTACTGGGGACAGATCAAGGTAGTCCATGCAATTACCAGGAATCCAACTCAACTTGAGGACACCTCCCTCCCTCATTAATCTACAAGAGGTGGTCAAGATGACTAGTGGGAGGATAAGCCCAAAACCAGTCTTCATGCTTTTCAGCTGAGGGTGACCAGGAGAAACGTCTTGGTGGATGTGGCCTTGTAAAACATCTCATATCCATCCCATTTAACTGACTGCTTCAGTGACAAGGGAGACAAAGCTTGGCAGGGGGATCACTCTGTGGTTCACGAGCCTGGCCTTGGCAGCCCAACCCCACACAGGGAGCCCCGATGTGGTTACATCCATGGGAGGCAACCACAGGAATGTGAGGCTGGCATACCATTCTCAGACCTGGGTATCAACTATCAGGCTTCAGCTGGAGACACTCGATCCTGGTGGCTCTTCCAGAGAACAGTAACTGGAGAGGCCGTAAAATATCCGCTACGATCTGAGACTAGCAAGCACAGCAAATAACCAATTACTCCAAATAGTTTACAGATTTCGGCTTGCATGATTTCTGGCTCAGGTTTCTCGTGCTAACTTGTTGCTTAATGGCTTATTTGTATTAGAGACAGCAGAAGGTCTGGCAGGACGAGCAATACAAAATCGCTGGAATCTTCAGCGGAGGGGAAGGGCTCCTTCAAACTGTTCTGACATTAGTGATTGTTCCTCAATTCTCCCAATTTCTTTCAGGTTATTGGGAAAGGTATCCAGCTTGGAAGAGTTTGATGGCTTCTAAAGCGAGCTTCAGATATCAAAACAAACCAGGCTTATTGAACCAGCCCCAAGGGGCAGAAATCACACAGCCCGCTGACTGGTAAACCATGGTTTTAGTAGTTGGTTATTAGTTGCATTCACACAACGTACCAAGCCAAAACCCAGCCACCCATCTGATGCACAGGGTAGAAGGAAGCCCTACCAACAAATCCCAGCTATCTATTTAACTGGGGCATCACCGCTGGAACATCCCATCCCTCAACTGGCAAACATCTCCAGGATCTTGCCAGACTGAGACCAGGTGAATGTGGCGATGCAGCTGCAAAGCCTCCCGGTTGTCCTACTGGGACCCCAGTGCCTGATCCAACAGTCCTGGTAGCAAGGGATGAGGAACTTTAGAATAAAATGCTGCTTGATATTTACGTTTCAAAATTGCTTACATTTCTTCTTTAAATTCCTTGAAGCAGGGAAGAGAACAGGTGTCTGCCGATGCAGTTTTGCACCAGATCTTCTACAATGTACTTGCTCCTGTGCCAGATTCCACAAAGTCAGATCCTCGGAAATGCCAGAGTTTGAAGCCAGGATTTCCCATCTCAAGAGCTCCCACTGTTTGGGGGAGCCTGTTCCCCACACCCTCCCCTCTTGAGCTGCATGTGGCCGAGCTCCAGCACTGTTCTTACAGTAAGCACCTAATGCTCACCTGCCCGGATCTTGCTGTCTTGCAACAATACACTTCCAGGGCAGTTAGCAGGTTTTGCCTGCCCCAAAAATCCTTGCTGGATGGCAACCATTCCCCAACTCCCCATCTGAAACTCTGCTGGTTGGTGGCATTGAGTTGGATTTAACCCTCATGACTCTATAGGCCAGTGTTTTTCAAACTTGGCCACTTTAAGATGGGTGGACTTCAACTCCCAGAATTCCCCAGCCAGCCAAGCTGGCTGGGGAATTCTGAGAGTTGAAGTCCACCCATCTTAAAGTGGCCAAGTTTGAAAAACACTGCTGTAGACCGAGGCTCATCACCTTGACTTGTCCCCAATAATAACTTGCAGCTCTTCCACTTCCAAAGGTATTCCAGTACTGTTCATCCACCTCATCCATTGTCTTTCCCTACTCTGCTTTTATTTCCCACAATCCTGCCAAGCATCATAACTGTTTCTAATCCATTATCAGCTTGTACCACATGCCCAAATTATATTAGTTTCTGCTTGCTTATCTCCTCAAGGTGACAATCAACCTATAATGGGTCTAAGACTTGGATTGGTTCTTCTTGCCATCCATGGTACTCCCAGAAACTGTCTCCAGATCATCATTCGGTCCCTCTTTCTCAATGTCTAACTTTTACAACTGTTGTATTATTGTTAGAAATTCATTCTTTCACCCATGCCTTTGTTCCTGAAATACCCTTATCTTTCACGATCTTGTCTAAGTTTGTCATTGTGTTCCTCCCTTGGATTAATGTTCTTTTTACTTCTCTAGCATATTGTTCATCTTTTCTTTAGCCGAAGAAAGCAAAATTTGCCACCTTCAACTGTTAATTCACTAAGTACACTGGCTGACATTACTTTTGTCTTCCTATTATTTTACTTTAATTCAGATGGTTTGATTTTCAAAATGAGTTCTTCTTCTTTACGGTTGGCTCACAAAGAGATGTCCCCCGCATTTCTCCAATGGTTGGTGTTTCCACCTCTCCTTCCAATTCTATCAGCCATCTCTTCCAATCCTGCCATTCCTACATGCAAATTTTCATCTGGCTAGAACCAGCATGGCTTGTTCATGCTGCTCCTTAGGCCCTGGAGCTCTGAAGTCAGTTCTCCTCTTCCCATCAGCACTCAGAGCCGGTTGTTGGCAAAGAAACGCTTGGCCGGGTTGCGTCTTGTTACTGGCCACAACTAGCTGACCTGCCTGTTACCAGGAGTCTAGGCAGCCATTCATATGCACACAGAAGGCACCTCACACAGCTTTCCATACCTCCCAGCACCTAAATTAAAGACTCCTTAACCCATGGATCAGCCTGCAGCACTCCCTTACCAATGTTTATTTGTTAGATTTATATCACACCTTGTCTCCAGGAACTCAAAGTGCCTTGCATGGGGGAATATCCCTTTATTTTGTCCCAGAACCCTGTGAGGTAGGCTGGGTTGAGAATGAATGACTGGCCCAAAGTCACCCCCTGGGTCCTTCTCCCATGCCTTCACCACTACGCCACACTGGCTCTCCATCACTGCACCCAACAGGCTCAATGCCTTGGTTAATATCCCTTTGCCTGGGCCACCAAAGGCTGGGTGGAGAAGTGTGTTCTGGAGCTCAAACACTCAGATCCTGTACTCAGCACGGCATCATTCTTTGATAACAATGGCGCCTAGATCCAGACCGAGAACTGGACTGAACGGTTGCACTCATGTTCCTCAAGGCCATGTGCTCAACACCAGGATTCAATTGTGAGCCATCAACATATTCCTAAATATTTAACCAAAATTCTCCCAGCTGCAGCTGTCAGCCTCCCACCATCCCCAGCAGCCAGCAACTCTGTTTTCTCTGTGCAAACATCCTTTGCAATAAGTTCTTGGTTCCAAACTAGGCATCCATTCCAGAGCCTCCCCCCAAGATGTCAACAGCTCTTTCAAGAGTGAGGTTTATTATGTTTAATGACATTTGTGTTAGAGTTCCACACAGGAATGAGGTTACTGCTCACTGCGGATCCTTTTGCTCCTTTCTTCTAAATTAACAACTTGCAAGTTTGCTGTTGGGGTTTGCAACTATTTAATTTGGCTAAACGGAAACACATTCCCTCCGCTCAAAGGCAAGCAGGAGGTAGCTCAGCATGCTGTCAACTTCTAAGTGTTACCACAGACTCCAATTGAGTCTCAAAGAAAGTAACTTTTCCGCAAGTCTTGTTGATTCTCAGCACAGATCATCAGCCACTGCTAACATATGCCCCCTCCTGCACAGATGAGTTGTCCCTTTTGGAACACGCGGGCTCTGCGATGCATTTGACTCTGCAGAAGCTGATTGTATTTATGAGATATGCTTTTATGAGGTACGCAGAAGCCACAGCCACGCACTCCAAAATAACCTTCCATTCTTGGTTCTGGAGAGGGAAGAGGACTCTGAATTCTTTGCAAGACCTGGAGATGCCCTCATTTTATGCCACTGACCCTGGGAGACACCTGAACTGGGTAACCCAGTTCTGCATTTCTGCAATCCTCTCCTTTCCCTTTAATGCTGGGAGATATTTGACAGATGTAAATATAAGCTTGGCCGTTCTCATATTTCTGTGTGTTTGGGATAGTTTTAGGCCAGCTTTACCAACTTGCAATTTGTAGTGACTGCTTTTTTATTTTTTATTTTCTGCAGATGAGCTTGGAAAACAGAAGTCAAGGAAACAAATCACGTAATTAGGTGAGAAAGGAAGCCATACATACATGGAGATGAGGCCGAGAAGTTTGCATGTTAATTAAAGCTGAGTTGGTCATGCCATCTGCAGGCTACAAATTAAAATGTCTGATTAGTGAGGGGTTAGACAAACACAAGTCCAAAATACAATAGCAAAAGCAAAGGTTTTCATACTAAGACACGTGTAATCTCATTTATTCTAGCAGCACGAAGGAAACTTCCCAGACATATCAACAGGCAGAAGTTCATATAAGTGATGCACCAACTGTATGAGGCCAAATGCCAAGGAGAATTTAATACTGGTATCTAACAAGGATGGTAGAAGATCTTCCTTTAACATTCAAGGGTGAAACCTCTGTCCTTTTATCCTACCCCTCTTTTACTGCTGCTTTGAAGGGTTGGGACATCTTATGCTTTATAGCAGCCTTCCTTAACTGGATGCCTACCACATGTCTTGGTCTACGGTCCCTAAATCCACGGATGAAGCATGGCCATCTGGCTGATGAAGATAGGAATTATTGTCCGTCATGTCTGGAAGGCACAAGGGTTTTAATTTGTCCTTCTGCTCAACCTGGGGGTCCTCTGTGGACGGTTAAAGCAACTAATGGGAATATTGGGAATATCTTCCCACCCTCCAACCTATTCCCCTTCTAGTGCTAACGTGGCCTAAGGGGAGAAAGAAATTTTGAATGTATGAGTCAACACCACTCACTTGTGTGCCACTTTCAAGGTTCAAATTACACATCCACTCACACCATTATCTGTGAACAGGGTGGGCAGATGGATAAAGACATCTGGCTCTTGCTGTCACTCCACAGAGGCAACGTCACACAGATCAGAAATCCATAAAAAGTTTCAGTAAGCAGAGATTTCATGTGACAGAGATTTGGATTGGATAGTAAAGGTTTTCTGAACATAATAAATTCAAACCAAGACAAAAAGAGCTAATGGGCCTTCCAAAGTGATTCAGATGAGCAGTAAGCTGAGTTCAAGCCCTATCTCGGATGCTTGGGGGTGGGTGTCTTAGGGGACATGTCTTTACTCCTTAAGTCCTTCATCTGTAAAAATATGGAGTACTTGTGCCTTATTTCACAGAACCTTTGCAAGTGAAGGTAGGATGGGGAAAGCAATCCACTAGGAAGTTCTCCAGATCTTCATGACACAAACAGTTCTGTTCAGTGTGTAGTGGATACCATGCTGGGTTTTGATAGGAATTGTGGAAGGTCAAATGTTGCCTCCTTTGTGCTGAACTTTATCTGGATGGGGAACATTCATAAGGTGTGTATTCTAATCAGGAAGTTACAATGGTGTCTGTTCTGCCTGCAGCTTAGAACTCTTGGCTACTTCCTTCACCTCCTGCCCCTGCCTTGCTGCCAATCCCTCCTGCTTTGCAATCTCCACTTGCCGTTTTGTATCTCTCGCAATAAAAGACAAACAAGCATGCTGTATGACACTCGTTCCAGTAGGAAACAAGCTGAGAACGTGGTTCAGCCACATCAGAGCATTCGAGGTCAAAGAGAAAGAGGTGAACACCCCACAGGACTTGCAAAAGCATATAAATGCAGGACGGCACTTTAAGAAAAATCAAATGCCCAGATTTTCTGAGATGGATAGAACAGAACATTTATGTCCTGGCATTTGCAGCAACCTGGCTAGTTTGTGTGTGTGTGTGTGTGTGTGCGCGCATGCCAATTTACCCCTTAATTTTTGTACTTTTCTGAAATCTTAATCTGAAAAATCTCACGAGTTTTGACTTTTTAAAATATCGTGTTGCGTCCCAAACCTCCAGTCTGTGCTCTCTCGCCCTTCACCACATTCCCATCTTCTCTCGGTCTCCTGCCAGGGACTGTCAGGGAAAGAAAGGGGAAGGATCTGCATGGATCTTGTGGTGCTAGTGGTGACAGGGTAAAGCAAACGGAGCCATCTTTGCCCCCGACGCCACACCACATCTAAGTGGGACTAATCTTTTGCAACTGAAACAGCAGTGCAACGCCAGGCTCTTCTGTAGCACCCAGATGCGGGTTCCAAGGCAGCTTAATTAGGAGCAGGCTTAAGAACAGCCAGTCTGAAGTTTGACTCACAGTGGCAACAACAGCAGCGACAGCTGCTCGGCTAGCCAATAGGTGCCAGAGGATCAAATACACTTCCAGCCTGTTGCAAAATCTCAGTTTTGTGCCAAAGGTGGGAGATTCAGGTGCAGTTGCACCTGGCAGTAGACTACAGCAGCTACAGACAAGGGCCCATCAGCCGGGGTTCAAAATGTACGAATGGCAGGAAAAAATCTTAGCGCCACTGAGTGTCACTGTGAGGCAACTGAGCCCCCAAGCAAGCAGAGGCTGGGAGTCCTGAATAGGTCTGCAAGCAAGCTCCAACCTGCCAGCACAAGGGACAAAACATTGTAGTCCCAGCAAAGAGGCCTCAGAGTAAACTGTTGCAAAGATGGGCAGCCAATTCCTGTACCAGCAGAAGCCAAAAATAGAGAGAAGATACAACATTCTAGGGCAGACTGACAAACTGAACATTTGCAAAAGACTGGATGATTGTGTTTTGGAGTTCTCTAAACTTGCTTGTTTTCCTGCAGGCTGTGATGGTGTTATCTAACTTGGTAATGAGATGTCTGCAGAAAACAACCAAGCCCAGAGAACACCAAGAACCCAGCCGTTCAACCTTGAGCTACACCTATTTTCTAATACTGGAGTCCGGGTGATGCCCATCCAAGAGTTCTAAAGAACGCAAACGCGACCTGGCTCTTCTTCTAACTCAGATATGTGTCTCGTCCATCTGGGTGGCAGCAGATTTTGTGGGAAAGGAAACCAGTCTTTGAAAAGCAATCCAGGGGAAATCTAGAACATTGCAGGCCAGATTAATGCCTGTTCTGGATAAACTGGTGGAAAGGGAGAGGTCAGGATTTATGTGTTGGTAACAGATAAGGAAGCGAAACAGACGGCAGAAATAATTTGATTGTTCTTACAGTTGGGGGGATGTAAGAAACAGGCTGTCCAGATTTATATGGCTTTTGAATTTGTTCAGAAATGATCTGGATGAAGGTTGAGGACTGGGGTGGAACTAGATGAGCGAGCAATAGAGCAGCATGTGAAATTCAAGGTCAACAGGTTGCTGATGCTCCTTGAGAGAGTCTCCCTTGAAGTTCAGGTGACTTCTGAGCAGAAAATGAATGCTAAAATCCTGCTCAATAGTGTCACTGGGCTTGGATCGCAAGGACCAGGCAACAACCCTCCTCTACCAGCACATTCCAAGGCTGCATTGGTCAGGGAGACAAGATAGCAGTCACACACCAACTGTAGCCTCAAGAAGAAGGGGGGAGAGTCAGGAGAGGTGGGGTCAGCAGGGTCCCCTCATGGTTGACAACAGTTCTGGTTTGGATGGATAGCTCAGTGAAGATACTAGATTCCATGCTAAGAAGTATTAGAATATGCTTCAGGTCCTGTCACTTAATTCCACACATCTTAAAGTTGTCAAGGTTGAGAAACCCTGCTCTAGATACACAGAAGAAATATTAGAATAACCAAGAAGTTGGTAAACCCTTGAAGGGTGGGCTTTAGGCCAAGCAGATAGTGCCTGTTGTCAAAACATATAGTAGTGATGGCTATGACTGATAGGAGACAACACAGAGTTGCTGGAATGAAGAAATGACTATCTCTGTTTGTTAAAAAAGCCTGCTTTCCCCACAAATCTCTATCCCTTTTGGACAAGAAAAGGATGGGAAAAAATCTCAGAAATATTCTATATCTCTGGCATAGCCAAAGATGGGACAGGTCTCTTTTCTTATGCAAAAATATTTGGCAAGTATCTGGGTCTGAAAGCACCCCACAAGCTGTTGGAGCTGAGATCGCTGGCACATTCCTTTCCTGCCAGAAGAACAAGGAAGGGAGAAATCTCTGGTCAAGCATCTCCTTGGTCAAGGTGAGCCACTGTCTGATTCTGAGGAATGGAAGGAGCTGGCTCCTAAGCCACCCACAAAGTACTTGGAAGAGTGCTGAGCCGTTGCAAGAAAGAGAGGAAAGCCATCTTCTCTTACACGCTGCACATGATTGTGAAAGGCAGCAGACAGTACCTGGAAGAAACCCAGAGCTGTTCCAGAAGGGCCCAAAGGGACTTCTTTTCGGTCACAGAAACATAGAATCATCACTTCTTTATGGTCCACCACCTAAAGCAGGTTCTTCAACCTGGCTGCCTCTCCGGCTAATATGTGATCTGAATGTGCTGGATGGGAATTTGGGGAGTTGTAATTGCAACACTTCTGCAGGCTAGGGAAGGCTGAACTGAGGTCATGAGGAACAGAGGATGCAGATTGAAGGATGATCAACCTGGGATATTCTGTAACAGAAGCTCTTAGGATCTCTGTGTGGAACCACTAGTTTGACCAAGTTCAGGTTTAAAATGGCCTGCTGCCAAGACAAACACCTGAGAGGATTATCCAATTACAGTATCCAACTCATTCAATTATCCAATTATTATAATTATCAATTATTACATTGACTGAATGATCCCACCTAAAGAATGTTCACTAAGGGCTACGCTTCATCTTGGGGGGAAGTATCAAGTGGACAGGAACATTTATAGCTACATTTTTGTCAGTGAAGGTAGTTCAGCAGACGCGTATTAAGTTTGCATACGACACAGAACTGGAAGGGGTGGCTAATACTTTGAAGGAGAAACAGAAGATTCAGAGAAAGGCTTGAGCAGTGGGATGAAATGAAAAGAATGGAATTTAACAGGGAGAAATGTAAACATTCTGCATCTTGGTAGGAAAATGAAAGGCAAAAATGCAGGATGGGGAAGACCGCAAAGAAACTAGTACAAACTGAAAGGAAGTAAGATTCGAGTAGATGTCAGGAGAAACTTCCAGACTACACAAGCTTCAGCCAGTGAAACAGGCTGCCACTTGAAGGGCAAATCCTCCTTCACTGAAGGCTTTCAAAGAGAGGTTGGATGCTCATCTATCAGAGATGTTCCAGTGGATTATGCCCTGAGCAGGGGTTGGAGTAGATGACATTTATGGTCCCTTCCAACCCTATGATTCTTATAGAGAAGAAGCAACACTAACTGCATTCTGCCAGGTGGCTGGAAACATCTCACGTTTTTCATTAAATGTAGGCCTCCAGGACTCTGGTTTCTGTTTTTTTATTGAAGGGGTCATTTCTATGGGGTTATTTATGGACCACTCTGCCCAGATGTGTACCCCAGACTGCACTCCCCATTGACCTCAGCACCTATCAATTTTGCACATGCTCACATAATCAGTAGATGCTCACCAAGATGCAGTCACAAGCAGCCTCAAATGAGCTGTCCTCCCAGGAAGATGCACAGCAAACCCACTTTCGCCTTGAAAGGTTGCTTCTTGCTGGTGCTTTCAGTCAAACAACAGAACTTGGGTGCTCAAGGTTAGCTATATTCTTCACTGAAGAATCCACAGAAGAACTCATGTTACTTTTTCCTAGCCCCTGAGCCTGCTTACCTGGACTGAGATGAGAGGTTCTTTGTCATCAATGTCAATCAGAACATCATCTTTTGGTGTGAGGCTCACATCATCTATAAAAGAAGAGGGGGAAGAAATTCTAGCTTCGACCTGCAGTTCTCAGAGTTGCACTGTTCTTGCTGAACTTTCCATTGATGTGTCTTTCAAACCAGTCCTGCTACTCAGCAGTTGCTTAAGCAGTCTTCCAAAGAAGTCTTCTTTCAGACCAAGAAGATGGAACTGGGTCTTTGGGCACTGTGATTTAGACACAATCTCTGGGAAGGTTCAAAATACATCTACTAAACAGGCAACATGTGAGCTGCTGCAGCCCTCCCCAATCCATCTGTGTTCTGAATCCTGGGAGTTGTATTCAAAAACCTCTGGAGGGCACCAGGTTGGAGAAGAAGCATGGACACCATAAAACCAACCCAAAACCAATAAGCCTACAGGTTCAAGTAGAATGTAGGTCAGACCTTCTGATGATACTCAAGAGCAGCAAGGCTTCCTTTGCTAATATCACATATCATTTATTTGTTCCAGCAAAGCCACCCATTTTTATAACCAAGAACACCCAGTGATGTTCCACCCTTCCTGACCTGTGTGGGTTTCAGGAAATACTGTATCTTCTTTGTAGGGGTCACAGAAGAACTCTTGCAGTGATCGGATGGTGCACTGGCCCACCACAGGCTTGCGACCAAAAGGCCTGTTGTCAATGACTTTGATAATGATGGGAGGACTGTACAGGTCATCCCTTGGCATACGCTGAAACAAGAACAAACCTGGTTGGCACAACAGGGCAGAGAAAGAAGAGGTGACTATTTTTTACTCAAATAACAGGGGAAGAGGAAATATGATTTTCTGGACAAATGTCACAAGAGAGAGAGAGGAATTCTCATAAGAGACAAGAGAATGCAAAATGAGGCTGCCTCACCACTTCCATGAAGAGCACAGAGATGTCAAAGTTGGGATTCTTCTTGAGGTTCTTGATAACAGTTGATTGGACCATCTGCCCAACACACTCCACCAGAAGACTGGGAGAAGTTACACTGGCCATCTGATAGCTCTTCAAGTTTCGAAGACCCCAAGCCAGTATCTGCAGCAGAAAGCAACAGAAATGGCACCAGCTACTAAGAACCTAAAATGGCCATAGAGAGACCAGTGCAATCTTGATGTGGACAAATCAGCTAGGGCTTGCTTTGTGGTTTGTGTGGGTGTGGGTTGTGGTGGTGGCAGCGGAGGAGGAGTTTCTCTCTGCGTGTCTTGTGCATTTTCCATTAATGCTGAATACACATGCCATCTTGTATCAGTTGAACAGGCTGACTCTTAGCAATGCCTCATTATGGGTGGGGATTGTGCCTGCAGCCATGAAAAAAGGCTCTGGTACACCCTCTCTTTAAGGCCCCTCCCTGGATCCAGTTGTCCTGGACAACTACCATCCAGTCTCTATCTCCCCTTTTTAGAGAAGGCTGTTGAGGCCACAGTTGGCCAGCAACTACAAAGCACCTTCAGGAAATGGATTATCTGGACCCTTCTCAGCCAAGGTTCAGCCATGAACTGGAGATGGAGATGGCTTTGGTCCCTCCGTAGTGGGGGTTTCAGTCAAATGCAGAGGAGAGAGAATGGCCTGAATATTGCTCCCTTGTGGGGAAATGCAGGTTCTCTCCCTACTGTCAAATAATTACTATTGAAGCCACTAGGAGAGACCATCTGCTGGTTTGCAGTATGATGCGTGGAGGCTGCTGGGGTCTGGAGGGGATGAAACAGACTGAAACTGAAGCCCAGCATGTCAGAATTACTGTCAGTACATTAAAGTAATCTGACAGTTTCAGAGGTACCTCTTAGTTGGGATGGATTGTCCTGAGGAAACAGAGGAATAACTTGGGTGACCTCTAGGACTCATGGCTATTACTCGACAGTGAGACCATTGCCAGTGGACATTTGTCTGGCTTCAGCTTTTGCACCAGTTGTGGCCCACCTGAATGGAAAGACTTCAGAACAGTGACTCATCACAGCCTCTTAGCTACGAAGGCGGACTACCACAATGTGTTCTACATGGGGCCACCGTCAAAGACTATTCAGAAGCATCAGTTAATCTGGAATGCAGCAGTCTGCTTGTTGGCTGGTTTGCATCACCCTGAACTGCTTTGAACCCAGCACTCACTCCTTTCTATTCACTTCTGGGTGCTACTCAAAGTGCTGGTTTTCACCTCTAAAGCTCTACCTGGCTTGGCTCTGAGTTGCCTGCAGAACTGCCTTCTCCAACCAGAATCAACCTGCCTGGTTTGTGAGTCCTGGGAGAAAACGCCTGTGGTTCCTTGTTACTATGAGTTTATGGGGAATGGAGGAGCTGAGGTTCACAGATGCTGTTTTTCAGTGGCTACACCGATATTATGGAACAACTTTCAGGTTTGTCCCAACATTATTGGCCTTCTGGAAGTTGTTAAAAACCAAGAGAGCCAACTGATGGTTGAAATCAGGGGTGTCAGCAGGGGAGTCAAGATAAAGGTGGTGGCCACAACCAAGCAATTCAAGCCTTGCTCCCCTCCCACCCCGCTTTTTTTATCATGAATTGCACACTTTAAAAAATGTGATTGGGATGACACCACTGAATGAATGATTGGTGGCTTTTATTGGGTTATTGTGTTTGATGGTGTTAGTTTAGTCCTACCGTAAACATTTTATTGTACATTATTGTATGTATTTTGTGATCCATCAAGAGTCTGACTGATCACAGTGGGTACAAATTGACTAGACAAAATAAATAATTAATTTGCAGAATGGCACCCTCCCACATCCTCACAACCTTAACAGAAATTAGCAATTCTCTTCCCCAAGTATTTTGAGAGATCCTTTAGTCAAAAGGTCCTGAGATAGTCTTCTCCACTCACCTCAATGGCTGTACGCTGAAGAACAGGTTTGATTCCTTGAGGGACCATGTAGATGTTGGGCTCTCTCTGGGGTGGAGGGTAAGGCAGGTCTGAATCAGCGGACTGGGAAAAGACATAAATCAGGTCAATACAGAACGTCTCTTTTATGCAGTAAGAGAAGGAGAAGTCCATCCTGCTGGTTCTTCACTCCTGTGACTTCACTCACAGGGGTGAGACATGACATGACATGACATGACATGACATGACAGAGAGTAAAGTATATTTAGAGTCTGTTAAACGAAAAGGCCTGTTCTTCAGAACCAGGCCTGGAGACAAGACATTGGTGGTCTCCAGATCTGAAGCAGATGGCTGTTGGGTTTTGTAATTATGATGGCCTAAAGCCCTTATTCCTTGCACATTGCAATATCCCCCGTGTTAAGAGTGACGTATCTGCTTCCGTGAATCCACTTCTTGTTCTTTGAGCCCACGGGTTCATTTAGGAACAAAGAACTGCCTACTGCTTGCACTCCCCCACCCCAGGGCTCACTCCCTGAGGCAGGAGAAGACGCTTCCAACCAGAGGGGTAGTGATAAATGAAAAACAACAGCCTCTGCTGCCTCCACGGCCGCCAGTGCCTCGTGCCGCTCGCTGCCAAACAGCTGACTGGTGTGCGAAGGGCTGCGGCTCAGCTCCGCTCTCCGCCGGCTCCCAAAATTCCTGAACATTTAAGCATCGGCTCTTGCGAGAGTATGAGCCGGCTGCAACACAGCACCGCTTCCAGCCCAGCCAGCCCTTCTGCCTTTACCCACATGTTCCTGGTAAGCAAAATTCCCAGGCTTTCCCGCAAACTTGATCTCGGGGGTTTAGTCTCTAAAGGAAAGGAAAGCCCTTAGGCAGGAAAACCAAGGGGACCTCTTAACCAAGGGCAGTTGGAAGTAATTTCAGTTGCAGTCACTTTTTCCAGCCGAAAGAATTATTGCATTAAATTAGGCAGGCATATATATTTCAAACATCAGATCAGGTCGTATTTATTTATAGATCCCATGTATGTATATTTAATAAGGCTGCAGAGAGGCGTGCACGGTGGTAGCAGGCCAACGCTGCTCAGGGCGGCCTTGTAATTTTCCCTGGCGGTTGCCAGGAGCTGCCTAAACAAAACAGCTTGTTGTGCACGATGGCCGCGCCAACTCCGCTTTGGCGTAATTGGAACCCTGACCCCTCTCCAGAAGCTCAGCCCCCGGCATCACTTTGAAGATCTAAGGGTGACCAGCCGAATGGGGCGCCGTCACCCTAACGGTCTTCAGCCGGTCTGTAGCGCACCCCAAGCCAGGCAGAGCCCTTGCAGGGAAGCTGCTGGAACACCGCACCCGGCCCCTGCGCCGATGGGCTGCGCTACACAGCGGCCACTGGGAATTCTGGGAGCTGGAGTCCAAGATGCTTAGAGGGCAGTGGGTCCACCCCTTCCCCCTCTTCGGAGGAAGCACCGTGGAGTGGGAAATCACCCGGCCAAGATGAGGAGGTGACCGATCACTCTACTCAACACACAATTTATTATAAAGCGAAACATCTTCTCCTGGCACTTGCATGTAGGCAGCCAGAAGAAGCTGTCTGCAGAGCAAGGGCAAAAAAGTAACGCTGGTGGCCCCAACGGTGCCACCAAAGTTCCGCCGGTGCCCTTGGCCTTTCACAACGCACATAAAACATCGCAACTCACAAAGAAAACAGGCAGAGCTTCCTTTTGGGGCCGTACCCTGCAGACACCCTGTGTATTAGCATCGCCTGGGTCACAACACCATCACGCCCAACAGCAAATTGCCTACTTGTCTCATTCGCACAATGATGCCTGGCACGTGCAATGTCCCTTGCCCCTCTTACCGACATGCACACCCCTGTCGGCACCCCTGGGCCTACAAATGCCCCCTCGCCCCACTGGGCCTTCTGCCCCCCAACTGGCTTTAATTCCGTTTAAAAATATTCATTTAACTCAAAAAATTGGAAGCAGGCACACCAAAGGTGAAGCACCAGCCTCAAATGCCCACTCAACATGCAAGAGGCCTCGGGGCCCCACATAGGCACAAACGTGCCAGTCCCTGCAGCCAGGGCTTGCTTGGGCAGCTGACCCCTGCCCAGGACAAGCCAGGACCAAGCTCACTGCTTAATCTCTGAGTACCTGAATATTCAGCAAATGCTATCCCCATACCAAGGGAGCCGTTTTTAAAACAGGGACTCAACCCGCCCAACCTCACAGCAGCTCTCGCTTCACCTGGTTCTGAATCGACCCATTTTCTGACTTCTCACAATACGCCAAGGTGCAAAGCCACTCAGAGGTGAGGTGAGACGCAATAGATAAGACAAGAGCTGAAACTAAGCAGCCTTAGCGCATTGCACAAATGCAGCTCAGGTCTTAAACTGAGCTGGCTGAGTGCCCTGGGTGAGTTCTCTAACATTCCCTCCCCAAATGCCAAATATGCCCATTGGCGCCTGAACAGCTATCCCCACATTGGGGTGGCCGGAGGGGTGGGGAGGGGTAAAAAAGTCGCCACACACACAAAGAACAGAGCTTCAACGACACAATTGCAGCCACCACCTAGAGTTTCTTGAATTCTCTGCAGATGCCCCCATAAGTGAGCATTTCAGTGATGTACATCTCACTGTTCTATGCAACGCAAAGTGAGCCCCCTCGCACCCAAAGCCTTGATCATGATAAGTGGGCACCTGAGTTTCAGGCACAGGGCAGGTCTCCGACGGACCCGTTTCACTTCCTTCCACACCTCTCGCTCACCCCCACCCACCACCTCCACTCCAGCTGCCCATTTGGCACAAAGGCCAGGTTCACCAATCACGCTAGAGGAGGCCACAAGAGAGCTGGGCCACAGCTGGCTCAGCATCTGTGGGAACCAGCCACGGTCCTAATAGGTACAGGAAGACGGCTACCAGATGCAACCCAAATAGGTGTCTTCATTTGGAAATAATGAGTTCCGTGAACATATTTCATTAACCCAAGTTTAGGGTTAGGCCCAGGCAGCGGGTGGCCTTGAGACGAAGCACCTTCCGGAGAGTAGACCTGAGTGGTGGCAATGGGGCACGAACCCACTCTTGAGAGACAAAAACCCAGCTCAGTAGAGGCTTAATGGACAATTGGGGATTTGCCCCTGGTTAGTTACTTAGATGATTCCAGACTAGTAGTTGATCAGCCTGAATACCAACAGTTCATCATGAATAACAAATAGTTCATCAGTATTATTAATGAGCAGTTAATGAGCCATGCTGGGGGTCAAGGCTCAGACTTGGTTTCGGACAGGAAGGAAGCTGGGAAGTGGCCAGACCTGAAGTCTGGAGCAAGCAAGCAAGCAAGGACGTTCCCGGTGAGGTGGCTGCAGCGCCCACCGCCACCCCCTGCAACCCGGGGCTCAGTCCTCCAGGGACCGGCTCCTGCAGCTCTGGATCAGTGCTGCAAACGGGGCACGGGGGGTGACACCCGCCAGCTGGTATGGATTGTGAGCAGAGGGGCTGGGGACAGGCCTGTTTGGAAAGCACGCTGGGAGGGTGTCAGCAACATTCAAGCAGCGAAGCAAACAGGGCACACCTAAAGCTACAGGTGGCTGCTGGTATCGGGGGTCCCTGCAGGGAGGTCAAAATAGTCAACCCCTGAGGTTGTGGCCATGAGCTGACTTTATTTTTTTTAACCTCCCTACAGATGTCCCTCATCAGCATCCTTTCTGTAGCCTCCAGAGCAGGCTTCCCCCGTCAGACAGAATGAGGACTTTTCCTCTTTTTTTCTCTGCTCGCATTTCTCTGATTTGTGGGTGTTGCAGGGCAGAACCCCTGAATCTCCCCCAATGGATCCTGGCCCCACCGCTCTGCAGGCAGCCTTTGACCAGCTGCACAAGCACGTGAGGCCCTCGAGCGAAAGGAAGCTGCCCCAGGGCTGCGTGCCACGAGTGCCAAATTTCAGCTCAGGAGTGCCCTTGCTACTGAGAGCAGCCTCCCCCAACTCTCATCATCCACAGCCAGCACGGACATGGGTTCAGGGCCCCAGGGACTGGAGAGCAGTGCTGGAGGTCCTTGCAGGAGCCGTCAAGCAGGCGGGGTCTACTGGGCACCAGGCGCTGGTTCAGCTTCCCCGCAGCTGCTCCTCCCCCCCCAAAGTGCAGCGCTCTTGGCTCCAGAGCTGAGACTTCCCACATATGCAGAGGGCGGGGGAGTGCCCAGTGGGCACCTGGCTGGTTGTGCCAGGCAGGAGGAGGGGAGAGCCAAGGGGCAGGGTAAAGCTACATGGGCAAAACACTCATGGGCCCGAGCAGCTGCCAAAAGAGCGCAGCAATCTGCCTGGGGTGGGGAGGGGGCACCCAACCTTCACTGGCCAAGAGGAAAACCACACAGGAAGGATTAGGGGCCCTGAAGGATTAGACCAAGGGACGCTCGATCCATCAGACGGCTTTCAGCGTTGGCCTTCTGCGTTCATCTGACTACTCACAGTCAGTAGATGGAGGGGTAGCTCTGCCCTTGCTTGCTCCCCCCCATCTGAGACGACAGTGGGACACCCGGGCTCAGGGAGGAGCCCTCCCTGTGACCCAAAAGCCTCGCCCTCCGGGGTTCTTTGGCATGCTGCTCCAGCCCAAGGGATTGCCAAGCAGAGACGGAAAAGACGGGGGGGGGGGGGGGTAAGTAAAGTGAAAAGGTACCCATTGCAGAAGCCCCTCATAGTAGAAGGCAGGGGTGCACAACTGCAGCGCACCAGTTCCAGGCGGCACAAAACAAGGAGGAAAAGAAGCAGAAGAGAGAGAAACCGTGAGCCCAGGTACTCCCCAGGGTGCGGACGGTGCGCACTCAGATGGGGGATCCAGAAGGAGGCCAGATTCCCCCCTTCCCCACCTTCTGGGGCTGGAGATATCTCTGCTAGAAATCTGTCTTTGACCTTTGCTTTGACAAGCCAGCTTGACTAGCCTCATGTACATCACGATACAAGCACTTAGACTAGAGAGTCTGGGGGAGGGGGCCAAGCGACATTTGTGCCCCAAGGCCTGAACTTTTAAAAATATGGGTCTGACCAGAGGTGGGGGTGTCTCCGGAGCCAATTTCTTTTCATGGTTTGGAGAGCTGAGCTCACTGCACAAAGCTCAGATGAGAAGCCCAGCCCTGCTGTCCAGGATCCCGTCCACCTTGCCAGCAAGCAGTGGGGGTGGGGGAGAAGGGGAGAGCCCCGTGATACAACGTCACCTTGGCAGACAAAGGCCCTCATCCCAATCTGGGC
Source organism: Liasis olivaceus (assembly GCA_030867105.1). Classification (NCBI taxonomy): domain Eukaryota; kingdom Metazoa; phylum Chordata; class Lepidosauria; order Squamata; family Pythonidae; genus Liasis; species Liasis olivaceus. Next base: position 1,452,082 of record CM061354.1, read on the forward strand.
TCCTCCTGGCAGAAAACAGAAGTTGCTGGGGTGTGTTTGTGCTATGGTTATATCCAAGGGGAAGAAGCCCCGTGGAGGCTGGGGCTATAGCTCCCTTCCCATGTGCACACGAGCCACACCTTTAAAAGGGGAACACGTTGACCCTGACCTTTGTAGACTATTCAACCGGTGATGGTTTTGACCTAAGATGTTCCTTAAGGAAAATGCAATCTCTAAAAGGGTTTCTGTGGAGCTGTGCCTCCCCCATCCCTTTTTCAGCAGGGGGTGTGTGACCGCAAGCACCTCAGGACCAGGGGAGGGACACCCTTCTCACCCAAGGAGCTCACCTCGTCCAGAACAGACGTCATCTCCGTCTGCAGAGTTTTCCCCCGTTTGTCGCATGAGGAGTGGCGCAGAGAACACAGGGCAGGAAAGGCAGAATCCATGGGTATGGAGAGAGCAAACGGTCAGAAATGCCACTTTGGCCATTTTAAAAGCAATGTCATCGTTATAACTTACATGTCGCCTCTAACGTTGAAATCATTAAGTGAATGGATACACAGAAGGAGGCCACTTCTAAAGCAGGTTTTCTGGTTTACCCTAGCCTGCCACCCAAACAGGATCAAGAGTGGCACTGAAATGTTTTGAAAGCTAAGGGCCCAATCCCCTCTAAAAAGACACGTGGGAAGAGGTTGCCCACTGGAAACCATCGCAGTTACTGGATCTCCATATCTCAAGACCAGTATTTCCCAACCTTGGCAACTTTAAGATATGTGGACTTCAGCTCCTTCAGCTCCTTCAGCTGAAGTCCACATATCTTAAAGTTGCCACGGTTGAGGAACACTGCTGCAGACCAATATATAAGGCCATGGAAGAGTCAGTAAAGTCTCACTCAAGCTGAGCATGACCCCTCCTGAGACTTGGAGAGGTACCTTCATGTAGCTTTCTCGACAACAATACAGAAATGGTGGCTGTTGTCTTTTTCTAGGTCTTGTTTTTGCTTCTTTTTTTCACTTCCCAGCCTAGCTTATAGCTCTGGGACTTCCTAGTGGTTCCTGCTCAAGGACTAACCAGGTCTAACTCTGCTTAGCTTGGTTGACATCAGCCAAGGCTGGCTAGGAACTGCCACTGCTGTGGTCTGGCTAGACACCCCAATGAGCTGGCATATAGTCAGACTGAGGCAGACCTAAACTATTGGCAGCACCATAAGTCTATCAGGAACCCTCAAAAGCCCATTCTCTCCCCAGTGAAAAAAAGTCCCAGTTCGGAAGAGGAATTTGAGCAAGCGTGTCCCATCCTGCCCAGCTGCACCAAGACCCAGCCTTTGCTTCCCAGCAGGACACACGTGTCCCTCCCATTATGGGCCCAGAAAGGGGCCAAGGAGACGGGCAGAGACCCACACGGGTGTTGTGATATCATGATGGAAACGCTACGCCTTTCGTACATGCATCGCAAAGTCACACGCTTGCATCGTGAGGTCACCGTTTTGAGGAAAGCTCTGGGCTCTACAGAGATTGTTTTCTTCAACCACAATCCTGCACAGTTCAGTGAGGACCCAAAGCAGAAAATGTGGCTGCTACGGACATGCGACGGTCTTACCTCGAATCCCGGGATGTGATGGACAGCTGGCTGAAAAAAACAAACAGCAAATGTCCAAGTCAGGGCCTGACTCGAAAGGAGCGAGAAAACTCTGAAATGGCAAGAGAAGTGGGATGGCCCAGGACAAGGCCACCGGCCCATCACAAGCTCTTGGACACTTCAGAGATGCACAAATCCTGCCTCCTCCAAGAAGCTCAGCACCAACCAAATCACAAATTTTGCTCGGTCCCTTGTATAATTTCACTAGAAAAAGTGCTCTGCGTGAGAACTAGGCATTTGCAAAGAAAATCCCAAGGCAAATGGTCGCAGTTCACAAATGGAGCCCAGACTTTGCAACTGCTCGGACGCTTTCAGCCACAGGTTCCCCAACTTGCCACGGGGTAGCACAGTGTTGCTATCTGCCGGGCAACGCAGCCTCGGCTCAGACCTGATTCTGCTGCGCCCCCCGTCCTCCGCTGCTCTGCCCCTGAGATGTCAGCCTGGGATCAGCTGCCAGCCATTTCCCTCCAACTTCAAAAGCCGCAGCCAGACACCATGCTGACCCTTGCCAACATCAACCGGGCAGCGGGCCAGCTGGCAGGGTCTGCCTCCTCCTTCCCTCGCAAGGACTCCTAATGGGTCTACCTCACGGCACGCCCCTTGCCTGCCCAACACAAAGAGAGAGAGAGATTTCCCTCCGCTGCTCACTGGCCCACCGCCAGGGTGAAGACCTGGAACTGGTGGAACGCTGACCGCACCAGCTGGCCTCAGCCCAGCCTCTGGGCTCCAGCCAGACTCAGGCCTGTCTCAAAGGAGGAGAGAAAAGAACCAGAGGAGGACAAGGCAGTAGGTACGTGGGCTAAAAATGTCCCTCGCCCCCTGCCGCCCCCGTCCTTGGGCCTTCCGTCCTTCTGGCAAGTGGGGAAAGAGGAGGTCAGGAGGAGGAATCAAAAAGAATTTGGCCAGGGGTCCTCCTGGGAGGGAATGTGGGCGTTTTATGGCCAACAAATCCTCACCGGGACAAACACTGTCCAGAAAAAATACAAACTCTTGTCCTTCTCCAGAAAACAATCTATGCACATACTTTCTAAACACTTTAGGATGACTCAAGCATCTCTTCTACCTTTCTAAACTCTTTGGCTGATCTCCAATAGTTACAGAAGGTTGAGCCTAGTAACTGTTAGTTGGGAGATTGCTGGGAAATCCAGGGTTGTAGACCAGGTTAAGAAATAAGAGGAGGAGGAGGAGGAGGAGGAGGTGGTGGTAGCAGCAGTGGCAAACTACTTCTGATGCCCAGAAATGACTGCTTGAGGATGTCCATGAGGTCACCAGAGCTCAACTTGAACCTTTATCTTCTGCCTTCTGCTTAGGGAAGCCCTGGGCTCTTTGAAGAGCATAACCCTTCTCCAGAGCATGGTGGCCATTACCAGAAACCCAAGGAAGTAGCACATACTTTGTAGACATTGCAGGATGGCTCAAGCACCTCTCCTAAGTCAAAGAGCCCCACCATGTGGTAAGCACCGGGCTTTTTAAAATGTAAAGAAAGGCAGAAAAGTTGCAGAAAGAGTTTAGAACGCTGCCTTTTAAGGAGCACTGGAAACCTCACAGTAGCAGGAGGTTCACCCTGTGAGATCTGCCAACCTGCTTAGAAACCCCTTTCAAGGGGGTGGTTCTTAGCACCCCACTTCTGCCATCGCCTTCACAGACGTGAATTTTAAAATTATTTTATGCTGATGGGAATAAAAGAACTGCACCGGCTACTCAATGCTCTATTTTTTGTATTAAAAATATTTATTGTTAGCAGCTTAGAACTGAAAACTATAAACTCAAAAAAAAAATCGCCGCTGCTGGCAACCCTTTGCTCAGAGAGAGCCCGTTGGCAGCCTTGAGACAACCAGGCCTGAGCTGGCAAAATCAGCCGGGAGGGTGGGATGTACGGACATTTATGGGGAACGAGCGTCATCACCTGCAAGATCAGTTGTGTGATGATGTCATGACGTGTGTGACGGCATCATGGCTTCACCCAGACATCTATGGTTGGATCCTCCCACCTCTCCCATGTTCTTGGAAGCAGAATCCCCCCTGCGGAGGGGCCTCTGCTCTGATGCGCACACACGTGCGCGTGCCCACACCCCACTGGGCTGCATTTCGCCCTCCTTCAGCCCTCACGTCTCCTTGCTCAGTCCAGGAGAGGCTGTGCCTAAAGCCTCCCAGCACCCCCCCTCACCTTCTCTCGCTGAATCAGCTCAAACGCAGCTAGCAGCTCCCCTGCAGCCCGGCTGCCCTTCACAATGGGGCACCATGACAATCTTGGCGTGCGGTCGAGGCTCGGCTCGCAAATGCAGCGGCCCAGGAATTCATCGGCACCCTGGTCAGAGGGAGAGAGTGAACTAAGGCCAAACTGACAGCTCTGAAAGGCAGAATATGGCAGTTAAGCAGGTGAGACGTCATTAAAAATTATGGAGCTGATAAGCACAGCGGCGGTGGCCCTTCCATCCCTCTTCTGGATGTGTCACAGTGCCACATCACTGCAGGCCAGGGACTGTGTCCTCTGAATGCACAAGCAATTCACTGGAAGACGAAGCAGCCGCTTGGGAGAAAGGTGACATGAGAGCAGCTGCCTGCAAGTCGAAGACAGCACTTGGATTGGAGTCCAAAAACACAGGGAGCCGCTAATGGGAAGTGCAACATAGGCCTTGGTACAGTCCAAGGCCAATCCTTGAGTGGATGGGGCCATAGTTAACATTTGCCCTGGGTAATCTGTTTGGGGGGGAAGGGTCATTCAATCTTTCTCTGTTTCTTAAGCCTATTTACGGCTCCCACTCCAATTTTCTTGTAAAAATGTTGGGGAACCATGCTGCAAGTTTTTGGCAATTCAGGACAAAAGAGTTTCCAGGAAAATTCCTCAAGCTGCCCGACCCTCATCTAGGCTATCTTCAGGTCTTAGTATCCTGGTACTGAAGTCTTTGTTCACCTAGGAAAGCAAAGGTTGGCAGACAGAGGGAAAGAGTTGCAGGGATCTAAAGGCCTCTGCAAATAACTTCCATGAAGTTCTCCTTCAAGGTCTTTCTACCATCATAATGAATGGGGTGGTCTGCCCTATTTATCAGAAGGGCAGTCTACAATTTCACACACAGATGAGTGGAATAATAGCCCCAAATTGCACGGTGTGCCACCCAGCTCTTCCATGATCCTTCCTTCAAGTGAATCCAGGCAGAAAGGGAGAGCAGGGCACTTCTCCTGTGAAGTAGCATGGAATTCATCTAAATGTCAATATTGACCTTACATTACCAGACTCTCTTAAATCTTAAATTAGTTTAGCTGTCACAGCTTTTCCCAGAATCTTGTAGGGAAGAAGTTGAAAACGTTAGGAAGGAGTGGTGGAACTTAGGAGAAAGAGAACTAGAATTTCAAGCGCTCCCCTGGGGAAAAGAAAGACATCCCAAACCAGTGTAAATATGCAACGTAGACATGATCTAAGAGGAAATAAAGCTAATGACTTTCCAAATCTTAAGGGGAACACTCTACACCAAAAGGGGAAAAGTTGAGGGAGAGAAGGAACAGGAGTTCAGTGAAGAGCATTTGCTTTGCATGGAATTCAGTCTTCAAGTAGCATCTCCAGTTCAAAGAAACTACAATCCCTGATATCTCTTAGGACTTACATCTACGGCATTATGTTGTAAAGCATTATTATATTCTTAATCCACTTCTATGATCTCTGTCATGATGAAAACCAAATTGAGATTATCTGTTTTACCAGGTTCTTTTCACACTTACGTAGGTGTCATGGTCATAGATTTCAATCACAATGTTGGGAGGGGATTCAGCAACATTTTGGGGTGCTCCAAAGATCTCAATCTCATAGAAGATCAACGTTTGGTCCCATGTTGGATTCAGTGTATTCTTTGCTACCACTGTCTTTTGGCTCTGATGTAGGAAGGAGACAATGGCGTAGGGATCTGCAAAGTAAAAGAGAGGGAGATGGTTTCTGGTCCACCTTCCATTCTGCCCAGGAACATGGCTGAGAAATATCTGCACCAGAGAAAGACCCCTGCACTAGTATTTTAGTATTTTTATTATTTTTATTTGGCATGCACATTCAAGACTTGTTTTTTCCCCCACAACAACACTCTTGTAAGATAGATTGGGCTGAGAGAGAGTGAATGGTCCAAAGTCAACCAGTGAGGGTGGACTCGAACCCATGTCTCTTCACTCCTAGTCCAATACTTCAAAGACTACAACACACTGCCCCTCAGTGTCATCACACTACTGACTCACTGTCTCTAGACCTCTCTTCTCCAACACAGTGACCTCCAAATGCAATGGATTACAATTCCCGCCATACCCAGATCCCACCCCCAAATACACCAAAGAACCCCCAAATATGCCAAAGAACCCCCCCTATGGACCTCCACACTCAATAAAAGGGGGGAAAAGCCACCCAGGATTGTTTTTCTCCTAGAACCCAGAAAGTTCTCATTGCTGGCATCCTCAGAGAATGAAAGCTCCTCTGTTCTGGGCATCGAGCCTTCCCCAGACCCAGCCCAGAGATGGCAACAAGAGTCCCAGCTCTTCCAACATCGCTAAACGTAAGAGTCAAAGCAAGCATCTCCAGGAAGTTGGGCCAAGACCACACATCCTGCATCACTTTGAAAAAAAACTTTGAACCAATGAGAAGCAACATTTCTATCTGCCTTCCCTTGCTCCACCTGCCCAGAGCCCTGTGCCTTGTCTGCCCATCTTGAATCCCAAGCTAAGTCATCACCACTGCTGCCTTGTTGGCAATTCATGACACGTTAATCATATTACCATCACCAAGAAATGATGCCTCCATGGGTTTTAACAGGAGACTTCCTTCAGAAATGGTGCACGTAGAATGAGGTGGCATTCTTGAGACAGCTATAACCTCAACCGTCTTGGTTCTTGGAACCCTCTGAGAATAATTAAAGGTAGGTCTGTGCAAGTCTCCAGTTCTATTATTCTCTTGAAATAGTCCACCAAATAGCAACATTGGGAGCTGAACCTGGTGCTTTGAAGGATACCTTGCCATTCCTGCTTATAGCAGTAGAATCATTTCTGATTCTTCAGGCTCTAGTTAATGCCATCTTGAAAAGGGAATTAATCATTTTGAATTTGTGGAACTGGCTGCCAAGGGGCACAATGGAGACCTTTGTTGCTTCTCCAGGTCTAATCTCAAGGGGCTTTAAAACCCTCTTCTTCCTCCTGAGGCTGGGAGAACCCAGATGGCTTGCTGCCCACTCTCTGATGTGGGGCACTGAATGTTGAGCTTCTGCCCTCCCTAACTGCCTTTTTTGGCATTCCCACCTAATGTAGACCTTGAACCAGCAAGACTGCTGCGGTAAGTCTCCTGATAGGAAGACGTATCTTAGCTGTTGCTGGATTCTTTCTTTCGTCTTCAGTAAGAGGAACGCTGAATGCGCTGCAGTAAACCCAATTTTGAAACCCTTTAAAAAGAACCTTTGTCTCAGCTTTGCATCCATACCAGGTTTCATTTCTATGGCCCTGAAAAGGTCTCTTTCAAATACTCCTTTATGCTTTGTTCAGCCAACAGCAAATCACAATTCCGTCTTGTCTTCGTCTGTCCCATGTGTTGTCATTGGCTGCTGTCCATGCAAAAAAAGTTACTCCCACTCGGCCCAGCCAATCAGGCAGGATGAGATCATCCTTTTGGAGAGAGTTTGAGTTCAAGGCAACAAACATGCACATAAACACACACACACACACACACACACGTGTGCAGGAGAACGAACAGATTTACTGTGGAAAGGGAGCAGATCCCTTTGAATTTAGAGAAGATGGTGATCACTTGGCTCCTCTCTAAACACTGTGGGCCAAATAGCTTCCTGGAGGACAGTTTCCCCATCAAGCGAATGAGAAAGCCACCCCCAGAACAATAGGAACGTCCTGTGGGTTCATCTGAGGAAGGGCACAAGTCCGATGCAAATGGCTTGCAGAAGCAATTCACTGGACTAGCCCTACAGTGTTTCATTTTCCAGTGGAAAACGGTGGTTAGGTCAAACACAAAATTGCAAAAAAGGAACACTGGCAATAATTTTACCCCTCATCTATGATAACTGGCCTTGAAAGTCTTGTTCCACTCAGTGTGTTTGTGAAGAATTTCTAAATTAGATCTGTAAGGAGGGCAGCCTCTCCCCAACCACTTCCTAGGAGGAGATGGGGGAACAAGGAGAGGGAACCTGACTTTGCTAAACCACAGGAGGGATTGGAGTATAAGTCATCAGGAACTGGCAAGATCTGGGAAAAGCTGTGACTCCACCACTATGGCTAGTAGCCCCAGACCTTTGGATGGCCTCAAAAGCCAAAGAAGTCGTTGGCTAATGATTCCCTTCTGCAGAGTGATACTTGTTGCAGACCTTGGTGCTGGAGCTGGGCATCCCCAATGGTCCCACTCGCCCTTCCGTGTGCCTCTTTCTGTCCACTGCCTTGCAATGCAATTGCTAACCTGAAATTGCAGAAAAAAAGAGGTTCCAGTCTCCCACCCACCCCTTCAGGAAGAGAATGGTCCTTCAATCTCTGCAAATTGCCTGCACGCTGCCTCTCCCCAATTATATCTGCCCGTCCCATCAGATCCAGCAGAGAAGGTAAGCTGCGGGTCCCATCTACTAGGGAACTACACTTGGCAGGTCCCAGGAGGTGGGCCTTTTCTGCCATTGCACCCACCCTATGGAACATTCTCCTCCCCAAAGTGAGGTTAGCTCCATCCCTGTTAATGTTCCAGTAGTCCTTCAAGACCTGGCGCTATGGTCAATGCCCCCTTCACCCTGGATGCATTGTTCTGACCACAAAACACAGCAGACACACCATGCTTCACTGTCATACAATGGCCAACGGTTGCTGACTCTTCCTGCCTAGAAACTGGAATATACTTATTTGTACTTAAATGAGAGCAGTGCTGGATTGTCCACCCACAAGACAATTTCAGCACCAGATCTTTGAGAAGTATCTTTTCCATGCATCTCAGCATCTTGTCACCCCACCTAGAGGATTTTTTAAAAATTTTCCATTAATTGCCAGAACATGACAAAAATGCTGACAGATGCTCAGCTATTTTTCCAGAGACCTCAGTCATGTCTCTCCTGTGCAATAACCATGTTGAGGGGAGATCTTTGCTGCGGAAAGGCTTCAACAACTGCCATGTCTTTGCCTGGATATTTATTTTTGGAGGGGAAACTGAAAGCCAATGTGCACCAAAAAAAAATGTGGGCTGCTACAAGCCACTTAATTTTTTAATTCATTATTGCCCCTTGATTCCAAGGCACTTGAGAAGGCAAGATGATACCTCAGTCCCCTTTAGCCTTACCACATCAATTCTCCCTTCCTTTGTCCATTTCCCACTACACATTTACAAAGCTGCCTTTGAAAACAGTCTGGAAATGTTGATATGGAACCAGACACTGTCATCAATTTTTTAGAATCTTCTTCACTGGCTCCCAGATGATTTTTAGATCCCATCTAAAAGGTCTCTCCCAAGCTTGAAGTCACAGTATCTAAAGGAACATCTCATCTCATCTCATCTCATCTCATCTCATCTCATCTCATCTCATCTCATCTCATCTCATCTCATCTCATCTCATCTCATTTCATCTCATCTCATCTCATCTCATCTCGTCTCTTCCTTTCTACTCCTGAGACCACCATCAGTGGCCTGCTTCAAGGGACTGCAGAAGCTGCAAGAGTGGTTTATTTCTACTCAGTATGCACGGATTTCCATCTTTGAATTGTTTTCATGGAATTTGCTACTAGCTATAACTTCACTAATAAGGATTCAGATATTTAAAGAGTGATTTAGATCAATGTTTCTCAACTTTAAGATGTGTGGGATCGAGCTGAATTCCCCAACCAATCCACCGGGGAATTACTAAAACTTGCTGGGGTGAATTTCCAATTTTCTATGTCTTCACTGGTGGGAGAGGTGCAAAAGAGCCTGCAGAAGAAGCCATAGTAAGTTACACCTCTTGCCAAACTCTCTTCTCTTTGGTCAGATCATGACCACACAAAGCACAGAGGTGGTGCAACCAAACCCAGGTTTAGAAGATTCCCTACCTGAACTCAAACCTTACATTAAGGGTTCTCCAAGCAAGGTGGAAATCAGCTGCCTCTCTATCCATTTTCTGGGCTAGAAGTTCAACCCACCATTTTATTGGCACAAGTAGGCAAAGTAGAATCAAAGAACTATAAAGAGACTTTAAGGAGCATTTTGCCTAACCCTCTGCCATGTGCAGGAAAACTAACTGAACCATCCATGAGAGGTGGCTGTCCAACCTTTTCTTAAATGGAGAACCCACAACTTTTGTAGATAGACTGTTCCACTCTTTCACAGATCTTACTCTCGGGAAGTTCTTCCTTACAGTTAAATGAAATCTAGGCAACTACGACTTATATCCATTATTTCTGGTCCTTGTTTCTACAACCATGGAAAAGAGTTCTCAGGTGACTTAAAATAGCTTGCGTGTCCCTTCTGTGTGTACTCTGATGCAAAACATCTGCTCATCCTTAGATCTTCCCAGCATGCTTTCAAAAGCACTCATGCTCATTTCACAGTGGGACAACCAAATTTGCACATGGCGCTGAGCAACCTGCACCTCTGAACATCTGCCCTGCACCTACAATCCCAAAGCAGCACAGCCAACCATTTCGGCCTACCTGAAAAACTGTCTTTATCCATGGCCAGCAGGTCCCTTGCCTGATAGATGTAGCAACGTAGATGGTACCTATTTCCATCTTTAAAGAGAGAAAAGGGAGAGGTGAACAACACAACAAAAAAAGCAACAGCATTGAAGTGAACATCTTGCTTTAAAACTAAAGGTCTAGAGGTAATTCTCAAGAAAGAGTTCCACATTGTTGCCTATTTTAGTATTTCTCAACCTGGTACCTTCCGGTGCCCTCAGTTACAGCCTTTATCATGTTGGGAGCCTGCTATCAGGCCCAAGGGGGATCTGGTGGGTGGTAGCTTGGGGAAAGTGGTCTAATACGTCATACTGTGAATATTATTTTATGGGCATCGATACCCAACACTGGACTACCCACTTGCCAGCTGATGTCTTTTGGGTTTTCAACTATAAATGTCTGCATTATACCAGGAGAGTGTTTTTTAATACAAATCCAGGGGTGTCTCCAAGGGAGGGTCAAAATATTCAAGGCAGTGGCTGTGACCTTGCAACTGAAACTTGTCTACCCCTTTCTTACATGCATTTCACGCACAATGTAAGGAAAAACGCCCTCTTGACTTTTTTGACCCCCCAGACATCCCTAATTCCATTGTCCATACCATCCTGTGGTCTTTATCAATGTATTTTGCTGTTATTACTATTTTATAGTTCCATTCTTCTTTCAAAGTTTTAAATATCTTTGTGACCCACTCAGAGCATTCCAATTATAGGGCAGATCCAAACTAATGAAATAAAATTCTCCCCAGAAGTGACCCAGAAGACATGGAATGCTTTTAGTACCCCCCTCTCCATTTCAGTCCCTGTCTTGTGCTGGCCCATGGGTTCATTTCTCACCCCCAGGGCCACTTACAGTCAAAGATGCAGGAAATGGTCGGTCGGTTCACACCAAAGTTGAGTGTCGACACTGATTTGCCATCATCACTCTTGTCGTCCGTCACACCACCCTGAAGGAGAAGCCACTTTCGTTTTGGCCATGGGGAGGGCAGGCTGAGCAAAGTTTCTGCCAAGCCCCCCACCCTGCCTTGCTTTTCTGCAGGAAGAGACGCTCTCTGCCCTCCCACAAGAATCTCCAAGCTAGGCCTGTGTCTCAGCACTGCCATGTCTGACGTGTCAGAAACCTTCTTCCACCTTCACCTAATGACAGGGATTCCTACTCCTGGTTCATCGGACTTTCCTTCCTGACCAAGCAAGAGGGAAAGGCCACAAGCAGGTTTTCTGACTGAGAATTCAAGCCTGGTTCTCCCTAGTCATAAGACTGACGTCCTACCTGCTCCACCCAGGTAAATGAGCTTCCAATTCCCTTTGCCCCTGGGACGGACATATGTGGCAGCTGATGGTGGCTGTAGTCCTGCCTGTATGGCCTTGCAGCCTCTGGTATCTTTCTGGAGAGTGTATTCATGTTTATAAACAGATTTAAGATCTTTAAGGTAATGTTGAACTATATACCACAGCTTTGGAATCTGACTGTTTATCAGGAATTACGCTTGGATCAAGCATGGGGGATGGCTAAAAGAATCATATTGAGACATTGGAAATGTGATCTTATTCCAGATGTCAAGGAATGGTTGTCAGAAATATGTGATCTATCTGCTTTGGAAAAGGCAATATTTTCTACTAATCAAAGGATGCAGCAATATGTGTTACCATGGTTGAGATTTGGTGATATTTTACAATAATATTTTGTACAGATCATATCATATTCAGGTAGTCCTTGTTCAGCAACCACTTGTTCAGCGACCCGTTCAAAGTTATGACGGCGCTGAAGGAGGGGACTTACGACCATTCCTCATAGTTGCATCTCTGCAGCCACTTGATCACAATTTTACGATGGTCATAGTATCCCACAGTCACATGATCATTATTTGTGACATTTGAAGCAGGAGAGAAAGAGTATTGATGCCTTTGAACTTTGGTGTTGGAGAAGACTCTTAAGAATACTGTAGACAGCCAAGAAAACAAACCGATGGATCATTGAACAAATCAACCCAGAGTTCTTACTCGAGGCACAAATGACCAGGCTCAAATTATCCCACTTTGGACACATTATGCAAAGATTTAGCTTTCTGGAGAAGGCTCTAATCCTGGGAAAGGTGGAATAAGAGAACAACCAGCAGCAAGGTGGAACGATTCAGTTACAGGAGTGATGAGTGCACTGTTGGAAGAGCTGAAGGACCAGGTTAGGGACAGATCGTCATGGAGAAAATCTATCTATGAGGTTGCTAAGGGTCAACAATGTCTTGATGGCAGTAATCAATCAATCCATAAAGTCCAATTCAATGGGGATTTGGATGGAGAATGTTTGTGGTTTCTTCAATTCTTCCCAGGACCACAAATCTCCATAAGGGCCTTTTATCACTCCCTTAATTGTGGCACTTGGGGTAAAATATCTGGCTGCAGGCACAACAAGATGATCACACTTCCTGGATTAGCAAAAAGCTGACTGCTCCATATATTCACTTCTCAGATGTTTAGCAATGGCCAGAAAATAAGGCTGAGCATAGAATTTCTGGTCTCTGGGGCCTGCCTGGGTGTAAAGAAAGTGTCAGGTTCTCAGGTAGTCAGCTGTGTCTCCTTCTGGAAGAGACACAATCATCATGTTGCTGACTTTGTGGTTCTTTCAGTTGAAGATGATCAGGTCATGCAAAGTTTTTCAAAATGCTTTCTTCAAATCTTCCATTATGCCCTCAGTCCTTTTCACTACCAGCTTTTTCTTGAAAAAAGACCCAAGTGTTGATGTCCCTCAAGAGCCTGATCAATAGCATCACAGTTCTTCTTCCAATCTTCTCTGCCATTCCAAACCCTTTGCTTAGAAGCTAATCTGGTGGGCTCTAAAAAGATCAGGGTGGCAAGGCCTAGCAGCCACACTCCTTTCTCCTTCCTACTTCTGCCTGACAGCACATTACTCTGCAGTTCAAAGGGTGAACATAAACCTAAGTCAAGGCCCAGTCAGATTCTGGACTTGGGATCAAGTCCTGCCTGCATATTTCTTGCTCATTCATGCCAAATCTCAAAATAAAGGCTCATGTGTGAAGTGGTCAAAGCCAGATGGAGTCTCTGGAAAAAGAAAGAATGTAGTGAGACAAAGCGAGATGTGGGGCAAGAGAAGAAGGAAGCCTTCTTGCTCAGAGGAGACCTGACTATTGGAAGCTTTGTCATATGATCTGCTCTGCTCGACCAGTAATCAAAGTGCTTCTTGACTTCTCAGGTTAATTCCTTCTGCCCCGGGAGTGTTTTACATGCCAACTCTCTGTATTTTCAGGGTTGGAGGTTCCTTGAGGATGTCTGCAGGTGGGGTTTTCACTATGCAATCACCTTGCCTCATTCACCAACTTTGAAAAGGATGCAGATATCGTCATCTTCTCTAACATTAGTAGCCCTCCCGGTTTGTCTATTTTTTATCACACATAAAAATCTTTAAGATGGAAAAGAGAAAATAGCTGCAATAGGCCTTTCGATTGACAGCTCATTCAGTGTGTCTACCTTCTAGACTGAAGGGACGCGCCAAATGGAGGTCTGGCTGGGAACCCCATCTCTCCAAGGATCTGGACAATAACTTGAAGAAGAGGAACAAGAGTGGCCCATTTCAGAGGGAAGCAAGAGGCAATCTCAAAGCAAAGGGTTTGGTCTGTCCCCAGGTCAAGGTGCCCATTCAAAAGGGGAAGTCCAGAAGATTCTCCAAATTATAAAATCTGCCCAAACCACTGAGAAGCGTTTGGCCAAAAGCCTTGGCGGCACCATGAACCCCAAGATATGAAGACTCCGAGATGATCTGCTGTCCCACTAGAGAATCCAGAGCTGGATCTAATTCTTCAGAGTCAGTTTTGCTCACTAAGTCTGACCAAGCTGGGAACAGTGGCACAGAAGTAGGTCTGTGCCTGCCCATGGAAAAAGGGAAACGCAGCAGCACAACGCTAAGGAGAGAATGGAGCCACGCTCTCTTATCTCTTAGTGCTTGCCTGTGATTGTACAAATGCCACGGCTATCCTGACAGAGAGACCTTTTATCATTTATAGCACTCCTGTACTAGTTATTGGGCTTTATATTCTTTTTCTGCACTCTTAAACTCTTTGGGCAATTTTGTAATTGAAAATTATTGTAACTGCAAATGTATTTGTACTCGAAATGATTGAGTGGATTAGAAAGAGGATGATGCTGATGGCAATGATGATGGTAGCAAGAAACATTTTGCTTCTATGTTGCCGCCATAACTTTGAACAGTCACTGAATGAAAGGTTGTTAAGCGAGGACTACCTGTATGCAGAATCCCGCCCATCACACTCGGCTTTTTCCTCCCCCTGCTTAACTCCACCTCTCTAGTCCAGAGGATGATCTCACTGGAATCTTCATAAAACAGCCTCTGCTTTCTCCACATTTTGACCATCCTTCCATTGGGTTCTCCTGGCTTCACCCTTCTGCACGCTAGAGCCAGCACAGCAACACAGCAGATTCTCTTGGTTTTCCACCACTTGACATGGAAACCCTTTCTGCACCACCCCATGTGTCAAGGAACAGCACCAACCTCATTGTGTTGTGAGCTCTGCTGAAATCCACCCTGGTTTTGCTCCGAGAGACAGTAGGACCTGCTGGATTTCTAGGGTCATCCCTAGTTCTCCCAGTTTGATGAAGTAATTAGAAGCATAACAAGAAGCCTTTGCTCCCCTCACAGGGGCATCGCTTGGTAAAGGTTAGGGTCAAAACCCCGCCCACAGCCCTCCACCAGACCCTTTGCACAGGATGACAATGCCAGGGCTTGGGGGGGAGGAATCCTGAAAAGGCCTTGAAGTTAAACTGCTTCAAGACCCTGTTTTGAGGCAAATGCCAGCCAGACCAGCTCCAGAGAGTGGAGTCAAGATTATGAAGCGCAAAAACTTGGCCAGATCTCAAGGTGAATAAGAAAATACAGAAAAATCTCTTTCTTGTTTTCTTTCTTTTTTAAGAAAACCACATGACTAAATGTTATATATTAAACTTGTTTAAAACCTAGTCCAAATGTCAAAAGAGAGAGAGAGAGAGGGAGAGAGGAGGAGGAGGAGGAGGAGGAGGAGGAGGAGGAGGAGGAGGAGGAGGAGGAGGAGGAGGAGGAGGAGGAGGAAAGGACAAAATGCAGCAAAAGGAGAAAAATCAGAGGCGGGGGCAGGAAAAAGATATAATAACGTCTTTGTGCTGGAGCCCTTGAAAAGCCAGAAGATTATGAAATCCAATGTCTTCAGAAAGCCAGGATATTAGTTAAGAAAATAAATGTGGGAATGGGGAAGGGTTGGGGCTGTGGGGAGGGGGCACCTCTCATCCCTTCCTTCCAACGCAGCCTTGATTCCCGCTACATACAGTAGGAAAACAAGGCAGGGAGGTATTGCCCCTGCTCTGGAGTGAGATCATCTGGACCGGGCTGAGGACAAGATGTCAGAGGTCCTGAGCCTCGGCCCAGCAGCTGCTTTGCTCAGTCCGCTTTGAAAGCCTCTCCAGGTGCAGGAAAGAAGAGGGGGAGACACATCAACCCTGCAATCATCTACTGGGGGCCAAGCAAGCAGGCAGGTCCCAGGGCCCCTCCCAGTGGCTGGCTCTGAGTCATGCTTCTGATTCAGCGCAGCACCTCCAACAACCCATGCTTCTCCTGGCCATTGTGGGAAGTCAAATGGGGAATTGAGACCTCAGCTGCAGCTCACCCTCCATGCTCCAGAACCCCAGCCTAAAAGGGGACCCACAGGTGTAGGCAAAAAGCCATTTCCAAGGCCCTGTTCAAGCCTGGAGTCCTGATTAACTGGAAGGACCTGGGAGGAACATCTTCCACCAAGATTAGCATATTATGTGAACCCAACCACCATAGTTTGTAAACCATGGCTTACGGCTTCACGTGTGATGCAAATCCAGCCAACTTTGATGTTTCCGAAAAAGTGGCTAAACGTACCATGGCTTAGGTCAATCAGGGTCTTCAGCTCATGGAACTCAGACCCAACTCAAGGCTTCTGATCCTTGATGTGATACGATGCTCTAAGTCTTGTGAGTAACCCCTTCAGGAAACTGAACTCTCCCTGTATTTTTGTATAGGATTCTCCAATTATGCAAATTTATGTCAGACCAGGGTAATGATGGCCATGGCTCTGGGGCTCCATAATAGCAGAGGGTTTTCAATCTGTGCTTGTCAGAAGAACTGTCTTCTTCTCCATGATGTGGCCAACCCCATAGCTCTCCCATAAGAAAGCACTTGGGGGAAAGGATGGGTGGCTGGGTGAGGAAGAACATACAGCACCTACCAAGGCTCCTTCCAGTGCAAAGACAGCTGCTGGACCCGTGTGCTCCAGGGGCTCCATCCGACGTCTCCAGCGCCGGCGGCGAAAGGAATCTGTCTTGCGGTATTTCATATGGAACGTCCAGCCAAAGAGGGAGGCGTACTCCCAGCCTTCCCCTTCCAACTCCTCCTGTTTATACTGGAGGGAAGAGGATTTTTTTTCAGTGACAGGTAACCAAGAAAGCGACTAGTGGAGAAATCTTGATATCCTCCTCAGAGCTCTTCTTCGGGGGTTAAACTTGGGTACAGAGGAATACAGACATAACCTTGGAGAAGGAATGCCACAGCGGTTACCAGCTCATCCCTGACCAAGAAGAAGAGGATGAGAAGGTTCCACTTCATCACGCAGCCTCCATCCCTCCAACTGACCACCCTGGCAGAAAAGACTGGCAGGTATAGGGAAAGAGCCCAATTTGACTCTCGGACTGCCCCCACTAGAATGGCCCTGGAAGACAGTGCTCAGAGACGACAGGGCAGAGGACATGCTTTCTAGTGGGCAAGAGATGCCAGGCTAACCTCACTTTCTAGGGCTCCCCTGATTATGCCCCCAATAGAAGGGTCAGTGATATCATGCATCCTCAGCCAAAACTGGGTCAGGAGAAGGAAGAAAACTTGAACCCCAGTGCAACTGAAGGCAACTTAAGGTCTGTTGGGGATCAGATGAAGGGAACATCATGAGGACGTGGCAGAAAAAGAGGTTGGTGAAGCAGATTTATGCCACGATTAGAGCCATGTGGGGAAATGCTGGTCTTGCAATTAGATTTATTATTTTATTGAACCCAATATTCCCCCAGTTTAAACACTTCCCTGATCCTATCCTGGCATTTATGTACTTTCAGCGGCATTCTTTAGGAACTCTGTGTGTATCTCCCTGTTTACATCTTGCTCTATTTTTAATGCAACAAATTCATAGTTATGTTTTAAACATTTGTTGAAATCCACATTTTTGGCATGCACTATGAAGTGGGATAACTTGTTTAATCCTGGGGCAAGCATGTGAAACATTTCCCATATTTTCCACGATGGGCATGTGGAAAGTTCTTTGTCCACATTTTAGCATTTTTTATGCATGCAGCAATACTTAACCTTCCAACTTAGGGCATCACCCAGTGGGAAGAATCCCACATCAACCACATGGAAATAAACAGGAGACGTTCTCAGCAAGTCCTTTATAAATCACCCTTTAAATAAAATGTGAGCACTGGTGACTCCTAGCAAGAAAATTGGTCCTTTGGCTGGTCTCCTTGGAGAGCCAGCCTGATCTACAGAAATACAGGCAGCCCACCCAGAAGGAAGGCCATCTGCTCAAGTTGATTTGAGGTCCAGAAAGGGCAAGCTTCTCTTGGGTCACTAGCCCAGCAGTGACTCAAGCGATCACCTACAGAATTGCCCACATCAGCAAACCTTTGCTTTAGCCATCCCTAGACAAATCAAGGCTGAACAGATATAGGAAGAGCTCAATTCACAGCTTCCTGAAGGAATAACAAACACATGTAAGTGTAGCATAGGCTTCATGCAATGTGCTACGCAATGCTCACGTTGAGCCTGGTTAAAGGAAAGGTGATTGTGTCCAGCTTAGTTTCCACCAGTGGTGGTCCATGTACACCAACATGTAACACAAATCTGGTCTCAAGCTCATCACATGTTGCTTGATACTGGGGCCCTACATGACCCCACATTGTCTTCTAACCTGGATGTGATGATCAACTGAGCCTGATAAATGGGAGTTGGCAAAAGCCACTCTGTACATCTTCAGGGACAGCTTGCTCTGTGGTCAGCTATTCTGGAGGTAACAGAAGCCGAGAACTCCAGAGTTTCCAAACATGAGTGAGGTTCCACCAGAGGAAGTCCTCTTGTGACTGAGAAGGGCTGCACTGTAGTGCTGCTGGAGAAGGAAACTGCATCCCACAATGGTGACTGTCACTGCATCTCCACAACTACTACTTCTACATGCCTCCTATTCAAAGCTCAAGAGTAGCATATATAAACTACCAGGATTCTCCACGTTTTTGAGGTATCTGTTGTCCAAGGGAGACACCTAGAGCAGAGTAGAAACACTGCCAGTAGAATCCAGCTTGCTCAGCAGGACCACTGCCTGTTCACTGGCAGACCAAATGCCATGCTTACTACTGCCCCAGATGGCTCTCTCCCCAAGGACATTTTTCTACATGCAA
This sequence comes from Liasis olivaceus, assembly GCA_030867105.1. Taxonomy (NCBI): domain Eukaryota; kingdom Metazoa; phylum Chordata; class Lepidosauria; order Squamata; family Pythonidae; genus Liasis; species Liasis olivaceus. The sequence continues at coordinate 1,470,810 of CM061354.1, forward strand.
AGCAGCTGCTGGATGGCCCCATCTTAAGGCAGGAAGGAACTAACTCTGTCCCTGTCAACTATTTCCCCAAAGTATGCCATTCCTCCAAGAAATATGGATGGAGAAATACTGCTGAGATGACTTGGAACACATGTAGACTTATATCTCCACTATTTCTTTGCCACTTGGCTAATGTCCCTGGGTTGTGTTTTAATTTGGCTCTGTGGCTGCAATAAAGTAGCTTGTTGGTTGGGTTGCTTGCCTGTATTGTATGAATATATGTATTCACAGAAGGTTAAATCACCCAAAAAGTTGCAACATCAGTTTGATATCAACAATCTTGCCAGGGGATCAATGGAACACATGTTAATTCAGATGATCCCTCTACTGTAGATCAGTGTTTTTCAACCCTGGCAACTTGCTGGTCCCATTCTGGCTGGGAAATTCTGGGAGTTGAAGTCCACACATCTTAAAGTTGCCAAGGTTGAAAAACACTGCTGTAGATCCCAGTCCTTGCAACATTACAATCTGGGTTCAACTCCACACTAGAACTTCTTACCCACCACCCCCTTCTAGTAATTTTCTAGCAATTAGAACCAGGTACAAGTTGCAGCTTTGTAGGATTCAATTAAATATAAGAAAAAACTTCCTGATGGCAAGATCTATTCAACAGTGGAACGGTCTCCCCACAGAGGTTGTAGGTTCTCCACCTCCGCAGGTTTTTAAGAAGGAGTTAGAGAACCGTCTCAGTTTGCCTGCACATGGCACAAGGTTAAATTAGATAATCCTTGTGGTCCCACTCAATTCCACAATTCTATCTTTCTTTGATTCTCCTTATAACAAGAGTCAAGCCTCAGAAACAATGCACGGTGTCGTAACCGTGGAAGGAAAGAGGGCACAGTGAAAGGTACTGTGGGGTTTATCCTTCGTGTTTACGGCAAGAGCACACACCCATGAGCAGATGTCGCACCTGGGGAGAAGCAAGAAGCTTCGGATTCTTCGACAATACTTCTTTTTAAAGTCCACTATAGCGTATCCATGCTACGTTTCACTCCAGGGAGACTTTCCCATCCTCATAGCTACCCAGTTGTGCAGGAATGCAGCTTTACCTCTAAAAAGATTGTGTGGCATAATTGTGCACACATGCATTGAAAATTTAATTCCCTTTGCAATGTTTGTTCAACATTTTGAACCTTGGCTATCAAAGCAGGAAGCCTACAAATGATTTCCCTCCATTCAAAAGGAGTTTTAATCCTTTTACATTTACCCAGAGTTGTAAAACGTTCGGAGTCATTTTCAACTGAAGTGACATTTAAGCTTCGGTATATAAATATATAAATAAGCTGTAAAGCCAAGTGTCCCTCTACGAAGACATTCCAACAGGAAAGGAGTAAAATACCACGAGATCTGAACACACATAACTCAGTATTGCAGGGAAATAACAACCAAAGTCATCAAAGTGGTCAGGAGAAAAAACCCAAAGACCACCGAGGGAGACATAACTTTGGAGACAGGTTGACCAACGTATCATGCATCATGTGAGTGATCCAGGCAGGGAAGGATTGACCCAAAACAAACAACCCCAAAGCCAGCCTAGCAGCCTTTTTGTCAGAGAAACAAGACAACAATCTGTCAATAGGGATGGGACACAAATGATATCTCATTAATCATGCAGATGTTTGGAAAACTGAGAACTTTGAAAACTTCTTCCAAGCTCTTTATAAAAGTTGAAATACAAGATACAAGAACTTGAGAGAGGGAAAAAATCAATATTGTTCACTCATCTTTTCCCCTTAGTATGCTCCATGTGTGTCGACTGCAGTCAAATCATCTCCAACTAGCACATTCATCATCCAGACTGCATGGAGATGATGGGACGTGGCTGTTGGACACTTTCCATTTACCTTTGTGCCCACCTAACACCTACCTTTTTCAGGGCCTCCATTTGAGCAAGGTCTCTTCTGCGGAGCCTCACCCAACGTCTACGTCGGTTAGTGTGATACATCTTCTCTGCTGGCACCCAAGACTTAGGTTTGTTGTCTGGTGGGATGGTAATGCCATATTCCCAGCCTCAGAGACAAAAGACAGAAAAGCTTGGAACACCGGAAGGAATTATCCCCTTTTTGAGTTTAACCAAGGGAACACATGTGTTGAATTTCCACTTGTTTCCATGGCCGATGGTGGAGGGATCCTGAGATTGGAAGCCCAGCACATCTGGAAGGCACCAGCTGCTTCAGAGAACTGAGACAATGTAATTCAGAGCTTGAGAGGGTTCTGAAACCTCATCCCAATTTTCCAGATCTTGTGACCCTGAAGGACACCTCAAGGAAGAATGTCCACGCCGACCACTTTTTAAGCAAAACAGCAAGCAGTTACTTGGTAGCCCCAAGGCATCTCTTCCTACAGTTTTAGAAATAAATTCTGGTATAGCCTACTATATCTAGTTCTGAGGGGGGGGGGAAAGGGAAATAATTCAAAAGAAAATCAGGAGATTCCTGAACTCACCTCATCATCTCCTCATTTCCTTGTTCAAGAAGCAAGAATGTATTTTTCTAGCCAAAAGCAAGGCTTTTCTCTAAATCCTTCAAAGCTGTATAGTTATCTTTCCATTAGTGTGTGTGGATGGGTCTGTTGTTTTTTTAAAAAGAATTGCTTCTTTAAAAACCTACAGCCTCTCTGCTGGGCAACATCAGGCTCCCTCCTGAGACTAGGGCCCCTGGGCAAAGAATATTTGCTTTATCCTGTACAGAATATGGTGACCCATCAGCCAGCTAATAGTCTCTAGGTCAGTGTTCCTCAACCTTGGCATCTTTAAGATGTATGGACTTCAACTCCCAGAATTCCCCAGCCAGCAAGGCTGGCTGGGGAATTCTGGGAGTTGAAGTCCATACATCTTAAAGTTGCCAAGGTTGAGGAACACTGCTCTAGGTGGTGGGAGAGAGGTACAGATTTTATACCCACTCCTATTTCAAAACCTTCATGCTCTTTTACAGGGTTGCCCCCCAAGAACAGAAGTCCTGGCCTTTTTTTTTCTCACTCACCTTTGCCCCACCCATTATAAAGAGTCACATCTTTACAGTCTCTGCGTTCCTGGCCAGATAGCTCCCTTAAATTAGGGATTTTCCTGCCACTAACAGAACCCCAACAGACAGAATTCAGAGCTACCTAAGTACACACCCTGCAGGTCGTCCACAGGATATGATGACAAAAAATCAAAATGGTGGCCCAAAAATGACGGTCCCATCGAAGCTCCTCCCATTTTTTATGCACGTTGCAATGCACACAGCAAACAGGTGATGCTTCCATCACATCGTTGCAGCTGCCATCCAGACGGTTTGACCCTTCCCCACAGACACCCCTGATACTATGACCGAGCCAAGAAATGACAAATATGGGGCAGCCGGTCGCCCAATTGGATTTGCCATCCCAAGGGAACAGCTGTGCAAGGTGTAGCTGGACAAGTGCATCTACGAAAGGATCTCTTAAACGGGAATATGGGGAAAACCAGTCAGCCTCTGGAACAGCGCTGGACTGTCATGAGTCACAAGGCGGAAGACTGAGCAGCACACGAATGAGTGGCCCCACCTAGAGCAATGGGGATCCAAACTTATGGGCACCAACCAGGGGCTGGAAGAGGAACGGGACTGCCTTCCACAGAAGGAGGACTACCACAGAAGGCCCATCCTGGTCAGCAAATGTCTTTCGTTTTATATATATATATATATATATATATATATATATATATATATAATTTTTATTAAAACGTTTTTAAAAAGGAAGATTAAAAATGAATACAAACTAATATAAAGTAAGAAAAAGAAAGAAATCAAAGAGAGAGCTAAAAGTGTAAGAAAGGGGAAAAAAGGAAAAGGAAAATAGAAAAGAAAGAAAAAAGATACAAAGTAGCTTCTGATCTTCTGTACGGCAGTTGTAAGTACAATTATACTGTGAAATTTACCTCTTACTCTATGGTTACAATATAACTCTCTTCTTTCTATAATCGATCCTGTCTAATCATCAAAACCATAAATCATAAGTTCATTTTTTTTCTGTTTCATGCAAAAAGTCTATAAGGGGCTTCCAATCAACAATGAATGTAGATACTGTCTTTTCTCTCATCAAAGAAGTCAATTTAACCATCTCAGCGAGGTCCATCATCTTCCCTACTATTCCTCCCTGGTGGGTAGTGCCGAATCTTTCCATCTTTGTGCACACAGTAATCTCGCTGCAGTTATCATGTCCAGAAACAAAGTCCCATGACTTCTTCCCAACTGTTTGTCCATCAATCCCAAAAGAAAGCAAATACCTTTCTCATCAACTGCTCGGTTGAGATCTGTGTCCCACTCCACATCTTCCCATTTCCATCCTAGAGGACACTCGATTTCTTCCTTGGGCAAAATCTTCTCCCCGTTCTGGAAAAAGAGAAGAGAATCCAGTGAAGTCCGCCTGTCTGCTCTTGCTTGCAACTCGCAAGCAAGGCAGCTGGCATGGAGCTGGCATGGAAAACCCCCCACCCATCGTCATCAAAGAGGTCATTGCTCACCACATCTGTGTAGGCTTCGGCCATATGGATCCACTGACCACCTGGAAGCCGTACTTGATTCTCAAACACTTCCTCCACGAAGCTCATATGACCGGCATCCACGTCATGTAGTAGCCTGCATTGTGTAGGAAGGGGGGAAACGACCCTGACTTTTTAAATGTTTTTCTCCCACCCTAAAAAGGCCCCTTTTAAATGGAAGCAGCGCCCACTTCAGAACAGAAGCCCTCATGACCCCTTGCCTTGTCACAGGGACATCTGAGCACCACAGGGCTCCTCAATCTTCCTGAGGTTGGCATGCAAGGGCAGAAACGAATCAAGCCAGCCACCAATTCAGGCAGAAATCTGGTAGTCAAAAGCATGGGATTTCTGTCCCCTGTATTTGTAAAAATTCTGAGCGTACCCATTTTTCAGCCACAAACGCAAGATGATGAAGATGAAGATGAAGATGAAGATGAAGATGAAGATGAAGATGAAGAAGAAGAAGAAGAAGAAGAAGAAGAAGAAGAAGAAGAAGAAGAAGAAGAAGAAGAAGAAGAAGAAGAAGAAGAAGAAGAAGAAGAAGAAGAAGAAAATAGCAACTCTTTGGGTAGCCAGACAAGTTGCAACTGTTCATGAGGCTTTGAAGCCACACAAAATGTAAGATTTCTGAAAGTTCTCAGATGGATTTTACATCTTCTCCACTCAAAAAAAGCCCACCCTTAATTCAGATTCTAACCCAGACTCCTATTCCCACCTTTCCCCAGTTTAAGAGTGGGGGAGTTGATGTGTGAGGTGCTTGGAGCGCAGCTCTGCCTGAAAAGGAACCACCGCTGACCTGGGAAGGCCGGCTGTCCTCCTCGGGGGCCAGGGCAGGGCTCCCGTGGCCCAGGCGAAAGGCCGGCCCTCTCCAGATTGGCCCAGGAAAGCCCCCAAGGCTGGCCACTTCCAGGCAGAGTGGACCACAGAAGGTAAAAGCAGCCAAGGGCCGGCCCTGCTACCAGGCTGTTTTCTTTGGGTTTAACATGTTTAGATCTCTCCCGCCCGTGAGCTGCCTCACTTCTCTGCCCCAGTCCCCTCCCCATTCCCCCAGCTGCCAGGCCGCAAATTCACATGGTCTGCAAAGCCCCCCGGCTCCTCTGGCCCCCTTGTTTCCGTCTCCGCAGTGTCTGTGCCCATTTTGGCACCCCAGCCCTCCCACCTGGCTCCTTCATAATTTCGTTATGCACCAACGCAGCCCCTGGGCTGATACCGGCCGGGGGGTTGGGGATGATGGGAAGCTGGTCTCATGAGCTAGGAAGACCTAACCCAGGATAGCTCAAGGAAAGGGAAGAAACCCTGGAGTCTTGAACCTCCCGCTGCCGTTACTCACGTCTTCTCAGGGCTGACAAACCAGTCCCCGGCCCACGTCCAGCCGGCGGAAGGCTTGAAACTGTCCTTGGGCAGCTTTATCTTGCCAGTGATGTCCGAGTACTTGGGGTAGGTGAGACCGGTTGTGCCCCAGTTCCCAACCAACGCCAGCTTCGTCTGGTTCTCATACTAAGACCCCAAAGAGCGAGAAAGAGGGAAGTGGGGATTGAGCAAAAGAGCAAACTGTGTCTCCAACAAGAGGCGAGCAATAAAGTCATTGGGGTGTGAAAGCTAAAGCAAAGCTTCACCGGGTGGAATTCTGCCCGGGTGCAATAGACAGAACGCTTTCTCTCCAGGGCTAGAAGCAGAGAGGGGTGAACAGCAGAGAATACAGTGGCCACAGAGCCGGAGCACCAGGAAAGAGGTACACTGACTGTTCGAGCCCTCTTGAGCTTCTGGATGGAAAGGCCCCTGCCCGGTTCAGGTTCAGATGCAAAGGGGTGTCTGCTCCCCCGCGTCTAGCATGGCAGGTCCCCCCAAAAGAACAAGTAGTCCAGTTCTGGGGAACTTCCAACCCCGACCCCGTTAGAGAAAGACAAGAGTTGGCTCACCGTTTCAGCAAAGACAGAGAGCCTCCCCTCGGCCGTCTGGTTAAACTCCTTCTCGTCCACAGCGAGCCCCAGCCACAGCCGGACCCGGATCTGAGCTGGGATCCTGGCACCCACCACCTCTTCCTGAGGACACTAGAGCAGAGAGGAAGAAGGCACGGAGCTATGGAGGGCAGCGGCCTGCTCAGGAGGCCCCCTTCGCCATTCTTATTCCAGATGAGCCCAGCGGCCCTGGGCTGCAGGGCAGGCTGAAAGGACCACCTCAAGGAGACCATGCCAGGGCAGCGCAGGGAATGGGTGAACTGAAGTTTTGGATGGTTGAAGTGGACCCAAAGATCCTCCTCCCGGGACTTCGTGGAACACAATCATCTCTATCTGTCAGAAGTCACTGCCCCTTTATTAAAAGCAGGAGAACCTCAGCCTCTGCGAGCAAAAAATAAGATCCGCAGGGGCAGCAGAGGGCAAGGAAGGCGATGGGGACCAAGCGCTAAGCAGGGGAGGAGCTGGGTGGTTTCTTCGAGGGCGGGATGCGGAGGTGCCAAAGGCTTTGGAATAGGCGGCTGGTTCAAGCCACAGTGATGCCCGGGGGCCATGATGTCACCAAACAAACGGCACGGATTCGCATCCGGTCCAAGACGGCGACGTGCTCTTGCACGGCCTCACTTCCCCCTCCCCTGCTCTGGGTGTGCTTCTTTCACAACCCTCTTCGGCCACATCCACAGGACTTGCTTAAGCAGATCATTTGCAAACCCCACGGCTGCAGCTCAAGTCTTCATCAGCCAATCCGTTTATTATATACAACAACCTCCATAATCAGGTCCACTACCAGTAGTTTACAATTTTTAAAAAACGAACACGCGACACATTCTGAAGTAAAACAGCAGTCGCTAATATTATAAACATATAATAGCAAATCACAAAATGCAACCTGGGCGTAACTTATGAAGACTAGATCATTTTTGTTTGCTTGTTTTTGTGTCTCCGTACGTTGTGTGAACGCAGCTTACCGATTAGCTTGTCCAGGGCTTAGTGTATTATGAGAATCAGGGGATGAGTCCGCTGAGCCTGTGCACTCCTCAGGGGTTTGAACCAGCTGAACCCCAGAGGGCTTCCGTCCCACCGGGGGGAGGAGGGGCACCGGGGTGTGTGGAGAGCCGCGCTTGTGCCGTGAGCGTCCTGCCCTGCTTCGGGCCGCCCGTTACCAAGAGAGAAACGGCAGGGAGAAGAGCGGTGGGACCCCACGCCCAGCCTATCAGAGCCCCCACCTGTTCCAGGGAATGCCAGGAGAGCACTCACAAGAGGCCAAGAGGGCCACCAACTTGGACAGTGTGAAAGGGGGTGCTAAACGAATCAGTGGAGGCCATAATGACTTTGTGTTACATCCAGTGTTGCAGGCGGGGTGTGCTCCGAGCACCTGTTGCTGGAGTCATGGACAGGAGAGGAGTCCTGCCCTCCCGTCCTGCTCAGGCACTTCTTGGAAGTCCCTGGTCTGCTGCAGTGGGTGGCAGGAATTCAGGGCTTTCGTTAGGCTTTCCTTTTTCGGCTCCTCCAGACAAGAACCAGATCTTTCGTAAGCCTGCCTACCTGCCTTCCTTTCCTTTCCTTTCCTTTCCTTTCCTTTCCTTTCCTTTCCTTTCCTTTCCTTTCCTTTCCTTTCCTTTCCTTTCCTTCCCTTCCCTTCCCTTCCCTTCCCTTCCCTTCCCTTCCCTTCCCTTCTTCTCTCTCTCTCTTTCCCTTTCCTTCCCTCCTCCTTCCCTCCTTCTCTCTTCCTTTCCTTTCCTTTCTTTTTTCTTTTTTCTTTCTTGAATAACCTATTCTCTATGGCTTCCTGGCCTCTCCCTACTCTATCCTCACTTCCCATTTTAAGATTCCTGACCATTTTTCTCTCTTTGTGCCCGTCATCCAGATTTCCTGGGCTGGCAAAAGATCACTCCATCTCTAGATGCTTCCAGCACGCCCTGGTATCAAATATCTTGATCAGGGGAATCCAGATTATGGAACGGGTGCCTTTTTTTCAGGAGCTTCTCCGTGATCAAAGGGCCATCCCAGCCAAGTGCACGAGCAGCAACAATGGCATGAAAAATTCACAAAGCTCATATCGAGTGAATGTGAGCGAACTGGACAAGAGAGTGGATCATGGAGTGCTGAACACTAGCACGACTGACGTGAGGAGGAGGGCAATTCAGCTGGCAGAAACGTCTCCAACTGAGCTGACATGTGTGCCCACGGGACACCTCTGCTTCGCAAACTGCCCTGGTTGCTGGTTTGCTTCTGGGTGTGAGTCAAGGTGCTGGTTAGGACCTATAAAGCCAGAGCCTGGCTTTCTCTTCCCTTCTGCTGTCTCCAGGTATTGCAAAAAAGTCCACTATCCAGACTTCTTTGTCTTTCTTATCAACCATGGTTAAGTCTGGGGCGTTGTGTGGCAGGTGCTGGTCTGTTTGAATTCTGAAGTCCCAGAGCACTTGAGCATCTTCCTGTTCTACTCGTTTGTCTGTCTTGTGGTCCCACCAGTTCTTGCTTGCAAGCAAGTGGTATTTCTTGCAGATAAACACATCATTATTATTATTATTATTATTATTATTATTATTATTATTATTATTATTATTATTATTAAAATCAGGGTATCAGCTCATTGAGGAAAGGGGAAGGTAAGGCAAAGAGAATCTTGGTCATCTTCTGTGTCATTGTTGCTATTTTGGTATAGATGCATTTTGTGCGTTTTTCGGTAAGAACAAGCTAGATTTTGGGCTGCAGTTTTCAGATGAGGAAATTGCATTCAAACAAACATTTTGGATAGTCTATCTTGGTTTATTTGCATTGTTTAAATTGGAGTTGCGATTTCTGTATTTTCTTTTACTGTATTTTTGCAGCCGCACCAGCATTTCTATTTATATGCCTTGCTGGTGCCTGGTATTCATCAGAGCAGCCGTTACCTAATTTCAAACAAGCCGAGAACAGTCACGTGACTCCATTCAGTTCTGTGCCTTCAGGCTGCCCAGCCCAGAGCAGTTTGGGGACCGGGGCCCGAAGGTCATCCCGTCCACCCCCAAGAAGGAGAAGAAATGTTGCTTGAGCTGAAAGCACTTGCAAACGTTTTATCCCGCACAGCCTACCCATCCCTACTGAAATGTCAAAATCCCACCTGGTCCTGACAAAACTTACTTTTAAGAATATGGTCTGGAGTTTTCCACAGTTTTTCCCACAGCAGCTGGCTCCGTTGCGGGAGAAAAGGACCTCACGGGCAGGCAGCCGGGCGTAAGCCACGCGCCGGTCCCCTTGCAGCATCCAGATCATGACATCCGGGAGGCTGTTCTGGGGCTGGAAAAGAGATGATTTGCAGGCAAGATGAGAGACTCTGCAGGGAAAGGGGAATCAGGCCTTAGAGGGGGTCACCTTCATGCCAGGCAAATCGCACCTCCTTCCCTCACGGAGTTGTGAGCTGCGTAGATCAAGGGGCAGAAGGTATCTGGGCCTCAGATGCAAAGCCTTTAACGGAGTCGGTCCTGAGAGTCACCTTCATAAAATGGTAAAAGTTGGGCTAGATGACGCTACTTTTAGGTGGACTTTCCGTTGGCTGCATGACCGCACCCAAGGGGTGCTAGCAAATGGCTCCCCCTTGTTTGGAGGGAAGTCTTGAGTGGAGAGCCACAGGGACTGTCCTGGGCCTCGTGCTGTTCAACACGGTTCTCAATGACTTGGACGAGGAGGTTGAGGGAACACTCCTCAAGGCTGCAGATGACACAGAACGGGGAGGGGAGGCTAATATTTTAGAGGAGAGAGAGAGGATTCACAAAGATCACGAGAGGGTTGAGCGTGGGCTGAAATGAATAGATGGAACTGAACAGGTGGAAGCATCTGGGTAGGAAAAATGAGAGGCGCAGGTATAGGATGAAGAGACCTGCCCTGGCAGTAGGATATGTGAAAGGGATCTGGGTATCCTGGTCAAGCACAAGTTAACCTGAGCCAGCCATGTGAAGCAGCTGCTAAAAAGGCGAGTGCTATCTTGGGGTGCATCAACAGGAGCACAGAGTCCAGCTGATGGGATAACATTGTTCCCCACTATTGTGTCTGGTTCAGATCCCACTTGGAATATTGTACCCAGCTCTGGGCACCACAATTCAAAAAGGACAAATTGGAGCAAGTTCAAAGGAGTGATACCAAAATGGGGAAGGGTCGAGAAGCCACGTGCTCCCAAGGGTTGATGTTGGCAAAGGCAGCGAGGCCGGCCCAGAATCTGCGAACCTCCCCCTCTCGTATTTGCACTTCAGGCTGTCCTTGACCCTTGACGGGCTTTGGCAAAAAGGGATTATGTTGCCCCACACCAGGGATTCTCCTGCAGTCAGAATGCTGGCATCCCCTTTCCCTAGACAAAAAAATGCTAAACCCCCACAATTTAGAAGAGGTGGGAGTCCTCGTTCCTCTCTGCATGCAAGGAACTATGTTTACCTCCTCCACCATGGACTTTAACCGAGAGAGCCAATCTTCTGCCTGATCCAGGATCGTTTGTAGATCAGAGTCTTCATGCTTCAGCTTTAAGGCCGCCTGGACCATCTGATTGAGGTTGGTGGTGCGGAAACGATAAAGATACTGGTCCAGATGGGTGCTGTTGGGCTTCTGGGTGACATCAACCAGGGGCTGGCTGTGGAAGGAAACAGCAAGGGGAGCCCATCCATTAGCCCAACCCAGGGAATAAAATAAGGGTTGCCCAAGGCAGATTCTGCAAAAATAACTCTGTTTCTTCTTGCCCTTCTTCTCCCACTGCCCCACCCACCAGATTTTGTAGTGGCCTGGGGAAATTGCCCGATATATAGGTCTTGACCATGTTCTCCTGTCTGTGATTCTTCCAAAGGATTGTGCAGTTGTTGATGGCCAATTGTAAGTTATGTTAGAAGAGAGCAGCTGCAGCATTCCAACGGGAAATTGGCTTGCAAAGGCCCTTTGCCCACTGCTATTGATTTCCCCTGAAATTTAATTTGAGGGCCTTCCCCCACTTAAGGAGAACCCAAGCATGACCTCAAAAGGTTACCTGCAGCTCATCCCCCAACCAGCCATCCCTGAACAGCCTAAAACCATGCTTAGAAGAGGCCACAGCAGTTTTGCCATGGGTGAATTGTCACAGGCTTCACCCACCATCCAACGTCAAGGAGGGGGATTGGTAAACACTTTCCAGTGGTGGGGAACACCTGGTGGGAGGGGGAGGAAACAAAGCAGGGAGAACCCCCCAGTCCTTGCCCTAAACCTGCTCTGGGCACCATAAATAAAGGAACACCATTTGCCAGCATCCTGCCTGTGAGAGGGTAGGGATCATCAGCGGGGACCGCAAATTAATGCGGGTCTAGTTTTCGCTGACTCAAGGGCTGGTGGATCATGTTTAACTCAACCATGGGAACAGCCCAAAGAGCACATGTTACTGCAAATAAACCACAGGCATCTTAATGTCCTCCATACAGTCATGGGAGAAGACGCACGTGCTCCAGGATTCCTCCCAGAAACCTCCACGGATGGTGGTGTGGAAGAGATCTGTGTTAGTCTATGGTGGCCAAAAATCAAGAGTCTAGTAGCCCCTTTTCCGACAAGCCAATTTTATTCCAAGGCAGAAGCTTTCTCGGGAAAGCTTAATAAAATTGGTTCGTCAGAAAAGGAGCCTCCAGACTCCTTCCACCAATGATGGGAACTCTTCAACCACCTGCTTCGGAGCTCCCGTTGAAATCCAAAGGGAAGCCTGGCCAGATCAACTGCAAAGCATAAATCCACACTCTGAATGTTGACCTGTGTGCCCGTTAGCTTTGAAGAGGTGAAGGTCCACGAAAGCAGAAGAAAAACAATCAGATTTCGGGGACTTTGCTAATCCGAGCAGGGGGAGGAGAAGGGAGGGGCTGTTGGCCCAACAGTGACAAAGCCTTGTGAAAGCCGAGGTGTCCTGGCCCTCGGAGGATCAGCCCCAGCTCAGTTCTTTTAAGGAAAAACAAACACTGTGTTCTTCCACATGAGCACAAAATAACATTTTTCTGCTGGGTTATTTTCAGCTGTTGTGGAAACCAAGGCTGTTTATTTTTCTTTCAATGAACTCAATTAGAGTAATCCCCGAGGAAGTTTTAATTTGCAGCAGAGTGGGCAACCGCCTTGCCTTCCGTGACCCTGAGTCCTCCTCCCTTTCATTCCTGTAACTGGCTGCTGCTCCTCTACTGGGGGTGCATTTTGCACGGGCCCAGCAACTCGGCTTCCTTGCGTGGTTCATCAAGTGTGAGCTCCCGTCTGGCACTTAAGTCACGGAGGGCCTTGGCTCAGGAACCCGCATGGAGATTTAATAAGGAGGGGTCTGCCTGGCAAAGGGCTGCTACAAAACCGAAGCGGGTCTGAGGGGGTCTCCTTCCTTCCCTCCCAGCTTGGCAGCCTCTGCAGTGACACCCACCACCCCCAGCCCCAAAACTGAATGGCGTGTTTGTTGGAGGGAGCCTTCTCAGTGGAAAGCCAAAGTTCGGGATATGCCCAGGCCGTGTCTGGCACACACAGATGCCCGGTTGATTTATGGCCTGGGGAATGGCTTTGGCATTGGCTAAGTCAATGCAGGGGACAGGAGGACCCTGCGAGGCCTTGCAAAAGGAGGGCACCTTTCCAGCAGCCCCCAACCCTCTTCGCCTCACCCATCTACAGCCCAGACACTTGTCCTTCGACCCGGGCATCACCGCCAGGATGGGCAAAGAGAGGCATAAGACTACAAGCTGGGGGGTGGGGGGCAGGAAGCAGAGCCAGCCCTTTAGGCCAGCATTTCTCAATCTTGGGAACTTTAGAACCAGAGTCACTTCCTCGTGAGATGGGCGGTGTCCAAATTTGAAATATAAATAAATAAATAAATAAATGCTTTAAGATGTGTGGACTTCAGCTCCCAGAATCTCCCTGCCAGCTGGGGAATTCCAGCCAGCTGGGGAATTCCCCATGCCATGAATTCCCAATGGGGGATTCCCCATGGCTGGCTGGGGACTTCTGAGAGTTGAAGTCCCCCCATATTAAAGTTCCCAAGATTGAGAAACACTGAACTAGATGCTGCTAAGTGGGGACAAATGCCAGTTAATATTTGGGGGAGGCCACAGGGAGTCCCAGGCTGAAGGCTAGACTTGGGCAGTCAAAAACCATCAGCAGGAAACTCCTTCCGGACGCTTGCCAAAAAAATCTCGCGGATGTGTCTGTGAAGCCGCCAAAAGTCAAGCCAGACTTCAGGAAGACTCATTCCTTTCTCTCCTGCTGTGGTATCCCGGAGAGTGCCGCGCACAGCTGGGACGGAAAGGATGGAAAAGCCCACCTTGTGACCATCGACCACTGTGGGACTGAGGTGGGTGGTCTTCTCGCTGCCGTCAGCACCATTTCTTCTCACCTCGCTCAATCTGAACACTGTCCTGCAGGACAAATCTCTTCTGGGTGCCCTGCCTTTCCCTAGCACTTCACGGGGAAAACCTGAAATACTGGGAAACGGGGCCCCTCTTCCTCCTCCCCCGTCCAGCCGCCTGCCGTGCATGAAGACCCCCAGAGGGCCAAGCACCTTTGGGGGGGGCTCGGGACAGAGACACCGTCTCTGAGCTTCGGGGCACCCAGAGCACGGCTCCACGGCGGCTTTGAGCCTGAAGCAATGGGGGAGCGAGTCCGAGCAACACGCTTTGAGATGTGGAGGGGAGGCTGTTCTACGCCCCCTCCCCACGCTGGGAGATCCCCTCCAAGAGAGGGTCTGCCAGGCCACCTCGCCACAATGAGGCCATTCAAGCCGGAGTGGAAATTTATGACCTGCCTCCAGCATCACCTTTTCAACTCGCTGCCTCGGCTCGGTGCCTCCGGAGCCAGCCCTCACCAACGGACGGCATTCTTCGGCACCGGGGCCCCGTCCAACCTAAACAAACACGCTTGTCATAAACCCCCCGAAGGGCGCGGGCCCGGCCACAGCCGCCTCCCGCACGCCTACCTGCCGTCCACAATGAGCTCATCCAGCAGCTGAGCCACGAGGGTGTCCAAGGCGCTGGCAGAACGCTTGGCCTTCCGGGCGAGGTGGACCTGCTCCAAGTTGGCGTCCTGCACTGGGCACAGAGCAGAAGAGCCACACGCCGCTGAGGAAGCCCCCCCACTCTGCTCAGTCAGCCTTCCGGCCGGCTCACAGGGCAGCTGAAGGACCGACCGACCGCCCCCCCCCCCCCCCCCCGCCATCCCATGCTGGGCACTTCAGAAGCCCCAAGGCCTTTCTCCATCCATTTTGGGCAGCCCCTTCGGGACGCACCCCGCTCTGGGCCAAGGTTGAACGCATAAGAGAACCCCCTCCCTGCCCCCCCCCGTGCCTGTGTGTAACTTCAGCTGCTCCAAAATCACAGTGCCTGCAGAGTGTCAAGATGGCGGCCATGCTGGTGAGATGAAAGCTCCACCTGTTTTTTTATGTGTGTCATGATGGAGCTTTGAATGCACCGACACATCCGCCATCTTGACTTTTTTGACCACACTCTGCAGACCTCCCTGTGCAAAATGCTTGGTCTTCTCCTCCACGTCTTTCCCCATGTTCCGGAAAGCGCGGTGCCGCCTCCAACTCCACCAAGCCCTAGGAGTGAAGGGGGCCTGGCCAGGGCACCTTAGCGTGCAGGTGGGCCCAGTTCACACCTCTGATCTGACCTTGGCGGATCCCCCAAAGCTAGGAACAGTCGTCCTTGGCTAGTTCTTGACAGGAAATCCCAGGGAGCCTCGGGCTATACTGGGAAGCAATGACAAGCCGCTTCCGTACTGTGCCCGACACAGCTGCGTGGACTGAGTCACCAGGAGGCTCAGGCTTGGGGCACCTTTACTCTGCCCAAGTTCCACCTACGCACCAGAAGAAAGCAAGGGGCTCCCCCACAGCCGTGGGGGTCCGTATTTTCCACCATACTTCTTGGCCACGCTGGCTGAGGCCAGGGGACTTGAAGCCCGCAACTACCCTCCAAAATCCACATTTTCCCTAATTTTGTAATGTAGCTTGCACTTCAGAAAAATAGATGAAAAAGCCTACAGAAGGGGAGTACAGGCCCAAAGATGACACGTTAGGAAAAATCACTTGCAAGAAATGCGTTTATGAGGAAGATGCACAGATTAGGAGAAGTGTACAGAAAACAGCGCACGGGCATCTCTCCGTGCTTCAGAATGGGATAAGGTGAAGTCAAGCCTGAGAAACGAGATCCCCAAGAGGAGAGGCTCTCCGAGCCTCAGGGCTGCTGTCATCCCCCAGCGGAGCCTTAGAAGCTGTCATGGGCCGCTCGACGCTGCCGAAGTCCCACATCTAGCCAAGTGGCCACCCCAGTCGCAAACACCCGGGCAGGGAGGGTGGGTGCTACTAACGGACCGGGGCTGGAATCACCTGGGACCGCAAAGAGGAGCAGGATCTCCTCTGGAACCCCTGGAGGGCCCTCCTCCGCCCGAAGCACTCACCAGCCGGTCCGCAGCCCCAGAGAGGAGATTCTGCGCGTCCGTCCTGTGGCTGCTGTCTTCCCAGTAGGAGGAGAGGACCACGACAGGCTTCACGTTGCCCCAGGGAAGGTAGTAATACTGACAGCCTGGAAGCAGGAAAGGAAGAGCTGTCTCCATCCAGGAAAGCAGGTGCGTTTCTGCTTTTCCGTTTTTTAAAGAAATATATCTCTCATTCTGTAGCAGCGGCTCTCATAGCAAAGCCTTCTCAGGCACATGAAAGGACAGCAGAGGGGAGGTGGTCAGGAACTCTGTTCTGAAGCCCAGAATTAGGACCAGAAATAACAGGCATACGTTGCAGCTACTGAGATGTCATTAAATGCTAGGGGAAAGAATCGGGTGGTCAGTTCTGCCCCACAGTTGACAGAGGTGGTGGCTTTCCATCTCTGGAGGCTTTTAAGAAGAGGCTGGACAGCCGCCTCTCATGGAGGGTTGAAATGGGTTTCCTGCACATGGCAGAGGGTTGGACCAGATGACCTGTCAGGCCGCTTCCAACTCCACAATTCTACGAATCTATGAAAACAGCTAAAGAGGGTGGATCAAACAATGGTTCCACGCTTTTAAGAGCTTCACTTGCTTCTCTTTCTCAAAGAGGACCTGGGTAAGAAGGGAAGGTCAGTAGGAGCAGGAAATCCCACCCAGGGCTAGAGAGGTCAAAGAGCTTCGGTTCTGCTCAGCTGCCAATCTGGCTGTGCCAAATGGGTGCCTCTCCCCCCTCCTTACCATCAAAGACCGCCCGGCTGAACTGCGTGGTGGAGGCCAGCGGTAGGCAGGTGTTGTCAAATTTGTTTCCATAGTTCCCAATGCTGACCTCAAACTGGATGGCATCGCCCACGCCCTGCAGCATGGTGGCCGAGTAGAAGGCTGCAAAGAGGTTGTATTTCCGCCGACGCAGGTACTTCTGTGGAAGACCAAGAATCAGTGCCAAAGGCTCAGCCACTCCTGGAGAAGCCCATCCTAGGTACTCTAGCCTGGAGTAAGAGCCACTACGAGTCACACACCAGGATTTAGTTAACCATTGTAAACTTTTGTACCTTAAGGTGAGACAGGAGCTGTGGTGTACAAGCCATAATGGCTGGGTTCCTACAACTTGCCATAAGCATCAAAGACATAATGGCCATGCAACACTCAACCCAAAACCAAACTGAGCAGATGATGGCTTAGTACAACGTGTGTAACCAGTCCATGCCCTTACCTCTACCCGCAGGATGTCATCAGCAGGGATGTCTCCCAACTTCTGTTCGACATGGTCTACCAGCTTGGTCTCCAGTTCCACCAGCAATCTGCCACGATAAGCCACACCCTCTCCCTTGGGGGATAAGAAGTGTCATGAGGCTATGAGAGGGGCTCTCTTCACAAGCCAGCTATTACTTCCAACTTGCCCAGGCAGGTGAAGCCAACTGCTTCTTCAGGGTTTCAAACCAGCTGCTCAGAACAGTTGCTTCACCTTGCCAGTGTTGAGCTCTTCGTAAGGGTCAGGGAATCCAGTGAACTCTCTTGGGCTGCCGTAGAGGTTGATGTAACATGGGCCAAAGGTGGGCAGGAAGCCAAGGCTATCATCAACTGTGGACAGACCAGAAGAAACCCATCAAGGTGGAACTATGGAAACAGTTCTCTAGCTGGGATAACCCATCTGGAATCTTTTTATAGTCCACCCAAATATTCTTCTACTGGTGGCCAGAACAGAAGCAGGATGTTTCTGAATCTTTTGAAAGCAGTGGAACTGAGGGGAAATCCTTGTATTTTTTTAAACCCCTAACATTAAACTAGGGTGAGAATGGACATGCTTGCAATCTGTACTCAGCTGTCATGCCATATCTGTCCAATGATCCCTGCCTTCTAGATTTCTAGCAATCAAAGCAAGGCGTCTCACCATCTACGGCTGCAGAGGCCACCAGGATGAAAACTCAATGACTACAGTCATGGTTTGGAGACACCTTCACCAAGCACCAGACACATTCACAGCCAACTGCCCAGATTCAGCCCATGTATTGTTGGCATGCTAAAGAGTTTGCACAAAAGACCCATCCTGCTCGATAAGTGTTTCTCAACCTTGACAACTTGAAGATGTATGGACTTCAACTCCCAGAATTCCCCAGCCAGCCATGCTGGCTGGGGAATTCTGGAAGTTGAAGTCCACACATCTTCAAATTGCCAAGGTTGAGAAACATTGTGCTGGAGAGTTGGCAGGGAAAAAGGACGCCCGGGCCTCTCCAGAAAGATTAACCCTAAATCTTCCCTCTAACAGAATCACACATGCACAGTCACATGAACTGAGGATTCAAACCAGGGTTAAAGATCAAAGTGGTTGATAATCATCATCCCAAGGGAAGCACATGCCCTCCCCGCTGATCTCCAAGAACGTGCATGCATCATGCATTAAAAGGGTGAGAGCTGGCTTCCAAAATGATTTCGATTAGTTTCAGAAATACACTGATCTGGATTCTCATGGAGTGGGAGGGAACGAGAGAGACATGCTGAGGACATACTGTCTGTTGCTTTGAAGGGTTTCATAGCAGCAGGAAACTCATCTGAAGCACAAAGAAGGGGGGGGGAGCAGAAAGTGAAGTCCTCCTGGGTGTAGGGCCATCACAATTTCTGCTAGAGAAGGGAGGAGGAAATGGCCATCCGAGAGATAAGGGGTAAGATAAGGGGACGAGATGGCTTTTTAATCCTAAATTTCCAAGGAGGGCTCTTTTACTCTACATTCATATGACAACTGAATTTGTCACGCTGCAGTCACTCAAAGCTCTCACGGTCTGTTTTCAGTACCTTCAAAGGTCAAGGAAAGCCCCCATCTCTCATTTATCCCACTTAGATGGGCCGCTAAAAGGATCCAAATTGGCATCAGGGAAATCACATGCAGGAAGGAAGGCCAGGAGAGGTCCCAGCCAGGGTGGTGGGTTGATCCAAGATAAGGGATAAGGTTCAAAGAGACAGGCAGCCCCCGAACTGCTCCAGCCTTTGGCTTTGAGGTTTCCAGAGAGCATCAGTTGCCGTCCGATTCTCCACGAAGGCAGTGCTGTGGACCACCAGTTAGTCCAGCCGGGGAGGTGGCCACGAAGACCAGTTTCCAAGGGGCCTTTTGACGGAAAAGATGGGAGTGCAGAAGCACGCCAAGGGTGCATTCTCATCTACAAACATCCAGTCCACACATATGGACCAGCAATTGGGAGGCGGGGGGCGGGGGAGGCTTCCTTGGTTCCAGATCAGCTAGAAAAGAGAGGGATCGCCCTCCGCGGAAGCCCTTCCCTAAACGTAACTGCCACACGGCAGCAGAGGCGTTTTCCAGATTCACCACAGATGTCAGCTGCACAATAGTTGGAGAGTGTTCCCCTTGGGAAGGATGTGGCCCAGGAAAACTCAGCACACAAATCACAGAGGCCACGGCTGTGAATCAATGCCATGAACGACACGGGAAGAGCCCTGCACTGCTGCTGCCTTGGTCTTGGCTCACTCATCCTGAAGTGGACTACACAGCCCATCAGTCACTCCCTCTGACCTCAAGGAAGGCTGAGGCTGGCTTACTCAGGGATCAGAGACCCACCTTGGCAGGCCCCTGCCTGCCACCCTCTCAACTAAGTTCCAAGGCGGCTCAGGGATCAGGCCCCTCTGAATCTGCCCACCTTCCAGTTCTCCTCCCGGAGCAGAGATTTTGGACATGCAAAGGTAGCTGGTGCCAATGATGTCGTTGTGGGTGACACGATCCCTGAAAACAAAAAACGTCGATTTGATTGAAATGCATTCAATCCACAGTTGCCCACTAATCATGATGCTTTTCTACTAAGATCAAGGTTTTCATCCCGATCAGAGCACCTTCAGCTGAAAGGTCTCTTGTAACTTTGGAAATCTCATAGCTCCGGAAATCTTCTGAATTCCAGGAGTTAGAGTTTCTCTATCCTGTTGCTGCCATCTAGTGTCCATTCAGACTTTTGCAGCCCAGATCTGGGAGATTTTACCCTTGCTTGTGTACAAAGAAGGGCCCCAATTTGCTGTTTGGAGGAAAGATAGCCTGCAGCTGGACAGAGTGGTTCTGTTGTGGTTTTGGAGAAGGCATTATAGCTTGTTCAGTAAACAAAGGCGTCAAAATACTAGTTCCGCATGAAGTGATAATGCAGCTATCTTCCTGCTAACATTAAAGAAAAAATGTTTGTCCAACTTTTCAGTCCCCAGCGTCAGAGTGAATTCAGAGGTTGGGGGGAGTAAATTTGCACAGAAAGGGTGCATTCGCACAAGAGCCTTCAAATTGCTCCATCACACAGAAGTGAGCCAACGTTGAAACTCCAGGTGAAGGCAGCTCGTAAGGTCATACCTGGTCTTTGGAAAGGTGCTGTGGAAACAGCCCAGGCGGCTCTGAGAAAATTCTGCCACTGCAGAATAAGCTTCTGACAACGAGGGGAGAAATGGGGTGACCCTCTCATAGCCCCCAAGCCCTCCCCTGCCTTATTTCAGTGGCCCCAAAGGACCACATCACACTGCAGAAGCAAAGCCACTGACTGGGGAAGACCATAGTTTGCTCTCTTTTTTTCATCTTAAAAAGCTACCACTGAGAAAGGGTGGGGAGGGATCCCTGCCGACTGTGTCCCCAAGGCCCTTGAAGGCTTAAAAAATTGGGTGGGACAGAAGTGCAGCCCCCAGCTAGAAACAAGGCTGCCTGGCCTGTTTTCCTCTCCCAAAACCTGCAGGCAACTGGGATCAAGCTGTGAGAGAGGCTGGTGTTCCTGGTCTCCCACAGAAAGACAGACGCCCACAGAACGGTTCGCTGAATCCTCGGCCGTTACTCACCAGTCCATGACGCGGATCCGCATCTTCTCACACATGGAGGGAAACTAAAGAGAAGAGCAGAAAGGGTCAATCAGAGAGACCCTTCAGGGGAAAGGAGGACGCGCAAAAGGCACGGGCCCCTGTTGCTCACCATGGCGGGCAGCGTGATGACCTGGTTCCACTGCGGATTGGCGTTCTTCTCCACAATCTTGCTGCAGAGCTGGTCGAGGGAAGACAAGATGCATCAGAAGGGTCCTGAGCAGAGCCCCCTCTCCTTGGGGGTGCCACTCCCCACCTCTGGGCAGAAATCGGGGAGGGAGTTCAAACAAGTAAAAGAAAGCTACGGGCTTTAACGGCCGTTTCCCTCATCCCTGGGATGGCAAAAAAGGGTGCCCAGCACAATCGTGCCACACAAGATCTGAACACACTTCAGAGGTTCTTCTGTCTACACTGGAGGGCTGGTCTATCCTGCAGCCCAAGCCATGGGGGGCTGAATGCAGGGAGGGGCTCAGCCCGCCAGAGACTCAACTGGCCAGGTTGAGATGACATGCATGCCATGAATTGTGTTGGAAGAAGAAGGAAAACTCCACTGTGAAACTGGAACAACTGAGGCACGAGCAATTGGGACATATTAAAGGACCTGTCCTTCCGTGAAGACATGCTCTTAAAGAGACTTAGCAAGTTCTGATTGTGTGCACTGCCCAGAGTCACACATGTGAGATGGGTGGCTATATAAATGTAATAAATAAATGAATAAGTCATCATTTGGACTTATCCTTGGTGAGGAGGAAGAGATCCTTGGTGGTCTATTACATGTTAAAGATAATTCCCTTTCAGACATTCATCTGGATCCATGTCAGAAAAGGGAAGTCACTCCTGTTCCAGCAGAGCAGTGAGACAAGGACAGAGGGCTCGTGTTTGCCTCTTCCCTCTCCTTGACCCATCTATACATTCAGACAAACAGACAAACTCTTTTGTCTGTCCAGCATAGGACCCCCACCAGCAGAGCAATGAAGGGTCCTAACCTGAGATAACTTTCAACCATATGTTGAGAAACAGCTTTCTCCATATAGCTACACAGTAGGGGGAAGTCTGAGAATTGGGAAGGCTCGTAATACAAGTGTGACACAGTTGCACATATGTGTACAGGCTACCAGGCTAAGAGCACTGGCCTCCAGATGGTTCAATAACCCACGGATTCTTTTTGGTTTCCTAGCTTGGTCTCTCCACATGTGCTGGACTTCCATGCTGGCACAGGAGGAGCTGAAATTCAGCACACCAAGTAATGGTAGCCTGTGAGAGTCAGGACGAGAGGGATCAAGAACGTGCTCTCATCACCAGAGCAACGGGGAGGAGTTAAGAAGATGAGACTGGACCCTCCCTAAGGAATGCAAGGGAGGTTGAGAGGGTGACCCTGGAAATTACTCTCACTCTGAGAAGATTTCTGTAACGGGACTGAAGCCAATAAACCTTGCTGAACTGAGTCAGTACTGTCTCCTGGAGTTTCCTGGGCTGATCCTGACATAGCCTTAGCAATCAATAAGTGCGTGCATGCCTGCACTTATTAATTTATCTTTGCATTTAATTCCCCCTTTCTACTCAACAGGTCCTCCAGTCCCTTTACAAGAAATAACTGCAGTTGTAGTCAGAGCTTTCAAGGAGCCACTAGGCTCCTAAACATTTTAAGGAAGAAATGTTCCTGGTCATGTATCTCTGGAAATAGGAAGACTTTCCCCCATAATCCTTCCCACTTCATGAGACTGGGGGACCTGCACATGCGGTATAGCTGGCATACCATTTTCCCTGCGAAGGTAACTTCCACAAAGGGATCCACGAGGTTCTTCTTGTTGCTTTCAAAGCCAAAGATCTGCTTGACACTGTCCATTACGGCATCATCCACTGGAATCATAAAATCATAAGGTTGGAAGGGACCTTGGAGCAGAAACTGGTGAATGGGACCAGGGAGGTGGGGATCGACTTTCCCAGGGCAGCATGAGAGCAAGTTTCCCAGACCCTCCTAGGTTCCCAGACCCTTGTAGGGGCAAAAAGGGACGGAGCCAGAGAAGTCCAGATGGTAAAAAGATACGATTGGCCACACATAGAAAGGAGCTGAGCCATCTGCAATGATGGGGGTTCTTTGTGCTTTCAGAGCTACTTGACATTACTTTTTTCAGTTGCCTTCCCTTGTCTGCAATTGTGTAAAAAACACACCACCTTTCTATTGTTTCCTGTGTAATCGGCTGCCCCCTGAAACCTCAGCTGTTGTTCAATCAAGCCTTGGAAATCCTGAAGGAAACATCAGCCCCACTAGGCAGACCAGACCAGGCAACTTCTTAACTTCCGGGGAGCTAAGGCTAAGACTACTTTGGTTGAGATGGGCTCTAAGAACAGAATCATGCACGCCTGATTGTGCTGGACCTCCTCCTCCTCCTCCTCCTCCTCCTCCTCCTCCTCCTCCTCCTCCAGTGCATTAGGGAGGTATCTGTCTGAGCCACTTCCAAACGTTATCCGTGCTTTGGACTTAAAAACGTTTCCGCCCCTTCTGCCTAGGGAACAGGCTCTGCATATCTCCATCCAGGTCATCTTCCTGATGCTCTGCACCAAGTCAAGATGGCTGGCCTGAGAAACCGTCAAGTCCTGGCCAGCCCAGAGGGACCAGACAAGGACTGTACATCCTCTGCCCCCTCCCCAGCAAATTGCTTGGCCCAACAAAGTGAAGGTAAACCGGCCCACGTAGCCCCTCCCACAGCTCTGCTTATGCTCACAAGGCTGCGAGGAGGGAGGGAGGACTACCTCCCCCTCCCCATTTATCTAGTTATTTTGTTCAGGATCTTCATTGCTCCAAACTTTTATCCTGAGGACATGTTCAAAAAATAAACAAGACAATCTAGCTGTGATGCACCTAGCCTAAAAGGGGATTTTAAAATTGATAAAATAAAAATATCTAACAAGCCGAGGCAGGGAAGAGCAGATCCCCTCCCTCACGTGCCAAAAAGATACGAGAGGGGGCTCTGGCCAAGTCTTCCCACAGAGATGCTGCGAAGAGTCCAAAGCCAAAGACGTCTTACAACAGTCACCTCCCAAATTCTTAACACTCCACTAGACTTATAAAAATTAAGCTTTTTTTTTAAGGAAAAAAAAACCTAATTCAGAAACAATTGCACTCTATTAATATAGTTGCTGGGAGTTGGGCAACATATACATTTAATAAATAAAATTATTATTATCATTAACATCATCAAGGACACCCAGGACGTCCCTCACCAGACTGGAGAGAAATATCGAGTGAGGAGTCACAGGGTTTAGTCCCGGATTCATCACTCATCGATATTTCTATTAATGACTTAAATGAGGAGATGACTCATCCAAGAATCCTTATCAAATTTGCAGATGGCACAAGTTTGCATGGGATAACTAATACCCTAGAAGTGAGAAATAAAATTCAGAACAATCTGGATAGATTAGAGAAATCTGTCCAATCAATTATGTTCAGTGCCAATAGGAGGAGCTTTTTAACGGTTCTCAGACGGATGAAGATTCAGGTGACTGCTGCGTAAACAAGCAGTTGCAAAGTTCCCCGTCCTCAATGAGGACAGCCACTTACCCCCAGGCACACCATTAGGCTGCGAGAAAGAGGCTCAGAAGGTCTCTGAGATACAGTGCTTAGTTCAGTTGCTGGAGTTCCCGTACCTTAACCCTCTCACCTCAATAAACCTTGTTAAAGAAAACTCGGTGTGAATTGTGCTTGGAAAAGAATTATGTTCCGTTTAGGCTGCTGCTGAAAGGCCCAACAGCAGCCTTCCAGAACCAGATGTCTTGCAGGGGTCTTGAATAAGAAGTCCCATCATCCACAACCAAGAAAAGGTGCCTTCAGCACTTTGCTTCCACTGTTTCCCCCACAAACCATCCCCTCCCCTCAGCAGAATTGCCCTCAACCCCACACTCACTTTGGGGCAAGTCTTCTCCTCGATAAATCTTGAGGGAGAAGTGGGCCCCTCTGAGAGACACCCCGGGCAGCTTGAGAATGTTGCCCTCAATATCCTCTTTTTCATCAGCAGCTTCCTTCTTTTCCATCTGTAAAGAAAGTGGGAGGGAAATTAAGCTCTCTCCTGCCTTTTATGCCTTGAGACTGGGGTACCTAAAGGATCCCCTGTCTCCACAGGTGCCTTTCATCTTCTCAGACACACCTGGAGCCCTGCTGCCTCCCCCCCTTGAATTCCTGCCCCCTTGGCTCCCTCCCCTCCTGCCATGATAATTCCACCAAGGAGGCATCAGGCTTCACCTCTTCTTGCCAGCCCGGGAAATATGGCGGGGGGGGGGGAGGATTGCACCCTCTAATCTTTCCAAAGCCATCTTCAGTGCCTTAGCATCAGCGTTCTTCTATTTTTCATTTGTATTTATTTGAAATATTTAAAATTATCTTAATAATTGTTACAATGCATTCAATGAGTGCAAAGTTTTCTCAGGGCAGCTTACATGATCCAGAAATTACACATTTCAATAGCTCAGGGTTGAACTGTAGAGTCCTTGGTGTTCTCTGAGGCTGGTGGTTTGTTTGCAGACATTTCATTACCCAACTAGGTCACATCATCAGTGCCACACCCTCACCAACACTGGCAGGGCAAGCTACTGTACATAAACAGGAGCAAACCCCACCCTCCCTCACACTGACGGTGTTACCTAGTTGGGTAATGAAACATCGGCAAGCAAACCACCACGCTCAGAGAGCACCAAGAGCTCCGCAATTACACATTTACCTTTTCAGGTCACGCAATATGTTATCAGCAAGAAATGGGGCTTTAATCTCACATGTCCCACCCCTGTCTCTCTTTCACACACACACACACACACACCCCTCCCTGAAAAGGAAGGCTAAAACCATTGTGTGCATGCAGCAAGTAAGAATGGGTATGGACCCTTCTCCTCCTTTGGCTGCCTCTGCTCCCAGCCCTTGCACTCCCCTGACTTCCCTCCAAGCGATTGGGTGGCCAACTCTAACAGACTTTTGCAGGACTTCAGCTGCTCTTGGAGAGTGTCAAAATAAGGGGAGAAACCTGGCTCCAGCATCAGTGCAACTAAGGACAACGGAAGTCCATCTCGCTCCCGGGTGAGGGACAATGTGAAACCGATGGTGTGGGCAAAAGTGCTGCCGGGAGATGTTTGCGCCCTGCAAGCGGAGAAAGTCCCTGAGGGCTTCCACAGAAGGCCCTGGTCATGTTCTCCTCCCCACCTGCACCAGAGCTACAGAAGGATATTACCAGTTGAGGTCTCTTGTATTGCCCTTGGCCTTTTCATTCAATTTGATCTGTGCTTTTGAACTCTTTTAGTGTTTTGTAGCGTTTTAAGTCCTGGAGAAGCGTGAAAGAGGATGACTTTCACCTCCCCCGATGGCTCTACCAGGAGGCCAAACAACCCATTTTCAGTCTGCAGCACTGAGGCCACAATCGTGAGGTTATGTCCTAAGGCAGCTTCTCCCAGGCCAGATTCGCCCCCGGGAAAGCACACACCTGACGCATTCAAGGGGCCATGATTAGGAGGTGAAGTTTGTGCTGGTCCTTGAATTTGGACCATCTTGCTTGCATGCAAGATGGTGACTCGGGCATCACAGCCTCGGGGCTTTCCGAAGCAAAGATGCTGGTTTTCCAAAGGATGCAGCTCTTGATTCCAGCCATCCTTCCCGAAAAAGTCAGGCATCCTGTCGAATAGCACCCCCGTTGCACTATGTCCCCCCGGAAGGCACCAAGCCCACATTTTTCCACCTAGCCGAAGAGCTCTGCAAGGGGGAGAGGCAGCTTCTGGGGAGCCTCCTTTTCAAGGTGACCACCTTTTAAGAAAATACTCACAGGCGCTTCATCGCCAGGACCAAGGACGTACAAGCTGACTTTCAGGTA
Organism: Liasis olivaceus; assembly: GCA_030867105.1. Taxonomy (NCBI): domain Eukaryota; kingdom Metazoa; phylum Chordata; class Lepidosauria; order Squamata; family Pythonidae; genus Liasis; species Liasis olivaceus. The sequence continues at coordinate 1,497,386 of CM061354.1, forward strand.
GCCTCTGGCTCCGACAGAGAAATCCTCTGGATCTGAAAGCAGCAGCCACTTCCGGAGGAAGCAATGCCCTGGAGGAGGAGGAGGCCGAACTCACATTTATACACCATAACTCAGCCACCTGAGTCATACCCATCAGACTGATACTGGTCTGATTAAATGAGGGAATCACTGGCTGAAGAATTCACGGCCCCTCTTCCTTTCCGGAATGAAGGTGCGTTTTGCAACGAAATCCACCCCTAAGCTCTCCACAAGCAAAACTAGCATCATTCAGACCAGTGTTTTTCAAACTTGACAACTTTGTATGGACGGCAACTCCCAGAATTCCCCAGCCAGCATATTCCTGTGTCTTTGGCAGCCACATCTCATGCCTTGGCAGTGCCCACTACAGCTGTTCAAGCCTCTTCTATGAGCAGCCAGTCAAGGGAGAAACTTTTCTGAACACCCCTTATATCCATCTGATGTGATTCTGGGAAGTGCGATGGTCTTCACCAGCACTGGTCTCCACCATAACTGTCTTGCTAAACTTGTTTTCTCCTCCCACCCCAATGCTTGGGTCACCTTCTAAAAACTATCAACAGCTTTCATCAAAACCTGCTGAGGCATTTCAGTGCTCTGCAGAAGCAGCAAAGCGCATCTATCTGCTCTGTGCTAACAAAACCCTTTCAGTTCCCCCGAAGACGAAAATTCAGTTTCCACTCACTGGGTTCAGCATAAATGGTTCCAACATCCAACTGTAAGACATAAGCACAAGGACCCTCAGACTGGACCTCCTCCATCAGGTGCCCTCACTGCTCCCCAGAACCCCCCTCTGTCCTCACTGCCCACCCATGATACACAGCCAGACCCCTTCCGGTCATGTTTCTGCAGATCATGGTGACAATGGTGGCAATGGACCAGTGTTTCTTGCGAACGCAGCGCCGGGGGAGGGCGGAAAGAGGGACAGCGGCAACTGTGCGTAATTCCTGGCTAGCAAGGAAGTCCAAGAACTCTTTCTCCAGAATTATTTGGAGAAACAAGAATGCTGATTAGGAAGGAAATGAGTTACCCGGAATTCTCCAATGACAGAGTCCGTCCGGAGAGAGCGGGAGTCAACAACCTGGAGAGGACACAAACAGGAGCTTCCACTGAAACAGCACCCCTAAGACGCCAGCTCACAATTGCCCTCTGCCCCGCGAGGGGCTCTCCAACCGTAAGCTTAGCGTTATGCCCGAAGAGCCAGCCCTCCTCGTCTGCACCGAGACTTGGCAAACTTTCTCTGTCCTCCTGCAAAATCTCATCAGGTCTCAGCACTTGGGGAGAGATTGCCCGAGATTTCGGGGCAAGACTGCAGATAGCTCACAAGATTTGGTGAGCTTGCAAGATTTCAGGTGACTTGGGGATACCCCCAAAGGTTGCTGACACCCGTGCTAAATACACACATACCTACATATATAAATGAAGTAGAGAAAATGTCATGAATTCCCACAACTGGGTCGTGTGCCTCCCCCGATTAAAAAAAGTCACAACTGCCTCACATCGTGCTGGTAACATGCATATATCTAAAGGCAACATATCATACCCTCTACCTGATACATTCTATATGCAAGCTGAGGGGAGGACCCCCAGCCCACTCACCGTGATGAATACGGGCTGATCAAAAAGCTCCACGGGGGATTCAAAGACGTTGAAGAAAAAGGTCTGCAGGAGACAGACAGAGGAGTGAGGCCCAGCCGCGCCACAAACGCATTTCCACTTCTCTGCCGGCCACGAAGGAAGACCCACAGACAAGGGACAGACGAGTGATTTTCTCCCCCTCCCAAAGTCACGCAAATTTTAAAAAGTCCCAAGATGCTTTGCAGCAATTCTCACAGTCAGGGCTTCCAAAGGGATGCGAGACTCCTCCACGGAGGAGCCAACACATTCAGGCTCACTGGTTGCGTCCATGCGACTCCCTGTTGCTTACCCATGATTAACCTCAGAATGGTTCTGCAACGAACCCAGTTCTCCTGAACCGTAAACTCACCATCAGGGCTGGGTTCACGCACTATTCTGAGCACCACCACATTTCACCCTCCTGGGAAACTCACCGTGCCAGAACTTTGAGGAACCCTGGTCTGCTAAGATAACACACACACACCCGCCCCAGAGGTGCGAAGGGTCTTTTCCGTAGGGGCTGCAACACTGGAAGCTTGGCAGCCCCTCCCCTTGTCCTCTATCCATGGCCCAGGAGATGACAGCCCAACAGAAAGGAGAGGGGGCTGCTGAATTTTTACTGGGGCTACTTTACGAGGGGAATTTCAGCTTCCTTAACTCATAGCACCTGTTACACCAAGCTCTATCCCACTGAAGAGTGAAATAAGCCCCCCCCCCTTTTCCCCTCACCTCATCGAAAAAGGGGCTATTTCCTTTCCGGATCCTGGTTCTCTTGGTCTGCCCCACCGCCGTGACCTTCACCACAGACTTGAGGTTGACCCCAGAGAGCTGTCGCCCCTCAATGATGCGCACCCGGATCTAGAAAGGAGAAGGGGGGAGAAGGAAGACAACAGGCCATCAAGGATGCGAGAGCAGGTGAGTGGAGCCAGCAGAGTCTTCCCACCCCCCAGCTCAAACCAGAAAGGGACGGGAGGAAGGAGAGGCCCAAACGCTTGGAAGAGCCACCAAGAATGGAACGGAAAGGCCTGGAGCTTCTTCATTCCACACCTTGGTCCAAAGTTGGACGTCTGCCTCTTCCTCCATCCAAAATCTATTTGGTGCAGTTATTTGTTCCAACAGAAGAGAATCTCTGTAGCTCAGGGTTGAACTGTGGAGTCCTTGGTGCTCTCTGAGCTGGGCGGTTAGCTGGCAGACGTTTCATCACCCGACTAGGTCTCATCATCAGGGCGAGGGAGGGTGGGGTTTGCTCCCTGTTAATATACAGTAGCTTGCCTTGCCAGTGTTGGTGGGGGTGTGGTGTCCGCCTTGGTGGTTCCTTGATTTAGGGTATTGTTTTCTGCCAGGTTGTTTGTCTGGATCAAGGAACCGCTAAGAAGGAAACCACACTCCTGCCAGCACTGGCAGGGCGAGCTACTGTATATGGACAGGGAGCAAACCCCACCCTCCCTCGCCCTGATGATGTGACCCAGTTGGGTGATGAAACGTTGGCAAGCAAACCACCCAACTCAGAGAGCACCAAGGACTCCGCGCTTGTTTGTACAAAAATAAATATATCGCTTACTTCACATGACCCAGGACCGTTTACAGGAACACAGCAATGCATGAAATAAGCCGAATAAGTGGGGGAAAGGCCACCTCTACAGCTGCAAAGAACTGCAGAAACACAAGCGTGAACCACCAAATGCCCACATCCCCTCTTTGGCTTTCCTCCCAGGACATTCTGAAGGGAGCTATTGGGGTATAGGAACAGGTGACCCGGTCAGTGAAATCCGGGGATGGCATTTAGCCCCAAACAGACTGAGTCTCTACTGTCAAAGACCCTTTTTGCCTATCTGGTCCTCCAGGAAAAGGAGCTGGAGAGGAAGAGTGGCTGAGGAGGGCGCATCTTTCCATAACAGAACTCGCTGCCAGAACTGGCTTCCCAAGCCCTGATTGGCTGCAGGGGCCAAGCCACACTTATTGCTTGCCTGCCTGGCCAATGGGGAGAGGCTAATGCTATCATGATGCCTTGCCAATGCCCTCCTAGTGCCAAGGCTCACGAGACGCCATGAAAGCAGTGCCCCGTGGATTGGATCCCTGGCCAGTCTAGTCCAGCAGTCTATTCTCACAATGGCCAACCAACTGCCCAAGGAAGCCCAGCAGGGGACTGTCCCACTGCCATCAGGGCTGATAGCCATGGCTCCCCATGGCTTCCATGGATTGGACCGACCCTTATTTGAAGCCAGCCAAGCTGGTAGTCAGCACCACATCTCGTGGTAGCCAATTCCAAACTTCACTTTTTTTATGCAATGTGTAAAAAAAAAATCCTTTTGCATACTTCCAGAAGAAAGTTGGCACAGACTCCGTATTCCCCAAATGAGGTTCTGACCCAGCTAATGTAATGGTGTGGAAGTAAGGAGATCTGACTGGGTTAGAACGGGGGGGGGGGGTCTATGGGGAGCTGTACGAAGACCCCTGCCCACCAGGAGGATCTTGGTGCTTCACAGTCCCAGAAGTTCCGCCCTTTGAAGGATTTGCCTTTTCTCTTAAGCAAGTTATGGGCAATGGGAAGCATGTGGGAGCGCAAGCTGCCATGACTGAGACTGGGGGCAGTGTGCCTCAAGGGGTAGAGCTTTGCCCATCTTCCAACTGTGCAAGTCATGTAAACAGAGAGAAGCTCCTGCCTTAATTCAGACACCTGTGAGCAGATGCATCTGCCTGTAATGCAAGATGGAGATGGCGTTGAGATGCGCAACAAGGTGGTGGCTTTCCTAGAGGCTCAAGAAAAAGAGTTTTCCCCTCTTTCCATCCTCCACCCTAATTTAGAAAAGGTGAGGAGCAGGGAAGCTGTCCAGCAGAGGAGCGAACGTGGCAAAGCCCAATGATTAGCAACTGGGCGCATCAGGGAGCGAGTGCCACAGCCAAGGAGCTGAGAGAAGCTCCATAGAGGGCTGAGCCGTATTTTAGAAACAGAAGCACAAACTGTTTACTTAATCTGCACTGTAACAATAAGTCACTCTAGCTGGCAGAAGAACACCCGGGGTGTACGTCTGGATGAGTTCCTGTCCTTTTCACCCTCTCCAACCGTGCAGGGTGCCCAGCAATGTCTCCAGGGGCTTCCAGCCACGCTGGGCCACGGGTGCTTCCAGGGATCGGGCAGACGGTCTCAAGCAGGCAGTGAGAGCCTAATCCAGGCCCACGGCTTGAAGCCCTTCTGCCTCATCAAAGCGAAGCCAGCAGATCAAGGGCAGAGACCCCAAAGACCCGCGTGAACGTCACCCAAAGGCGGGCCTGAGGCTGGTCACCTGGAAATCCTGGGGTTTGTTGGAGAGCAGCTTCCGCGAAGTGCTTTTCCTGCTCTTGCCTCCAGGAGGAACGTGGGAAGGCGGCTTCTTGGGCAAGGGAGGCTGATCGGGAGCGGGTGGCCTCGCGGAAGGCTCCTCCTCCTCCTCTGTGCCCAGCTGGTCTTCCGTGTCTTCTTCGCCCCCCGTATCTGCAGAGAAGGAGGTTCGCGGCATTTATTCATTGAAGGGCTCACAAACTGCCCTTAAAGCAAAGCAGCCCCAAACGGGGCAGGATTGCTTGTCCCGGGGCTGAATGCTTACGAACGGCCAGGAAGATGGCAACAAGCGACAGGGACTAAACAGACCAAGAAGACAGTTCAGGTGGGGAAAAGGGCCGTCAAAGCAAACCGATTAACGAAAGCAGATCCATCACTGGAAGTTAGCCACGATGGAACCGTACCTCTAATTCCCTTTGGATCTTGCTTCTTCATGTGCATGTTTGTTTGCCCAGCTCAGATCTCCAAAATATAAGCAAGGTCGGTTAATCCTTGGACGGGAGACCACTAGGAAATGCCATCTAGGCTGGAGGAAAGCAATGGCAAAACACAAAAAATCCCTCCGTAAACATGTCCATGAAGTGGCCACAGATGATCCCTTTACCGTTTCATTGCTTAGCTCCTGGTCTGCACTGGCCCTCGGGGTAGGACACAATACGAAGCAGAGAGCAAGAAAGAACGTCCAGAATCAAAAGGAAAAGAAGACTATTTGGCAGGCCCATCCTGGGACAGAGTCGGGCTGGGACAGTTCGCCTCCTTACCTGTCACCGTGTCCAGCTCAGGGGGAGTCAGATTTGGCTCCGGAGGGGCCGGAGGAGGGACGAAAGGAGCTGCCCCAGGAGGTGGAATGTAGGAGACTTGGAGGATCAGGCACCCCTGAGAAACGGAAACGGCTGGATGAAGGACGTCAGCTGAAAGGACTCGGATGCACTCTGAAAACGATGCTTGGGCGCAGCTTGGCTAACCCGAAGAAGCAGGACCTCTTTAAGGCAGCTGCCTCTTTTTTCAGGCTGATGGGGCTGTGTTAAAGAGATCCTCTGCTTGAACTCCCGTGCACTCCAAAACACACCTCCCATGTGGTGCCGGTGGTGTTCTCGTTACTTACGCTCCTTTAGCAAAGCACCGCACAAATCAGAAAAACCGTTGCAATGACATGTCATCCCTTAAAATTAGTTCACAGCTTAACAACCAAACCAGAACTGGATCTTAACATTAAAGCAACAGCCATACGTCATTCCAGCAATGCCCAGTGGTAAGTCTGAGCGTATCTACAACCGTCATGAAAATAAAACGGGTAATAACCTAGGAACTGTCAAGATTACGGAGCGTAAGGTGGGATAAGCACCACGCTCCTTCTGAAAATGCGGCAGCTCCTGATTTCCTACCCGAAGGGAGACGGGCTGGGAGGCCCCCGAGGACCATCCCCACCCAAGCTGCACTCTGATCCGGGCAGCCTTTTTCTCTGGAAGTGAGAATCAAATTAAAATCAACCACTGCTCCGTGCTGCTTCTAGCTGCTGTCTAGACCCGCGTTTCCCAACCTTGGCCACTTTCAGATGGGTGGACTTCAACTCCCAGAATTCCCCAGTCGGCAAGCCGGAGAATTCTGGGAGTTGAAGCCCACCCATCTTCAAGTGGCCACGGTTGAAACACTGCTCCAGAAGAAGTGTAAGACCCAGATCTCAGTAATAGAGCTCGGTTTACACTCAGAAAACATTTTTTTAAACAGTGATAAAGAAGCTCCTTCACCTAAGGAAAAGGTGAAGACTCTCTGTAGGCAAGCATAACCCCTGATGACTTTACATTAATTAGATTAATTAATTAAGTAGATGGACCAGGCACAGGTCATGGTAGCCTCACAGAGTGATTTGCCACAGCCTCTTCCCGGGATGCTCCTCCGAACTCTCTTCCCAGCCTGCATCCTCGGGATTTCTGAGTGGCCTCCCATCCAAGCAGTAATAGGTTTCATCCCATTTAGCTTTCTCGAGGTCAGCTGAGAGCAGCTCAGCTCCAGGCAATCATCAGTGCAGCTTTAGAGTTCTCCTGGTTGCCTGACAATGGTTTTTTGAAACCCTGCCACGCCTTTGGATTGCTTCTAAGAAAGGCACCTCCTCTGGGCTGAGAAGCCGAGCGGGATCAGGCCCGTTAATCCAGAGGGGAGAATCTGCCCAGGAAGTCAGGACCCGATCCCGGTGAAGGCAGCGCTGAGCCGTTTCTACATTTGGTCAACAAAGCTCCTCCGAGGGTCCTGAGCCGTCCCCAGACATCGGGCTGGCTTGGACGGCAAACGCCGGGGGCTCCAGGGCCCACCACTGGGGTCAGCCTCCAGCCACAGGTGAAACGTCAGGAGCCCGCAAGCCCTGTTAACAGATCTGATGAAGAGGCAGGCGCTTTCATGAGCCGCAGCGCCCTCCCTTCATCAGCTAGCCGCTCTCGGCGTCTGAGGCAGGGGCTGCAGTTCAGGAAAGCTGCTGCCTTTGAATCAAATGAGTTAGTCGGAGGAGGTCTGATTTTTTTGCCACCTTAGACTAGCCAGGACCAGGAGCAGGGAGACCATGAGTTCGAGTTCTCTCGCTCTTCTCCACCTGCATCGCCTCCAACCACAGCTGGTGGAGACCTTCACGGTGCTGGAGTTGTCCAACCTCTGGACTTGTTCACAACTCGTAAACACAATCCTACGTTCCTTGCTCCGAAACCAACTCCCTCTCTCAAAAGATGAGTCAGGCTGGAAGGGGACCCTCTTGGATCCGGATGGGCCTCCTCCCGAGGGGAAGCTCGCTCTGCCTCTCGCCTGATCCGCTTGGCGTCGTGGTGGACATGGCCGAGCAACTCCACCATCAGCGGAGGGAGCTTCTCCTTCCCGCTGTGGGTCAGAGGGAGCCCCCTGCTCACCCCACAGCGGACTTACCCCGGTGCTCTGTCGCTTGGCATCCAGCAGAGGAGCGTTGAAGCTGGCGGCCAGGTTGGGGGAGGCCAGGACATCCCGCAGGGGCACGTGGGCTTCGCCCAGAAACCTGGTGGAGGGGAAGAGCCATCAGGAGAACTTGAACATCTCGGGGGGGTTGAGCTAAGCCTGCGGGCAACCCGGGAGCCGTTATTTCAGATCAATGTTCACAATTGCCTACACGTGGAGCAATATTCTCTTCCCCCGAACACAGACCCTACCTACAGCACACACGTCTAGTTCCTAATGTTCAGCCCATCACGCGCAACGTGTTTTTTGCGCCGAGCAGAGGGCTACACCTTCTTGCTCCCCAGAAGTACAGGGAGTCCCCAGTTTAAGAACGAGCTCTGTTCCCAAGGTCTGTCCTTAAGTTGAATTCGTATGTAAGATGGAACAATATTATCGTATAATACTGTATAAGTCAATGTTTCTCAACCTCGGCAACTTGAAGTCCATCCATCTTCAAGTTGCCAAGGTTGAGAAATACTAGTATAAGTAGTATTGTGTAATGAACTCCAATAATTGTGTATTTAACTTGAATTTTGCTACAATAAGCTTCGTTCTTAACTATGGGTCATCTGTAACCTGGGCATTTTTGACCCGGGGACTCCCTGTATTGGAGGGCTTGGCATCACCACGAACTCCCACTTACTCGGCCCTTACTCCATCGCCCAGCCTTTCCCTACCCAGTTCAAAGGAGTTCTCCTGAGCAGCGTTTCACACATCCCAGGTTCTCAACCCCAACTTGGCCACCGTGGTCCAGAGCGGGCAAAATCTCACCTCGGAATTCCTGTTTTCAGCTTGTATTTTTACCCCCCTGCTCTCTGCTTTCTGCCTGAAAACCTGATACGGGGATAAGCCGGGAAGCAGGAAAAAAGTTCCAAATCTCAATTTATCAAATAAATCCATAAATAGGTGTCCCCGAAGGGGAGCGAACCTGGACCGGAAAGGAAACGTTTCCCAGAGAGAGACCGACAAGCCGTTGTTCAGTCTGGCTTGAAAAAGGAAGGGGAAAAAATAGTCCTCCAGGACACCTTGTCCACTCAGCCCATGTTCCCCCCCATCAGCCTGCGCCCACCCAGTTGCAACCAGACCCACGTCTGGCCGGGAGGCTTGCAATGTTCTCGGGTCTGTCTTGGGTCACTTCCCCTCCCACTTCCCAGCATTGTTCGGAGAGCCGGCCGTCTTTCTCCTGAAAGGTTCTTCCTGTTCCCTTGGCTCCTGACCGCATCTCAGTTCGGAAGGAGCCAACTTTCCGGACCTTCAAGAGCCTCACCACTCCTGAGTTTCAGAGAGCAGGAGCGGGCGCCTCCCCTCCGCCCACCCTGGGCTGGGTCCCTTCAGTTCAGAAGGGGCATCTCGGAGTCTCACACATCACAGCCAGAAGGTCCAGCCTGCGTCCTGGCATCTGGTCAGCTTTGGCAGGGGGCCAAAAAGTCAAGGTGGCAGTGGAAGCCTTCTCCCTTTTTCATGTGTCGTGACCCACTTGATGGGACAAGCATGGCTGCCATCTGGACCACCACCCCCAGTTAATGGTTTAGTCGCATTACAAAAGGCGAGTAATACATCATAGAATACAGATAATATCTGAATACAGAGGTATTTATACAATAGAAACTAGAAATTGTTAACACTGAGATGATTTAGAGCAGTGTTTTCCCAACGTGGCCACTTGAAGAGGTGTGGACTTCAATTCCCAGGATTCCCCAGCCAGCAATGCTGGCTGGGGAATTCTGGGAGTTGAAGTCCACGCCTGTTCAAGTGGCCACGTTGGGAAAACACTGATTTAGATAAATTAAGACTTCAAAGATGAGAAAAAAAGTTTATATCAAAGTTAAATATGATTTCTAAAATGTTCTGACATTGATCAACAGGGGCAAAATGCACTGAATTGTTTTACAACATGAGAAAGGTTTCGATCTTTGGGCTTAATACTGAAGTCTCCCCTGTATTGTTGTTATTGTTATTTATAAATGTTAACATTGATAAATTAAAATTGTGAGCCGCCCAGAGTCACCCTCTGGGGGAGGTGGGCAGCATGCATAAACAAACAAACAAACAAACCAACAGTAAAGTAAAGTAAAGGGAGAAGAAAAAACTGCTTGGAAAAATAGAGAGGTATTTCATTTCTAACTTCCCCCTCCTTTATACTCTTGACTTTTTTGACCCCCCCCACCCCCCCTCCACATTCTGGCATGATCACTTCCCCTAAAATCTTGGGCTGTTTGCAAAGATGCCCTGACATCCCAGCCGTCTGCCTGGTTGCTGAGAAGTGCCCTCCACAGCCAAGAGCTGGCATGTCTCCCAGGCTACCGCAATTCTTCCCGACCACCCAGGATGCAGCTGAAGCAGTGGCCTGTTCCGTCTGTTCAAGAGGGCCCAGGGCCCCCCAACCCCTCAGACCGGGCGAGGAGACCCAAGAGTTCCAGGGGGAGCGCATGCACCTCGGAAGCTGCAGCCAAGCATCCTTTGCCAGCACGCTGACGTTCCCAGAGACCCCCAAGCAGGCGCCGCGCGCGGCTGCCGCCCTCTCGCTCTCTCTGGAACCGCAGCGTGTGAAACAGCCGAGGCGGGAGAGCCTCGCTCGGGCAACCCAGCCCCGCAGAAGCCTCGTCTCGCAGCTTTGCAGTGGGCCAGCGTGCCCAAGGGAGCCGGGTGGGCAAGGTCGCGCCCTGCTTCCGCCCAGAATTCATCCCCTTTGCTGGACGGAGGGGGCGTCTCTTCGGCAGGACCGCTGGTGCGCCTCTCGCTGCGGAGAGGAGCAGAAGACAGAGGGAAAACACCAGCTCCACGAACAGAGCCCGTGTCGATGGGCGCCCCATGGCAGAGTGGAAGCAGGGTGCCTGTCCTCCATGCCCCTTGCCGCTCAGCAGAGGCCCCGGGGCAAGGACGTCCTTCTGAGGGCCACTTTAAGAGCCGGAGAAAGCGGCAAGGGACGCCCCGAAGGGAAGCCAAGGCGTCAGAAAGCTGTGCCAGAGTTATCTTGACAACTGGGTGGAACTGCCTTCCTCGGTCTTCCCATGGAAGGAAAGTGAGGGATAATTCAGCCGCCATTCGGCTTACTCGGGGAGGGGGAGGCCAATGCTTCTGGCCATCTGGGAGCCGAGCAAGGCTGGCGGGGATGGGAGGGTCCCTCCATGCCAAGATGCTGTGCAGAGTCTTTCAGGATCCTTGCCTCCTGCTCTGCCTTTCAAGGAGCCAGTCCTCATTGAGAATAAAATGGAGAGCTGTCTTTCAACTTAATAAGGAAAATAGCTTGCTCCCCACGGGACAGGGGATGCTCGCACATTGCAAAAGCCACTTCCAACTACCGTGCCTAACTTGTCAATGGTTTACATCAGTGTTTCTCAACCTCAGCAAGCTGGGGAATTCTGGGAGTTGAAGTCCAGACATCGTCAAGTTGCCAAGATTGAGCAACGCTGCCCTAACGCAGGCCCCAGGCCCTTTTACCGAAGTCTTGGGACATGTCCCTTGTCTCAGAGCTCCTGAGGGCCACGTCTCGTCCTCTGAAGGGGCCTTCTCGGTGTTGGTCCTCTTCCTTGCCAGAGGAGGCTGCCTGGCACCTCCGCTGCCATCCTTTAGCTGCCGCTGCCCCACAACGCCTTTCCAGGGCCTTGAGGTCCTCTTGCAGCGTTGCCATGAGCGCAGCAAAGCCATATCCACCTGGTTCCTGGGACAGGAGCTCCATTCAAGGACTTTTAGGGGACTTTAAGGAGTTTATCTTTCAGTTGCTCTTAATCTTGACTGATTTTCAGACAGGGAAGTCTACTCGGGTCCTGTTCAATATATATTCATTCTTGCGGTGCATAAACTTGGAGAGGTTTCGCTGCAGAAGAGCGCACCCTTTTTAGTCAACCGATGAATAGAGATGTATCCAGCAAAGGGCTGATTTAGCCTGCGTGCCAGCGGAGTGCCCAAGCCCTCTGCTTCCTGAAGGGAGAAACCCACCCCAGGCTTGCGGATAAAAATAACACCACGCTGCTTCACACAAGATGCCTGGATCGCCCCTTGCAAATCCAGACTCTGGGCTTAGCGAGAGCCCACCAACAGCTGCCAATGCAGGTCTCAGAAATAGCTGCCTGGCCATCAGGAGAAGGACCTAGCAAAGCACTGGGAAGTCTGGAAGGAGGCCACGTCCCAAACGCAAAAGCTTTGACTCATCCGGCTCAAAACGCTTGACTTCTCTGGCGATGGGACCTGAATTTGGACCGGCGTTCAGGAGGGCCAGCTGCGCGGGGGACACTCCGTACCTCCGGGGTCCCCAGCAGCAGTTCTGCAAGCATTTGGATGAGGGCCAGATCTGCCAAGCCTCCCCACCCTTCCTGCATTTTCTCCTCCTCTGGTCTCACCCTCCGCATTCTCTGGGGCTGAATCACGCTTCCTATTCCCGGACATCTTATTTCTTAACCCGCCCCTCTCCCCAAGCGCAGCTGGCGCCGTTCCAGCCCAGCCCCTCCGCTCGGCAGCCGGGCGGTCAGTGGCCCCCTGACCTTGGCGAGCTTGCTCTGTCTAGCTATGGGGCAGCCGACATCCCCCCTACGGAGCGCCTGCCGCTGTCTGGGGAGGGCGCAATACGGTTGGGGGCACTTTCCGGAGGAGGGAGGTCTTGTCCTCCCCAAAGCTGGAGGATCTAGGGATCTTTGAGGGCCGGGCCCACCAGGGATCCCTTCCGGGTCAGCCTCTCCTTCAGCCGTCCACCCAGGCTTTGCCAGACACAGCAGCAGCAGCAGCAGCAGCAGCCTTGGGGGGAGGCCCGTGCTTCTTCTCTGTGGAAAAATGCCAGCTCGTTTGCAGGAGGAGCGGTGGCAACAACAGCCTTCGAAATGCATCCACCTGAGCAGGTCACGCAGATACTGGTGAGAGGAGTGCCCTTTGCACGTGCTCAAGAGGTGGGCCTTTGTTCGCATCTTTGCGTCCACCATGTTGACTTTTTTGACATGCCAGGCCCCCTAATACTTGGATGGGAGGGGAAATCAAAAGAACATTCTGGAAGAAGGCGATCTCAAACCATTCCCATATTGTGACCAAGGAGACTGGGTTGATAATGCTCGTGAAGTCACCAGAGGTCAAGAGCTCCTTGAAGGAGATCCAAGCAAGATTTACACACTCTCCATTCCATTGTTCCCAAAGACAACTGACGGGCCTTCTTTCCTCTTCCTCTTCCTCTTCCTCTTCCTCTTCCTCTCCCTCTCCCTCTCCCTTTCCCTTTCCCTTTCCCTTTCCCTTCCTCTTCCTTCCTTCCTTCCTGGAACGAGGCCATCCAACTCCCAGTAGACCAGTACCGGATCCACCTTGGAGGCAGCATCTCCCTTTTGCTGCTAAAGGGGGTGGGTGTGAAGAGGCAGAGAAGGAGACCACCCAGCCCACTGTGCACGGGCGAGTGAGTCGCCAGGCAGAGGAGAATTTCAGACCGGTCAGGTTCTCACCAGCCGTCAGCACCAGAAATCGGAGGGGTCCCTGGTCCAGCATTTTGACCCCTTTGTCACACGGAAGTTAGGCTTTCTGGCAGAGGAGGATTAGTGGCTAGTTCTTGAAAATAACCTTCACTACTGCTTTGCCAGGGAGGTCAAACGCCCTGCGACCAACCTGAGTCGCTACCGGTTATGCAAGACCCCAAAAAGTTAGAAGCTGGCGTGCTGCAAGCAAATGGCTTCACAAACTCTTCTGTTTCTTTGAAAAGAGGACCTTTTGGAAGTGTGTCTACTTGCTCAGAAAAAGAACAACGGTAAGCAGGGAGCATCCTACCGTTGTGGGTTGGGGGCAGAGGACAGGGCAGGTTGTGGGTAGAATTGTGGTGACTTGGTTCTGGGCACCTTCGCTGTGTGATTGGAAGCCACCCAACAGACCGGCAAGCCCTGCCCGAGAAAGTACACGTGGAAGGCAGCAGGAGGGAATTTTCTGGGTAGTCATCCAGAACAGGGAGGTGGATTTGGTGAATCCTTCCAACTTGAGGATCTAATGAATTAACTTTTCTGCCCCGCATTTTTAACAAAGTGAAATTTCTTTTAAGGCCAGCTTGACTGCTACACTCATGTTGCCTTCTTGGCAGCAATAGGAAGGCGTCTTGCCATTGCCTGCTTCTGGAATCTTTTATCCACTTCTCACTCTCAACGCAAAGGTCTCCTGGTGGTCTCCCCTGACCTGATTCTGCTTAGCATTAAAGGATGAATATCTGACAGTCTTACGGATGATCAAATCTGGAATCTGTGACGGGCCATGGGGACTTAGATTCCTTAATTTTCTCGGAGAGAATGGTGGGGTGGAGCTCCAGGGTGCAAATAATGCATCATCAGCTGAGTTCCCATCAACCCAGATGCCCCTGGAAACAGCAATAAAGTTATGGAAAGGCACCCATATAGCAGCACGTGCATAGGCTATATGAGTGTTTCTCAACCTCTGCAGGTTTAAGATGTGTGGACTTCAACTCCCAGAATCCCCCAGCCAGCCATGCTGGCTGGGGGATTCTGGGAGTTGAAGTCCACACATCTTAAACCTGCAGAGGTTGAGAAACACTGGGCTATATTCTCAGCTCTGCTTGCAAGGAATCCCAGAATGAGATGCTGGTCTGTAGATGCAAGCCAAGTTACTCCAGCCCAGGACTTTTCATATATTTACTGATTTGATTGGATTTTGCCACCGATGGTCTTTCTTTCTCGCCCCAGGGCACTGAAGGTGGCTGACGGTAAAGAGCATGTGAAGAATTCAATCTCCTGGTGGTGTGGATGACTGATGATTGTTGTGTCTTTCTCGGCTGCTGCGTATTTTAATTTTTGTAATTATTTCATTTTAATCTGGTTGGCCACAGGGAGTCCCTTGCTGAGATAGGCAGCTTCTTATCACTGGAAAGTGTAACAACTTCTTTCAGCCCCCTTCTTCCCGGCCAGCACTTCACATACGTAAAAAGGGGGTTTCAATCGCACGATTGTGGTCACCATCTTGACTTTTTTGACATCCCTGCCCCCTCCTCCTCTACCACCATAAAAAAGTAGAATTCTCCTTCAAGTCAAGCTTCATGTCTGGCGACCCAAAGGAGATGCCTTCCTGGCTGATTTTCCCAACTTCTCCAGCTTCCATGGGATCTCCTGACAAACTCCCATCCCACCACCAAGGTCAGCTAGATGGGCCGCCTAGAATCATAGAATCCCAGGGTTGGAAGGGACCTTGGAGGTCTTCTTGTCCAACCCCCTGCCCAAGGCAGGGGTCCTCAAACCATCTCGGACAAATGGTTGTCCAATCTTTTCTTGAAAACCTCCAGCAATGGAGCACCCGCAACTCCGGGAGGCTGTTCCACTGCCTAAGAAAGATGCCTCCTTCTCTGATGGCTCCTCCAGGCCATTTGCCTTGTAATTTGCAGATCAACAGCCTGAAAAAGGAAAGTAATGCCAGGCCAGCGAAGGCCAGTGGGAGAGTCTTCTACACAACGTAGAACTGAACTATGGCACCCATTAATACTGAACACCAATGAGGGCCACCAACTTGGTTGGCTTCAAAAGGGGCTAGAAAAATCCACGGTGAGCCTAGGTTCTGGAGGCCACTCAAACTGACTGGCTCTGCATCAAGGAAGCGGGTGCAGAGCTGGGAACCCACCAGCTCCTGCCCATCATAGATAAGCAGCATTTCTCAGGCAGGAGAAACAACACCATGCAAGACTTTAATTGCGCACACACGCACGCGCGCGCACACACACACATTCCTGTGAGCCCCACCTGTTTCTGCCCATGGTTTCATGATCTTTGACGACAACTTGGAGCTCAGCATTCTGGTCTAATGGAATACCTTTCAGGTCCCACTCGAAGCCCTAAGAGAAGAGGGGAGAAAGAGGGACTTCAGAACAGAAATTCAATACACAAGGATGAGACCCAACTAATTCCAGCAGATGACTCCAGCTATTCAGCAACAGGGGCACCTTTTTGCGGGCTGGTTTCAAGAAGAAACATTGTCTTCTCATCACCACTACCACCAGCAGAGCCAGAGAATCAGTTCCGGCTTCCTTTCCAGGGATCTCCACAGGCGTAGTCCAAAAGGTCAAGATGGTGCAGTCAAAGCTTCAGCCACCATCTTGACTTTTTGGACCATACCCTGAGGACATCTCTATCCCTTTCCCTAGTAAAATGTAACCCGTTGGATCGAGGCAGAACATCCCACTCATCCCTGATCCAGCCATTGCTTTCACAGCCAGAGCATCTCTCTCCACTTAAGGTGCAGAAATGCCAAGCTTTTAATTCTTCATGAAAAAGCAGAAATCAGTGGATGAACCTTTTCCCGGAGACATCCAACTTCCTCTGTGGAATCTCCATCAAACGTAAAGAGATTTTGGTTGACTCCAAATTCAAACTCTGTGGTTCTGCCACGATGCTGAGCATTTTACAGTTAGCTGAAGGCAGCATGGCCGTAACAAGGCAGCACAGCGTCTCTGACAAAGCTTTTCGTCACCACCAGTTTCCTTCTCCTCTGAAGGAAATCCAGTCAACAACAAAGGTTCCCAGGAAGATTAACTAGAAGTTTCCTACTACTAAGAGGATGTGTGATAAACAGACACCATTGTCATTACGTGTCTCTCCAGAGGAAACACTTTTAGTTCTAATTTAGTTCCGAACGCTTCTATCTTTATGGTTTCATTTTAAGAGCGAAATACCCGTTTCACTATAAGAATGAAGAGGACGGAATGCTAGAGAGGGAGTTGATAATCAAACCCCCCCCCCCCCGGCCCAGAAACATAAACTGACATTGGAGGCATCAAGAAGCTATTAAGTAGTAACACACACACCCCCAGCTATGAGCAGCAGCAACAGGGCAGAACCTGCAAGCAGAAGGCAGTTCCAGGGCATAGGGCTTGTGGAGAAGAAATCACTGCCCCCACTTTAATTATTTTCTTTTAGGTGGGCGATGAAATTTGGGAATCCTTCCCACTTTCGTAAAGGACTGCCAATCCTGATGCTGAAAAGCAGTGTTTGTATCTTGATAAGCTGCACAACAGATCAACTTGCATAAGAATGGGCAAATCGATCATTTAATCTCTCTCTCTCTCTCTCTCTCTCTCCTCCCTCCCTCCCTCCCTCCCTCCATCCATCCATCTATCTACCATCTATCTATCTATCCTTGGCAAGCTTTTGCAGTTTTTGCCCATTCTTCTGTTGCCCATCTGAAGTCATTCTTCATGGTTTGCCCCCAGCAGCTCTACCATCGCACCTTCCTGAATGGCTTGCCATGCCGTACCCTCTCACTCGTCCCCAGACTTTGCCAGCTCACCCAGATATCTGGGTGGCCATGGCTCCATTTCCAGTGCTCGCCATCCTACCTTCCCAGATTCCAGGACTTCTCCACCTGGACCCCCACTCTCCTCGTCTAGGAGAGATGGACCCGCTGTTTTATCGGTTGCTCAGAGCAACTTGGGGGCTTTGACATCTCTGTTTGACTGGCACTGAATGCAAAACAAAGCCAATTTTCAGAGTGGGAAGGCAGACTCACCTCGTTCCACACCGGGTTGGTGTTGTTCTTGATCACCTTTGTTCTCTTTTTCACTCCTAAAAGGAAGCACAGCAGGTGAGCAAATCCCCCAAGGACCTCTTGGGGCAGTTGGTTCCAAAAATATTCTTGCAGGCAGATCTCAGGGGTGGAGCGGAGTCGGGGCAGATGGTCTGGTTCTTGGCTCAACTTTTGTTGAGCGGGTTGTGCTACCGTGATTTGTAAAGCCTGGACAAAGACTTCTACTGTAAGAAGCCATTACACTCAGATTTATTCCATCAAACCATGGTTTGTTTGATAGGTGAATTGAAAGGAGAATGGGTTTACCCCTGCACTGAAATGTAGTTTTGTTAAATAAGCCACCATTGGCTACATACACACCTCAAATGAAGCTATAAATCATGGTTTCAAAACCATGATGTTTGGGTAGACATAATAAACCAAATGCACCTCATTAGGTTTTTCCAGGATGGGCAAATCAAGCCAGTGAGTGGCTTAGGGTTCCTGGAGTCCCTTTGAATGCAGCGTGAGCTTGGACAATCCAACTTGCTTCGTCTGAATCAGAAATTGGCTCTTGGAGCCGGTTAAGAGCGGCAGAGTTCATCTGGCAGTTGCTTCTGAATTCTATCTTCGGCAGCTCTTGCGTGCTTAATTTTTCCTTGCTGTCAGCCCATAAATTAAGCAAACACACTGAGCGCTCCAGCTGAAGCACGCAGTGCCCTTTTGTGTTTGTGCAAACTGCCTTGGCAAAGGCCAAAGCAACTCTGGGCGCTGCTCAAACTCCAGAAAGGAAAAGGAAGGGGCTCCTAAACAAGGACCCCAGAACAATAGGAGGGTCCCCAGTGCCAAAGGCCGGGCGGAAGGTCCGTCTGGGGCGGCTGCAGCCGGACCCTCTCCCCCTCCCCCCACCTCCTCCCAGTCCAGCGCCAAGCTGAATGCAGCTATATATGGTCACTCAACAGCCCTTTCCCAGAAGAGACACAGAGCAATATTTTTAAAAGGACTCGCAGGAACCCAGAAGACTCAGTCTGGAGCTTCATCATGCAAAAGGGCAGCCAAGGATGAAAAAAGGGAAGGGGAGGAGAAAAACAACTTGGTCTTTCCTCTTGAAAATTCCTCTGATGAGCAGGAAGTCAAGTCTTCTTTATATACTGACTGGGGGCCTGACAGGCTCCAACCACGAGTCTACCCAGGGGACTTGCAAGAAATTCGGCTCCCACCCAGGAAACTGAACCCTGCAAGTTGCACATAAAAAACCAGTGGAGCTTTGATGGCACCACCGTGGGCACCATCTTGACTTTTTGGGCCCTGGCTCAGGATGGCTTTGTCATCCAACCCAAGGGCAAGTCACCCAATCCGGGAACGCTGGTCTGCAGACAGGGAAGAGAGCGGCTGTTGCAGAACTGAGAAAGGCCACCAGACAAGTTGCCAAGCAGCCAGGCCGATGGAGACACAGGCTTGCCCGAGGGATGCCTTCGGAGGCTACAGGTGACCAGACCCCTTCATAGCATCATAATGTCCTACTCAGGCCACAAATGCCCCCAGCGTGATAGCCCCAAAGCCACTGGAATTGGGGGGACGGCCGGAAGGACGAAGAGAACAGGGCTCAGCAGGAGCCCAAGGAAGTTCAAAAGCATCACGCCCCCCAACTTGTACAAGGACTGCAGCACCCCAGATCCCCAGCCAGCAGGGCCCAGGCTCTGCACCTGTTGGCCACCTCTATGCTGCCGCAGAAGAAGCTCAGTGGCTCCAGCGGGGCCCTCTGACAGCAACATTTCCCACCCGCAGCAAAGGGACCCAGGTCAGGGCTTTGGGGGAGACGCAGAGAAGGCCTGGTTAAAACCATCCTCCTGGATCAAACAGTCCCTATTTGGGTTTACCCCATCTTATCAGGGTGTGACCAGGCCCAGCCCCTTCTTAGTGTAGAACATCGGTCTGGTTTAAGTTTGATTGGTGAGGCGCCACCAAGTCAGTGCTGACTCTTAGTGACCCCATAGACAGATTTCTCCGTAACGATCTGTCCCCAAGCCTGGTCCTTCAGGTCTTCCAAGGGTGCTGGTCTAAGTAGCTCCCCAAATCCTCCCTTATCCCAAAGTATAAGGTACAGATCCATGCCTCCGCGTCCTACTCTCAGCAAAGCCTTTGGGTGGGCCCACTTTGGCCTCTCCTCGGCTCTCTTCCCTTCGCTGAACGCCTGTGCCCCTGCAGAGGCAGGCCGGCTGGGCTGGGACATGGCGCGTCGTCCGTTCGACAGAGATATCTGCACCACTCTCATTTCCCCAATCCTGACTAGGACCCTGGGTTGCCAGGGGTGCCTGCAGGTTGGTCAAAAAAGTCAAGATGGTGGTCACGATGGTGCAATCAAAGCTCCATTTTGGGCCAGTCACTCTAAGCCTACTCCACCTCACAGGATTGTTGCTGTGAGGGAAACAGGAGAAGATAGATAGATAGATAGATAGATAGGCGGATAGGCTGCCTTGAGTTGTACAGAACAAAGGAGGGATATAAATTGAAATAATAATCATCAGTATCAGCATCTCCCTATTAGCATATAGAGACTAAACTCAATTATATACCGTATGTATAGCTGTTGTTAAAATGTTTTTATTGTACAGTAATTTATCATTTTATATTTCATCTCAATTTTTTTTCATTTGAATACTTCCTTTTTACTTAGTATACTTGTGCTGCATCTTATTGTTTGTTCTTATTTCCTGCGGTTGGGCTGACGCTTCTCCCTTAGGCTGGTCAAAGGCGGTAAAGCAACTGTGATCAGCGTTTGCTCGCTCGGGTCTCCAGCAATGCCGAGAGGCGTCTGGAGGTGTTGGGAGCAGAAATAAAGGGGCTCCGATTTAGCGAAGGGCCCCTGTTTTCATCCAGGATACGGGGGGTGGGGGGTGAATAGCATGGCTGGCTGGGGAATTCTGGGAGTTGAAGCCCAGACATCTTAAACTTGCTGAGGTTGAGAAATGCTGTTCTAATTTGTGGCCCAATTAGTTGTGGGAACCCAGGCAATGGGACTAGGTCAGCGGTTAAACCTAGGGACCTGGGTTATTTCAATACACCATGCTTAAGTTAGTTGGGGATTCGCATGAACATCCCCCCTCCTATTCTTTCTTTCTTTCTTTCTGACAATGACACCTCCCTCAAGGCAGGGCCAGGATGTAAACAAACCCACACACAATTCGCACAGGATTTCCAAAAAGGCTGCGCACCTCCCCAGAGTATCTGCTGGCCTTCCAAGGCTCCTTCAAGTTGACCTAAGTTCCTGGGGTTTTCTTGACAACCACAACTCACATCTTCTCACCTTCAGGAGTTCGCCAAGTCTGACTCTGCTTAGCCTTTTGGTGATCACCCAAGGCCAGCCAAGGGTTGCTCCCAAGACCTGGGGACCTCATGGGCACACGCAGGTCATTTCCTTGGTAACACTACAGAGTTAGTGCTTCTTCTAGAAAGTCTCTGACCTCTCAATCTCCTCTACCATCTTGGGATTCCTTGCAGGTCTCCTAGCCAAGTATTAATCCCTTCTGAGATCAGCCAAGGTCAACTAGATGTGGCCACCTCCCTGAGCCTTTGCTGACCAGACTGCCTACAATTCTGGGAGGTGTAGTCACAACGCCCTTGCAAGCCCCTTCCATCAGCACAAAGAGAGGATCCATAGCACAGTGGAAGAGCCCAGCCTGGCATTGCCCCTTCTAAAAAGGTGGACAAGGAGGATCGGGGCTCTGGACTTGGGGCCATGGCCATTCCTTGGACATTAAGGAGCCAAAGCCTACTTTTAATCACAACTAATTCCTTCATGAGCTATGGTTTTTTAAGAAGCCACAAGGCAAAGCCATAAACCATGTGTTACCAATTGCAGTGGTAGGTTTCACATGCACTAAGCTAAAACCAGACAAACCACATTACAGATAAAGGAACAGATATATAATTCTCTCTCTCTCTCTCTCTCTCACACACACACACACACACACTGTAGGTATTTCACATCTTGGAACTGCAGCACACAACCTCTTCACTCCACAACCAGTCTTGATTCTCCCAGCAGAAATCAGCTCGGTCACATTCACATCCTTTTGGCTGTCAGGGGAGACCTTTTTTAAAAACATTAAATAAGACTAATCAGGCACATAAGGGGGGAACTGGCATTTTTAATCAGCTAAATAGTTAAAGATGATGCATGTCTTCCCTTCCTCACCACCATCCCTCAAGAAAAAAGCCAAGAGGAAGATTGCTATTTTGAATTCCTCTTCCTGAAGAACATTGGCTTCCACTTTTAAATGAATAAAAATAAATATACGATTTCCCCTTCTTTGGCCAAGGGCCTTTCCCTAACCTGACACTGGCTTTCTCCCTAAAAGGAGATGGCCCTATGAAGAAATGAGTGAACGTAGCATGGAGACCCTCCCTGGAAGAAAACTTGCAATGCGCAGGCGGGGTGGGACTGGGGGACCACCCCGAGGTGCATCATCTCGCACTGCAGAGAGACCGGGTGGGAATTTTCCTTCCCTTCCTCTCTCAAAACAACCCTGGGCTCATCCGGTGAAGCTACAATCAGCCAAGGAGTCATATCTTTGAACATTGGGTGAGATGGTCATTGCTCAGTTGTCCCGTCATTTCCGACTCCTTCTGGTCGGATGGCCCTCCCGACTCCAGGACTGGCTGCCTGGAACTGTCCCTCGGGCGCCTTCTCCATTCCGGCTTGCATCGTTGGGGGAGATCCAGCCCCACTCTTTTCTGCATCGGGGTCTTCTTCAACCACACCTTCTCATGAAGTGTCCCAGATATTTCAGTTAAGGCTCATTATTAACACTCCCAGGGAGAAGGCTGGTTTTACATTATCATTTACGTCACTCATGGGTGTCTGCAGAGGTGGGGGTCAAGAAAGTCAAGATGGCAGCCACGACTGTGCAGTTGAAGCCCCGCCTCTTTTTATGTGTGCCACGGGGCTTGATCACACAGCTATCGCTGCCACCTCGACTCTTTTGACCCTCCTGCAGACACCCTGAAGTCACGGAATTCTTTGATCTTGCGATCTGAGGTATTCTCGGCAAATGTCTTCAGCACCACAGTTAAAGGCATCCTTTTGTCTTTTCAGCTTTCTGATAGTGCGGCTGTCACAGCCACAGGTTACAAATGGGATAAGCATGACTTGGCAAGATCACTTTTGTGCCACTGGGACTTCTCTGCACTTTAATATTTGGTCTAGATGCCAAAGAGAAACACCTACAAAGAGAAGCATCTTGCTTCTCATCCCTGTGAGTTTTTGAGCCTACAGACACAAAAATTGTCACTATTTCAGCCTTTTCTCCTTGAGCTGGCTTTGCCTGTTGATATATTCTTCATTTATGTTCCAAACCTGTTTATGTCTGCACTTAAATTCAGATTTCATTTTAAAATAGTATGCTTTAAGAAGTGTTTTCAGAAATCCAATTCCATTCATCTTGCTGTGATAATCAGAGAAGCTTTAGTCTTTCTGCACCTGCTGAATGGTTGCCTGTCCGCTTGAGATAAAAAAGTTGCGTCAGAAGACTGAGGGGTATTTCCCTGGTGAACGGCACCCAGAAAGGGCTGGCTAGCCTGATTGCTGCAGGTGATTCAAGCAAGTGAGCCAAGCTGTGGGGAAAACTGCCATAACGTTTGCTGGTCAACTTGATGTAGGGAATTAGGCCCAGGATTCCTCCATAGCACCAAAATGAGACACTGATTCGCCTCCTATTCCCATGTTCTCCAGAGTTCATTTTTTCCAGCCAGCTTCTTTGCCAAGGCTGGAGTGGGAACAACGCTGCCATCCTTCCTCTTAGGCCGTTCTCAAGGGTGCCTCCTCTGAGCAGAGCATCAGCAGCTTCTGAAGGCCAGGAGAAAAAGGAAGGGACCAGGCTCTGTGGGACAGGAAAAGCCCAGGTGGCCCCACTAGGCCTGAGGTGAAGCCGCAGAATAAAAGGAAGACACAGAAGATCTTTCCTTTGGCAATGAGGTGATGGTGGGGGACCAGATACCAAGTTCCTTCTGCAAAGCTCACTCCCATCGTGGTCTCTCCAGGACACAATTTCTCAACCTTGGCAACTTGAAGACAGTTGCCAAGTTTGAGCAACATTGCTCCAGAAGCTGCTAGGAGAGTCTCTCTCTTTCTTCTGAGATCCTGATGCTGCCGTTGCTGCTTGAAGATTGCCAGCGGCCCACTTGGGCCGTTGCTTGAATTGTCTTTCCATCTGCTTCTCCTAACAAACCATCGGAGTCCATCTTGCAGCACCGGAAGCCCGTTGACCTGAACTTAGACCATCCTGTTTTGTAGACTGCAGAAGGGGTTTAAAAAGTCAACGGCGTGGCGTCCATAAAAACCAGGCAGATCTTTGATGGCACCATCGTGGCTGCCCTCTTGACCTTTTTGACCATGCCCTGGGGGGCTCAGAGCGTGCAAGAAGCCAGAAGGCACCGACTCTACACCTACAGACCTCTAGCATGATCCCATGGGACACAGCATTCTTGGGACAATTCAATGCCTCCTCCCTGGAGCAGAGAAGTGGCTGCGGAGGGGGGGAGGGGGGAGCGAAGGGGCAAAAGCCCTGCTCTGCCCGTGGCAGAGGTGCCAGCCCCTGCTCTAGCCGGAGATTCCTACTGCTCCTTACTATCACTGCTTCCCACCCTCCCCTTCCACGTCTCCAAAGCACAGGCAGAACAATGTGATTGAGTGATTGATCAATCGATCAATTGACTAATTCACAGGACCGCCCCCCAGTTTCTCCAACCTGGAGCTCCCCGCATCGGCCGGAATCCCACTCCTATCACCCTCCCCGCGCAGCAGGGCCATTGGTAGGGATGATGGGCTTTGGAGTCCCAGAGGCAATTCCAGAGGGCCCCGATGGAACGTACTGTAATAAAACCAGGACCGAAAGCAGCCGCTTCAGCTTCACCCACCCTAGGCCGTGGGGGGAGCCCCATTAAATGCCCTTCCAAGTCAGCCGGGCCAGTCCCAGCGAAGGACGGAGTTCCCGGGCGCGAGGAACGGGCCGGGGCGGCTCCGCGCCTGCCGCGGGGGCGGGACTCACCTCGGAAGGTCAGGCTGGCCACCGGGTCGCTCCGCTTGTCGCCCCGCTCTAAGCCGGGCAGGCTGCAGGCGCGCTGGAGCAGACAGCGGAGCATGGCTCCTGCCGTGGCGGCGCTCCTCTGGCTCTTGGGAGGGGAGGGGAGGGGAGGAGAGGAGAGGAGAGGAGAGGAGCCGGCCCGCCGCCCGGGCAGCCCCGCCCCGCCCGCCCGCCCGCCCGCCCTCTCTCGCGGGCCGGACGCGCAGCATCAGGACCAGGCGGCGACCCGGCGCTGCTGCGTTATCCCTGCAGGGGGCGCTCGGAGGTCGGCCACCAGGGATGCTCCGGCGGCGCGCGGCGCGGAGAGTCCCGGCGGAAGAAGTCTGGGCTCGGGCGGGCGAGCCGCCTCCCCTCCCCTCCCCTCCCCTCCCGTCCCGTCCCTCCCTCCCCAGCCAGGCCGGCTCCTGGCTTGCTCAGCCTGCACCTTCCCTCCAGCGAGCTTTGCAGGTGCTCCTCCTCTGCAAGCAGGAAAGCACTAAGGTTCCTGCCCGGCTGGTCCTCCTTAAAGATGCGCCTGGAACCCTTCCTTTTCGGAGAACTTGCGGGCTTCTCCGGCTTCTTCAGGAATAATGCAACCTTCACAGGGCATTTGTATGATTCCTCCCTACCCTCCAGGGTTTAAAAAAAAATCTCTGCAGCATCTTTTTTTCAGAAATTGCCAGGTCAGGAAAAAATAAACAACGAAACAGTAATCTGGACATCTTATAAATGAATAAAGGAGCTTTTTGATGATAAGTAAAAGCAAAGAATTTTACCAGGGGAATTTCCCCTCCCCCATCCCTTCCAAAGAGGCCTTTAACCCCTACTCATCAACCAGCAGGGCCCCTGAAATTATTTCCCTGCGGGGCCAAATCATATCAGAGTCAGTAGAGGAGGCTTCTGATTCCCCAGTCTATGCAGGCTGTAAGATCAAAGTGCCAACATGGTGATACTTCTGCCACCTGATGCCCCACCCTCTCCCAGCAACATTGGCCCACCAACACACACAAAGGCAGCCACCAAAACCCACGTTTCCTTTCGACACCTGAAAGCAGCCATGACCCTCTGCTATTAAAGGTGATTTTTAGATCACTTCTGTTCACAGCCATCACCATTGCTGATGGCAGTG
This sequence comes from Liasis olivaceus, assembly GCA_030867105.1. Lineage (NCBI taxonomy): Eukaryota > Metazoa > Chordata > Lepidosauria > Squamata > Pythonidae > Liasis > Liasis olivaceus. The sequence goes on from CM061354.1 coordinate 1,522,938, forward strand.
AGCTCCACCAACCGCTACAAAATACTTTTTGATCAGCCCAGCCTGCAACTCCTTAGTCACACTGGACAAGCTCCTATTTCTTGGGTGAGCAAATTATGTCTTTTCATCCAAGGTTTCATCCACAGAATCTCTCTCAGGATCCAGGTAACAGGAAGACTTCTGGTTTCTGAAAACCAGCCTTGCCTTCCACCAGGAAGGATCCTGAGTTAACTCACTCTTGGGACTTCTGGAAAATAGGCCATGTGACCGCCAAACCTAAATGAGGTGACCATGGTCCTAGCTTTAATCACACCATGGTCAAAACAGGTATGGCAACCTGGAATTACCCCTTTGTTTGAGTTTCTGTGTCCAGATTAGAAAAATGGAAAATTTTAGAGAATTCTAGGGACCATCTAATCTTCTCATCCCTACATCAAAGATCCATCCAGCCCAACAATTCCGAAATACATTTTGATCACAATGGATCTTTATATAATCAAGGGAACCTTACCGTAAAGATATGGGAGCCTTACTCCCCCCCCCCCCCCCCCAATATGCCTGAAACTGAACATGGTGCTTAATGAGAATGCATTCTGCTGTGTGTTGTGAATTTATTTTTAGGGACTCCAACTTCCTGAAGTAATCAGGAGTTCCAGAGACAACAGTGTACATTTAAATTCTTCTTTATGAGGGAGACAACGTTGCAGGCTAATAATGCATTAAGGGGGTCACTGTTTTTTCCGTCAGATGCAAGCCTGCTCACTCTCGACCACAGCCCCTTCCCCAATGTCCCTCCCACCCCCATTTAGCACATTCTAGCTCTAATATTCAAATTCCGTCTCACAAATCCAGCTCTAGTTTCCACACTACCCTGAATTTCCAAATGGGATCAAAGGCGGAATATTTATATTTAAATATAAATGTGTTTATTCCTTGCCAAGTTCCAAATGCAGTCAGGAATTGAACTGAGAGGCCAGGGGTCTGCTACTCCCACAGATGGCAGAGCTGGTTATTGTAAATTATGCACCTGTGGATGATTTGTTGAGAGCGCACGGTGGTGCTTTGTTGTGGTCGGTGCTGTTCCTACCATCATTGGCTTGTGAGTCTCTTTTATTTCCCCCCCCCCCAAGGCTAGGAACGAGATGGGGGAGACAAAACTCTTTATTCTTTTGGCAAGGAAGTAACATCCCTCATGATCAGCATTTGAGTCCTTAAGTGAGTCAGACCATTAGCACAATGAAAGGATGTAACGGCCATAGAGATGATCGATGGTTCCTCTCACACAACACACGCCGTGGCCAACTCTTCCCTGACCCTGACAGCTTTTATGGTGGGAAGGCTGGACAACTTAGGGCCCCATCTGGTAAAGTCGCAGCTTTTCCTTTCCCCATCCAGGATTTTTTTCCTTTCCTGTTTCCTCTTCATCCTGCCAGCCAGAAGTTAAGATCTAGCAACACAGAAACCTTGGCATAATCCAGTTCCTGAAATCAAACTCCACCCTGGCTGGTTGGTGCACAGAACGACAGTATTTCTACTCTACCAACTTCCTGAAAACAATTAAGATGATACGCAAGAATCTGAAAACAGCAAAGGAAAATTGCAAAGCATTAAAAGAGGGATCTCTTTTAAATGCAACCTCTAATCCTTCCTGGACAACGTGAAAAGTTAAGCTTAAAAGACCGATCTAGATCTGGACGCTGTTAGGACAATGCCACTTCCTGGCCTTGTTTCGGGATAGGAGAGATTGTTCAGGGATGATCTTCGTGCTGCCTCGTGGACCGGAGGGAAACAGGTGAGGCCAGATGTCTGAATGCGCCCCGAGACCAGAAAACAATCGGCACTCAGTGCTGTTGTTCAGAATTGGGGAAATCTGTTCCCAATACTGTACTGTGACTATAAACAGAGAGCAAACCCCACTCCCTTCTAGCTGGATAACGAAACGTTTGCAAGACAACAACCAAGCTCAGAGGACCCCAAGGACTCCACTGTTCCTTTTTCATTATGACGAAGGTGTTGTCCACACACCGGATCCATACTTTTGGTTGTGTGCATAGGAGCGCTATAGTTTCTAGTGCGACATGACAGTCTCTGCTAGGAGTCCTGAGAGTGGTGATCTCTCTGATTGGTTGGTATATTTGTCCATCAAAGCGAAGGTAGGCAGTGAGGCAAAGGTTGATGAGGTCCGTGATTCCAGGTATTGCGGTCTTAGTGTATTTGGCTGGGTCAGGTGTGTGGTGTGGCACTGCTGTTATGGATTCTTTCACTAGCTCTGGGTCCATGGATGTAAAGAGTTCTGCGATTGCCTTTCCCATCTCTCCCCAGCGAGAAAGGCAGCTGTGACGGTCCAGCTGTTCCTCTGCAAATGGAGAAAGTCATCTCCCGACAGGTGCCGGGGAGGACCGCCAAGAGGCAGCCGGGGAAGAAGGTGGGAGCTATGAATAGAGACGGGGGAAGGAACCAGCCTCCAGCTGCCTCTCTCCTGCGACATCTAAAGCATCCATGCTCTACGAACTGGAGACATGCCAACACACAGGCTTCCTCTGGGCTCTTCTAGGAAGCTGGAGGAAAAGTGTGGCCTCCGTGGGAGAAAGGCTCCCTCCTGGAGGCCTTGTCACATGCGGATACGAGCCCAAAACCCTTTGCACTAGCCCAATCTTGGGACCAAGCAAGTCAAGTGCAAAATGACAGCCTTTTCCTTCCCCAAACGGGTCAATGGAAGACAGTCCTGTTGAGTCCCCAGCACGCCCCTTGCAATCTGCCTCCAGGCTTCGTGATCTCCAGGGCTCCTTCTGGCTGCACCGGTCAACCAGGGTGGGAAGAGTCTCCCCATTTTGAGATGGAAGCCCTTGAAATCCAGAAAGGAAAGCAGGGAAGATTCCAACTGCCGTGTCCCTGTTTCATATCACTGACCCCACCAGCAGCCCTTGGTCTCCCTAGAAATGCCGGGTTTACTCCAGAAATAAAGAAATGCACAATTCCTGCTTTGACCCTTAAACGGTGCAGTAAAATACGTGTATTCAGGAGAAAGTTTCCACTGGGCATGGCAAGATCTCTGAACACACATGCTTAACACCCTGGTGATTTTCCAACAGCCTGCTTTACCTTCAGCTGACTCTGATTCATCTCATGGCCTGAACCCAAATGTCTTTATCGCCCACTATGACTAACTTTAGAAATGAAATGGCAGCCATTCTTTTGCCCCTATTCAACAGAATTGGATGAGAAATTCTGGGGGAGATCATAAGTTTGCCACCTAGGAAGAAATCTGGGGACAAAGTTGATCCTTCTGCCACAATCAAGACTGACAGTTCCAGAAGGGCAGGGTTTGTGCAAAAGCAGGTTTCCCAGTTTGGGAGTTCCTCAAAAAGGACAAAATTATCCACCATTTTTTGTAGACAATTGTTAGGAAGGGACATACAAGGGACCCTAGCAAAGAAGTCAGTTTTGAAAAAATCAAACAAATGGATAGGATGATTTGTATACAAGAGGAAAATTATTTTAGAGAGAATAAATTATTTCTTCTTTCCCCTCCATCTATGCTTGCTTGTTGTGCAATTTGTGAAAATAGTGCATACATCACAGAGATATCCCTAGGCAGGAATTCTGCCGAATTTCAGAATGATAGAAGCTAAGGAGCTCCGAAGATTGAAGCCCAGAAGAAGGCTTGGCAGTGTCCCTCTCCCTTGGCCCCCAGGTCAGAAAAGGAGAGGAGGGGGCTGGGCGCAAAAGAGGAACTGGAGCAGAGGCAGAAGGGCTTAAGCATCCAGGAGTTTCCAAGCAAACACCCCAGTGCTACCCCCACCCCACCCCACCCCAAAGTCCCCAGGCTCCCTGCAGTGGGCTCTGGTCCTTGGAAAGAGAACTAGCACAGGTCAGAGGGTGCCCCAACAGTCCTGGGACGCCCCATCGCTCCACCGTCCTTCTTGCGAACTGCTGGGTTGGCTTTGCAAGTCTTCTCCGTCCTCCCTGCCCAGGACCTGGAGTCATAAAAGCAAGCAGGGGCGTCCGGGGCTCTGTGAACACTCAGCTGTTCTCGCTCAGAACATCATGCTGCCCGTGGTCTACTGAATCCCCCCACTTGGCTGGTTTGCCCAACGTGCTGTCCTGGTTAACTTTCACTTAATTTAGCTTTTCTGGCTTTGCATCTGATTAGTTTTATGGTTCAGTGCGCCGGGCAAACCCCAGAATAGATTAATTTTTCAATCCACATAAGCACATTATGCGAAGAGGGCCACTGAATCATAGATTCACCCCGCTGCTGATTTGGCACCAGCCACTCCCCCATAATAAACCAGAAGAAACCACTTTGGGGTCTATGCAAAAGTTTCCTAAAGGTTGTTTCAGGAGAGTCAGGATGAACCCAGTCAGTCCTGCTCTATTCTGAGCCCCCGGGTTGGCCTCAGGGGTTGGCTGTCTCTCATGCTGGCCCCCATCTCTTTCACCTCTGAATATGGTTTTATTGTTATTATGCTTTAAGGTGTTACTGCTGGGGCTGGCCTGCTCTGCCTTGGTGGCTTCCACGGCAGAGCAGCAGATAAATATTGTGATTAATGATTAAATTAATTGCTTCACTGAGTCGCTGACTTCTCTTCCCTCCCCTTTCTCTGTTGGTGTCCTGGGGCCAAATGTTGGGCTATATATAAACTCTTTCTGGCTTCTCAACATTTCACGTAACTGATACAACGGCAGAAATAATGGCGGCAGTCAGATTCCTGTGCAAAAGAGGAAGCCCAGCTGAGTTCCCTGAGCCAATGTCCAGCTGTCGCCTTGAATGCAAGAGTGCCTTCAAGCATGTGCAGAGGGCACTCTGCTTCCCACCATCTTCCCTGACAGGCTCCTGTCTGTCAGGAGCGATCACCCGAACCAGCATTGCTTTCTGCTTGATCTGTCACCCTCTCAGGCAGCTTCAAAACAGTGAGCGACTGCAGGACCAGGAACGGACAGGCAGCATTATCCGTACTGGCAAGGATTGCTACCAACGTGATCTGGGGCGGCTTCCAACAGTGCCCTGAACCCAAACAGAGCAAACCACAGAACGGTGAATGACTTCCTGCCCCAAGGATTGTCGTCATAAAAGCTCCAGAGCCTCTCAACCCACCTTCTCTGCCACATGATTCCAGGGATCCAGGAGAGACTGTGCTTTAGATCCACAGGATCCTAGATGCAGAAGGGACCCTGGACCAGCCCCCTGCTTCTTGCAGCACCCTCTGGAGCCCTGTTTCTCAACCCTGGCCACTTTAAGATAGGTGAACTTCAATTCCCAGAATTCCCCCTGCCGCCTAGAGAATTCTGGGAGATGAGGTCCACCTGTCTTAAAGTGGCCAGGGTTGAGAAACAGGGCTCTAGAGCAGGGTTCCTCAACCTTGGCCACTTTAAGACGGGTGGACTTAACTCCCAGAATTCCCCCAGGCTGGCTGGGGAATTCTGGGAGTTGAAGTCCACCCGTCTTAAAGTGGCCGGGGTTAAGGAACCCTGCTCTAGAGCATCTCTGGCCGGGGGCATCCGTGGGGTGAGGGGAGCCGTCAACAAAGCCAAGCTGCAGCTGCTGTCCTGATTCTTTTGATCCCTTCTGTGAACGTGCTTGTCTCCAATGGCCATCCAGCCTCTCTTGGAAGAGCTCTTCCCTTCCCTATTCCCGACCAAAATGCTGAAGACCCAGCTGATGTCCGCCAGCCGCCCGCCATTCCAGGCCCCGTGCCTGCTGTTCCTTCCTGCCCAGCCAGGCCTGAGAGCTCTCTCCTCCCTCCCTCCCTCGCTCGTTCTTCGGGCACGGATCAAGTTCAGCTCACTCAGGCTGCCTTCGCAAGGCAGGGCCGTCCGACAGCCCTCGAGGCACCAGCGAGTTCTTCGCCTTCCCGCTTACACAAAATCCCATTCCTATCCCTGGTGGAGAACGAGCTCCTGCAGGATCCTGACCCACGGCAGCGGGGGGCCAGGGGTTCTGTGGGGCAGGATCAGAGGCTATCCCCCGAGAAACCCTCTTGCTGCCTGTCTTACCTACTGCAACCTGCAAGCGGAAGGAGCGAAAGCCTGAAGGGGCGCCAGCCCTGCTGCGTCTCCACACTTGCTAACTCACGGTCCCCCCTCTTACCTGCAAACACCACGGAGCAATAGGCATCGCTGATGTCGCCGTCCGGCGTCTGGACGTTCTGGGCGTGGAGGATGAAAACCCGCAGCATCCCCGGGGAGCTCCGGCGGGGCCTGGCCCGCTGGGGTGGCTGATTCCCGATTCCTCCGGGCCAGTCCCCTCGGCTCCCAAGCCAGCCGAGCGGCTCTTGGCACGTTGCTCCAGCGACAGTCAAACAGCCCTTAAAGGGGAAGCAGCCGCCTGCAGCCGCGGCCAGCTGACGAGCGGCCGCGCAGCGCAAGGGATGCGATGCTCTGCTCTGCTCTGCTCTGCTCTGCTCCGCTCCGCCCGCCGGGTCCTGGGCCCCGGGCTCGTTTAAGGGCAAACGAACCGCGGAATTGGATTCCACTAGCCAATGGGGCCGAAGGAGGATCGGGGCTGGAGTTCACCCTTCCATGCGCGCACACCCACACACACAGGCACACACACAGACAAATACATTCAGGTCCAGCCCAACCATTAGGCAGTTGCAGAGAGAAAGCAAACGTTCAGTGTTTGTTTTGTTATTACTGGAGTTTCACCGCTAGAGAATGGAAGGTGAGTAAGCATTTGTGGGATTTTCAGGCAGCAAAATAGCTTAACTGGACCCAGCCATGATTCCCGCTAAAGTCCGCTACGTTCACTGATCTGCATACACGTGAATGCTGCCCACTTCGCCCCTCTGCGAGAACTAAAACTGCAAATCACAGTCAAACCAGTCAGTATAAAGCCCATCCAATACTCTGAATAAAAACTGCAGCTGCCATTTGAAAGATCTTCCTGTCTGAATGCTCCCCTGAAGAGGCCCATCCTCACCATTGCCCCAAAGGGCAAAAAAGATGGGGGTTCATGTAAGCTGGCGGTCAGGCTGTTCCCAAGAGAAGGGGCTGCCCCTGAGAATCTCACCCCTCCAATGCTTTGGTGGCGCTGGACCATTCTCTCGTTGCTAGACCAGGTAGGGAAGGCAGAATCCACTTGGAGAAGACGCTCCCTGTCCCAACGCCCTGGAGGAGAGGTCTGTCCACCAGCTGCCTGGAGAAGCAAAGGATGGGGCCACCCTGACCTCAGTGGGCATGCTGTTCTGGAGTGAGGGGCCAACCCCTCCAAATGCTAGTCTCTGGCTGCCAGCCTTCTGATCTCTTGCAAGGTGGGCATCCAAAACATCCTCTCCAGCTAGACCAGGTGGGATGGTGGAGACACCTGGAGGAGATAGCCCCAAAGTAACCAGGGACCAAGCCACAAAGGGCTTTATAGCTAAACATCTGCACCTGTCAAATGACTGTGATTCTGCTGAACCGGCTCCCTTCTGAACCACTTATGGCTCCCGCCTTGTCTTCCAGGGCAGTCCCCCATGATGAGAATTACAGTAGTCCAAGAGCTGAGAAGAGCATGAGTCACATCTTCAGCACCTCCTGATCCCAGAGAGGGCCCAGTTGGCAGTTTGGCCAGAGAGTTGGAGGCTCGGCTGCCAAGACTTCACCTGCTGTGCCAGCAGCCCAGGAGGACACCAAGATTGCCCACCAGCTCCTAGGAGGAAGGTAGTAAAGTCCTTGGCTCCAGGGGCAGCTGCAGGGCTGGGTGATCTAAAAAGTCAAGATGGCAGCCATGGCCATGTGATCAAAGCCCCCTTTCTAATGTGCCTCTTGTCTCAGCGATAAAGAAAAGGAACTTTGCATCTGCTCAGTCATCCTTTCTTAGCTCTTCCGAGTTCCAAAGTCCTATATGGGGTGGAGTTTTCCCATTCGCTGCTCTTTTCCTTGCAGTTGCCACCTTTTTTTTAACTGAATTGTTATTTTATTATATTTAAAAGCCAGCCAAATCCATGAGAGCTCTACATGATCTAGAAGAAAGCATCCACACGTTACAATAATACAAAACAAACATCCAGAGGAAACAACCACCATCTTCCCTTCTGTTGTCCACCCTTTATTCATATCCAGGGATGTCCACAGGGTGTGGTCAGAAAGGTCAGGATGGAGCCACAGTGGTGTGATCAAAGTTCCACCTGGTTTTTATGTGCAGCGCTTCAATTGCAGCCCCATTCTGACTTTCTTGACCACCCTGTGGACCCCCTGATCACCTCCTCGGCCACACACGAATACTTCTGGACGTTCTGGTCTTGCCCTTGCCTCACAGCCTGGGTTGCCAGCCAAATCTGACCAGCAAGAGATGAGTGTTCATCTCCCGAATTCTATTTGAAGATGGCGACATTTGGCCTGAAAGGGAGCAACAGGTGCAAAGCCTCCAACCCCGTGGCTCTCTACTTTTTCCAAGTGTCTGCGGCCTGAATTCCATTATCAGCAGAAGAGAAGGCAAACATTGCTCTGCCTTGAGAATGGGACTTGAGCATGGGAACGGTTCCCATGTTATGGAAGCCCTAAAAAAAGGAATCAGTTAATGCAGGGGGTTATATTTAGTCTCGAGCAGACCCAGCCATACACAGGATTAGTCTAAGTGCACCCCATCAGTCATGCCATGGGACACTCTAAACCAGTGTTTTTCAAACCTGGCCACTTTAAGACATGTGGACTTCAACTCCCAGAATTGCTGGCTGGGGAATTCTGGGAGTTGGAGTCCACACATCTTAAAGTGGCCAAGTTTGAAAAACAGGGCTCTAAACCAAGCCGACTGACCATTTTGCACACAGTACTTGATCCTCCAAGAAAGTGACCTGGAGCTTTCTAGTCTCACCTTCTCTTGGCCGGCCAAACTTAGTCCACACAGGGCAGTTTTAAACTCCGTGCATTTTAGCCGTGGAGCCCCCTCTTGTGAGAACGGCGGATGGCTTTTATCTTTGCTTGATCTCTAAGGGAAGATAAAGGGTACAATCAACGGCAGATCATCGTGATTCCAGGCTCAGAGACAGTCTACTTCTGAACACAGTTCTCATCTGGGAGTGTTTCTTGATCCTCATCTGTTACTGGATTCGTAATACTTTTGCACAATCACACCTCGTGTGCCAGGGACAACCCCTCCTGAGCTGGAGATCTGGTGGCAGTTCTCTGTACCTTGATGACATTCTGTCTTGACTCCTGCAACCCGCTCTTCAGTGTTGCCCTTGAATGCCCAGAAGCTGCAAGCGGAGGGAAATGCAGCAGTTCGTCTGCCGCCTGGTACAGGGTGCAGGCACGGCCGTGGGGAAAGACGGACCCTAGCTGACAATTACCTCCCGGGCACAATTTAGGATGATGTCAACCTTTAAACCCTAAACAGCTTAAGACTGTCCCAGTCCTAGGGAGTCCCCCCCCCACCTCCATTATGAACCTATCCAGTGATTTATTTCAGAGATCTTTTTAATGTTTGTAATGTTTGATATTTTGTTATTTAAGTTGTTAGCCTCCTTGAGTGTTTGCTACAATAAAAAATAAAAACCCTATCGAAGGAAGCCAACCATCTGGAACGATGTCCACAGCAATTCAGCCATTATCAAACGCTCCACGAGCCTGAAGCGACATTCTGGAATCTCGAACGCAGCACGTGCCACGGAGCCTGGCTTGCACAGGACAAACGAGGAGCCGCGCTCTTCCAAGAAGTAGAAAGCAGGTATGATCCAGGGGGCGGGTGGAAATCTTGGAGAAACCTGAGCAAGCTTTTGTTTCTTAGAGCTTGGGGAGAAAGCAGGACTGAGTTTCCTTAAGCCTCACAGAACATTTTACAGCAGGCACTTTGTCCTGAAAATGTTCTCTCTGGAGGAGCGGGGTGGTGATGTTTGAAAGACAACAGGCTCATTAATACAAAGTACGGCATGCACAAAAAACTGTGTAATACCGCAGCCAGGGGCAGGGGGAAGAGTGGAGGTGGCAAGAGCCACTGTGCTCAAGTGCACAAGGGGCGGGGGGCAAACAGGACACACACTTGGAGAGAATCAATTAGTGGACGGGCTCAAGCAGTCAACAATGTTCTGGCCATCGGCCCTCTAGATGTGTTGGCCCTAAAACCTGCCCCGTTTGGGCTACGAATTCTAGGAGTGACTGACCTCACGCACCATCAGGCCGGGAAGACTACCTGATGGAGCATTCCGACCTAAATCGCCACTCGCTCTCTGTTGTTAGGAAGGAGCGGGGTATAATGAAATACAGTATTTATAAAATGGGTTGATGACTGCTGACTGGTGCAAATGGAAATTAATCACTTGAAGGGTTTCTTCTGAATTCTCTTCAAAGTTCAGGACAGTGTTCCCCAAAGTATCCCGGCGCCCCAGTCCTTGGAAGAAACCCTTGCTCTCTTTCTTCTCTGAGCAGAATATCCAGCCCGAAGGCAAAGTTTTTCTCTCAAGCCTCCAACCAAACAATTAAAAAAAAAAACCCTTGGCACACACACAAAAGCCTGTCCATCAAGTAACAGAACACAGCAAGACAAGCTGCAGAAACAAGACAGCTGAAAAAGTCTCCAGCTATACCAAGCTTGTGAACTCTGGTTAGGATAGACAATGATGTCAAAGAAAGTGCTGTGGGCTATGGGTCTTGGCAAGAACATTTGACCCTGCACCAAGGAACGTTTGCAATCGTCCAGTAAACTCCCTGCTCCCATTTGGACATAGTGGACCAGCGTCAGGCGCAGTTTTATGCTGGAATTCTGCTGGCTGGGGTGATCTGGCATTTGGTGGAAGGGCTGCCATGTTGCAGGCATGACAAATGTGCCAAACACAGTGACAAAATGCCAGTGAAGATGGGCTGGTAAAGCTGCTGAGCAGAAGGAGGAAGCAGGATGCACCAGTTGGATCCCTTCTCCCAGTATAAGAACTGGACTGAATCAAGACTTAACTCCTTTGCCCCCATCGGTTGTCTGCGGTGGAAGCTCATGGGGTGCAAGACGGAGGTCATAAGAACTTTATTCTGCAGACCGCACAGTGTTGGCACTAATCAGAATAAAAAATGGAGCCAATAAAAAGTTCAACATGTTGACTCTACAGTAAGAATTTATTTGAACACTTCCAATATCATTGTGGAAAGCAATCAAAATCACTACACAATTTTTATCAGCCTGCTTCTCTAATGAATGGAAGTGTGTACGACATGAAAATCTTCAAAGGAACGAAGTAAAAAAACATGAACATAATACATAGAGGCGACTGGACCCTAAATGAAACTTGCAGAGGCACTTCCCATCTTTGTATCATGTTAAGCTCTCTCCTTCAGTACCTTCTTTTTCTTCTTCCTCTGCTGCGCTCTTGATCATGAATTTCTGAAAAGACACATACGCTTTTGAAATCTTTATAACAAATGATAAGACAGGGAAGGGCTTATTTGTTCTACTGTTCCAACACTAATCAGTCACCCTTTTCTCGAGAAGCGGATGCACAGCGCTCTCATCTCATTTTCCTTCCATCACTTATCTGCTGTTTTATGAGTGTGGCACCCAGGACTGTACACAAAACTTAAGGGCTCTACATTAGTGATAGTCTTATTTTCAGTTCCTTCTCTAATGATTCCTAGCATGAAATCTGCTTTTTCACAACTACCATAGAGTCAATATGTTCACTATGACCCCAACATCTTTTTCCTAATAGTTGCAGGCAGCTTAGACCCCATCAGTATATGCTGAGGACAGGCCTTTTTCTGTCCCAACGTGTATCAATTCCCACTTACTTAAATGGGACATTTCTTTTTTTTTAACTGCCACCATTATTTGCCATCTGGCTGACCATCCGCCCACTCTAAAGAGACCCAAAGACTGAACTCTTGGGCTGTTGGTATACCTGGAGTGGCTTTTTTCCTATAGGCATTTGATTACTAGACCACCCAACGTTATCAATGCAATGAAATATCTGCAGGAAAACCACCAGGCCAGGAGGGCCCCAATAACCCAGCCTTTCCGATTCCCTCCCTGAGAAAGTCCATACCGGCCCAACAACCTCCGTGCAATCCACCCAGCTTCTCTGTAATCTCCTCCTCAAACATCCCTTTCATTCTTTGTGTCTAATGATCCAGCTGCTTCCCTATCTGATATTCCTTTTCTGCCTGGATGTATCTGAAACAGTTCCAACTGTTGCCATTGTCATCATCTTCAGCCCTCAAATCTTTTCTTACAGTCTGTATTGTCCCCTTTCCTTTTCTGCTCCTCTTGCTAGTGCTTCCTGGGCACTACCACACACATAGCCCAGCTCCTTTCTGGGCCACACAAGCACCACCACGCCAGGCCTAATATGGAGGAGGAACCATTCATGTAAAGTTTTCAAGGACTATCCATGAAAAAGATTTGGGAAACCGTTTTTTAAGCAGCCACTTGCAAGCTTCTTCATTAGTTGTGAAAAGACCTGCAGTTCACCCGTTTAGAGAAGGCAATAAGAAAGAAAATGAGGAAAACTCTGCCCCAATATATTGTGGGAGATGGGAAAGAGTCAAGTTACTACAATTCTTTGAACCTCATCCCCTTCTCCTTGATCATTCCTGCCAAAGAGACTCTGGGAGAATCTTTTCTGTGAGGATCCTTGGAGAAGGACCCGCTGGGTTTTGGCCAAGAGCCTAACAGCCTTCTTCTCCTAGACAACTGCAGAAAACACAGTATTTATACTTGGTTGAAAAAGTGAAATGCTGCTCCTGAATTTCACAGTCGTGCTCCTTGTCAAGAGGTTCTCAGGGAAGATGAAAAAACGGTACCTCCATGTTCTGCTGGTGAAGCTGAGACTGGCAATGGGTCTTCATAGATTCTTCATCCACACAGAAGCAGGAACAAATCTGACAGAAGTAGCCAGCTTTTGGGACAAGGAAATCTAAATCTTAAAGGAAGACAACACACATACCAGACAAAGAAATTATATATTAACAAGGACTATTTCAGTTCATATTTCATGCTACTACCTAAACAGGGCAAGAGGAAGAAATGCAAATCTAGTTAAATTTCCAAAGATTAAGATCCAAAAACAGGCAGTTGCACATAAGGCTCGCCAAAGTCCACCTTGGAAGAATGAAGCTTCCCCCAAACAGCTTCAACGGAAAGAAACATTTCTGGCATTTAAGGGCAGAGGAATCCCTGAGGGCCAATGCCACAGAGCAGAGGGGGAAAGGGGCTTAGGACGTGCCCTGCAGCAGAGCCCGCCCTGAAGGGCACTTCCCAGCTTCCCTTCCCCCGTGGCCCCTGCACCTTCCTCTCCCCTCTCGGTGCCTTGGGATCCGGCCAGGAACTCTTACATAGACAGCCCCTGTCCCGGCTTCTTTCTCTCGGCTCCCACCAGGCCTGCACCCTTTCCTTTATGATGAGATACCAGGGTTGCCCGAGAGGCGGGCACACGTTTATCATCCTTGACATCGCAAGGCAAGGGACAGCTCTGCTAACCGAGCAGGGGGAAAAGGTCGCCCAGGAGACTTTGGCAGATTCCTCGAGCACAAGGCCGTGAAATTCAAAGCCACGAAGACAGACGCAAACGCCTCTCTCCCACAGCACCTTGGGCAGGGCTTCCATGGCTTCTTACAGACCTGCAGGACATGCCTCTCTCACGGGCCCACCCAGTGCCTCCTAGACAGCCACCTTCTTGCCCCAGCGACCCACTTCTTCTTCAACCCCAGATTAACCTCTTGGCAAAGCACTCCAAGGTAGCTTCATTTCTATACACGTTTGGAGTTCAGACATCCCCAGCGCAAACTTTTGGGTTTCATCAACCCTAATTAGGCAGTTCTCTCGCACGCTCCACCCGTGGCCTCCTTCTCAGAAAGATTTCCACAGAGGTTCCCCTTAGGAAGAAGACTCTTAGCACAGAGAAAGCAGCATTCAACCTGCAGCCTTCCTTGCAACTTACAGACTAGAAAATCACAGCTAATGATCTGCTGGAAGTACCTGGCAATTGTTTATTTATATTCATGAAATATAACTGAGACCGAGATGTCAACCGTCAAGCACCGAAGATGTTAAGCATTTCTTGAAGTATCTTGATAAAAATAAATGTCTCCTTCCTAGCATTTCTTGTTTTCAACTATCATTTCAATTATTTCCTAAACCAAGAAGTACTGGGCAGGAATACGCAAAGCATCCTATTCCATTTTGCTTCCCGAACACAGCATTTCGGCCATACCGAAAGTAAATCATCTGGCACAGGAAGCAGTTTGTGGTGTCTGGACTGCAATGTCTTGCATATACCCAAAGCTCTAAAAATCTGCCTGAAATATGAAAGGGGAATCTCAAGAAAGCACCACATTGAGGGTAGCTGCTAAAAGACGAAGGCAAAAGGCCAGCACAAAATCTTGCTTCCAACTTACAATTCTGTGATTGAGACCCGCTAGAGGCTACATGACTTGGAGGCTGTGTGTCTGCAGGACCATTTCTCCCAAGTCCATTCTGACTGCCTTGGATGTTCCTCCTGAAAACAGGTGTTAACAGTCCCCACCTCACACGATGTGGAAGAAATGGGGGCCCAGGTTAGGTCCTCAGGGGCTGCCTTTCCCCAGTAAAACAGCTTCCCCTTGAGGGTGTGGGACCTCCAACCTTCCAGACCATTAAGAGATTTATCTTGTAATAGTAGAGGTGGGTTGTGGGTCTTGATAGGATAGTTTATTAAATTCCATTTTATGGTGTGACTGTCTGGGGGTTGTTTCAGAGTACGTTAACTGCCTGCAGTCTTTGGAGTGGGTGATGCACAGAAAACCTGCTCTTAGACATCAGCACCCATTTCAAAGTACGCTGAAGCCAAAAGAGCACAGAGGAAACCATTCTCGGTGAGTGATCTCCACGGGACACTGACGATAATAAAGATGGTGAACTGCTTTTGTTTCAGAGTGCACTGCCCCAAAGGGGCATCTTCAGGCATACCTTTCAGCTGGCTGGGAGTCTTCAATTTCTCTGAGGAATCTACTTTTCTTTGTTTAGCTTCGGGTTCTTCACATTCGGATTCAATCAAATCTACAACAGTGACATTCTGATTAGCAAACATATTTCACGGTAACAGACACAGAGCCACAATCACACCAGACGCAACATTTAAATCTGGGGACTGCCTGCCTGCCTGCCTCTTACTCCCTTGGTTCTCCAAACTCCAGAGGCTGCACCATTTGGCGAGAACAGCGGAAGGAGAGGGCAGCTGCAGCCAGGAGGGCAGAGCCGAGATGGGGCCAAGCACACACCAGCGCGCTCCTCTCTCTCTCTGGTTCCTACCTCTGCAAGGCTTTTCACAGGACTGTGATGGAGACGCCTCACTGCAGTTCCCCAAAACCACATCAGATGACAGGCCAGGATTCTGGGCAGATAGTCTGGATCCTGCCTCTGGTTCTCCAGCTGCCGTGTCCTCCGTGGAAACTCCCACACCTGGGGAAGGTGTTGTTACAGCATCTCCCTTTCTCTCCTCTGCGGAAATGGTTGCTGAACTTCCCTCAACTTCCATTCCAGTCACTTCAGCCACTGCGCCTTCTCCATGGCTCTTCAGGCCTGTTTCAACAGAAACCTCAATAGATCAGTCATTCTTTCACAAGACAGATGCGTCATCCATTAAGTGATTTTTTTGTGATTGATGCACATTAGCAGCATGACTGATTTACGCCACTCTTCTCTTCTGCTCATTTGGACAAAGGATCTTCTGCTCCTAGGTAGCACTCTCCTCAAGCTCTGTTCAGCTAATCATTAAAAGCAACACTTACTATCTTCATGGAGATTATTCTCAGAAGACGAGGAGCTCCTAAGAGGCCATCAGGCAGCCACAACTGCTCAGCTGGCTGAGGCAGAGGCCAGAGCAAAATACCATATACCCTTTACATCCTTGGCACCCCCTCTGCTAGGACAACCTCCTGCCCGCTGGAGTATAAGCCAGCTGGATTTTGCCTTTATGGGGGATTTTGCCTTTATGGGGGAGTCCATGACGGTCCCTTTACATAGGTGATTAAAGAGGGTCAAACGGGTGGAGCTTGGGGCATTTATACTGCATTGTATTAACCTTTAATTCCTTTCACATTTGGGGACCAAGATGGCTGAGAGTCAGAACCAAAGGTCAACTGTTGGGATGGGCAAAACGTTCCAGGTATAAAGCAGCTGTTTTAAGTGGTCCGTGCCCAAACCAAAATGGGTGCTTTGAAACTTTGGGGCAGCTTTGTTCCAGGTATGCACCAAAACATAATTGATCTGGGCAGGAGGTGGCTGGGGGGACCATATATGGAGGGAGAGGGGGTGACACACCCAATCTCACTTTATAAAATCACTCCAGGACTCCTCCAGATTTGTTCAGCTAAGATCTGGAATGATAAAGCAGGCAGGGGGAAGGAGGCCTGCAAGGCCAAAGCCAGACGGGAGTCAGCAGGATCAGGGTTGGGAATTTGTCCCGCGGCCCCCAGAAAGCCCCCCAGGCCATTCTTCTCAGCTCAGCCTCCGGCCAGTGCCAGCTAAACGGCCCTTTTCACAGGGAGAGCCCCGCCAAAGGGGGGCAGTGTTTCCTTAAAGTACCCTTTGCTCCCAGAAGTCCTTTTTCTACCTGCTACATCAAAGTGCTCTTACCAGGCGATGGCTGGTCCTCCTCTGTATCACTTTCCTTGCTACTGGATTGTTTCTTCTGGTTCACAGCAGGCTCTGCAGACAGAAGGTGCACGTGTAAGCTTTCAGTTTGCACACAAAGCTTTTACTGCTTCTTTGAGCTTGTCCCTATCAAGGCGGATCCAGTTCCTACCTGTCAACAGCTGCTTGCAACCTGAATCTGATTCAGTGACTGTGTCTGTTTTCTCCAAATCTTTTCCTTCATCATTTTCTTTACATTCTAACACAGTCTTCTGCCTATCTATTTCTACCGCCTCTTCCACAGGGCTCTCATTGTCAGGATCCCCCTGCTGGGCTGCAGACACTTCATCTTCCAGCAGTTCATCCCAAACACATTCTCTCTGTTCTAGCGGGGTGTCATCTGGGATTCCAACGTCTTCTAATTCTGCAGAAGACCGGATATCCTCTTCTGCTTCTCCAACTGACATTACAGCCTCTTTTTCTGGTAGTGTTTTGGTCACTTCTTCCAAATTGCTGCCAGGAGACATGTCAGATTTTTCTTCATCCTCCTCTTCACTGCCAACCTCATCTACAGTAACAAAGTTAAGCTCTTCTTTTAGGCGATTAAAATCTTCTAGGAAATCTTCATCATCTTCTGTCACTTCATCTAAAGTCATCAATGGCTGGTCATCACTATCTTCATGAATCTCATCCACTGTAACTAAAATGCTAGGATCCTCTGGAATCTGGGAAGAGAGAAAATCTCCAGCATCTTCAACCACCACTTTTTCATCTTCCTTGCATTTTACAGTCTCCTCATCCTTGAAATGTGAAGGTTCGTTCAGGGGTAGCTCTTCCACCTCTCCAATTTCATCCACAGTCACTAAAGGTTCTGCTTTAAGATCAGGTTCATTTTCCCCTGAAGTAAAGGCCCCCTTAGCAATCTCGTGAAGAGCAGCATCCTCTTGCTCAGATATCTCGTCCAAAGTAACAAGTGACTGTGGATCTTTGATAACTTCATCAATCAGTTCCTCCTCTTCATTGACTTCATCAACTGTGACTAGTGCCTGGGGATCAGGCATGGCTTCCAAGTTCAGAAGCTCCACTTGGGCCAACCCACCTTCATCTTCTCCAATTTCATCCAAGGTTACAAAGGAGACCTCGCTCTCAGCCACAGGACTGGCCGAGACCTTAGCTTTTTTTCTCTTAGAACTTGGTTCGTAGGGAGGATTTTTCTTTGGGGGGTCCTTCCTTTTGCCCCTTACAGGGTTCTTCCTGGGCTGAGAAGGAGAATCCACTTCATCTACAACTTCATCCATTGTAACAAACTCATCCAAATTAAATGGGAAAAGCTCCTCCTCCTAAAAAGGAACAGAAAAAAACCCACAATTTTGCATAATTTGACTTGTGAACAACCTAGAGACATGTAATTGTGATAAATATCAGAAGAAAGAAAAAGAAAAAATAAGGTGTGCTGGCAATGCAGAGTAAGAGGATGTTTTAGAGGGTAATCCTGAATGAAGGAGACCTTTTACAGGTTCAAAGAAGCAGATGAGCAGTTTGTCTTTTTGGAGTCTATTTCTGTCACTGTTTATTTATTTATTTATAATATTTATATCCTGCATTTTAATTGATGAGAGCCAGCTTGGTGTAGTGGTTAAGGTTTCAGGCTAAAAACTGGGAGACTCTAGTCCTGCCTCAGGCACGAAACCAACTGGGTGACCTTGGGCCATCCCACTCTCTCCGCCCTAGGAAGAAGGAAGCCATGGCAAACCCCTTCTGAAATCTTGCCAAGAAAACTGCAGGGACTGGTCCAGGCAGTCGCCAGGAGTCAAGACTAACGTGAAGGCGCCCTCCAAAAAAGTAACTGCTAAAAACAACTCTGGAGCGGAATATGCACAGTCCTGGGCAAGTTACTTCCTTCAACTGTAACAATTCACCTTTCAGTAGAAATAATTTCCCCAGAGGTGGCAAACAGTGAGGTCGAAGGACAAGTTATTAGGGCCGGGCAACCATTTGGATTCAGTTTGGGGAAAAGGAGATTCGGAGGCCCGCTGTCAGCAACTCCTTATAGAGGGTGCGTCTTTCCCGGCCTCGCACAGCTTTTTCCTGGAAAAGATGCTCCTTTTTTTTTAAGGAGTGGCTGACGGGGGCACCGCGGGCATCGGTGTGCTCGACGTCCCTTTTCCCCTTTAGGCCAGAGCCGCCGCACAGCCCTCGTAGTGATACAGGAGCAGTTTTACGTTCTGAGATTTGGGCCCCCTGCATACACCAGGCATACCCACTGCGTCCCGACGAAGGGACACCCAGCACTCGATCAAGGCCTGGGAGAAGAGCCGGGTCTTTTCGCTCTTCAGAATGCCATCTAGGTCTCGGGGGAGCCTCATCACTGAGCGCAGGCACTGCGACAGACGGGGCACTTCCGGGGCCCCGACTGCTGGCCTTATTTAACTGAAGGGACCTGGAGCTCCCTAACCCCGTGGGATCGAATTGGCCAGGAAGACACCACAGGAGATGGGCAGTCCCTCAGACAGCCGGGCCCTCTGCCATGTAGCCCCTCTAGGTCCTAACCAGCACCCTGACTCACACCCAGAAGCAAACCAGCAACCAGGGCAGCGGGCAAGGCAGAGGTGTCCCGTGGGCATACCGAAGCAGGCCCATAACTGCCCTCACTGTACATTCTGGACCAGTTGAAGCTGCTGAGTGGTCTTCAAATGCAGCCCCGTGCAATAGTTGAGCCGTGAGATGACTACGGCATAAGTGATTTCTAAAGGGCCTCCTGATCCAGGAAAGGGCCCAATTTGGTATGAAAATATGACCTTACTTACTCCCTGGGCGTAAAGGGTATGTGGGAATGACTCTGGGAGAGGGGGGAAGAGCCACAGCCAGGGCAACAGTCAGATAAGCGGCAGCTGAGCCCGCAGAAGGAACAGGGGCGTGGCAAATGTCTTGGGAGGGACCTTCCCTAGTTTCTTGGGCTGTAAAGATGAGGGGGGAGAGATGTACTTTCAGACTTGCAAGATTCTGTTAATGTAACCTTACAATAAAGTAGAGCTAGTATTTCTTGGCATGCTTCTTGTCTGGACTACCTCCTAAGGCCGATATCAATGTTGCAAGTTTGAAAGTACATTTCTCCCCCGTTGCCTTTACAGCCCAAGAAACTAGGGAGGGTCCCTTCCAAAACATCCGCCTTCCTCACGTTCCTTCTGCGGGCTCAGCTGCCGTTTACGCGACTGTTGCCCAGGCTGCGGCTCTCCTCCGTCTCCCAAAGTCATTCCCACATACCACTGCATTGGGTTACGAGGAACTGTCGTAATTGGCTCGCTTACCTCTTTGGGTTTTGGGTTGCTTTTAGAGCTTCTGGTATTTCTCCCAGTAGACCCCTGGGGAGCAGAAGTTGAAAGATGGTTAACCATCAAGACCACAGCCTTGTAAGCACAATTAATAAACACGTTAAAACTGAGGTGATATTCCTTACACACTACGCAAGTTGAAACCGTGCCAATCGTTTTAAGACCCAAGTATTCAGCGCACCAATTGTTTTATGGGTAACTTATCTTACTTCAGGATCGAGTCTACACAGAGCGGTCGGGATTCCACACAGGAAACAGCACCTCGCAACGGGGATCTCAGGAACAGCCACAGAAAAAATGAACACTGCGTGTCCATTCAGAACTGCACCGCAAAGAACTGGCTCCTTCCTCCCATCCTTCAAACGCATCCGGGTAACGCTTTCACACGTGCCTCCCTACAGAAACTGCGTGGGGCCAACCTGTTCGGTGGCGCCACTGAATGCATCTGCTTACAGGAAGGGGACGGGGACTTGTTTCAAGGTCTGGAAGAAGCGTCAAGGTTAGGGACCGGCCGGTGCTTTTGCCCTCCTCACCTTATTGCCGCTGCTGTCCCGCTTCAGGGCGGATGATCTACTCTCCTGCTCTCGGCTCTGCTTTGGACTCCCCTTAGTCTCCACCGGGGAGTCCTTGTCTTGCTGCGAGGAGCTCTTCCCACTGCCTAACACAACCACCACCACCGAACTCACGTTCAGCTTAGACTTGCCGCTATCTGGTATGTTTGACCGGCTGTTAGCTGGCCTTTGCTGACTCGTTTGTTTCGGCACCGCTGCCTTCTCGGCGACCCCTTGGCTCCTGGTGACAGGCTTGCTGGCTGGCTTCTCTTCCTCTTTTCTTCGTGCTGAAGCTCTTGCCTTGGATACGCTTGAAGCCTTTGGGAGAGTTTTGGTGGCAGAAGCGGCCTCTGTGCCAACTACAGATTCTGCCTCCAGAGCGCTAGTTTTGCAGGATTCCCCAGCTTCGGTTTGTCCCGGTCCTTTATCCTGCTGTGTCTTTGGCACAATTTGCTCGGGATTCTGTGCCTTTGCATTCTCTTCTGGAGTCTCTGGTTTGACTTCTCCAGCACTTGATAAAGAAGACTCTTCAGGATGCTTCTCCACGGTGACCTCAACCCTGGCCATCTGCAGCTGAGGCTTTTCCTTTACATTTTCCTTCATTTCCACCATTGCTGGCTCTGTTGCCACCTCCACACTTGGCTGAGTTGTGGTCAAGGGGCCCTCCAACTCTTCCTCCATCTTCACCTGAACTCTGGGAGCAGGTGTTTCTGCTAAGCCCAGGGTGGCTTCAGCACTATCTGCTTCTGGAGACATCAACCTGCTATTCGACAGAATATCAGTACTTGGCATCTCCTCCGGCGGAGCTTCTGTAGCCCCCAGCCTTAAGTCCGTAGCTGTGTCTTCTCCTTCCACGGCTGGGGCAGAGAGGGCTCCCGCACTCTCTGTCGTTGAGACACTGTGCCATTCTTCCGCTTTCCCAGGAAGGGGAGCTAATTCTTCATTTGTCTCCTCTCCAGCAGACGGAGAGGCCTCTCTCAGCAATTCATTGTCAGATTTGTTTGTTTCTTCTTCTTCCTTTTCCAGAGTGGATGACAAAGCAAACGCTTCTTCAGGTTGCATTTCAGATGATCCAAAATCCTCGCTTGTAGCCGGAGTGCTTGGCCTAAAGTCTTCTTTTAACGCTTCAGAGTCCTCTTCCGAGTCTTCAGTCTTCAGTGACTTGGAAGCTACTTCACCTACCATCTTCTCTGTGTCTGAGGGTTCAGTATCTGTATCTGGAATAGCCTTTGAATTAGAACTGTGGTCTTCCTTGGCCTCAGTGGGCTTTGCGGGAGGAACGGCAGATGGGTGCACCACTCCTGATCCTTCGGGAATTGTTTTCAAGTCAGGGCTAAATGTATTTAAAAAAACAGAACAAATCAAGCTATGTTGAGAACTCCACAGTTATTAATTACCTCTTGATGCCAACGGCTGGGATTTCCTGAAGCATTATGGCTTAGTACTGGGAAATCTAACTTACCTACTAACCTCAATTTAATCTTAGGTGAAATGCTTCTTCTTAAGCTACTACTATGGCAAGCAATCTGAAGGGGTTCTTTGAAGGTACTATTCACTACATGTATGCCCTGTTGACCCTGGAGCTGATAGGGTAACCTGAAGGTTAGATCTGAAGGCAGAAAAAATATAAGTACACAGAGAACTTGTGCTCAGGTTGTGAATGAACTTATTTACATTGAGGACAGAAACTTTAATAGTTTATCCAGTAGGCTGTCACTAAGGAACTGAAATGAATCAGGACATATCCACAGGGAATGGAAATATCTACACACAAAAACACATTCAAAGGGCTATGTTTGGAAAGTGACCCTTGAATGTATTCCAAGTGTCTAACAGCTCCCAAGGTAATCTAAATTACAAGACAATGTATGGGATAATACTGCACAGGAAATTTTCAAAAATATAAGCAACTTCAACAACTCTGAGAATCTGTTTTGTTTATTCAATTTCTAACAGCATCCAGCCAAATGCCTTCCGGAAATTGATAAGGAGATCTTCCATTTTTTCTTTGGGACAATCACTTGTAGTGATCTGTGATTTCAAAGACAGTGTCTTTAAATCCAGCTTTGATTATTTAGGAAAGTGGGCTGGAGTGTCAGTACCACTACAGCAGAAGATGATAGTACACCAAATCTGGTATCTATACATTAATGACAGGAATTGTCATTCGTGGGACCAGTACAAGAAACATAAAGCAGACAGAATAACAGACAATTGTGCAAAAAAACACTGTTGTCCTCAGAATCAATGGAAAAGAGAAGCAGACACGTACTGATTGCAAACTGACTTTGTCAACATGAGAAGGTTTTCATAATCTCCTGCAAAAAATTACAGTGGGCAGAGCCCTGCCAAAGCAGGGCCAATTTTAGAAAAAAAATATCCAGTCTCTAACAGGAGACTGCAAAACTGCTCTTTCAAATGAAGACTGGTTTCTCCAACAGCCAAGCGTGAAAGGCCAGACTGCCAGCCAGCAAAGAAGATGGCATCATGAAAACAGAAGGATGGAGTAAAGAGCAGAAGACAGGCTGACTCCACTCTGAACAAACTCACTTGAAATTCCAAAGCTGAACCCAAATCTCCCCAGGCTTTGGCTGGGACTCTTGAGCAGGGATCAACCATCAATGCTTTCATATTCTAGGCAGATGATTGACTCCTAGGGGACACCCTTCCCAACCTTACAAAGTATAATCGTACGGGTGGAAGGGGACTGCAATGTAGAGTTAGCTATACAGTAACAGCAGTCATGCAAAAGCAGGTTTCTAAATTGAAGATTTCCAAGGTGAGTGTAAAATTCCCCCACTTTTTTTTTGCTTTTCACCAATAAAATAAGTTACACTGTGTCTCTACACTGCTGGATCCCCAAATTCAGCCTCACTTATGAAGTAAGAAGTTGTTCAAAGGCTATCCAATCTCCTTAACCAAGGAGGGCATCATTCATGAGCAACCTGTCAAGAACATTTCAAATGATTTTCAAGGAATGTAGGAATTGAACTGAATTCATCTGGGAGTAGAAGAATGCTATTTTAGACAAGAAAAACAACTTGCTGGTTTGGATTCCTCGGAAATCCAAAAGCATTTGATTAAGAATAACAAAACTAGAATTCGTAATCAAGAAAGACAATATGCTAAAGAAATATGAAAAATCAGGAGTAAATAAGCTGCAGGAACTTGACAAGTCCTCTTGATTTCAGGAAGCATTCAAGAGCTTACATGTATAAGACCTTATTCCGCAGTGGTGTCTGGCACTAAGGCAGCCACACGCCCTCCAGACTACTGAGGAACTGGATGAAAAGGACAATCCGCACAGAGCAACGAAAGGCCAAGCTTTGGAAGCCAAACGGCAACATCCAACTTGTTCTCCACTTGAAATTCAGTTCATCTTCAGTCATTTTAACCTGCTTTCATTTGTTGGGAGGGAAGCAGTTTGCTAGAAACGTGTCCACAGAGGGGAAGGGGACAGAGAAAAATATTCAGACCAGCGGCCTGGTCACCTCACTGAGAAGATGACATTTGCTCGCATTTGCTTCGCTTGTTCGTAATTGCCGGCAAACGCTGGAAATGTTTTAAGATTTCGTCAAGCGTGCCTGATCGACTGCAAAGCCATAAATATGGTTCTCATTGGTTCCCAAAAATACTATAAAACAAGGCAATAGAAAAGTTAGCCTTCTTTCTGCATTCCACAGCTTCACAGATTTTCTTGCTTTCATCTCTACTTTTGTGAGAAGCAGCCTTTACAAGTTAACATAGAGGTTCTTCCATCGTAAACTGTGATGTCTGAAGAAATAGCTTAGAAAGTAACAGTTCTGTGTGCCTATGAGCCATATTGTTCCCTCCCTTTGACAGAAATATGCGTGAAGCTGTCTGTGAAGAGTCGCCCTAGAGCACAGCTCCCCCAGTTTAACCCAGAGATACAAGTATTTCCTTCTGATGGAAAATATCGAGACCCATCTTTTACAGGCAAAGAGACAACAGCACCCATGCTAGTGTCCTCCGTATGCAATGAGTAGAGACCATCAACAACTCAAGAGGCTGGATGTGTAGAAGTAAGTACTCTAAAAACAGTATTTTATTAGTTGTAGTAAAATAGAATATACAAAACCTGCTTCAGGTCTACATCATTATGTAGTTCGCGAACACCACAGATATAATTTCAAATGTTCTGGTTGCCTAAAGTACATTTACTTTAAATGTATCTACAATATATATAGATAGGTAAATTATATCTATGTATCTAGAGTAAACTAGGGAAGAGGTGGTTTGAGGTACAAAAGCCATTTTGAGGGGGAAATATTCCTTTTTCATGTATTAAAAATATCCTTGTTCCCTTACTGATCTAGTTATAAATATATAAATAAGTCCAAATACAGTCATTTGAATTCTGTGTTATGTCTCCATGAAATGTAGTATTTCAACCCCTGATCGTAGTTGAGCACTCTGCTTACACACTTTAGATGGTTACAGCTATTTTCTGTTACCTACTGTGTTGCATTCAAATGGCTTGACAAATCACACATCCCAGGTCCCAACTCAACCAACTTGGAAAAATGAATCGCGTAACAGAAGATGTGAAAAGGCACCGGGATTAAAAAGCACTGACATTCAAAAATATATGTCGAATACACAGAACAATATGTGATGCTGTCACTTCTCAGTGCTCATCTGGGTCACAGAAACAAAAGACAACTGGTACGAATGAACTGAGCTACATCCACGCATTCAAATCCCATTTATTCTTTCAACCGCTGTAGCTTTATACCAAGTCACAGGATGGGGCAAAGGGAAGAGTGAAACGCACAGAGAATAAATTATTGAGTCAGCGTCAGTGACTGGTTCTGAAATGCCAGAAGGCTTACCACAAAAAGGAGAGATGAGAATTCCGTTTGCTGTATTCAATCATGATTTAAATCTCTCCCACCCCACCCCACCCCACCCCACCCCAATCCACCCACCCTCTCTCTCTCTCTCTCTCTCTCACACACACACACACACACTTCAGATATCAATGAAAAAATACCTCTCGCTGCTTGGTTCTTGCTTTTTCACCTCTTTTCTTGTAACTTCAACCTGTTAAAAAAAAAGTTCCTTTTTTTATACGCAAGAAACAATATAAATATGTAACTGCCCAAATGCAGAAGCTGGAAAATAATGGTATAGTTATCAAATTCTGTCTATAAATTCTTCAAACTGCATTCTGTTCTACCCCAATTTGAAACCCTGCCCAAACTGCAAATTTCCAGACAGCTGTTTCTCAATCATCCTTCACAAAAACAGTGAAGTGGGCAATGAAAAATTAACACCTGTACACCAAAACGTTAACACTGAAAATTACGAGAAAGTTCTGTATTCAGAGCAATCCTGAATACGCAGGGCTACAAACTAGTCAGAAGAAAGGAAAAAGTTACCAAATAAATGAAGATCACTTACAGCTGAAGGTTCTATTTTTGGCGACCGTGAGATTGTCAACTGCGCCTCTCCCAAACTGTAAGGATACCTTTTTAAGAAGCGACACATAGATGTGGCTGACTCAGCACTATTCAACTGGAGAATTGCCTTCAAAATTAAAAAGTACAGAAAATCAACACGGGAAGTATCTAACCTTGTAATAAAGACTGCATTTATCTAAAGGGAACCCTGAGCGCAAGAACTTCTTTTCAAAAGAGGCGCATTGAAGACGCTAACTTGGGGGGCGGATGGGGGGGCTCAGGCTCCTTTCCAGGGAACTCTGAGACACAATGTCTCCCCATCAGCCCCCTGAAAGAAGCGTTTTGTATGAGTCTGATGTTGTTCTTTAAAGACCAGTGCAATTTTTCAACTCTTTAAAAGATTTTGAACCCCCACCCCAGCCAGGAATGTTCCTTGAAGCAAGCTGAGGGACAGACAACAGTGGTTTATCAAGCTAGGCTGTTCTGTAAGGGCTAGATCCGATATTGGGCTTTTGAACAGAAAGGAAGGGTCACCTTGTTCTTATTTGTTATCACCATGTAATGATCCACTCGTCCAAAGCGAAGGCCGACGCAAAGTATTTCAAGTTCGGAGTACCCCGCGTCTGGCAAGTTCCCCAGATGCACAAACTGGGTGTGCAACGTTTCCGTATTCACCTGAAGGAAAGGCAGGTACGTATATTGGGCTGCGGTTCCTTAATCAGGTTCAACTGACCCTCACGATCTGAGGCTGGGGTGTTTCCTCTTCCTTTCACAGAGGGCAGCTCAGTTTGACAAACAGCACAACCTACTTCCCACCTTCTTTGGCTGCGCAGGGCTCTCCTGGAGTCTGCTCCTTCTTTTCACTCTCTTCTGTGATTAAGGCCATTACTGGTTATCATCAAAACTTTACTTCTGAAGTGATATCAAGACAGAAGACTCTCTACACTGCCCTGTCCACAATAATTTGGTATCACACTAATTTTCCACCGCCTATGCTCTCAACGTGCAGAATCAATTCTTGAACAATTGTATTTTCAATCGATACTTTTCAGAAACATCCATTCTTCACAGGATATTGACTATTTCACGATCCCCCCAAAAAATCTGCTTTGCTCTTTTTTTAACCCCTTTCTCTATCTCAAGGGCCCAGCGTGAGTAACAACAACGCGCTAAGGAGCAACTCTGTTACTTACTTTTGGATTGACATCTTTAATCATCGCAATAAATATAGCTTCCTACAGAAGAAAGGGCCAAGAAAATTTAGCCAATTAGAGGATGTCACTTACTGATTTACAAACCATCCCTTAATCACCCATCTTGTGCTGGCAACCTCCTTAATTTGTCAACCTTTTCCATCCCTCTTCATCACATGTCCCTTTCAGCCATCTTCCAGTTTTCCTTCCAACGTTACCCCCCAAGAGTACCACAATGCGCAACTGATGAAAGGAAGCCAGAAAGCCTTATGTGATAGTAAACACTAACATGAAGGCACCACTAAAGAACTGTATATTCTCAGGTTGCCACAATTCACCAAACCTAACTACGTATTGGGGAGTAATAAGGGACTTCAGTAACAAAAAATCTGCTAGTTCTGCCTCCCCCAACCTAGTGTTCTATAAATATGTGGTTTCTGAGATCCCACTGCCCTCTTTTTGTTTAATTTATTCTTAGCAACCATTCACTAACCTCATTGAGATC
Source organism: Liasis olivaceus (assembly GCA_030867105.1). Taxonomy (NCBI): domain Eukaryota; kingdom Metazoa; phylum Chordata; class Lepidosauria; order Squamata; family Pythonidae; genus Liasis; species Liasis olivaceus. The sequence goes on from CM061354.1 coordinate 1,550,434, forward strand.
CTTCAGCTCAGGTGCCAAAGTAATGCAAAGCTGGTTCCTTTCCACCCACATCGGGAAGCAGGTATAAAATTTCACCATGGAATCTGCAGATTTGCGACTTATTTCTATGTATGCCTTTTTAAAAATAAGGAATTTTTATCAGTGGCCTGAAACCAAATGACCTCTTTCTTCCAAATGTCGGCACTGGGCAGAATAATTAGCCACTTTCAAACATTAATTAATTTAAAGAACAAATGAACAAATATATTTTTCTATTCAAATGCCCTAGGCAAATTGTTCAGTACCTTCTTATGTGAAGACACAATTAAAATATCTTTAACTTTCCCAAAGGGCTTGGTTAAGTTGGAAATCTCATCCAGAGTTAGCCCGGTCTCAGGGAGACTGGAAATCACCACGACACACATCTCTTCTGTCTCCTGGAAAAACAGAAACTGCAGATCAGAACCTTTACTGGGAAAAATGAACATTCTCCTGCCATTTTCTCCTTCTCAATTTCCTGGCACCCATGAGAAACCACTGTGGATCTTCGCTGGCACTGAGCCACAGGGCACAGGAGGGACAAAAGAGCAACTTCTCTGGAGTGGTGCAAGGGAGCGGTGAGGTTTCTCTCTACTAGAAGTGGGAAAGCTGGGAGCGGAGGTAGACGGAGTTCCCCTTCTCCTCCCCAGCCTTTCTCATCCCAGTAGTCCAACCCAAAAATTTGAAATTTGGGAAATTCAGAAAAATAGCCCTCTTCTGGAAGGAGACAACATTTAGGGAAAAAAAACTTGTACAGAGTATTAAAAGTTTTTAATATGGAATATTTATGGCATTTTTAAATATGACAATACCTGCACATACTAACGGGGTAAAAATCGTATGTTGGTGGGTATCAAACTATATCCAACTCGTTTTTACTGAAATAACAACTCTCTCTCTAATCCACTATTTGTGAAATTCGCTGATGTAACACAGGGTGCAGCAACTTGCAACCTTCTCAATTTTTCTTGAAGTGAGATATTCCACCTTTGAGTCAGTGAAGCTATACTGTTTGTCTTGTAGTAGTCTACACCAAACTATGCCTTACTCTGCAAACTTCGTAAATCCTTTAAATAAATAGCACAATTGTACAGTACGTTATAAATGATGCACTTTACGTCAGCAAAACTATGGAAGCACTATGCACACTCAAGGTTCCCTATGATGTTCAGATTTTCTCCGTGGAGGGCCCTGCTTGTTTCCACTTATTATCAGTAAAAGAGATTCCTGCCTCCCTTCAGGGAAGGGAAGGTTGTGACCTGCTATCTCCTACGATCGGCCACTGTACAGAGCTGGGACAAAGTATGGAAGCCTTTTAGTTCACTGTTAAATGTAAAGAGACCCAGGACTACAAGGTAGTCAGGAATGAGAAAGAAACAAGGAGGGAGTGAGACTCAGATTAGTCTAAGTTATACAGCTCATTCTGGAGACCCAGTATTAAAGTTAACATTAGAGAGACATACAGTTTCCCTCTGACAAAAATGCAATACTGCAACGCAGGAAGTGGACCAACCGCACTGCATATTAACTTCCTGTCCACAGGCAGTTCTATGCACAGCTGAAAATGTGTGCCCGGAGAGGATAATGGTTTGGCGGCAAGGAAGTAATGCCAGGGCTTCTTGATTCAGTGGGAGTTTCCAACTGTTTTGAAGAACAAGGAGGATTACCTTGAGGACAGATTCAGCTGCTTCAGGATTCTTAACAGCTTCTGGCGTATCTGCATTTTTTAAAAAGAAAGGGGAAAAAAACTTAAACAATTCTCACTGGTTTAAGAGTTACTTGGGAGAGCCATCAAGAATCCAGATTCCTTGGGGTAGCGGGAGGGTGGCGCACCGGTCTGTCCTCCTCATTCTATAAACTAGTGTTTCTCAGCCTCTTTAAGATGTGTGGACCTCAACTCCCAGAATTCCCCAGCCAGCCTTGCTGGCTGGGAAACTCTGGGAGTTGAGGTCCACATATCTTGAAGTGGCTGAGGTTGAAAACCACAGGTACAGACTGTCCTCCTGTCTCTCTCCCTCAGCAAATCCTCTGCATGTCCACACACTCCACCATCACCCAGCCACTGCTCCTGAGGAGTGGTGCCCCAAACCTCACGCTATCCGTGCGCAAAGCTCAGCCCATCAGAATCTCCAGAGCCAGCTGCCCTTGGAGGCTTGTGCTTCTGCCAGCAGCTGAAGGGGATTCTCCTTGCCGCTGGAGATGAAAACTCACAGCTGCCCACACTGCCCTCCCCCCAACAAATGGGGACCCAGGAGGCAGGTACCCCAGCCATGCAGACCTAGACAACGCCGTCTGCAGAGGGGGACAGGGAGAGCAGCGGATTCTAGAGCTTTGGAGGACCACGCTAAGAAAGCTGGAGAGCTGCATCCATCCCTGGCTTAGTGATCTGCCCGCACCTGACGTAAGGATACCTGGTAGGTCTGCTGGGCTGCTTGACTCCTTAGCCTTAGATTCTCCAGCCTGGCTAGGTTCCACAGCATTCTGGCTTTTAAGAGATTCCTTGGATTCTGCCACCTTCTTAGCCCTAAGGGGTTCTTTGGCTTCAGAATCCCCCATTTTGCTGGGTTCTGTGACCTTCTTGGACTTCAGAGATTCTTTGGTCTTGGATTCGCCTACTTTCTTATGTTCTGTGACCTTCTTGGACTTTAGAGATTCTTTGGCCTTGGAATCTGTCACCTTCTTGGCCTTTGAAGGTTCCTTTGCTTTGGGTTCTCCAATTTTCTTGCTCTTTATACATTCTTTGTCCTTGGATTCTACAGCCTTCTTGGTCTTTAGAGGCTCTTTTACCTTGGAGTCTACAGGTTTGGGGGATTCTGTGACCTTTTTCGTCTTTAGAGGATTTTTTGCCTCTTCAGATGATGTGGTATCTGCAGTATCATTTTGTTTTATGACTGTTGCTCCAGTCTTCTTGGCATCCATATTTTTTTTCAGTTTTACAGCTACCTTTGACTCCCCACCCTTTTGAGTTTTTCCGGGCTTCTTGGTATCAGTTTTTGCTGTGGTCAGATAAAGCATTTGTTTTTATGGTTACAGAGATTTCTTGGAGCAATACCATTAAATCAGTGTTTTTCAAACTTGGCAAGTTTAAGATCTGTGGACTGGAGAATTCTGGGAGCTGAAGTCCACACATCTTAAAGTTGCCAAGTTTGAAAAACACTGCATTAAATCCACTGATGAACCATGGTCAGGTAAGATTAAAATATCCAGCATAAAAATATAATGTGGGAGACTTCAAAACTGTGATCATTGATCTCACTAATAACTAACTGTAGTTTGCACTAAAAATATTAAAACACGAACAGAAAACCCATCAGAGCTGTTCTACAAACAACTCTAAGTATGGACTGTCCATATGTCTCTACTGAGTTGGAAATATCACTCTTAAAATGAAGGCTCAGGGGCCAGGGGTTGATCTTGGCTATGCACACAACCATGCTCAGTCTTAGAATATGCACCTCTACTAAGGGTGGGGGCACTTTACAACAATCTGAAAGAAGTGCTGCAGACCTCAAGCAAGCACCCTCCGCTATTTAAATCCAGCTTTCACATGAGCCTGAAAAAAGTTGTGGCTGTTTTAAAGAGCTGACTCTGATACTCCAGCTCGAAGCAGCAGCACCTATTTTCTGGTGTGCGAGGAAGCCTGAGAAAAGGCGGGCTGCTCTCATACGGCCCAAAGCCCTTCTTCGGAATCTTCAAAGGGTGCCCAGCCCTAACACCTGCCTGCCTTATGGCGACCATGCTGGACCGCTGCGATTTGCTCCCTGCTTGCCTTTGGAGAGTGCTGAGAAATCAAACTGCCACAAATGGTGCCGAGCGGGACTGGCCAGAGGACCGAGCACGTAGTATTCGGCAACTGAGTGAAACTAGCTAAATGGGTTTCCTTGGCTTAATGGGCACCCTTCCCCCCTTTAGTCTGATTAAGTGAGGGTTTGCTACATAAATGTTTTAAAACAAATAATAACGTTAGGCATGTCTGAATCCAGTCACTGACTGATTATGTGCCATCAAGTTGGGTTGACTTTTAGTGACCACACGGACAGATTTTCTTCAGGACAATCCATTCATACCAACAACAAAATAATCAAAAAGCGAGCAAAATGAACTTCAGTTCTGCAAATTTCAGCTACTCTGTATTTCTCTGAAAAGTATATCCCCCAACAGTAATTGTATAAATCACCACTCTGCAGGATCTGCCCTCCCCCAAGAACAGCTCCTCCCCAATCTCTATGCAGCCACCTGCTTCTTCAGCACATTCCCATCCAGCAGCCCAAGTCACCAGACTGTTTGGTGTGGGTTTAAAAAAAATATCAGATATATTTCTCTAATTTGGGGTTGAAAATTCAGGAAAACACACACAGGCACAAACACACAGAACATCTAGAAAATGAAGAACTTACAGGTAGAAGGCATAGGAGAAATCATTTTTACCACAGATGCAATTTGCTCTTTCCTAAAGAGAAAAAAATAACAGTTGAATTCATTTCCATTCACCCTCCTAGGAGCATACGTCAAAAAGCTGATATATCATTTGAGAGTCCAGAGTAGCTAATTGTCTTACTTCATATTCATGGGAGAATCCTTGACATTCTGTGCAACCTTCTTCTCATTTCCTTTGCTCTGAAAATAAAAGGAAGTAATTTTTATGCTCTGCAAAACAATACGCCAGATTGTTTTGTATTTAACAATACAGTATTTGGGGAATACACCCCTTTACTTCTGTCAAAATAAAACAAAAACAATATCTCACCCATTCATTATTCTGTAGGAAATCAAATTGCAACCCTTGGATTTCTGACAGCTAAGCCAATCAAAGTATCTCTATACAATACTAAGCTGTAATCCAGTAACATTGTATGATGTTTATCCTGACGTGGGATCTGGTATCTCTGGTTCCCTGCCCACCCCCCTTCCAATCAGGCATTGGAAACCAAGAATGAACATGCTTACAAATTCTGGTTTGTTCAGAGTAACGTAAGCCAGAATTCTTGGTCCACCTGATTTAATACACAGACATTGAGTGGAGCCATCTGGAGATATTATGCTTGTGCCTGCCAGTTTTAAATACCCACAAACCAAATAGCCAGTTTTGATTTTAGTCCAGCTGAAGGAACTGCCTGAAAACCCTGAGCAAATGGGAAATGCACAAAGCTTACAGTAATACAGATAGGATGTGAGCAATGTGACCAGAGTAAAAGGAGCAGCAGTTACATGCCTGGAAGGTGGACTATAAAGATTTTGTGTTTTTTTAATGTTAGACTCTGAAAAGACAAAGAGGAACTAGGGCACGCTCAAGCAAGATTTCAAAAAGTTCATTCTTGGCACCATCAGGTAAAGTTTACAACTGTATGACGGAGGGACATATGTGGGTCATAAACTGTGCTTAGAGAGGGCAACATGTTGGTAGATTTAAAATTATTCAGGAGAAAGATTAGCAAACTTCCCTGGAACCAAATGTACAATGAAATTTTTGAAAAAGCAAAACAATTGCTTGGATTGCAGTAATTGGAGGAATTATGAAATCTGGAGGCACATGCATATTTGCATACTGGATCTGGCTTTGACAATAAGGCCAAAGGAATCCTTCCGGCATTCACGGCTATCTCACTACAACAGAAGATCTGCCAACAGTCGCTGCTCACAGATACGTCATCTGACCACCATTACCTAAATTCTCATCTCCTAGTTAATTATTGCAATGTGTGGTATGTGCAGCTCCCTCTGAAACCTGTTGGGAACCTTCATTAAGTAAAGAATATAGCCATCCTCAGATCAGCCCAGTTTTGAAAAAGTTTCAGTGGCTGCTGGTTCACTCCCAGGAGGCTGACACCTATCAAGAGTCCAGACTCCCACAACCCCGCCAGCACTTCAGGTCGTCTGCTGAAGCCCTTTCCCACCTGCCTCTTCCCTCCTCTGGTGTTAACCACAGAGAATGCTTTTGGGTCATGATGCCTTGCTGGCTTTCAGGGGTTCTCCAGATGTTGCCACATTTGGAAGGTTGGCGGGAGTTGTAAGTCAGCAACATTTGGAGTGCCCCGTGGTCCCTTTCCTGCTTTAGACAAAAACATTTAATTGCTCAGGCATTTAATATGTTGTTAATTGCCATGGGTATGTTTTAATACAACTGTTATTCTGGCCTGTCCAAATTGCCTTGTTTTTAAAGCAGAACTAAAGACAATGTAGAAATATTTTGAACAACAAAATGTATCCACAAACCCTTCTCTTTCACAATAGGTTTCTGCTTACCTGACTGGAAGCAGCTCTGGGTTTTTCCGCTACACTTATTTTGACATGCTTGCCATTAACAAGAACAGGAACTGTTTCACTGTATTTGACAGCTGCTATTACAGCTTCCTTATAGTTCATTTCAAGGTAAGCCTAAAGAAAAGAGAATGTTTCTTATGTAAGATCTTGCTGATATTTTATTCCAGCCACATACCAGCTTTCTATTCAAACATCCAACAGAAATTATTAACAATAATTAAAATGCAGTATGCAAACATTAAAGACAAATCAAAATCAGTATTATTTATCCTTAAACTTGTATCATTTACAGAGGTTGCTCAGCAATTTGTGACAAAACACTGAAGGAGAATTTGGGGAGTCAAGTTAAAAGAAACATAAAATAAATAAAATATAAAACTAGTATTGAAGATATTAAAACTGTAACAAGAACAACTAAAAAGAGTAACAATCAGCAATTAAATGTCTGTTTTACAAGGTTATTTTAAGGCTTTTTACAAAGCCAGTGGGGGGGGGGTCATCTCCCAGCTCAGCTCAGTGAAGAGAGCCTTCTGTAACAGGAAGTGTCGCTTTTAGATATTTTATTTAAGCCCATAACTGCCTAACGGGACAACATTTCCAGGAAAGGAATAGGAAACTGGTTTTCCAATCCCTCATTACGTATTCTCACCAAGTGTGACTGTTTTGCTCAGTCCATATAAATCACCCCAACAGCTCTACTGTAGTTTAAAGAACGGATACTGGACACACACGCAGCAAAGAAAAAGGGTAGGTTCTGTGAATGTCCACGTCTGACCACCCAAAGAACAACAGTTACAGCTAAGCAATTTATGCCTTCTCCATCTTACAAAGAAGCGTCACGTGAAAACCCTGATCGATCAAAACCGTGATGGGTGGTGGGTGTCATTACCGAAGGGCCCATCTGGTGATGACCATGGCATATGGAAGACTGCAACTTGGAAGGTAAGAGGAGCACAGGGTAAGGAACAAGAATTAACAAATGAAATAGCAGAAAGTAATAGAAAGGAGAGGCCTGTAGGTCTGAATTAAAGTGGTGTGATCATAGGAGGAGCTGAATCTTGATGCCATTTAGGGAGTCTATATAAAAGTAGAAACATGCAGGTTGGCAATAGCTGTCCATCCTGCTCTTGTGAATAGAGACAGTGGGAGAACCAGAAGAAAAACCGTGCAACAATTCTGAAAGAACACAGTCCAGGGGGGGAAACATGAGACAACATGAATGGATGGGTGGGAAGGAGATGAGAGAACAGATAAGGAAGGGCTGAAGCATTCAGGGACCCAAAAATGAATGGGAATGGTGAAAGGTGAGTATCTTCACAGAAAAAAGTATGTGGTTTCAAATACGCAAGCATAAATCTATTCATGGGTACACACAGCAGATGTAGGAATCTAAAAGCAGGGCTGATTTTATTGTTTATTGAAAGACCGAGAGAATTAGTAAAAGATAAAATCATACAGTGATGCAATAATGATGAGAGGTTCCGAATTCAGGACAGACTACTTTTTGGTAGTGCCAAGATGGATCTTGGGAATTAGCAGATACAGGAGAAGTATTAGAAAACAGATGAATCTCCCAACAGAACAAATGGAAAGCGGAAGTAAGAAGAGAGTATGAAAACTGAAAATGATAATGCTATACAGCATTCCAGTAATGTGTGGAATTATGCTATTGAGAAGTATGAAAAGGGTGCTTGGTGAAATGATGAAACCAAGGAGCTGCGGATGAGAAATACGTGCCTAACAGAAAGATTACCGCAAAAAGTGAGGATCAAAGTTACTGAAAAGTGTAGAGACATAAAGCAAATTACAAAAGATGTAGTCAAAGACAGCAAAGAACAATGAAGATCAAAAGAGGCAGAGAAATCCAAAGCAATTTTGCTGGAAATTAAAAAAAAAAAGACAGAAAGAAACGGTTTTGAAAATGGAAGAAAAGCTAGACAAATGCCTCCAGCAGAGTGAATGGAATTAAAACTAAAACTGATGAAATGATTTGGGGTTATCTGTATGGGAATAATAGTGATATATCAAAGAGTGACATTGAAATGAATGCTAATGTCCAAGAAAAAAAGATTAAAAGGATGTCATAAATGCTGGGAAAATGTTAAAAAATAGTAAGGTTGCAGAGAAGTGTTAAAACATGGATGTGGTTTGCTTATGGAGTGGCTATTCAACTTAGCGTGTGTGCCTGACAATTGGAAAAATGCTACACAAAGTTCCCCCACACAAAGAGAAAGGTGGCGAGAGGGAATACAGAATCACACAATTGTAGCTGAAAGGGTTCAAGAGGCGACAATGAGAGAGGCTGGGAAGTGAACGTGGCTGTATACTGAGCAGGAGATGAGCGGGTCACTGAGAAATGTATGAATGTGAGAAAAAACATATTGCATACTTGTTAAATTAGAGAAAGCACAGAATAAATAGATTTGAATTATGGAATGTCTTCTGTATGTAGTTGAAGGTGGGTGGCTGAATACATTAAGAGCAAGATAGGATGGAAGTAAAGGATGTGTGATGTTCCTTTAGTTGTTTGAAGTATTCACGGATACACATAAAAAATGCTTCTAATTATCATAGCAGTGCTTTGGTTGGAGACATTAATGGGTAGGTACTGCACTACTGCCTGAGAATTCAAGTGATCTGCAGGAAATGTCAGATTTTATGACACAATCAGGTGTGCAGATTTGAAAATTAACGTGCTGAAGACCGAAGACAGAGAAAATGAAACAATAATTGCAACTTATACATGAATGGCAAAAAACTAGAGCAAATAAATGAATATGTGTGGCTAAGTATAATGTTTCCTCAAGAAAATAGAGAAAAATTTTAGATGTGCAAATATGAATAGAAAATAGTGGGCAGTAGGTAGGTGTTGAGAGGAATGAATGAATGATGGCTGTGTATAAGTACCTGCTTCTGCCCATGATATAACATGGAGATGAGAGTTGGTTATGTCTGGAGAAAAATAAAAATAAGTTGAGTGCAGTAGGAATAGGCCATTTAAGAAATGTGTGTGAGAGAGGATCAAGAATGAAGGAGTGCTGAATAAATGTGGATTAAATACAAACGTGAATGACCATGCAGAATAAATATACTGAGGAAGTTCAGTCATACAGACCAAATGATGGAAAGCAAATATATTTGCAAATAACAAATATATGAAGGAAGATGAAGACTGAGAAAATGGTGACTAGATGGAGCTCATTAGATCTTTACAAAGAGAGGTAAGAAGGTTAAAGAACAAAGGGAATATATGCCACAGTGGGTGGATATGGTGAAAACAAGGATGGCTTGTAAGGGCACAGACGTTTAGTAAATGGGGTTGGCATAAACTAGAATTAGCTGTATTTCCTGTCTTTTTCTTGCTTCATTATCTTCACTTTTTTTTTTTTTTTGCTATTCCTTACCTCTTTTTTGCTCTTTACATAACACTGCTTACCCTGAAAGTGAGTAGCCTATTGGCTACATATGTATGCAACAAACAGAAACCTAGCCTTGTATTTTCCTGTGGTATCGCAAGCCATTCAAATATACCCACTCTAATGTAACTTTGCCAAAAAAAAAATGTGCATTTTACCAAAACAAACATTAAAAATTTGAGAAGCTGCTTACCTCATTTCTACAACGGTCAACTAGGATGTCACTAACTTTTCCAAAAGGCTGAACTATTTTCTTAATGTCATGGTCTGTAAAACCATCATCTGGTAAATCAGATATTTGAAGAACAGTCCCCAAACTCCTGGATTTACTTGTCCAAAACTGCAAATGATTTTTTTTAAAAGCAAATTTTAAATGATTTCTCACATTTGCTCTCTCATATATAAATACCAACACACGCAATCAAAAAAAGCTAAGAGGGTACAGCTAACTTAAAAGAGACTAATAGCAGGGCAACAATGGCTAAAATCTACTAAGCACCTTCCTTAAAATCCATTGAAAGAGCCTCAGACAATGTTTATATAATTACATTCCCATCTTCAAGACTTTACACAATTGAACAGTCGGAAGGCAGTAACAGGTTTTTCAAGATGAAGTGACGCCCCTTACACACCGAGTCAGCATAACTGTTAATGGATCAGGCCCTTTGGGCAAGGAGCAGATTCAATAAACTCTTGCCCCACCCATGGGGCCCCCAGAGCCCCTCCAAGAGCTGTCAGCAAATTGCAATTTCTAATGTGGAAGAAGAGGGAAATTATTACATATGTGATGAGTCATCCTATTAGCAATATTGAGTGAATTTATTTTCATTTCAATTTAAAGTCAATCAAATCTAATCTGATTCCATCTGGTCCCACCAAAACTCACAGCATGCCATTAATCAAGACTGGCCCCCAGCCCAGCAAAAGCTGTCAAATGGGGCTCTAGTTATGGAAGGCTGACTCCCCCAAGCACTTCTCTAGGGAAACACACATCCCTGAACGGACAGCCACAATCGCTATCACATTAAAACTAAATATCAAACAAAATGCAGATAACCTACCTTACTGAAAAGAACGTCTGTTTCGTTTACTGGTGCTCCCGTAGGCAGTTTCTTACATTTTCCCTCAGCTACGATTCCTTCTTTGTTGGATCCATCAGCAGCCTCAGGGACCTTAGTTTTATTTTCAGACGAGGTGTAACGGGAAAGTCCTTCTCTCTTGTATGGCTTTGGTGGAATCGTAGGATTCCCGGTCTTCACGTCTCCAAAGTCAGGTGATGTTCTTCTTGCTCCTGAAAACCCCTGGCTGAACGCTTGTTTATGAAAATGTTCGACAAAGCGAGGTCCCAAATATTTCACCACCACTTCCAAGGCCTTATCTGGGGGAAGAAAAGAAAGCACAACGCTTTCAAATGGATTCACTGGTCTTGGCCATTTTAAATACCAGGATACCTCATCTCAGACAAAGCAAGTGGTCCCCCAAATTAAAATAATACATTAAATACTGTTTTAATTTTTAGTAACAAAAAGACAAACACGTAAAATAGTAGAAAAAGTAATCTAAATCATTACTTGGCTTTAAAACACTGAGGAAAACACAAACGTTTTTGGAATGAACATAAATTGTACTAAAGACAATGCAGACTGGGGGGGGGCTGCAGATCACCACTCTCCGACACACCAGCCATGTATAATGATACCATGAGACAGAGGCTTATACACCGAAACATAAGACGAGGAACGTAGTAGGTGCAATCCAGTGCACTGAGGAGTGTTCAGAGCTCTACACTGGAGAAATCAAACAGCCTTTACACAAGAGTATCAAGCCAAAAGAAAAGAAGTCCAGATGCCATGACTCGACTTCCAGATAACTCCAGATTTTAAACATTAATTTTGTTTGACTCTGAAGTTTTAGGAATGCTCAAAGGGCCACTACAGTATTTGGATGGTGACACAGCGGTCTATACCTAAGTGAAAAGGCTGAGAAACCCTTCCCAAGGAAGAGGCTACGCATGGTTAATACATTTACAGTGAAACAGACGTGGCACAGACAAACCTGAATCCTTGAAATCTGCTATGCTACAAAGAACAATAAAGATTTCCAGCTTTCAAGTTAATGGAGAAAGCTGAAGAGCAGTTCTTTCCTATGAAAGGAGCCAACATCAAGTTGTCCTACGCTGTCCCTTGGCTGTATGCACCATAGTTGCACCAACCCTGGAACATCTATACCTTGATGTTCGTTTGTTTTCATTTATTTAATCAAGTTATATGGCCACCCACTCTCCAAAGTGCTTCTGGCCAGCTAACAAGACATGAAAAACAAAAATCAATAAAAATAGTAAAATTAAGAACAAACAGGCAATCCAGCTGTGAAACCACACCATACCATCTCCCAAGAGAGGCACATCTAACATCCCAGCCTGAAAAAAGGTCTTTAGTGCCTTACGAAAGGTTAGCAGGATCAGGACCAATTGAATCTAGTGTGGGGGAATCATTCCAGACAGAGTGGTCACTGCCTCCCAGAAAAGGCACGCTTCCTAGGTCCAGTCAGATGTCACTGGGAAGGGCCTGGAATGTGCCCAATCTGGAAAAGTGTGTGGGAAGGGGTGATGTACCTGGGGACAGGCAGTCCCGCAAGTAACTCAGCCCTATGCCACACAGCACTTTACGAGTGATCACTAGCTCTTTGCATTGCACCCATCAGCCTACCGGGAACTGGTGCAGCTCATGAAGTAGTGGGTAAGTATCCATGTCACTACATTCTGGACTCACTGCAGCTTCCAGGTGGTCTTCAAGAGAAGCTCCACATACAGCTTATTGCAGTAAGCCAACAGGGAGGTGACTAAGACAAAAGTGACTGTGTTTCCCCCTTTGCCCATATCCAAACTGTTAGTAAAGCTTTTGGGCACTCCAAATTATTGTGTGTCCACTTCCACTTACTCTGTTTTTAGTATACAAAGTGTTTTTTTAAATACATACTCTAAAAATTTGCAATGAAAATGACTGCCTAAAAAGGCCAGCAAGTAAATCAGTGCCGTTTTCCACTCCAGCGAGTTTACCCAATTACTTTCTCTCTCTTAAAATGAGCACTGCCTTTAGCCAAAGTTAAAATGGGATAGATCTGGCTGCCCGAAAGCAAGCATCTATCTTACCTGGAGATCTAATCAACCTTCTGGACCCCCTCTCTCTGCTGGAAGATCTTCGAAACCATGAACCGGAGTTATGAGGTCGCCATGGAGACCTTGACCTGTGTCTGAGATTAGACAGTTGTCTTGGACTTCGACTCCTTTGCCTGCTTGATCTGTGCCTGGGACTCCTGGATCGTGACCGGGTTCGACGTCTGGCATGCCCAGAACTGGAACGTCTTGAACGCTTGGGGCTAATGCTGGCAGAACGCCGCCTGAGTGTATTGTTTTCATTTCTGTCACCCTCACGTCTATGGACAAAGAAGACAGAAAAAATATATACGTTACCTAATGGTTTCAGTTCAATGTGAAACTACCTTAATACAGGTAGTCCTCGCTTAACATCCATTTGTTCAGCGACCATTTGAAATTACAATGGGGCTGAACGAAAGGACTTACAACTGGTCCTTGAAGTTCCAGCTGTTGCAGCAACCCTGCAGTCACGTGAACAAAATTCGGGCCCACCCGCATTTACGACCACCTTCTGGCCACCCACCTACCCACTGCTGCCAGCTGCCCCCGCCACCCAGCCCTGCCCGCCACCCCGCCCACCACATTGTGTGCCACTACTGTACCAGCCGGGGCCTTCTTCACACTGCCTTCTTTCACACTGGTGCCACCAGGGCTTCTCCTGTGCCCAGCCAGGGCCTCCATTTTTCGAGGCAGGCGTGTGAAAGAAGGCCTCAGATGCAAAAGAGGGACCCTCCTAGTCAGGTCCTTCTTTCACAAAAGAAGGCCCTGGCTGGGGCACGAGAAAGGCCCCGGCAGCACCAGTGCAAAGGAAGGCAGGGTGCAGAAGGTCCCGGCCAGTACGGTAGTGGCACGCGGGGCGGCAGTAGGCAGGGCTGGGCAGCAGGGGCAGCTGGCAGCTGGGCGGCCAAAAGGGCAGAGATGGGAGGGAATAGGCAGCTGGGGGAGTTGAAGGGGAGACAGTCCCTTACTTTGGAAGAACTGAGGCTTGGGGCTTGGAGGGACCAAGCTGGGAATGGCTTGGATTGGGGTGGGTCCTTGGCTAACGACTGATGGGATTTGGTTAACGATGGCAACGGAGAGTGCCTGGATTGCCGTCGCTAAGCAATGCAGTCATGTGACGTCTCACTTTATGACCGCACTGCTTAGCTACAGAAATTCTGGTCCAAATTGCCATCATGACTCAAAGACTACCTGTATGTGGGGGTTTTTGTGCCCTTGGTGGAAACCTAAAATGTTAAGTTATGACACAGAATTAATGAAAGGGTTCATTTAGAAGAGTTTGAACATTTTATTCCTTAAAATGACTGACATTTCTTATAGAATATAGAGGCTCTTTCACTTATTTTTTGGGAATCTGGATTCTATCTCAAGCACTTCCAGAGAGATTCACAATACATGTAGTCCTTGCCTAACAACAACTGGGATCGGCAACTCCGTAGCTAAGCAATGCTGTCATTAAGTGAGACATCACACGACAACAGACTTATGACCTCACTTCTGCCATGGTTGTTAAGTGAGTCACCGTGGGTTATTATGCAAGACATCATGTGACCACAACTGGCGATTTTACTGCCAGCTTCTCCATTGACTCTGCTTACTGGAAAGCCAACTATGAAACGTGCAAATGGGAATCATGCGACTATGGGAGGCTGTGACAGTCGTAAATGCCTGCCAACTGGAAAGCACCCAAATCTCAATCACATGACCGCAGGGACTCTGCAATGGTTGTAAGATTACTTTTTCACTGCTGTCATATCTTCAAATGATCACTAAACAGGGCAGTCATTAAGCCTGTAGCTAGAAGAAGACATGGACCTAGTGATTCTAGACAGCGCTAAAAATCAGAGTAAGGAGAGATAAATAACAAGGTTGCCATTGAATTTAGCACTATTTGTCATCGACAACCTTAATGAGAATTAAAAAGCCCGTATACGTCTATGGCTAAAACAGGGTTCAGCCAAAACCTTTCAGTTTTATTACAGATACTAATTGCCATTCTGAACATGCAAGAGAAGCACATGCAATTCTTCAAGTATCAAACAGGTAGTTACTGTACGTCACTACTTCTCCAAAAACTACAGTCTATAGCTATGATAAACAAAGAACAAAAGGCAGATGCAACTCTATGCGCACTTTTGCAACCTCTTCCAGCAACAACTGCCATGCAACCACTATGGTTTCCAGGTTTCTGTCATTCTTTTCATTAATATGCTGTAATTCACTAAAATGTCTTTGGGAAAAAGCAAGAAAGAAGGCAATCACATCCCCACAGGTGCAATATAAAGAAAACATAGTTTTAAGCTACCTTTTTGATGATGAATGGGATTCTGGATTCCAATCAGGATATCTATTTAAAGAATAAAACTATTAATAAAGAAACTTGGAAGCTTTTATATTATTTTCCTTAAAACATACTAACTTGAACTGAAATGACTGATGTCCCCGTTTTCACCGTCTGCCTAGCTGTGACTTTTACAATTTCCCCGCTGCAGGCATGCTGAACTTCAGAACGCTGCAACCCGTTTCAAACTATTTGCCCATGTCCTATAGAACTGTTCAATGCTAGGCTGAGAACTTGAACTCATTCTTTCCAATTGTTCCTACAGGTATAGGTCAGTACTTTGGCAAAATCCACAGATCCACATTTTCCAAGGTTTGATTTAACCTGACAATATTTTTCCACTGACATAAATAGCCAACCTGTCCATGAACCGCTGGCTGACTTACATATTGGCTACAGTTATGTGAAAAGGTTCCCACCTTGTCTGACTCCTCTCATCTTCCTATGACCATAAATTATCCCAGGCACTATAGAGCTTCTCTCTTGCTCAGTCTCATGATGTCTCATTAAATGTATGAAACAGCAGCTCCAAGAATGGAACAAACCCTTTCAGAGGGATCATGCCGCAAATGAAAGTTCCAATAAATTTCTTTCAAAAATACTGCAGGAGCAATGATGTAGAAATGTCACTATATAAATAATGACTTGCTTTATTCAAGTATTAATTAAAATGACTATTAAAAAAAGATGGGAAACCACATTCTCCATAATTTAGAGAAATCAAATGAAAACTCTTACTGTTGGCGTAGCTGGCGGCAGCTTTCAAGGTGCGTAGTAGAATTCTGATGCTGAAGCCAGTCCTACAGAGAACAAGCATCCACGAGTCAAGACTAGGATTAGCACTGATCATTACATTTACTCCCTACCTTTCTTCCGAGATCAAGGCAGCACAGACAGATCTGTTCTGCCTCCCTCCACCATTCATCCTCACAGCAACCTTGTGATTCATGCTCAGTTTGTCTAGAATTCAGAAAGTCTCACACTGCTTCGGTGAATGTGAGAAGGCAGACTAGGATACCCATGTTGAAAAGCCATTACATCAGCCTCTGAAGAGCGCTGCATTCGCTGATGATTTCAGCCTGCCCAGCACATCACAGCTCAATTATATGCCACCCAAGAAAGAAGCACCAATACTTAACCTGCAGTTTTATGCAGGCTCAAAAAAAATGAATGTATGAATAGAAACAATGCAACTATCAGAGAGAGAAAAAGGGAGGACAGGCGCTGCTGTCCTCGGTATGTGCTCTGGTCCCCTGGACCTGAACAGCAATGCCCAGGGCTTCATGGCTGGAACAGAATACAGGGTGAGTGGAAAAGTGGGGAGAAGGTAAGCATTTTGAGCAAACTGAAGATGTGGCATGTCTTCTCGGCTACTAGGAGCACACTGCCTTGATTCACTGACTTCTGTGAAGTCCCAGGAAATAATAGCGTCCATGTTCCATCATGACTATCAACGGCAAGCATCTTGCTACCAATTCATTCAAATCACCAGGTTTGCATAAAAAAGGTCCAGACAAGAGTCCTCCTTTCTGACTGCCCCAGAACTATGACACCCCCTTTCCAGGATCTCACAAGGTGTTCCATTTCAAATGGCCTCTCCCACCCATACGGCATTTATCAGGAACAGCATTTTTTTAAAAAAGCTCAAAAACATGCTTTGCAAGCTACACCTTTTAAATAAATGAGACACAGATTCACTTAAGATACAGTCATGTGAAAAAGAAAGTACACCCTCTTTGAGTTCTACGGTTTTACGTATCAGGACATAATAAAAATCATCTGGTCCTTACTAGTTCTCAAAAGTAGGTAAATACAACCTCAGATGAACAACAACACATGACATACTACACCATGTCGTCATTTATTTTGCAAAAAGAAAGCCAAAATGGAGAAGCCGTGTGTGAAAAACTAAGTACGCCTTATGATTCAATAGCTTGTAGAACCACCTTTAGCAGCAATAACTTGCAGTAATCGTTTTCTGTATGACTTTATCAGTCTCTCACATCATCGTGGAGGAATTTTGGCCCACTCTTCTTTACAACAGTGCTTCAGTTCATTGAGGTTTGCGGGCATTTGTTCATGCACAGCTCTCTCGAGGTCCCGCCACAGCATTTCAATCGGGTTGAGGTCTGGACTTTGACTGAGCCATTGCAACACCTTGATTCTTTTCTTTTTCAGCCATTCTGTTGTAGATTTGCTGGTGTGCTTGGGATCATTGTCCTGTTGCATGACCCAATGTTGGCCAAGCTTTAGCTGTCAGACAGATGGCCTCACATTTGACTCTAGAATACTTTGGTATACAAAGGAGTTCATGGTCGACTCAACGACTGCAAGGTGCCCAGGTCCCGTGGCTGCAAAACAAGCCCAAATCATCACCTCTCCACCACCGTGCTTGACAGTTGGTATGAGATGTTTGTGCCGATATGCTGTGTTTGGTTTTCGCCAAATGAGGCACTGTGCATTATGGCCAAACATCTCTGCTCTAGTCTCATCTGTCCAAAGGACAGTGTTCCAGAAGTCTTGTGATTTGTTCAGATACAACTTTGCGAACCTAAGCCGTGCTGCCATGTTCTTTTTAGAGAGAAGAGGCTTTCTCCTGGCAACCCTTCCAAACAAACCATACTTGTTCAGTCTTTTTCTAATTGTACTGTCATGAACTTTAACATTTAACATGCTGAGGCCTGTAGAGTCTGAGATGTAACTCTTGGATTTTTTGCAATTTCTCTGAGCATTGCGTGGGCTGACCTTGGGGTGAATTTGCTGGGACGTCCACTCCTGGGAAGATTGGCAACCGTCTTGAATGTTTTCCACTTGTGAATAATCTTCCTCGCTGTAGAATGATGGACTTTAAATTGTTTGGAAATGGCCTTATAACCCTTCCCAGATTGATGGGCAGCAACAATTGCTTCTCTAAGATCACTTCTGATGTCTTTACTCTTTGGCATTGTGTTAACACACACCTCAAAGCTCAAGACCAGCAAACTCCTAAAACTTCAGCTTTTATAGAGGTAGTCACACTTGCTGATGATTAACTGATCAAGGGCATTTGATTAGCAGCGCCTGGCTGCTACTTAGCCTCTTTGTACCTATGGAAGCAGTAAGAGTGTAGTTTTCCACACGTGGCTTCTCCATTTTGGCTTTCTTTTTGCAAAATAAATGATGACGTGGTATAATATGCCATGTGTTGTTGTTCATCTGAGGTTGTATTTACCTACTTTTGAGAACTGCTAAGGACCAGATGATTTTTATTATGTCCTGATACGTAAAACCATAGAACTCAGAGGGTGTACTTTCTTTTTCACAACGACTGTAAATTCAACAAAGAAGTAGCTTATACCTGAATGTGGGATAGACAAAAGAAAATAAGTAATTTATACCGCCATTTTGTTTGGTGCAGAGACTGAGTAAAACACTTAGAAAGGAACTCATGGTGTATTACATACATTTAAGACCAACAACAGCAACAAGAAACCATTTTCACACAAAGCTGTTCTATCCCAACCCAGTGACTCCAAGGAAAGCTGCACTGGACCTGTATCTGTCTCATTCCCCAAATATTTTGAATGCTTTGTACTTTGGGATTAGCACTGGGTCTGTCCTATAAAATTCTGTAATTCTGAAAGAGCTGAGCTCTAACCCTGATCCCCACTGAGGAATGTAAGCACGTTACTTTGGAATAAGCCACTGCACTCAGTTAATTTATTTCAGATCATCTGAGCACAGGCTGACGCTATAAAATGCACTGTACTTGTGATTCATATCTGATAATGTTAAACATTTTACAGTGCATTTGGCATTTTAGTTGATGTAAACAACAACCCTGGATGGAACACAACCACTCTAGGTTGCTGAGACACACATCTTTATGTGCCTGCATGCGTGTACAAATTAAAGACAAAATAAATACAAGTTAGTGACTTTGCCTATCCAACCTATTTAAGAATTATTAGAGGTTGAAAATACAAACTTTGAAGGGAAAAGAGAACTCATCTTGCATTTATCCTATTTCGTCCTAACATTAATGGCAGTATCACATTTTATTTTGTTAGGGTCATGCTCCAAAAATACATGCTCAATATATCTGCAAGTGATGCTTTTCGGTTCCTGTTTTATCCACCCCTTGTGCTGTCGAACAAATGAAGAATATTGAGTAATTATTCTTAGTACTGCCTTAAAAAAAGAAAAGAAAAGAAGCCCACTGTAATCAGAGGTATGTTTGATGGGAAAACAAGGCAGGGCCTTCTCAGTGGCTGCTTCCAAGCCTCACAACTGTTTGCCAAAGGAAGCCTGCCTAGTTCCATCTGTTATTGTTCTGCCAGTAAGCAGTCGGATGTTTATTTTGGTGTGCAAGAGATCTGATGCTATGCTGGGGAGTGCTGTTTGCTTTATTGTTATGCGTTATGTTTACTGTTAAATTAAAACATGTTATCTGCTTTCTATTCTTATTAATGTAACAACATACAAATAGTCCTGCTTGATCAGGCAATTGTTCAATCAGATGCCTCCGGAGAACTGACAGAGGAGACGGAAACGTATCTTTCTCCTACCGTTTGTTATGCTACAACTGCTATCTGGAGGCTTGCATCCCCAAACCAGAGGTAACATGGAATCTCCAAGACTGATAACCCCTAACTACAAATTTACTCAATCCCTTTTTAAAGCTATCCAAATTACTGGCCACTGTCATCCTTTGAGGGAGTTAATTCCACAGAGTAACTATACACTATGTGAAGAAGTATTTCCTTTTGTTTATTCTAAGTCTCCTTTCAATCAGCTTCCATGGATGACTCTGGTCCTGGTGTTTTAGGAACAGGAGGAAAAAAAAACCTTCTCCCTACCCATTCCCTCCAGGCCAGCATGATCTTATACACCTTCCTTCCAAGGAAAGGCTGGAACATGAGGATCTCTCCCTCAACTGCTGTTTTCCTAAGCTACAAGGCCCATATGTTCCAGCCTTTCCTTGGAAGGAAGGTGCTTGAGCCCCCATATCATTTGGGTTGCCCTCTTTTACACTTCCTCCAGCTGTGTTTTATTTGTTTTCAAAGATGTGTGACTTTCAGAATTGTACACATTATTTGGTATGTGTACATACCACAGATATGCGTAAGGGGAATTGTTGGGCACACTGAAATAATTTGTTTAACAGGGAATAAACACAAAAAGCAAACAAACATAGGAAGATAACATTTATATTAAAAAAAATTATGATCAATGAGTGTCTCACTGCTATACTAAAGTCTCTGAGATGGGTCCAGAACATATCAGCAGCATATACAAGTTTACTGAAAACAGAACAAGACCAGACTGATTTGAACAGATTCCAGGTGTGGCCAAGTAGCTCTGGATCTAACCTTGTGAAGTAAATCTTCAAATTTCTAAAAGAAGTTATCTCTAAGCCATCGTTCCCCAGACTGATACTCTAAAAATGTGTTGGATTTCAGCTGTCACCCTCTCCAGCCAGCATGTCCAAGGTCATGCTGTGTAAGTAGAAGTCTAGTTACCTGCAGGGCACTAGCTTGGGGAGAACTATTCTATATTTAAACCCTGTATGGCTTAAAAGGGTCAAGTGTCAAATAGTGTGATGAATTAGCCAGAAAAATCATGCAATCCAACTGGACAAAGCCAGTTAAATGTCTAAGTACTAGTGACGCTCTTCTTTAGGAACAGCCAGGAACTGAAAGATGTTTGAATCAGATACTTGTCCTAACTTCAGACATTTTAAAGGAATAAAATGCATAAATGTATAAATATCCATAAACTAACTGAACTCCAACACAGAGACAATGTTCTGCACATATTATGTGATCTGGGGAGTAAAAGTGACTCACCTTCAAATGTCTACATTCTACATTACATAGAGAACACATATGTGGAAATATTCTTGGAGATGCAGCATAATAATCATTCATCATTGATGGAGTTGGCAGCCTCTTCATTTTCTGGGCATCTGCCTGTGAAAAAACTGGGAGCCAAGAGGCCTTCACAACACCAAATGGAGACTCTATAGGACCTTCAGACTCTTTCTGGAAAGTTTTCTCACCAGTACTAGGTCCAGGGGGAGCACTAGGGTTAGGTCTGGATTCATGATGAATCCTGTCACGCCTGTTCATACCCCCAAGTATTTCAGGTACAAAAGGAGGTGGTGGCTGGTTCATAGTTGGCATCATAGGCTGAGCCACAGATGGGGGAGGCAAAGCTTGCTGAACAGCAGGAGGGATCCCAGGCTGAGATATGGATGGTACCACAGGTGGCATTATGGGCTGGACTGTTGGAGGTACCCCAGCTCCTGCTGAAGGGAGACATAATCCAGACATCTTGTTAGACGTATCCATGGAGAAAAAAGACTGGTTATTTGGTGTGCTTCTTTGGAATCCCATCTGCCGGATTAGTTCTTCAACTGCATTCATCTGTTTGCTGGTTACGCCGGATGATGCAGCCTGCTGTGCCTGAAATCCTTTCATGCTGTCTTTAGGTGGTACATCAGAACCGTAGACTTTCACTTCAAGGGGACCTTCATCGTATCCATATTTGCTTTCATGCCCGTAATCAATTACTTTGCTCTTAACTATGGAACCACGACCATCGTCACTGCGAAAATTTTCTTTTTCTCTGCTCTGAGGAGGTAAACTCGGCAACTGATGAGCCATTTTTCTCATACGGATGTCCCTTAAAATTAAAGGCATGTTTTCAGGGGTCAACTGATCATCTGGATAACGACTAAGTTCTTCCAGGTCTTCATTAGACAATCCAAAGCTTGCCAAAATACTTGAGGCACTCTCATTTGTGTAACGGCTTTGAACAGTTGTGGGATGTTCTGCCATCCTTCCTGGGATAGGTTGACTCCGACTATTATTTCCAGGGGGAAACGGAGTGTCCCAATGTGAACCGCATCCCTCTACCTTCTGCTGCTGCTGCTGCTGCTCCATATTCAGTCTCTCTGCTGGCTGTCTTGGATCCATTCTGTGTGGAGCCACCTGAACATTTGGCCTTGGAAATCCTGCCCTCATTTCTGATCCCATGAACCTTTGGGGCATTCCATCAGCAGAATTAGGTGGGAGCTGCCTTTGAAGACCACCTGGTCCAGGTCCCGGCCCCTGAAAAGGCCCACGTGGGATTGGATCAGGTACATTAGGTCCCCTTGGCCTTGATGGCATGTTTCCTCTAGGGTTAAACATGGCAAGTTTCAGGAACGCCTCATTTAACAAAGGATAGGATGCTATAGAACAGTTTGAAGCAACTGAGTTCAACTGATGAAGAGCCAACTGTGTCTTAATCTGAGCAAGCTGTAAAGGAGGAAGGCCCAACAGAAATGGGCTGACAATGCCAAGGTTCAGAGAATTCACAAGAGGTGCAAAATTTTCCAAGAACACCACAAAGCTGAAAGTTAAAACACACAAAAATTAATTACATTTATTTTTTAATCTACTTTCTAAAGTGGTTTTACTGCTTGTAAGCATATTGCTGGGAAACTCTTTGTTTTCTTTTTAAAAATAATTATTCATTCAGCAAAGTGACTGCTTTTACCAATTGTCAATTCATTTGTTTTACAGTAGTATGCTACTTCTGCACTATGTACTTCAAGTCTAAAGCTGGGTTCACACATCACACTGAGGCAGAATTTGTGGAATAAAGCCCAGTGACTGGGTTCACATGACTAGCTAAACCAAAACCCAACAAACCACATTATAGCTAATACAATGTGTGCAACCTAAAAATCTTCATATTCAACTCAACGCCAACTTGAACAAAAGGTTTCAAACACTGCATCTTTGTGATTTTATTATATTATCTCTGAATATAAAGAACATTTTATTTACAATATAATTAGGAAAAAAAGCATAATACAAAAGTGTACATATAATTGAACCTCCAATGCTCTGCATTTACTAGAGAAAAAAATATACGGCATTCAATACATATGCACTAACACACATAGGATCAACTGTACCTCCAGTGTGGTAGTAGCAACATTCTACCTGTGACCTAATACATTTGCAAAAGACATTTTGTACTTAACTGCAAAACAGCTAGCAGGTAACTTAAACAAGAAAGAACTTACACAGGCGGAATAAATATGGAAAGACGCAAAGAGCTCAGTGCAACAATTGCTAAACAATTCGCTAGCTAATCTTCTGCTATTTAACCTAGATTTCTTTTCCTTCAATTTGACCTCATTCTGTAAAGCTAAAATGGTTCTCAACCTCTCCTTTCCTAGGGAAATCAGACATAGTCAGTATATGTGTGCATGCACTGCTCTTGCTATTCACGGGAGGAACCAGTGGTGAACACATGGCACTGACAGGGAACATTTGCTACTTGTCTAGTTGAGAGTTAAGTGTGGCATGTGGATAAACCAGTTGGTCATTCAAAATTGGTGACATTTTACCCAATACGGCATTAAGTTTTGAGGTTAGTCGATCAACATTGCAAACCACTGTTGCTCCCTTTCTCAGATCAGTGAAATCTTGCTGACCTATTAAGAGAAACTAAGGAAGCTTCTGTGTCACATACACCCTTACTATTGCCAAGTGGAAGTTCTTTCCCTCCTTTAGTGGATTAAATTGCAATGGATATAAATAGCCAGAGGGCTATGAATGAATTAAAAAGAATATAAAGCTATAGTAAAAATAGGGATTTTTACTTTTTTTTCCCCAAGGAAAACAGAGTTGCAAGAATGCCCCCGCCCCCCAAAATTAAAAATATACCAAAATAGCAAAAAGCAAGACCTGCCAACTGCTTCTTTTTCTGGAATCTGAGCACAATGTATCTTAGAGTGTACCATCTGGCGGGGAGGGGGAGTTGAAAACAGAAAGTGTCTAAGAAGAAGTAAGTTATATTTATTAACAGCAATTCTATACTGCCGCAACCAGCCAACTCTGGGTGGTGGACAAAGTCATCAACATAACCACCGTCAAGTAGAAAGCAGTCATGAAACACGCAAACAGAAGCCAAATTGGCCGCCCACTGTTCCTCATTAAGGGCCAAAGGCTTGCTGAAAAAGACCAAGTGAACCCGGCAGCAGCGGGTTTCACGATACGGGGGCACCTGCCCTCCAGCCCACACCACACCCCTCTCACCCCTCTGCATAACATTCAAACAACACTAAGCACAAGAATTACCTGACGGGCATTCTAAAAGAGAAAATATTCCACAAGAGTTGCTTTTCTTCTTTTCACGCTGTCAGACCCCTCGCAATCAATCCCTTGCACTGCTAGTTCACTTGCTTCATTTCTGCCATTACAGTAGAAGGGAGGGAGGGAGGGAAGGCTGGGAGGTGAACCGTTAGATGCAGATGGGCCATTATCTGGCTCTCAGGAATGCCCAAGGTCATATCAACATGGGAACCTGAGAACATCTTCAACATGCGCAAGAGAAATTCAAAGACAGAGGGGGGTGAAATGGGAGTGGGGTAAAATTAAGTTTTGGCGCATGCAGGACTCAGTTCCAGCTATGTTTCTAGAGCTGTTCACTACTTTCCAATAAGTGAACTTTCCTTTGAACCTGCATTGGATTCAATGATAATTGCTTTCATTGGGAACTGAGTACCGTGGTTCTTACCCATACTTTTTCATGCTGTATTTTCTACTGAACTGGAAAAATACAGCAATATGTTGAAAGTGGACACAGCAAGGAAGGGAAACAAAAGTATGTTCTAATTTATGTGACTTCTATGCAGGCAGGCTTTGCTTCCAGCAACCACCCCAGTGGCCAGCTTTCCCCATTCCCTCCCTTAAGCCACATTTTTGGGTCAGTAGCTTCCGGGAAGGGGGGGGTTCCTCCATTCTGAGATAAACCTAAAAAAACCAAAGCATCAACAGCTCAGCTAACGGGGGCTCTGCTTCCTTTTTTTCACTGATTTCTGGACTCCCTGATCAGCTCTGAACAGTCGCTTCTACCTACTGAAAGTCATACAGGAACTGCCAAACTAAGACACCAACTCAGCCAGAGTTATGCTGGCAGGCAACACATATCAGCAATACGATTCACGAATGACCCTGGTTCTTATGAACCCAACGTGGCCAAGAGAGGGGAGCTTATGGCTGCAGAGACAGGCAACGTGATTCTTGCTCTGTCCAGAAAGCCACAGCTAAGCCAGACCACTGCTCCTTAGGAGACTATCTACTCATCTGTTGTTCAGTCTTATTCTTCATTTATGTAACCATTACAATATAATGTAATCATGGCCTGCCTTCTGGGTTTAGAGTAGACCCTCAATTTAACAGGCCAGGGGGAGGGGAGTCCATTAAATCTGAATGTACGTAATTGATGTAATTTGTCATCTACATCAGTGTCCACTCCTCGCATAAATTATGTCAACTGTCTGAACTGCTTTGGAAACAACAGATTTTGCCCACTGCTTGGGGACAAAGTTCAAAGTAACTTTTCTCCACCATCTGAGATCCAGAGAATCAAGTTTTTTTATCATACTTCTCAGTTAGGTTATAAACTGAAGAACCATTCACTGTGAGACACAAAGTTAGCAACTGGGCTATTATTTGAAAGAACAGGATCAAACTGAACAAGACTGCCACCACGAAGTTGTAACATTAAAAAAAAAAAAAGAAGGAAGCCTTTAAAGGTTCTTGGTCCATAATCATATATCCATGGGGGACAGTTCCAAAATTATGGGCTCATCCCAATTCCACCTCTAGTCTAAATGCTTAACACTTCAAAGTACAGAAAGATTTATACAGATGCATTCAGTGCTTTAAATAACCTGATTGCTGCAAAACATTCAGAGCCTTAAATGTCAGCTTCAGTGTTTGACACCAAGGCAGAGAAAGAGATCCAATACAATTATTGCAATATGACCTGGATATCCTGCCCCACAAGTATACTGGTAGCTCTATTTTGAGCTTTCCATGCTGCATTAAGAACAAAACAGTAGAGATGTGCAGCAGGACAAATCTGGAGGGAGAACGATTTAGGGTATTCAGGATGAAGTGTTGGCCCATACTTGAATCAAATGTATCTTTTCCTAGGACTCTACACCTAGTGCCATGAGATCCCAACTCTCTCTAAGGAGCTGACAGTGGGGCGTTCGTGCTTCTGTGAACTCCGAATCATGTTCTTCCCTTTGAATCCAGATCCCTTCACTACCCTACAAAAGAGCATAGACAGCATTTACAGTAATCCAGTCCAGATGCAATTCAGTGTTCACAGAATTCAATTCTGGTCCACTTTATCCAAGTGGAGAACACAGCTGGCAAACTATCCAGCTGCCTAACTGATTTTTTTTTTTTAAGAGGCAGACCCTCATTCAGAACTATTTGCAAACCATATCAGGATCTACCTTCTTACAAGCCAATCATACCTGTACCTGATTTGGATTAAATTTCAGTTTGCCCTCATTCATCCCAGAAATGCCTCCAAAGACTTGGGGAGGATTTCACTACTTCCTTGGGATTGATGAACGGAAATTAAGAGACTAGAGCTGCTATCTGCACAATGACGACACTTCAACCTATATCCCTAAAGGAGGAATTTCACCTAAGTGTTAAAAAGCATGAGACAAGATAAAAGACCAACAGGACAGGACAAAAGAGAAACATACCACAGAACCACCCTGACCCTGCATGCTCAAACCCAACTTTAGGCACAAGGCCAGGAAAAGGAATGATCCTATTCCTGAAGGCCCCCAAAGAGTCAAATTAACCAGCAGGGTTTGTTTCTTTGGCCAGACGACTGGAGAAAAGATAAAAAGTACACACGTGTCCACATTAGGAATCATACTTTCTTGCCTCTCTTCCCACCCCCAAGTTTTCCTTCTGCAACAGATTGCAATGCCAGGTGCCTGTGTTTTAGTAAGAGTTTCCTAGATTTCTACACAGCTCTGCAAAAAAGAAAAGATTATCAAAAAGAAGAGACTAGTACAGGAGAATTCACTGGTGCAAGAATATTCTGTAATTTTGATGCATTGCATAAGCAGCTCAGCTAAAAAGCAAAAGGGAAAGGGAAGAAAACAAGCAACACCACTGGTTATGAATCAAAATGTTTAATGATGTGCGGCTGATACAGATGCAAAGATTATTCTTTTTCTATACACACGTCTTTAAACAGCAAATTAGAATCAGTTCTTAGCTGGTTCTACGGAAACTCCATCAACAAAGTGTTCAGCAAATTCTATTAATGAGGAACGGTTTTGATCCTGTTGCTCACCTCTGTCACCTTAACTGAGCTTTGCAATGAAACTTTAAGGAACTGCAGCAGGCAGGACTCTGCATCCTATTGCCACGGCTCAAGAGATGTTCCAGCTCACAGCGGCTAGAGCGCTGTGAGCTGCAGAATCAGAACAAGGCCTACGTGGGAAACTCAGGCCACTGGTCAGGCACAAAGGGGAACACAGCAGGGGATCCCCGATCTTTAACTCCCCAAGCAGGCGGCGGCAGGCAGAGCCATATCGCTCGTCGCAGCACTCACAAGGATCCTTCCCATACACTGCGCAGCCACACCTAGTGCTTGGCAGCCAAAGACCGCGCCGGTTGCGAAGTTATTTTCTGGTACTCGCTCACGGGCATCACCAGCCTCTTCCCCGCCGCCTGCTGCGACCCCAGGGGCAGTCTGCGGCCGGAGGACGGCGCGCGGGGAGAGCCCAGCGCGTTTGTGGAGCCCGGCGGGGCCAAACGCGCCCCGCTTTGTTTTCGGCGGCGCCAGAGCGAGGCGACCGGCCGGGGGCGGGCGAGGGCAGAGGGGGAGCGGCCACGGCGCGGCCACGAGCCAACGCGAGGGCGAGAGGGACGCGGGCGCGGAGGGGCGGCGGGGAGGAGGGCCGCGCTCGGGCCCGATTCCGCCTCGCCGCGGGGGCGCCCGGAGGAACCCGGCAGGGACGCACGCGGGGCGCCCCAACGCAGCCCTCCTTCGCCCGGAGGGGGCCGGGCCGGGCCGGGCCGGGCAGGGCCGGCTGCCGGGAGCGGGGCGCGCCGGAGGACAAAGGGCGTCGCGGGGCCGGAGGGGGCAGCGGCGCCCGCCCGCCAAAAGGCCCCCCGGCACCGGGCCGGCGGTCGGGGGGCCTGCGGGGCGCGAGGCGCCCAAGCCGACCCAGCGGCTCCCCCGGCGGCCCTGCGAGGGAGGCCTCGCGGCGCCCCCGGCCGCCATTTTGCGGCCCTCTGGCCCGGCTGCGCTGCGCCCGCCCGGGCCGGGCTCGGGTGGCGGAGACCGACCGCAGCGCCCACCTCTTCCCTGCTCCTGGGCTCGCCTCTCCGGGCCGCGCCTCCCTCGCGTCGCCCGAAACGCGGCACCGGCGCCGGATGCCTCCGGGGACCGACGCCCCCTCCGCCGCAACGCCGAGGGCCGTTCGGACGCCTGCGCATGCGCGTGCCCAGCGCGCGGACAAAGCCGAAGAGCCACGACGCGCTTCGGCGACGCGGGCGCAGGCCCCGCCTGGGAGCGCCGCGCATGCGCCCTGCCGGCTCGCCGGGCCGCGGGGGCGGGGCCGCCGCCTGCGCGTCCGCTGGGCCGGCCCCGCCGCCGCCGTCGCTTTCCCGGGCAGGGCGGGCGCCGTCGCTCGCCCGGGAATCGCCGCGGCCGCTGCGTGGACCCGCCGGGGGCAGGGCGGGCGCGGCGCCCGCTCCAGCCGCCCCTCGCCCGCCCTTGAGCTGCGGCGCCCGAGCGTCTGGGCCCGGCCGGGAGCGCGGCTTCTCCCGCGCGCCGCGTTGTTCCGAGCCGCCGGGCGGCGGGCGTGATGGGGTGGGCCCGCCGCGCCCAGAAGGCCCGTCCGCGGCCCGGCCGGCCGTCCTAAGGGGGCTCGCCCGCGGAGCCCCGAGTCGGCGGCCGGGGGAGCCCGCCGGGCCCCCCGGGCAGCGCGACTCGGCCGGCAGGACGGGCGGCCTGTTGCGCCTCCGAGCCCGGCGGAGTCGCCGCAGCCGTCGCGGGAGATGCGTGAGCGAAGGCGGAGCTCGGGCCTTCGGCCTGGCGGCGCAAAGCAAAGGCCTTCAGGGGGCGCGAAGAGGCCCGGAAAGCGAAGGCGACCCGAGGGCCGAGGGAGGCGGGGCGGCCAGGGGCGTCCCGGAGTCAGCAGCAGCCGAGAAACGACGGGGGCATCGGCGCGTCCGGTCCGTTTTCGTTCTGGGAGCGCGCGGAGCCTGGCCCGGTCCCTTTCCCGGCTGTTTCCGTTTTGGACGGGCTGGCCGTTGCCCGCTTGCAGGCACCTCCTGAAACCTGAACGTTACTCCCTGGGGCCGAAACCCACCTCGTTCGCTTTCCTCTTATGCGCTTCCCCCGCAGTAAATAGCCTCGTAAACAGACGCGTTTTGTCTCTTGGCGGCAGAAGGTGCCGCCAGGCCCGCCCTCTCTCCTTCGCAGGCGTGCGGATGCTTTGGACGGGGCTCCCGCAAAGCACCGACCCCACGACACGATGGTTTACAAGCCACTTACGCGTGGGAAAGATGGCTTGACTACTAAGGGGGTGCATTAAACAGGTACGATTAAGTGGCTCCAAAGTCCTCCTCAAGCGTATTAATCGGGGGTTTCTTATGAAACCAGAGAGAGGTATCGAGTCCTGCGTCCCCTGCACCAATAGTATTAACGGCTTGGATGAAGAGGTAGAGGGAATGCTTTTTAAATTTGGACATGACACAGAATTTGGGGGGGGGGGGGGGGGTTACATAATGCCTTAGAAGGCAGAAATAAAATCCCAAGTTGTCTTGATAGTTTATAGAAATGGGCTGAATGAAAACTCAGAAAGAAACTGCAAATTCTTATCTTAGGAAACAACAGTCAAAAACACATACCGGAGAGGGGTTATGTGACAATATCAGCCCTTTGAGGTAGGCCAGGTCAGGAAGCAGAGGCCGCGAAGGCTACTGGACATCTACTTTTTGTTGTGAGGTACAACAAGAGGATCTGGAGAACCTGACAAAGTTTCTCCATGCCCCCTCTTACACGAAACAGGCCCAAGGTGGGGTTATTTTGAGTTTTTTCCTCCCCCTCCCCTTTCTCAGGGCTGAGCGGACGTCCACTGAACTGCTGTCTCACTCCTCCAAGGGTATCTCCGTTCTCCTCTAGAGACAAAGACCTTGGAGCAGTGACTGATTGCCAGCTGAATACCGGCAGTGTGATGGGGCTGCCAACTAGTAAATGCCGTTTCCAGTTCCATCCGCAGATGTAGAATTTCTGAATTTCAGGAGTCGATTCTATTGGGTCAGATGCCCCTTCACGTCCGGGCTTCTGGTGTGAGTCGTGGCTGTCTAAAGACGTCTCCGTGAATGAGCAGAGATGACAACTACGGTCCTTCAAAGGAGAGATCGGGAGATTGCCCACACGTGCTCTGAATGGCAGGTCCTCGTGAGGAGGCCATAAAACAGCGGTCTCCGTGGGTTTGAGCACCAGGGGCCGAGGGAGACGGCATCTTTGCTCTCAGCAGCGGCAGAGCCTTTCATAAGGACACTGAGCCAGCCAAACTCACTTTCTAATCACATTCAGAAATGTTCGATTTAACTGCTTTATGTATATTAGAGACCTTCAAAACAGCGAGCATAATTTGACACCTGGCGAGATTTACCTTCTTTGCATTTAAGAAATTTTAAACAGAAACTTAAGAATTTAAAATAATATACAATTGGCAAAAAGAAAAAAAGAAGATTTTGATTTAAGAAAGTTTTAAACGGATTGGGAGACCAGAGAGATTTGGAATATTGGTTATTTTTGCTATAAGATTTGAAAAACAAGTATATAATGAAATAATATACCCATGGGAAACAACTGAAACGGAACTAAACCCATATTAGAAGCTGAAGCTTGATGAAGATTACAAATGGACACTAGAGGGAACTAAAGGACCAGGCAGAAAAGAGTTAAAACGGCTAAGCCGGCTATAACTTTTTCTTATCTTAAAGAGATTTTTGAAACATGGACTGAAATAAAAACTAATATCTCAGAAGAGAAACAGATTTCAATGGCTACACTTTTAGAAGGTGGTGAGAACGTTTTTAAAAAACGACTCTTACCTGACACAGACATGTCAGAATTTGAAGGCATGGAAGACGACAAAAATGAGATTACCGAAATGGGAACACAAAAGACCAATCAAGAAAAGGATCTGGACGTGGAACAGCCATGACAAGAAATCCTGGACAATAACTCTTTATGGGATTTACAAAGGCTGGTGAAAGCTTTGAAGACTCCTTCTGAACGCCAAAGACTGATGAAAGATCAGATCCTGCGATGCCATAGGAAGGATTTCAAGGTCAAGATTGTGCAGAGCAAAAAGAAGGAATGTAAAGTTGGACTATTTGACCAGGGGTAAACTATTTGTTTGATATATCGGGTAACTCCTAATGGACTTTTTGCTGAACCAGGACTGAAAAGATAACGATTTGTGGATTGAGCATAGATAAAAGTTAGGGTATGGGAAGAAGAGTTTTTTTTTTTTAATTTGTAGTTTTAAAAGAGGGTGAAAAATTACTGTATTAACTTATGCTTGGTGTGATGAAGATTGGAAACCATTTTATTATTGTCTTTGTTTCCTTCTTTCATTTTCTTTTCTTTTTTCTTCTACTTTTTTCTTTTTTTCTGTTTTTCTTTTCCCTGCACCTTCTGAACTTTTCTTTTACTTTTCTTTTTCCTTCTAGTTTAGTTTGTATTAGTTTTTACTATGTTTATTATTCAATAAAATTATTAGCAACCAAACAAAAGAGACGCCCCTTCGAGTCCAGAGCCCCGGCGTGTCAAGTTCCAGAAACAGAACGAGGGAGCGGATAACTGGGGCACGAGAAACCAAGCCCTGTAAGGCTCAGCCTTCAGAAGCTGACGCTCGGACTCTCTGTGGCTGAATCCCTACAGAGCGCTTGCAAAAAAAGCCTGGAATTTGTAAACAGCGGATGAGTCAGGACGGGGAGAAGGTGCCTGGGGAGCCCGCGAGAACGTCTCCTGGACGCTCTGGCATGCAGAATGGAAAGTCTTAAATACTCCAGAAGAGAAGGGCTAAGCCCTCTGCAATCGTGTCTCTGAGAACAGATTTTGCAGCGGCTCTGTCGCCTTTCTCCCCAGTTTACTCACTTGTTTCTTCCCCGGCAGCCTAAACTGCTGCTTTTCAGCCCCTGGCGGAGGCAAACGCTGTTCCAAGCAGATGGAAGAGACCCAGCGACCTAGGGGATGAACTGCATGGAAGATAAACCCCTGCATTGCCGAATAAAGATGACATTCTTCCCTAATGCAAATCCTACCTGTGCTAAGGAACCTTTTAGCTCCCTCGCTACACTCCTGTGCCAAAATTAGTCACTGTCTTCTGTTCCTCGTTGATAGCCGCTCTCATCTGACTTCTGGCTAAGATTGACAAACTGTAGTTTGCACATGGATCACATTCTGAAGCAGCAGGATTTTTCTGCAGAGTTGATTTACAAATTGCTTCTATCTTTCTTGTCATTAAAAATGATATATAAATGCTGTTAATAAATACCTGTGAATAGGATAGTGCAAACAAGGCTCTCAGCTACCTTCTGTGTACTTCTGACAAGTTCAGAATTATGGTTTCTGGGGTTTAGCAGTTGCCATCTTGATTCTTCTGACCCCCACAGGGACACCTGAGAGTTGTATTTTAATCTAAATAGTATTTTATAACAATGCTCCATATGTGTATGCTGCAAATTCCATTGAAACATATTAAAATAAGGATATTCTGCCCAATTTTATTTGTACAGCTTACAGTTACTCACTCTTTATATCCTCTGATCAAAAATCTAAACCTTCCCACATGGAGCAACAGGCCCTCCGAAATCTCGGTGACCCTGTCGGGCTTCTGAAAAGCCATAAAAATCTAGGCCTTTGGGGAGGTTCTGGGGTAGATGGAGGAACCTGCTTTCCGCTGGTAGTTTGGTGGGGAACATGTTGTCTTCCCCTCCTGCAGGCCATGTAATGTTCCAGTGTTTTCTTTTGTCTCTAGTTGTTATTGCATTAAAGCATCACAAAGTTGTGAGAATAATTCATTACCAAGACGGAATGGTTAGAAAATCATTAAAAGTGTGGAAGGGGAAGAGGAACATCAACCCGGAGCAATTAAGTCTTTAAGGGAGGGTTTCTCAACCTTGGCAGCTTGAAGATGGGTGGACTTCAACTCCCAGGCTGGCTGGGGAATTCTGGGAGCTGAAGTCCACCCATCTTCATGTCGCCAAGGTTGAGAAACCCTGCTTTAAGGGCAGCCTGGATACACAGGACTACTATCCAGCAGTGAAGGCACCCAACCTACACTTTCCAGCTACCACCACGCAGCCTTGCCTAGAGTGAAATCTAACAAAATATGTGATTCCTTTGTTCACCTGTGGAAGCATCAAGGTACAGGTGCCATTGCAGGAAGGCACTGACTTTTCCATCTCAGATGTTCTGCATCTCTCCCTTCTGGATGACATCCCTGTTTTGCGGGGTGGAGATGTTCCATCTGTGGCTTCTTATTGTTCTCCATCTAGGGCCCTTCCGCCTTCCATGGTGGCTGGCTGCACGTGACAGTCAACTTGTTCCCCCCCCCCCCACAAGCCCAAATCCCTTTCGCCAACCCCCCCCACCCCAGGCAAGCCTAGTCAGCAGCATCAGACATACCAGAACATCAAGAGACTTCCTATTTGCCCCTTTTAAGCCCTCCAGATATCAGGCAGTTCAAACATTGACTGAGGAAGGTCATACACATGTATGTTTTAATTTAAGTTGCTGGTTTTCCTCGTGTGCAGATCGGAGAGGGGCTCCAAAAGGCCCCTCGAGAGGTGCCAGTTGCCCTCACCTGCCCTACAGGAAGCGATCTACAGCGGGGGGGGGGGGAGAGAAGAATCCACGCTCATAAACAGCTCTCCTTTCAGTTCAAAGAAAAAAAAAATCTTCAGTTGACCTTCACACTTCACATGACATCAGGAATGAAACCTTGTAACTTGGGCTTCAGAAAGTGAAACCCTGGGAGTCTCCAGACCAATAGTTTGGTATCCAACATGTTATCGAATTGCCATCCACCTAATAGTACAGGTAGTCCTTGTTTAGTGACTGACTCATTTAGTGACCATTCGCAGTTACAACAGTGATGAAAAAGTAACTGTTACCAATCCTTGCATTTACAACCTTTGGAGGTCGCTAAAGCAAAGGAAAGCTGAAGGAAGATCTTAAGCACAGTCACAGTTTCCCTTAGTGACCGCTGGTCCCAATTGTTGCTGGTCCCAATTGTGGTCACTAAATGAGGACTCCCTGTACTCAATTCCTTGGGAACTGCTCCTTTTTAATGAGCAATGGCTGTTTCCTTAGCAGCCACTGCAGACCATTCTTGCAGAAACCTGTTCCATAAATTGAACGGGCAAGGGGCCAGCAGAACCGGCCAGTGCTAGGCTCAGAACTGCAGCCATCTGGAAGCTGGAGCAAAGGGCCACACGCATCGAACGCAGCTTGGTGTTTTCTGACCAAAGAAGGGAGCCATTCTCTTCCTTCTGGGCACGCTCTCCTTCTGCTCCCCGCTCAGTGTTTGCAGCGATGGCAGCAAGCAGGATGCTGATGAACCTGTGAAGGCTGTAACGGCAGGCCTGCTTTCAGGTGATCTTTGTTTATCTACCAACTTAGAAGCAGGAGTATTCATGCCAACAATTTTACCTCCCATGCAAGGAAAACCCTGTTTTAATTTAAAACCCTGTCAGATCAGACAGAAGACCTAACTACTCCAGAAAGATAGTGATCTAGTGATCTGTAGAACACGCGAAAGCAACTTCCCCTTGTTATGATATCGACAAAATATAGCAATAAGTTATTCAAGCCGAGGCCAAACAGACATTGCTGTGATACACAGTTCAGTGAGATGACCTTGGCCTCACCTGCCTCCTGCTTGCAATCTTCTGAATGCACAAAAACCTGAGTGCATCTGGAGGATGTTAGGCTGGAGGAGAGTGTGCTAAGGTGCATCTCTGTAAGGTGGTCTTAAAGACAGACGGTCAGCTGACAATTCTGAACAGAAATCACTAAATACTTCCCACACGCCCTGCTGATTTTTTTAAAAAGTGCACGTGTCCTTGTTGCTGTAAGTTTTGTGAGATATCAGCCCAGGGAGATGTCATCACCCAAATACTGGGATAAAACTTTTCCTTTTTTAGCGATTATCTTTCACTTGATGTTGTGAACGATGGAAAATCCACTGTTTCTAGACACCCCGCCCCCCAAAACCAGGGTGTAGCAATGGTGACCGTTCAAGGACCAGAAGCCACTGGCTACAATCACTGAAGCCCTTGTCACCTCACGAATGGACTACTGTAATGCACTCTATGTGGGACTGCCCTTGAAGACCACCCAGAAACTGCCACTAGTACAAAACACAGCCCCTGCGTATTCACCAGGACAACTCGTTATTGTCGTATAGCACCAATACCGTAGGAGCTGCAATGGTTGCCAGATTATTTCCAGGTAGAATTCAAGGTGCTGGTGGTCACATTTGAAGTCCTACCTGGCCTGGGACCTCATGATCTTCAAGACCCCCTGCTCTAAGTAGGCTCTGCCTGGCCAAGGGGTGCTTGTGGGAGAGGGTTGCTGAGAGTCCCCACCCAATGCCAGGTGCGAGGGGGGAGTCGGAAGCAGCCATTTGCTGCAGGGGCTCCCCTCCCACCCAATGGAAGAACCACATCTTCATTCCTCGTATCCAAGCAGCTTTTTAAAATGTGCCTCTTAAATGTGCCGGGATGAGAGTTGAGATAAACCTAGCTGCCTGTTGTTACGCTTTTATGATATGATAATGATGATCATTTGAATTTAGGTTGATGGTATTGGTTGTCATGGATATGCCTAATGATTTTGTCATTGTTGATCTATTGTAGTGTATTACATACATAGTATGTTATGCTGTAAGCTGCTTAGGGTTGTACAATTGAAGCAGCATAAAAGCAGTTGCAATAAATCAGTGTTTCTCAACCTTGGCCACTTTAAGATGGCTGGGGAATTCTGGGAGTTGAAGTCCACCCATCTTAAAGTGGCCAAGGTTGAGAAACACTGTGATAAATAAATATAAACAAGTGCTCTCTGGGGAGGATCAGATGTCAAGGGCAGGATCTTGTGGCATCATCTCCCTCCTGGACCATCGCTAAGGACATGGCTTCCCTCCTACCCACTCTAGTTCTCTGCTAGGCCGCTGCCTCCTTTCCCCCAGCGTTCTCCTCCCAGTAAGAAACTGACCCCAGTTGGCTATAACTCCAGGTATAGCCGCTCCTTCATTCAATTCAGGGGGGCCTGCATCGGGGTTCGCTCTGCAGGTTTTGTGCCTGATTCCGGGAAGTCAAAACGGGCTTCCACCTCCTTTCAGGGTTTCCCACAGCCCAAGCCCTTTCTAGCAACCCTTGCTTATCCAAGCTGCCACAAGAATGAAGCCCCCAAATTGGCAACAAGGGAATGCAGAACGTTGTGCGTGCAGCATTAGGGCATTTTTTTTTTCTGTAGACAAGAAACTTCTGATCAGCTATTGATGTTTGTACTTCAGCTACAGCAGGAAGGGAAATATCCAGCTTAAATTCCTGAGCAAAGCATCAGGAGCTGTTGAGACAAAGAGACCAACTCTTGCCATTTGTCAGTTGTGGTCAGAGACCAACTTCCTATCAGCTGAGCGCTGAGGATCCACAATCGTGATCCTCAAAGGCCCAGAATTACAGGATGCCTGGCTCGCTTTTCATCTGCATCAGGGAAAAGGCAAAAGGCCTCCAGCAAGAAATGCACCTCTTGTCACCTAGTAACTCAGTTCTTCTTTACGGAATATCCCAGCAGCAAAACCGAAAGCCTGTTGCACCAAAGAGGAATTCGCACGGAGCTGAACGTTCGGTTATAGCTAACGCCAAGGATACAAACTGGTCATCTAACACACCATCATGTTTCTTTGCTTTTGGCTTGGAGCGGTGTTTCTCAACCTTGGCAACTTGAAGATGGGTGGACTTCAACTCCCAGAATTCCCCAGCCAGCCGTCCCAACCCAGCCTCGAAACCCAGATGATTAGCCAAATGGAAGGGCAGCGAGACACACAGGGCGGACCTCGTCCTCCAGGGTAGACCCTCAGCAGCGACTTACCGCTTGAGTGGATCGCAAGGCAGCTGGGCCTGGGCACCTTTTGCATGCGTTGATCCCTTGCCTTTTTGCATTTTCCCATCGGGGAGGCCAGTGGGGACCTGGCAGAGTTTCTTCTCTGGCTTTTGCAGGGAGGGTAATCGCTCACAGGGTTCCCATCCAAGCAGTTCTGTCCGCTGGTGGGAGAGGGAAGCCCCCAAGAGAGGGGCTAGCTCGAGGATGAGGACCCTCCTTCTATGGTGCAGATGATGTTGGGGGACGGAAATGCAAAAGGCCTCACTCGAAAAGAGCATGAGGAGCCCTCCACCTTCCTCCCCCCATCTGGTTCAGTTTCAGTCTCCCACCAACTTTGCCCACCTCTCGCTCTCAGCCTTGTGATCATCCTGGGGGCTGGAACGGCTTCCCACATGCTTTTCCCGGGGGGGAGGGAGGGGGCAGAAGGGAAAATGACACCTCCGCCACTGCGGTCATGGGACTCCTGCACCCCGCGGCAGCGTCTCCTTAGCTTTCCCTGGGAGGCATGCTGCCAATGTCCAACAGCCGGTCACCCACGTCCAGCTGGCTGGCTCAGAGGCAGCTGGGGATGGCTCAGGGTCAGGTTTGTTTTCAAAGCCTATTCAGACAACAAGGTGCGCCCTCGACCCGGACCAGAGCTGCGTTTAGATTTGCGCTTCCTGGCAACTTCATGAAACGTCTCCTCAGCGCTCAAGGCACAACGGCAAAACAAATTTAGCGAGGCTGACTTTTCTATTTCAGCGGCGTCTGCAAGGCGGAGGTCAAGAAGGTCAAAATGGCAGCCACAACCACGGCCGTGCCTGCCTTTGCGACGTTTTTGACCCCTGCTGTTCACCGAAGCAACTTCATTCCAGCTACAGCGCTTTGCAGGAATTTGGCTCCTGGGGGAGACCTTGTTTTCACTGGCTTGACTTCCTGGTTTTCAAAGATCCGTCATTATCTTCAGTCCAAATCAAATCAAAATTTATTGCCGTCCTAGATCAGGCTACACCTTCAGAGCACTTATTTAGGCGCTAACAGAGAGGAAGCCTACTTAAACCTTCCCTCAATGACACGGCACTGATTTCACGCTCTCTCTCTCCTTTCAGCACAGGGAGGAAGAACGACACAAGACATATGATAGCTCACCCCAACGTCGGACACAGGCCAAAGGGGCGGCCGTGCGTCACTGACCATTTGCCGCTGCACTTTGGTCCTGCCGCCCAGTGGCTCCTGGAGGACCTTGGCAGCCCTCGGCCCCCACCCTGCTGCCTTGCATCCCAGCTGGCCTAAGGGTGCCCCGCCCGCGTCTCCACCGACGCTCCCCGTGGCAAGATCTCTTCAGACGAAGGGGGAATCTCCCCGGGGAGAGGAATACAGACATTCCTGCTGGAATCCTGAGGGCTGAACGGGGGCTTTGCAGGCCTCAGACGAAAAGAGGCAGCTTCGGGGGCGGGCAGGGAGCAGAGGGTCAGGCAAGGAAGCCTCAGCAGACCTCAGCCGGGCCAGGACGACTCACAAGTAGGGCCATTTCCACAAGCAGCCCGCCTGTGCCTGGCCCCGAGAGGGTGCTCCGGGAACCAGTTCTGGAAGCTCCGAGTTCGGAGCTGGGCGGGACCGGACCCCTCCTCCGCCCCGTTCTCCCCGGCATGACTTCCTTGGGACCTGATCGTGGACAAACGTCCCGGCTGGTGATTTCTGCTCCTCCACTGCCAGATCCAACCCAGTTTGCAATTCCCAGAAGCCGGTCGGGACAAAGACTCAGCCTGAGGCTGAGACCGCCAGCGCTGAAGACAGGGAGGCCCGGAGGCTCTGATCGCGAAAGGGGGGGCTGCTCTTTGCCCCCCACGCCCCTGCCTCGAGGCACGCCCCGCTGCAATTCTCCACCCCCGAGTCTGCCCGGGCTGGGATCAGTTTCCCAAATATTTAAGCCGTCCTTCCTGAGCTCCGTAAAGGTCCTCTGCTCCTCTTCCGCCTGGCCGGCCAAGCAAACGCAGCCCGAGCTTTGAGACGGGTGGCCATCCCGGGCTTCTAGCCGGGCCGATTCTGTCTTCGGATAGGGAGCGGCTTTTCCTCGCGTCCTCCTCTTTTGCCTCCCTAAAGACGGGGACCGAGAACGGGCGGAGCAGGGCGGCCCCTTCCCCCTTCCCTCGGGAGGGCCTGTCGATTCCTGCTGCGCCACCAAGGGCGAGGGCCCCTTTTGCACCACCTCGGTCCGTGACCCCGAGGCCCCCAAAGGGCTGGACACCGTCACAGCTTCTGGAGAAGACCGTCCAGCCCCTTCTCTGACCGCCCTACAGAGCGAGGGGTTCCAGTCGCCCGAAGGCCGTTTCGCGCTGCCCGGGCGAGAGAAGAGTCTTCCCAGCCAGGGCGGTTCGACGGGGGGCCTGTTCCCACCCGTCGGGGACGCTCAGAGTCGGAGGGCCCTTCCGTCGCTTTCCCGTCGGGAGGTCTCAGGGGCACCGCGGGGTGCAGCCCGCGCTACGAAGAACATGCCAAGAAATCCAGCCGTTTCTCCTGCCGATCAGATGTTACGCATGTATGTATGGCATTTAAATAAGTACGTACAGTACGCATATATCAATTTATACACGCGTCGCGTCTATATAGACAGCCGCCCATCTCACGCACGTGACTCTGGCAGAAGCCACGCCTCCGTGGCGGCGCCCGGCAGACCCGTTCCGGCGTCCCGGGTCTGTCGCGCCAGTCGTTGCGCGCGGCCCGGAGTCGCGTGGTGCGGGGTGGGCGGCCACGCGCCTTCCCCAAATAAGCCCGTAAACCATCCGTCGGGGTCTGCCGGGGCCCCGCGTCGCGGTGCTGCGGCGCACCCGGCCCCCTTTCCGCCCGCGTCCCACGGGCTTCCTTCGCCAGGCGGGCGTCACCGGGGACCGCGGCGCCAGCGGGGCGCACGGCGGGTGGCGGGGTGGGCCGGACGGGCAGCGGGGGACCCAGGCTCGGGTGCACCGCCGTGCTGGTGGCGAGGACCAAGTGCGGTAAGAGGCGCCCCCATGTACTGTGCGGCGCTCCCGAGGACACGATACGAATAAGACCGCGGGGCTGGAAGGGGCCGCGGAGGTCGCCCAGCCCAACCCCCGGCCATCGCGGGCAAGGCCCCCCGACTCGGCCCTGCCGACGGGCTGCGGAAGAGGCGCCCGCCGCGTTCACACGACGCGCGGAGCCAGCGGCGCGGCCCCGCCCCTTCACTGACCCAGGCGCCCCAGTAAATTCGCCCGGGTTCACCCGACAAGCGGGGGGGGGGGGGGGGAGGAGAATTCCCGACCCACGCGCGTCCGGTCAAGGCGCCACTTGCGCATTCACACGACACGCGTGCCCGGGGTTGGTTCCTCCAATTCCCGGGAATCACAGGATACGCCGAGTCACAACCCAGCCAGCCGCATTTTAACCCTCTGAATAAATAAAGGAGGAAGCTGCTTCTGTAAACAGGGACCCACGTCCACGTCGAACCCCGCCCCGGCTGCCGCGCCGAGGGGCGTCGGAGCGCTCCACGCATGCGCCAAGTGTTGGAAGCGGATCGCGCGGGCGCGGAAGGGTCTTGGGGCAAAATCCGCGTGCAGTACCGTACCGCGTCTCCCTGTCTTCCACAAAGCGCTTGCGCAAAGCCTGGAAAATGATTGGAAAAGCCGTGAAGATGGGGTGTATTCTTGAGAGCCAATTGCGCATGCCTCGCCGCCCCGGCCGAGCTTCGCGCGCATGCGCCATTTGCACAGCGGTAGTGTATTTGCCCGCGAGACGGCTGGTATCTGCGATGCCTAAATGGAGCTTCTCTGTCCAGGAGCAGTCTACCGTTAGCAATCCCACTGGCCAGTTGCCAGGGTGCGGGTGTCTCCCAGCGCGGCCGAGGATCCTGGAGGACGGAGGGGCCGTGGGCTGCGAGCATCCTGGGAGTCTCGCAGTCTCCGTGCAGGTTGCTCCAGGGGCTGCCAGGAGCCGCAGGAGGCGGCTTCGGGGAGGCGTCGCCCCCGAGCCGGCCTGCGTCCAGCGCGGTCGCCTGGCGGGGATGGTAGCTGGCCGCGTCGTGCATCAGCGCAGCCTGCGCTCCCCGGTCTTCTGGTCGTTACAGCTTTTAAACTGCTCCCAGTGGGTCCCAGGGCTGCCTTCCGTGATTGTGGGCCCGGGTGCGCCGCCCAGAGTCCCGTGCGGTGAGGCGGGCGGCTGTATCAGCGCAGCCAATCCTAAGAAGAAGTAAACCAGGGCTCCTCAACCTCAGCAGCTTTAAGACGGGTGGACTTCATACGGCTGGCTGGGGAATTCTGGGAGTTGAAGTCCACCCACCTTAAAGTTGCTGAGGCTGAGGAGCCCTGAAATAAACAGCCTCTGCCCTGCAGCTCAGCTCCGCCTCAGACAAAAGGAGGACCGGGCGGCTCTTGAAAGGGGGGCTGCTGGTCCGCGCAGGCGGACGGGGAGGGCGATGCCCGGCTGCCCCAGCTTCAGTTGCAGCGAACGCGGATAGTCCGGACCCCTCTCCCGTGGCCCTCGGCCGCGTCCCCACAGCCTCCCGTCCTTTTCTTTCCACCCGGGGGCGGACGACATGCTGCGCTCCATTCAGCGG
This sequence comes from Liasis olivaceus, assembly GCA_030867105.1. Taxonomy (NCBI): domain Eukaryota; kingdom Metazoa; phylum Chordata; class Lepidosauria; order Squamata; family Pythonidae; genus Liasis; species Liasis olivaceus. Next base: position 1,592,184 of record CM061354.1, read on the forward strand.
ACAGACTTGCGCAGGGCCAGGACAGAAGGGCACGTCGGTTAAAGGGATGCACCATCCTCCGAGTGCCCTCTCTTCCTGCCCCTTCAACCCTTCTTCCTCCGGCTGCCTCTCCCCCCACACCACCACGCCTACTGTTGAACGCTCAGTTTGGTGAAACGCAGCAGAAAGAAACTTGCTTGCCCAACAAACAAGCAGCAAAGACTGCTTTGGGGCAGCAGCTTGCCAAGAAAAACACCCCAAATCGTTTTTGCCAGCAGATGTCAGCTGAGAGCACCGTTTGGTTGCGCCTTTTCTGACTTAGGCTGTACAGCTGCAGCAAGGGTGGCCCGGGGATCAAGCAGCCTTAGGCTCCCATCTGACTGATCTGTGCTCGGACGCCTGTATACCTGCTTCATCAGACGCACGAAGTCAGCTGCAGCGCACGAAACCTGCCGCCTTTTAATAAACTTTGTTGGAAAAGGTACTACCGGACTCCTGATTTTTTGTTACCACAGACTAACATATCTCTCTTCCTACAGTACCATGAAATTAGGTATTCAAATGGTGTTAATATAATGCACCTTTTTCCCCTTCAAAATCAGGCAGTCAGGCTGGCCAGAATGGCCAATTAAAAAAATAAGAGTAAACATTTTAAAAAATTAATTTGCTGCTCACGTTAAAAGGTTTGCACTCTTGAAGAATAGGGGTGTAGCTGATGAACCTAACTTTGCAGTGGGTCTACTGGGAGGAAGGAAAGCAAAGAGAGAGCCACTGCGGTGTTCCTTGTAAGAAGCGTGTGTAGCAGCACAAATCATTTGGGAGCCTCAGGCTGCCTGTTCATAAGGCCGCACTTGATCATCATAGCTGTATACAGGATTGAACACGTTCGCCTTCTTGGGCCAAAAATCAGAGAAGTTAACATGTTTTCCAACTCACACATTTTATAAAAAGCAGAAGCTTTTGTGAGCTACAGGCACAGAGCGGCTACCAGCTTTGTTCTGGTTTTTGGGCTGCGGTTCACGAAAGCTGCCTTTTAACAAGCTGTGAGTCGGAAAAGGGGTTCCCAGACTCCTGACTTTGCTGCCACGGATTCACACGGCTCTCCTCCTGCAATGTATTCGTGGGCCAAGATGTCAGGACAAGCCTGGCCAGTTGACCAAGGGACTAGCACTAATTCTTTGCCTCCTGGAAGCATGTCCCTTTGCTTGCAGTGATGGAGGCAGATGCCATTCTGGGCGCCTACAAGGAACAGGGTCGAAAGGCTCCTTTCATCTGACACATCCACATTTTGGGAACGGTCTGGAAGCAGGTTGCCATTCCCACCTTCCGAGGGCGAGTCCTTGCAGAGGCTTCTGCGCCTGGCCATCGCATGGACGTGAATGCCAAGGGTGAGGGTGGCGAACAATGAAAGAGGGAGAGGAAGGCGGGCACTGAAGCGAACGAGGGAGAGCATCTCTGCTCCGAGGCATTTCAGCGACTATTCCAGGGCGCTTTCCGGTGTGGATTTTGTCCTTTGGGCCAAAGTCATATTTTTTGACTGGAGTGTGAGACGCCTTTGCCTCTCCCTCGTTCGAGGGTGAGGCTAAACCTCAGGAGGAACTTTTGAGTGGGACAGCTGTCAGCTGGACTAGTCAGTGTTTCTCATAGCTGGCTGGGGAATTCTGGGAGTTGAAGTCCACATGTCTTAAAAGCGGCCAAGCTTGAGAAACACTGGGCTAGATGTCCCCAAGGGCATCTTTTACCTCTAGGATTCTACATCCATGGAGTTTTTTCCACAGCAGCGCAGAGGTGCTTTCCCCCTCTTTTTCCAGGATGCTTTTTATTTTTTTTAAATTAACTAAATACAAAGCAGAAAGACAAAGAATACGTAACACTGTAAAAGAAGAAGAAAAAACATACAAGATGTGCATTTACAGATATACACACATCAATAAATTGAAGCCATGACTGATCACACCCATCCGGAACTGATCCTTGTTAATCAGCTCTTTTGTTGTTGTTGTTTAGTCGTTAAGTCGTGTCCGACTCTTCGTGACCCCATGAACCATATTGCGCCAGGCCTTCCTATCTTTCACTGCCTCCCTGAGTTTGCTCAATTTCATGCTCATTGCTTCAGTGATGCTATCTAGCCATCTCATCCTCTGCCGTCCTCTTCTCCTTTTGCCTTCCATCTTTCCCAGCATCAGGGTCTTTTCCAAAGAGTCCTCTCTTCGCATTAGGTGACCAAAGTATCTGAGCTTGAGCTTCATTATCAATCCTTCCAATGAGCAATCAGAGTTGATTTCCTTTAAGATTGACTGGTTTGACCTCCTAGCAGTCCAGGGGACTCTCTTCTCCAGCATCACAGTTCAAAGGCATCAATTCTTCGGCGTTCAGCCTTCTTTATGGTCCAGCTCTCACAGCCATACATTACTACTGGAAAAACCATAGCTTTGACTATGCGGATCTTTGTCGGCAAGGTGATGTGTCTGCTTTTTAATATGCTATCTAGGTTTGCCATAGCTTTCCTCCCAAGGAGCAAGCGTCTTTTAATTTCATGGCTGCAGTCTCCGTCTGCGGTGATCTTGGAGCCCAAATAAATGAAGTCTGTTACTGCTTCCATTTCTACCCCTTCGATTTGCCAGGGATTGATGGTTCCAGATGCCGTGATCTTAGTTTTTTTAATGTTGAGTTTCAAGCCAGCTTTCGCACTCTCCTCTTTCACCCTCATCAAGAGGCTCTTTAGTTCTTCTTCACTTTCTGCCATTAGGGTGGTATCGTCTGCATATCTGAGGTTATTGATGTTTCTCCCTGCAATCTTAATTCCGGCTTGTGATTCTTCCAGCCTGGCATTTCTCATGATGTACTCTGCATATAGGTTAAATAAGCAGGGTGACAGTATACAGCCTTGTCGTACTCCTTTCCCTATTTTGAACCAATCGGTTGTTCCATGACCAGTTCTAACTGTTGCTTCTTGGCCCGCATACAGATTTCTCAGGAGACAGGTAAGGTGGTCTGGTATCCCCATCTCTTTAAGAATTTGCCACAGTTTGTTGTGATCCACACAATCAAAGGCTTTTGCATAGTCAATGAAGCAGAAGTAGATCCTTTTCTGGAACTCTCGTGCTTTCTCCATGATCCAGCGAATGTTGGCAATTTGATCTCTAGTTCCTCTGCCTCTTCGAAACCCAGCTTGTACATCCGGTAGTTCTCGGTTCACGTACTGCTGAAGCCTAGCTTGTAGGATTTTGAGCATAACCTTGCTAGCATGTGAAATGAGTGCAATTGTGCGATAGTTTGAGCATTCTTTGGCATTGCCCTTCTTTGGAATTGGAACGTAAACTGACCTTTTCCAATCCCGTGGCCACTGTTGCGTTTTCCAAACTTGCTGGCATATTGAGTGCAGCACTTTAACAGCATCGTCTTTTAGTATTTTGAATAACTCAGCTGGAATACTGTCATCTCCACTAGCTTTGTTGTTAGCAATGCTTCCTAAGGCCCACTTGACTTCACTCTCTAGGATGTCTGGCTCAGGGTCAGTGACCACACCAGCATGGACATCAGGGACATTAAGATCTTTCTTGTATAGTTCTTCTGTGTATTCTTGCCACCTCTTCTTAATCTCTTCTGCTTCTGTTAGGTCCCTGCCTTTTTTGTCCTTTATCGTGCCCATCTTTGCATTAAACGTTCCTTTGATATCTCCAATTTTCTTGAAGAGATCTCTAGTCTTCCCCATTCTATTGTTTTCTTCAATTTCTTTGCATTGTTCATTTAAGAAGGCCTTCTTATCTCTCCTTGCTATTCTCTGGAAATCTGCATTCAGTTGCTTATATCTTTCCCTTTCACCCTTGCTTTTCGCATTCCTTCTTTCCACAGCTATTTGTAAAGCCTCATCAGACAGCCATTTTGCTTTCTTGCATTTCTTTTTCTTTGGGATGGTTTTAGTTGCTGCCCCTTGTACAATGTTACAGACCTCCGTCCATAGTTCTTCAGGCACTCTGTCTACCAAATCTAATCCTCTAAATCTATTCATCACCTTCACTGTGTACTCACATGGAATATGATCTAAGTCATACCTGAGTGGTCTAGTGGTTTTCCCTACATTCTTCAATTTAAGCCTAAATTTTGCAGTAAGAAGCTCATGATCTGAGCCACAGTCAGCTCCTGGTCTTGTTTTTGCCGTCTGTATAGAGCTTCTCCACCTTTGGCTGCAAAGTATGTAATCAATCTGGTTTCGGTATTGACCATCTGGTGATGTCCATGTGTAGAGTCGTCTCTTGTGTTGTTGGAAAAGAGTGTTTGCTATGACTAGCTTGTTCTCTTGACAGAACTCTATTAGCCTTTGCCCTGCTTCATTTTGTACTCCAAGGCCAAACTTGCCTGTTATTCCGATTACTCCTTGACTTCCTACTTTAGCATTCCAATCCCCTATGATGAAAAGGACATCTTTTTTTGGTGCTAGTTCTAGAAGGTCTTGTAGGTCTTCATAGAACCGGTCAACTTCAGCTTCTTCGGCATCAGTGGTTGGGGCATAGACTTGGATTACTGTGATGTTGAATGGTTTTCCTTGGATACGCACTGAGATCATTCTGTCGTTTTTGAGGTTGTACCCCATTACTGCCTTTCCCACTCTCTTATTGACTATGAGTGCAACTCCATTTCTTCTAAGGGTTTCTTGCCCACAGTAGTAGATATAGTGGTCACCTGAATTAAATTCACCCATTCCCGTCCATTTCAATTCGCTGATTCCCAAGATGTCAACGTTCAATCTTGTCATCTCATGTTTGACCACATCCAGCTTGCCTTGGTTCATGGATCTTACATTCCACGTACCTATACAATATTGTTCTTTACAGCATCGGACCTTCTTTTCGCTTCCAGATACATCCACAGCTGAACGTCCTTTCGGCTTTGGCCCAGCCGCTTCACTCTTTCTGGAGCTACTTGGAATTGCCCTCCGCTCTTCCCCAGTAGCATATTGGACACCTTCCGACCTGAGGGGCTCATCTTCCGGCGTCATATCTTTTAGCCTTTTAACATTGTCCATGGGGTTTTCTTGGCAAGGATACTGGAGTGGGTTGCCATTTCCTTCTCCAGTGGACCACATTTTGTCAGAACTCTCTGTCATGACCTGTCCGTCTTGGGTGGCCCTGCATGGTATAGCTCATGGCTTCACTGAGTTACACAAGCCCCTTCGCCACGACAAGGCAGTGATCCATGAAGGGGTAATCAGCTCTGCCAACCACTGAATGGTTGGAGCCGACGGCTTGGGAACAGTGAGCCTCTCCACTCTGCGTCCGTTTCTAAATGCTTTTGTAATACTTTTATATAATGTACTGTAACTTTTCCTGGCTGGGTTTCCTGGTGGTCTCCCATCCGGCAGCGAGCCCTTTTGCCCCCGGGCTGGAACGCCTGGAAGCCTCGTGGCTCCACCGCGGAGCGGCGATCCGGCCGAGCCATCTCGCCAAGGGGGCGGCGGCAAAGCCTTTCGGCCAGGACAAAGGGCCGAGATGCGACGGACTCTCGTTTCTCCCCCTTCGCGTTCTTGGTTTAGTCCGCGAGCTTCCTTCGCGGATTGGCGGAGGCCTTTGTGGAAGCGGCAGCTCCTTCCTCCAATCAGCACCCGTATGGCGGCGGAGGGGCCTGCCGAGGGCCAATGGGTCTCCCGCCCAGGGCTGCCACGTGGGAGACGCGGCCCCTCCGCGCTGTTTTGAAGCGGGAGGGGGCGAGTGCAGGGCCTCGACCAATCAGCGCTGGGAGGAGAGGCCCTCTGGCTCCGTCACGCGCGGCTGAGGCGCGAGCCCAACCGAGCGAGGAAAGGCGTCGGACGGGGCTCCCGGCCAATGGGGTGAGGGCGGCCCGCCAGGGAGCGGGGGTGGGCCTTGTCGGGGAACGACCAACGGGTGGCGGGCCAGCAGGCGGCGGCGTGGCGGGCGCTTCGCCGCGAGCCAATGGGCAGGGCGGGAGGGGCGTGGCGCGGCGGGAGGCGGGGCCGGGTGAGTGGCAGGCGCGCGGGCCGGGGCTGAGGGAGCGCGAGCGAGTCGGGCTGAGGCGGCCCAGCGGGCAGGCGGGCATCGCGCAGCGGCGGCGGCCCCGCGGGGCCCACGGCAGGTACGGCGGGTTCAGGGCCTTCGGCGCGGCCGGCCTTGGTCGCGTCCGCCCGAGGCGAGGAGGGGTGGGGGAGGGGCTCGGGACACGCGTGTTCTCTCCCGGGGCCGTCGTGGGGACTGGCAGCTGCGGGTCGACGGCGGCAGACGGCCCACTTCCCGCCTGGCCCCTGGGGACCCTCCTCCCGCCCGGGTCAGGAGGCGCCTCGGCCGTCCCGGGCCCGCTGCCTCGGCTCTTCGCCTGGCCCAGCATCGAGCGAGGAGCCAGCGCTGGAAGGACGCGGCGGCCAGTCGTGCCCAGCCCGCTGCCTGCACCAGAAGCTGCGCGTTTTCTTTGCTCTGGGTCAGTGTTTCTCAACCTCGGCGACTTTTAAGGCGTGTGGACTCCAACTCCCAGAATTCCCCAGCCAGCCGTGCTGGCTGGGGAATTCTGGGAGTTGGAGTCCACACATCTTAAAAGTCGCCGAGGTTGAGAAACACTGCATGGGTACTGGAGCACCTTTCTTTTCTGCCCTTGCAAAGCTAGAACGCAAACCTCGCCGTTGCCTCTGTCAAAGTCTCATTCCGAAGTGCTGCGGAGAGCGGTGGGACCACCTTTTAATCTGAACCTGTGGAATGTGAGAGCTGTATCCCGCCTCGCTTCGCCAGATTTAAGAAGGGGCACGTAATGAATGTCGAAGTATATTCCAAACTTCGCCGGTGCCATTCTTGGTTCGACTGGGGGAAAAAGGGATATAGCAAGAAAACGTGTATCTTTCAGTTTTGTCTAACCTTAATTAATGAACTGTGTGCTGCTGTTTTTGGTGGGGGGGGGCAGGACTGGCATGAGTTGACTTCGACCTGTCTTGGTTTTTGCTTGGAGAATGGCTGTTCTGTAGCACTTGGGGCAATGGGGAGATTTTCTGTTAAGAAAGGTTTGTGGGACACTCCTGAACTGTGTTACTCTCTGGCTTGTACCTGAAGCAAGAGGTTGGGCCTCTTTTGCAAACCACCCCAAAAGACTGGTTCTACAAACCAAGGGTTCCGATGACTTTAAATAGTGAGGACTAGATCATGTAGGTTAGGGGTGGCGAGAGATTAGGTCTTTTAGTCATCCTCAGCTGGTTGCGTTTGCTGTTCTTTCAGGGAAGGACTTCTCCCGCTTCTTGCTCTTCCCGAGTCAGATGTATCAGTTCTTTTCCTTGAACCTGAGATGAATGGATTGGATAGGTTTTTCACAGATCATGCGTCCCTTTGAAGCCAATATTAAATGTGAGTGGTTGGTGCGTCCTACAGGAAACTGTGGAAGAGGACTGTGTGTTCAGGCCTTTAACCTGCTGGATATTAGCAGGAAACCCCGATCCAGAGAATGAGCTGAGGTGAAGTGGCATGTGCTGAGGAAAAGCGCTACATCTGGTGTGATGCCTGGTGCTAATTTGGATGCATCTTTTGGGAGGGGACCCTCATGTCCAATTAGGGATGGGTGCTGAAGGTCCTTTGCCTGCCTGCCAAACCAGAAAAACTTGTATTTTGTTGAACTTGTGCAGGAGGGGCCCCTGAGCAAAGTTAGTGTGTTGGACAGGTTTGCAAATCAGAACAACATGGGAGTGCCAGCTATTCCTGAGCTTATCCAGAAAAAAAGGTTTGGAGAAAGTGTAGTGAATTCTAGTTTTTGAAAGGTGAAGAAACATTGCATATAGTTAAAATATGCTGTGCACATTAGGCTAACTGATACTTATTGTTTTTCAGCCTCCTTTTGGCATCTGGTGAGAGATCTTGTGCAAATAATTTTGTTGGATCACAGATTAATTCAATCTAGTTAATTCTTTGTGCTCTTGTTCATATCAGGTTTATGCAAGAGGACTTCCCAGTAGGTATGAAAAACCTTGCTCTAATTATTTTCAAGTTTTGTTACGTGAACCATAGAGAGAACCGTTATGCATCCTTTTGTTCAGTTTTCTGTCAATTCAGCAAAAGCTGTTCTCTCTTAGTGATAAGGAATGCCATTCTAATAAGAAAAAATGTTCTGAGTTTTTTTTCTTGTAGAAATAAATGCCTTGTTAGGAGGGAGATGGATTATAATAAAACAGCCATCCACAGTTTGATACCCTCCAGAGGAGTTGGACCAGACATCTTGTCCCTTTTAGCTGTCCTGGCTATTAGTAAGGCACCAGATTAGGGAAAGAGTTTAACAAAGAACTTGTGGCAATATAATATGACTGTTATTTTAAGGTACAACCCTTTTGTACTCCAGGAAATATGCTTGGCTTATTGTTTGGAATCAGATTCCAATGGAAGCTGTGTTTCGGATCATAGCCTGAGTGGGTAATCTTCTGTATAGTGGCCTGGGAGCTGGTTGTCTTGTGTGTGGTTTTGCTTCAATTTGCATATGTATAAAACTGAACTGGAAGCCTGTGAGCTCAACGAAGGTTGCATGTGCTGGATCTGTGTCTGAAAAACTGCTTGTGATTTTGCTGAATCAGTGGGGTCTTAATGCAGCATTTGAAAGAGGAGAGGAAAGTAGAATGAGTAAGAGAGAAGGAGGTTGTTAGAAGCAGAGAGCACAATTTCACAGAAGCCTCTAAACAAGCATCACAAGCCACAGCATGCTTTGGCCTTCAGTGCATTGCACCTCCCTTCTCTCCTTGTCTGCTGAATGAGCAGAACCACAGGGAATTTGGGATTTATCATTGCTATTTTTATTAACAATAGTTTAGCATTACTGTATGTCTGAACCCTATACTGTAGTGTGCCTGAAATAAGACAGCTTCATGACTGATTTGAGGTTTGGCTTGTTTCAAACTAACCATAGTTAAAATTAGGGGGCCTAGAGAAAACAAGCTAGAATTATTTTTTTCAATGGAAGTTCAAGTTTCTAAGCTCTTCAGTCATACTAGAAAGAAGAGGGGGTAGGTGGAACCATTCAACCATGGTTTATTTTGAAATTTAAACTAGCCCTGGTGACAAGGCAGCTTTAAAAACCAAATAAATAAATAGCCCATTAAGATGTCCATTGCAAAGGGAGATAAATGGGGTGGGACTGTATAAGAAATGCTCTCAAGGAGTGTGATGAAGTGGGGAAAATTAAAGCTTATTAATCTACCCAGAATAAAAGTGTCAGAGGAGATCTGCAGTTAACTATCAAGTCAAACCTGTGAGAACAGGCCAAGGACATGGAAAGACTGTTGTCCTGGCAGACTCCCATCCCGAACAGGAAGGCTTTATAATACATCCTGTGGGGAAAGCAAGTGGCCAGCTTGGAGGTATTCCAGAACTTGGGAATCTGTTATCCTGAGGCTTTGGTGTCTCACTTCAAGGGGCAGCTCCACACTGAGTTATGGAAGCTTGAGCTTCAGCAGATTTTAATGGAGCAAGAAGTTAATGGAGCCAGAAAAGGTTTAAAGGGATGGTGAGCAGAATGGAGGGAACTTCCCATTATAACTTTGTCTCCTGCAGCCATTCTCCTTTCATTTTTATATAATCTTTAACTTCCAGATTTTGGCCATAGGTAGAAGCTGAATCATTTTTGCTAGTTTCAGGAGGCATTGAATGGTGACAGCAGTAGAGAACCTGGCTTATAGCCTTGGGTAGCACGGCTCATGCTTTTAAGATGTCTGTCCCTTGCCTCTTCGCCTTTCAATCCTGTTGTTGTGTACAACTAAGAAAGGAGTGTTGCAAAACCAGAGCAGCAGCATGTGCATGGGCCAAACTGACCCTTGTGGAGAATGCAGCCTGTCCCAAGGCCAGTATGGAACTGGCTCAGGTTACGTGCCACAGCTTCTCATGAGTAGCATAGAGAGGCTGCTGACTCCCTGTGTAGTTTTGCAAATCATTGACTAAGTCCCTAACAAACGACTTGCTCCTCCCAATCTCTGGAGAATACTAAGTTTCCTGAAGTTGTGTTCCAGTTGTTTCTCTTTTTACAAGGTGCTTGAGTTCCTGCAATTCACACCCTTCTCTGAGCATGCTTGCCAAGCTCTGGTGAATCTGACATTATTCAAACACTTAACAGTGCAGCTTGATGAGCAGATTGGAAGGTGAACAGTGGTGTGTTTAATTCAACCTTCCTCTACCTGGCATCCTGTGGCTGCACTGCAACCTACCTTCAGCCACATGAGCTAATCTTCCCCAAAGCTGTTTTTAATATTCTGCTTGATGCTTGCAAAAGGCCTTGTGACCTTTGGCAAAGGGAGTTTCTGTTCACACACATTGTTTCCAGAAAAATGTCTTTTTTGATCTAGCAGCTATAAAATTAGATATTCCAATGTTGCAGGAAAATTCTGGTGGCATACTGTAGAAAACATGTTTTATTGCAGTAGAAAGTGTAAGGCATACCGATGATGCTATTAATGATAGTATGAATGACTGATGATAAGTAGGTGACAGCTTCATGTGGGGAGACTTCAGATTCAATACAGCCAAAGTATTGAAAGCTCTTTTACTTTTCTGCTCTGGTTTGGGTACTAGTACCTTAGTCTAATAAGATGGGCTGTATACACATGGTATATTTTATTATTAATACTTTTAAAGCCACGGCAGTTCTCATGAGCATTCATAATTATTTACATGAGGCAGATGTAAAATTTGCATAATGAATGTGTTGAGAAATGTGGTGACGGGGAAAACAGGTAAGGGTGTGAGCCCGGCCTGCCTGCCAGTTGGCGATAGTAACACTCCATGACTGACAGGTCTAGGCCATGTTCCCTCTAATGGTGCCGCGACTCTGTGTAGCTGAGCCTGTTCCGTGGCTTTGTGTGTCCGCGAGACGTATTCCCCACCTGCAAACATGCAACAGGATGCCTGGATACTGTCATGGGAAGCAGCCGCTTCTCTCCTTGATTGAAGCAGTGAATTCAGTCTCCCAGGCTGAGGAAAGTGGTGGAGGCAGCACCTGGCTCTGTTATTGCTGGCATGGGATTACTGTTGCAGATACCATTCTCTGTATGCATTATATAGTGTGTCTTTGAATTCTATATATTTTAGTGTCACTCCGTATTTTATAGAGTCACGCTATATTTCTCCCTCCCCAAGTCCTGCTGTGCTGCCTCATCAGGGCAGGGGGTATGTGTGTTCCTGGGAGGGATGAGCAAAGAACGTCACGCGTGTATGCCGAGACGATATACTCCCAGCGGGGTCACCCAAGGCGTGCAGGTCATCCCAGCTTCCCAGCTAAAGCAGGCAGGCACCTCTCTTGGGCAGCAGTGATGGAGGAAGATGCCGGAGGCAGAGGATCACTTTAGTGACAATGGCAAAGGCATCATTTCATCCTGGGCAGGAGGAGGCCATGATAAGCCGCACCTGCATTTTTACCAAGAAAACCACAGGGATAGAAAGTGATTAGAAAATCTGTCTATGTGGTAGCTAGGGGTCGAAAACAACTTGATGGCACATAACCAATTGGTCTGTATTTCTCCAAGCTTTTACTGAGAAACAGCTCCATCATTTTTATGCAGAAAAGCTCATTGTAGTTTTACTCCCACTTCAGATACCAGTGTCCTGTATTAGTGCCATGAGAAAGATCATAGAACTCCTCTTCAGCGATTGCTGGCAGGGTTGGCTCGCTGTTCCTCAAGTTGAATATTGTGCCCTGAACAGAAGGAGGATACATGACTCTTGCATTCCGTGACCCTTGGGACTGACTTCATCCACTTCCTTGGGGTATCAGTACATAGTTCTCCCTGCTTGAGATGCACTGAAAGAAGGGCCTCGCGAGAATTCTTTGCTACGGGATACTCGGAGATGCTGTGACAAAGGAACATGGCTTTCCCACCAGCATTTCTGCTCAGTTCTAGTTTGGTTGCTCTGAATTTGGCCTCACGTCAGCTTTCCTAGACAGTGGTTTCCTATGAAGCGGTCTGGTAGCTTGCCTCGTCTCAGGAGGTTAGATAGGCATATTGCTGGGCAAGGGAGTTTCCTTTGAGATACATTCTAGCATAGTCTCTTGTGTGAAAGAAGTATGTCAGCTAGCTTTCTCTGGTATTGGATGTAGTTGTCTATTTGGCATAGTAATCATTGTAGTGTTAATACAGTACCGATGGCAGATTTCCTTCCCGAAGATTCTGTGGGATTAGTAGCAGTGAAATAGAAATGTGTGAGTTTGTATATTTCAGCCACGTCAAATAGACACCAGGCTCCTAATACTATAGGAGAGAAGGGCTGCCTTGTGTAAGTGACTTGGACTGCTGGAGGCTGAGATGGCATTGTATATTTTGCAGAAGATGTTTGCCTTCTACAGAGAGTTGAGCGAGAAGGGGGAAGGGTGGGGGTTCTCTGGAGTTGTCTTGACTTAGTCTGTTGCCAAAAAGGTAGGGTGAAAATCTGGACTGCCGTGCAGCCAGTTTTCTGCAGAACGGAAGTGGTCCATAGCAGAATGAAATCTAAGCAGACTGAACTTTTCTTCCTCCTTCTTTAAACAAGGTGTTAACATTGAGATAGATTCTTCTAGGTTTTCATCCCTGGTGCATACCAAGGACGCATTTGTGTTCTTTGATTACATTCTCTGGCAGAAACAGCAATAATTCTTGAGACTTCTTAAAGGCTAACGTATTTATTGTAGCACAAGCTTTCATGAATCAGAGCTACATGAAAAGTTATCTTGAGACGGGCGTTAAGTGGACCCTCGGTGCAGGGTGGATTAAGGGGAGCTCAGACAGGAGTGAAGTGAAATACAGTGGAGGGGAAATTCGGTGATGGTAATCTTGGCTGGCCATTCACAAGAAGTTACTTCTTGTGAGTTAGGGATCTTTACAGTGGTAAATCGATTAAAGGAATAAGAAACCTTGAATTATGTTTAGGTTTTTAGACCCCACTTTTTACTTAGCACATTACTAAGTGAACATAAGCACTACTAAAATCAGTAAGTTTAAATAATCAGATACACTGAACCTTTTAATGAACTCTAGATCAGCCAAAGAGAGCTACAGTTCAGAGGCAAGAGAGCAAGTTCCTGATGTAAAGCTTGCTTCTCCCATCGTCTCTCTCTCTCTCTGTCTTTTAACTTTGTTTTTGTAAGTATTTTACTGTTTTTATGGTTTTTATTTGTGAGCCGCCTAGGGTCGCCTATGTAGTGAGACGGGCAGTGTATAAACTTGATTTATAGATAAATAAAGATTTGTGAGAAATTGCACTACCTCCATTTTCCTTTTATAGATGGGACTACATAATGCTGGGATGCGTTACTATCTTATAAGGGCTTGGATGTAGGTAGTGTTTCTCAATCATGCAACCTAGAGATGGCTGGGATCGAATCTAAGAGGTAGAGTGCCTTCCACCCTATCTGATGCCTTCTCCTTGGCTGTTACATCACATTATTATGACTGTTGCTGCTTTTTATCTGCCTTGCCTGTGGATTATACATGAGCCCCTTCCTTTCCAATAATTGGCCTTTCAGATAATTTTTAAATGACTGCCATGCATTCCCTTTCTTTTCTCTACAGTATGCGATTCCTCACTCTCTCTTTCTTCAGCCTCAGACATATGGAGGTGCTCCACCCTTTTCTCATATGTTTTAAACAATTTGTATTTTGTAACTTGCCTTGAATAATATCCAGCTTCTCACAATTGTTTCTTAAATACTGGTGTCCACAATTTAACATTGCAGTGTGCTGTGATGATTTGGGTGGATACAGAAACTCAGCCTCTTAGCTGTCATTTACTGGCCTTCTGGATTTTTGCAGCTGAGATATGGTAACCTGTGTGTATCCTCCTCTTCTCCTCCAAGGGTCAAGCCTTGTCTCTGAATAGGACACTCCAAAAAAAAAAACCCTGTAACTCCTGAGGCATCTTCCAGGACTCCATCAGATTGCAACCCTTTCCCCTGCAAACATGTTGCTGGCTCAACCTTGGCTTATTAACCCTTTTTTCTTTGAAAGTCATCCTTGTTGCCTGGCCAGCAGAGCTCTATGCTTCATGTAACATGAACATTGTAGTACAAGTCTTTTTGGTCAAGGGAAATAGTTGGAACATCGAGGCTAATATTTAAGAAGCTTATAATTAGAGAATGTCATAAGCTTTCTTAGATGACAGCCTATTCACCTTTCACCACCCTGGTGCCTCCAGGGTTTTGATCCTACCTCCCATCATTGAGAGGATATCAGATCAGAGAAGACTGACCTGCTTCCTCAGTACCTGAATGTATCCACCTTTCTCACTTTTCATAACTCATTTCTCCTTTTTGAAATGTGAACCCAACAGACTCACATTTTCCTTCGTTCAGCTGTTTTTCAGCCTCCCCTATTTATATGTTTGTCATATCCTTTTAGTGGGATGCCTACCTCACCGCTTATGTTGGAGTGATGCATACATTCTCTCAGTTCTTCATCTATATAGCTGCCTTTCTTCTGTGCACATAAGGATAAGCTAACAGTAAGCAGTGCAGCTTTCCAACAGATGCAGCCTACTTTGCAGCCTGAGTCTGGGAAGAAGTGAAGGTGGCAGCACTGATCTCTGAAACAACATTGCTAAATCCAACTGATTTTACCTCCACTGGCAATTTCAACAGTGTTGTGGGAGTTAAGTAACTCCGGGCTTTGGGGAAGAATGGTGGTGAGCCCCCTGTAAGATTTGTTTTTGTTTTTGATTGTTCTTTTTTTCCAGACGCACATCTCTTTGGTCTTTCATTGTATTGTTCCTGCTATTTTTATAGTATTAAAGCACTCAAAGTTGTTTGGAGTTGGGTGCTTTTAAATCTGGGTAAATGAATGAATAAAGAGAGAGGTAGAGTTTCTCAGGGTGAAGATATCAGTTATTGTGCAATGCTCAGGAAGAGTCAGGTAGTACTTCTTCCTACTAACAAATTTTATTCAAAAGTGTAAACTCACTAGTTTTATGCAGCTAAAATTTGTTAGTTGGAAAAGGTCCTGACTCCACATGATTTTTGCCACCATAGACTAACAGGTCTCTCTTCCTGAAGTGTACAGTGCTCAGAGTTAGTTGTAACTGGAGCAGCCTGTAGGTCCTTTAAATAAATAAATTAAACCAGAAGTCATCCAGCCTCAAGGCCCAGAAATGCAGGGTAAAAATGTGGGAAGGATCTGAGAAAGAAGCACCGGAATCAATCTGTAGGAGGTGTAAAGAGGAGATTGCACCTTCATGTTGAGACAAGGCAATCATCTATTTTAGTGACTCTTTCCTAGGGTGTAATAAAGATTCTTTGCTGTGTGTCAGAGAGACTCAAGCTAAGTAAGAGTAAGTAAGACCTAGTCAAGCCAGATCTAGTCAAGTGTCTGGGAAATTCTTCAGAAGTCTTCCCAGGGTGCTGACAGATGTTGTGTGAAATAAGTCTGGCTCAAAATACTTCTGTTGCTTGATCTGAGATCTGGTTCTATTGCACCAGACACACCCACACATAGTTTTTTGTGAAACTAAGAAATGAAGTTTCTTTTCTTAGAAGAACATTTGAATAAATGGGCCTATTCCATCCATGCCTCCTCAGAAGCAAATCCCCTTCTGTAAATTACTGTACACTTAATTTGTCATGGTTGTGTGTTAGAATAACATAGTTCTGTCAGAAGAGAGTGTAAAACAGCAGTTGTTAGTTTAAACCTTTTATGGCAATGTTGTCAAGCTTGCCTTTGAAACTTAAACAAGGTTGAGGGTTTGCAGGTTTTCATGGGAAGATTTAAATAAGTACAATTTTCAATGCTACATTTATGTTTCAATGCATATTAGGTACCCATGCATGCAGTGGTAGCTGGGATTCAAGGTCTGGGTTCAAACTTTCTGCAGAAAGTGCAAACTTTTAGCCCAAGGCTCGCTCCTGGTTCTACTCTGCTTGATTGAAGCTGCTCAGTTGATTTGTTGCCTAAGGCAATAAGCAGCTACCCCTGCCCCCAGGTGGATTTAATATTCAATTCTGAGCAGGACATCTTAAAGTAGGTTCTTGTCTAATGTTCTTAAAGGGTAGCTGACTAGCCACATCGTTTTTGGATTACTGGATTCTGCTTCAAAAATATACTGGGCTCAGGAAACATTTTACAGTATATTTGTTGAGATTCCCCTGGGTTTGCAGTCATGCTTTGCAGGCTTGCAGATACAGTAGGTGTTTCTCAACCTTGGCAACTTTAAGATGAGTGGACTTCAGCTCTCAGAATTTCCCAGCCACGTTGTTGAAGTTCACTCATCTTAAAGTTGCCAAGGTTGAGAAACATTGCAGTAGACACTCTCTGCTTCCCTGTGGCAAGGAAAAAGCATTGTTTTTTGGCAGACAAGCTTAGCATTGTTTTTCTTAAAATATAAAAGAAGTGACACCTTTGTGTTATTTTTATGGATTTATTTATCAACTGTTGCATTCTCCTTAGGCTGTGTTTATTTTGAAGGCCCTGTATTGTTGTTCATGAGATATTTATTAAACTCCCAATTTTGGCGGTACCTGTTGCAACTTGTATTCCATTGCTGGCATGTCTGAGATAAGGATTAGGTTGCTGCTGCTGCTGCTTGTGATAATCCTGCAGCAGATGAAGAGCCTGAGTAGGCCCTGCACATTTACACCCCTTGTTTAGTTATTTCCTGCATGTTAGCAGGATGTTTTTGTTTCTCTGACAAGGGCATATAAGGAGCATGCAACCAACCGTTCTCCCGCTTCTCAAAAATATTGTTTGTCCTCCCACTGATTCTCCTAGTCATGACCTGCATTTTCAAGCCGATTTCCAGCATTTAATATGAGAGAGTAGGATTTTTTTTTCCTTAACAGAAGCAGCCATCTTTAGGGTGCACCATTTGGAGTCCACAACCAAATTCTGTAGTTGAATGATAAAATTGCTGTGCAAAATCTTACATACCTTATTAAGTTCATATATTGTATTAAGGGATGGTTTGTTTGTCCACGGTTTGTTAAGTAAGAGATGGTGTCTAGGTTCAAACAACTCACCAGTCCCAAACCAAACAAATCACATTATGGCTTAGCATAAAGTAGGAAGCTAGACTGTATCTGTACCCAGTTATCCAAGACCCAAGAGATAAGGGTGGAAGGTGGCTCCCTCTGTTCTGCACTGGTTTGTCGCTTTCCAAAGCCAAGGCCTTGCCCCCTTCACTTCTTAAATAGGGAATGTCGAGGGAGAGGTGAGGGACAGGGACACCTGTGATTGGGGTCCAGCTTCAGCACCTATAAATAGCTCGGCTGATCACTTACAAAAGGAACCTCAGGTTGCCCCTTCCAAAGGGCGGCTCTTTCTCTGCCACCGAAGCCATTGCCTGATCCTGGTCTCTCTGCACCACTCAGTCCATTTTGCTGCCTGCCCCAACCTGGTACGACAGTGCCAGAATCACGGGGCGTGAGAAATACTGCAAGGCGTGCATTGGTTCTTGCATGGCCTCCTTCAAAGTGATGGAAAATCCAGTTTTTGTTTGTGATAAGAGACAGGAAGGTCCAGTTGATGAAGGCTTGTTGGAAAAAGTGTTGTCGTCTGTGGCAAACTCAGAATATTCCCAGGCAATTAGCAGATAAGCACTAAGCGGCTCTTGTTTCTCTTCTGACTGTTGAAATAGTATACCTGAATTGCATAGTTCTGAGCGGAGTGGTCATTTTAGACCTATTTGTAAGGCCCTAGAAGAAGATGCCTGTACAGAACAGGCCAAGGGGATGCCTTAATCGCCAAGCTTCATAGGGCCCATTCAGAGCTTCCACACAGCATTTCTTGCGCCATTGTCCCCTTGTACTTTTTGGGGAGGAAAAGGGCTAACTTTGCTGTCGGTCCTTGGAAGCTGCTTTTGGTGCCCGCTCTCTGACTTGTCCTGGCCATAGGGCAGCTTCATGCCTTCCAGGTCTCTAAAGTTGTTGTACCCTGAAGATTCTGCTGTTAGCTGAACAGCCCCAGAGTTCTTTCTTTAATTAGAAGGTTCCCTGCCTGCGTTTCACTCGAGGAGTTTGCTGGCTCTCAGACCACTTAAGGCCCTTCTAAAAACCCACCCTGTTCAACAATGAGCTTCTTTTTAAAGGCTCTTCTGGGGAGCCTGGGAAAGCATCCATCCCTGTGTTGTGAATCTGGTACCTAGATTTCTAAAACAGTCTCTTGATTTGGGCTCTCTTCAAAGCAAGTCTGTATGGCCATTGTGGGGAGACCTTGTGCCATGGAAACCTGAAATCTGTGGCCTGTAACAGGAATGGGGTTTGTTCAAATTTAATGTTTCTGATCAGGTAAGCTCTGGAGCGCTCAGTCCTCACCATCTGGATGTGGGTGTTTTTATTCAGTCCTGACTCTGAAACGGATAAGGGTGAATTTAAGAGTTTGCCCAGATACACAACAAGACTTGTGTACAGATAAGTGAGTGGGCTGTGGGATGAGAGTTGGATTACCCTAACAGACTTAATTTCTGAACCAGCCATAAAGATCTTCCCTCCTGTCATTCGGCTTGGCAGGAGAAAGGGTTTTGTACTAGCACCATCACACGCTGGTAATCTCCATTTCTAGTCAGACTGTTTAGAAAACATCCAGCATTGGAGGCTGCCTGGTAACATCTTTCAAGTTATTTACAGGCTGTTAGAGATCTTGTCTGTAACATTTATTTATTTTTTAAAATCAGAGCAAACATGTTTCAAGTGCTAAATTCTGTCCCCAGCAATATTAGGACATTGTTAGTATGAAGGGGGAAGCGGAGAATTTTGTTTCTCATTGGGAGCCTTTTGGTCCCAGTTAATCTTAGTAGCAAATGCTTCATTTTTCACACGGTAAGGCCCAAAGCAGAGGATGAATTCAGAGTGGGGTTTTATGAGCACAGCTGAAGGAAATGGAAGTCTTATGGGGTCAGTTGTGGGCAGGGTTAAAGATTATTATTGCTTCTTTCCTAAAGCCTACTGGGTGCCTGTGTGGCCAAGATTTGGGCGTTGGTCCATTCCAGTACTTGCAAGTAAAATAAGAGCCTTTCCAGCAAGCCCCCCTGCCCCATGAGATAGAACAGACCCCCCCCCCCCCCCCCCCGCTTTCTTCACAGTTCTGCAGAGCACTTGGGCAGTTCAGACTAACAGGGAGCAGAGAGCCTGCCCCAGCTCTCTTACACAAAGAGCTGGGTTGGGCACAGCTCTGGATAAGTGTTTTGTTTTTAAATGTGGCTCAGGGAACTTGAATTGAAGTTTAGAAGTAATCCAGATCCGAATTCTGCTGAATCTATGTTGGTGATTTGGAGAGTTGTAAAAAGGCAACAGCAAACCACCTCCATGCTGTTGCCAACATAACTGCGTGGTGGGACCTGGAATCTCCATGAATGAATTGGGTTCAAGGGAGGCTTTGCTTTTTACTTAGGTGCACAGGGCCACAACACAAATGAAGATTATTCCCCCCCCCCCCCACAACTTCTTTTTTTAAGGTTGAGGAGAGGTGTTGCAGGACTGACTTAGAGTTCAGCCTCCTCTCCAGCAAAAGAACGTTGATGGGGTCTGGGAGGATACGACCAGAAATGCTTGCTTCCAAAAACTCAGGTGCACAAATCCTGCCTCCCTTCTTTGGCTCCCTGTCCATCTCCCACACCTGGATTTTCACACTCCCTGTGACCATTGCCAATTGAATGAATTTGAACGACAAATGAATTTTACTTCATTTTGCAACTCCCTAGCTTCTGTACCTGTCCTGAAACTGTACAGATTTCAGCCCTGTAGTGCAATCTGTAGTTTCTGCCTTGTAATGCAAACTGCCCTCCCCTCCCCCAAAAGAAAAGAAAAGAAGAACCCTGGAGAGGATGGGAAAGCAAAGAGATTTCAAATGATCTGAAAACTCCTTTTCTGCAAGAACCATAGCTGTCATTCTTCTGAAACTTTGCAAGCTTTTTAAGTCAGGGCTACTTCTTTCCAGATTCATAACATTTACCCACTAAAACAGGTGTCTGAAACTCAGATTTTCAAAACTCACATGAGGACTAGTTCATTGGCCAAGGGCCATAACATTAAATCTTTTCTGTTGATAGAAAAGTCTCTAGCAGGTCCAAACGAAGAGTATTATAGTTTGCCATGAAGCATAAATGTATTTTTAAAGTTTTGGGAAAAAACCTTAGGTATTTCAATTTGGTCACTTAGCTGGCAACATTTTTCATAACCATAACTCCATTATTTGGTTTTATTAATGGGCTGATATATAATACTGTTTTTCAAGAACATACCTAGGATGATACAATCTAGGAAACCAATCCCACTAAGAACACCCAAATCCTGCTCTTTTTTTTGCCTGTCTCCTTGCTGAGCAGAAAGATCTTTTTTTCCCTTCAGTCTTTTTCTCATCCACTTTCCCTTCTCTTCTCTTTCCTGCCAGAACCCTTCCTTCTTCAAGCGGGGAGATCTTGCTGGCTTGTTTGCTGCTTTTCCCATTCCTCACCTGGCAGAGAGACCTTCTCAGCAAGGCCTGCAGGCCTGCCCCCTCCTTCCCTCCCTCCCTCCCTCTCTCTCAGGCACCCTGGCCTCATGGCCTGCTTTCCTTGAGCAAGTCTGGCATCTTTGCTGTCCCTACCTGGAGAACCCAGCCTCGCCTCAGAAGCAGGACGTGCCATGGAGCGTAAGAGCGGGCAAGGCTCTGCCACTCAGCACAAGGCATTTTAGGATGCTGACTGCAGTCCCAGCAAATTCAAGCCCTGCTCATGCAGGGAGACATGTGTAGGTCAGGCAAGCTGTTAAACCACCCCCAGGCTGCTTCTCTTCCTTGAAGTACTTTTGGTGGCCCAGATTATGCATTCTTGAGGCATTCAGTGCCCTGGCCTTGCTGGGCAGTGTCTTCAGTGCCTAAAAAATCTTATTGTGGGCCCCAAAAAATGATTTGGAGTTGTGGGTCTGAAAGTTTGCACAGAAAAGAGAAAGATGCACCCTACTTTTTTGTAAAGCCCCCTAAAAGGGTTATTTGTCCATAAATCTCTGAATTTAATAATTTGGAGTTTGTAGGCTTCTTTCTCCAGAATTTGCTTGTAAATTCCATCCAGTTTTTATGTTAGCAGTCTGTTTATTAAGAAATAGATGCATTAAAATTTAAAAGCACTTAGGGAAATCTTGAAATGTGGCACACTTTATCTCTTAGTGAAGGGCAACTATTCCTGCAGATTTCATCTACGTATGTCAGCAGAAAGGGGATGTGGGTGCTGGCTTATTTCCGTGGCCAGTTAGATTTCCTAAATAGGAATTGTCCCAGATTGAATTAGAGCAACTTCAAATCAGCCGTGGGCCAGTGAAGCAGTTTTCCAAACTGGCATCCCACCTAAATCTAGTAGCTGGCACACACCTATTTTGGATGACTGAAGTGAGAAAGCCAAACTTTGTCTAAAGGGGAAGTATGTTTTGAGTCAGAAAAAGGGCAGTGTCTCTGAAGGACACAGTCTTCAGGTCCTCCTTCCTGTCCTTGATCTCCAAATCCTTTCTTTCCTCCTTGGTTGGTTGAGATGTGCCATGGTGGGTATCTCCCAATCATTATCATACTTTGCAAAACACTTTGCTGGGCATACTCCAATTTTTTTGCCAGGGTATCTAGCCGCTTGTTGACCAGGAACATTTCGCAAACTCTTCTCAGTAAAAAGTCCATGCTTAGTTGTTCTGTCAGAGACTACAGCCAGGACACAGCAAGTTCAGTTGCTGCTTTCTCCAGCTCAGGCCCCTATTCCCCCTTGCTTGTTCCTCAAGGCCAGGAAAACTTCCTGCGCCCCAGTTTCTTACAGCCCAGCAGGGAACTTATCCTTAGAATGTCTGTTCCTAGATGTCTGTTCCAAGGCCTCCTTTGAGGGGGCAGGGTGTCGAGTGAAGACGTTTAGCCCATGTGCCACTGTCCGTTTCTGGCCAATAGAGGAACGAAGAGAAGAGGCGAGGCAGGTGACTTCTCTGCAGCCACAGGCCAGGCCAGGCCAGCTGATTTCTCTGTGAGCTAGGCCAGTCTGAGCAGCTAGCTACAGATATTCTTTGCCTTCCTCCTTTCCACCATCATAGAAGGACAGTCTCTTACCCATGAATGACCACTGTCTGGAAACACCCCCCCCCCACCCCCGGTTGATCCCTGCCAGCTACCACCCTCCAGGTCTCACCAGATGTCATAGTGGATTTGAGAGCTGAGCTGGCTGTGGATGGACCACACTTGCCCCCAGAAGACTGTTTTCTTAAAAACTTCATTTCTTTGCCACCATATGCTTTTCGGTAATGACTGCCTCAGTGAGCTCTGATGGCCTCTTCCTCTAAGCAAGGCTTGTTGAGCTCTGCCACGCACCCCTCCCCACTGGAGTGCTTTCCTCTCTCTGGCTCTGGCTGCAGCCCAGCCAGCTCCCTTTTGGGGTTTCTCTCGCTAGCCCTCCCCTCAGCATGTGGGGTTTCCATGATCTCTCTGGTGATGTGGTTCCCTTTCTCCTGCCAGTTCCTGCTCTGCAAAGACTCTCCTCTCCAGGGCCTCGTCACAGACAAGCCTGATTTATGGGCCATATGGCAGGAGCTACTGCCAGCTCACAGATTTTGTTGCTCAACCCTGGCAAAAGGCTGGGAAAGCCTGTGGGCTGCTCCAGAAATGGCTGCAAAATCCCACCATGGGTGGAGCCACAAGGAGGAGAAGGCGTCTGGGCTGGGCTGGGTCTTTCTTTAGAGGAATGCATTGTAATCATCCCCAACCAGCCAGGAAAAGCCAACTTGACATTAGTCACTGAAGAAATGAGGCTGGGACCAAAGAGTCGCTTTGTACTTTGCTGGCAGCAGGACTGTCTTGAGATTCAGGGGCACTATTTTTCTTCACAGATTCCAAAGCTGAACTCTGACATTTAAAACAGCTTTTCTTTGCTATGTGCTTTCTACGTTCAGGGGATCCTTTCCCACACAGATTAGCTGAGGGAGGAATTCCTTGGTATATGTATGTGTTGCAAAGGACGTAGATGTGTGGATGGAGACTCCTTCCACACAGGCATTATGGCCCAATTTATCTTAATCTTCCCTGTCTCCCAGGAGCAGAAATAGGTCAAGCTCAACTCCTGATAACTTCATTGACACGTTCATACAGTTTTCTTGGCAATATTATGGAAGTGGTTTGCCATTATATCTTCTGGAAAGTCTTTTCAACCTCCCAGTCTCATCTGTAACCCTTGGAGTTCCTGAAGATCTCCTGTTTGAGTACTAACCTGGCCTTTTTTCAAGCTCAGCCAAGACTAGAGATGTTGCCACCTGCTCTAGACATCGTCTTAGGTACCCGTTGATTACATGGACACGTGTGTAGTTTTCTTGGCAACATTATGGAAGTGGTTTCCCATTGTTTTCTTCTGGGGTATTTTTCAGCTTCCTGCTCTGGTCCACATTTTTGAGATTTCCTGAGATCTCTCACCTGAGTACTAATAAGGTTAGATCTTGCTCAGCTTTTTCAAGATTAGCAAGGCCAGTTAGGTTTGTTGGCTGCTTGTTCCTTATGTACATAGGCAGAGTAGATCAATCCAAGAAATGGTATTCTAGCTGTTACTCGAGTACAAAATTTGTATGTGAAGAAGTCTAAAATCTACATCTGCTTATTAGAACAGAACTTTGTGTGTACTGATTCAACAAGGTGCACAGAAAAGAGGTGCAAATTTGGTCGGTTTTTACTCAGATCAGGTAGGGGGGATTGTTTTTTAAAACAGTTGTAGACAAGAAGCCATCCTAGTTATTCATAGCCCAACAGGGCTCTCTGTTGACAGTGTTCAGGTGCTGAGTTTCATATGCAGGTTCCATTCCGCATTGGGGTTGGGGTTACCGTACCACCTCCTTGCCCGACCTTGGAGTTCATTAGCCCACCGTCCCTGCATTTTGCAGCTTTGGTGGGTAAGCTGTTTGTGTGCTTGGGGGAGCAGGAGAAATAAACGGTGTGCAAGACAGATTCTTCCCATGTCAAGCAGTGAGCCACGGGGTCTTTAAAACCTCCCCCACTGCCCCAGTCTTGCTGTTTCTTTTTCCTCTGGCCCAGGCACTCTCACTTGACTCGGTGAAAACTCAGCTCATCTGGGAGTTCTGTGTGCATCTACTTGCTGTTTGACTCCCATTGACTTGCAGAGACTACAAGACAGTCATTCAGCTGTTTAGGTGGTAGCTCTGCAGCACCTAGCCTTCCTAGGAAGGTGAGGCCTGCCACCTCTCCAAAGACCCCAAATTTGTGAAGCGTTGCCCTAGAGAATAGGTAAATTTTGTTATGTCAGGCAGTGGTTTTTGGGGAAGAAAGTTTCTCTGTTGGATCTGTATGTTCTCCTTTTGGTATTTTGTGTGGCTTTCACTTCTAAACCTCTAGCTCTTGCTTCACTCAAACAGCTTGCTGGAGTGTAGCCTTTCCTGAATAAATAGTAATAAAGTGCTGTTTCGTTTGCAGAATAGCAGATCTCCCCCCCCCCCCCAAGAGAACACCCTACAAAATCTAGGCCAGGTGCTGCTTTGCATAATCCATTCCATAACTGTCAGCCTTCACTGCACAGAGTTGTGTGTAGGGAGAAGTAAGGGGAGGGAACATTAGTGGCCTGAACTCATAACATCAGTTGACCCCCTTGCTGAGATGCTTTATGACTGAAGAAGGGTTCTAGCTACTTGGGGTAGTATAGACCAGAGCAGTATTTTTCAGCCTTCTGACTGGGGAATTCTGGGAGTTGAAGTCCACACATCTTAAAGTTGCCAAGGTTGAAAAACACTGGACTAGAGGCCCACAGCTGCTCTCCAACATCACCCTTGCTCCACCGGACCCTCTGGCTGCGGCCTGTTTTTTCCCTCCCTTCTTCCTGTGTTCAAAGTCAAAAGCAACACAGGCTCAGACTTCAGGGAAGAAATGGCGAACTCATGCGTGGGCCCTGCTTTCTGGGAAGCCACCCTTCATAGTGCCGTTGTGGGAACACAACACAGTGCTCGTGGTGTTCTCTGGATGTGGACTTAAGTGTTGCTTCTTGCCTTTAAAGCCTGTATTAATGTGGAATATTGGGCTACCTGAAAAAACTTGGCTATCTCTCTCTGTGTCTTCTTTGTTGAAATTTTCACCAGAGAATCTGCAGACATGAGAGATGGTAGCCAGGAAAAAGTCTTCTGTCTGTAGGCTCTGTAGTGCTGAATTATTTTCCTAAAGAGCCTTTTACAGTGTGTCATTTGGGTGCAGGTTTTTTTCCCAAGCATTTTAAATTGAGCTCCTTGCACAGTATGGGTTTTTGGGAGCTTGTTTGCCCTACTGGCTTCTCGGAGTGGTGAGGCTCCGTGTCTGGTTGGGGAAGTCAGAGCTAAAACATAGACCTGAAAGGCAGTATTTGGGAAGCTGTTTCAGTTGTGTAGCCAGGGGAATGGGGAGGAAGAATCCTTTTTTCTTAGCCCAGAGTTTTGGTGGCACTGCATCTGTTCTGTTAGTTAATCTCTTCTTTCCTGTGCCTTTCTTAGACTCTCTAAGGATGAATGGTTCCAATGTGGCCAACACAGCCCCCCCTGCAGCCCCCCCTGCAAAGTCCAAGGAGGACCAAGTAGTGAATGGCCATGATGAGAAGGAATGCAACCCCTTTGCAGAATACATGTGGATGGAGAACGAGGAGGACTTCAACCGCCAGGTGATGCAGCAAAGGGGCCGAAGCTAAGCGTTATCTTGCTTTTGAAGAGCATTTCTACGTACAAACACAATTTTTCTGGCTTAGGGGGATAAAAATGAAATAAATGGAGGAGATTGGGCCATTATGTGTCACAAACAATAGGGTAAAATGAGTCTTTCAGCAACAGAAGCATCACTGCTCTGTGGCGTGGTCTGTTGCCTTGTGTGTGGTCTCAAACCGTTGGGCCTCTGGGCCTTCTCTTTGCTCAGCACTCGGGTAAAAGCTGTCCCCTGGGCTTCGTGGTTAGGCAGGTGGGTGCTGCCAATTTGGATGCCCTTCCACGAGTGTAGAGTCAAGCAAGAAATTCCAGCTCTGAGTCTGTGAAGTGAGAATATGAGCCAGGAAGCCTAGGCTTGGAATCTCATCTTGGCTGGAACTCTGTTAAACAGTCTTGGACAAACTGTACACACTTTTCTCCTCCCTTCCCCTTACAATAGATTTCCCAGCCTTATGAGACTGAGCATATGCAAATCCCCTGTAGATAATTCAACGGATAACTTAGGCTTGTGACAGCAACTGGACTGACAGATTTGGGAGGGAGAGAGGCCCTGGAGGAGCAGAAGAAGCATCACTGGGGAAAATGGAGAAGATGCATGCAGTGGAATTGCTCAGACCAGTCACTTTTGAAGCTGCATCCAGCCCTACCATCTTTTGAGGTGTTCTAGGCCTGAGACAGCTAGCAAAATAGTCTCTGAACCTCTTAATCTGTTTTAAATAATTTAGTAACCCACTTCTCATGCGCTCCAAGCAGCTTACGGCACCCAAGTTTGAAAATAGGATAACACTACAGAATCCTCAAAGTAGAAGCTGTAAGAATAGATCAGAATTCAAATGCTTTGCGAAATCAGAAACAAACGAGAGAGGAGCAGCTGTCCCTCTACCAGGGCACCACGCAAGAGTTTTAGGGCGGCTGCTCTTAATAGTGGAATGCTAAGATGCCTGGAACAGGGAAACTGCAGAAAGCTTTGACCCGCTAATTACAGGAAGCAGCAGATCCAAAAGGCCGTGGGACTGCAACTTTGGGAATCTTTAATTGCGAGCAGCAGGGCCTTGAACTCCGCCCACAAAAAAAACAGTTGTTGTCAAACCGGCTGGTATGCTCTCCTTCTCCGCAGACAGCAGACTTGCCTTCAGCACATGCTGCAGGTTTGGAGTCGCCTTAAGGGCCAGGCCTAGGCTGGGCTGCCACAACACTAGCATTCAGAGGAACCACGAGATTCTGCATCTGACCAGTGGAGCTGCAGCCTTTGGATGCAGGTCTCCAGTGGCAATTTCAAACCAGAGTCTGAACGCTGTTCACTCTCGCCTGTACTCCTGACTTTCAAGGCCCTTAGACTGTTGTTGTTGTTTTTGGAAGGAGCCAGTATCTCCCAGATTCAGGGACCAGGATTTCCTGGCAGGGCTGGACTAGCCTAATCCTGGAAAACCCTGTGGCTGAGTTTACACAGTGCCCTAAGCTGGGTTGAAATGGGTTTGGCTGGTATGTGATTCAGCATGTTGTGGGAACCAGGCCTTCACAATGAGCCATAATAAGGCTTGTTTGAGTGTGCTACGCCTTCTGAACTCAGCAACAGTACTTTTTAATCCAGCTTCTGTACTTCTCCCCTCACCCAGCTTTCATTCCTCACTGACCTCTCTCTGTTCTAGTCCTAATCTTCCTGCCGCTTCTTTTAGCCAGGGCCTGCTGGCTCCTTGGGTTCCCCACTGTGGGGTGGAGTATTTCTTGCAAACTGAAAGCATAGCAGGAATCACCTGGAAGGCGAGGGGAGCCCCTCCTTCGCATTCGGGGACTATGGAGAGATGCTGTGAGGTGGGTTGGAGGCTGGCCGCAGTATGTCCCTGGCTGCCTGGGCTCCTCCTATCTGGCTCCTCGTCCACAGTGCTGCCATCAACAAGATGAGAAGGGCTTGAAAACTCTGAAGCCGTTAAAATCCCACAGAATGATCCTGGGATGAATAAAAACATGTTCCAGGAGGGTATTTTCTGTGACGACTGGTTGTGAAAGCCAATGTTTAGTGTCATTCAGAAAGAGATGAGTGGATGTGGGTATTTTAGTGTTCATGTAAGCCCAGAACTGCAAACCACAGTGAATTCTCCAGCAGGAGAGGCAGAGAGATGCTCTTTGTCTGGGGGAGGGGTTTGCCTTATGCTTCCAAGGGGTGCTTGGTGGGAAACTGATGGACGTATTTTTTTCACTTGATGTCGAGCTTTGCTTTTTGCCCACAGTCTGCTCTACGGCCTGAGGCAGGATGAGGGAAACCAAATCCACTCCCTTTGTTGCTGCTTCATTTACGCTTTGGGCCGCTTGCAAAATGACTTTCCGAGCATGTTTTTGGAATGGCAGGTGAAGCCTGTAGAAAGTTCAGCCCCTGTGGATTATGAGAAGAAGAGAAGAGGAGACTCTTCCAAGAGAGCCTGTAGCTAGAATGAGAACATGTGGCGGGGGGGGCAAACGTGTGCCACTAGCTGTATATGAAGAGCTTATTGGTACGGCTTCTCTCCCAAGTCCATTCCCCAGGAGCAGAGACCCTTGACGGATCTGCAGAAGCCCAGAAGCAACCGTCTTGAGGGAACTAAGTGGGCAGGGCCTGTGTTAATTGCAGGGGAGCAGCAGCTGGAGAGGACTGCTGTTCCTGGGCGCCCCAGGGGCTCTTGGCTATTGGTTACTGGTGGACCATTGGTCTTTTCCAACAAGGCAGCTCTTGCCCTTGAGCTAAACAGCTAGAGATCACCTGAATCCTGGTTGGTGCCTTAGGGGCAAGGAAGGTGCCTTTTTCGTCCTCTGGAAGTTGGCTCTGCAGATAAGGGTGGCTGCCCCTCTGAGCTGCACTCATCTCTGCTTTGGCCAGAGAGGAATAAAACCTGGACTTCCTGGATTTAGAGCTTAGAAGTTTAAGATCAGGTAATGGAGAGTCAGGCTTGGTTTGCCTTCAGTTCTTCTGGAAAGTTGTCACTCAGCCTCCAAGACCTGGTGCAAGTGCAACTCATAATTCATCCCTAGCTAGCCAGCAAGCAGGAAAAGATGCCTTGTTCAGTATTCTGCGGTGTTACCATCAGCATTACTGGATGGAAATTGAGTCCCTGGGCACTCCAGTGTGAGGTGGCTTTCTCCCCCAATCTTTTGAAAATCTACGTGAAGTTGCTAGTGAAAGTTGTTAATGTTGATATTAATGGTGATCAGCTTTACATCTTTCCCCCAGGCTGAGCAGAAGGTAGGGTGGAAGTCTTAGCCTGGTGTCTGCGAGGTGGGTGGAATGGAACAGACTCAGACTGAATCCCAGTAAGATGGAGTTACTGTTGGTAGAGAGACCTCGTGGATCAATCTCTCTTGATGAGGCAGCACTGTTCCTAAAGGAGTAGGAATGCAGCTGATGGCTTCACGTGGACTCACAGTTTCTCCTAGAACAGTTAGTTGAAGTCAAGACAATCTTGGACCATCTCCTGCTGTGTCTGCCCTGGTAGATGACCCAGAATCTACAGCTGGTGCAGAATGTAGTTGCCTGTCTCCTGATTGCTACTAACTGATTTAATGGAATAACTCCTCTTTTAGGGAAGCTACATTCTAGTAGGCCTCTGGCCAAATTGAAGATGCTTCTAATTACCTGTAAAGCCCTGTATGACTTGGGACCTTGTTATGTTGGGAACAATTTGCTCCAGACGGAATCAGGCTAACCAAGGTGGTCTAGTTGGGAGGGGTGCCACAGCTACCCTTCCCCTGAGAAGTCAGGGGGTAGAGACCTATAGGATGGCCTTCTCAGTAGCTGTCTCCTCATTTAGAATACCTAGCTCCCCAAGATCTGAATGATCCCACCTTTTTGTCAGTCTGTAAGGGGGTGAAGATTGTCCTCTTTTGCAGGATCTTTGGATTGGAGGGTCTTCGGTAGTGGACATATATAGATGTGGTCTGTTTTTGAGTCTTTGTTAGATGCACTGTGTTTTTATGCATTTTCATATTTTTATAATTGTAAATTGCATTACACTACATAAACTTATTTCTTAAGGAGTGATTAAGTACAGTGTGAAAATAATTCAGATTCTGATTTTTAAGAAACAACTGCATGAGAAGAGTTTAATAAACTTGCCAAGTGTTGTCAGACATCAGCTTGTGTCAGACAAGTTCCCAACATTTTTACTGACCTCCTCCTGGATATCTTAGCTCTTAACTACAGCCCCCTGTCATTGGTCTTGAGACATGCATTCATGTTCCCTCCCCTCCCTAGTGTGGACATATTGGGGCCTATTTGCAGAGGGGAAGTTCTCTGCAGGCCACGTATGATTTGAGATCCTGCTTGCTAGGGTGAAGACTTGTGGGGGATGGCGCTGAGATGCACTTCTTGAAACTGGCTAGCTGGTTGTCAGAGGAGACTGCCCTGTGTGTGGCCCCAGCCCTGCCTGTAATGAACCTCTTTTCTGTCTCCCCTTCCCCACCAGGTGGAGGAAGAACTTCAGGAGCAGGAGTTCCTTGACCGCTGCTTCCAGGAGATGTTGGACGAAGAAGACCGGGAATGGTTCATTCCATCCCGTGACCTGCCTCAAGGCATTGGGCAGCTTCAGCAGCAGCTGAATGGACTCTCAGTCAGCGATAACACCCACAGCCACATCTCAGAAGACATTTTGGTAAGGAGGGATGTGAGAGGAAGCCAATTTATAAGCTGCACTTCAACATTAAAAAAACAAAAACAAAAAAACAGCACCTTAATAGTGTTCAGAAACACACATGGTGATCCAGTCCTGACAAAAGCAGTGTTATTTGACTTGTGGCAGTTAAACCAGTGACTTTAAGGTCAGCTGCCTTCTGTTTGATCCTGCATGCTTGCCAGAGCCCACCTCCCTTGGGCTGAAAATAGATGAACCTCGCTGTGTCTTAGCTATGTGGCTTTCTCTTTAATGTGGAGTACTACACCTCAAGTTACATGAAAGAGAACCAGCCTGGACACCACTGGCCTAGCAGTCATCGCTCTTAAACTCTTGGTCATCTGCTGTGATGAGTTGACTTGCCCTTTGGGGAGGAAATCACATCTGTGCAGGAGTTAATGCCACAGTGGGAGCTGTATTGGGGAGAGATGTTTTTCAGTTTCTGAGGATACAGGCGGGATGTTTGGATTCTGAATTTGAATTCGGATTTGGCCTGTAGTCTTAATCCTTGCCCTACTTGGCCAGTAAGCTTAGTGGAGGAGGCCTGAAGGTGTGGGTCCAGGGTGGGGTCAGTGCCTTGTTACATCACGGAGTGGTTCCTCATGCCCTGAAAAGATGCACAGGGATGATTCCTCCTACCTAAGGGAATGTCCCTGGGCCCAGAGGTACTTCAGAACGACTACCGCAGGGCAGATCCTTCCTTCTCAGGCAAAGGACTTGAAGGGGGACGGTCAGTGAGATGCTTGTGTTCTGCAGCACCTCGATTCTTCTGGCTGTGTGACTGGAGGCTTACTGCCCTTCCGGATGGGCTGCTCCAGGGATGGATAGGAAGTCCATCCTCCTGCTGGCTTTTCACGCCATTGATCACAGGCACCTGCTCAGGTAGTTGGCTGTCCTTCAGTGGTTCTCCTTCTACCTCTGGGAGGCCTTTCAAGCAGCTCCAAAACTGCACCTGGTGCACAAGGGGGCAGCGAGGCTGTTCCTGGAACACCCTCGAGAGGTCACACAGGACCACCCTGAAGCGATTTCTGTAATCGCTTGTGCAGTACCAGTTCGGATGACATTTGATAGCCATAGCAGCGTAAGACCCAATGCTTGAGAGAGCACCTCTCTCAGTGTGGGCCTCCCAAATGTTACGGTCTCAAGGGGGTGCTCTGTGGTACAGTTCTCCTCCTGTGTGTGGAAGCCAGGCTGACCTGGCCTTAGCTGCTGGATCAGGAAGTTTGGAGCAGAGTTCGAGGCAGCTGCATAGGACTGGACTTCCTGGATGAGAAACAGGTCGAGGACAGAGATGCTGGTGCTGCTCAGTCTGTTTTTCCTGCATATGAAAGTAGGGCAGGAGAGCCCGTGTCCCAAGGTAGCTGCGAGCGTGAAATGTTAGCCCAGAGTGTTTTGTAGAGCAAACAGACCAGAATTTTAAAAAGCTGTATGACAAATCAGGGCTTGAGAGGAAGAAGCTGAGATTTTGAGACGCAGGATAAAATAGGAGTGCCTTGAATACATACATCCCTGGAAGTAAGGAATCGGGTGGGCGGAGGCAGAGCCAGTGAATGACAGCCTCACCCCGGTTTAAATCTGGCATCAGCCCAGCCCCTCCATGGATTGGATGGAGCTGCAGCTCATGGAAGCTTCTGCCTTTTAATGAAATTGGTCAGTCAGAAAAGGTGTTCCTGGACTACTCCTGATATTTACCCTGTGTAACTCTGACCTTTCTTCTCCCCCCCCCACCCCTTTTCTGTTTTCAGAGCAAAAGCACCTTAAACCCGGACGCCAAGGAGTTTGTTCCTGGAGTGAAGTACTGAGCCTTCAGGCAAACTTCATAAAGACGTTTTTTTGCCCTGGATGGATGGGGAAATGGGGTGGGGGGAGCGGGACCCACAAGCAGTGGTGGGAAAGAGGCTCTTTGTTGGCGAATTGGGGGCCTCTTAAGCTACTTAATCCCTCTTGTCTTGCTGCGTTGGGATATTTTGCAACAAACTGAAGAAAAATAATGCTCTCCATGGGATGGGACAAAGGGATGAGCATCCTAACCCCCGTTTCCTGTTAAACAGAGACAAGCCTAGCCTGACCACCAGCAGCATTTTCTGCCCGTCCCCCCACCCCCGCCGCCCCTTGGTTAGCTGCTTCCCCAAGTGTGATTTGGGACCTTGCTGCAGGGTGGGCAAAAGTGCCCCCGCAGCCTCTTCTCGGTGGAAGTTCTCAAGCACAGCAGGCAGGCCAGACCCTGCGCCTCATGCTTCTCCCAGCTTTGGAGCAGCCCCTTCCTCTCTTTGCTTTTGCCAAGGCCGATTCTTCTTCTAGCAGGGGAGGCTGCCTCTGGGTGGGCTGTGGGCTTCCGCGTGAACTGGGCCCAGCCCCCAGCCCCTTTGGCGTTTCAGGACAAGCAGCCTGAGCACGTGTGAGCTCGCTTGAATGTTCCCTCCATCCGGTTGCCAACTCCTGGGGTTCCCCTTCGGAGGAGAGAGGGGGGTCCTGGATTTTCTGGAGAGGTTAATCTGTAAGCGGTGCTGAGCGTTGGGGCAAGGTCTTAGGCATAGCACTTGCCATAATTTTCTGTCCTCATGTCTCTTCTCCCATCCTCTCAACCTCCCTCTTCCCCAAAAAAGCAGCAAACCCTAAAACATGGCTGGGAGCTGGCTGATCCTTTCCCCTCGAGATCGCGCTCTTTCACGCTGGGCGTCTCGGTTTGAAGGCAGAAGCCGCATCCTTTTCCTGCCTTCCCAGAGGGAGGCCGCCAGCTCTCTTCCTGCTCTTGCCGCCACTTCCAGTGAAAAGGACGGTCTGGTGCTCAGCTGATGGGCATGACCTGGGCCTGGACCTGGAGGGTGAAGGAAGCAGGTGGCAGCTGCCTTCCTTACCATTGGAACAAAGCCCAGCCCATGATCTCCTACCCAAGCTCTCTTTTACAGAGAGAGCTCCTGCAGGTTGGAGGTGCTGTGGGGAAAAAGTAGGCCACACGAGGCGAGCCATGCCAGCTCAGCAAGACCTTTTATGGGCCTGTTGGACAAGCAGAAGAGCTTCCCCAACCCAGAGCCCTCCAGAGGGGTTGGGGCAACCCCTAGAATCTCTGCCTCTAGTCCCAGTTGGGGGCACCTAAGCCAGAGATTTCCCTCCCGCTTGTTCACCAAAAAAAAAAAAAATTGGCTTTCTCTTTGGGATGATCTAAACTTCCATTTGTGCAGCTGCACCAACTTGATTCCCAGAACCTCTTTCTGGAGACAAGCTTGTTAGGAGGGCAGGTGAGACCTTGGCTTCCTCCTCTGCTTAATAATGTGGTTCCTCCTCCTCCCTCACCCCCCCCCCAAATCTTTGCTGAAGCCAGCCTACCCCAGTCTGGCCTCTCCCTACCGGAATGGCCCCTGGCATGGTGGGGCTTGTAGCTCAGCTGCTATAGAAAGTATTGGCAGGGGACAGGTGCCCCTGAGGCTCCTTTCACACAGCTCCCTTGCTGTGAGCGTGAGCTTGGAGCTGCTCTGAAGGGATCCGGCTGCCTCTGCCCTCTTTCCAGGGAAAGGGACCCGGCAACTTGTGCAGGGCTGAGGCAACACTGGGATCTCTTTCCCCAGTTCCTTCCAGGAAACATTGACATAGGATGCCTCAGTGCCGCAGGCAGGAGCAGAAAAGCCGCCCCATTTCCCCCTCGGTGCCTGGTGGTTTGGGGAGAACAGGCGTGGGTCCGGATTCTGCTTTGGAAAAGGTGCGTGGGGCAGCGGGGCTTATTTTCCTTAGCCTCGTGACAGGCTCGTTGGATGAGTGATCTGCGGAACAATTAGAGCAGATGCGCAAGGCCCTTCCCTCCTCCACTCTGCAAGCTCTGATTTCTTTCTGAGGAAGTCTTTGCAATTATGTGCTGCCCATTTTTACAATAATGCATTCTTCAATAAATGGATTTTGAGCTGGGTGTGGTGCCAAGGGCCTTTTTGGATCTTCAAATTGTGCAGCAAATTTGGGCCTGCCGGGCTGCTGCTGAGGGAGAATCAGCCTGGACCAGGGTACAGCAGACGCTTCCTTTAGCCAAGGCCCCCATTTCAGAGCAAGGGGACAGCTGGCTGGGCAGCACGATGGCAATTACAGGTGGCCTGGGAAGCTGGGGAAAAACAGCAAACCAGTCGAGGGGAGGGGAGGGGAGGGGACAGCAAGTGACAAGAGACTGTTTTGCAACATCTTTTAATCTAAAAATGTTGATCCAAGCTTTACTCAGTGGGGTGTCTAATGCCTTTGCTTTTGTCAAGAAACAAAACAGTGGTGGAGAGCAGCCGGGCCTGCACTGATGAACTTGTTGACTCTCCAGCTGGCGGCAGCCCCACCACTCTGGGGCTGCTGTTTGCTGAGCTCCTCTTTCAGTCTGATCTGCCCAAGAGAAGCATGGCCTTTCTCAGCTGGCTCAGGCCAGGGACGGGGGGTAGGAGCCATCTATCTCAGGTCAGCAAGAGGTGGCCAGGCATCATCCCCCTTGCTTGGACTCCTTGGGAGCAGGAGTAAAAGCTTGCCAGCCAAGCTTGCTTGCCCAGGCACCGTGCTGTGCGACGTGGCCACCGGGACCGCACTGTGCTTTTTGTTAAAGGATGTCATGTGAGCTGCTCATACGAACTGGGCTCCCCGCAAAGCAGAGAAGACAGTCCACGCACTGAAACACCAAAAAGGATAACCTGGAATGGCACAGCACCCAGCTCTAGGCAAAGGAGTGGGTGTAGAAGATGTCCACGTTGGCCGTGTAGTCCAGAGGGACAGCCTGGCCGATGTGCTTGGCCCCCAGGCTGGCCCCTCCCAGTGCTGAGGACTGTTTCAGCTTCAGGAGGCTGAACTTGGAGAAGGCGCTGCTGAGGTGCTCGCTGTGGGCCTGGTCAAGGACCCGGACAAACCCTACAAGAGAAGAGAGCGGGTGGATCCTTCCCGTCAGACGACCTGCCAGCCTCTCACTTTCTGACAGCTCAAGAAGGGGGCCAGCTCATCATCTGCCTCAAGCCACCTCCGCTGCAGCAGGGAAGACTCCACCCCCTGTGTTGCACTGCCTACTTTGCTGGGCAGGTCTAGATTTTTAAGCAGATGCTAACCCTCCTCTTAACTTGAGTCCTCTGGGGAGACCCTGGGGGCGCGTGACACAGCAGCAGCTTTGGCTTGCTGGCAACAGCTGCATTTGGGCCCCCCCTGCTCTTGCTCACCTTCCTTCATCATCTCCCAGCTGTTCCACACTGATCCAACGCACACAATGGGCAGTCCCAGGTCACCTTGCAGGAGGGCCTGGAGGAAGACACGAACACCGGAGGCTTTGAGGATCTGCTGGTTACACCTGATTTCCCCCCCCCCCACCCCCAGGATGTTGCTGGGCTTGGCTTTAGCAGAAGGGCTGCATTATGCACCTTCAAGGCACACCAAGAAGTACAGGGCAGATGTGGTCAAAGCAGCCCCATGGAGAATGGCCTCGGCATTCGTGCTTCGTTTTCAGAGGGTTTGATCAGCTAAGCCAGGGCAGGTGCACTTAAGAAAGACTCCCAGGTAAGATTTGCCAGGGCTGCAACATTGTGAAGGGTGAGGCAAGAAGCAGGCGGCGTCCGTGCCAAGGAGCGAGATAATTCCCTCTGCACCACGGCTGTGTGTCTTATGTAAGTTACTGCCCTGGTCAAGACAGAACAAGTGCCCTTTTTCTTGGATCCTAAGCCAGGGTCTGTTAAATAAGCCACAATTGGCTGGATTCATACAAGATGCTAAACCACATGGCTCAGGGTGATGGGTGAGTCCAGGCCCAGGAGAAGGAGGCGCTTCCCTCTGGAAGCCAACAAGGGCCCTCAGCTGTCCTCACTCTTTTCTAAAGAAATGGGGGGAGCCTTGAAACTCACTCTTCCTCCCCCCAGTTATGTTCCTGGATCGGTATCAATGTGGCTGCTTCTTGGGCCAAACTTAAGTTTGGGATGGTGTGCTAGGGAAGAGAAGCAGCAACTGCCCTCAGTCCAGGCCTTTTCTTGCCACCTTCCAACGTGGGCTGAGTTACCTTGTCAATTTTTGGCAGCACAGCTACAATATGTCGTGCCAGGACTTCTCCGGCCTTGTTGAAAATATACCGGCACAGGGGGTCCCCAGCCTTGGCTCCTGCAGAGGGACGGAGAAGCTGTTTTATCCTTTATTTCACCTATACAATCAGCTCCCGCTCCAGCCCAGGGTGGTCCAGTGTCCTAACACAGTCCCGATTCAATCTGGATTACAGGAATTTTGTTGCAAAGAGATCGAGACGGCACACACTGCGCTCCCGCCTCGTCACCACAATGAGCCCAGCCTCGCCCCACGAGCTTCACTGGCACTGAGGTTCTGTGTCCTGCTCTCAGTCCCATCAGATTCCACATGGCTCTTGAAAGAAAAGTATTTTTGTCAGCAGGCTGGGGAATTCTGGGAGCTGAAGTCCACACTTCTTAAAGTTGCCAAGGTTGAGCGACACTAGCCTAGACTACGGTTCACTGACATATACGTCTCACTGTTCAAGCCCTGAGGGCTTCTGGGCACAGTCTTGCTCGTGTGCATCCCCCACTGCTTCTCCTAACATTGAAAAGGGCACAGCAGAGCTAAGAGTGTGGTAACCAGGACCCCCTGGAGGGGGACATATTTCAAGCTGAGCTGGAAGTCAACAGATTGCAATGTTCAAGCCCTGCCAAAGCCGAACCAGTGCCTTGCATGCCAGCGTCTCAAATGCAACGCAGCTGGCTCCCTTCTGTCCAATGCCAGGGAAACGGTGTGACGTTCAGCTCCCTCCTCTTCAGGAGCTCCAGAAATCTTAACCGCCAGGTTGGGATGAATTCCCAAAGCCAGCCGTGTAGTGAGCCATGCCACAGGCACGTGGGTCTTGTTCACACACTCTGCTAAGTCAAAGCTGATCTACCCATGCTTTCTTGAAAAGAAAAAAACCCCAAAATTTTGCTTTTCTAAGTATTTGGCTCCTCTTTGTAATTTTTTAATCCATCTGATGGCTGTGTTTATTCAATAAACAAAGCAAAAAACACAGTTGCCTGGGTTTGCATAATTAAACCATGCTTGCAAATCACCATCAGCTGCAACCACCCCATACTTAAAGCCAAAGCTTAGCACAGTACCAGAGCTTGACTCGGGATCTGCCTGGGAAGGGCGCCCGCAGTTTTCCTGACATCCCACAGCAATCCACCGCCTCTACCTGCGGGCCCTACCTTCGGCCAGCTTCTGGCAGAACCCTGCAAACTTTGACTTCTCAAAGGTCCTGTAGAGATGAGTCAGGAGCCCCATTCTGTCGGAAACCTGTCAAAACAAGGAACATCTAAAACTACTGGAGTCATTTGGTCAGCCCTACCCTGCCTTTGGTCCTGAGGACTTCCGCAAGATACTCCCTCTTCCTAGCTCTTAGTGAGTATTTGTGTTGCGGGGCTGAGGGCCAGGCTAGAGGCTCTTGATCCTCTTCCCCGCAGATGGCAGGCAGAGAAAGAGCAGATCTGCATCCTTGCTGTTCCTCTAGTACATGAAAGCATTTTTAGTGCTGTGCATCCATGAGCACAGTTGCGACCTGGTACTTCTGTTTTTCATCAATGATTTCCTGTCTGGTCATGAAAATGTAAAGGAAGGAGGAAAACGGCTCTTTTCTTTCTTTGCTTTTTTCAGAGCCAACCCAAACCCCAAGCACAGTGTAATAATAACAATAATAATAACTGGCATTGACAAAATCACCATCAGTCCGTTGCAAAAGGCAGCTTTACTTGGAACAGCTGACATCCTGCGACAATACCTTGAACACCATCAAACAACATCTGCCTATCCCAGGTCCTTGGGAAGGACCCAACGGGGGACAAAAATGCCAAATCCAGTCTAAACATCTGGCTGACTATGCGACCAACAACGATAACAATAGTAATAATTGGTTTCAGCAAAAACTGAACTCTTGCCCGAAGTAGCTCAGACTGTAGAGGCAGAGGTCTACTTCAAATTAGACAAACTGTCAAAGAAGAAAAGCATGCATTGGCTGATTATGTAAAAGACAGTCAAGAACAAGCCCTGAGACAAGTTAAAATTGGAATTTACTGAATGTACAGGAAACAAAACGTGAATATCAAAATAGTGTAATAAAAACACGAACACGATGCTGGCAAGCAAAGGCATTACAAGGTCAATTTCTACAAAAGATCAAGTGTAAAGTGGATAAAGGTAAAATCTGGCAATGGCTTATAACTGGAACATTAAAAAAAGGAACTGAAGGCTTGATTTTGGCTGCTCAAGAGCAAACTATTCAAACTAATGCAATCAAGGCCAGAACCGAAAAATCAAATGATTCAAAGTACAGCTTGCGCAAAGAAGTAGAAGAAACAGTAGATCATGTACTCAGCTCATGCAAGAAGATTGCACAAACTTACTATAAATAACGACATAACACAGTCGCTAAAATGATTCACTGGAACATCTGTAATAATTATCATCTGCCAGTAATGAAAATTGGTGAGAACATATAGTTGAAAAAGTAGTCAAAAATAAGCAGGTTAAAATACTGTGGGATTTCCAAATACAAACTGATAAAGTGTTGGCGCATAACACACCAGATTTAACTGTGGTTGAAAAGAGAGAGTGGATAATTGATGTGGCAACACCAGGGGAGAGTTGACTGGAGAAGATCGTAAAGCGTGAAGAGCTGAAAACCGAAGTTGAGAGATCATGGCATAAACCACACTGGATGCCATACCAAAAAGCCTCGGACAGCACTTAGAAAATCTGCCATTGACAAAGTTTCCATCTGTCAATTACAAAAGGCCGCACTGCTTGGATCTGCACATAGACGTCGCCGATATATTACGACATCCGATTCTTGGGAAGAACTTGATACGAATGAAGGCCAACGCGAGCTAAAGAACTGGCAGCTGTGATTTCATGTTGTTGTGTATACAAAATAATAATAATAATAATAAATTGTGTATTGAGATGCAAACCAATTAGATATCACTCTCCAGAGATGCTCAGAAGCTTTGAAGTCTTTCCTTGAAGCACAGAAACCCTACAGATGTCCCCCAAAATGGCCTCATGCATGTCTCCTCTGGAGTCAGAAGCAGAGTGAAAGGCAGATCCAGCCATTCCTTGGGCACCACATAGCAGGAATGCCTCCTGCACAAGCCCCATAGCATAGCATCACCCTTGGGGCATCTACAGCATTCCAGCACGGGAGACTTCCCGTGCAATAGTGTCCATTCTTTCTTTCCCATTTCAGCCAACCTATGACCTCAGTCTCCCCCCCCCCCCCCCGACAGACATGAGTCACGCATCAGAAGAGAGTGAAGTTAAGATCTGGTTTGTGATGGACCAGCCACCTACCTGGAAGTAGTCAAACATAGCCTGCTTGACATAGCTGATGTCATGTGGGGGGACCTCCAGGTTGTCCAAGCCATCAAACACAATCTTCACAGCCTGGTGGGCAATCCAATAAGCTGCCAGACACCAAAAGAGGTGGTCAATCTGGGGGCTGGAGTTTGCCTTGGTCCCCCTCCATACAATGCACAAAACCCAGTACACTGATTTCCCAAGGAAGCCACTGTCCTACATGCCTAGATAGAACAGAGGATGATTGGTGGCCACTCCCTAAATCACAGGCACTTTTTCTCTGCCCTGGAGGATCACTGTATTACCGTTTCAGCATGTGGCAATTTGATAAAATTGACCCAGATTCTATTAGGGGATATATTTGGAGCATGTGTCAGCCCAGACACACAACCAGACTTCGCCATCGTGATACCCAAAGTCCTGTGCAACCCTATAGAAAATTAGCTTGGACTGGCCCTCTCCCACTGATCAATGTCTCCAGTGGTGCACGTTGTGAGGAATCTCTCTAAAAGCATCCTGCTGGAATTACGACTCATCCAGCAAGAGTGGCAAAGCTTAAAGGACAGCTTGGCAGCCAGCAGGTTGTCCAGCAGACTGATTTCCTTGCTATTTTTACCCATAGCTATAGGAACTATTCAAATTTACTGACACAGGAAAAGGGAAAATGGCAAAATTAGCTG
This sequence comes from Liasis olivaceus, assembly GCA_030867105.1. NCBI lineage: Eukaryota > Metazoa > Chordata > Lepidosauria > Squamata > Pythonidae > Liasis > Liasis olivaceus. The sequence continues at coordinate 1,632,355 of CM061354.1, forward strand.
CCACTCTATATTTTGAACAAAATAGCCAATAGATCCCAAAGTTCTCTGGGGATCTCCAGAGCATGGGCTCTAGGTGTTGGCCACATCCCCAGGCACTGTGGGTCCTTGTTCCACCTACACAGAAAGCCCAAGTGTCATGCAAGGAAGACCCGGAGGGAGATCAAAAGGCCTCTGGACCTCACGTGTCACCATCAAGTGATATGGCAAGGATTACAGGATCTGGCCCAAAGGCTGTGAGCTGGGTATTGGGGAAGGTCTGTATCTGTGGATCCAAGAGGTTCTGCTGCCCCAGCAAATCTGAGCATGTCAGGAGAGCAGATGGGAGGACTTGCAATCTCAGAAGCCAACTGCATGGTTATCTGTTAGAAAGATTCTGGTCCACAGACTATTTCCTCACCTGACCCTTCATCGCCCATCATGTGGCCCCATCCTCCACAGCTGATCTGAGAGCCATCAGGATTGATGAGCTTGCAGTTGGAGCCAGTTCCCGAGATGAGCACCACACCACCTGAAGAGGAAGGAAATAGCCTTTATAATGGATGGCGGTGTATCCCTGGCCAGATGCTTGGTCTCTGTTTAGCCCATTTCTCTCCATCAAGAGACAAGCCAGGACTTAGGTCTTCCCCTCATTTCTCCAGGCTTGCAGCTCTTGCAATCATCTGTCTCTGGTGCCATGCAGAGTCGGGGAACAGAAATGAGTTTCTCCCAAATAAGAGTGGTGGGCACCGGTGCAGAACCTCCTAGACAACAGATATCAGCCACACAGGACTCCCTTTTTGCACTTTCCATGGTGGCATTCAAGGTATCTGTTCTCTGCAGGCCCAGATCAAACCTGAGGGAAACCTGCAAGCCTTGCTCACACGTTATTGGGGACAAGTAATTTTTGCCCCATCAAGGAAGAGGGAAACCAGCATGCTGGCGCTGAAGACTGGCCAAAAGGCAGTCCCTGGAACTGTACACAGAGGCTCTTAATGTGAAGAAAGGGTTTGCAAAGTCAGCAAAATTTTGCTGGGACTATGTTTTCAAGCACGAAGCTTAATATAAGCAAGGCTGTGTTGGCCAAAGATGATGCACAAACAAGGAGCCTCTGGTTTAGGGTTTATTCCCTGAGGAAAACCAGCTGCACAGAACATCAGGTGATGCAGCCTGCAAGACATAATTCCAGAAAACAGGAATCTATCCATATCACTAGGCTGAACGATGAAAGTTCCTCTAAAATCCCTAGCAAGTTTACTGTAAGGTGTCTGGATCTATTAAGAAAATTGAGCTGCTGCACAGACTCTGCAAGGTGCCTACAAGAGCAGGTTTTGCAAAGCAGCCTTTAATTAGAACAGAGCAACCTATCCAGGGGTTTCCTGCAGGATCTCTGTTTTCAGTGAATTGCCAGCCACACTCTCTAAGAAGCATCAGCTGAACAAAGATCCCAATAAAAGAGAATATATATAGCTCATGGTGTCCTTCATGCTCTCTGAGCTTGGTGGTTTGCTCACAGACGTTTCATTACCCAACTAGGTCACATCATTAGTGTGAGGGAGGGTGGGGTTTGCTCCCTGTTTATATACATAGCTTGCCCTGCCAGTTGCATAGCAGAGACTGTAATGTAATGCCTAAGAACCATAGCACTCCCACACACACAACCAAAAGTATGGATCCTGTATGTAGATGACCCCTTCATCATAATAAAAAAGGAACAACTAGAGAAGACACATGAAACAACAACATCTTCCAAGGAATAAAGTTCACCAGAGAGGAAGAAAACGACAACACGCTACCCTTCCTGGATATCCTCATCAGCAGAGGAAAGAACTGGAAATTAGAAACCCAAGTCTATCGGAAGACAACCCACACCAATCAAGTACTCCATTACCAAAGTAACAACCCAACCTCCCACAAGAGGAGCTGTTGTAAGAACATTATTCAAGCGAGCACAAATGCACTCCAGCAACCCAGAACAGCAGAAAAAGGAAACAGGCCGCTTATACAACATCTTCCAACAAAATGGATATCCACGCAACTTTATCAAAAAGTGCCTGGCCACTCAACCCACTACAACACAACCAACACAAGCTATGAAAAGGATAACACTGCCCTACATCAGAAGCACTTCAGAAACAACCAACAGACTACTACAACCACATGGCATCACCATAGCACACAAACCAACCAAAGCCCTCCAAAACATCTTAAGTAAACCAAAAGACCCAGTAGCCCAAGAAGAAAAAACAGGAGTCATGTATAACATGCAGTGTAAGGACTGTAACAACCACTACGTAGGGCAGACAGGCAGAAGACTGGCAGGGCGCATCCACGAACACCAACTAGCAGTCAGAAGACATGATGAAAACTCCTTAATCTCACAGCACATGGACAGACTCAACCATAGTTTCATCTGGGAAACTGTGAGCATCCTAGACCGAGCTAAATCCAAAAACACAAATCAGCCATCAACAGACACGCAGAGATAAGCCACATTTACACATCATTCAAAAGAGACAATAAGAAAGCTAAGAAGGAAGCAAAAAGACCAGAACGCATTCTCTCCAGCAACCAACACCCAGATAAGCAGGGGTTGACACCAGACAAACCATCAAGCAGAAAACAACAGCCTAATCAAGGAACTACCAAGGAGAAAACAACACCCCCACCAACTACATACAGGGCAAGCTACTGTATGTAAGCAGGGAGCAAACTCCACACTCCCTCACCCTGATGATGTGACCTAGTTGGGTAATGAAAGATTTGCAAGCGAACAACTAAGCTCAGAGACCACCAAAGACTCCGCTGAACAAAGATTAACTGAAGAATGGGAAAGTTGGAAGATGAACCTTAAGGCAAAAGGAAAGGTAAACAGATGCCCTTGTAACTCTTACCAGTGTTGGTGGCAGTGGCCATGGCCCCCGTGGCATCAGTAGTGATAAAGTAATTCTCACTCAGGTGTGGGAAGCGGGACTTCATGTCCTCAATGAGCTTCTTGATGGCTTCCTTCTGCTCCCCTCCGCTCAGGGAGAGACCCTGCAGTCATATGCAGCCATACTGTGAGCCCCCACCTATAACTCACCAGAGCACCACCTCTGACCCAGAGGCTGAGTAAGACATCCCCAAAGCGTACAAGCGCCCAGGGAAATCATTCACGGGGGGAGGCTGTCAGGAGGAGACCCACCACCCTTCCCCATCCTGGGGCCCTTCAGATGTCGTGGGCTGCCTGGGTGGATGTCTGGGAGGTGGAGCCCCACCACATCTGGAGCCTCTGGTTGGGGTAGTCTCTGCAGGCTCCTGAGCCTTTTCTAATAAAGCCGTTTTATGGCTTCATCAGAAGAAGTCATGGCTGGATGCTCAGGGGAAAGTCAGACTGCAGCGGCAAAGCTCTGTCTCCAGTGTTGATCTTTTCACTGTGGCCACAAACGGGTTGAGCTCCACTCTGGCAAACGTGGCCAGCTTCTTTCACCACCTGGGCCAGTGGCACCCACAGCAAACCGTGATGATGCCAAAATGCTGACCGGCTCATGACATCATCACAAAAATACTGCCGCTGGGGACCTGCATCCCAACGTCATGTCCCAGCACATGCCCGATGATGCCAGCATGCCTGCATCCTCATTCCTCCACGTGCCCCGGGCACTTCCTAAAGCCCATGACTGGCTCCAAAGTGGCAATGGGAGGCTTTCGTGGAGAGAGGGCAGGAGACTCACCAGAGAGCGAAGAGGAGTGTGTGGGTCACCCCCTGCCTTCTTTTTGGCTTCCTGGACCATGGCGTCAATCCGCTCCAGGCACTTGTCTGAGCCAACCAGCTTCTCGCCCGGAGGAGAAAAGAGACACCTCTTCAACCTGCACCCTTACGGCACTCGCACCCACATTGCAAAGACACTTGGCCCTCCCTCAGCCCGTTTTCTGGATCCTCTTGTTATCTTAACTGAGCTTTGCTTCTTCGCAGCAGCTTTCCCCAATTGAGTGCCCTCTACCTTGGTTGGGCGTTTCCCTCTCGCAGCTTCCCACCCACCAGAGGCTGGCATCTGGCAATAAAAATCCAGCACTGCCAAGAGCAGCCATCTACTGGCAACTGCCAGCTCCTATGTGGACTGGTGGCAGGTCACGTGGAGGAGGCCAGCTTCCCCAACTGGCACCCTCCCCGACTTGCAACTCCCCCCCCCCACTGATGACCATGCTGGCGGGGTGGGGGTGGTGAGGATCCAGTCCCTGCAGGGCCATCACGCCTGCAGCTACGCTCGTGTCCTCCTGGACACTGGCCAAGGGTGCTTGAGTTTACTGGGGTGCAGAGAATCACAGCTGTTGTCCTCCGCATTTAGATTTTGTTTTCCAGAGCATTGTCTCGGTTCCCGCAAGGAAGAGGGTCACGGAGGAAACACAAGCTGTTTTTTTAGACGTGCGCGAAAACCAAGCAAAATTGAGCAACTCCCCCTCCTCCTGTTTTCCCTTCACCCACTTGGTGGTGAGGAGGACCACATCCTTACCCAGTGGTTGGTGCAGGGCCCCTCCGTCTCCGCCAGAATCTTGCCATCTTCGGAAAGCAGCACCACCTTGGAGTGGGTTCCCCCCCTGCAGTGGGAGGAAAAACGCCACTTTAGGGGCTACAGAAGAAGATCCTGCTTTCCACCGCCCCACTCAGCCCCCTCCCTCCTTCCACCTCAGCAGGGGTCACTGAAGCATAGCACGCTCATGCAAAAAATCCATGAGAAAGTCAAAACTCAGGACACACCACAGGCTACAACCGTCTTTCAGGATCCATCCTGGGCAAATCTCCAGCTTCAGGACTTCTGGGCAGGCGCCTCACAACTCACTCCAGCAGGCCCATTTCTGGTCACGGAAAAATATCCATCCACCATTCTCGTTTGAACTAGGCCCCCTCCCCACTTTTAGCCTTCCGGAAGGCCATGAAGACCCAGCTCTTCCCCCCAGCATTGGGCTAAGGTGGCCTTGAGTCAGGAGGCCAATAGCTGGGTTGCTCCGGTGCCTGGTGGGAAAGGCTGCTCTGCTTCATTCCTGCCTTTGTGGCTGCTGTGTGCCCCTAAGATCACCAGGTGAGGGAGGTGGCATATGAGTTCTTATTTAAGCTCTGGGTTGGGGGGGAGACGAAAGAACAATGGTCTTGAGGGCACCCTGGGTTCACGTTTCTGAGTGTGGTGCAGATTACTCAATGAGCCCCTCGTGCACAGCCCAAAGATCGCTGATTCTACGGGAAGCCCCACTGTGGACTCCCAAATGAAAACCCCAAACTGGAGGTGGGCAACTGAGTCCCCAAGGCCGGAATGGCCCTCAAAATCCTTCCTGACACAGCTGCTGAAAATCAGGGCTGCCATTTCTTACAATTTTCAGGTGTGGAAAAACACACAACCCCTTTGCTTTAAGGGTTAGACTTGAGATGGTCCTTGCTCTTCCAGCAAGAGATTCGGCCGTTGAAAGATTGCCCTTCTCTGCCAGAGGTCACTTCTCCCACCCCCCGCCGCTGAACTCCCCCCCTCCAATAAATAAGACAACTTTGGGGCACCCACAGGAGACGGTGGGACCAAAGCAGAGCCTCGAATGCAAGATGGGCCTCCTCAGTGACCCCACTGAGCAAAGACTTGCTCTTTGCCCTCACAGCTATGGGCCAAAGGGAGAACCTCGTGCAATGCACGCCCCAGACCGCACACATTTGGGATAACCTGTTGCACGACGGGAGATAATTAGCTTACAAGTGCCGTTTCCATCTGCAGTTGTGCAGGGCACATCTAAAATCAACTCGCGTTTCAGCGGGAAGGCCCGTTTCTTCCTCCTTCCCTTTGGCATTCACAGCATTGCAGCTTCAGTGGCATCACGTTTACCAGGGCAACCTCAAGCAGCAACCAGGGAGTAGGGCCTGAGGCTCGAAACCGGCACCCATCGGTATTCTCAAGGGTGGGCCTGCTTGTGCCAAGATGCTGCCAAGACCTGCGCCCCCAGACCCATCATCTTCCAATCGCGTCTGCTCTGGGCCTACACGTGGCTCTGCCCCCCATGAGAGGACCCAGAATGTCGTAGCGGCCATGCTCCACAGCAATTTGCAATCTTACAAGGGACTCTGGGCCACGGGGGAATAGGGCCAGTGGCCACCACCAGGGAGCATTTTAAAAAGGCCCGGGAAGGAAGCGCAGAAGCAGCGAACACAGTGGGATTCTTCATGCTGCTCCAGCACATCCTCTCCCGTCTTCCGGGGACCTTCGGAGCACCGTCCAGAGTCCCAAGCTGACTGTCGAGGCTTGGATAAACCTTGGGCCACTTGCACATTCGGAACAGCGGGAAAAGGAGGTAACTACAGCTTTGCACACTCTGCCACTCCAGGATCCCATCAGCCTCCTTTAAGGCCATCAGGAAGGAGGACAAGCTAAACCAAGGGGGCATTAGGTGTGGAACTTGCGTGCAACGAACGCAAACCCTGGCTACAGCGGAGAAGGGTCTGAACTGACATGCCCCCAAGTCCAAGGAACAGTGGCTGCGCCCCTAAAGCAGCAGGTCTCACCGGGGGGCGACACGCGGCCCAAGAATTCCAGCCACCTTCAACCTTCAACCCCCCTGTGCTGGTTCCTGTCGGGCTTTTCCTTCTGGATTGTCGCGATAAAAAGGTGAACTTGGTGCAAGAGAGCTTTCCGGCAACAGAAAGGCCTTAACACATGTTGGGCAAGCGATTCTTCCCAGCTGCAGACTAGAATGGAGCAGTTCTGGGTGTTTCCCGATGCGTGCAGTTGCACAATCCGCACTGGCTCCTCGTTGCTTTCTGGGCGCAATTCAAGGTGCGGGTCATCACCTGTAAAGCTCTGCACGGCATGGAGCCTGGCTATTTGCAGAATTGCCTCTCCCGGAGGGTATCTGCCCGTCCCACCAGGTCAGACAGGGTGGGCACGCTCCAGATCCCTTCTCTTAACCGTTGGCATCAGGTGGGACCTCAGAGGCGCACCTTCTCCGTGGCTGCCCTGGCCCGTTGGAACTGCCCGCCCCACCAAGATCGGAGGACCCCCACCCTCTCAGCCATGCAGAGGGCTGGGAAGGCTGGCTCTTCACCCAGGTGTTGGGCTCGCAGGGAAGCGGGCCTGGCAAGCGTAGAGTGGGGGGGATGTGATGGCGCTGGGGCGGGAAGTGTGATGCCTTTTGTGGGCTTATATTTCTTTTGTTCTTACGGGCTGTTGCCGTGAGCTGCCTAGAATCAGCAGGCATCAGCTGGCCATACACCCTTTGCTTTCTAAATGAATAGATAAGCAAACCACCTTCTGCTGGACTGGCATGTCCCTGCCAGCCGCAGCCCGAGTTGAGGCCTGGTGAGGTTCACTTTGCAGGGGGTGCTATTTCTGGAAGTCAGTGTTTCTCAACCTCAGGGACTTTAAGCTGGGTGGGCTCCAACTCCCAGAATTCCCCAGCCAGCATGGCTGGCTGGGGAATTCTGGGAGTTGGAGCCCACCCAGCTTAAAGTCCCTGAGGTTGAGAAACACTGTTTTAAGTCGACACGGTCTGCAACCAGTTCTGCGGGTTCCAGCTGTCCCTCCGAGGGCAGCGGGCCAGCCAAAGGCTACCCACAAAGGCGAAACCGAAACTCGAGCGGAAGGAGAGGCGCCCTCGGCCCGACCAGACTCGAGTTTTCAGATGCTTTTCCCGCAGACCGGCTTCCTCTCGGCACGGCACGGCATCGCATCGCAGCCCTGCCCAGCCGCGGGCGGGCTCTGCATCTGGGAATGCCCCTCGCTGCTCCCCGCCCAAACCGACACGCGCCCCGGCAGTATTGCAGGAAGGCTATTTTTTAGGGAAGCCGCGGGAGGAATCCTTTTTTTAAAAATGCAAGAGGGACAGAAGGCCCCCGAAACGGCTCCTTTCTCTAATTTCTGGGAAGTCACCGGAGTCTGGTAGGTGCCCCGATGGCGTCACTTGTCATGACATCATCACGCAAACGACATGGATTCTGCCGTCGTTTGCAACCTCCGCCCAGACGCCCGCGGGCGCCACGCTGGGGAAGGCTGCTCCACCCAGGTTGCCAAACGGGCCCAGAGCGCAGCAGCGCGGGCAGAGGGCGCAGCCCCCCCGCCCCTGCTCGCCCCCGCTGAGCCCCCTCTGCAAATCTGCGCGCGCAACAAGTCGCGAAGCTTTCTGAGGATGCCCAGCCACCGCAGCCCAGCGCGGCGGGTCCCCAAAGGCCCTCGGCGCTCTTCCCGGGGCTCCCTCTTGGCCGGCCGAGCCCCCTCCGGAGGGTCCCGGAGCCGCTCCAAAGCGGGGTCCCGGAGCGGAGCGCCCCTCCCCCGCGGAGGGCCCCCAGCCGGCGGGGAGGGGAGGGCGGGGCCCGGCACGTCTCCGGTTCGGGGCTGCCCCCCGCCGCCCCCCGGGCTGGGGCTCGCCGGCGCCCACCTGCCATCTTGGAGCGCCCAGGTGGCGCCCGGGTGCGCCCGGCGGGGACTCCCTCCAAGCGCCCCCGGGCGGCGAGCGGGGCCCGGCGCCTCCCCCAGCCCACCCGGGCCGCCCACTTGCCCGCACGCCAGGCGGGGCCGCCTCGCTCACCCCTCCACGCCGCCGTAGACCGCAGCCATGGAGCCTCCGCAGCGGCGCGCCGGTCCCCCCCATCCGCGCTGCCCGACAGGACCGCCCCTTCCCGCTCCGCCCCGCCCCGGCCCGCCCGCCCGCCTCCCGGGCGGGGCCGAGCAGGTCCCGCAGCGCCGCGGCGGCGGGGGTCGTGGGGAGACGGCGGAGGGCGAGCGCGCGTCGCCGCGGGCAGAGCCCCGCTGCCAGGGCCGCCGTCGATTCTTGCATTTTCTTGCCGGTTCTCTAAACCTGTCAAAACCAAGTTGAATTTCACTTCCGTTTTTGAGATGTGCCCCCTCCCCAAGTTTGTGTCATCTGCAGATTTAGTAAACTTTCCTTCCACCACCGTCTCCTTGCTTCCTTCCTGAGAATAAAACTGAAGAGTGGAGGACCACAACTGACCCTTGCAGGATCCCCCTCCAGTTTTTTGAAGAACCATTGAGACTCTTCAGAGACAGTTTTTGAGCCTGCTGTGAATCCGCTCACGTGTTAGGCCTTCCACCACACACTGAGCTAAATCGCTTACTGCAAGCACGTGGAGTATTTGTCAAGTATGTTGCTGAAATCAAGATACCTTGACTCAACACCCTCCCCACAGTTTACTAAGGAAGCTACTTTAGATAAAAATACCAGATGAGCAAGATGAGCTTTGTCCGGCTGGAGTCGTCCTCGACAAAGCCTTGTTCATGCCTGGAAACGATTCTTCATGCTGGGTACAGGATCGGGTTTTGACATGCTCCAGAAGATTACCAGAATTCAGTACTGGATAAACTGGTGACGGTTCTTCTGGCACAACGACGGTTGGCTAATGCTAGAAGACATTGGGGACTCTTCCTCATGGTCTGCTAGCCATGTCACAGAGGTGTTGTGAAATCCCACTGCTGTCGTCGCTTCATTCCCAGCCCGTGATGAAAGTTGTCTAAAGTCTCTCCAAACTGAGGCAGGGATAAATCTCAGTCGGTCACACGCTCAACTGTCATATTTAGATGTTCTCTTGGTAAAGGAGGTTTTTCCTCTTCTCCAGTACAGGTCTCGCTGTATGAACAAGCCACAATGCAGGGGCCAAGATGTGGGAAGGTCCTATTAGCTGCTTTTGAGGGTTGATCCCTAAGATCACTCTGCACTGCCCTCCACGCCCTCCTTGGCCATTTTAGTTTAGGAGAGATGGGATGCCTGCCTTCCTGTAGCGTGTACAGAGGATGTCCTTGAAGGTCCACTGAAGATGCATTGGCAGAGGGAACTTCCAAATGCCGGTCCCCCATTTTTCAGGCCAGAAAAAGGGCTGGGTGGAGCTGTTTTTAGGAACAGATATTTTGGAAGGCTACAAAGATCTGTTTAAACAACACTTGACAATTGGAAAGAGTTAGACAACTGACAATTAAAGAGTTGACCTCCCCCTCCCCTTTCTCCATGGTTTCCTGGACTCCCATGGAAAGATCTGCGAGATCTCTCCAGTGTTTCTTGCTCGCCTTCTGAGCTCAGGTTCAGAGACTGGGAAGAGAAGGGAGGAAAAGAGACAACTGCGGGGGGGGGGGGGGAGAGAGAATTGGGGAGGCAACCCACCACCAAACCAGTGAAGCAGAGAACATGATGCGAAGCAGCACCACAGGATGAGTTCTGCCTTGTAAATCAAGCAGCCTACCTGGAAGGAATTGAGAGCTGACCTTGGGAAAAGATGAGATAGCCAGGAAGGAAGGGAGGGCGTAAGGAAGAAAGGGGGGAATTTGGAGAAGAGATTACACAGTCCAGACCAGTGTTTCTCAACCTTGGCAGCTTGAAGATGTGTGGACTCCAACTCCCAGAATTCCCCACCCAGCATGGCTGGGTGGGGAATTCTGGGAGTTGGAGTCCACACATCTTCAAGCTGCCAAGGTTGAGAAACACTGGTCCAGACACTGAAGGGAGTGTAAGAAAAACTCGCAAGAACCCTGCCTTGATTTTGTTTGGTATAAGACGGAGTAGACAGAAACTCTGCCAGGCTTTCAAGTTTCTGTTGTTATACCCTACAGCAATAAAGTAGCATCCCTGGAGCCCTTGCAGTGGCTGTTTTCTGACCTGGCCTACCTCAAAGGGCTGACACTACCTCCCCCCCCCCCCGGATCTTTTAGGTCAGGACTAGGTTTGACAGTTAGCTTAGCCATTGCCTCCTCTATAAGGACAGCAAATGATGGCTGTTATTCCCACCAGCGGGGAATCCGCCAGTTGCTTTCTTTCACTTGTCTGGCGTTAACTCTGTGACGACAGCACCAGCCTCACAGACTGGAGTTGGCACATGAGCACAGCCATGAGAAAAAGCCACATTTGCTGCTCTTGGGGAATGCGCACAATCTTTCAAAGGAAATGGGTCTGCCCTGGACATACTTCTAGCTACCTCAACCTTCAACCTGCTCTTCGCAATTGGAGGAACGCATCCCCCTCGATGGAGAAGATGGAGGTCATGTCCCCACTTGCACTTAAGCATGGCGCAGTCGCTCCTTGGCAACAGCTGTGCTGTCCCTCCTTTGTCCCAGTGGCATCGCCTTCATCCCGTAACTAGGCCAGGAACGAGACAAGCTTCAGTCATTCTCCACTGTAGTTCAAGGAGCATTTTCCCCTAGTCCCAACACCGTCTATGACGACTGTTTCACAAGCGTGCTTTTCGCATGTCCCTTTTAGGAACTCCCACCCATCATGAGCCATCTCTCCCATTAGCTTCTCCTGCCCTAAGAATCCCACTTACCTTTGTAGGTGGGAAAATCAGAGATGCACACCTGGTGACATCTGACCCTCAAGGACTCCAGCCCTGCATAGTCCTCTTCGCCCCCCCCCCGCTCCTTCCTCCTCCTCAGCTAAGTCTTCCCCATGGCTTGTTATCTGGCAAGGTTAGCGGACCCTCTGGGGTCTTCCACTACTGCCCACAGGAGAAGGCTGTCGGGAAGGCATGGAAGGGATTTCCAGGAGGGACCAGGCTTGGCAGAGGAGAAGGAAGGCTGGCAAGGGAGACCGTAACTTTGCCCTGGTGGGCAAGGCTGGGTTTTCAGGCTGTTGGGGCCTTGGGAAGGGGGTCTGTTTCCTTTTTGAGGTTCTTCTCCTGTTCAAAATCACAGTGAGATGGAGAGGCCCTTTCTGGTGGTTGTTTTTCGGGGGGTCCAAAATAATGACAGCAGAGACCACGGCTGGCCCATGGAGGGTGAGCTGGCCCCTCCGTGCTGAAGCCTCTTGCTCTTGGGGCTTCTTTGGTAGCGTTTCCTCTCCGCCCACCAGTTGGACTTCCTCGGGTTTCTGTAGTCAGCTGGCCCTGCCCTGGCCTCTTCTTACCAGCTGCCTTCTTGGGCTACCAAAGGAGGCTGACGTGGAAGAGGCACCCTGGGTCACTGCTGGCTCTGCTCTCAGGGCCTCTGGAGCTTCCGAACTCAGCCCACCCTTGGACTGCAACCAGAGCAGCTCCCAGGAGGCTCTGCCCCCACATAGCCAGCTCAGTTCCCTGGCCAGGGTCTCCTGCTTCCTGCCCTTGTCCACTGGTCTGTTTGCACTAACCCTGGGTAGTTCTAAAATTCAGAGGCAAAGATGTTTGGGCACAGCCCAGCCCAGCCACTCAGTCTAGAGAAACCCTCTCTGTCCCCAGTAGGCATTTGTCTGCTTCTTTCGGTAACGGCATTTTCCCTACTTTGCGCACAGGAGCTGTGGCCAGGCAAGGGTTAAACGCAGCCCCGCTCTGGAAGAACACCAGGGGTGTCCCCTGAAGAGTCCAGCCGACCAGTCGCCACCAAATTCTCGCTTCATTAACTCCCTAACAGCTTTGGCACCAGCCGGTCTGTCCAGGCTGCAGGGCTGCCTCCAGGAGGGGGAGGCCCCAAGAAGAGTCCACTCCCACCCCTCTTTTGCCAGAATTTGGGACCAGGCTCAGTCTGGCTCTGCAGAGGGCGAGGAGCAGAAACTCCGGTGAGTCCCCGGCCCGGCTTCTGGGTTCTCTGGAGTGCTGGGGGGCAGCAGGGGGGTGGGCTAGGAAGTGGAACCTCTGCCCTCCTGCCAGGGATTGTCCTTGCAATCCGAGGGGGCATTTAGAGTCAGACTGTTATGGGGCAGAAAAAGAAATCCAGGGGCTCTTCTGGTCTGTTCCTGAACCCTGAAGTGGCGTGATGTAAAGTCTCCCCAGTGGGCCTTTCCCCACCCTGGCTTGGACTTCCAAGGACAGAAAGTCCATGAACCCCCCTTAGAGGCTGATCTACCAACAACAGCAAGGAAGGACTTCTCAGCCTGGATCTGCCACCCCATGGGTAAAATCCCTTCATTCTAGTCTTCTCCATAGTCCACAGGGTGGAGTGGTGGAAAAGTTCACCCATTCCATTGGAAGGCCTCTCCCCTGGCTGTGGGACACATTAGAATCCCACATTAATCCTGCTTCTCGATTTTTCCTTTTTTTTTTTCTGCTTTGCATCCCACGGAATGGATGGATTCCACAGTTTCACCCATCTGGCAAAGTCGACAGTGGCCCCTGCTGTAAACATTTTACTTCCTGGGGTGTTGCAGCCTGGCTTTCTTTTTGGGGCCACAGAGGAGCAAGGTCACCTAGAGACGGAGAAGAGTCCTTAAGCAGGTTGAAAGGGCTTTGCCAAGGGTTTCCTAAGGTCACCAGCACCACCACAAACCTTTCCTAAGCCCGTTTTCTAAATCAAACAGGTTCATGAAAATATAACTCCTTCTCAGACCTGAAAAGGGGCCACCAGCCCACCTCCCTCCATTCATGATCAACGGTTCATATCTGAGATTGCTCTCGGTGCTCCTCAGAAGCTACTCTCCATCTCCACCCTTCTTCTGATGAAGGTCCTTTTTCACAATCAGTCATATATGCATCTCCCTACTTTATGTTTTTATTTCTGCATTTCCTCATTTTCTTTTTGGCCTCTTCAGTTTTTTTGCTCGTAGGATTTACCTCCAAATCTTGTATCATCCTTGCAGCTTTTGAGCTCTGGGTGTTTCGATGCCTGTCCTTTGAGGAATAAATTTAGACCTAGCTGGAAACATCTCATCGGTGAACCTCATTGTATACCACGGGTGTGCTTGAGTGGACGCCACAAATATTCTGGATAAATCACCTTCACCAAGGATCCTGGGTTTCTAATGTCTGCAGAAGAATGAGCAATCAGTCCCCTGGAATTGCGTGGTCTTGCAGGGTGGAAGTTCTGTTGCTTTTCTGCTGCTTGGAGTAGAAGTGCAATGCAACAAGGCTGAAACAGGATGCCTGATGAAATCCATCCTTTTAAAATGGATAACAGAAAACCTTGGTCAAACTGCGGGAGAACGTTTTAAAGGTTATTTCCTGCATTCCATCTCTTCCACTTAGAAGACATCCTTCTAGTGCAAATGCACAATTCTGCTTCTTTGGCTGTTGATTCGCTTGGGAAGGTGCAATCCCAGACCATGAAAATAAAATAAAATGCTGTTTCACAGAGAGGTGTATGAAGCAAGCCGGCTGTGTGCGTGTGCGTGCCTGCCCATTTAATGAGTCCACGCTATGGAGGAACGCACCGCATTAAAGGTAGCGAAAACAATTCAACCCTCGGCCATCATCTGGATCAACTTGGACAGCTCGAGTCCTGTGCTTTTGCAGCAAGTCACCAGCTTTGCAAAGACAGAAGAGGACTAGTGGGGCGCAAACAATTCTGGGGGGTTACTGAGTGGTGCTGGGTGACCCAAATACAGTTGTGGCACCGCCCCCAGAGAGTGCGCTGAACGGAGGAGAGCCCTGTGGTTATGCAAGCCAGGTTAAAACCAGAGCAACGCTGTTTCTGGGGAGACGAGGCTGTAGCGTTGGCAGGACAATCCTCGACCGGCTGAGCTTCCGAACAACACGGGGGAAGAAATGGTTTGGACCGGAGTACTTTCTAGTTGCGGTCTTTGTTTCGTTCAGGACTGCGTCTTGTTCCAGGACTGGGATGAAAGCTGGAAGACCTGAACTGAGAAGCTTCTGGGGCCAAAATGGTTACGGCTATGAATGGTGGGTTCCACCAAGAGCCAGATTTTTTGGGCGGGCCGGCTAGGGCCAGCTCCAGATCCCAGATCCAGACTGCTTGCTCGAAGGCAGGGACCCGGAAGGTCTCTCTGTCGCGGTGGTTGCCCGTTGGCCTCATCTCAGCCTGTTCTTGGTTTGCCGTCAAGGGGGGGCTTTGAAGGAGGGCTGAAGATAGTCTCCTCTCTGGCCTGAAGGTGGGTGGCCTCTGAAGGAAAGGAAGCTTTGGGAATTGGATCTTAAAGGGAACAGGGTGGGAAACCCGGAAAAAAAGTCCAGGAAAGGTTACAAATCTTCGGAAGAGGACCAAACTCATGTTGGTTTGCAACGAAGAGTTGCGGCCTGTGTTCTGTCCCCAGTGCTGGGCAGTGCTCTGAATGTGCCCAGATTAAACTGAGATTTCACTGCTGAGTTGGGCTTAGCAAACAGAAGGACTTCAAGGACTAGCATTTTCTAGCTGAGCTGGTTAGTTTCCAGCCAAACTGGACTCCCTGAGCGCCTAAGTCGAAATCTCACAGCGGAGGATCCGGAGAAGACGGCTTGTTATAGGGAGAAGGAGCGTGGAGTTGTGGCTGTTCGCTGAACCTGACTAAGGACCCATCTAAGCCGGCGCGGTAGGGTCTTTCTAGCAGCCAGCCACGTTTCCAGCCCTGTGGCAATCGGGACATGACAGCAGTAGCCCTCCTACATCTGAGAGTCAGAGGTAGACTTCATTGGAGCTAGGAGGTTCCATTTACCTGTCACCAGATTAACTGCTACCACCAGACGCATGGTCCGCCAACCGAACCCAGGTCATTGTTGTCACCGCCACGATGTTATGCAGTTTGCTCCTAAATGCAACTCCAGGGAGGTCTGGATATTCTCCTTTCCTCCATCCTTCCATTGTATTGGATGGTCTTTGGTTTTACAGTTATGGGTTAAAGTTGTGAAAGAAATGTGTTTTTGTCCACTTCCTCCACTCCGGGCATGGATCTACTACACCTCTACTTACAAGCTTGCTTTTGTTCTTCCTCGTTATAAAACCGTTGAAAGCAACCGCAGCAATCCCCTTGGCCTACGAGGAAACCGCTCTCTTTCCCAGACTGGATTTTTCCTTCGCCGCACTGTCGCCAGCTCAGCTCCTGTACGTGACCAGGCGAACAGGCAACGGCAGGGAGTTTTCCACCCGGGACGTTTCATTTTGTCCTGCTCCGGGGCCCGGGGGCTGCCGGCTGCAGCGTGTGGAGCCACCGAGCTTCTACTTGGGAAGGTCCCGTCCCTGCGAGGAAAACCTGGACTCTCCCCTGTCCTTCCCCAAAGGGCGCCTGAATGCATGTCGGCCCTGGCAGCGTCTGGGTTGGTCCTCTGGGATCAAGCGGGTGCTGATTGCCCCAGGCGCACCCAGCCTCCCAACCTCCCCACATCCAGCAGGCTTCCTGGAGACTTCCCCGGATTCCTCTCCAATCTCTTGCCGGTCTTGGTCCGGTCCTCGGTCCGCCATCCGCTCGCCGCCAGCCACCGGGTAAGTGGCATCCTCGTGCGCGCAGGGCTCGACAGCTCCCCGTAGCTCTTGCGGGGCATTCGGATTCTGAGGCTAGCGGGCTCCGGGGCAGATAGAACGGCCCCAAATCAGACCTTATTCCGGACAACCCCAGACGAGGTCCCTGCAGCCACTCCAGAGAACGCTAATCAAGTGAGTGGATGGGCGGCGCAGTGCACGCACATCAGGGGCGCACGCTTGCTTTCCACAGGCATGTGGCAGGTTGCTCAGCTCTGGACATCTCTGCTTTGTAAATTAGCTGTCATTACGCTTTGCAGGGGGAGGGGGGGCCCAGGAAGCAGGGTTCCTCTATTTTTACCCAAAGGTGGCATTTCTGGCAGTTGGCACTGGCTTCGCAGCCACACCCTCTCTCCTTACAGGAGGGAAACTGAGTCAGCAGCCTTCAGGATGGAGCCTCCTGCCTTTTACACGTTTTGTAACTATGTGCATTACTAGTAAGTGTGCCCTCTGCCCACTTTTCACTCAGTGAAATGTTCCAGGCTTGCTGAAGCTTCTCTAGAATCTGTTGCTTCACGAGTCATCCTGTCTTCCTGTTCAGTGCCCAGTTAACTGCCTCCCCAAGACGTGATCCCAAGCCTAGATGCCTTTGCACCCAGGTGTGGGACCGCTGTGTAGGAGGGCAGGCCTCACACTCTCGGCTAGATTGCTATGTGGAACCTCTGTGTTCGGGGACGGTAAACATCTGGAAACCAGAAGTTGGAGTCCTGTTTGAGGCTGGCCCCACCGAAGCCACAGCATTGATGGGCTCTGTATTAAGCAGATAATGAAACAGAGGCCGTGGCACCTTTGGGAGAAGCTGGTTCTGCCCCCAGGGTGGCCTCTGCCTAGAGGGGGATAGAGGCGCTTGAGGGACCCACCCCCCTGGCAGAAGCAGAAGCAGATGCAGAAGCCCAGCCATGCACATCTGCAGAAACAGCATCCCAGCTGTTCCTCAACGGTGTCCCTAAAGGACACGGGCGCCCTCACGTGGCTGCACACGGCTGCACGAGCGAGAACAAGAGGCTGCAGAAGCCAAGAGGGCAGCCGTGGCTGGGGCTGGGGGGGGGATTTCATCGGTCAGACCCAACTTTCCTGCAGGTTGTTGGAAATAATGTCCAACCTCCTGCCCTTGAGGCCTCCTGGAACAGATCCTCCGACTGGACACTGACCCGCCTCTGCCTCTCGCCCTCGGACCGGGTCAGGGCTCACGGGTTGCAGGGCCTGGAATGGGCTTGGCCTCTCCTCTCACATGCCCTCCCTGTTGGGCTGCTACCCGAGCGCTGAATCCAGACAGTTGGCCATGCGAATGGGGTTTTCCCCGAGACCAAGGGGCCTTGACCGCTGCTTTTCCAGGTGCAGTGTCCTTGGGACAAGCCACAGGGGAAACCCGTTGGAGGTGGGGAGGGCGGCTCGTGGGCTCCTGCCAGCTTGGAGGGTTTTGTTTGGGAAGGGGATGCTAGATGAGGTGGGTCTTCAGTCAAGTCCACATCAAGGCTCTTCCGATACTCCTGTAGGAATGTGGCCGTGGGACAGAAGGCTCTTTAAATTGCCCTCAGGATTGCTTGGAAGGCTCGAGCAAGTGAGCCAAGTTGGGCTAAGCCGAAAACAAACCCTGTTCCTATCAGGAGAGTATCAAGAGGAGGGGGCAAGGCTGCAGATGGGTTCGCTGGGCTTTGCTGGGGAGCCCTTCTCCTCCTCTGCATCTCCAACCTGCTTCCCGGTCAATGGCACAGGGATCTCCCTTGCCAGGCCAGGCCCTCGGGGGGAGGCTTGGCAGCTGGGGAGGGGCTGGGGCAGACCTGGATGGAACCGGTCTGGCTCTGAAAAGGAGCAGTGAGCAAAAGGAAGTGCCTCTGAGAGAGCGCGAGAAGAAAGGAGGTCCAGGGGTGCATCTGCCCACCTGTGCATGGGGCAGAACCAGGCAAACCCCTGTGACGGGGAGGGTAGAATCGTGCATCGGCCACCTTTGATTGCCCGCCTTGAACTTGCGCTGGGGAGAAGTGTGGCCAAAGGATGCAGGAATGTAGGATGTGGCATGGGATGCCACCCTGCCGGGCCCTCTGGGTTGCTGGCTATCCCAGTTGGGCATCAGTGAGCCCTTTGGTTGGGAAGCGGTCCCTGGGGGTCCCCCTTCCCCTTTCACTCCTCCGCTTGGCTTGGTTATGGGGCCTTTGGAATCCCCTCTTGCCTGGCAGCTTGGCTTGAGAAACAGGGCCAGGGGCCCAGCCGGGGGCCAGTCGCCTTGGCAAAGCCTTTTGCAAAAAGCGCTGCCCGGGTGGAGGGTGAGGCTGGGTGACCCTGCCTGCTTTCAGAAGCCCCAGCAGCCTCCGGGGCGACGTGGCCCCTCGAGCGACCTTTGCTCTGGCCCCCTCAGCGTTGCCTTCGGAGCCACCTGGCCCTCCTAGAGGCTGGGGCTCCATTTCCACCTGTTTGCCAGCCCGCCAGGAAAGGAGGCTCCCAGCCCATCAGAAGACACCTGCCCGGGCACTGGGGCTATTAGCCGCACCCTCGGGGTGCAGAGCGCTTGGGTGCCTGGAGAGACGGGCAGCCGGAAGTCCAGGAGGGACTGAAAGGTTTCCGCCGGCCTCCGCCTGCCGCCTCCCTTCTTCCTCCTCTCTGGGGCCGTTTTGGAGGCCTTCTTAGAAGGGCATCTGGAGGGAGAGTCAAAAACGTCAGGAAGGCACCCACATCCAAATGGAAGCTCTGCTCCTTGTTTACATGCAGCCGCAGTCACCAACCTGACCTTTTTGACCCCCTCTGCAGATCAAACCGAGACCGTTGGCCACGTTAAAATGTCTGTCCCTGACCCCCGCCCTCTGCTGTTCCTTCCTCTCCCCGGACAGCCTCCGAAGAGCTCCCCCTCCTCCACGGCCGCACCCCGCCCCGAGTCCCGTCAGCCGTGGGCCCGCCAGGAGCCCCGTGAAGGATGGGCGGCTCCCGGGCATCGGGTTAGCAGAAGCCGGTGTGCCATCTGCAGAGACGTTGCTTGGCAAACCCCGTCCGAAGGGCAGGACACGGAGAAGCGTTCAGACTTCTGGCACGCTTTCTCCTTGGGGGAGGGACGGGGGGGGGCTGCTTGCCATCCAGCTAAAGAGATTTTAATATGGTGTAATTCAGCGCACAAGGGGGTCCTTGGGGGCAATAGCCCCTTGGCTTAATTGGCTCGTTTTCAGTTTGTTTTCCTCCCCGAAGGGTAATTAGATTCCTCTCGGGCGGTGGGGGGGGGGGACTTCCTGCGGCCAGTGGACTCCGCTTTGCAAGTGTCAGGCAATTAGCTAATTGGAGCCGGCAGCCGGCCTGTCCTCTGCGCTACAGCAGGAGACGAGCAGTGAAAAGCGACCTGGAGTCAGGAGGCATCCAAATCTTCGCAGCAAAGGAAGGAACAAAGGCAACATTTCAGCGTGGCGTAGCCTGGCGTTCTTATTTTGCTTTTGGGTCCATGGGAAAACCTGCGCTTGATGCAGAGTAAAAGGCCAGATGCTCCTAAATTGGGCTAATCATAGCTTCTGTCTGCAAGCAAGAACGATTTCCTCAGCTCCGCGAAGGTCTTTGCAAACGGCAGGCGAGGCCCCTGAGAATCTGCATGCAGCAGACCAAAAGACCCAGCCGCCACTTTAACTCTGTGGCCCTTCCTGGTTTAGCGCAGGGCTGAAAGAGCACAACGGTGGAATGAGGGGACCCCCCCCCCCATTGCTTCCCAAGTAGAGCAGGAGGAATCCGGGACTGGCACTTGCTGGGTATATAATGGAACAGCTGCCTGGACTCAGCTCCCTCAGTGACTCTGATCTCGTCTTTGGTCCTTGTGATGCAACTTGGGTATGACAGAGGGGGGTGCAGGGGGAGGGGGCCAAGATGGAGAAGTCAGGCCCACCGCTGCTCTCCTGCTGCAGCAACCAGCTTTGCAGAAATGTCCCCCGCCGATTGGTCACGTGGGGAAGAGGGAGGGCAGCCGAGCCAGCGGACTCAGCCAATCGCTTTGCTTACCACGTGCTGCGCACGCAGGCAGTCGGGACGACAGGCAGCAACTGGGAACAAAGGCAGGGGAGGGACTGGAAATGTGGGAAGCGGTTTCATGCTGCTGCTCTAATTTTATGCTGGCTCCAGGAGGAGTGGAGAGGATGTTTACCCGCCAGTGGAGAAAGGTCCCGAAAAGGGCTGCAAAATTTGGTTGCTTTTTCTGCAGGACGTAATCATGAATACCTTTCTAGAAATATTTGTGGGGGGAGAGTGGCTGGAGGAGGAGCCGCATCAGGGCAAGTTGGCGGGTTCCTCCATCCATCCATCCATCCATCCATCCTTGCCAAAACCTCAACCTGACCCAGCTCTGTAGCTCCTGGTCCGGACCATACCTACTTCTTTGGCTGGCTTCTGCCCTCTTGTCATGCCCCTTTTCCTCCTGTAATGCAGGAGAAGGGTGGCAAGCTTTGGGCGGCCAGGGCTGCACGGAACCCTTGGGGCAGGGGCCTCGGCTGCAGGCAGTGGCACAAAGTGGATTTCCAAGTGAATGGCATCCGTGCTGGAAGCCGTTGTCTGGAGCTGAACATCGCAGCCTTTCCCCAACTTTGTGCCCTCCAGAGATTTTGGACTACAAGCTCCCAGGTTTGTGGGAGCTGCAGACCTTCTCGGTGGGAAAGCTGGTAGAGCCCCTCGGCTTCTGTGGGCACCTAGGAATCGGCGCTCCCTCCTCCTCTCTCCAGGACAGGGTGGGGGCAGCACCTCCCTCAGTCGCTAAGGGCTCTCGCAGCCCAGCCCCCGACACATTATTCATCCCCGGAGCAATTCCAGGGTCCGTGTTGGGGAAGGCATTGAGGTCGCTGAGCTGCAAGCCCCCGGCTCTCCAGGGAGAGGCTGAGATCTCTGCCTCGTGGAAGGGGGGGCCTGCAAGCGGGGCGGGTTTGTCAAGCTGCTGCTTATCTACAGCTGAATGTAAAGGCGGTGGGCCTTTGTTTCTGGCGGGAAGGGGCGCCGAAGAAGGGCCAGCGCAATCCCGTGCGGCTTGCTTGGAAGAAGCAAGCTCGGAGGCATTTGCTGGGCTTCTCTGCTCGAGAAGGGCAGGGCAGCGTGGCAGGGCAGCGTGGCAGCCCGGCCCTCTTCTGCACGCCTGCCTGAAAGTAAGTTTGCATTATCCTCAGTCCCAAAGAGGTAAAGTACTGAAGGGGGGGGGTTGTCTTTGCAACCTCGCTAGAAAGACACCATTAGCTCAAAGCGGGAGGGACACGTATGCAGGATACCTTGAGGGTATTCAGGAAAGGGTCTACAGTTAAACTGGTTCAACCTGCCTTGTGTACCTTGAGGGTCTCCAGGAAAAGGCCTACAGCTAAACCGGTTCAAACTGCTGTTCAAATTGCTTTGTCCCTGTAAACTATAAAAACTCAGCTTGCATTTCCGGTGGGGTG
This sequence comes from Liasis olivaceus, assembly GCA_030867105.1. Classification (NCBI taxonomy): domain Eukaryota; kingdom Metazoa; phylum Chordata; class Lepidosauria; order Squamata; family Pythonidae; genus Liasis; species Liasis olivaceus. Next base: position 1,653,791 of record CM061354.1, read on the forward strand.
GCAAAACCCTGGCATAGTTGCTGCCTATGCGTTGGGCTATTGACCACCCAGCTTCCTTTACTCGGCCGAATAAAAAGCTGTTTCTTTTTCAGAGCCTCCTCCTGAATTCTTGGCATTGGATTTCTCTGGGATTCAGGGTTCCAAACCTTACAGTACCATTTTCCAAGACATAAAATATTGGTGCATAACGCTTTGGTTATTCACGTTAGGCACACGCCTTTGTCTATTTGTTTACCCAAGTTCCGAGAGCCAGATAGAACTTGAGACGAGGCTTTTTAGCTAACAGAAGTTTTATTGGCCAAGAAACATTCTGGATGGCTCAGTCAACACAGTGGCAAAGTGTTGAGGAGAACCACCCCTTGCAAAGAGAACAACAGAGATTTTATAGTCGTTTACAAATGTAATCGGATCGTACATCCCCCCACGTCCATACAAGGGATTTTTGGGATGGTCCGAGGAGGAGCAAAGGTGGGTCCCAAAGAAAAAGTTAGCTCAACTCTCTTCTCCTGTTACCAAAGAAATGCCTACATCCTTATCTCTCTCCGGAATGCAGGGCCTCTCTCTTTGCAACTTCTTTGGAATTCGGTGTCTCTGCCTACCCGGTACAAATCTAATTTACAGTTTACTTGTTCAGTCAGGCATCTGGCTAATTGCTTCTAAAGGAAATGGGGTGGGGGAATGGTGGGCTCTTTAGAAGGCAAAAGTAAGTTAACCCTTTAGAAATAAGATAGACTGCACTGTCACATGTATGTTTATACATAGAGTATAAAATTGTGTATTAAAATAATGCCCTTCACACAGATAAACCTGTATTCGCTTTCCATGCGTCCTCTCGCAACCCTTGGGGTCCCTGTCCATGAGAAAGCTGAAAGCTGGCCCGGTTCGATTTGGGAGCTGGCTCTGCGTTTGGACCGCTGGCTGTGCTCCCCACCCTGGAAAGATCTGGTGCCCTGAGCACGTGCAGAGCGCTGCAGCTACGCAAAACTTCTCTCTGTGAAGGAACAGCAAAGCGTGGGTTTGGCCAGAATCGGACCCCGGGCACCAGGGTGGGGAGTGGGCTGCTTGAGAGGCTGCTGAAGCCCAGGAGAGGACGGGGAGCAGGGAAGGGGGTGCCCGGGCTGAGTCTCAGCCCCCGCCGTCACCTTGCCTTCCTTGCGGACACCCAACGCGGCTCCCGGTATCGGCTCACCAACCGGTGTCCTCCTTCGTGCCGCAACATCCTCTGGGGCCGCCTCATTCAGTGGGAAGCCCCTGCGAGGCGGGGGCCCTGATTCTCGCCTGCGGGCTGCAAGGGGGTGAAGTGCGGCCGTCCGGCTCCCTGGGATTCGCCAGAGAGAGCAAGATTGGCTCAGGCAAGGAGAAGGGGGAGAGAGGAAGAAGAGCCCTGCTGGGAGGCCAGGGGACCATCAGCAGCCCAGAGCTTCTGAAGGGCATCTGCCTTGCCAGCCTGGTCCTTCCTCGGCTCTGTCCAGATGCGTTGGACTACTACTCCCATCCTGCCCAGCCAGCAGGGCCCACGGCCTGGCTCCTCGCTTGTCTCCCGAGTCGCCGGTCTGGGCGGGTCCCTCCCTCCCTCCCGGGTCCTGGCGTTGACCTGCAAGGAAGGCCTGAGTTTAAAGGTGACGTGAAAAACGGCAGGAGGGCTTTGGATTCACCGAAGCCTCGCGGGATGGACGCTGACGAGTTTCTCCTTTGGATTAAATTCTGCCTGGCCTTCCTTTGGAGGAAGTGTGGCGTGGCTCCCGAGTTTCTTTGGGGCCTCTTTTTTTTCCTGTCCGCCCAACCAGGGGCGTCCGCAGCGTGTGGTCAAAAAGGTCAAGATGGCGCCACGACGGGGCCATGGAAACTTCATGGGTGTCTCAGGCAGAGCTCCATGGCCCCATCATGGTGCCATCTTGACCTTTTTGACCACACGCTGCAGACACCCCTGTTAAATCCCACCATCAGGAAGGCCGCAGGCGTGTCTGGCTTTCAAGACCCCAGAAAAAGGGAGGAGGGCCAAGGGGCCAGGCCTCTGCCCCCCCACCCCTGGAGAGGCAGCTGTCTCCTCAAGGCTCCCCAAAGGTGGGGAAGCAAGTAGGGTCAGACTCTGCTTCCCCCTGAGCCTCCGTCTCGCGTTCGTAGCTCCCGCAAGCAGGGGGTTTCTTTGCTGCGTTCGATCTTCCGGGCAACCTTTTCCGATTAACAAATTCAGTTGGAAGGCAGAAGCTCTCGCGAGTGGCAGCGATGCCCCCCCCCAAAAAAACCAGGCGGAACTTTGTCCACACATGGCATTCTACCACCTTGACCTTTTTGACCACACCCTGCAGACCCCCTGCCCCTTACAGGTGGGTGTTTTGTGACTGACCGTGCCTCGGTGCTTCCTCTGGGGCAGCCACCGGTGACGGTGCTTGCCACACACTCTCCAAATCTGAGTCGTGCCCATGCCCCCTGGGGGGCAGGCCTTTGCCCTGCTGCCAGCGGAAACGGTCTTGCGCCACTTCCTTGGCGTGGATGTCTCGGGGACTTGGTCAACGCCTTTGCACAACATAGGGCCAGAGAGGGGGTTCTCCAGCTGCTCAGCCACGGAGAGACACTGAAGGGAGACCCAGGTCAGGGGGCACCTGGCTGTCTCCCAGTGGAGGCTGAGCCCTGGGACCATCCTTTGGCCTCCGTCCAGCCAGCGAGGGCCAGGGTCTCCCTCGGTCTCATCTCCTGGGCTTCTCCTCTGCGCCAGGGCTAGGAAAGGCTCCTTTCCTGCTCGGCTGGCGCGTGATCTCCCCCCATCACTTGTTCCGGGCTGCAGCCGCTCACGTGCCCCAGTCCCCAACCACGGTGCATTCACGGTTCACAAAGTCCGGCGAGGCTCAGCTGAACTGACAGAGAAACCTTTAGCGGAACAAACGGGAATATAGTATCAGGCAGGGCTGACCGAGCCACGAACCGTTGCAACCACGGAGCAAATTAGCATCAACGAAAATAGCAGGCCGTTCAGATCACTTATGTGTGAGGCACCAAATGCAGCTCCCGTGTCAGCTGGCATCAAGGCAGGGATGCATAAAGAAGGGCTACCTGGCGGTGGTCCTGCAAAACTCGCAGGATACGGATGGGGGAGTTTGCCTGGCACTGCGCAAACTGCCCCTCAGCCAGGGGTAAGCAGACCCATCTCCAGGGTGGGGGGGTCAGAAAAGTCAACCGTGCAATCAAAGGCCCGCACACCATGCAGGTAAAAAAAGGGTGGGCCTTTGATTGCATGTGGTGCCACCTTCTTGACTTTTTTGACCCCCTTTTGCACACCTCTGCCCATGTCCCCTGAAGAAGTGCACCTGTGGGGAGACTCTTGGGGCAAGTGTGAGCAAAGCAATTGCGTGTGGGATGCAGTCTCTGAAGTCGTCTTGATGGGGTAGCTCAGGGGCTGGAGGAACGACGCTTGGTGCCCTCCAGAAGCAGTGGCTTTCTCTCCCATCCTTCCCAGCTAAAAACCGTGCATGCTGGCTGAAAATGTTAGGAGCTGAAACTCAACACATCTGGAAGACATCTGGTTGGGGAAGGCGGCTTTGTAGCAGAAGACAGCGCAGAGCGTTGATTGCCTGGAGCTGGAGATGCCTGGTGGCTGCCTTCTCCTTACTATATTTGGAAGTAAACTTTTTAAGATGGATTTTGATTTCTTAAAGGATCCAACACCCAGCTCTCTATGCATCGGAGTGGAAATCTCTCCGCTCCGCTCCTCTCTATCTTAACATCTGGATGGGACACGGTAAAACCAAACTGAGGAATCCATTTTCTTTTGTCTTGCTAGTGCCTGTGGAAGGCATCAGGAAGGCCGGAAAATCACACGGTGGAAAGACAAATAAGAAATATGAATTTGCATAAATGGTGCGCATTTGGTTTCTCCCCTGGTTCCAGGATGTCTTCTTCAAGGCAGAAGTGCCTTGTTGAAAAAAGCGTCTCCTCTGAGCTACTGAGAAGCTGGAAAGACGAGGAGACCGTGGGTGAAGGATCAGAGGCGGCGGAATGGAGCACCCTGGGAGAACCTCTTGCACACGGGATGCCGAAATGGACGGGTGGTACAAAACCTTGCTCTGGTTCTTGATGGACTCGAGGAGCATCGCTCTGGTTCTATCCAGGAGGCCAGGCTGTATCCAAGAGACCTGCTGGACTCTCCAAAGGCCTGTCCCGCTCCGGAAATGGGCCTCTCCCTGCCCAGAGAAAGAGAGTGAGTGGGCCACAGATCTCTTCCCCCCATCCATGGCCTTGCCTGTTCTTTGGGGAGACGGCCAGATGGGGAGGCCTTTCTGGTCACTTCTCTCCTGAAAAGCAGATGCTGTAATGATAGGTGGGAATGACTTTGGGAGACAGGGCATGGTCAGATAAGAGGCAGGTTAGCCCGCAGCAGGAACGTGGAGGAGACAAGAAGCTCAGAAGGGACCCTGCCTAGTTTCTTGGGCCGTAAAGGGGACGGGTGAGAAAGCACTTTCAGACTTGCAAGATTGATGTCAGCCTTCCCAGGTAGACCAGACAGGAAACATGAACAGATGAGCTAATTCCACTTTATTGTAAGATAATGTTAACAGAATCTTGCAAGTCAGAAATGTCTGTCAGTAAGTTTGGGGTGGGCCCTCATCCCCCCATCTGCATTGCCCGTCTTGGTAGCACCAACACGTTCATAGGCCAGACCTGCGACATGCTCACCCCATAACCAAGCGTCAGTTTTTAAATTGCCATGGGGTCTGGTGAGTTTGCTGCAAGGGTTCGAGACTGTCTTTAGGACGAGATGCACTGACGTTCTCCCACCCCTTGCCCATCCCTGGGGGGGCAGCCTTCTTCACTTCCATGCGCATTTTCTCCCCTGAAACCGCGAGCTGATTCCGCTCGAGTTCCTCTTTCGGCAGACTGAGGAAGCTCCTGCGAGCTCTGCCCAGGGACCTTGTCTGGAGTCGAGAGGACGAAAGCAGGCCTGCAGATGGAAATGTGCTGTTTCCCTGGCTAAATTCACACTTGCCTTTGATTTCAGCCTCACTCCCCTCCTGATTGGCACATCGGGGTGAATGGCCTCTGGGGAGCCCTGCCCTCCCTTCTCCTGCCCATCGGCAGCTCCAGGGAGCAGGCACTCCTTTGCCTCCCGGGTGGACTGAGCTTTTTCCGCAGTTCAGATTCCCGGTCTGTGCCTTGGCCAGCCCCTTATCCTTTGGGAAGAGGCCTCTGGGGGGGCTCCCTAGCGATGGAGAAATGGAGGCTCTGCTCGAGCTGGGTCCCCCACACATCGGCCGGTCTTTCGTGCCCAGCCCACCGTGATTGCTCAGCTGCCGGCCCTGCGGAAGAGATGGGAGGACAGGAGGTTGCGAGAGAAGCTAGATGCGTGTGAGGCCAGAGATGCTGCTCTGCACCTAGGGGCATCGTGTGAACCCAGCCATGCCGCTCTGTGAATCTGGGTTTCTGACATCTCAGGTCTGCTGTGGACCAATGGAAATCCTGAACTCTAATTGGGACACTTTTTTAGGGAATGGCAGCTTTCTCAGGTGCCCTTTCCCGAGAATTGTGCACTGTCCCCGTGTCTCTGCCAGAAAATATCCCATCTGCACAGCGGCCCCGGGGACAGCTTGTCTTTAAAAAGGAAGGCTTCCAGCTGGACCTTTCTGTGCACCTTGAAAGCAAAACCTCCCTGGCAGAAATCAGGGCTGTAGGTCAGCCTGGCTAAAATGCCGTATGCTGGCTGAGGGCAGAGGAAGGGCAGCTGTGGGAGAAAATGTGTCGAAAAAGAGGGTGATTTGCCTCCCGTGCCAAAGGCAACCCCCAGGAACAACCGTGGCTGCTTGAATTCCCCAAAATTCCCCAGGAGCACAAAAGCACTTTCCTTGCAGGCTCCCTGCACCTGGAGCTGTGCAAGAGGGCGCGGTGGGTGTGCCCTCGTTGCCCCCTCGACACAGCCCTGAAGGTCAGATCGCCGTCAGCGTGTGCAAAGATGGAAGCCGCTGGGTGCTCCTGAGCTGATGCTTGCAACGTGCCTCCCGGATGTGCTTTCGCTACCCTGCTTCAGCTGGTTCTTCAGATGCCCTGGAGCAGCCCAAGAGGCCGGGGACGTGGGGCCACCTTGCCTCCACTGCTGCGCAGGCGCAAAGGTAACCAGGTTCAGCGCACGGTCAGTGAGCAGCGGCACCAGGCCAGCCTCCTGACTTGGCGTCAGTGCGAGAAGTGCCAGACTGCATTAGTGCAAGAGAGCGTCAGGGGGCCTGTGACATCTCTCGCTCGCACTCTTCCCCACAAACACCCCCCCTTTTGGCTTCAGCTGCCACCTCCTTCCCCAGCCCGCCTCTCGCCTCTGGGCTGCCCCGCAAAGGCGAAAGCCGAGGCGCACCTTTCCTGCGGCCCGAGGCCGTCAGCCCTTCCCAGGCGCTCAAGGCGCCGAACCGCCAGGCTGCCCCAGAGATGGGCCTCTCCTCCGCCGGCAATCCCTTGCTGGCACGGGGGCAGCAGCGTTCTGCTAACTACAGGTCTGCCCGAAAGAAGCTAGGAGGGAGGCAGAGTTTCCTCTACCCACGTCAGCCCTTCAAGGTAGGCCAGGTCAAGAAAGAGACAGCGCAAGGATTCTCAGAACACTGCTGTATTGTAAAAGGGCGTAATAAGAGAACCTCCACAGCCTGCTGAAGTTTCCCTCTGCCCCCCTTTCTACCAAAGAGCCTCAGGGCAGAGTGACTGTGAGTTTCTCGCCACGCCTTCTCCTGCCCAGCGTGGATTTGCCTCTTGCTTTCCTTAATGGTCCCTGCACCCCTTCCCCAAGCTTATTCCCCTCCAGGGGCCCTTCACGTCCCTCCCCTGATCCACCCTCCTTTACAAGATGCAGCTCTCGTCCCCTTAGACTCAAGGGCTGATGAGCGCCTACGCGTGGGGCGGGGGGGGGTAACATGCCAGGGCCGAACCTCCCATGGTGGTTCTAGTCACACACACAGCACCCCCCCCCCCCCAGGCAGTTTCCTTGCCACTGAATCTGGAGATGGCTCCGTGAGCCAGTGGGAGGTCCCATATCTGTCCCGGCTTCCCTCCTTGTTTATGCCGTTGATGCACTTTTACAAGGTCTGAAGAGGGCTTGCTCCCCCCCCCCCAAATCTGCTAAAACCCAACAGGCAGCTTCCTCTTCTGTTGCACCGAGCTCAGGAATTGCCTTTGGGGGTGCTCCCCATCTCCAGGGCAAGGAATTCTGCAGTGGGGCAACTGCGCTGCTCTACGTGGGTTTCAAGATGGGAGGCCAGGAGGACCCTCAGCGACGTTGGCAGAAGCAGTGGGGGGGGGGGCTAGTGCGCCCAACTGCGAGAAGGAATGGGTAACCTTTGGTAGAAGGGCATTCCCACCTGCGCCTTCTGCTCCCCGCTCAGCTGACCTGCATCGCCGAGAAGCAGAGAGACCGTGACGTCGCCGACAGTCTTACTGACGAAGGTCTTTACTTCCGTGCGCTTTAAAGCCCTCCGCCTCCCTGAAATGACATGTCCCAGACCCCACCCCCCATCTTCTCCAGTTCTACTTTCTTGAAGGGTGGCATCGGGTGGCCGGATAGGAACATGATGGAAGCTCTGCCCAGCCTCTCGGGGGCGTTTCGATGGCATTCAACTTGGCACCCTTACCAAGTCTGCAAAATTCACCCCAGGATCTTTGTCCTTGCTCTGGAGTTTAGCGGAGAACCAGTCCCGAGAAATTTGTTCAGCCAACAGCCAAAGGCATAATATAGGTGGCGGCTTAGTTGTGGGGTGAGCCCGGCCTCTTTGGGGGGTTGAACAGATGAATGAAGCCAGCCGTGCTGGGCACACTCTGTGAATGCTGCAACTGTCTGGCTCCGCGGAGGGCATCAAGCTGTGATTTGCTTAGCACCAAACGGATCTACGTGGTTGCGAAGTGGCACGGCACGTAATCACCATCATTGTCGTTCTGCACTAGCTGATCCAATCACAGTGACGTGGGAAGCCCTAAGCCATTATCTACAAACTACAGCTGCTAGGTTCACCGTCAGGGTAAGGTCAGACCACGGAAATCACATTATGGTGTGATGTTATGGCGATGGAATAGCGGGATTAATCAACTGTTTCAGAAATGTCTTTTGTTATCTCAGTTCAGTAGATTTATGGGTGCATCTAATCCAGTGTTTTCCAAACTTGGCAACTTTAAGATGTGTGGACTTGAACTCCCAGAATTGAAGTCCACACATCTTAAAGTTGCCAAGTTTGGAAAACACTGATCTAATCTGTCCAATACCCAAAGCTCTCTAGGTGGATTGCAAATTCAGCCAAAAACGTTAAAAGCAGAAATGCAATGAAATAATGCGGTGAAAATGTTACACTGAACAGTATAAGCATGAGTTTTCCCCAAAGTCTACTATGCCAGAGCTGAAAGGCACAACTGAGTGCCGCGACTGAGATCCACGGCAAATGCTCATCGGCGCGCGCATCGAACTTCCCCGCTCAGACGCAGTGTACCTGCCCGCCTCCCGGCAGCCCCCGCCCCCCTCACGCCCGTCCGAGCAGAGGGGCTGACCCGCGCTGCCCGCCCAGAGCCTCTTCCGCGCCCCCGACGGGCTTGCTCGCGGGCGCCGCGCCGCCGCCGCCGCCGCCTCCGACCGCAGGGGCCGCTGTGGCGTCCGCGCGCTCGCCGCGCCCTCCTGCCGGCGCGCCTCGGTGGCGGTGGCGTCCCAACCGCTTCCGCCTGGGCCGGAAGTGCCGGGCGGAGCCATCGCTGCCGAGCCGCCGGTGGGGCGCAGCGGCGCGGACGACGATGTGGTTCATGTACGCGCTGAGCTGGCTCGCGCTCCTCATCCAGGCCGCCTTCGTCACCCTCGGCATCGGTGAGCCGCCCGCCCGCCCGCCGGCGGAGGGCCGAGGGGTCGCCCCCAGCGCCGCTCCCTCGTGCAGGCCGCGGCCACGCTGGCCTCCCCCCGCGACCGCGGCGGTTCGGCCCGCCCGCTCCCCCGCCAGCCGCCGTGGTATCGCCCCCTCCTGGACGGCCGCCGCGGGGGCGCGGAGCCTCTGCGTCCAGGGACAGTCTACCTCTGCCCGGCCGCCCCGGGCTGGCTCGCGGCGCTGAACGAACCCGCCCGGGCGTCGGGCGTCGGGGCAGCGGAGGTGCCGGGCGGGGACGTGGGGGAGGCCGCGGGGGTCGGTCCCCCGCTGAGGCTGTGTCCGGGGCGCAGAAGACGAGCCCCTGCTGGGCAACAACGGCAGACAGCCCGACCCACCTCGCAGGGTTGTTGTTGGGAAAAGTGGAGGCAGGACTAGGCTTATATGATATGATATAAATGTGTATGTAATAATATTATGATTAGATTTTTATCCTGCCCCCCTCTCCTTCCTTCCTTCCTTCCTTCCTTCCTTCCTTCATGTATATGTCATGTATTTATTTACATGTCATATTTATGTATATACATATATATAAAACATGTTATATGTTATTTTTATTTATTTATATGAGATGCCATACACTAAATAAATAAATAATGTCAGATTTGTCACCGCCCATCTCACTGCAATGACAGATTTGAAATATAAATAAAAATATAGATAGATAGATAGATAGATAGATAGATAGATAGATAGATATCCTGCGTATACAGGTAGCCCCCAGTTTAAGGACGAGTTCTGTTCCAAGGTCTGTCCTTAAGTCAAATTTGTATGTAAGTCAGAACAATATTACTGTATAACACAGTATAATGAACTTGAACCATTGTGTATTTAACTCGAATTTTGCTACAGTAGGCTCCGTTCTTAACTGGATTGTCCGCAAACCAGGCGTTCTTAACCTGGGGACTCCCTGTATATATATCGAGGTGGGAAAAAAATCTAATAGTAATAATAGTTGCATGGTTAGTGTATCTGGGGGGAGTTCAGTCTTTTTCTCAGTTCGATCTTGCCTCCTTGTTCTTCTGCAGAGCCCTGCCAGAGGATGCTCTGCCTTTCTGGCCGGGGGAGAGGCGGGTGGGGGAACTGGAGCTCGGCCTCCCCCGAGGATCAGCAGCTGCAGCTGACTGTGGCTGGGCAGTGTGGCGGACAGCCTAACGGTTGGGCGTTTCTCCTCTTCCTCTTCCTCTTCCTCCCCCCTCCCTCCCTCCCTCCCAGCGGCTGGCTTGTACTACCTGGCGGAGCTGATAGAGGAGTACACGGTGGCCACGAGCCGGATCATCAAATACATGATCTGGGTAAGCCCTGGCCTTCCTTTCACGGGGGCCTTCTCCGCGCCTCTCTGTGGTCTGGGGCCGGGAGCGAGCAGGGGCGGGGTGCCCAGGAAGCCTCTCTGAAGCTCAGCTGGGCTCTGTGACCCAGGAGAGCACCTGCTTCTTGGCTGCCTCTGGGTCTTCGGCAGAAAGGAGGCGAGCCGCCATCTCCGTGGCCGACTTTGGTGAGATATCTAGGGCAGTGTTTCTCAACTTCAGCCACTTTAAGATGTGTGGATTCAGCTCCCAGAATTCCCCAGCCAGCCATGGGAGCTGAAGTCCACACATCTTAAAGTGGCCAAGTTTGAAAAATAGTGATCTAGGGGAACGTTTGTCTCATTCTTTTTGCTTTTCCTTTTAATACTGAGGAGGGTGTAGCTTCCCCTGCCTCTCGCGTGGGCCTCTGACCGGGCAGAGGTGGCAGAAGAAGGCAGCAGGTGGTGGGCGAGGGAGTTGCTGACCCTCCCTTCCCCTGGCATGTGGTCTGGGAACGGCTTTGACTCACCAAAGCGCCTCTCGTTTTCCCTCTCGTAGTTCTCCACGGCTGTGCTGGTTGGCTTGTATCTCTTCGAGCACTTCCCGGGCCTCGTGGTAGGCGTGGGCCTCTTTACCAACCTGGTGTACTTTGGATTACTGCAGACCTTCCCTTTCATCATGCTGACCTCTCCAAACTTCATCCTGTCCTGCGGTGAGTGCCTCCCAGAGCCCTCGAGGGGCTCGGCGCCTTCGTCTGTGGTGCTAAAGCGGGCAGCTGCACCTTTGCACCTTGCCAGCGTGTTGAGAATCTCTGGTTGTGTCACTAGGTTTGCTGCTCTGCTGCCTGAGGAGCCAGCTGCAGCGAAGCCCATTGGTGCTTGCTCCCCTCTCTGCTCCAGGCCCAGGAAACAGACCTCTGTTCTGCTGTTGTTCTGTTGTTTTTCTCTGTTCTGATGTAGGCTCTGTTGTTGTTTCAGATAATGAGAGAAGGTCACCTCTTGAGGACCAGATTAATTCTGCTTGAGACAGAAAGCCTTGACAGCTTGAGGGGAAGGGGGGGGGGGTCCCCCCGTGAGATGTGTAACTGCCCAGAAAGCAGGAGCTTTTGTGATGGCACTGAAGGCTGGAAAATGAGATCCAACAGCAATATAATCCTTCCTCTATTTGGGGCGGGGAAATTCCCTACATCCCCAGCTCTTATTTCACCATCCAGATTCCCTGACTAATCAAGAGTGGTGGGCAGTGAGATTTCCCACTAATCTGAGGAAGGGTAAATGCTAAAATAGGTGACCTAAGCCTGCCTGCTCCCCCGCAGCAGGCAGTGGCAGCCTGGGCAGTTGGGAAGAGAACGAGATCCATTCCTTGAGGAAGGCTTCTTCCAAGTGGGACACTCATTCTGTACTGAGGGAGCACGAGTAGTCACTTCCATTCCCCCCCCTCGAAATTTAGACTGGTTGCGCCTTGGAGCAAGGACCCATAGTTCTGCAAACATCAGATTTACTGAAAAAAGGACCCTGCATCAGGGCTGTTACTTCTTTGCCTTGCTTTGTTTTTGCATCGCTTGACTGTTTCTCTCAGTCTTGCTTCAGAGGCTTTGTAATGTTTACGGGGTTTGTCTGAGAGGCAGGGGTAACAGGGAAGGGAGAGAAGGTGGGTATGACTGAGAGTGTATCATGCTGTAGATAGTCAAATGTTCTGTTGCAATCAGGGCTAGGAACACACCTTCTTTTAAAGAGAGCAGAGATCCCTTGGAATCTAAAAATCAGGAGGAGTCTGGTAGCACCTTTTCCGATGAACAAACTTTATTATAAAGCGTACGCTTTTGTGAGCCCTCCTGAATTTTTGCTCTCGTATGCCGTTGTCTCCGAGACACGGTTCTCTTCCTGCAGTGATTTGGAATCTAAGGGATGTCCCAGATTCCTTTGTGTGCTGACCGGAGCAGCTCAGAATTGTAAGCACTTGCTCTGTTTTCCCCCTTTGGCAGTGCTGGTTGTGCTGAATCACTATCTGGCATTCCAGTATTTTGCAGAAGAGTATTATCCCTTCTCAGAGGTAAGAGGGGGCTGGGGCTGGGGTAGGGAGAGGGAGGGTTACTGTAGACCACAAGAATTGCTCTTCTGAGGGTTGATCTCTGAGCCCCGTTGCTGCAGCGCAGAGAGGCCCCTTGGAAGATCTGTGCTGTATTTTCTTCTGTACTTCAGAAAACCTCCTTTCCTGGGGCCTCAAGGGACAATGCTAATCTGAGCTGCTCAGATCCCTGGCTCATGCCCAGAAGCCCCCGAGATCAGTAGCGGCTGATCTTTTCCCACCAGTATAGGGGGACAGTTTAGTACAGGTCCAGCTGGGGAGGCAGGCTTAGGCGCGCATCTCAGATCCCATCTCCCCCACCCTTTGTTTGCCACACTAAGCAAAAGTCGGCCTGACTTCCTGTACCCAGCGGGCCCACAGAATGGAGTCACCCAAGCTGCCCTGACGTTTGTGGCTGTGGCAGAGGTGGCGGCTCATCGACGGGCTGAGGGGCTGGTCACAAAGGCCCTGGGCTTGGAGGTGGCTCTCTAGGATGGGGGCTGTGGTGGCTGGGATCGCTTGGGAAGGGACTGGTTGTGGCTTGTCTGATGCTCTTTCTCCCCCCCCCCCCCCCAGGTTCTTGCCTATTTCACTTTCTGCCTCTGGCTCATCCCCTTTGCCTTCTTCGTTTCCTTGTCGGCTGGCGAAAACGTGCTGCCTTCCACGGTGCAGCCTGGAGGTCAGTTCTGTAGGCAGATCCCTTGTGCCAGGGAAGGCGTGGCGGCCCCACCCAGGATTCCCATCCAGCACAAATAGGCAGTCATTTTCCTTATCCTCAGTTAATTGTGAGTCTCTCCGAAAGGGGAGGGGAGATGAGGAGAGCAGCTCTGGGCTGTGGAGGTCGGCATCAAGGGACCGTGGCTGTGCTTGGCATTTGGCGCTCTCTTGCCCTGCGGGTTTCTGTGTCTTCCGTGAGCTGCCCCTTGAGGAACCAGGCACTCGCCTTAATGGGGCCCGTGGGGTGTGGGCGAGAAGTGTTTTCTTCACAGTGGGCAGAGCAAGCGCTGGGGAAGGACGGGTGGAAGGTGCTGTCCCCGGCGCCCTCTTGTTATGTGGGCACTGGCTCTCATTTGTCTCTTTTGCAATGTCTCCTCAGACGACGTGGTATCCAACTATTTCACGAAAGGGAAGCGTGGGAAGCGTTCAGGCATCCTTCTCGTCTTCTCCTTCATCAAGGAAGCCATCTTGCCCAGCCGACAGAAGATGTACTGACCTTGCCCCCCCGGCCCCCCCAGTTTGTCTTCTGCCACACACAAGCCCTCCTCCCAAAGAGGGTGACATTTCTGAGCCTCGGTGTTCCCCTCGCCCTTATGTCGATCTGTTTGGGATGAATAAACTGGGAAAGGTGCCGGCAGCCCCCGCCATGTGGGGAGCCAGCCCTTTAGATCCCTCCTTCCTTTAGGCGGTTTGCGAAGGGGAAGAGGCCAAGGTGGGAGGCCCCCCCTCTCCCCCCCGAACGGAGCCTGTGCTCTGTTAAGCCAGGCACTTCGTTCCTTCGCGGCAGGGAGGGCTACAGGAGTTAACAAGCCGATGCACTGCCGGACTTCTTCCAGAGTTCCTCTTTAGAGGAATCTGTTGAGGGACGAGGGACAGCCAGCGCGGGCTACCTGAGGCAAGTCCACGCTCTGTATTTGCCGAAATGACCCATGGTCCCTGGCCAGGAATTAAGAGTCTCTTCCCTCGTTTTGCTGGGAGTTTCCTCTCGAGGAGGCTGCAGAGACTTGGTAAACTTTTTTTAAAAGAAAGGAAATCGGAAATGATTGTTCGCACAAATTTCCCGGGTCAGCATTTGGTGTACGTGAATGGAAACCTCTGTTTAGCACAGAAGACTGCTGGCGTCTCCCTGTTCCAAAGACTTCAGTGACTTAAAGCTTGCCCACATTCAACGAAAATCAAACTGGACAAATACCCGAAGATTGGGGAAAGAACAAGTCGTTTGCAAAGAGTTGGCGAGATCGTGCCTGGATGCAGGGAGCCTGCGTAGCTGCCGCTGGCACAGAACCCAGCTCTTCGGCTGGGCGGCCCTGCCTCTGCTCTGGAATCGCCGGAGCCGCTCGGCCAGCCGAGAGGACCGCAGAGGCTCCCGACTGTCGCCTTGCTCTTGCCTGAAGTTGATGGAAGTTGGGTTTTCCTTTCAGCACACAGCCTGTGTTCAATAAAGGTGTTCTACGATGTGTTTAACAACAGAGCAAGCAAACGACTCTCTTCTCACCTCCCCTATTTTATTTGACTCATTTGCCACCTTTTTTTAATTGGATATGAATATTCAGGGTATACCTGTGCACACAGGGTGTACCTTTGGGGTAAGCAGCGTTAAATGCAGCAACAAGGGAAGGGAGCGAAAGAAATAAAGAGCATTTCAAGCTGCGACCCCATTCCCTGTCTCCTTTCTCTGCAAAGTACCCACCGTGTGCCCCACCCTGCTTTTTGTTTCCTTTCTTTTTGAGGATCTCAATCAGAAGATCTCTTTCCAATTGCAGCCTGTTCACTCTGCCCTCAGGCATTTGTTTTGCAATTCAGTCTTTGTTCTCTGTAGCAGTGTTTCCCAGCCGTGGGGATTTTAAGATGGGTGGACTTCAACTCCCAGAATCCCCCAACCAGTGATGCTGGCTGGGGGATTCTGGGAGTTGAAGTCCACCCATCTTAAAGTCACCAAGGCTGAGAAACACTGCTCTATAGGTCCAGCGCTCCTTAACTTTCTCCTTTGTCCTGGGTCACTCCTGTTGTATTCAACCCACATTCTCCTTGCTCCCGTTTCTTTTTGACCCTCTCTTAATGCACGCTTCCTCCAGGCTGCTTACAGACAGCAAATAAATAAATAGCAGGATGACTTCTTGGAGGGCACAGTTGCCAAGTAGGTCCTACTTGCCCCTCCCTCCCCACCGGCACCCTACTGATTTATTTGGAAAGCCTGTATTGGTTTGCTGGGAGGCAATTAGGAATGGGGAGGGAGAGGAAGGAATGGATGGCTTGTCTGGTAGGGAGGGGTCGCTCTGTGTCCCCCCAGATGTGCAATGTCACTTGTGGGGCTGGCTTTTCTAGGCCAGGCATTCACGTAGGTGCAAGAGGAGGTAATGGGCAGGCAGCTGTGGCTCGCATTCTTCCTCCAGCAAAGGAAACGAGCCGTTTGTAAACGGGGAGGCTGGAGGGCTTTGCTGGGCAGCGTAACTGCTTACACCGTGGCTCCCTCGCTCAAGTCACCGGTGCTGCCCGGCACACCCGTGGCTCCTACTCCAGGAGTTGCCTGAAGATGGCAGCTTGAACCAACCGAGCTGGCAGTTCTGACTCTTGCGTGCCCCAGGCTGCTCGCTGCCTCTTCCCTCCCGTCAGCCCTTCGCTTGGTGCTGCTGTTTGCGGATTTCCAGGTCTCGTGAGACCCTGGCCTACAAAAGGGCTGCTCCTGCCGGTCTTCCTAGGCCGGCTCTGCTCTGAGCCCGCTACTCACCCTTGGGCCCCCTGCCCAAACCTTGGCCTTCAGCCTCATGCTCCTTTTGGGCCTCCAGGGGGCACAAGCGCCCCACTGCGCTTACCTCTGGCACCAGTCAAAGCTGGAGGGCTTAAGCGCCCCACAGCACGAGGGAAAGCGTTTGGCATTTGTATCAAGGCCAGAGGCCACCTCAGATGCTGCATACACACCCTTTTATCAGCGCTTGATCGCTGTCCTAGTCCATCAGGGAGCTACGCGGGAGCGCAGCCTGCTTTCTCCAGCTGGCTTGCAGAGTGTGTGTAGGGCATGGTCAAAAAAGTCATCACAGTGGCCGTGATGGTCAGACCCAAGCTCTGCCTATTTTTTACACACATCGCAGACACCCCTGCTTGCTTGAAACAGGCGTCCTGAGCAAAAAATAGGTTTGCTTGAAACTCCAATCCTTCCAGCATGGTCTGAACAGTCTGTTCTGACCATGAAAGGGAGGCACTTTATTCATCTGACTGATTGATAAACTGCTTCTACTTCGGAGCACTGAATTCCTCCTATAGATTGAAGAATGATGGTTTACGCGGGAGATGAGCTGGTATAAGGCCCTTTTATTACTGTTTCTATCAATCGCACGACAAAATGGAGCACTGCAAATTAATCCCCATCAAATACTTCGGTGGGGGGGCAATCCCTTTCCGCCGTGTCCCCTTTGCTCTGGGGGCACAGCGGAAAGGGCCTGCAGGGGGCTCCTCCTCACGGCTGGCAGATTTGCTTGGGACGGAGGAGGCTCCTTCCCTGCTGCCGTTCTTGGACTTGGAGCTCGAGAGCTGCAGTAGGTGGAGAAGTGGGTCTTCAGCGTGCTCAGGAAGATGGGGTCCAGGGTCTCCCGCAAGCTCAGGGCCATCTGGTCTGTCCACCAGTGCTCCGGGCCCACGGGACGCCGGTGCTTCAGGTTAAAGATGTGCACTGGCCGGAGATCCTTGGGGACCTCCAGGCGGGTGGCCTTGATGTGCGGGTAGAGGCTCTTCTTAATGTCATCGTAGGGCAGCTCAGGGACGGAGCTCACCTTGCCCATGTTGTCGATCTGGATGACGGGCTCCCCAAAAGCGTTCTTGAAGAGGAACAAGAAGGAGGTGAAGTCATGCTCCGTGGGCTTCTCCGGCTCCACGCCCAGCCGGACGAGTGGTGGCCGGTAGATGGAGGTGGCGGGCTCCGAGGCCAGGTTGGTGCTGAGGTTCCATTGCTTCTGGTGCCGGTACTTCCACAGCACTCTGAGGGCCACCTCCGAGGCCCCCCCCTTGAACAGGGGGCTGAGGGAGGGGATCGGGCTGGCCATCTCCCCGGCCACCTTGCGGAGCATCACCGACTGACGCCGAAAGAGTGTAAAGTCTAGGACGCTTCTAGCGGGCAACGGCAGGCCCTTCTTCATGAGCCAATTTTCAAACGCCAAGATGTTGCAGAAATTCAGCTCCCTCTGCAACGGAAGCAAAGAAGCTAGCCCTGGCTTGCAGAGCCAGCCCGTCATTGGGCTCCTGCAACACGCAGAGGCACAAATCGTGGCACCCGCCCTTTGGAACATCATCCCCACAAGATTAGATGGCCCCGACCCTGCGGGCCTTTCATGGGGCCTTAAAGACTTCATTTAGCGACACAGAGTCATGAACTTGAGATGGGTGACCACAGAAACTGGAATAAATGAATGAATATAGAAATGCAAAAGTCAACAAACCACCCATTTAGTGGAACGTGTTTCCTGAGCCCAGATAGAGAAGCTGGTTTGCTCATCCTACGCTGCCGAGCCCTAGCCTGCATTTCACTCCTTCGCACGCTGGTGAAGAAGCCGAGACTGGCTCCCCAGACCCAAGGTGAGCCGTTCAGCCCCCCCTCCCCACTTTTAGAGAGCTGCACTTACAGCTAAGATTTCTTTCGAGACATGATCTCTTTGCAACGGCGGCACTAATCCGCTCGCCAAAGTGCTGAGCTCTTTCAAGGATGCTCCTGCATTATTCAGACACGCTGAGGCATTTGCCAACTCAAGTTAAGAGGATCATGACTGACCCCGCCCCCCCCCGCAAAAGATGAACCCGCACAAAACAAGGGTAACGCTGGAATCTAAATGAGAAGCAGGCGGCTTCCCATAACACCAGCCGGGTTGGCAACGCTACCAAAGGCAAGCTGATGGCGTCCTTGGCGCTGGCCACCCAAGCAGGCACCAGCCGGAGATCTCTAGCTGCTCTTCAACGTTTTCCTTAATGGGAGACGAAAAGGAGGAGGAAAGGCTTAGCGACTTTGCCAGCAAGACAAATGAAAGCGAATGCTATAGATTTGGAAGACAGAAACGTAACTTTCAACATTATTTTGCTGCGCTAGAATGAAATGTAATGAAATTTAAGAGATATAGATAAACTTCATGAAATTTAAGAGCTACAAATGCCAAGAGATATAAATGCAAAGTCCTTTATTCAGGAGAAGGCGGTCAAATCTGCACATGGAGGATGCCCAGCCTACAGGCGTGAACAGGACCTTGGTGTTGTAATGGATCGCACACTGTCGCGCAGACCCACACAACAGGGCGTTGTCTGAGGCTGTCTGACTTTGGGCACCCCACCTGGACAGAGGCTCAGAGGAACCGCAGCAGCCGCAGAGAAGGGCCAAAGCAGGCTCAGGGGGCTGCAAACTCCCTGGGGAGATGGAGGGGGCTGTGTCCGCCTAGCCCTTAGGAAACACCATTGGGTGGGGGACGTTTCCATTGAAGCCCACCCATCTGAAAGTGGCTGAGTTGAGAAACCCATTTCAGCCTCTCCCGGCACCTGACAGGCGTCACAGCAAAGCAACCCGAGGCTCCTTCTCGCTCCCGAGTGCAGGACGCAGCAGGATGGACTCAGGCCCAGGCAGGATTGTGCTTGACCGGCTCTATGTCCTGGATTTAATCCTGCCTCCTGACACCCCTGTCATCGATCTATCGGTCATTCAGGACGTCCAGGGGATACCCACAGTGCTCCCTCCTCCTATTTCTCCCCACAATCACCCTGTGAGGTAGGCTGGGCTGAGAAAGAGTGGGGCTGGCCCAAACACGCCCTGGGGAGGGTGGACTCGAACCTGGGTCTCCCCATTCCAACACCTTCTGCACACCACCACCCTGGCTGTGAACCTTGGCTCTATCCCCAAGTGGGAGGTAATGAATGGTTTTGCCCCTTTTCCCCAGATTTGCCCTGCCATCGCTCCCACCTCCACCCCCCATCCCTCCCTATCAATGCCACGCATTAAATTCCCAACCAGATTCAAATCATGCCCCCCCCCCCTTGAAAGCATCAAACTCTGCCTCTCACAAAGCAGCTTGTTAGACCTCCTGGTAACCTCCATGCTCGAAGGGGCAGGTTTGCCTTCTCTTCTGCTTTCGGGTGCCACCTACCTGTTCATTTTCAATGAATTCCCGCTGCTTCATCTCACACTTCAGTTTAATGGCCTCCAGTTTGCACATCTCCCGCAGCCTGTGCGTCTTGTCTGCCTTCCACATGGCGTGGGAGAGATGTCTGTGGGGGCAGAGCAGAGCAGTTAAACATTCCCACCTTTCTTGCCGTGCCCCCTTTCCTTACGATATCACATACCTGTAAAACACGTGGGTTTTACATTCTAGAACTGGGATTTTCCTACATTTCCCCCTGCCTTGACACTGGAAAGGAACAGGCAAAAGATCACTCTACCCTGGGAGTCAGGAGAGGAGCTTAGTGTAAAGTGCCATAAAAATGTGCAAGTGCCGTTTATGGGAAGAATGAACTTGAAACATAACCGAATCTGTGCGTGTTGCTGGGTATCTGCACGTGACAACTTGCGGGAACATTTCAACCCAGCGTTTCTCAACCTTGGCAGCTTTAAGATTGTGGACTTCGGCTCCCAGAATTCCCCAGCCAGCATTTACAGTTCTGAAAATGGGCAGGTGGGAAGGGGACACATGGCTTCAAGAGCCAGACCTACGGTTGTTAATTGCTAAACTGGAAGTGAAACAGTGGTAGGGACAAAGTGATAGTTATATCCAGAAGATCTGCTGCAGGACCAGTCTGAGGGTGGATTATTTTCCAATGTTGGCTGGCTGGGGAATTCTGGGAGTCAAAGCCCACGTATCTTAAAGCTGCCAAGGTTGAGAAACGCTGCAGCTTTTACCCAAGGATCGGCTTTGCAAGATACGAACATGTTGCACGGTGGTAACTGCATCTTCCCCCTCTTCATCCAAGCCACGAGTGGAAGTGCTGGAAAGTCCGGCACGCCAAATCTTTATCCCATCGTGAGCACACTGAGAACCTCTCCAAACGAGCAGGATACGCCACCCAGCCCTTCCTTAACAGGATGCCACATCCATTGGCTTTGCTGAATTCAGGTGACGCCATTCCTACTTCTCCAAGTAGCAAAAGCTGTTCAGCAATGACTGGACCACGGCAAGGGATGGGCTGGACTACCGGGTGGCCGTTTCGGGGGACGCCGTGAAGTAGGGGATTCCAGCACTGGGCAGAGGGTCGGAGTAGCTGATCTCTAAGGCTGCTTCCGAACCACTTTGCACGATTCTTTTCCACGATGCCTTGACGCAACGTACTCACTTAGCACAGGCCCTGTGGCCCCACATTTTGCACAGATCGATGGGCTTCTGTCCCTCGTTGTCCAGGGCATGGACATTAGCCCCAGCGTCAATCAGAGCTTGGAGACAAGATTCGCGCCCTTCGCTTGCAGCCTTGTGAAGCGGAGATACTCCAGTCTGATTCTGCCTGAGAAGTGAGAATGCAGGCTTTTAGGGAGGCATGGGGCTCAAATGGGTTTCAACGCTTTTCCAAGATGAAGCGTAAGCAATTAGGGAGAACGCAGATCAACAAATAACCTCACACCAACCTGGAGGCCTCCATCTCTGAGGCCTGAAGGGCTGCCAGTCTGCCAGAGTTTAGCAAAAGCTGACAAGGCCCAATGAGATGGGTCGAAACCTTCAGTTCGTTGGCAGAAACTACTTTGGCCATACCAACCCTGTTGCCCTTTGGGAACATTCACATTTGCTTGTGGTTTAAACCATTCAATTGCCAATTTTTAGAGAGAAAATGTAAACGATGCAGCACTACAGCGGCTTTCTACCTGGTCAGCTGGAGATCTGGGGACAGTTGGGGCTACGGTTTATAAAGGAATTGAAATCAGCTGTTGCTTAGCTTTTTGAGCGAGAAATGCACCCCAGGAAGCCAAGAGGAACAACTTCTGTCGGGTTTTCCCATCCCTACCCTCATCCTTTAACTGAACTCCTGCCACGCGCAGGTTCTTCCTAAGGCTTCTGATCAAGGGATACAATCCGACCCCCAGCCCCAGCCCCCAGCGATGCTGCTGAACAAGACGTACACATTGACGTCCGCGCCTTTGCTGAGCAAGTACTGGAGGCACGGCATGGCCATGTCCTTGCTCTCCTGGCCCATCACCAGGTGGATGGGCCTCCAGCCCCTCAGGCTGGCCAGATTGACATCAACATTGTATTTCTCAATCAGCATCTTCATGCAGTCCAGCCGTCCGTGCAGCGCGGCAGTGTGCAGTGTGGAGAAGCCCTGGTGGAGAAGAGAAGTGGAGAGTGGCTGGATGGACAATCAGCCAGACTTTATGGACCTTCGGGGCACCATCTCCAAAGAAGCTGGTTTCCCGTGGCAGAACCAAGGGGGCTTCCTATGGCTGCACCCTCCCAATGTGGGATTATAGCTTGGGAAGATGGGCCCACTCACAGGCAGACTTGGATTCCAGGGAGTGAACTTCAGATAAACAGCCTCCCTGTTTCCTACAGGCTCGTTTGCCCATGGTGGACCCCAGGGGTCAGAGGCCGCCTTCCCTTCAGGGATTTTGCAAACCCCACCACTGGCCCCCTTCTTCACTCCCGGCCGATTCCCAATTCAGACACCCTCCCTCCTCCCAGAGCGTCCAACCGACCAAAGGAGTGGCATGGAATTGGAGGCCATAGCCAACTTCCCAGAACCAGAAAAAGGACGCCAACGTTTCCCACCAGAAGCAAAGGAGCATTTACGTTAATATCCGACTGGGTCGGGCTCTCAGCCTTCTGCACGGTGATCTGGAGCCACTGTGTGTGTCCCATGCTGGCGGCGTAGTGTCCTTCTCGCGACCGGTACCTGGTGCCGCCATGCTTGGTAGATTTAATGGTGCTAAGACGCGAGGCAGAGAGGCTGGTTAGTCCCTCCTGCTGCCCCTTTCGGAAAAGCTGATGGAGGTCAAGGATGGGTGGGGCTGGAGGACAGTCGGTTAGGCTACGGGGGCCCCCAATCAGGAGGTGTCCAGAAGCCCCTTCCGGACAGCTGCAGCTCACGAAAGCTTCTGCCTTGGAATCAAATGGAATCGTCGGAAAAGGGGCTTTTGGACGCCTCCTGATTTTTTCCTGAAGGATGGAGCAACTGAGATTGGAATAAAATTAAGCCTAGAGTAGGCCTGCTCTAAAGGCAGGGGGTGATTCAGAGGACCTCCGAGGTCCCTCCCAGCTCTGTGGCTGCTTTCACGCAACATGTGAAGCCCCAGCCTCGATCCTGGCCAGCTTTTTTCTGGCATGAACCTAACCCGCCAAGGCGGTTGGTGGTCCGGGGAGTGGAAGGGTGTCCCTTTGGGAACCGGGCTACCCGAATCATGCGGACTCGGCCTTTCCCTGGCCTGGAGCCTCTGGCCCTCTGCACCAGATACCCCCGCCCCCCCCCCCCACTAGTTGAGGCGGAAGGCCGGCGTCAACCCCAGTTCCCAGCATCCCCAGACACAGGCGGAGGGAGGGGGTTTGGTCCAGCAGCGACCCCTGGCTTAGGGGGCAGCGGGGGAGCCCCCAGCAGGACAAAAAGCGACACCCTCCGCCCCGGGCTGCACGAATCCCGCGCTGGGCCGGGGAGGCTCCCCCGGTGGAAACCCCCTGGAAGCGGCCGAAGGACGCCGGCGCCGCGCGAGGAGGGGAGGATGGGCGCTGTGGTCCCCGCCCGCCCTGGCCGGTGGAGGCGGCGGCGAAGGAGGGGGCGCTGCAGGTGGAGGCGCGGGCGGTCCCTGCGCGGTGGGCCAGCGGCGCCTCGAGCCACGGGGCCCGCCACCCACCATCGCGAGGGCTGGCGCACCGGGCAGCCGCGCAGCATGGTCAAGGCGTTGCCGGGCAACTGTGCCCAGGCCGCGGGGGCGGGCTTAGTCCCCGTGATGGGCGGGCTTCTCGCGCGCGGGGGGAGGCGGAGGGAGGCGGAGGCTCTGTCTGGGCTCGCACAACCCGGGGCCGCCGGAGAGCCGGGTTCCCACGGGGACCCGCGAGGCCGGGCACGGAAGGACCCCAGCTGGTGTCCGTAACGCACTGACTCCCGAGGGCTGGGTTCATGCGGCGGGGAAGCACATCCCCCCCAACCGAGGCTTGAAGTCGCCAAGCCTGGCGCGTCATCCGCCTGCAGCCCCGGGGGCTTTCGAGGTCCGGGCGGAGGGCGGCGTGTGAACGCGGCTCCGCGGGCGGGACGCTCCTCTCTCGGGCTGCTTCCCCAACGCCCGCGCGCCGGGCGCCCGCTGGGTCTCGCTCCCTGCCCGGCGCGGCCCGCAGCTGCCCGAGCGGGGTCGCGGAACCTGCCGGCGCCAACCTGGGCAGGCGGCTGGGTCGGGGTCATCGTCTGAATCCGGCGGAGATGCCCGGCCCGGCCCGGCCCGGCCCGGCCTTCACGGCGGTCCCCTCCGCGCCCGACCCTGCCCGCGGGCTTCCTTCCCCAGCAGCGGGCACCGGCCGACTGGCAGCTCCAGCCGGGCGACCCCCGCCGCGCCCGGGTTGGAGGCCGGCGAAGCTCACCACCTCACCCGGCACCGGGGCCGGGCTCCGGGCCCCGGGCCCGCAGCGCCTCCCGCGGGCGCTAGCCGAGGCGAGCTCCCCCCGCTTCTGCTCCAGGCCAGCCCGCTCCCGGGAGACCCGGCCCGGGCCCGGAGCCCCTCCGTGGCTGGCGGGCGCCGCTTCTTCGCCTCCTGCGCGCGGCGGGGCGGGCGCGGCGGGGCCCTCGGCGGGGGGAGGCGCCCCGCGGTCCCTCGCCTCGGCCCGGGCGGGCGAGGGGGCGCTGAGCTGCCGCTTGAGTCGCCCGAAGGGAAGGCGGGAGGCCCGGGGCGCGAGGGGCCGCGCGACAGCCGGTGGCAAAGCATCGGGCTGGATGTTAACGGACGCGCTCGCTCCCCTCGGCAAGGCTGCGAGGGCTGGCGCGGGGCCATCGCGACTGGCAGTGCCCAGAGGCAATGTGGGGGGGATGCAAAGCGGCCTGGCCGCTGGCCGTGCCCCCCTCGTAATGGAATGGTCAGAGGAATGGCCACATAAAACCCCTTCCAGGAAAAGCAATGAGAAAAACATTTCTTGGGACAGATGGCGAGCAAGGGCACAACCGCCTCCTGGAGTCCGGGTGCCCCATCTCTGGAGTCTTCAAGGGAAGGCTGGAGGGCCCAGGAGGATTCCTGCCCAGGGCCCGGGGCTGGGCTGCAGGGCCTCGAAAGATCCCGCCCAAGCCTAGGATGCTGTGATTCCTTCCTGATTGAAATCAACCCCCCCCCGGGCAGCGTAAGACGAACGCTTTCCTGTTTTTTAAACAGTTTGAGCACCCTTGCAACAAAGCATGCAACTGGAGGGTTAAGGAGGGATACAAGAGGGAAAACACTACTTGAAAACTGGCAAGAAACAATTTTAAGCTGCAGAGACAGGTGGAAAAAAGTGATCAGTGGAGCATGTTTCTGCTACAGTTAGAGGAATGTGAGGGTGCGATCATAGTTTTTCACAGCCCACGGAGCGGCTGTGCTAGTGTCTCTTGAATTTTTCATGGGTGTCTGGCAGTTCATAGCAACGGTGCATCATGCACGAACAAAATCTTCCCATTCCAGAAAGGGAGCTGACTGTTCCATGTGCAAATTCTGCTGAAACGATGGAAGCCAGGACTGGATTCCTTGATAGGCACATCTGTCGTTTCAGGGGCGGAACCAGCAGGACCTCGGGCTTTGCTTCTGTGAGGTGCTCAGCCTTTCACTGACTGGGCTGTAAAGTGGATCCTGGCAATAGGAAGACTGCCCAGCTGTTCCCCTTTTGTAGAGTGAGGCTCCTGGTGGGGGCAGGTCCTCTGGCTGGCCAGAAGGGGCGTGCTCTTGGCTAAAGCCAAGCCATGGCGGGGGTCTCCGGTCTGGGATGCGGGGGGGCTTCTGCGGCAGGTTTGTCGGAGTCACCTTAGGAAATGAAGAGAGAAGTGCTCCGTGAGACCAGGGCAAACGGATCGGGCAAGAGAGTGAGAGGAAATCCAATTCCTGTGGGGCTCAGAAGCAAAGGCACGGATCCTTTGCAGTATTTATTTATTTATTTTATTTATATATCAAATTTGTCACTGCCCATCTCGTTGAAAAATGACTCTGGGCAGTTTACAGAGAAGCTAAAATCAATTAAAAATACAATATAAAATGGTCCTGAATAAATTATAAATACATTTGAAGAATTGATATTCATTGGCAAGTAGCTCAGGGAGCGTCATCAGAGCGCCAGCCACCCCCAGGGTTGGTCAAGATTCTCGTTGCCCCACGCACACTGGCAGAGCCAGTCTTTAGTCCTTTCCGGAAAGCCAGGAGGGTAGTATTGGGGGTGCTGGGCCAACGGGAGATGTGCTTTGCTTCAAGCTCAGGAAACTCGTAACGGACCATCTGAAGCCGAAGCAACACATTTGGATGGAAGTGGACTGTGCTGAGACTGTTTGACTGGAATATTGAAATGATATCGCTTGAAACAGTCGAAGCTTGTTTAGGAATTAGAGCAAATCAGCCTGTATTTTTTCCTCCAACCTTAACATGGGTGTTGTTTTGGGCGCAGCGTGCTCACAAAGGCTGTTTTGAATTTGAAATATTTTGCGTACCACTTGCAGGGGAGTCTGTACAGTAGGTCAAAAAGTCAGGACTGCAGCCGCAACTGTGGGATTCAGAGCTCCCCCCTTTTTTGCCTACATCGCATGTAAAAAGGTGATGCTCCTTTGGACCGCCCAGCCCCTGCGAAATACTCTCGCCCTGAATTTTCGGCAATGAGCAGGGAGGTGTGCGGAATACTTCGAAGCCACCACCCAGCTCGGTCATGCTCTACAGTGCATAGGTTCGCCCATGGATCTGCGTTCTGGGACATTGGGAGATTGGACGACTGTCTCCTGCAGGGAGAAGAGGCCTCAAATTGAGGCGTATGTAGCAAAGTAATGCAATCCGTGCGGGTAGTCCAGCAAATCGGTTCCTACCTGGTAGATCTCTGCTGGTTTCCGTGGAGTCTGCCCCGCTGGGATGGCGGTTCCTCAGGAGCGCCACTGCTGAAGCTGCGTGGTCTCCCTCCCTCGCCCTGGGGCCGTAAGGCAGGAGCCGCTGGTCTGCAGCTGGGGCAGATGGCTCTGGCAGGACCGGCATCTGGGCTGGGCGGTCGACTATCCGTCGCCGCCTCTGCAAGAGCAACTGCAGCTGGTTGTCCACCTGGAGCTGCTTCTGGCTGCCCTTGCGTCGGCTGGACCGCCAGCCTGGCCTCCTTGTGGCACTCTGGGGATGAGAACATCAGGGCGGGATGGACGGATGGAGCCACGGAGCAGGCTGCTCCGCCCCAGAGACACGTCAGAGGAGCACCCAAACGTCTCGTCTCGTGTGAGCAGACCAAGCTGTCCGCTCCTGCAGGCGCAGGAGAGCCCACGGCCTGCTCGGTGGACACAGTCCCACAAACAGGTTCCAGACACGTCATTTCAACGTGTGGCTCCTGTGGAGCGAGTTCTAGTTTTCAGGTAATTAAAGATGGATTCACACAGGGAGCTGGGGCGGTGAGCAAGGATGCTGAGTTTTCACAACTATCCCCACCATGGGTGTCCCTGGAGTATGGTGAAAAAAGTCAAGGGGGCAGCTGCGAGGGTGCGCCCGAAGTTCCACCTGTTTCCTTGTGCATCGCACCTTCTGGCCATTCCCACGGACACCCTGACCAGCCAAAAGGCAGAGTTCGTGATGCAGCCCAACTCACCGCGTACCCCAGCAAGATCCGATGCTTTGGTCAAAATAACAAAACGAGCATCCCACCTTTGCAACCAAGCTCCTCCCCCTTTCGTAAATAAGTGCAATGTCACAGTGTATGTACAAAACCAAGGTTTGTTTCATCATTGGATGGCCTTGCTACAGAGGAACGGCTGAGAACGATGGTGAATTGCTCCGTGTGGAAGAATTTAAGCAGAGTCCACCTTTTGTCAACACACCTACTTTTTCCAGGAACCCCCTCAGTTCCAATAGTGTTTTTCAACCTTGGCAACTTTACCATGTGTGGACTTCAATTCCCAGAGTTCCCCAGCCAGCCACACATGGTAAAGTTGCCAAGGTTGAAAAACATGGAGTTAGAGAGTGCTGGCAAAGCTTCATGACATCATTAGCCCTTGGCCAATCAGGCAGCAGTAGATGTGGCTTGGCTGTCATGGCCAATCGGCGCTGGGAGCAGCAACCAATGCCGCCAAAATGGAGAGGCAGTGTTTTGGCCACTCTTTTCCTGGGGGTGCACGCTGGCGGACGGGTGGGCTTTTGGATTCTCCTAACATATTTTGGGGGACACCCTGCAGCCTGGTAGGATTACCTGACCGAGTCAGTTAACCTCTTGCGAAGTTCCCGTGATGCGTCAATCCCCCGTTGACCCAATGTGTCATGGAACTGTGCCGATGTCACAGAGGAGCTATTGCCCTCAAGGTCCCATAGGCTTGCACATGCACACGTACATAAAGGGGAGTCTTACCAGGAGACCCTGCAGTTCCATTGCGGTGCTCTTGCACTTGCTCGCCGCAGCAGACGACGGCTAAGAAGATATGGGTGGAAAATCCTGTTAGCTGGTGCTTTGCTCCCGTCTGCTCAGACGCTGTTTTGAACAGGAACAGGAACCCATGGAAACTCCCCTGGGGCTTCACCCTGCAGCAGGACTGGTCTGTTGCACAATCCACGGTTGAAACTTGGCTTTGAGTGCAACCAGCTCACGATGACTCAGCCATGCGTGCTGAAGAGCGTTTGGAATACTTGTCCGTCCCCGGTGGGATTTTGTGGGACTTTCTGCTTGGTCCCCTTGCCTTTCCTCTCCACCCCTCCCCTCCCGTGGCTTCGCTTACCTGGGACGAGGACCCGGCCTCCCTTCTCACCGGCCGCAGCACCACTCCGCTCTTGATCCGCGCCATCATTTCCTCCACGGCTCTGGCCGTGGCATCGTCAGAACAGAGGTCTCCTGTCCGTAAGAAAAGGGACCGAGAGCCTTGGAAAGAGCCTGCTCGGTCCTGGGAGCACTCGAGGGCTTTGCCTTCAGCCTTGCAATTTACTAGTAAACTGGCATTTCCTGATATATTACAATGACGATGAGGCCACAATGCATTTTGCACGTTTTGTAGTTTATGTTCCATCCAGGACAGAGCCCAAATCAGATCAAAGCCAGCATTCTGACGTTATTTATTCTGTGATCTATATTTCATGTATGAAATATGGAGCAATCCAGGGAAAGAACTTTTTTGAAAACACCCCAGAAAGTGGAATCAGCAGCCTGTGAATTCTGCAAAGGGCAGCCAAATGGCTGATCAGGAAGAGTCCTGCCCCTGCAATAAGCCTTCAGTGGCATACTGCCTCTGAACATGGAGGCTCCATAGTTCTATAATATTCATTCATTCATTCTAAGTTCAAAACCAGATGGTCATGAATAGTCACTGATCAAACTCTCCGTTAATGACTCTGCCCTGCCTTTGAGATCCTCGGAGGCAGCTTCCCCAAACGTGACTCCCTCCTGATGTGCTGGGATGCAACTCCACTTGGTCTGGGTGCTGGTCATCTGGCTGGGGATGATGGGAATTCTATCCTGATGCATCCAGCCCCAGGTGGTGAGGCTGGTGGCAGCACTGATAGGGCTTCCCCCATTCCACACGTTTTCCGGCTGCAAACACGGGGTGCGAAAGGGGCTTCTGTTGATCTGCCCCGAATTACGCCAATCAGGGGTTAATCCTCTTGTCGCTGTGGAACTCCAGCTACCCCGTGGCCAGCTGCTGGGAGCGATGGGTATGTAGCCCAACCACATCTGGAGGGCCACATCCTTTCCCAGCTGAGCTGAGTGACTTACAGGGGTCTCACAGGGAAAGGGGTCCAGAAAGTCAAGTCGGTGGCCACAGCTGTGCAATCGAAGTCCCGCCCCTTTGTAATGCGTGTCGTGTGGTTGTGGCCGCCATCTTGACTTTTTGGACAGCCCCAGTGGCTCAGTTTCTGAGGAGGTGAGAGGAGGAGAGGATTCTGTTGGGGGAAACCTTCTGGAACAGGCCCACCCTGCCTGGTTCCCCTCTGGGCCTCGGGCCTGCTGCAAGCGGTGCTGCCGCCCCCACGTCCACTTACCCTGTTTCGCACGCTGCGTGCCCTTCCTCCCTCGGAGGGCCATCAGAGGGCTGCAACAGCAGGGAAAGGAGGGAAGTCAAGCTTTCTCAGTGTCCCCCCAGCTGGGCTCCTACCTCCCTGTCCGGCAGCCTCTTCCCCGCCCATCACTTCCAAACGGCTTTGCCAAGCTCTCCTTGCGATCTGAGCCCTGGGGTGGCAGCCCCTGGGTGCATCTGGCTGCTCTCAAAAAGTGAACTACTTGTAGGAGCGGATGGGAGACCACCAGGAAACCCTCTCTGCAGGCTAGGCTGGGGACCTGCCATAGGAAAGCAAAACCAGACTGCCAGAAAACAACATGGATGTCTCCCGGTTGTCACTGGGCACCCAGGCCAATGTTACTCCTTGTAACCCAGGAAGCTGGACTGGCAGAAGCTGTCAAGTTGGCAGGGGGAGCTTTTCCCTCACCCAGTGACTTTTTTCTAAAGTGGCGATGCCAGAGCTTGGCATTCCTCTTTCAGGACCACCCAGGGCAGCTCTTGGGTCCACCGCTTCTGATTCGAGGGACTGGGAAGCCGAGCCCCCTGCGTGTGGAAACGATGTTCAGAGAGAAAGCCTCCAGTCCTCCCTTCCCTTGGCGTGCTGAGTCTCCCAGGGCAGGGAGCTTCCCATCTGAAGTGGTACAGCCCAGCCAGGGCGCCACCCCCCACCTATCAGACTAAACGCCCAGCAACACCTCCACCCAAACCTCTGAAGACCCTGACCTTGCAGGGGGGGAGTAAATTATTCTGGGATCTTAAAGACAAGCGTTCTACGGTACAGCTTCGCCGAAGTCGCTGCCTTGCAGATGTGTTGACAACCACTCTGTAGTGCCCAGTTGGCGTGGCTGGACCAAAGGGCAGACAGCAGCCAACCCCACATTGTAGGGTTGGGGTCAGACACTTACTCCATCTTTGCAGACCAGGTAGGAGGCGGCAGAGGGGGTGGGGGTGGAGGGGGAAGGGGGGCCCCTGGGAGCTCCTCTGGGGCTTCAGGTGTCTTGGCCTCCTCTTCCAGGACTTTCACTGCAAGAGAAGGCAGAGGTCAGGAGCCAAACCGTTGTGCACATTTCCTTCTATAGAATTAGGACTGACAAGAGGCTGCCTCATCTCGTTCACAGCAATTTATGGAGGTCCACCTGTCCTCACTGGCCAAGACTCTCATTCGAGACACTTATCCATGGTTATCAGAGCCAGAGTTTACTCAATGGAGCCTGAACTCTAGGCTTGCATGATGTTGAGTTCCCACAACAGGCGAGGCTCAAATGTTGTTGGCCAATTTGTGGTTCAGCATCTTAGGAGGACCCAGTGGTGGCCTTCTCTTCCCACCTCCTTTCCCTGAAGTTCTTCAGACTTCATGTAACACCAGCACGAAAGCGTTCGGGAGGCCCTGTGACTTTGACTGAGGGTTCTGCACCTGGAAGGACCCTGGTCTAGCACAAGGGCAGTCATCTGAAAGCAAAGAGGGAGTCCGGGGATGCTAGAGACCAGTGGCATCTGCAGGAAGGGGGTCAAAAAAGTTAAGATCGTGGCCATAACAATGCATTTGAAAAGGGGGAGGGCTTTGATTTTGCAAGGTGGTGGCCAGCATCTTGACTTTTTTGACCTTCCTACAGTCACACTTGCTAGAGACCAAATAGTGATCAGGTGAAAACTGATGGTGCCTTCTAAGCCGGAGCCGGGTCTGGACCAACCGCCCGCCACGGGCTTTAATGAATGGGGCAGTGCCTGCATCGAAAACCTCTGACCTTTTTGCTCCAGGGCTGTGCACTTCTCCTCTGCCCGGAGCAGCTGCTCTTCTAGGCAGGCCTTCCCTTCCTCTGCGGTGGTCAGGGCGGCCTGCAACTTGGCCAGCTCTTGTGGCCGTGGCCGTTCCACCAACTGCGCCTCCAGATCCTTCACCTGGAAGAGTAACCAGAGGACCAGCTGCTGAATCCCAGGGAGAAAATGTCCCCCGATTCCAGATCGCCCCAGGAGAGAAGGACAGAAGAGCCCCGTTGTTGCTGTTGCTCAGGGCATCCAAGCCAGGGTTTCCCAGTGAAGATTCAAGGCAGCTTGTAATCCACGGGGAGACCGCCGGAGGGTTCCCAGTTGGCCTTCAGCTCCCCTTGCAGCCCATTCTGAACACTGGCCATCCTGCTCTCCTCTCAGGGGCCTCTTCTGCCCACCGGGTACTTTTCTGCTAAAGGCAAGAGCTACAGAAAGTTGGTTTGGAAAGAAGGGGGAAGGAAGGAAGGCACTCAAGGTCCGTAGGCTCACCTTGGCCTCATGCTCCAGCTTGGCTTTCTCCAGCTGCCCAGTCACCTTGGCCACTTCCTCCAAGGCCAGAAGAAGCTGAGCGTCCGCTCCTACAGACTGCATCAGAATCAGGCTCTGCCGATTGGCCTCTTTCTGCCTGACCAGCATCTGTGACGGGGCCAAGGAGGAAACCCAGGTCTCAGAGAGAGCGGGAGCTGCAGTGGGGCAACCGAGGGACAGACCTCGTCTTTGGAGTTTCCCCGCAGGTCACAGCTCCAGGTGGACGTTGCGTTAGTCCATGGGAGCCCAAAATCAGGAGGAGCCTGGAAGCACCTTTTCCCACTAGCACATTTTATTAAAGGCATCAGCTTCCAGGAGCCGCGACTCACTTCATCAGGCACACAGAGAGGTTGGGCTGATGCCAGATTTAGACTGGCAGTGAGCCGGCCCGTGCGAGATTCAAAGGAGGAAGCCCTTTTTCGTTTGGTCACTGCGTTCAAGACAAATTCCTCCTTTGCCCTAGATGTCGCTCATGGGCTGGCATCTGCATCTGATAGGGGCCACCCTGGCATCCTGGGGCCAAGGACACTGATGAGGTCATCACAGAATTTGCACATTTGGTGACATCACCTGCTCCCCTGTGGATGTCCAGGTGGGCTTGAAGAAGATGGAGCAGCGCCTTAGGGGTGTGGCGCTGAAGAGAAGTTAGGGGCAAGGGGGCAAAGGAGCTCAGTGGGAATGACCTAGGAACTTCCCTGTCCCTTTCCTTGAATTCCACCAGCCTCAACGGCTTGCTGGGGAGAGTCCTCGCACCCTCAAGAGTTTTCAGACAGCCCCAAATTCCTCTCCCAGAGGCTGAGAAGAGATGTGCACAACCGGAACTGATGTCGCACCTGATGAGCAAAGGCTTCTGCTTGCTGCCTCAGTTTCTCCTCCAGATCCAACTGCAGTGACATCTTGCTGTACTCTTCGGTGACCAAGCGGGACACTGCAGGGTTTACAGAAGATACAGGCATTGCCTTTGCGTCTACCTGGGTCAGATCCAACCTAAAGGAACTCTTTGGCTTTTCAGGGTACAGACCTCTTAAAAAGATAGAAGTTCTATGCATTTTTCCCTGTAGTTTCCATCCATCCATCCCTTCCCACAGAAAGGAATTCTAGCAGAATAAGCTTTTATCAGTTCTCTTCTCTCTCCAACACTGATCAAGGAGTCCTAATGCCTACTCCTATTATTATTTTTCCCAGGGGTGTCTGTGCTGGAGCTGAATTTCCTTCACAGGTGCTTCCTTGCTGACATATTTCCAGTTTGCAAGACACCCCTTTTTTGCCAATTCACCAATGGGCATCGTCGTGGTTCCCCAGAAGTATTTTTCAGTCTCCAAAGCTTCGTTCAGTTTGAATGGCGCTGAACTACAATTCCTGCCATTGTGAACAGGAGCTGCTGAATGTTGCGACCGGACTTCATCGGAGCGCCAACGTTTCCCTTCCTGGAGGAGCGAATGTACACAGCACCCATGCAGACGTGCGCAGAAGCGACCTGCGCCAAGCGGACTGGAGTCTGCGCTTGGGCTGAAGAACAGAATTGCTCTGCAGGATTAGACCCAGATCCAGCTAAGCCACACCCTCCCTTGGCCCCGAATCATGGGAAATGATGGGCCCATGGCCACAGAGGTCCATCCCTTGCCCAATCCTGTTACCACCTCACTGGGCTTGAGGAAAAGCCCCCTCTCCCAGCCCTGGATGTTTTAATTTCCAGCTCTCAGATAAGCGACAAGCTCTGCAGATGTGAGGCTCACCTGTCTTTATAGCAAAGAATGTGGGCAGTACCGGGCAAAATCAGCAAATTGAACAAAGGAAAGAAAAGAAAGTTCTGTACAAAATCCATTCCAGATCAACTCTGCGCAGGGAGCAGGTTTTCTGTAGGCTGAAGTCCCTGCTCAGTGAATGCACAGATACGGGATAAACAGGTAGAGCAGTGTTTCTCAACCTCAGCAACTTTAAGCTGTGTGGACTTCAACTCCCAGCATGGCTGGCTGGGGAATTCTGGGAGCTGAAGTCCACACAGCTTAAAATTGATGAGGTTGAGAAACACTGAGGTAGAGAGTCGAGCCCCTTTCAGTCACTCACCTTGCTTGACCCTCTTCAAAATCTTCTGGTTGCGCTCCTTCAAAACTCTCAGGCCCTGCTTCTCGGCACGCTCCTCTTCTAGCTTTGCTCAAAAAAAGGGGGTTCTTTTCATTATTTTCCACTCAGAAGATATAGAGAAAGTAAGTAAAGTTACTAAGTTATAATTTTAAAAAATGAGGCCACGTTAACCAGAAGGAAATTACAGCATTCACCACCAGTGTAAGATCCGTTTGAGGAGCAAATCAGGTAATTCATCAAAAGCCAGTCCGGGTCAAGTCACCTTCGCTTCTGATGGAAGCACACCTGGTCTCCCCGCACCTCTAAAGCAGGGCTTCTCAACCTCGGCAACTCTAAGAGGTATGGTCTTTATGTCCCAGAATTCCCCAGCCAGCATGCTAGCTGGGGAATCCTGGGAGTTGAAGTCCACACAACTTCAAGCGGCCGAGGTTGAGAAACACTGCTCTAGGCGCTGATGCACCGTACCTGATCCTGGAGCTTTTCCACGTGAGACTGGAGGTCCTTCACTTGGGCAGCCAATTCTTTCTTCTCCTCCAGCAGCCAAGACACCCTGAGTTGAAGGTCTGGGGCAAAAGAAGAGCATTTTGTCTTCCCACAACATCTGGGGGCCTACGGGGGCCAACTCCTCTGGGGGCCCTCTCGTAGGTCAAGCGGGCGCTAGGCTGGCAGGCGCCGCTTTGCAGTTGTGGACGTCCTCTTCTCACTTGAAGAATCGAGCACCTTTCAGAAAAATGAAGGGAAGCAGCATCTTCCCCTCCTTCCTCTACTTTCCCCACAAAAATACAACCGGCTCTGGAAAGTAGAAGTTTTGATGCCAGGAAGGTTAATTCCTGTGCCGACGGCCGTCGTCCTGAGGCTATGACTCCGTGCACCTTCAGGGCCATTTACTCTCTATTTCTAGGCCTTTCTGCTGCTGCGGAAACCCTCCCTCGCCCCCATTCTGCGTCCGCGGCTCAGCTCCGGTCGCGGCGCCCGGACTCTTCGGTTTCCTTTTCTGCGCCGCTTCGCCGAAGGCCGGGAGGTGGCGCTCGTGGGCCCCGCAGCGTTCCCTTTTCCCTCGGCAGTGAATACTGGGGGGGGTCTCGCCCCCCCGAAGAGTTTTGCCTGCGTCCCGCGAGGGGGCCAGCGCAGCTCTCGCGCCCCCGCCCCCCCCCCGGCGCCTCGGCGCTGGCAGAGCCTTGAGCGGGCTGCGCTTCTTTCGGCTTTCGCGGGTTTCGGGCGGCCGGTCGGTGGGTCGGTGGGTCGGCCAGCGGAGCCGTTTGTGGCTCTCCGGGTCCAGCGCGCTCGCCCTCTGCCCGCCCCGCAAACCTCCCGATTGTGGCTGCCCCGTCCTAGCAGCTGCATCGTCCTAGGCTGGGGAAGGGGCTGGGCTAGGCTGGGCTCTCTCGCAGTCGCCCAGCAGGTCTGTCTTCCTTCTCCTCCTTCCCTCCCTCCCTCCCTCCTTCCTCTTCCATTTTCCAGAGGCACCTTTCCGCGACCCCCTGGCACACTCTCCAGCCAACCTCCACTGAGCCTGGCATGTTGTCTGCAGCCCACCCCTCTCTGCCTCAGTGGGCTCTCGGCACCCAGGTTCACTGAAGAAAGTAGGGCCCAAGCCCCACCTGGGAGTCAATGGATTGGCCAGGCCCCTGGCCACCCTGGTACCCACCCCCTGAGCAGGACCGCCACGAGAGGCTCTTCCGCCTTGGGGAGGAGAAGGCACGGTGCCAGGCTGACCTTTGATCTGCTGAAGGCATTGGCCCATGGGGTCCAGGGCTGAGTCCGGAGCGTCCTTCTCTGCACTGCCCCCGTTCGCGAAGTCCCCCCAGGGGAGGCCCAGCCCGGGCGTCTGAGCTCGGCTGATCCGCTTCAGCTTCACGTTCTCCCGGCTCACCTGTTGGGGTGAAGAGCGGGTCTCAGGGAGGAGGGACCTGCTCCAAACAGGAGCCTCCCCTGGTGCAGGGAGGGCCTTGCCTCCAATGCCCGCCCGCAGGGGACCTGGTCAGAGCAGGAGGCAGGGGTGTCCCCCAGGCAGGGTCACAAAGGTCAAGATGGCAGCCACAGCAGTGCCACTGAAGCCCCACCAGTTTTTGCGTGCGTCACAAGAGATGCTGCCGTCCTTGGCTGCTTTGGAGGGAGGCGCGACTCAGACCAGATCCAAACCCAGCACCCAGATCAATTCGGACAGGTAACCCAGTTCAGCTCAGAAACCTGCCTGGATTTGAGCTGGGTATCTGAACTGAATTTCTGAAATCAAAATGGTTTGGACCTCTGAACCAATTCTGTGTGGAAACAGAAATTGTCAAAATGATCTGAACTGGGGCGAAACACCTCATCCAAGTAACTTGCCAACTGAGTCTGGGGATTCAATCAGACTGAATCAGAGCTCTGAATCAATTATTGGCACAGCCCTCCTGACCAGGGATGAGGCAGCTCCTGAGGCCCACCTCGGCCTCTTCTTTGCACCCTGAAAGCCAGGCCCCTTTTCCGGCAGGCCTGCCCCAGAATTAAGGTGCAAGGAAGTGGAGGAGGCAGGAGGAGCCTTTGAAGAAGAAAACCATCATGGATCTTGGTGTGATGCAGTGTTGCTTTTAGACGTAATTACTTTCATAATGCACAGGTTTGCTTTGCTTGTTCGTTTGCTTAACACATCTGTTCTACCGAGAGCCAGCCTGGTCTCGTGGTTCAGGCACCGGGCTAGCAGTCGGGAGAGTGTGAGTCCGAGTCCTGCCGTAGACCCAAAGCCAGCTGGGGGTCTCCGGGCCAGGCCCCCTCGATTGTGTGCAGTGCTGGTCACTGCACCTCAGACAGGCTGCAGTGGAGCCGGAGAAGGCTCAGAGGAGGGCAGCTACGATGGCCCTGGGGCTGGAGCAGCTTCCCTACGAGGAGAGGTGTGACACTGGGGTGAATGAGAGGGGAGGTGCACAACATTGTGCACAGGGTGGGTAAAGTGGAGGTGGGGAAGCTACCTTCCCCTTCCCAAAACCTAGAACCAGAGGTCACCCATTGAGATTGAATCCTGGAAGAATCAAGATGGACAAAAGGAATTTTTTTTACACAATGTGTAATTGAACTTTGGAATTGGTTGCCACAAGATGTGGTGCTGGCTACCAGCTTGGCTGGTTTCCAAAAAGGGCTAGTCCAATTCATGGAAGTCACGGAGATCAGTGGCTCTTAGCCCTGATGGCAGTGGGAAGACCATCAGTTGGGAGACCTGTGGGCTTCCTTGGGCAGTCGGTGGGTCACTGAGAGAACAGACCGTTGGAGAACGCTACGTATGTTCTTATGTTTTCTCTCAGCCCTAGGAAGAAGGCAAGAACAAGCCACGTCCAAAGATCTTGCCAAGAAAACTGCAGGGGCTTGTCCAGGCAGTTGCCAGGAGTCAAGACTGACTTGAAGGCACATAAAAGCCGCCGCCGCCACCACTCTACTAGAAGGAAACGGACTCTCTGCCTATTCTTGGGCAAAATTACTACCTCAGGAAAACTGAAGCCCTACTGTGGGGCATACCCCAAAACCAGCTGTGGACCTCTGTGCTCTCACACCAATGTCTGCCTTTAGCTGCTGGCTGCTTCATTTGCAGTTGCCCTGAATATATTACTGGTGGCTATTCTCAACATTTTTGGGTGAGGACCCAGAGCCTCCTTCAAAACCTTTTATAGAGACCGGGGAAGGGAAATGGTGCCAGTGAGGAGATGTCCACAGAACTAGACTTTCAGTGGTGAACTTGGCTGGAAACTCTTAAAGGGCCTTCACAGATATCTGCCAGCTTTTTTTCTCCAACTAAATGGCATCACTCAGTTGGAGGGGATGCTGCTCACCTGGATGGCAAAGGCTTCTGCCTGCTCTCGGCACTTCTTCTCAATTTCATACTCCACTTCCATGGT
The DNA here is from genome assembly GCA_030867105.1 of Liasis olivaceus. NCBI lineage: Eukaryota > Metazoa > Chordata > Lepidosauria > Squamata > Pythonidae > Liasis > Liasis olivaceus. The sequence goes on from CM061354.1 coordinate 1,691,060, forward strand.
GGACAGCTCGGCTAAGAGGGCTTGAGAAGCTGGGAATGGAAAGAGTGAGACAAGTGGATTAGAGCAGTGGCCCTCAAACTAGGAACCCTCATCGGGGTGTCCACAGAGTGTGGCCAAAAAAATCAAGATGGTGGTCGTGATGGTGCAACCCAAGCTCTGCCTGTTTTTATGCCACATCTGTATCTCTTGCTCAGAGATTTAAGGGGAGGTGGACTGTAGGGACCATTCTGAGAACATCACTAAATTCAAGCCATTTTGAAAGAGAAGTTTTGAACTGCTCAGTGGCCAAATGGTATAACTTGGGTTGCCATATCTGGACTGCAGAGCTCTGGGTGGCCACCAGATGGTAGAAAGGAGACCCAGAACATCTTAATTCTTTGCTGTGATCTAGTGGTCTCCTGGGTAGCCAATGTGTCCAGCATTGTGCCCAGCATGGTGACGTCTGTTCCTTGGTTGTGGGGTCCCCTCACATGCTGAACTGGGCAAGGTCCTCACCACTCGAGTCAGCAGGAATGGAGACACGTTTTGATGACCTTGGAGAAGGTATGTGAGAGCCCTGAAAGGGGGACTCACCAAAAAGATTACAAGGTCTTGAGACAGAGGGAAGCCTTGTTTTGAAGGATGAAGCTGTGAAGGTGATGGGAACATAGCTGCTTTTTTCGGTTTCTGAAAACTTGCTGGCTTCTATCTGCACGAGAGCTTTTTCTCTTCTCGAAGCTCAGTAAATTGATTTTATCTCACATTTGGCCGGATCTCTAAACTGGCTCAGGGATTGCCTTCTCCTCCCCTATATACCCTGGGGGAGGGTGCAGATTGACTGCTACACAAAGCTTCAGACCCCACTATTGTATTTGATTTGGCCTTATGTGGATGTCAGGCTGTCATCATGGCATTGATCAAGGTGACAGGATTGGTCTGGAAAGTCAGACCATGTGGTGGCCTCATTTCTTTTATGGTGGAAGCTCTGGCTTGGAGAACCTTTTCCAGGTGAAGGAAAATGGATGATCAATCAGGGCTTCTGCTCCTTCCTTTCACTTCACATCAGTCGGGCGGCCTGAATTTTTAGATGGGGAAAAATGACCCACTTCTTTTGAACTGCTCATTTTTTCTCCTGGACCCACATGTTGTACTTCTTCCCCCCAAAACCTCAACAACGAAAAGAACAGCACCCTGCAGTGGACATTCTTATACTCTGGTTTCAATGTCTGCAAACCAGACTGGAAGCTCGTGAATTGACAGCAGGGCATATCCTCAGGTCCCTCTAGAGAAGCGGAAAAGGAAAATCCTCTCTGCATGTGCACATTGACGTACCTTGCTCAATTTCTGCAATTTTTTCCTTGGTTTCAGCCATTTCCTGAAAAAGCTGGGTCTCCTGTAAAAATGAACCAAATTACACATTTGTCTGCTACTGAAATATTTTTTAAAACGCTCTTCTTTTTAAAAATAAATTGCTGCAATGAAGTGCCTGCGGTGCTAAGCACGGCGGTTCGTACAATTTCCCCTAAATTTAGATTGCTTGCCAGGATGTGGAATGGAGGTCAGGGTTGGAATGGGAGCTGAGAGGCTGAGTGAAGCAGCGACTGCAAAGGAGCAAGTTGGTCCGCCTTGGTGGAAACCAGACCTGGGAAAATCTCTTCTCCACATGAAGTTTCCCGTTCTTTCTGCATGAGAACTAGAAGCTTGTTTTCTTAGAAAGCAACAATTATAATCTCCCCAGAGAACGGAGAATGAGATAGATAACTCTATGGTCAGAGCAAGAAATATATTTTTATTACTAGTTCTACTAAAGAACGAGTGCGACACTCTATGGAAGCAGATAGGAAGAGGACTGATACTTTCGAACTTTGGTGTTGGAGAAGACTCCTGAGAATACCGTGGACAGCCAAGATGACAACGAATGGACCCAGAGTTCTCGCTCGAGGCACAAATCACCAGGCTCGACTTACCCAACCCGTTTACCTTGGTTACTGAACTGACCGTGTTTAGGTTGGCACAATACAGAGAACCATAAGCAAACCAAACAGACTGAGTTTGTACAAGACTCCAAGTCAGCAAATGTGTGTATGTATCCAGGATTAAAACTAACCAAGTTTATCATATTATGGAAATGCAGCTAACAAGTTCCATGATGTCTATTTGTACAACATCAGATGTATCTTCTGGTACCAAATAAGAGAGCAGAAAGGGAGCTCTGGCACGCACACGGCTTTCTTTATAAAACCCCAGCACAAGAGGAGCAGAAGTGAGGGCGTTGCTGCTCTGCGCTGTGAGGTTTGGAGGCATCAGTCCATGCATTCTGCCTGGCGTGGCCTCTTCTGAAGCTGGAGGGGACCCACCTACCTGGCCATCCTCATCTTCCTCCGAACTCAAGTCGCTCTCAGATTCCCAAATGACTGCAGTGGAACAGAAAAAGGGTATCAGGAAGGAAGTGCGGGCTCCTCAAAGCAGCGTGTGCTTCTGCGGGGGATGGCACGCGCTGAGGAGGAGTGAGTCGCGTGGGAAGTCCTGCACAGGCCCAACTGAGATGAGGGAGGAACTGGCCGCGGTGCCCTTGGGAGACCAGCGCAGGAGAACATCTGCTGACTGGGGCCTTGCATTTCCCTTTCCAGGCGCTAAAGCCACTGATTTAATGAAAGGGGAGTATTGCTCAATTTCAATCTTATCAAAAATTATATTAGAAAATAATGTTTTACTATCCCACATCAGAAGGCTCTGCTGGTGCCACTTCTATGTAATGTCTTCCTGTTGGTTTACTGTGATTGTCTTTATATATTAATCGATTCAGTATGTTGTGACCGCCCTGCTTGGCAATAGCTGGTGATTTGCATTAAATTAAGCAGCCTTTGGCCTTTGAGAGCCCAAAACCTTTAAGGGTGGCTTGGTGGAATCGCAAGCCAAGGACCACAGTAGCTGCATTTCTTCTGGCGCTCAGCATCACCGGTTGCCTTATGGCTGAAATCCTCTCTTGGTCCTCAAGACTGTCATTCCGGGAGCCACTTGCTCTTCTGTTTTGGACATGAGCGTGTGCTCAAGGGGAAGCGAAGAGATGGGATCACAAGCAGTCCACCCCCCCCAAAAAGGACGCCATCCAGAAGAAAGACACAGCCTAACAAAATGCCTGCAACTTTAGAAGCAGATCAGAACCATTTTGACAGGCAAGAACACAAAACCGCTTCTAGATTGATCCAAAAGAGCAGCTTAGCTATTGTAGTGGGAAAGCTCAGTTTTGGTGAAAACTGAGCCGACCCTGCCCTCCTTCTCAAGGCTGCGTGGCTCTCTGGGGACGGCCGGTCTTACCTCCAGATGGGGCGAGATCAGACTCTGGACGTTCCATTGGGCAGAGACCAGCGGACCCTCTCTGCCACTGCTGTCCCCACCGCTCTGTCTCTGCGGGAAGAGCCTCCCTGACCTTCATCAGTCAGAAGTGAAAGCTGGGCACTTCCTGCCAGAAAGGGTCACATGCAGCCGTGGAGCTGGGCTGGTCTTGCCTTCACGAGGAGATCCCAACGCATGCTTTGCAGAAGTGAAACCCCGTTCCACAGCAGTCCCCATCCAAAGGATGAGCAGATTCAGATGTGTGGCTGTGTTGTTCGTTGTTCTCCAGCTGAGGGATGGTCAGCACAGGACCTTTCCTTGGGCAGTTGGTTGGCCACTGTGAGAACAGACGGCTAGATTAGGTGGGCCAGAGGTCTGATCCAGCAGAGCATGCCGTATGACCTTCTTAGGGGCACTGCTCTCAGACTGCTTGCATGTCTCCGCGACGTTGGCTTTGGCTCTCCTTCCAGGGCTCTACCCGGAGCTACAGGACAGGAGGGTGGGGTGTCCCATTGGGGAGACTCCCCAAGTCCACCCCCTCCCAGCTCTTGATTTCCTCCCTCCTTCCAGCAGCCAGGATGCCTTGATGCCTCTCCCCCATAGCCTCCCCACAGCGATCTACAGGGTTCTTTTTTGTTTCCTCTCCACGGTCAACGGACACGGCCAAGCAAAGCTAAAGGGTGGGGCAGGGATGTCCACAGGGTATGGTGGAAAAAGCCAAGATGGCGGCCACGATGGCAAAATTGAAGCATCCCACATAAACCAACAAGCAAGCAAGCAAAAAAACCAGGTGATGCACATAAAAATTGTCATGTCTCAAGGACCACGGGCGTGGGTGAGACAAAAGTGGTGAGATGAGTTTTGTCACCAAAGTCTACACATGGAAGGGCTCCAAGACAGCTTTCCCTGGTCCCCCATCCTGGTGTTAATTGTGTGATTTAACCTTAGTTTCCCCCCGAGGAAGAAAGGTCACCGGGAGCCTCGTGTGTGTTTCCTTCCATTGCTCTCCATGGCACATCCCGAACAGCCCAAAGCTCCCTTTTCTCTTCTTCTAATGGAAATGTTTCCAAATGGTGACATCTTGCACACTGGGGTGGGGGGTGGGGGGGTGGAACATAAGCTGAGGTCCCCAGAGGACTCCCAGCTCCATCCAGCTGTAATGTGGCAGGATCAGAACATGATTAAACATATGGGGAGCAATCGAGTTTCATTATATTTCATGTACTTTACATTGAAAAGGGATGACTTGCAACTTCAGTTTTTCTCCTGTCCCCTCTTACATTTTTAGAGTGAGGCCCCCGATCAGTGACTCCAAAGCTGATGGTGATCTTGGCCAAAAAAAGAAGTTACTCTTTACTAATTTTGCAAGGCCCGTCCTTCCTCCCATTTCATTTTCCATATAAAGGTACAGTGGAGGCCTGTCTTGGCATCAACCCCCAGCTGATTTCACATGATCTCAGGAAGCTGGTGAGGGCCAGGAAATTCCAATGTTGCAGGCTAGCCTGGGAAGGTGGAAAAGACATCTCCAAAGGACATCTCCAAGGACATCTTTGGACATCTCCAAAGAAGGCAACGACAAACAGCTTCTATATTGCTTTAACTAGGAGTCAAACTAAACTTGGAGGATATTTTACCTTTATGAGGGTAGATGATGCCATTTTCATGAGGAAAATGCAAGATCTTTGTTGCAGGGAGCCAGTGGTGATGATGATTCAACTCTTCCTCCACCCAACAATTCTTTCTGCAAATGACCTCCCCTTCACCCTAGTTTGACCACTCTTCCTCCTAAGCCATCCTTCAAGAGGAAAAGTCATTCTTGTTGAGGCAAAAAGGTTCTGGGGCATTTGAAGGGTGCAGGAGGTGGGGAGCAAAAGGGTTGTGTCTGCTTCTCCATTCAACCCATCCATTGCCTTTGCCCAGGCTGGCTGGGCAGATCGTGGTCCAGCTCCTGCAAAAGTTCCAGGCTTCCACCCATGAGATGCCCAAGAAGGGTCGAGAAGTGTTGGGGAATTCCTGCTGGTGAAGGTGGTGCTGAGCCAGTTAGACCAACGATGTCTATGGAATGAGGCAGCTACTAAGACAACAGTCATAGTTCTACCCGAAGGAATGACCAAGATTTAGGCCAGGAAGGGATGAGGGCCAGGGGAGATATGGAGCTCCAGCAACTTCATTGCCAAGGAGATTTTTGCAACAGATTCCACTGATCAAGTAGGGCTAAGAAGATTCCCCCAGCAGCAGCAGCTACACGGAAGTGCCTTCTATATATGCTTGAGGCCACATTATGGCAAGACTTCCCTAACGTGCCCTAGATGCTTGGTAGCAAAGCTGGCATTCATCATGAGGGTACAAAGTCCATGTCTTTGGAGAAGGAGGAGGTGTGAGAGAGCTTCAGAAGGCCTGGAAGCCATTTGCATATCTTGGCAGGCTTTAGGGGCTGCCACAGGTTTCACTCCAATATCCTCTCTGCACACATTCCTGCATATTTGATTTTCTTAAAAAAGAAACCAGTCTTCTCCTGCAGGCTGATCTCTCCCTGCTCAGCCTGTTAGGGCTATGCCCACCCTCTAGTCAATTTCACCACTAGATTTTTTCAGATCAGTCAATTTCACAACCTCTTAGTTTTGCACCAAGGTGGAAGGCCAGCCTCACTCCCAGAAACCAGTGTCTTTCCTTAGCACCCTCTCACAGATCAGTACCATAACTCTGACAGCATTGCACTCAGTGACCCACGGAAACTGTGGGTGCTGTCCCACTGCCACCATTCCGATACTCCAGATGCTCCAAAGCAGCTTGAAAGCAACTGGGAAAACGCTCTACCAAAGCGTTGCAAAGGGAAAGGTCAGCTTTACTCTGGTTTCAGCTGCACCGCTGTTGAACCAGAAATAAACCGGCTCAGCTCCCCAACAGTGACATTATGGCTTCAGTGAAGAGCGGCGCTGCTTTCCAGCTGGCATTGAACCCTTGTGGGGAAGTGCTCTGTGGGTTGTCGAATACATCCTAACCTCACTTGTAAATATTGGACACATTTTCCACCCTTGCCCTAACCCTAACTGTCCTGGGTCACCCCCATCACCTTTCTTGGTCAAAAAAAAAAAAAAGGGGGTGGGGGCTGAAGGTAGCCCAGTGTCCTGACCTGGTGGGACAACCCTTAGCTTCTCTCAAACTTGCCTGCACTTTCCCTCTTCTTTTGGTATGTTTCACCACCGATATTGTAAAGTTGCTGAGGTTGAGAAACACTGGCCCAGCTGACAGCTGAAGCGTATCAGTTAAGAGAACGCCCACCTCCACGGCATGAGTGAAAGACTGGGAAACTCTCCATCTGAGCAACCAAGGGGATCAACTGGATTCTAACGTGGAAGCTGTCCAGCTGCTGAGTCTTCTGTAACCTTCTCATAGAATCATAGGGTTGGAAGGGACCCTGGAGGTCTTCTTGTCCAAGGCAGGGGTCCTCAAACCAGCTCAGACAAAAGGTTGTCCAATTGTTTCTTGAAAACCTCCAGCAATGGAGCACCCACAACTCTGGGAGGTTAGCTGTTCCACTGCTTAATCATTTTCACTGCCGGGAAGTTCCTCCTTATTTCCAAGTTGGATCTCCCTCTGACAAGCTTCCACCCACTGCTTCTTGTCCTATCCTCCGGTGCTATGGGGAATCAATCGAGGCCCTCTTCCCTGGGGCAGCCCTTCAAGGATTGGAAGACGCCTATGATGTTCCTTTCAGTCTTCTCTTTGTGAAGCTAAACATACCTAGTTCCTTTAGCTGTTCTTCATAGGATTTAACCTCCAGACCCTTTATCACCTTTGTTCTCTGCACACCTTCTAGGGCCTCAGCATGTTTTTTGTATTGTGGTTTTCTTCTCCTCTTTCAATAAATCTAGTTAAAAGAAGCTGTGCTTCCCACTGAAATCGCTTGCCAAGCACGTGACAGGGTAGGAATGAAAGAAAGTCCAGTGACAGCCTGACAAAGGTTTACCAACAGGAAGTTCTCAGATCCTTGTTCAAAGGATTTCACTTTTATTTTGAATCAGAACACCATGCATAGCCAATTCTTACACAACAAGAAAAGAAAGTGGGCAGTGTTTCTGCAGAGCTGACAAGCACAGAATGAAGAGTATGGAAGGCAGGAACCTTTGCAAAACTGAATTCGGGTCTGATTCCATGCAAGAAACAGCGTCTTCGCCTCCTGAGAGTTGTGCCCCCATCTGCCTGACCAAGGCTGAGCACAGATCTCTCCTGACTTGGGGTCTGGACAGGCTGGGATTCAGAGGGCCGTGTCGGAGTTTGGGTTCCCTTTGGCCTCACGTGGGTAATACTCAGACAAGATGCTTTCTGGGACCCGTTTCAGCAGCTCTTTGGGGAAGATCCGGAGCAGCTGCCAGCCAATGTCCAGAGACTCAAAGATGGTCCTATTCTCATAGGCACCTGGGAGAAACAGATGCCACAGATTTATTACAGAGATGATGATGATGATGATAGAGAAAGAGAGATGATACACAGACAGTTATCTATCTTCTTTTAGGAGGGGAGAAAACAATGATTTGTCTTCTCAGCCACCCAAGGATCTAAGAGTCATGCTGCCCCTTAAAGAGTTGGCTCACATTCTAGGTGTCCTTCTGGACTCAGTTCCTGCTCAAGCAGCAGGTTGAAGCTGTGGCTGGGACAGACTTTGCATTCTTACATCTGGTGTTCAGTTATGTTATTTCCTGAATCAGGAGGCATTATGAATAGACTCTCATGCCTTTGTCGCCTCATGACTGGACTACTGCTGCCCTTGAAGACCACACAGATGCTTCCATTGGTGCAACACGCAGTGGCTTCATTGGCTGCTGTTTAGCTTTCATGTTGTTACCTTTAAAGCGTTAAGGATTTGCTGCCTTCATGACTGCATTCCCCAAACTGAATTTGCCCGTCTGGTGAGATTGGGAGGCGAAGGCTTGCAAAGGGGCCCCACTGTGATGGAATGTCATTTGGAGGGACCCATAATCCAGCCTTCACAGCATTGCCTTCCTCCCACCTTCTGTGCAACGGCTTGCATCTAGATATCCACACCTTGCTGGGTTCTTGAAGAGCGATACAGACAAGGCAGCATTTGGGAGATGCTGAAGACTAGCCTGACACCAGTTGGAGACACATCTTGTCCCTGACTGATTTTGTTTTACTGTTTGAAATCCTTGTTGGTGGACATAAGTCATTCATGGTCTGCAGGAACTGAGAAGGGCAGAAATCGTACCAATAAACCAATTAATGACCACGGCGCAAGGAGGAAAGACTTGAACAACCCCAACTCGAAATCTCAGCACCCTTGAAAGGACCCCCTGGAGTCCCTCCCTCCTTTCTGTAGATGCCTCCCACTTTCCACCCACCCTGGGTTCGTCCTCTTGCTCATGAGGGAGTGGCGATCACATCTCCAGAAAGCCTGGGTCAGTTGCTGCTGCTGGAGGGCCACCCCCAGCCCTTCCTTGCTCACAGCCAAAAATCGAGGTTCTGACCTGAGTCAGAGCAACTGCTTGCCCAGAGCCTCCCACACATACCTTGTGCAATGAACTGCTTCTCAAACTTCTGCAGGAACTCTAAATAGAGAAGGTCATCGGCGGACAGGGCCTCTTCCCCCACCACAGCCTTCATGGCCTGAACATCCTTGCCAATAGCATAGCAGGCGTACTGGACAGAGAGCAAGAGCATCACTCAGAATCCTGTCCTGGGTCACATCAAGAAACGGGGGGCCCAGAAGCCCCTCTGGCAGGGCTGTCTGCAGGACGTGTCAAAAAACCAGTATGGTGGTGCTAACCAAGTACGGTCTGTCTGGGTTTTATGGGCGTTGCAGAGCTGCTGACTTGACCTCTTTGGCCACACCCTGCAGACACCCCTGCCTCCGGACAGAAGCTTTGTGCATTTTAACACGCCCTTTGCTCATCCCTGTTGTGGAGAACACACACACGGGCTGCGCCTACAAAGCAGCCTTGGGCCTTTGCCCACCCCAGCACCTGCCCAGTGGCCCTGAGCCCACGGAGAGCGTAGCATCGAATGCCGACAGCACCGTTCTTCTTTTCAAAATTAAGGGCAGGACGGGAGTGAGATTCCAGTCCACGTTTGGCATTTTCCCTAGAAGGGGAGGGGAGGGGGAAGCCTCTGGTTCCCCTCTCCACCCTTAAATGCCTCCCAAGCAATAAAGGATAGACCCAAAGTCTCCCAGACGGAGCCTCAGGCCCTGCTCCCACCTTCTCCCTTAAAACACTGAAAATACCAGCCAGCCGAGGCAGAAAAATGTCAGCCATGCCATTTTGGGGACGCAAGCCCATTTGGGCGCACAGGCACCTACATGGTGCAAAGGGGATGTCCCAAAGGCCAGGAGGAGAGTCGCGGTGGACCCTCGCATCCTTCCCCTGCCAGAGGCCAAGTCAGAGCGGCCTTCCACCGGAGCCTCGGCCCCGCGTGGGCAGCCCGGTGGCCCTTTGCGAAAGGCAGTCCTGGCTCCCGCGGTGAACCGCGAGCAATGCGCGGCTCTTCTGCCCTTTCTTTTCGGTGACTCCAGGTTGGCCTCTACATTCAGGGGTTTTAAAGCCTAACTTTCTGCCTGTGCGTGTGCCGGAAATTTGAACCACTCCTTCTTCATCTGCGAGGGGGCTTTTCTGAAGAAAGAACTCCATCATTTACCGCTTTCCGATCCCAAAGTGAAGCGAAACCCAGTCCCTCCCCACATTAACCTTTTAGCACTCCCAGTCCAGAGAGCTCGGTCATTTTCCACAGTGGTTTCGGAGGGGAGGGTTCCCCGATCCCTTTCCCCGAAGCTGGCAGAGGCAGTGCGCTTCCTCCCCTCCCAGGTCTGAGTGCCACAACCCCGACACACAGTCTGGGGCAGGCCGAGTGCTTACCAGCTGATTGGAAACGTCCCCATGGTCCTTCCGCGTCATGCCTTCTCCAATAGCGGATTTCATCAGGCGGGAGAGAGATGGCAGCACATTGATGGGAGGGTAGATCTGTGGCCCAAGAGAGCATGTATCACAAAGGCAGAGCAAGCAGGGAGCAGGCATATTTCGGTGGGAGCCAAGGGCCTTAGATGAAACGGGGAGGGGAGGAGGTCCGTGGCCCTTATAGCTCCTAAAACTAATGTACTGTATGTAGCCATCTAAAGCGTGACAGTCCACAAGTTCAATCCCCGGTAGAGCGTTTGAACCCCACAGAATAAGATCTGGCCACATGCATCTGATGGTTCCCAAAGAGGATGAAACTGGCACATGGTGCCCACCTTCCGGTGGTCACGGTAACCGGCCTGTGGCAGTTTTTCATGAGATCCATGAGGTGGTGGGAATGAGGACTTCTGGACTTCCCAGAAACTCACAAAGATGGGAGGCAAGACCCAGGCCATTTACCTGCCTATTGTGAAGCTGTCTGTCCACATAAATTTGCCCTTCAGTGATGAAGCCGGTTAAATCAGGAATGGGATGGGTGATATCTGCAAGGAGATGTCATTAGCCATAAGCAAACTCAGAAGCCTCTTCTCCTCCATAGGATGTACACTGGGTCCTCACCATCGGCACACTGGCCTCCCTTCCCACCCTTCCCAAACAGTTCAGAGCCTTCTTTAACCTCCTTTGTTGAGACAGCTTTCCACCCATTGCACAGGCCTTAATGTACTTGTACGTTTGTACAATCATAAAGACTTAAACGGAGCCAGTTTGGTGCAGTGGTTAAAGGCATCGACTAGGAACCAGGAGATGGTGAGTTCTAGTCTCTCACTCAAGAAGAAGGCAACGGAAAGCCACTTCTGAAAGTGTTGCTACAAAAACGGTGTGGATTTGTCCAGGCAGTCAACATGAGTCAGGATTGGCTTGAAGGCACCAAAAATCAAAACAAAACAACCCCCCCCCCCTTAAAATACTAACAACTCTTAGCATGGTGTCCTTAGAGAGCAACCTTGTTGTCCTGCTTGTGATGCTCTCCATCACCACTACAGGGCCAACCACAACAGGGCAAAGCAGATCTCTGATTTGGTGCCAGGATCTTCACTGGCAGGGCTGTGGAAGCCACATTGGTGGGAGACTGTGCTGAGTGGGTCCCAACTGGAGCAGACATGACTGGGGTCCTTGGCCTGGTTGAATTATGCCATGCAAGCCTATTCTAGAGGGAGCTGAACTCTTTGTTTTGCCCAACTAGATAGCAGTATTTGGCCAATGTTGGCCAAAAAACCAGGGTCATTGGAAGGGAAAGTCCATGGAAATCCCAGGTTATGGCTTAATCTGGGAAACTGAAAAAAAAAATCCCAAACCATAGGAAAGGCAAACTACTTCCCTACTGTTGTTGAGAAAACTGTAGATGTTCCTGTGAAGACCTTCTCGAAGGAAGCTTCTTACTTTTGCTTACATATCTCACTTGCTCATCAAAAGAACCTCAAGGCAGATGATAGCAGAGGCACTGGTGTAGAAACCTGGATCTGCCACTCTGAGACACCCAGCCCAGCTCTTGGTCCTCCAGCCAAGGACAGAGGAATCTTCTCAGGGAGGAGGTGTCTGCAGGATATCGTCAAAAAAGTCAAGCTGGTGGTTGAGAAGATGTGATTGAAGCTCCACCCATTTAACAGGAGAAGCTTCAATCCCACTGCCGTGGCCACCATCTGGATTTTTTGACCATACCTTGCAGACATCCTTGGGGGGTAGGGAGGAGATACGAAGCAGGGGAAGCCCAGTTGCCTCTTCTCAGGCCAAGAAACGGAACCAGTTTGGTCTCTTCTCTGCCTTGATCATTTTTCCAGGAAGGAAGGGGGCACAAATTCCACCCCCCACCCCAGAGCCTTGAAGCCAAAGTAGCCTTGTCTTCAGTTTTGCAGTTTCAAAGTTTCCCGGGGATCTCCCCTCCCTCTGCTTCCTCCTAAGAAACACCCATCTCTGCTCATGATTTATATAGCGGAGGCTGAGTTTCCTCTCTGATTTTAGAGCAGCCCGAGAATTTGGAGAACTTCTGGGGCCCCAGAGGAGGAACTGAGACCTGCTTCTTGTGGCCCGGTTCTCAATTCTCACAGCCCAATGATTTCCGACCGGAGTGCAGAAATCCAGATCAAAACATCTAGATAGGTTCTGCTTGAATGCATCTTGGGAAGGGGAGGCCAGAATACAGCAGAATCCCACCCAGCTCTTTCTGCTGGTTGATGAGTTGGGGGGCCAAACCCCAGGGGAGCATCCCTTCATGTAATTTCCCTGGTTGTAACGTGGGAGGATTCTTGGAGAGTCCTCTGCCTAGGATGACCCAACATCATGGTGTGCAAGGGCTGAGCAGGAATTCTGCCTCTCCAAGCAAGCCAGAGCTGTTTGGTCCTCAGGTCAAAAAACATCTCACTTGGGGGTAGGGGGTGAGGGTGCACTGGAAATATATCTTCCTCTCCCATGAGTTGGTCTAAAAGCAAATTCCACCAGGGAATCACTCCACCCAATTTCACTAGGCATGACTTCATGCTGTCTCTGTTTTTCAGTAGGGTAAACACCACCTCCCCTGGTTGCATTTCCCGTAATTCTTGTTCCCAGAGGCTCCCCTCCCCTTTTCCAGCACTGTTTCTCCAGACCCTGCACAGGTTTCTCCCCAGGGGACCGGCTATCTTGGCAAGAGATTGAACTCTTCCTCACCATCGTTGGGCATCGTCAAGATGGGTATCTGCGTGATGGAGCCATTCCTGCCCTCCACCCGTCCTGCCCGCTCATAGATGGTGGCCAGGTCAGTGTACATGTAGCCTGGAAATCCCCGTCGTCCGGGCACTTCCTCTCTGGCCGCAGAGACCTATTGAGGAAAGTCCAAGAGGGGAGACCCCATGGGGCAGAGAGGAGGCCAGGTCTGACCCTGTGCCCCACCCATGACCCTCATGGCCAGTGAGGAGACTCTGGCCCAGCACCGACCCACTGACCTCCCGCAGAGCCTCGGCATACGAGCTCATGTCGGTCAAGATCACCAGGACGTGCTTCTCACACTGATAGGCCAGGAACTCCGCGGTGGTCAGAGCCAGGCGGGGCGTGATGATGCGCTCGATCCTGCGGGAGAGGGGAGGCTGAGTCCCGGGGGCTGCGGCTCCCTCCGTCCTGCCCCCGGAACCAGGCCATGGACTCACGTGGGGTCGTTGGCCAAGTTGAGAAAGAGGCAGACGTTCTCCATGGACCCATTCTCCTCAAAGTCCGACTTGAAGAACCGAGCCGTTTCCATGTTCACCTGCCAGGGAAGAGGACCCTGATGGAGCCGTGGGGCGGAAGAAGACCATCCACCCCACTCCCTATCATTTCATTTCATTTCATTTCATTTTCCGTTGATTCAGTTTACGGCCACAGACCAAAATACCGAAAGGAAAAGGAAACACATGGTTTTGTTGTTGTTGTTTAAAAGCCGACTGAAACAAAAAAAGGGAAAGACAGACAGCAACTGGGATTTAAAAAAAAAATCCAGGGAAAAGTTTCTCTTGCTGGATCGGAGTTTGGCTTCTCATCTTAAAGGCAGCAAACAGAATTTGGCTGGAGATGTGCAATTGTACTGGTCAGCCAGCAGTAGCTGAATAAAAGAAAGGTCTGTATGTCCTGGGAAGTCCACCAAACAAATTGCTCCTAATATCTCTGGAGAAGAGGCAGGATAGAAAAACATGCTCAGGGATCCCAGCGTGTCCGACCCATAAGGACGCAACTGGTCCCTGTAAGGGACTTTTCTGAATTTCCCTTCTGAGCCGCAGTAAGCAAAACATCACAGTGGTGTTTCCTGTCCTGACGTGAAATTCCCTTTTTTTTTTTTAAGTGTTAAAGCTGTTTTAAGGGTGGTTGGGCTCCTTGTTGCCTTTTAACTGAAAGCGAGTGATAGAAATGAGGCGAATAAAATAAAACCGCAGGTTTCTGCAGCTTTATTGTAGCTGATGCCAGCTGCGTGCAATTTCAGAACAGACTTTGGAGAATTTTGCTGATCCAACAACAAAACAGAAACAGACAAACAGAAAACAGGAAAAAAGTGCTTGAAGGGAAAGAAAATAATGCGGCAAAGAATAAAACGCTAACGCCGTGTGGGAGATCTTGAGAGGGCTGGTTCTGCAGTTTCCCCAACGTGATTTCTCTCCCCTGCGCTGGGAAAGACGGGCAGGGCCGGAGGTGGGCCTGGGGAGGTCTTAAGCTACGGGAGGCTGCAGAGGCTCTCTTTGGGAACGGCTAGCAGAAAACGAAGCTGACCGTTCGTGGGTGTCCCAAGGTGCGGTCAATAAAGTCAGGAGGGAGGCTGCAGCAGTAAGATTAAACCTCTGCAGAAGACCACCGTGGGAAAGGAAGAGAGAACCAGCCCCCATCAAGCTATGTTTCAATATAAATGTGACCACATGGGGGCAGGATCAGAAAAAGATCCCATTATGGAAGGAAAAACAGGGGTTGTGTGAATTATTGCCTGGAAGATCCGGAGAGAGATGGAAATTACATCCTTCATCTTGGAAGTCAGAGTCTTAACCAGTGTTTTTCAAACTTGGCGACTTTAAGATATGTGGACTTCAACTCCCAGAATTCCCCAGCCAGCTGGGAGTTGAAGTCCACATATCTTAAAGTCGCCAAGTTTGAAAAACACTGATCTTAACAGTCAAGAAGTCTTCAGTTCACTCTCTTTTCTTTGATCACAGGAAAAAACCTGACTTGGCGGTCTTAGGTAAGTTGTTCTCACTTAATCTGTTTTCCTCCTGCGTTTTGGGGATAACAGGACTGACCTATCTTACATGACTTTTGTATGTCAGGATCGCAAAAGTTCTCTCCAAAATGCAATGTAAATGTTGTGACGAAGAAGCAGAATATATTTCTGCCAGGGTTAATTCCCTTTTCCCCAATAGTTATTTTAATGTGGATATTTCTATTTTTATTGTTTCGGATTTTAATGGCAAGCCTCCCACTTGCCCTCTGGGGAGATGGGTAGCATATACATTTAATAATAAATAAATAATTTTTTTAAAAAAGTAGGCTTAGATTCAGTTTGGACATCTCTGGTCCTGCAGGGCTGGCTGGCAGCATCTTATGACTTTAAGGCCCATTTTTGCCCAAGTCTCCTACCATGATGAACTGAACCACAACTTCCGGAGCTGACACGACATGTTCAGCTATAATTTAAACTAATATACAAGCTAGTTTTAGTCTAAGGTAGAGGGGTTCATTAAACTGGGTTGGCTAGCTTGTGAATCAGGGTTTTGTGGGAACACAGCTATGCACCACTTGAAAAGTAATACTTTAGGTTTCTATAGCATGTTGGGATGTTCAATATGCTCAACTTCCTTTTTTTTTCTTGTAATTTCTAGTAAGAACCTTATCAGGTAGGTGGGGTGGGGTCAACATTACTGCCCCCCCCCCCCGTTGCAGACTGGACCTACGAGTTTGCAGGGCAAGCAAGATTGATTTATAGCTTTTAATTTCACACTATGCATGTAAAGCTCCCGTATGGTCAGTGGGATATACTCCCAGGTAAGTGTCTTTAGGACTAAACCTGGAACCTTTTTTGTTACCAGAGCTACCCCAATTCATTTAGGAGACGCAGGGATCACATTCTGTTAGATCCCTGTAAAGTGTGTGTGAGAAGTGCACAAGCCCACAATGCTTGCTTGCAATTGGTCCTCACAACTGCCCTTTCTGCTTTTAGCACTGGGGAGCTGGGAAGGGCGAAAGCGAGGGTCAGCATCCCGTGCTTGCCTCTCCCCATTCCTCACCGCAGATCCTCAGAGAAGACCAAAGGTTTGGTTTTGGAACTTGTCCTCCTCAACCTCTTGACTGCCCTCCTCTACTTAACAGATGGCCAGAGGAGACTGGCATGGAACTGGGCACCTGCTTATGAGAAATCTTTATCAGTCCTAATAAGTGGCAGAACAAGTCACACCTCCCAGACCAGATCTCTTGGTACTGCATTATTTTCTACAATGAGTGTTGTCCTTCACCTTTTTATAGCACTTGGAGCAATCTTCTCCAAAGCCAGGCTACTAGACCCAACCCTCGCCACACAGAGGTCGAAGTCCCGCCACACCTAAGGCTGCGTGATGAAGGCTTTGATGATAATGTTGTGACGTCTGTGGCACCACTTGGCTCCTTGCCCCCTCCCTGGAAGCTCATGGGTCTGTGTGCGTGCGCATGCTGAGAAACCCCTCCAACGGTAAATGGACAACCTTGCGGGCTGCAGAAGTGGAGCTGAAGTTCCCAGTATTACAACAATACAGTAATATGGCAGATTTCAAGGCAAATCTGCCCTTTTCTCTTTGCTTGGGAAAAGACCAAGGCACGAAGCACCTACTGTATAGTAAGTTTGCTATGGGATGGATTCGGTATTGTGCAAATAGCCAGTAGATGGAGAACTGTTCTGGCAGGATCCTCTCATTACTGCACCCTCCGTGTTTCAGTCTCCTCCATCTGTGCTGGTCTGAAAATTTGGGAAACTCCAAGCTGGAAAAATATTAAACTAGCATATAAAATAGGGGTGATTTACCTGGTAGTCTCCAGATGTTTTGGGATACATCTCCCACGATCTGCCATTTACTAGAGTGGCTGCAGGTCACTGGGAATGGAAGCCTCAAACATCTGCATGGTAGCGGTTGCCTACCCTCAAACTCTATCTACAGTGGAGAGCAATGGATTGGGGCAGAGGCTGTAGCAACAGCTTCCAAGACTGAGGTCGTTTCTGCATTTGTGATTATAACGTCTACAAGAGTCATCCAACCGTTGTGCCAAAATAACATTAATCTGGACAGACTTCCTCTCACTTCAGCAATGGCTGGGTGACGCTACGAAGATACTTTAAGTCACTACGGCAGAACTTTCTGCAGAAAGATGCTCTGAGTCACTTGGTCAACTGTAGCAAAACTCCTGGGGAACGGAGGTGGTCTGTATGTACTGCTTCTTTGTGACTGATATTTTTAGCTTCTAATCAGGTGCTCGTGGCTGAACAGAACAGACATCTGAGAAAACTGTGTGGTGTTAAAAATGGCAACGTCTCTCTCAAGAGAGTAAATGGCTTCACAGTAAGAGACAAAAGGTGGAGAAAGGAGGAGAGGCTGAGGGGAGACTTGACCAGAGTAAGGAGGAGGAAGATCGTCAAACAAGGGAGGAGGCCGACAGGATGCTCTGGTGGCCCCACTGCTGGCCATTCTTGGGAACAGGCTGTAATGTTAGACTAGGAACTTGGGCGCATCCCTTGAAGGAACATCAGTCCAGCAGAAGAACTTGAGCTGAAGATCTTTTAGTATAGAAATATGGGCAGTCCCACTGTTTCTGGCATTGATGCCAAGGGTGTGGTCCAGCACCCAGAAACAAGCATCTGTTTCCAGAGTTCCTTTGGAAAGATTGGGAGAGAGAGGTCTATATCCACCCACACGGTAGCTGTAGAGCAGAAGACTTACCCCCATGGCAGCGAAGACTATGGCGAAGTTATCCTCATGGTAATCCACTACATCTTTTGATTTCTTCACCAGCCCAGCCTGCCTGCAGATCTGAGCTGCGATCTGAGAGGGAGAGAAAAGAAAGACGGTGGGAAGCTGTGGGAGATGGAAACAGCAGGCGTCAGGCAGTCAAGGAGGGATCTCTCCAGGCCAGGTTTAGTTCACTGCAGCTCTGTGTTATCCGGAAATTGGCAGCATTCTAGTCCAGGGGTCTGCGAGAGTTCCTGATTGCACACCTTTATCAGTTAAAAAAAAAAATTGAGCATCCAACCCCATATAGGCATGAATAATTGATCGATTACATTCATGTACTACCATACTAATATATCATGTACATTATTATACATAACCCCCAAAAGAAATTTTAAGAGGAAGATAAAATAGGTAAATATACATTGACATTCTAATATTTTCTTCCTGCAACCCAAAAGATTGCCTTGTGCACCCCATGTTGGAGACTACTGTCCTAAGGTACTAGATCTGGGCTGCAAAAGTCCAGCAACCGCTAGATGGCACCAAAGAGTTGTTTTTTGGAATGTCTTTGCTGTCATTTATGGCTACCCAAAAGTTTCATAGCAGTCTAGAGTATCCTGGAAAAACAGAATCCCTGAGTCCATTTTTCCTCACTCCTCAGTAGTAAGCAAGGATGGCTTGACTGACTGATTGACTGGTTTGGGTTATAGGCCACTCCAGTTGCTGACAACTCTGACCAGCTCTGGAGAATGAGAGAGAAGAAAGGAGGGTTTTTAATATTTGCATTTATTACCATACATGAATATGTAAAAACCATGCAGATTGTGAATTTGGTAGAATTGAGAGACTCCAAAACGTTCCAGCAGAGATGCCGGTTCATATGCTCTGAAACCGAACCCTCCTCCCTTTTTCTACAGGTGTACAATGCTGGTTTCAACAAGTGTTAAAAGGTATACAAATATAGATCAGGAAAAGTAATCACTTACATGGCTACTTTGGAAGATCTATCTATCATCTATCTCTATATCTATCACTTACCTATATCTTCTATATCTATCTATCTATCTATCTATCTATCTATCTATCTATCTATCTATCTATCTATCTCAAATATCTACCTAGGGAATACCTATCATGCTATTCCTGTTTGGGATCAACAACGTTTACAACTTGTGGTCCATGTGAACGTCTTCTGAAACCTTCCATGTCATGCACCCTGTTCCTGTCCCCAAGATGCCTCCTGGGTGAATCTACTTGATATTTCAGGTTCATCAAAGGGCAGGAATGATCTAGCAATCCAGGCTACCTGGCCCAGCATTCAGCTCAACTGAGGTTTCAGGCCCGGCCTCCGCTTCTGGTCTCATCAGCTTTGACAACTTTACTACGTTCGATGTGCATTCAGAAGACTTGGGGCCATTCAACTCCTATCTCTGCAAGATATCTCTGCAGTCTACAGTATCCTGGAAAAACAGGATTCCTGTGCCTGCTGCGGTGAACTCTGGTGACTTCATGGATGCTTCTATTGTAGCTTTCTTGGTGACAATTTAGTGAGAGTTTGCCATAGCTTTCTTTGGGGATTTTTTTAGAATTTCCCAGTCTATTTACAGTCCTGGAGGAGCTTCTTGAAACTGAAGAGAGCTTTTCACTAGCAGACCGTGATGTTCAGATGGCCCAGCTCCCGTCTTCTGAGAAAGAAACTCCTCAGACGGCTGCTGACTTTGGACCATAAGGCAAGGAAATAGTGACCCTGGATGAGCAGCACAGCTCCCAAGCCCTGGCAGATGTCCCTGTGGGGCAGCTTCCACGTGTGGGTTCCATTTCTTCTGAATACCTCCTGCGCCTCCACTTTTCCAGGGGTCTCCACTCTGGTGTGTGACTTTTGCATTCAGAAAGAATGCAGAAGTCTGTAACAAGAGTTCTCCTGCTCCAGACAGATGGAGCAAAACCTGATGGGGCTTGTGAGGGGCATACCTCGTTGTGGGGGAGACCAGCCGCTGAGAAGATCGGAATCTTTTGACCTCTGGCAATGCTGTTCATGACATCGATGGGGGAAAGCCCCGTCTGGATCATCTCTTCCGGGTAGATGCGTCCTTGAGGATTGATGGGCTGTCCTGGAAGGGAGGGAGGACCATGTGATCACTTGAGGTAGGTGGTTGTGGGAAAGGAAGGAGATTGGACCTAAACCCCACTTGGGGAGTCAGAAGTGCAAAGAAAAGGAAGGGCATTGTCCATTTCAGACACTCCTCCAGGCCAGCTGCCCCAGACTGGTGCCCTCCAGATGTGTTGGACTACAACCCTTATTGCTATGCCAATGCGTGGAAGGTCTGCTGCTGCTGGAGAAGAAATAACGTAAAACTCATCATGCCCAGGACAGCTGGGGGACTGGGGGTCATTCTTGCCAGGGAAGCCCAACTCCTAGCCCTACCACTTCTTGCGGGGGGCGGGGAGTGTTCCTCTGAAAGAGGGAGCGTTCCTCCATGCAGGCCAGGAGCACTGCCAGGTGCGGTCAGAAAGTCAAGATGGCAGCCGAGATGGTGCAATCAGCGTTTTTATGTGCATCGTGGCACACCATAGAAACCAGGCAGGGCTTGGACCGCACCGTCATGGGTGCACCCTGCAGACACCCCCGGTGCAGGGGCATTTCCTGAGTTGGCACAGTCCAAACCCCGCTTGAGTGCAAAGCATGAGCCGCTGGCAAGAAGCTCAGGAACTGTCCTCAGCACTGGCCCAAACTCCCCTCTTCCTGCCATGCCCTCCCATTAAAGGAAGGGCAAAGAATCGCGTGCTTTTTACAGTGTGCACAGGAGAGGAGGCGGAAGACGTCGCTCTCTCTCAAAACACCCGCCCAGACTTTGGGCAGGGCAGCGGAACAGCGCCTGGCGCGCTCACAGTTATCCCGGGGGCAGTGGGAGAGCCTGGCTTCTGGAGGACTGAAACACAATTTGGCCTTTCAGAGGGCTGTCCTCTGGCCCACCCCTGACCCTACCTTTGGGTCACGTTCTTCTCAGAAGCTCTTGCCCAACCCAAGGACCCGAAGCAGGATGTTCAATGTTTTTTAAAATCAGGACCAACAAGTCTTTCTTTTTAGGGTAGGGTCCCTCACTCCACCTTCTCCAACGCTGTGTTGCAAAACAGAACAGCAGCCTTTAACTTGCGGCTGTTGGACACGAGAACGCTTCCCGGCGGCGCCCTCCTCTCCTTTCAGTTTAATGTCTGAAACGTGCTCAGCAATTGGTCAACTCCCCCACTCTGCCATTGGTTTTCCCCACAAAGTGCACTGCCTGCCAAGATTCACAGCGCCCGTGTGCCCTGTGCCATCCTCCCCCTGCCACCAGCGCAACTCCACCCAAGGGCCTCTGCCGGGCAGGCCTCACCGTTAATGTCCAAGAAGTCCTCGGCCATCACGACGGGGCCTCTGTCGATCGGCTTCGCCGAACCGTTGAAGACTCGGCCTGCAAAGAGAAGTGACTCTGGGGAGGGGTGCCCCAGGGACCTGGGTGAAGGTTGGGGGGCAGAGGGGAGGGAGGGTCAGCTGTGAGAGTTGGAGAGCCCCGTGCACTTGGGGGACCTGAACCAACGGATGGAGGATGCCCAGCGGATGGAGGATACTGCTCGCGATGGCAAGAAAATTCAGGCACGGGCCTTGAGTCTGAGTCCTCCCGTTTGGAAACGTTTCCCTGCTGGTTTACCATCACTCCTCTTCTGCCAGCCCTTCCTTCGTTTCATACTTACCAGCAGCCGCACCCGTGTCCCTGTCTCCCTCTTCCTTCAAGCTGCCCTGACCCATTTCCTTCCTCCTCCTTTCATTTCCATCCTGCTTCCGGGACCCTTAAGTCACTCAGAGCAAGCAGCACCCCAGCGTCCCTCATATCAGCATTTGTGTGCAGAAATGTACAGAAATGGCCAAATCAAGGAGCAGAGCACTAGGTGGCAGCAAAGGGATACCGAAAACCCCCGTTGTTTGCTGCCACCTCCTGGCCACCCGAAGCTTTGCAGCCCAGTAATTCCACCCGGGGGAAGACGTGGTTTCATCATGTAACATAAAATGTGCACTTGCACCAAGGCACCTTTCTGAGCAGAGTTCCCCTTGCTATATCCGCTTTAGTATGTGTTTTTGGAGCTCTGAATTAGGGAATAGAGCACAATTCATTGTAGGAGGAGAGGTGTGTTAGTCTATGGCGGCAGAAATAAGGCGTTGGGGAGCATCTCTCCCAGCTAGCCCATTTTATTAAAAAGCATCAGCTTTTGTGAGCTATGGCTCACTTCATCAGATGCAATGGAGTGGCTGCAGTGATGTAGGATATAAATTGGGGTGAGACGGGGGGAGGGAGGGAAAGGCAGAGGAGTTATGCAGATGCTCTGGGATGTCTGCAGCTGCTCTTGGGGGGCCCCAATGGATGAAAACTGAATCCTCGCAACCAGGAGAAGGACGTTGCCACCGCTGATTTCCAGCTGAATGAAATGGCAACCTTGGCTGAGCTTAAAAGTGGGTCAGATCTAATTAAGTATCTGGATAGGAAACCACCTGAATATCCCAGGGTACAAAATGAAGAGCCAGTTTGGTCTAGAGCAGGGTTTCTCAACCTTGGCCACTTTAAGACGTGTGGACTTCAACTCCCAGAATTTCCCAGCCAGCCTTGCTGGCTGGGGAATTCTGGGAGTTGAAGTCCACACGTCTTAAACTGGCCAAGGTTGAGAAACCCTGCTCTAGAGGTTAAGGCGCCAGGCTAGAAATCAGGAGACGGTGAGTTCTAGTCCTGCTTTAGACACAAAGCCAGCTGGGGGACCTTGGGCCAGCCCCCCTCTCTCAGCCCCAGGAAGGAGGCGGGCAGGGCGAACCCCTTCCAAACATCTTGCCAAGAAAACTGCAGGGACTTGTCCAGGCAGTCTCCAGGAGTCAAAAACTGACTCAAAGGCACACACACAAACCCAGAAACACCCCCCCAAAGGAGGCCAACCCCTCCTGTGCCGTTCTCAAGAACACTCTTGAGAAATGGACGCCCCCATGAAGTCCCCAGGAACCCAGCCTGACTCTCTGTGGACTTCATTGTTCTCCCTGCTTTTTCGCTGAAGAGCCAAGACCAATTCTAAATTGCCCTTGGAAATTGCCCACTGGGCTGCAACCCTCACTGGGCTGGCTGACTAGAGCAAAGACAGCCAACCTTTTTCAGGCTGAGGGCCACGCTCCCTCAAGTTGGATGGCCAGAATATGAAATAAGGGGTGGCCAGGACAAGCACTCAGCTGGAGGCATGCCACGTTTAGTCATGGGCACAGATAGGGTTACTCTCCCTGCAACTGCTTCTCTCCTCTCTCGCCTTAAAAGTTGGCAGCACTTTTGGGAAGGCATTGTTGCCACGGCTTTCTTGGGAAAGGCATTTGCAGCCCTAGGGGTGCCCTGGAAGAATGAAGCAGGGCTCTTCTGGCACGTCTTGGGTGAAGACAGGCTCTTCCTTTGGAAAGCCCCTTAATGCATTGTTTCTTATATCCATCCTTGAACAAATTGCTCTCCAACCCCTTGGCCGGATAATACAGACCACTGGTGCATTGTGTCATTCTTGGTGGGTCCAGATCGTGGTAGGGTTCCAGTTAGTAAGTCATAATTCAGGGGTATCCACAGGGTATGGTCCAAATGGCAGCCACAATGGTGCAACTGAAGCTCTACCCATTTTTTATGTGTGTTGCAGGACATTTTTGACCATAACCTACAGACCCTCCTGGACCTTACTTTGTTTTCACCCCACCTGAACAGGTGGCCAATGTCTTTCCTTTCCCAACTCAAGGAGTATCTTGCATGAAGTCCTTTTGCACTTCAAGCCCCCCAGCAGGAGAAGCAGAGTGCAGCTGATACCACGGAGCATCACGCCAGGGGAGCCCCACGGAGGGACTGTCATGCAGATCCTGCACAAGGACGGTCTGGCCCAGATGAGCAAAGCCATCAAGAAGAGCATCCAGACGGCACGTTTCACCAATACCCCAAAGGGGAAAAGAGGCTGTGTCACCTCTTGAAGGCGAGACCGACTCTTTCTCCAATGGCGCTCCTTCTGTCATCACTCATCAGGAGATCTCTCCTGGAAAAGAGCAGTGCTTGGACGATGTTGGGTCACATTACCATCAAAATAAGCCAGAGGGCCTTAGATTTTCTTCCCCATCCTCAGGTTCCTGCTGCCTTTGACCTGGAGGTCCCTAGATGCAAACACCAGGTAGCTCTCTCTCCTTCCCCCAATGACGCACCTGAAGACAGGATCCCATGGGCCAAGATAGCCTGCTCAAGAGCTACTCCCCTTGTTCATTTCCATGGGACTTTTTCCCCTTGGGTTGAGCCCAAGGCTCTCATCTCCCTGCCTCCAGGCTCCCTGCTGGCCTCAGTGAGCGAGACCAGCTTGGCCAGCCTGGAACTTTTCTAGCTTTTTTCCCCAAAAGACATCTCTGGTGGCTTCCTTCTCCCTTTGGCAGCCGGGCCCTTTGCTGTCATTTTGTAACTGGAGCAATTGTTCATCATGACTCATCCGTTGCCTACCCAAAGGGGTCTTACTTACCCAGCATATCCTCAGACACGGGTGTACGGAGAATGTCCCCGGTGAACTCGCAGGATGTCTTGTGTGCGTCAATCCCAGAAGTCCCTTCAAACACCTGCAGGGAGAAGGCCACAGGCCAAGGACCCAATTACTGGCAATTAGGGAGGGTTGGCAGCAAAAAGGCTCAGAAGGGATGGAAGTGGGGAAGGGGCTTTGCTGGGAGTGGGCTGCTCCCTGGAACCCCCCCCCCGGGTTGCATCAGAACCATTCTCCAGGATTGTGGGGGTGGGTCAGCACTTCCCGAGCCCACCAGAGCAGAGGGATGGCTCAGAAAGCGACTTTGGTCCCAGATGGACTGAGGGCAACTTGGGCTTCCTTCAGCCCCCTGAGGTTAGCCACATTTGAGGGTGGGCTCAGAAGCCTGAAGCCAGCCTCCCAACCTCCTGGAAGGCCATGTTTTTGTGGGGGTGGGGTGTCAGTGTGGGAATGGATGCTGGAGACTTTCCAGAGTTGGGACATTCCATCCCCACTCCTAGAACCATCCCCAAACCCAGATGCTGAGCCAAAACTGCTTTGACCATATTCAAGGTCAAATTTCTGGGGTGCTATCTCAGGGTGCCAAGAGCTGCCACGAAGTTCTGGAGCCACCCTTACCCACAGGCTGCTGACAGTCTGGATTTGCTTTCTCTGGAACCTCTTCCTGCCCAGGGACCCCCCCCCCCCCCCATGCCGCTCATTCAGAATCCTATTGACCCCCTTGGAATTCCCTGGCCTGCAGGCTTCAGCTTGAATTCAGCCTGCGTGGCCCCTTGCAAGACAATCTTCACACCTCCGCCAGCTGTGGCACTGAGTGGGCAGAGAGCGATCTCTCCCCACCTCATGTCCAGCCCAGCTCAGTGCAGATCAGGCTGCCTCTAAGCTCCTTCTGTCCAAAGGTGTGGGGTGGGAGGATTGCTCAGGCTGGCTCCCTAATGGGATTAGAAGGGCACCACAAAGGTCTCCACACTGGAGGAGCGAAGGTTGGCAGCTTGCCTGCTGAGGGTCCAAGCAGGTCAACTATGCAGCTGCCTTGAATCCACGACATTGGTAAACAGCGGGGCAAAGGGGGCAACCCCAGTGTCCACATTTGGACCTTTGGATGGGCTTCAAAAGGTCAGAGATTTTTCAAAGATCAGTTCCCGAGCAGGAAGTGCCTATGCTCCCCCAGCACTCCCTCCGCGGATAGACTGGCTTGCTCGTTTTCTCCTCGCCCAGCAGTTTGGAAAAGATTGTCTATGAAATGTTGCAAACGGCTCTATCGTCTGAAGACGGCAGCAACTACTTAGATTTTTCTGTATCACTTTATCGCCTTCCACAGGTCTGGATTTCTGCAACCTGGATTCGGTTGCCCACTTTTCTGCACCAGCTCACCCATTGTGCCCAGGGCCAAGGGATGGGTGATGTTCAGGCAGCCCCAAATGAAAATGGGCTGCTGCAAAGTCATGTCACATTCATAAATGTTCTGACTTCAGGCAGGGAGGAAGGCGAGTCACATGTGCGAGCAAAACAGTGTAGTTGCTAAGACTGGCCAGTTTGGCTGGAACCAAATTCCACACCAGATGCACAAGCTAAGGAATAATAATAATAATAATAATAATAATAATAATAATAATAATAATAATGTAGACAGCAGAAGAGAAGAGAAAGAACTGGAGAAAATCACAATACGCAAAGACCTGCAAATAGAAGTAGAATGACTGTGGCAAGAGAAAGCAAAGATAGTACCAATAGTTATAGGCGCCTTGGGTGCAATCCCAAAACACCTGGAGGACCTCTTGAACACCATCGGCATTGACAAAACCACCCCCAGTCCATTGCAAAAGGCAGCTTGACCTGGAACAGCTTCCATCCTGCGATGATACCTTTACCACCATCAAACAACCACATCTGCCACTCCCAGGTCCTTGGGAAGGACTTGATAGGGGGATAAAAATGCCAAATCCAGTCTAAACACCTGGCTGACTGTGCAACCAACCATAAAACATCTGGCTGACTGTGCAACCAATCGTGATAATTTATACACTGCCCAACTCCTAGTGACTCTGGGAAATTAATGGCAGCACTCCAGTGGGCTTAACAGTGAGGTGCATGAATATTTAACAGATGACGTTACGGTCTCCATGTAGCTCCGCGCCTCCTTCCAAATTTCTACAGGTCAAGGGGCTTCTAGAACTCAGAATACAAACAAGCATCGTGGAAGTGAGAGAAGAAGAGCTCTAGGTGGCCCCAGAAACGGAGGGGCTCGAGGATCATAAGCCTATTTCCACAAGGCTGCTCTTCTCATTTCGGTGCCTGGTGCCAGCCTGAATGCCGGGTGTCCGCAAGGTATGTCCAAAGGTCGAGAGGGCAGCTGCAACAGTGGGATCAAAGTTCTGCCCATTTTTTATGTGTGTGGTGTTTGCAGTGCCATCTTGACCTTTTTGACCATGCCCTGCGGACACCCTGCTTGAGTGGGAAGTACGGAACAGACCAGACAAGGATAGTAGCTGCTTTGCAAAATCCTCTTTCATGATCTAGCTGTCTAAAGACAATCCTTTCCCTTTTATATCTTCCCTGAAATGTTGGCCCTGTTTCCAGAGGAGGCCACATCTCAGCTTGAGTCTAAGCCCAGTATCTTTGTCCCTGGGACCCAGTTTACGCGTAGGGCAACGGGACCACCAGTCAAGAGCCTTGTGCTGAATCTCACTGGCTCTATAAAGCTGCCAGCTGACTTGTTGGCATCCAGGACACAAAAGGTTAACTGGTCTCCTTGGAAGAGGCACCCTTCTTCAACCCAATACCCTCTCCGTGCCCTGGGCTATTATTCCCATCATCCTCAGCCCGCGCGGCCACTGGCTTTTCCTGCACAGCTGGGGAATGAGAGACAGGAGGACAGAGCTGTGTCTTCCCCACATCCCACGACCTTTGGGGACCCAGCAGGCGACCTTCCTTGGCGGATGGAGTTGAAGGAAGCCTCCGCTGCAGCTCTCTTCTGTTTGGGCTTCTTGCCCGTCTTCTCCAGAGCCTTGGGGGAGGTTCCTGGAGCCCAGGGAAGATTCAGAAAGATGCCCTGCGATCCGCAGGAAAGCCCAGCTCATGTTTTTAGCAGGTGAGTCTGCAAGGCTGGGAACAGCCTGATGATATCAGGGAACAATCTGGGGATTTATTTCATTTTCCTCCAGGGAAGATCCTCAGAAGAGTGTGAGCATTATTATTATTATAGAACGTCACACTCCCAGAGAGTGAACCCTCGTGCAAACAGAGAAGCCTCATGCACCTTTCCCAGCCCACAGCACGGCGATCAGAGCTGCTGCACACAATTTTTCAAGTCAGCATTGAAATACCCAAAAATTTCAATATCTGAAGACATGACCTTTTGCAACCCCTTCCTGAATGATTCAAAACTTGGGATCCCACTTCTGGGCTCCTGAACAGCATTCCCACTCTGGGTCAGCAATGCACATTGGGTGGGCCCACCTTGCAGGGTTGTTTGGAGGATAAGCCCAGCTGAACTGGCCAGGCACCCAGGGCCGATGGCATCCTCTTGCCACAATGTTCCGACGTGAGCGTGCAGAGCCAGCTCCAGTCCCCTGCGGAGCCTGATTTGAGGTGTTTACGATTCACTGGATTTGGACCACGACCCCTTCAGATCGGTGGAGTGCCCGAGGTGCCCCTTCTGCTCACCTGGACGATGGCTTTTGAACCGGCCACCTCTAGCACCTGCCCGCTCCGCTGGGTGCCATTTGGGAGGGTGAAGTTGACGATCTCCGCATACTGGGCGAACTGCAAGGGCAGACAGAACAGCGAGATCATGCCCACCCTCGCCACCCTCATCTGCTCAACCCTGGCAAAGGTTCCCCCAAGTTTGGGATGGGCACGCGATCGCGTCATGCAGCCGCTTGGCCAAAGCAAAGCAGATCTGTGCCATCCCGCTCGGTGGCAGAGCACTGGCAGCCCAGCTACGTTCCTCTGGACTCCACAGTGGAAGGGAGGCAATAGAGGCACCTGTGCAACGGAAGAAAGATCCTAAATCTACCTCACTGGTGAAAAGTACTTAAAAGCCAGGTGCGGAAGGGGCTGAACCTTGCGTGCCTTTTGCTGGCGTTCTGGACACAGGTGCACCTGCGTGCAGCAGGTTCTGCAAGGTACGGTCAAAAAGTCAAGATGGCAGCCAGGTGGTCCAGTCAGAGCTCTGTCCATTTTTATGCCTGTTATGTTGGCTTTGCCATCTTGACTTTGTTGACCACACCCTGCAGACTCCCTGCCTGGGCGTCACTCTTCAGGCGTCAACAATCAGTGAATATTTTGTTGCCATAAATGGAGGTCACTTCTTCCTTTCTCTCGCATTCTGCATTTAATTGCTCATTCTCCTGATCTCACTGAGACGCTTTTCTTCACAGTTCTTCGCTGCCCGGTGCAATTCCGTGCAATCTAGCCCCTTAGATTACATGGATTATCTAATCATCCACGTGCCCAAATCCATCCTCGGTGACCTTCGAGAGCCTTCCTCCAGCCGACCCCCGGCTCGCGTCACGAACCAACCTGGTGAGCACCAGCTAAGAAGCTCCCTGGGTGACTTTGGACGAATCGCTACCTCTAAGCGTGGGAGGAATAGCGGGGTCTGTTTGAATTCTTTTGGGGGGATGGGGGGATTTAAATGTCATAACTGATAACGAACAGCAGGAGTTCCTGCTGTGACAATGGTGCCCAATCCTTGCTCTTTGTCTCTGGAATCTGCTCCTCAGAGGTAGACTGCCTCTACAGGTGGAGGCTTTACCTGTTGCTCAGAATCTACCCGTTCCTGAATTTTGCCTGGAATCCTCCTCGCAAACTTGTCTCCCTTCTGCTGAGCCTGTACTTTGGATTTCAGGCCTTTCCACCAAGTGGGGTAAAAGGCGTCTGTGGTCCAGCACCGTATCCCTCTGGTTAACCCTGCCGGTGGGAGGCGTCCGAAGGAGAGCCCGCTAGACGCAGCTCCTGGTACCCGGAGTGTAACTTCGCTAGTCTGGGAGGAGAAGACCTGCCTGGATGGGGCAATGCCTGTGCTCATCTGATGGCCACCAATCCCACTTGGCGATCGGCCAACCTGGACACTTTGGGGCACCATTGATACAAATTAGGAGCTGTTCTCCATCCCACCCCCTTTGAGCCTAAACTGACTTATTTTGGACTTCCTTGAACAGGAGTAATTTCCTTGACTGCATCCGCCCCGCTCCGTTTTGCTATCATCCTGCCTTCCTGAATGGCTAAAGAAACTCCCTGTTGAAGGCCGCATCCCACTCAGTTCCCAACATGGGATAAAAAGTGAAGTGAAGTGAAGTGAAGTGAAGTGAAGTGAAGTGAAGTGAAGTGAAGTGAGCGTAACCATCAGGTGCCCTTTTGGGAGCCATCTGACTCTTGGGAACAAATGCCAACCAGGTGGAGCCACCCTGATCTGATCCAGTCACGCGGCTGTTTGGATTTTACGTAATTGGGATGGTCTTTTTAAATGACTGAGGATCTTAAACGGGGTTCTTTAAGCTAAGGGCTAATTTTTGGGTTGAGAGGAGCCACAAACCCTTTTGTCCCCCCAGGTCCACTTGCGATAACTTAGAAGCACAAAATAGCCCTCTGCATGGGCTCAAATACCCCTTCTTAATTATTACAGGAACTGATTAGGAGAAGCCTCCATTTTTTTATTACTATGTTTGCCTCTGGATATTTTGTGCTTTCAGGGTGGTGTTTAATGCCTTTTTTAAAATCTGAATTCAACCCCTTGCTTTAGGAAGAACCTTGAGCTTAGAGACCTGCCCAAAAAAGGTTGGAGGCTTGGACGTACGTCTGATTTTCCCTCTGTCCATGCCCCCAAATTAAGATATATCTTCAATCTATCATCTATCTATCTATCATCTATCTATCTATCTATCTATCTATCTATCTATCTATCTATCATCTCCACCCACCCGTCCATACCATAGCCAAAATACTCCTTCTCAACTGGGAACTGGAAGTGAATTGAGCGTCGCTGCATTTGATGTGGAATACAGTAAACGAGTTCCTGCCTGCACTGATCAAAGATGGTTCCTTGCAGTGGGGCAAAATTATCACAGGAGTAGGCACTAGTTAGATTGACCTTCATATAATTTACTCAGAAATCAGGTTTTATTTTCATTGAACTGGAAACCAACATTAAAAAGGGCAGCCCTTCAGCTACCTCACCGATTCGTCAACTGGTGGATCGATGTCCTGTTGCTTAGGGTTAGGGTCAGGGTTAGGGTTAGGGTTTTAGGGTTAGTTTCTGGCACTGTATCTTTCATTCTGAACAAATTGGGGGGCAAATCACACCTGAGGTTAGGTTTTGGACTCTCTAGAAAGCTGCTCGGACTCCAGATCAACGTGATTCTCAAGTGCATGTACTGGACTCCACCACAACCTCCTTGCTTTTCCCCATCTTTTGCTCCCATGTAAGCTTTGCCAAACGACCAAGAAACGGATCCGCTCTTCTGTCTGAGAAGGCTTAACAGTGGACCCTCGCTGGCCGCTAGAGGCCGCTCCATCTCCTGCCGCCTGATCACCAACCGTCTGCCTTGGGCATTGAGGGCGTCTCCTGACCCAAGGGCTGATTATGTGCCAACAAGTCGTTTTCGACTCCTGGCAACCAGACGGGTGATGGATAGATAGACTTTCTCCATTTGCTCCTTCCAAGTGGGTTAACTCCTGGGGGAGCGGGGAAACAAGGATCAATTCCTCCCCATAGCTGCAGTGGGGCAGAAATGGGTGAGTGAAGGCAGCTGCAGGGAAGAAGGGGTTAACCTTGTCAAGTTGCAGGACCGATAGGCTGTGGGCCTGTAAGCATCTTCCCTGTCGCTGCATCCCAGGCCACTCCTTTGCATGTGCAATCTGGCGGCCAGGCTGTTTTTGGACACGGGTTCGGTTCCCTTTCAAAAAAGCACTAGACCCCCGTTCAGACATAGCCCACCGGACAGACTGCAGGCGTGGAGGAGGGGCTGCAAGAGGACCAGGGTTTCTCCTTCTGCTCTACTCCTGTTGGGCTAACAGGCACGGGGGTGGGTGGGGGTGGAGCGATCAGTGAGTGAGCCCCCTCCTCAGCGCTCAGGGGACGGGCAACGCTAGCACTGAGCGGCTATGGCCGGCTGTACATCAGGTAGTTGTGGAACAGGCCAAAGGGCAGAGCCCGAGTAACCATAAAAATCCGGGAGACGCAACATTCTTTATCTGCGGAAGCCGTGGGAGCCCTAGTGTGCGTCCCGTGCTAACAGAACCTGTAACACGCCGCTAGCAGAACCCAGATCACATTCCGGGTTTAAATCCATCTCCCCAGAGAGTATTACTCCTGTTGTTTCTTTTTTTTAAAAAAGGTCTAGTGCTGGTTCAAAAGACCACAAAATCCAGAGAGAGAGAGGGAGACCCTGTAATGCTCCTCTGCTGTTTTCCGAGGCACGTCTCCCACACGGTAGGAGCAGATGCTTCTGCTGAAGCCAGATGCAGCCTTTCTGCAGCTTAGGCCAAAGAGGCCACAGAGGACAGTGCCCAGTGACCGGATCAGAGGGCCGTCCCTGCGGAGCCTGAAACGGCCAAGAGGAGCAGTGCAGATCCCGGCCCTTGACCACGTCGGCCACCAATGGTCAGTGAAGCATGCTAGATCATGCCCACGGCAAAAACATGTTCGGATGAGAGAGGCGGCCTGAGTCTAAAACTGGAAAACCTAAAGACCGTGTTCAGCTGCTTCCGCGTAGGCGGGGGATGACATGGAGCAAATGTCCCAAGCGCGCGCCCTTTGCGTGGTGAGGATGAGTCCATGATGGAACCAACAAAGGTAGGCAGCTATCACCTGCAGGAGGCTTTGTAGAAATAGGAGCTGATGTAAGCAGAGTGTGGGGGGGTCAGACTACCTCTCCATCTAGGACCCTCCCTCCGCCCAGTCACCCCTGCTTTACAACTGGATCTTTGAAGGACCAGTTGTAATAATAGCTGTTCCTTCTTCTCCTCTTCCCCCTTCTCCAACTGTCCCCCAAGGTAGGACAGTGGCAGGCCCAAGAGGGATCCTCAGTGTTTCCTTAATTTATCACTGGGAAGAGCCTTCTCCCACATGCTCTGGCCATCAGAGCAAGGCAGCCGGTGGCCTTCACCCAGTATCATCAAGGGCCTGGATCGAAATAAGGTCTTCCCAGAATGCAGCTCTACAGGACTTGGAAATGTTGCGGGGCGTCAATCCTTCGAGGTGACCCAGACTCAGACACCAACGTCATGAGTACTAAAACTACTTTTATCACAAGGCTGCTGTAACAGATCTTGCAAATCTGAATATGCTTCCCCCCATCCCCGCCTTTATCTATAAGAGAACTAGAGACGCTTTCTCAAATTACACTTCTGGGCCAGACTCCGATTTCTCTTATCTGACCCTTGTCTTGGTTGCGGCTCTTCCTCTTGTTCCTCAAGGTTATTCTCACAGCCCATTACAGGAGGTGGGAAGGAGTTGGACTAGGACAGGACAGACACAAGCCTTGATCCACCCAGAGCTGTGGAAACTCACCGGAAGTCATTGGGGCAGTCTCTATTTCTCTCTCTCCGCCCCACCTACCTTACAGGGTAGTCGTAGTGAAGATAAAATAAGGGGATACACTGCCTTGAGTATTCAGGGAAAAGACAGAAGGAAATAAAGTAAATCCTACAGACAAAACAGTTGAGAGTGGTTCTCTGCAGAGAATCTGTCTCATGGGAGAAAATACATCCTACCTAACACATCTACAGTCTCACAAATGTCTTGTACCCCTCGATGCATGATTTAAGCATTTATTTCACAAGAAGCCATCTCTCTATGGTACCCTGGGGGGAAAAAATCTGCCATCACATACCTTCACATTGTCCAGGACCACCAGGGGTCCGTTCACCCCACACACGGTTCGGTACGCTGTGGACAAAGGGAAAACAAGAGGGAATTAGGGGGCTGGCAGAAACAAACTTGTGATGGGAAGAGACAAGCCATCAGTTCTTCTGGGCTGGAAAAAGAAGCCTGTATATTTAGCTATGTACCAGGCTTCCTATATACAGAAATGAAGGTTAAAACCATGCAGTGTAATTCATAATAATTTAAAAACAGAAATAAGCCAACCGCATCCATCTTTTGCATCTCTAGCCTCCATAGATTCGACTCTTCCTTGCATTCCCCCAAAACTCTAAAGAGCTGAATCTTCACTGCTCTTTGCAAATTTAATGTTCTGATATTCAGGGAGGTGGGGCACCACCAAGAAAGCTTGACCTCGGTGTCCCTGATGAGTCCACCCTTTTGGTTGGCGGAGAGGCCCTTAGCGTGCGTTCCTCCTTGATCTCACCAGACAGGCAGATTCTGCCTGGAGCAGGAAGTCTTGGAGATGCCCAGACCTTAAGCCATATAGGGCTTTAAAGGTAAGAACCAGCACCTGGAATTACCCCTCCAGGAGAGGGATTACATGGGCAAACGATAATTCTCTGTTCTACTGCATTTGGTCCAGCTGCATTACATGAATGCTCCTCACAGGAAGTCTTGCATCGACTGAGTCACAAAGCCTCCCAGTCCAGGACCAGTTGCAACGGGCACATAAGATGCCAATAGGCAAAAGCCTTCCTGGCTACGGCCTCCACCTACTGTTCTTACAGAAGTGGTGACTCCAAGAGGACCCCCACGATTATGGACCAGCTCTGCCCAGGGAGAGCATCATCCCATCCAGAGCTAAAGATGGACTTTCTTCAGAATCAGTTAACTATGGGCTCCACAGCTACTCTATCTTGTTGGGTTTAAATCTGAGCCTGTTTTTCCCCATCTAGACCCAAACAACCTCCAGGCACTCAGACAGGACCTCCAATACATCTCCTACCTGACCCAGAGTGGAGATGTTTAACTGGGTATCGTCCACATATTGATGGTATCTCACCCTATGCAGGAGGAGGTCCTCATGGAGAGGTTCAACAAGATCAGGGAGAAGGTCAAGTTCTGAGGAACCCCACAATGGAGTGCACAAAAGCTCAACTTTCCTCCCTCCACCAGCTGGAACTGTGAAGGTGTTCTGGCTCTGAGCCTAAAATCCCCCACTGGCCTTCACCTCTAGGCCTCTGGATTTGGATGGCCTCCCTATTGCCCTCCCTCTACCTTGAGCCCTCTTCTTAGATAGCAGCTCCCCTTGTTCCTCATCATTGGTCTTCTAGATGGGGTTGGTGGTACTTGCAGTCTAACAATATATGGATAGCCCTAGGTTGGTCACCCATCTAGAATTGGGAGAGAAGCTGGATAAGCAAAGTCTTCTCCACAGTGGCCAAAAGAGTCCACAAGTACAAGATTCCCCCAGCAGCTGGGTTTCAGAAGCTGACTGATCATAACCAGCCATCAGGACTAGTGGTCTATTCCAAAGGTGCCTCCCCTGGGCTGGTAGCTGACAATGATGGCAACTGAAGTCCCAAATTTTGCTGAGCAATTCTCTTTCAAAGCCACCTAATCACCTGGCAGGTAAACTTCAGTGGATTTAACTCTGCTGTTTGCAGGTGGTCTTCCCTGTTGCCGCCCAGCCATGAGATATTTCTCTTCTCAGAGTGTCACTTTCATGGCATCTCAAGGCCCTGCCCTGTGGCCTTGCCAAAGACCTCCCGGTGGCGGCTGAAGATTTTAGAGATTGAGCATCCATTATACAAAGTTAATATTTCAAGCTTCGCTTTGCCAAGACATCTCACTTGGGGATCTGACAAGCTCAGTGACCTTCTCAGATCATGGAGGCTTATTTCCAGAACATTACCTGAGAGGAAAAAAAACCTCCTCTGTTTGCATTTGTTGGGCCAAAAGCTGAGCTTGGATGAAGAATTGACAGGCCAAATCAGTTGACCTGCTTTTGCATCATTATACGAGGAAAGATAGATTTACTTGTGGAAATTAATAATTCAGTAGTTTAGCATGAGGTGAATGATCTCCTTTTGAGTTTTCCCAAATTTGAGCGATCTTCCACCTCAGAACCTGCCCTCCTGATAGAAATGAGGAAGTTGGAGAAAATATTGGGCTTCTTTCAGGGCCGTCAAGATAGAAGGTCCAGAATTGCTTTCCTCATTTCTCTCTTTTTTCCATCTCTCATTCACTCCTCACAAGGAACATCTCCCCCCAAATCTCTTTCAGCAAAGCATTCAGCGGCTTTGGAAGGCCACCATGATGGAAACAGGCCAGAACACTACACTTTTTGTGAAAGGAATGACCAGCTTCACGCTTGGCTGGCCATCGGCTGCAATTCAGAGACCGACTTGAGGACAACAGATTGTGTCCTGTCTTCTACTCTCCCTTTAATCTTCAACTACCACCTTGAAGCTTTTGCATCCTCCTCTTTGCACTGTCCAGCCAGCTACTGAGCTGCATTCCCTCCTGTGGGGGAACACTCTCCATGGTTTCTGAGTCCAGCTCCACTGGCTTTATCTGACCTCCCGTTTTGTTCAACCAGCAAGTCCCAACTGAGCATCAGAAAGAGCTCCAGTGACAGGCCTTGCCAGCTTCCCAAGGAGGCCTTTCTTCATGGGCCATCACCTCCCCCTCCAGCCTGGCTCACGTCTCCTAGCGTCAACTCCATGAGGTCTGACATGCACAGCCACCATTTCTGTAAAGGTTGTGACCTGCTCAGTGGGCTCCAGCAAGGCTGGCCTCCTCAGCAGACACATCTGTGCTCTGGGGCCTCGCTGGCCCCCACTGCGAGAGAGCAGAGGGCAGGAAGACCAGGGCTCCTGTGCGTCCTAAATGCTCAGTGTCTGATTTTTCTGTGGTGCCTGGAAGAGATATTTCTCTCTGTTTCCCTTCGGCAAAAAAGCAGCTATGTTCTAACACAACAGTATCTTCTTCTGAAACTAGCCATGGATCTGCCAAGCCTGGTGGTTCTCTCCACGGCTGCACAGCTGGTCACACGCCCCTTCTCTGCTACCGATTGCTCCTTCCATTGGCCACAGTGCCTCATGTATAATTAACGTGGGATTAGCGTTCCTCACCCCCAACACACACATGCGCACCCAGCTGCACCAGGAATTTTGGAGACATCATTTGCCTTGACAGCCGAGGGACTGGGTGAAAGGTTAGCTTAGTACATTGCAAAACATCCTGGCTGCCCTTTGCTGCACAATCAGTGAAGAAGAAGGGCAGCCAGGGTGGGGTGGCGCAAGGGGGCCTTGCCCCACCCTGCGTGGCCCAAGTACTAAGGAGCCATACCTCAAAGACCTGAGATTAGAAAGAGCGATGCAAAGACCTAGGAATCAGTGGTCAGCCAGGTCCGGTACCACAGATCTAGAGAGACTCTAGAACCCTGCCTCTACACACAGAAGCTCCAGTTGTCCAAATGCAGACCTTCACAGAATAGAATCTTAAACAATAATATCTGGTTCTCTCCATATTTTGAGAAAGGAAATTCCAGGGGTTCATTGTGCTTATCTGACTTCTATGTTCCTCTTCTCGATTCATGTCCCACCTATCCTTAGCGGCTTCTAATAAAAAGCAAACTAACTAATGGCTGGCTGGGGAATTCTGGGAGTTGAAGTCCACAGATCTTCAAGCTGCCAAGGTTGAGGAACCCTGCTCTAGCCAATCCAGAAAGCCAACACAGAGTAAGAGTTCACCAGGTTACAGATGGAGGGAGGGAGGGAGGGAAGGAAGGAAGGAAGGAAGGAAGGGCACCTGCTGCCCTGGGCCTGGCTGCCCAGCAGGAGATACCGGGTCCCTGCCCTGGGTGGCAGGCAGGGCTGGCTTTTCTTCTCCACGAGCGATGCCACCTGCAGCCGCCAGAAGGAGTACATCTTCAGGTGGTCAAGGCTGAGGACCACGGGGCTAGAGAATTCCAGCGCTCCAGTCCCTGCTCTTTTCTCCCCTCTGGTATGGCGCAGCTGCTCAACTCTGCCAGCGGACGGGTTTCTTCTAGGTCTTTGGCTCTTCCCCTGCCAGCGTTTCGCAGCCCAGCACAAAACACAGGAGATGTTTCTTACTTGTTGCTCAACCATTTTGCCCTCCATGCTCACTTGAAGACTTGCCCCCCCTTTGGCCTGGTTTCCTTTTATGCCAACTATTTACACATTATCGTGAGATTGACCAATAAATAAATAAAAACAATCACTATTACGTGTGTGTGTGTATATACTGTATGCATGTATGTTGTATGATTACTGTATAGATAGATGATGATGATGATGATAGATAGATAGATAGAAAGAGATAAAATCACATAATGGTGATTATCTTAAACAAAAGGATCTGATCCTGATAGTATTACATTCTTTGATGTTGGGCAAAACGGCTGATAGTCATCCCCCTGAGGAAACCCAACAGCTGCAGAATAACCCCCTTTTGCTTTTTTTCTGCCCCCCAAATGCACGGCTCGACCCCCCAGCCCTGGCCAGCCTCAGAATCCCCCAACTGGGGCTTCCCCCCAGACTGGGACCGTCGTCTGAGAGCACCGCGGTGCTGAAAGCGAAGCTGCTCCTTTGCGGAGGGCCTCGGGTGCCCTTCCTCTCCCCAGGAGCAAAGGTGCGATCGATCGCCCTTCCCGCCTCCCTGGGAGAGACCCCTCCCTGCACCAGAAGCTGCTGCCATGGCGTCTTGACGGGGCTCCAGGGATCTGACTAACGCTCCGGGGAATCTGAGCGCATGGGCTGCAGGCGGTCCTCAGGACCCCCTCCGTCTCCACCCCCCAAATTTCAGAGGCTGACCTGGGCATTCCTACAGAGGAAGAGGAGGCTCCAAGTAGAGGGGCCTTCCTTCTCAGCTGCCTCCCGGCCTTCATCTCCTTCGGCGTTGCTCAAGCAAACCACCATGGCAGCTGGCCGGCGGACCAAGCCCGGCCACGAGGCCAGGCCACCTGCTGCCCTGGGCCTGGCTGCCCAGCAGGAGATACCGGGTCCCTGCTCTGGGTGGCAGGCAGGGCTGGCTTTTCTTCTCCACGAGTGATGCCACCTGCAGCCGCCAGAAGGAATCGTGCCTGGTTTCGCCTGGAGGGTGCAAAGCCACAGCCCGTGCAGGGGGAGGGAGGAATTCGGAGAGGTAATGAACATGATTGTCATCACCATCACCATCACCATCATCATCATCGAGCGCAAGATGTCAGGACAGAAAGACTGACCACCGGAGATTCAGATCATGAAAGGACATCAAGAAGAAAGGGGCTTTATCGCTGCTTCTTAGCAGGACCTGGCCAAGTGGGTGGTCGGGTGAGGGGTCCTTTTGCAGGTGGAGGGGCTGGAGGAAGAGGCGGATCACACGCTCCTGGGCACCGATGGCCGAGTCTGCAGATGAAAAGCAACAGTGCGTTGCGCGAGAGAGAGGGCACCGGCGAGAGACGGGGCTTTGAACCTGGCCCCGCGTGCCGCCTCCTCCCTCAGACTCTCAGCTCCGGCCATCCACAGCCCGAATTAACCATGACAATTGTGCGCTCCCGAGGGGAGAGGGAGGGGGTGAGGAGCAGAGGAAATTGACCCAGCTGACAAAGAGGACGACCAGCTTGAGGACCCCGACTCACTAATTGCTTCCCCTCCGCCAGCCCCCTCCCCTCCTTACCCCAGGTGGGTCCCACTTCCCAGACAGCAGTTTAAGGGGTCCTCTGCAAAGTCCTTCCTTCCCTCTTCGCAGCATCTCCATTGCGCGGAAATACCCAGCCAGGACGAGGCCTCTTTGTCGCTCTCTCTTTCAAAAAACCTCCAAGGGGCTGGAGGTTGTACATCTGCAATACTTCGGGCCCCTTAGAAGATTGTTGCTGGCAGATGAGTTGCCTGGATTTGAAACCCAGCCTCCTCTTTCAATGGCCATCCACCTATGTATCTCCAATATCCACGTGTTATCTCTCTGCCTTGACAATGGCCTAGAAGGAAACGGGACGATGAAACTGGCTGCTTCATAAGCAAGATCTACCACTCAGCAAGAAGGAAACATCACTGTCCTTTTTTCTTCCTGGTTTCTCCTAACTGCAGTTCTCCAGAGCCTGTATGCCTCCAGATAATAAATGTATCTGGCAGATGTCACCTGTCACAAATTCTCAAGATCCAGTTGATGAGCTACCTGGATGATGGCATCTTGTTCGCATGGCCTGAATTCAACATTCTTTCCAAATCCTCTGGCTATTTGTCCGTGAAGTCATTACAGACACAGATAGCCCCCAGGAACCTTTCCTTACATGTTGGTCTCCAGGTAGGTCGGTTCCAGCTCCAGTTGTCAAGGTGGCTGGGGGCAATGGGAGCTGTAGTCCAACACTTCCGGAGAGGGCACGTAGAGAAGGTAGGTGTATCTATTTGCAGCCTGTATAGATGCCCTAAAGAAGAATATTCAGCACAGACGTCAGAGGCTGCCTTCCTGTTCTACATCATGCTATGGATCTTTCAAAGTTCTTGCAAGTCGCTGCAAATAAAGGCCGTTCTTCCATTTTTCCCAGAGGAGGAAGAGATTTTGTTTGTTGAACCCTTCTTGACAATGCTGCAAAAACACTTCAGCTCCACTGAAACCCATGTGGCTTAAGCACCCTTCACTTTCTCTTCTCCCCCATGACTGTTGGGGCTGAATAGCTCTGCAGTGTCCACAAAGCACTTGAGCGCTGGAGGGGCTATAGCCACTTGGTGTGGGGCAGGGGAGGGATCAACTCAGCCTTGGTTTACATTGCTGGCCTGGGCTGGGCTGTTCCTTCCTCATCTGCTGCTTGAAGGATCAGCTCCAGGGAGCTCTGATCTCTGCAGAGTGTGGTCAAGAAGGTTAGGATGGTGGCCACAACAGTGCGATCAAAGCAGTGCGCATACAAAATGGGCAGAGCTCCAATTGCACCATCAAGGCCACCATCCTGATCTTCTTGAACACACTCTGCAGACACCCCTAGATTACCAGATGTTCTTCTGTCCAATGGGCTCAAGTCTGTAGTCCTCGTGGTTAGGGTTAGAAAAGGGGGCCTTCTTCATTTTGAACATTTTTAGGTCCTGGTGCAGACATGGTTTCCCATGGAAACATTTTCTTAGGTGTTAGGGAGTTTTTGAAAGGTAAAGACACCTGACAGTTGAAAGTGACCCCTCGTGACTCCCCAGACAATACAGAAGTAGTAGCTACTGTCTTCTTCCAAGGGTTTTATTTTTAAGTTTCTCAGACTGGCTTCCTGCTCTAGTGATCTTCCATCCAAGTACTCAACAGATCCAAACCTTTATCTTTTTTCTGAGATCAGCTAAAGTTGTGTAGGTGGAATCAGATCAATAAAGTCTCCTTTGAGTTAAATTTAGGTCCTCACGACTGCACAGATGACCCATGTTGTGTGTGTGGTGGTGGTGGGGAGTTGGCAACAATATTGAAAAGTTTTTCCAGGATAATTTTTGATGACCCAGTCTAGCCTCCAGCGCTGCGATTCCCTGATGATTCTCCATCCAAGCACGTCCCACCTTGTCTTGCCTTTTCCAGAACAGCTGAGGATGAGTCAAGGCTGCCCCCTGGGCACAGTTGATTTTGCCTGTCTTCTACAAAAGGAATATACAGCTCTTTGGGGTTAAGAAAACAGTTATAGAACATCCTTAAATGAATATATACAACAGTCCAGTTAAAACAGACTCTTCTTCACCTCCCCAGAAGTAGGTCTAACCCAGCCATCCTCAAGTTGATTGACCAAGTGAGCTGAGAAGTCCAGGAGTTGTTGTCTCAAAACTTGGAGAAGACACCAGAGATGGTTGGCGCTTCCAGTTGAGTTCCTTTCCTTGCTTCTCAGACAGGCAGGAATGAGATGGATTTTCCTTCCAAAAACGTTGCAAAGAATGAGAGGCCCATCCATGGAGGGGATGGTGATCATTCCATATTGACCATGTTGGCAGCCCCCCAGCTTAAAGAAGTATCACCCAAGTTTATGCTCTGCAGGAATCCAAAAGTCCTGGAAGCCCCCCAGCCCCACCCCAGGGTTATCCCTTGGCACAATCCCTGCTTGCCCAGACAGTCACAAACTTTTCCGATGGTCCCTATCGTGTCCACTTTTCCACCCCCACCCCCCCCCGCCCATGCAACCTGCCTATTGTGCGATGTGTCAGTTGTCAAACACATCGCCAGCCGAGCCGAGCGGGGCTGGTGAAAAGCACAGCGGGGGGCTGCACTATGCCACTAATTAGGGCCAGCAGCAGAGGGTTCTCATACACACCTGCATGGTCATGTGACTCGGGGGGGGCAGAGGGTGGCTGCGGCACCCAGGGATGAACTGGACAGGGAGGGTTTTGTAAAAAGCAAACGCTTGCATGCCTTCTCACATCTGCAGGCAGCCCAAGAGTTTAATGCACTGTTTTTCAACCTTGGCAACTTTAAGATGGGTGGACTTCAACTCCCAGAATTCCTCAGCCAGCCTTGCTGGCTGGGGAATTCTGGGAGTTGAAGTCCACCCATCTTAAAGTTGCCAAGGTTGAAAAACACTAGTTGAGTGCAAGGCAGGAGTGTTCACAGGGTGTGATCAAAAACTCAGGATGGTAGCCGTGACAATGCAATGACAGCTCCTGTTTTTATGAGGGTAGCACTGTCGCAACCACCATCATGACTTTTTTGACCACACCCTGCACCACTACCCCCCCACCCCCCAGATGCAACGGGTGGGGCGCAAAAGAGACGGACGCCATAGTGACAGGGAGACCCGCACAACCTGGATCTTGACAAAATTCC
Organism: Liasis olivaceus; assembly: GCA_030867105.1. Classification (NCBI taxonomy): domain Eukaryota; kingdom Metazoa; phylum Chordata; class Lepidosauria; order Squamata; family Pythonidae; genus Liasis; species Liasis olivaceus. The sequence continues at coordinate 1,732,909 of CM061354.1, forward strand.
TTCTTGGAGAAGGATTCTCGCTGGGGCGGGCTGGGCTCCCTTGTCCCTGCTCTTAGATCTTCGCTGGGTTTGCAGCAGGAAACGGCCAAGTGTGTGCAGGTGTCCTTATGCTCCTCACTCTCTCGACATACTCATACAGTCAACCATCGTTGTCTGCCTCCAAAGTTATTGGCCTTCCGGAAAAAGTTGAAAACAGCCATTTTGGGGTGCAATACCAGCTATTATGTTGTTTGAGGTTTGTAATGTATATATCTTATACAGTACATTCATAATATTCCTATGTTCATTGTTATTGTGGGCCACTGACAGCCTGTTTATGATTTTAGGGGGATATACATGATAAAGATGATAGATAGATAGATAGATAGATAGATAGATAGATAGATAGATAGATCGATCATGGACAGCTGCCTAAGGTGTTTTTTTTTAGCCTTAATTTACAAATACATTTAAGTCCAGCTGATACGACTCTGAGTGTTTTACAAACGTCAAGCTGTCCAGCTATCACAGCCACAATTGGTCCATCCATCCTGCATTCTCTTTCCCCCCTGCAGAGATGCACACCCAGGTAAGTTCCCATGACCAACCCGTTTGTTCAACACTTTGAGCAACTGAAGGGAGAAAAAGACCAGCCCTGGCCCTCCTTGCAACCTGAGACTCCTCTGTTTGCTGTTGTGTCGGTTAATAATAAACCCCAGGGAGGGAACTGGGGCATTTGCATGGTGTCCCTCCGGCTGGCTCTTGCCCGCGGCGCCCGTTTCTGAGTGTTCAAGGTCATTGGGAGCTGTGGGTTGTGAGCGATCACTCGTCCGGAGGCAAGGGAGCTCGAGAAAGCAAGGATGGAGTTTTAGCAAGGAGTAAGATTTGGCATTCCCACTGTTTGTAAGTTCTGGTTTCAAATTAGGTAGGGGAGATTGTGGGGAGACTGGGAAGCATGGAACAGAGAGTAGATGTAAGGCATCACGAGAGAGAAAGCCAGTCTCTTGGCAGCTTATCTCATAAGTGGCAACTCAGCCCGGGGGCAAGAGACCCGGAAGGGGCATTTGGAATGGTTCCAAGAGACTCCCCCTTAACAAAATCGTTATCAAGGGGGCTGAGAAATGCCCCTTGCCATTTCCAAGATTCTGCATTTAACCCAGGTGAGCATTAAAGCCACACTGAAATCTGGCTAGTTCTGCTCCTGGGACTCGTCTTACGCAAGGGAGAAGGAATCTGTAGCCCTCCAGAAATGGGTGGACTCCAGTGCCCATGGTTCTCAGCAACCAGAGACGATGAGAACTGTCATCCAATAACATCTGCAGAAAACAGCTTCTCGCACTCTGCTGGCATATACCTCTTCGAAACTTCCAGCTTGCAGAAAATGTATTGGAGATACAAGAAGCAAAAATATTCTTGGAATCCAGCAATGGCATTAGCATTGCAGCTGCGAGGTCTGCCTGTGGGCGAATGCCACCCAGACGTGAACCTGTGTCCTTTCTCTCAGTCAAACGAGCGAGCCACTCTTTTGAGGGCCGGAGGTTTCTCTCCACTAGTGCCGGTGCCTAAAATGAGAGGACCTCACCCCTTTGTTTGTCCCTCACCCCGAGAAACACTCACTCAGCCTTGGGTGGGTGATGTAGTTCCGAGTCACGGCTAGGAGATGCTCCTTTGCTCCCAGGGGGCCCCTGGCTCTGACCTCCACCTTGGTCGCCATGTCCTTGAAAGGAGCTGGGTTAAGGGAGAGCAAGCGAGCACGCAGCTGGCAGTTTTTATACCGGACCCAGCTGACCACAGAGGCTGGCGAGGCAGTCCTGCCCTGCCCTGCCCTGGGCGTGTTGCATCTGTGCACAGAGAAGGCTGTTGGCTGTAAACTTCGAGGCAGCTGCAGGGCTGGGCAACATGTCAGAAGGTGCCTGCCTCGCCTGGGCTGTGCCGGTCTTTCCCAACAACGCCGAGCTTCTCCTTAGAACGGATTTTGCCCTTGGTTGCCTGCCATGATCTCCCTGCCCTAGGATCATGGAATCACAGGGTTGGGAGGAACCTTGGAGGCCTTCTAGTCCACCCCCTGCTATACAAGCACATTTCTGAAATCTGGTTCTTAGCTCTTCTGCCTCCTTGACCAAGGAGGCTGTTTGGAAAGGACACTAAAGCCAGGCTCTTGGCCCAGACCGAAGGTGATTGTCTTGTCCCACTAACTCTGTGTTTTTCAAACCTGGCAACTTTAAGATGTGTGGACTTCAACTCCCAGAATACCCCCACCAGCATGTGTGGACTTCAACTCCCAGAATTCCCCAGCCAGCATGTAGAAGGCTGAACGATCCCCAAAGCGGCAACTACAGATTGAGGCTCACTCAAAATTCAGAAAAGAGGATGGAATCAGCAGAGTTTTGAAAAGTCGTCCCAAATGTCTCCAGGCTGAAATCTCACTTCCCAGCGGTGTGCTTTGAGATCCACTCGCAGTAATTTTTCAGAGCATCTAATTTCTCTGCCTTTACGGAGGCTTAATGTACAAACGTGAGCAGGAGACCGTGGTCTTACTTCCAAGTTTCCTCCTTTCTGGAGATTAAAATGGTGCTCAGATTTTTAATTGTTGGATAGAGGGGAGGGCTGCACTCCATTTTTTGGGTGAGGGGAGACAAAAAAATGATAAGTTGACATAGCTGCATCCTGCCTGTATCTCCTTTTTTTCCATGTCTGGGTCTTTCTTTGTTTTAGAAATGTGTTTACACTTTCTTTGCAGCAGGTTTAATATGTTTTCTCCCTAAAATCTGTAGGAGACCAGATCACCAAACTTCAGGTAATTGTGGAAGAGGTTTGGAGGGGTACAAAAAGGGGGGGGGGGGTAACAGGTTACCCACCTGTGGTGAATGCACAATGCTAAGATTTGAAGCCAGCATCTCGATCTCTCATTGACAATCTTTGCATCACTCACTTAACTTAATGCTTCTGGTCTTCTACACTGCATTGATCCAAAAAGGAACACATGGGCTGGGTTGGCAGAATACAGCGATTCATAAAACCCAAACCTTTTAATCAAGGTTGAAATTAAACAGGCTCAGCATTTGCATAACTAGAGCTCCGGGTCTTTAACTGACCTGGTTAAGCATCTTGGAATACAAAGTCGGGTTGTAGAGTAAGGGGGCTTGGCCCAGGAAAAGGCTGACTCGTGGTTTATTTACGCCACAGGCTGGCTCCTTTTCCCCAGGAATCCTGCAAACTGCAACTCGAACCTGAAATGAGGGCTTCCAGGCCTTGGCTGTAAAACTCCAAACGGCCACTGAAGGGCGGAGAAGAGTCAGGCTCCCACGGGGGGATCTGGGTTCTGCAGCCCGGGGCAATCCGCCTGGATAAGACGGCACCAAACCAAGGGAGCCTTTTGTAGTGCCGATGGAGATTGCATACGCTGAGACCCCTTTTTTTGGGGGGGGGGGGTTGGTGGGGCTTAGTGCATTGTGCGGACTCAGCCCATTTGACTCAGTCATTTCTGAGAATGCAGAAGATGAGCTACGACCAGATGAAGCCTGTTGCTTGAGGCAGCCGTTGAATGGGCAAAGCAGGACTTGCCCCTAAGTCTGGCACCCGCCTGCCCAGGTGCCCTCTTTTTCCTCCAAGTCCCCATCTCACCCCCAGCCCTGGAAGGAGACAGGCTTCCATCCTTTCCGGCCTTTCCCTCTTACTCCGACACCCTCCAAGGGCAGCCTCAGGACGTCCCTGGGCCTTGGGGAGAAGGCACGGGACTGTAGCAGCGGGGTGGGGGGCAGAGGCTAGAGGAGCAGGACCCCTCCTTATTTCCAGGTTGGCTTAGTCCAGTGTTTCTCAACCTTGGCCACTTGAAGAGGGGTGGACTTCAATGCTCAGAATTCCCCAGCCAGCTTGGCTGGCTGGGAAATTCTGGACATTGAAATCCACCCCTCTGAAAGTGGCCCAGTTTGAAAAACCCTGCTCTAACGGGATATCAAAGCATCATAAGAATTGCATTCCCCCTTGGCACACAAGGCAAAGAGTGTCTGCCAAGTAACGGTAGCTCAAACGAGGTTTTGCTTTTAGCACCTCTTGCCACGAGCCGGCTCTTCGCTTCAGACAACTCAGGCAGAGGGTCAGGCAACCCCTTAGCCATGATAGAACTGGGATCTCCAGCTAATTCACTCGTTTGTGATCCAAAGCGACTGGCTCGGTAGCTCCGAAGCAGCGTATTCCCTTTCTGGCTTGACCCCAAGAGGGCCACATCTGGCACACCCAGCCATCTTTGTGGTCCTCTCCCTTCTGCCCATCATCCCCAGCCAGTGGGGAAAGCAGCCACACCTCCAAGCAGGGCAGCAGCAACAAGAGCAGCCATGTCTGGGACTCTGCCCAGGCTTCTCTAGGCTGGTGGGTCTGGTGGGAGGGGAGGGGAGGGGAGGGGAGGGGAGGGGAGGGGAGGGGAGGAAGGAAGGAAGGAAGGAAGGAAGGAAGGAAGGAAGGAAGGAAGGAAGGAAGGAAGGAAGGAAGGAAGGAAGGAAGGAAGGAAGGAAGGAAGGAAGGAAATGCTAAGATGATGAAAACTAGTGTGCCACGCTCTGGCAATGGGATGGGCAACAGCATCTCCAGGGCTAGCTCACTTTCCCGTAAATGTTATGACCAGCTGTGCCCCTACAGCAACCACGCAGAAAAAAGGCAACATCTTTCTGCAGGCCGTTTGGGGAGTGGGCTCCCTACCTGTCCTCGACATTTTAAACGTGCTTCCAGCTTGAAAAGCTGGCCTCTGCTGGACGCAGCCGAGGCCGCCCTCCCCCACCGGTGTCTCTCTTGCTTGGAAATGCAGCTGAAGGAAAACCTCCCACCCCACACACCCCCGCCCCCCCCGTGCCAGGCGCACCCTAAGTCACAGTACTGAGCCAGGTTCGTCAGTAGCTGTCATTTAATTTCTGTGAAAGGGACACACATCCATGCACGCACACGCACACATGCACGCACGCACATCACGTTGCTGACATTTGGTAAACAGTGTTGGAATTTCCACTTGCAATATAGAAAACTCAGTGCAGGGAAGGAATGGACTGGAGGCTGCAGGGAGAGCAAGTGGGGCCTTCTCTGTTCTGTTCGGACCCCGTGCACCCTCCCTGCAACGATCATTATTCGCATCAGAGTTAAAGCTGTCCCCTGCTTAAGGGCTGGGCTTCTGGCTGTGCAGCGGACTGTCTTTCCTCTCCAGCCGCGTGTAGGGCTCAAAGGCGGAGGGCCCCAATCCATAGCCGCTGGGTAACTCGTGCAGGCTTCCCAAGAGGGGGCTGCTGAAGCCGAGAGGGGCGGTGGGGAGTCGTGAGGATGCAGAGGTGGCCAGGGAGGAGACCTGCAGGCTGAAGCCCCCCGGGGCAGGAGGGCTGCCCGCCCTGCTCAGGCCTGGGGAAGGAGACCCCTTTCCTGGCGTGGCGCCGACAGGGTGAGGACTCGGGGAGAGCAGTGCCGGCGGGGCTGGGACCGAGAGCAGCCGCCCTTGTTCCAAGAGTCTCAAGATGTTGCAGGTGGCAAAAGACTCGGAGCTGGAGGAAGCGTGTTTCTCCGCGTCTCTGCTCTGGTCCTTCTTCTGCTTGGTGCGACGATTTTGGAACCAAACCTTGACCTATGGTGAGAGGAGAAGAGGTGGTCACGACACGCTGCATGGGCGGATGGCTCATTTTAGCTGAGGAGAACCCTGCAGATCAGACTGTTATCCATAGCTCTAAAGCAGCTCGATCTGTCCCTACATCTCATTTGCCCCAAACATAGAACTGTAGATTTTGGGGGTCTACAAGGAACAACCTTCTGCAGTGTGTAGGAAGAGCAATTATACCATCCCCAAGAGGTTAAGCCATCCATGACCAGGTCCCTCAGGAATCCCACATGCCCACCACCGTCCCTAACCCATTGTATGCAGAATTCCTTGGGGCCTTTTTCAGCTAAGGTCCCCGCTTTCCTCGAGAAGATCCGCTCATTCCCTGCAGGATAAGAGGAGCCATCCAAGATTGGATCCCCTCTACCACAGCGGTTATACTAACCACAGATATTATGAAGTTCAGAAAAGGAGAATATGAATCAACTAGGATAACCATTTACAGAATTACCTATATCTGTTTTTGTTAAAATAAATCTAACCCAACTTAATCAACCAAGAATGACATAGTAATCAACAGGGAAAATAACAGAGAATGCGTTAAACAGCTTTTCCAAAACTTTGCAAGTATTTTTACATTCTCCGTACAAACTTCACTCTTAAGGGACATGGAATGGCCAGAGCAGCTGCAGAGGAGAGCTACCAGGAAGACAAGGGGTCTGGAGGACCAGGCTTTTTGAGGAACAGCTCAAGGGAATGAGCATGTTTGCCTCGCGCAAGAGAAAACACAGCAGTCAAGATCCCAGAGGGTGAGTGGAGACTCAGTTCCTCTCCCATCATCGTACTGAAGAGCACCAATCTGGGCTGCAAAAACCAGACCACTACTAGATGTCAGTGAAGAGGTAGAGATTTTTGCTGTTATCTCAGGGTCATTCTGGATTTCTGCAGCCCAGAATGGGTAGCCATACAGGATGATGTCACTCTTCTGCCAGCTAAGTGGGTCACCAACCAAGAGAAGTACCTCTTGGACAAAGCCATCACATCACAACGATGGGGTGGGTATTCAGCCATTTCTGTAGTGTGGGGCCCGCTCAGATCCTTCTGGAGTCTTCATCCCCAGAGGACGAAGTTCACCCTTTGTTTATTCCTTGAAAATCCGAACTGTTTATTTTGAGATTTCGTATCATGCCAGGAGGTATGGTGAACATGATGAACACCTGTGTTTTCAAAAGGAAACTTGGGACACAAAAGAAGTTCTACTTGCTTTCCTGAATTGGGGAACCCCTGTCCTGCTTCGACTACATCCATTCCCAGACGCTGCCGGATGGTGCCGTCCTGATTCTGGGTGTGCGGAACGTGATAAGCCAAGCGATTGGTGGAGTCCTCCAGCCTTGCTGCCCTCCCTCTTCAGCGCGTCACCAGCCATCCACCAATCGCAGGCCTGCAGCAGGAACAGGGTGGGGTCGACCCCAAGATTCCTGACCCTGCTTTCTGTGCCTTTCCTCTGTGGCCCCTCCTGTCTTGCCATGGGTTGAATAAAGTTAAAAAGAAAAGAAAGGTTCTGGGTTACAAGCAACACGTTTGTGGATGATTTTTCTCCCTTCCCTTTTCTTCCTTTACAAACGCAGACCTCCAGGTTTCTCCATGCTCTGTTTACAAGGCAGGGCAGTTCCACCCTTGTACTGCTGCCCTGTCTCCAGACCTTTTCTTTTGGCTTTCTGCTCTCCCAGCCAGCTCTTTAGGGATGAAGCTGATGAAGGACCGGAGAGGGGGAGAAGGCCCACAGAGTAGCCAGTCATAAGCACAATTTAACCCTACTTGACCACGGGTCCCTTGACTTCTCTCCAAGGTCCTGGATGGCAAAACCTGGTGGGTTGGATGCACCCTGGTGCTGCTCTTTGATGGCGTCAGAAGAAGGGAGAAAACATTACTTTGATGCTGGTACAGCTATGGAGGACTGAAGCTTGTCTCAGTCGTGGGCTGAGGGTGAGATGCGGGATGAGGGACCCAGCAGGAAAAATACGTTTCCAGGCCTGTTTGTGTCTTGGCTAGGTACGAGTTGGACAACCTCTCTCTTCTGTCTGCAATGGCTGGGGATGATGGAGGTTGAGATGCTACACATCTGGAGGGCTCCAACTTGGGAACATTGCCAAATCCCTGATGGTTTCTGCCTGCCCCAACAGATCTGGCAGGGGAGACCTGCTCTGGGTCCCCTTGGTGAAGGAGTGTCACCTGGCAGGTCCTAGGAAGCAGGACTTCTCGGTTGCAGTACCTGCCCTGTGGAACAGCCTCTTCCTGTTCCACAGGGCAGGTAGTTCTAGCTTTCCTGTGGCTTGACTGCCTGGTCTGGTCTGCCTAGTGGGGCTGACAGTTGGTGGTAAAATCATCACCGATTTGGGATTTATAATGCTAAAAATAGGTCCTGGATGACACCAATCCACGTGGCTCAGCGAGGTCTGAAGAGGATTGTGAGCACTTCCCAGAAGGATGAGTGATGCCAGAGAGCTTTGGTAGCCCAGTAGAGGGGAGACAGTTTCTCTGAAGATGCAGCCTGCTTTTCAAGCCTGTACATTTCCTGGAGGTGGGGGCACGATCTGGCCCCTTTTAAAGAGTTGCATTGGTCCAGTGTCTTTCCTTTGCTGGATCAACCCTAACCCCTTCTCTGCTCCGTGTCCTGTCTGGCTAACCAAATGCACTGGTGGGGAGAGCTGAACATATCCAGGACGCTGATGGACTGACCGTCCGCCAACGCCATGCAGCATACACCTCCCCTCCTTAAGATCCAGGCAACCCTTAGGCACCTTTCATGCTCATCGCAGTGGGGTGGGTCCCACGGACACCCTTCTGAGAAAGTGGGGAGGAAGGGTGCCAAAGTTCCAGGGCAGTTTACACAGGAAAGAGGGCTTATTTTCCAGAATGCAAAGGACAACTACAGTGTTTCTGAATCTTGGCCACCTGCAGATGGGTGGACCTCAACTCCCAGAATTCCCCAGCCAGCCATGCTGGCTGGGGAATTCTAGGAGTTGAGGTCCACCCATCTGCAGGTGGCCAAGGTTCAGAAACACTGGACTAGTATAAGACTTTTTCAGTCTTTGACGGCATGATAAGGTCATTGAGGGGCAATTTTGAGCTTGCCCAGGCATTCTGGTGTTGACAGAGGAGGTGCGTGGGGAAGTGCAGGCGCAAGCATTGTTCCACCCACCTATTCATTAATTTGCTCATTCATTCTCCGCTTCCCAGCAGCTCCGTTGTAGGACTCCCCGTCTCCTGCCTTTCTCTCCACCTCGGTGGCTTGTGCCAAGCGGGGTGTCTTTCCCGGGCTCCAGACGTTGCCCTCGGCTCCTTCTCTGAACACGCCTGGTGGCCTGGGCTGTTTTCCACCTCGCTCTAGCTTCTGCCCCCCCCCAAAAGAAAGAAATCCTATTTGGGGTTTCCAGCCTCACCTGGGGGGCCTGGCAGGGAAGGGGAAAGCCCCCTGCCGCCTTTTGTTTTAAGCCAAGCGGCTTCAGAGTCAAGCTGCCCCCCTATTTTCACTGCGGGGACAAAGGGACGTGGCCCTCCCTCGGGGCGTTTTGCTTCAAAAGCGCCCGGTGGGGGTGAGAAGACTTAATTAGGCCTTGGGGTTGGGGGCCCTGTCATTATTTCCCACCCGCAGCAAGCCCGCCCTCCCCTCAATTAACTGGGCCTGGATAGAGGGATAACACCAGCCAGCCCTCTCGGGGAAGCGAGCTTGCACAAGGGACGCCCAGCACCAGACGGGTGGCATCCGTTTTCCTCCGGAAAAACAAAAGGGGGAACCCCCGCTCCAGCCGGGCTGGCAGTAATTGCAGGGCTCCCGGGTCCTTCTGAATGGCCTTTGAAAGGCTGGTTAGGTGAGCAGAGGGGCTCAGAGGAGATGTTTGCTGGTGGGGAGGGGAGGATGCCCAGGGTTGCCTTGGGCTAGTTCAAGTTCAGCTGCCTGAGTGTCTGTGTGCCCACAAGCCCCCTTTACCTGCTGCTGTGCCCCTCTGGGGTTCTAGAGGACAGACCCCAGCCTAACAAGCATAGCTTTGGAGTGACCCACCCTTCTGGGGGCTTCAGGGACTGCCCTGCTGGGTGAGTCCTGGGAGGAAGACCCAAAGTGGTGCCTGCAGCCGAACGAGCGCTGAGTCTGGGGTGACGCGGAAACGCCCCTTCTGCCTCTGGAGAAGTCCTCCCTGCACAGCTGGGCTCAGCAGGGCCTTGAACCTGTGGGAGCCGGCTTGATTCGCAAGACATGCCCAGCTCTAAGGTCAAGACCCAGGACCCAGCGGGTTCCTTACGGCACGGGGATCTGGTCTGCACTGTCACTGCCTGATCTCTGCGAGAAGATTGGGGCAGGGGGAGGAACAGGGTTAGTGGGGGAAGAGAAGCGTCCATGGCACAGCCGGTTGGTGTTTCCTCCTTTTCAAGAAGAACAAGAGTTGGAAAGAGGAGGAATGCCAGGCCAATGCGCTGGAAGCCGTGTCTGAAGCCCAGATGGGTGCTCTGTCGTGTGAGTTTTACCAGCTCCTTCAGCAGCTGGCACCGTTGTGGGATGGCCTCCTGTCTGCACCCAAATCCAGCCATTGTAGGCAGCTCCTGGCTGAAACCGCCGTCCCCATTGACTGACTTCTCCCTTCCTCCCCAAACCAGATTTTCGTGGTTTTAAAATGGACACAGTGAATACTGAACTAAACAATTCACGGGCTGTATCTGAAGCACAGAAGGGAGCAGAAAGGCGGAGCATTGGAGGAAACGCTAATTCATAAGAAAAGAAAAAACATTTTCCCTAGATTTCTGCGTGTGGGGCTAGAAAAGCAGACACATTCTTAGAGCAACTGAAATATGTTCAAAATTTACTTTTAAAGATCTAACCTAGACTTACTTTACTGCTCTAATGCAATGCTGCAGTATGAAGTTGCATTATTCAAGCTTATTGTCTAAATGTGTACTATTTTAAGTATTTATGAAATATTCACAATTTTATGTTTTAGAACATCCTTTAGGACAGTCTTTTTCAACCGTGGCCACTTTAAGATGGGTGGACTCCAACTCCCAGAATTCCCCAGTCAGCAAGGCTGGCTGGAGAATTCTGGGAGTTGAAGTCCACACGTCTTAAAATGGCTGAGGTTGAGAGTCCCCCTCCAAATCCTGTGTTTCTCTACCCAGAAATGAGCCACGGTGTGCATAGATTTGGAACATCCCTCAGCCTCCGTGATGCCATTGGTCCTAAGGCACTCAGGGCCCACAGGGGCTATGCAGCCTCCATCTCCCCTCCTAGAGGGGGTGAAGTTGGACCTTCTTGCTTTCTCTAAGCCGTGATTCCATCTTCAGCCTTTCCCACTGCGGAGTCAAAGGGTTCTCCCCCCATTGTCCGGTGGCAGAAGACTCCACCTCCATCCCTCTTCCCTCGGTTGCCAACCGTCCCTCCTCCCCTGATCTCCCGCAAGGAACACAGTGACAAGTCATAGCCAGCGGGATACACCTTGAGGCTGCCTTGGGATGGCGTCAGAAAGGGGGAGAAAATGCTCTTTTGATACCCTCCCAGCTAAAGGGTGACTCTCTCCAGGCCGGGGTTGAGATGTGTTTGCAGGGCACGGTCGAAAAAGTCCATCTGGCAGCTGTGATGGTGCGATCAAAGTCGCCACCTTGATTTTTTGGACCACACCCTGCAGACACCCCAGCCTGGACACAAGCACGTCATTCCCTTTCCTTTGCTATGGCTGCCTCCGAAGCAAAAACATGCTAAGAGTCCAAGGAATGAAAGGAATGGATTTTTAAGCATCAAAGAAGCAGACTGAGCGTCCTTCTGCCTGAAAACCAATGCCGTTTACCCCTAATTTTTCTTTATTACAAGGAGTTGCTTGGTCGCTGCAACCGTTAGGCATCTGAGAAAGTCCCCACAACGGCTGAATGCACGTTAACCGAACTGCCGCCAGAAGGCTTTGATCTGCCTTCTTCCCTCTGACCCCCGCTTTGCTCTTACAATAATTTTTGGAGCCATTGAGGGCTCCAGAGCTCCACAGGGCTTCAGGGTGGGGGACAACGATACGGCCGAGCAAGGGAGCAAGGGGAACGGAAGAGGTGTCTCTCGTGACCCCCAAGATAAAGGCAAAGTCTTCTTCAAGCTGAACTCAGCTCTGTGTGACTTTGGGGACGAGTCCTGGTGGCTTTCTCGGCAACGTTATGGAAGTGGTTTGCCCCAGCCTCCTTCCAAAATCTTTTAGTTTTCCTTGTGGTCTCCCATCCAAGAACAGGGCTGGACCCTGCTTCAGTTGGTAAAAGCTCAGCTAGGTTTTCTCACCTGAGCTGGGTTATGATCCCCGAATACGACCCCCAAGCTCTGTGCTCTGGAGAGCAGAAAAGGACTCAGAAGAGGCCGCCTACAACCACATCTCTGGAGACGTGCAGATGGGAAGGGACCCTCCCTAGACCCCAGGCCAACCCTAAACCACTTGCCCTTTCTAAGATATTCAAGTAACCAACCTGGACCTTGAATTCCTTTCAGAATGTAAGAAAACCCAGCAGGAGTGACCAACAGACCCCAATCCCCACTTCCAAAGCCCCCAAGCGGTGCCCCGGAATGCCAGCCAGCAAGGCTACTGCTGAAAGTGAGAAATATCCCCTCCCTCACTCTGAAAGGTTCCTGCCCCGACCACGAAAACTTTCTGAGTTTCGTTTATTTTGATAGGAGCGTTGCTTCTATACTGTAGTGTATCGCAAGCCCCCTGACTGCTACCGCATATAAACCCTAGCAAAGAAACGCATCGACAGGGAGAGAGACAGACAGGAAGAAGAAAGATCAGGATGAGTTTTTGTAAGAGCTGGAAAAAGTGGGGAGCGAAGCAGCACACAAGAGGCCCCGCAGTCCGGATATGGGATCCTGGCGAGAAAGGGCTTCAGGGAGACTCTAATCTAATTAACTCACTCTAAGTGAGGCTGGGAATTTACTCTTACAGTTTTCAAGATTATGTTTTTATCCAGACTGGAATTCAAGATGCCTTTTTGAAATCTGGGTCATTCTTGTTTCCTTGGTCTTGCGGGTAATTCACTCTGCCAGTTTTGTGTCTCTGCCTGCCCTCTTACACTCTGCTGTTTCAAAGCCAGAAGATGCTGTGGTCTAACCCTGATTTTAGGAGTCCAGCATCCTCTTAGGCATGCAGAAGCTGCATGGATCAGGAGAGGCTTGCCCGGTTTTTGTAGGGGGTTCCATGTGGTCTCCGGTCCCTTTAGCCAGCGGCTCTGGGAATCTAGGAAGACCCAGGTGCAAGGCACGTGCTCGGCCATGGAGTTACCTTCTGTAGCCTGCTCCCCCGTCATCCTTTTCAAAGCCATGCACCCGGGAAAGCTCCCCTTCTCCTAGCAGGAAGGCAACACTTGTGATCGAAAGGATGCGAAGACCCTCAAATCCAGCCCAGTCGCCTAGCCTTGGCAGCATCCCCTGCCAAAAAGATCAGTTCTTTCCCACTTCCTGACGGAACATACCAGCATCACATGAAATGGCTGATTGCTCCCCATCCCCATAGTTACCCATGGGAAGCGGTGGCTATTGGAGAAGTGGGCCAGATGCCACTACTGGAAACATACGTGATCCCCGGAGTAGAGCTTCTCTTCTCCCCCACTATCTGTGGTCCCCTGCAGCTGCTCTGATGTTCCAGACCAGCAGGTCTTCTTTGGAGCACAGCCTAGGACACTGGGGGGTCCCAGAGCCTCTTCCAGAGAAAAAGCCGCCAGAGATCCATGTCATGGAAGCCCAGGGTGGGTTGCAGCTCAGTCCCTCTCTTACCTGGGTCTCGGAAAGGTTCAGCTGCCTCGCCAGCTCGGTCCTTTCTCTGCCCACGACGTACTGGCAGCGCTGGAACTCCAGTTCCAGCCTGTACAGCTGTTCGGCTGTGAAAGAAGTCCGGGTCCTCTTGGGTCGGTCCAGATCCAGTCCTTTGGGAAGGACAATCTCCCGGATGGTCCCCTTTGCATCTAGAGGAACCAACAAAGACAGAGACATCAGTCCTGGTTCGGAGGACGAGGGGTCCACCCTGCTCAGTTCTCAGAGCTAAAACCGGGCCAATCCGTCCGTTGCTGCCTTATTCAGCCAATCCAAAACCAGCGTAGGGGAACTATTTTATGCACTAAGAGTTCCTTTTCTTAAGTTGGTGCTAGGTTGGATCGCTTTATTCAGCAGGTGGAGGGGATATTCTTTTAGAAAAAAGGTAGCTTCAGATGGCCTGAGTCCCTTTCCTCCTAAATTCAGGAAATCTCTAGCTTTGGAAAAGTAAATCTGTCTAATTTCTCTCTACTTTTCTTTTCCACAGGAGAAGCAACCTGCACGTCTGCACATTTGGAAAAAGGGTTCCAGTTCCATGAAATTGTTGTAGGAATCGGCCTTGGCAGATTCCAAGCTTCATTGGTAGAACCTGGGAGACTTGCAAAAAGTGATACAACTCAACCAAATAGTCCACGTTCAGTGTGAATACACTTTTGCTGCTACTGTCCTTGAGGTCTGGTATAACTAAGTTCCCTTAGAGCAAATTTTTTTTTTGTAATTTCATTCAAAAGAAAGAGGACTTCAAAATTTCAAATCCACCACAAATATTGGATTAAAGCAGATAAAAACCTTTGCCCTCCTCCCCATGACGAATCCAGGGCAACATTTTCTCCAATACATTTAATTCCAAAGATGTTCAGATAGGCTGGGTTCACATAACACATTGAATGGTAAACTAAATCAGTGTTTCTCAACCTTGGCCCCTTGAAGACGTGTGGACTTCAACTCCCAGAATTCCCCAGCCAACCTGGCTGGCTGGGGAATTCTGGGAGTTGAAGTCCACACGTCTTCAAGGGGCCAAGGTTGAGAAACACTGAACTAAACTAATAAAACTGTTACCAAATTCACACTATGCCCAAATCCAGAAATCACATTATGACTTAACATGATAGCCAGTGCCTGCTTTCCCCCAGTGAATATCACAATTTTTAGACCGGGTATTTTCCAATAATTTGGGTTCTAAACAAGGACCTAAGAAACATGGAGCTACTGTTGTATGTAGGAAGCAGTTGTTACTCTTATTGTTATGTCATCGTTACTGTGCAAACGAAGCCCATCTGCTTAGCTCATGGTTCAGTACGGGTTTACTCAACATCCGGCTGAGTGCATTGTGCGTCCTTCATATGGGCTGGATGACAACTCCTTTCATTCCCCACCAGCAGATTCATAATGGTGAGAATTATGGGGATTGTAGTCTGACACATCTAGTGGGCCCCCCATCTGGGACAGCTGGCCAGGAGGGGGCCATTTCATTACCCAAAAGGCATTGGAAAGAGCACAGAGACTTGGCCCGGGGTGTGTCTCAGGGTGGGTCTTCAGCTAAGTCGTGAAGCTGGTTATGGTTCCAGCCTCGGCCCTTGGAGAGGGAAGAAAGAGGCAGGCAGATGTGTGGGGCGAATCTGCTCCCCACCTCGCCCAAAGAGACATCTGCTGGCAGGAATAGCACATTGCGAGTTCAACAACAAAAGGAATTCCAAAGGACCCATTTGGCTACCTGAAGCTTTTCGCAGCAGCTTCTAAAAAAATGTGCACTTTAGGTCACCCTGCAGCGTGGGCCTGTGAAACGTCATCTGCAGCCGGAGAAAGAGTCATCCCACCCGTGCCACCGTTTGCGTGGTTGACCCGCCATCGCAGGGGCACCCTGGACTTGCATCCTGGGTTGCAGAAACGCTTTGGCCCACAGATCAGCTGAGATGGCCTCCAAATCTCTCTCTCTCTCTCTCTCACTTATACGGCCACCCATCTTATGTAATTCAACTCTGGGTGGCTCACAACAATAATAAAAACCAAAAACCCATTAAAGCCAAAACTTGGTGCCTCAATTCTCCAACGCACCCAGCAATACAGTCCCTGGGCTCCAGCCGCATCTCCCGCCACGCTTGGGAAGAGAGACCCACTGCTCGGTTCCCCACTTGCTCTAGGATCCCCTCTCAGGTCAAGCTTTGCCACATGGCTATAAACAAATGCTCTGATTTGGAGTTGCCCCCCCCCCATACAACTAGGGAGGGCCGGGGGTGGAGTGACGGAAACACTTCTGTCCCTAACCCTAACCCTCTCAGGAAACACTCTGGTCCAAATATGGGTTCCTTCCAGCTCTACTCCTTGTGTGCTGAATGAGTAATTTTAGGGACGCACAAATAACGTGCCACATAAAATGTTCTACCCTGTTTTTCCATTGGTAGGTATACACGTAAGAGCCAGTCTGGTGTCGTGGTTGAGGCACCAGGCTAGAAACTGGGAGACGGTGAGTTCTAGTCCTGCCTTACGCACGAAACCAGCTGGGGGACCCTGGGCCCGCCCCTCTCCTCAGCCCCGGGAAGGAGGAGGCCAGGGCGAACCCCTTCCTAAAATCTTGCCAAGAAAACTGCAGGGACTTGTCCAGGCAGTCGCCAGGAGTCAAAAACTGACTCAAAGTCACACACACACAAAAGTAGACATGTAAAGGTAATCAAAAAGTCCAGTTGTTGGTGTCCCTCAAAGGTGGCCTTTGGTTGGACTGGACAACAAGACCTCACACTTTAGTTCAGTGTTTCTCAACCTTGGCAGCTCGGAGATGTGTGGACTTCAACTCCCAGAATTCCCCAGCCAGCTGGCTGGGGAATTCTGGGAGTTGAAGTCCACACATCTCCGAGCTGCCAAGGTTGAGAAACACTGATATACACTAACAGTGCTCTGCTGTGAAGGTATTCCTGTGTATTCCTTTCCCAACATCCAAATAGCCTGGATTGCAGCTGCCATGATTCCCAATCACCCCACTGCACTACACCTCACTTGGAAACTCCTAGGATATTCTCACCCCCATCTCCTTGCCTTAAATTACTGGCTGATACCCAGCTCTTGGCGATGCTGCCTGAGGATAATGAAAACTGCTTTCAACCCATTTGGAAGGCACTGTTGTACAGATGCCCAGCTCATATGTAAATCGGTGTGCATCAAAACAAAACAAAACATTTTAATTCACATCAATTAACACGGATGCTCAGCCTGGCTTTTTCCAGCAACAGATTTACAACACAGCCTCTCTCCGTCTCTGGTTACTGAAACATCTAGCCCAAGTGGGAAGACTGACTCATACAATACAAATGCAAGACTGGTAAGAGATCATTGTGACGTTGCCACAAACCTTTTAAAGATAAAATGCCTAAAACACATACATTAGTATTGCCAGCAAGAGAAGCCAACAAGAGGCTGTGAAGGTCAAGTAGCCTTACTCTGGCATGAAAGCTCACCTGGAAGGACTTTGCCACACGGCTACGCAAGGAGGGGAAGGATGGCTTTCCTATTGGGCGAAGTCCTTGTTCTGCCAAAGGAACGTGTCTTTTCAGTAGCGTCTCCAAATCTCCCATAAGATCTGTCAGGTGAGATAAGCAGTTCCAAAGCGAAGAAGAACCTCATAGTGGTGTCCTCTATGTAGTAGCTGGTCCCACTGAACTCAGCTGTGCTTCTCCTACTAAGCAGCTAGGAGAGCAAGGGTGAAGTAGTGTTTAAGCAGTAAACCCAAGCTCTAATCCAGTGTTTCTCAACCTTGGCGACTTTAAGCTGTATGGACTTCAACTCCCAGAATTCCCCAGCCAGCATGGCTGGCTGGGGAATTCTGGGAGTTGAAGTCCATACAGCTTAAAGTCGCCAAGGTTGAGAGACACTGCTCTAATCCTATGGAAGCTTGTTGGGTGATTCTCACAGCCCAAAGTACCCAACAGGGTTGTTGTGGGGAAAATAGGAAGAGGGACTATGCGTGTTCACTGCCTTTATCTTCTGAATGAAAGGCAGGATATAAATCAAACTTAAAAGTCTGTTCTTACTTCCCAGTTATTGACAGCAGGAGCAATAGCCTTTTGCCCCAGCTGAAGACGTGAAACCATTTCCTTGGGCCACAAGGGGGGAAAAACAGTTGTACGTTTTCTCGGTTGGTCTTTTCAAAATTGCAAAATAAGTTCCTCTGACTGTCATTCAAAAGTGGCAACTGGAATATGGGCCAATTTGGCCATTCAGCACAAAACGGCTGAAAGAATGACAGGGACTACGTCTCAGGCGTGTTGTGGCTTTCCAGCTGTGTTTGCGAGCAACGGCGGACAATCTCCTTGCGGGCTGGAAACGCGTTTGCCTATTTTTCATAGGTCCCAGTTTTATGATTCCAGATTGTTCATAGGCTTTGTTTTGTTTAGGAAGAATGAAATATCATCCTCAGTCTCCCTGGGAGGAGAGACCAAATCCTCACCTGCCAGTTCACGTTGTACAAAATCCTACACCCACGAAGCTCCGTTCTGTGTAAGAGAGTAAAGCAATAAGGGGCGCGTGGAAGGATGAGTTGCCCTGAAACGAAGACAAAAAAATGCTACCTCCAAAAAACAAGAACTTTTTTCTCTTCTTCGCCGGTCTGACCATCAAATGCAACCTTAGACCCCTAGGCAGTTACAGAACAAAGGGAGGAATAAGTCAAAACTCCATAGAATCACCCGCCATGGCATCTGGGCTTTGTAGGGACAAAGGCTAAAAGAGCAGATTAGGGGGGCAGGGGTAGTTTCTTCTGGAGTCGGCTGGAGATGCTTCTGCAGGGAGAAGTGACCGGACAGGATGCAGATTGGAGGGAGACGCACCAGAGAGAGCCAGGAAGCCGACTTCCAGAGCCAGGGAGAGGAAGCAAGAGGACCACGTAGTTAGAATGTGCGGGAGGAAGAAGAAGCATTTTGAAGCACCAAAGGAAGTGGAAGAGTGGAAGATTGAGTCATTTACATCAGATATTATACCTTCACAGCAGAGCACCGTTAGCGTATATCAGTGTTTCTCAACCTTGGCAGCTCGAAGATGTGTGGACTTCAACTCCCAGAATTCCCCAGCCAGCTTTGCTGGCTGGGGAGTTCTGGGAGTTGAAGTCCACACATCTTCGAGCTGCCAAGGTTGAGAAACACTGAACTAAAGTGTGAGGTCTTGTTGTCCAGTCCAACCAAAGGCCACCTTTGAGGGACACCTTCCTCCTGCACGGCCCCCAGTGCTGCAGGTGCGGATTCATGCTCTCCAAGACAGCATCCGTAGGCGGTGTTTCAAACCAAGGTGCACCAAGGATGGAACGAAGGAGAAGCAGACCGAGGAAATGTTGCCTTCCGGTTGTAACTCCCTTTCTGTCCCCTTCGTGGTCTTCTCTTTTTGGGGAAAGTTTGACTCAGAAACTTGGCAGGGAGAAGCTGAATCTGAAGTCACCTTGGACGAGTCGACTCCCGGCATCTTCATGGCCACAATGTTTTCTTGACATCAGTTTTCTTGTCATTGTTTCCTTCCGGAGTTATTTTGCACTTTTCAGTTTTGCCCAGCACTGGGTTTCCTGGTGGTTTCCCATCCAAGCACTAACCAGATTTAAAAAGGCTGTCATTTGCATGGAAAAGAAATGTGCAAGGGTGAAGCTTGGCTGCCAGATGTGCATGGCTCCGAGTTTGTATTTTTTTTTTAATTTTAATTTCTTAGATTCATACCCTGCCTTTCATTCAGGGCTTCAAGGTGATGTACATAGTGGATCCTTCTCCATTCCCCCCCTCCCCCAGCAACAACCCTGTGAGGTAGGTGGGGCTGCCTGAGGAACCTTTCTGGAAAAAGTTAAAAGTTTGCTGGTTCTGTGGTAGAGCTGCATATATCCTTTGAAAGAGGCCCCTCAAACCAACCGCCCCCCCAGGGTCCTTTGAGTGGGGCAGATTGAAACTAACCCACCAATTGCTCCTTCCTGTCCCTGCACAACTATTCCTCTTCTTACCCCCCCAATGATGCAGAGTGGCCGGCCACGCCTGTCCGGGGGAAACAGCCCAGATCCCCTTCTGGAGCAGCCCCAGGCCTGGAAGCCACCAGCGGCTGCCGGGATCCCGAAAGGGGCGGTGGCCTTCCTGGCGCTGCGGTGCCTTCCAAACCACGGCAGGAGAAGAGTCCCAGGTCCTTTGGTCTTGTGTCAGCTGGTATTATTATCACTGCTGTTGTTGTTTGTGTTGTTATTTACATACAGATAGTTCTCGCTGGATTGATATTTTTGACTCCTGGAAAGATCGGATAGTCAAAAGTACCAAATCTAGCCAGAACTATTTGGCATTATTAACTATATGTTGCCATTATTAATTATATGTTATTATTATTGACTATATGTTGTTATTATTACTATAAATTATCTGGTGTTATTTTTATTTATTTATTTATTTTTCAAATTTATATATGCTGCCCATCTCACTATAGAAGTGATTCTTATTATTATTAATTATCCGGTTACTGTACTATACTATACTGTAATTTATTACTACAAACTATCTGGCATTATTATTCATTATCTGGTATTATTATCTACCATTATTAACTGTCTGGTACTGTATTATACCTTTGTGGTCGCTACGAGTCGACACTGGCTTGATGGCACGTAATCAATCCATCCTTATTAACAACGGTTATTAACTAGCTATAATTCCGACTTCGATCCTTACAGCCGCCTTTCCGCCACGGAGAGGCAGCGCGTCCGGGACGGAGGCGGCTCCGAGGCCAGAGGCTCCTGCAGCGCGGAGCGTTCGCCGGAGTTTCGAAGGCAAGCAGACTTCGCGCGCGCACACGCGCACACGCGCACACGCCCGCCCCCGAAGAGAGTGGATCTCCTCGTCTGGACCGCCGAAGTCCCGTGTCAGGCGGCGGCCAATCAGACGGACTTAAGCGGGGGTACTCTGGATGAAGG
The DNA here is from genome assembly GCA_030867105.1 of Liasis olivaceus. Lineage (NCBI taxonomy): Eukaryota > Metazoa > Chordata > Lepidosauria > Squamata > Pythonidae > Liasis > Liasis olivaceus. The sequence continues at coordinate 1,753,192 of CM061354.1, forward strand.
GGCGCTCCAGGAACGGGTTTGGCCTCGGCCCCTCCCCGTGGTCTGCCTTGCGGGCGGCGGACGGCCAGTCCGTGGACCTTTTTTTTCTGCAGGGGCCCGGCCCGGCCAAAATCCGGGGGTACTTTGCTGAAGGCCCGTTAAATCCAAGGGGAAAAGTGGAACAAGTTAGCCAGGAAGCGAGACGCAACCGTTTGTGACTCCGCCGGTCCCAACAAGAGAACTCCTCCTCAAGCCAGTAACGTGCCCTAATGCGTTCCTCGAAGGAGAAACACATTTTCCGAATCGCGGCCCGGAGTCCCGGGCGAAGGAAACGGCGGGAGGGAACCGCTTCCCGGGGCAGCTCTTGCCGTCCTGCGACGTCTTGCTGAAGCGGGCGCCGGGGCTGGTTTTTCTGAGACCGCCCAGCAGGAAGGGTCAGTGAAAGGCCCCCTGTTTTACTACGGAAAGATCGGCCGAGGGCGACCAGTGCCCCTTGTACAGTAAGTAGGCTTGGGAATTGATTTTCCTGGTGGTCTCCCATCCAAGGACTAACCAAGCCTGGCCCCAGTTTGCAGCTGCTTCTCTCTCTAAGCAGAAGTACCGGAGTCTACCAGCTTCACGCGACCTGCCCCGGGCTGAAGCGGAGCATCCCGTTTATCCATTTCAGATCTGAGTGCAGCAGTCTGCCCATCTTGGCCTCCTAAGGCTCGGGCGGCCGGGCAGGCCGGGCAGAGAGGCGGGTTTCCCCAGGACAAAAGCGCGAAACAGACCCGGAGCCCGAACTTGGAGCGAGGCCCGTTGCATGCAGCGGCGAGAGACGCGCGCAGGACTGATTCACAACGGGCGCTCGATTCCCGCGCTCGATTCTGAGCCTCTTCTTTATGTGTGCGCGAGACGCCACCTTGTAAATGGTGTATCTTACACACCCACGTACACAGATACGTATACATCTTTCGGGGGTGTGCGTGAAGCTGCGTATCTGAAAAATACAAGACAATTCCTTGCACGTAATCAGCCGATTTTCAAAAGAGCGCCCTTCGCGTCGAAATACCCACGGCAGGAAGATCTCTCCCACGGACATCTGCCCAGGGTGACAGATACCGACACGCGCGCACGTTCTGGGTAATAAGCTTGCCGTTTATTTTCATCCCACCTGGGGAGGTGGGAAACAGCCCCGTTTCCGGTCGCTGCATCCGCGACCTAGTGACACCGCCGTCATTTATTAGCGATCAGAAATAAATCAGCGATCGAAGAGTTTCAAATCGCCCAAGGGCGGGCCGAGGGGCTGAAAAGAGCCCCCCCCCCCCGCCCTCTCTTCACCCTGCCATATTTCCTCGCTAAGTAAAAGAAATAAATAATCTATCTTTCTACCCGTGTGTGCACGTATTGATATATCAAGACAAACCGACAAGAAATAAAGAACACGAGAAAAGGGGGGGGGGGGGGGGGGAAGGACCAACTGTTTGTGCCAAATGAAAAGACATACACACACACCCCGCGCGCCGCCCGCAGTTTTGGGTCGACCCCCACTTTTTAAAGAAAACTCTGTTTTCTGAAACCCTTCCAGCGCCGACGTCGTTCCGCCCGCCATCGACAGGAAATATTTAGTGCGGGGATTACGATTTTAAAAAATGAAATGTTCCTTAGAACTGCGAGCATTCCCCCAGAGAAAAAAGGCCGTTCCGAATGCTCGCTGAGACCTGGATTGCGCGTCTGAGCGGGGCCTCCCCCGGAGCAGGCCGCCTCGACTGAGAACCGCCCCTCTGCAGGACACCCGTTTCGCCGCTGCAGGTCAGGGCGGCCAATGGCGCCGGGATATGAAAGGAAACGAATCTCGCCGCTTGGGAACGGCGCAGCGGAAGGGTCTCCCGCACGAGCCTCGAGGCGGCTGCGCAAGAGAATGACCCCAAGAACGGGGCTGCGGCTGGGAAGAGCTGGATGGGCCGTACGCGGGGGCGGAAGAACCGGCGCGCGAGTGCTGGAAAACCCAGGCACCGCACCTCGATCTATTCTCCCTGGAATAGGGAGGGAGGGAGGGAAGAAGGAAGGAAGGAAGGAAGGAAGGGAGGGAGGACCTCAAGACGGAATTAAAGTTTGCCAGAAACGCCAAGGCGGAAACGTGTTTGGCCCAGAACGAAATGCCGCCGCGGATTTTTGCAACGGAAATGCCCTTCTGGTTCTCTCAGGAGCCCGAGGAGACTCCAAGTGGCTTCGGAATCCACGAACCCTCCCACCACGAGAAGGGGTCGTCCAGAAGGGCTGAGAGGCCCGCAGGGATGGAGGACAGCTTGGAACTCGGCCCGAGAGGGCCAGCCGAGGCCGCCGCGCGGAAGGCGGCCGCCTGCGCCCTGGCCCGCAAGAGGGGCGCCGATGGGCGACCCTCGCTGCGGCAGCCGCCCCTCCCCGGTTACGCCGCTTCGCCTTTTTCCTTGCCGAGCCTCTGCGGGGAAACGGAGGAGATAAGGTGGGCTTCGGATCGAAGGGGTCCCCCCGCCGAGCCTTCTGCCGAGGGCCGGAGCCCCGATCCGGCGCAGCCTCGAAAGCCGCGTGTGCGGGCGGGGGCTGGGCTGGGGCCCAGCAACAATCTTCAGGGCTCATTTATTGGGGTGTCAGTCAGCGAGAAGGAAGGCCAGGCCACCCCACAGAAACGAACGACGTCTCTTTTCCGGGGAAAAGTCTTGCCGCTTTCGGCGGCGCCCAGGGCCAGCTCGGTCGTCCTTTCGTTTTCGGCGGGTTCTTGCAGCTAAAATAAAGGAGCCTAAATTTTTAAAAAATTGAATACAGCAGAACCCAAAGCAAAGCCCCTTGGTACTGCCCTTCTCTGAACAGTGTCAGCAATGAAAAAATGCACTGAAAGTATGTATTTTCCCCAACCCAAACATTTGCGCGTAGATCTCACAGCACCCATATTTACACACAATGACATCCACCGAAGATCCACGGCACGGCTTTGACTGGGTCGGCTGGTTCGTTCCCGAGCAAGTTTCTTTTTTAATCTTAACTCCCTTAACTGTTTATCACGATTTTGGCTGAAAGGTTGAAGATAATTTTACAGGGCTTTATTCATGAAGATCAATGCAGGTTTTTACCTAAAAGACAATGTCGAGATATTAGAAATGTTTTGGATATTCTGGAGTACTTGGAGCAACAGAATGAAAAAGACGCTGCATTGATCTTCTTAGATGCAGAGAAGGCCTTTGGCAATCTGAACTGGATTTTCTTGTTTAGAGTTCTGGAACGTACGAACCTTGGAGATAATTTTATTAAATAGGTAAGATCGATTTATACTTCACAGAAAGCACAAATAATTGTTAATGGAGAACTAACAAAACCTTGTGAGATTCAAAAAGGGACAAGACAAGGATGTTCACCATCTCCACTTTTGTTCATTTTAGTTCTTGAAGTATTGAACAGAGATACAAGACAAGATGAGAAAATCATGCAAGTTAAGATTAAAAAAGAAACTGATAAGTTAAGGGCATTTGGTGTTAGTTTTGGAAGATCCACTAGAGGGAGTAGAAACTTTAATGGGAAAATTAAAGGACTTTGGTATGTTAGCAGGTTTTAAGATTAATAATCAGAAGATGAAGATAATAACAAAAAATATGAAATTAGCGGATCAAATAGAACTGTTGGAGGAAACTGGTTTTAAGATTGAGAAAAAAGTGAAACACTCGGTTTTGCTATGACAAATATGAATTGTATGTTATTTCAAAATAATTATGTTAAGACATGGAATGAAATTAAGAAGGACATATTAAGATGGGAGAAATTAAAAGAGTCACTGTTAGGGAGAATCTCTGTGATAAAAATGAATGTTTTGCCTAGAATGATGTTCTTGTTTCAGACAATACCTCTTTTGACAGTGGATGTACCATTCAAACAATGGCAAAAAGATATATCTAAATTTATATGGTAAGCGGGAAAAAATCACGAGTTAAATATAAAATGTTACAAGATGCAAAGGAAAGAGGGGGCTGGGTTTATCGGATCTGAAACTCTATTTTGCAGCTTGTTGTTTGGTCTGGATGAAAGGGTGGGTGTTGCTGAGAAACAAATGACTTTTAGAGTTAGAAGATCATGACCTGAGGTTTGGATGGCATGGATACTTACGGTGCAATAAAGTTAAAATGAATCTGGAAAATCATTTTATTAGACGTGCCATATTGAGAATATGGAATAGATACACACCCAGGTTGGGCCTGAAAACACCTCTGTGGATCTCAGCTCAAGAAGCATTCCACAGAAGAGAAACAGCAGGCAAAGACAAATGGTTGACGTACCAGGAATTACTAGAAAACCAACAAGGGGGATTTAAGATTAAATCAAGAGAGCAGCTAATAGCAGAAGGATATGGTTTTCCCATTTACAGTTATCAGAAAGATTCAAAATGAATAAAAAGACTTATGGTATGAGTGAGGCAGAGTGAGGCAGAATTTGAAGTACAATTGTGTACCGATGATGAACGTGTAATTGCTAAAATATAAACACTTTTCTTAATTTGGAACAGAGGAAGAACAGGTTAAAGAATGTATGATAAAGTGGGCTATAGTTTTGGTTATAACATACAGATGGATCGATGCAAAAATATGTGGTTAAAAGAGTTTAAATTTACATTATGTTATGATTTTAAAGATAATTTTTATAAAACAATGTATCATTGGTACATGATGCTAGAGAAATTATTAGAATGTATTAAGGCACTTCAAATGTATGTTGGAAATGTGGACAACTTAAAGGGATATTCTATCATGCTTGGTGGACATGTAAAACACTTTTAAAAAATTGGATTCAAATACATACATTAATACAAAGGACTTTAAAGATTAATATTCAGTTGAAGCCAGAACTTTTCCATTTAGGACTAATGAATAAACAGTTAGAAAAAATGCCATGGAAGATTATTTCAATATATGATTACTGCAGCGAGATTATTATATGCACAAAGATGGAAAGATCCGGCACTACTTACTATGGAGGAATGGTTGGTGAAATTGACAGATTTTGCTGAGATAGATAAACTGACTTCTTTGATTAGAAAAAAGACAATATCTACACTCATTGGTGACTGGAAACCCCTTATGGAGTTTTTGTGGAAAAAGGAAAAAAAGGAACTTGTGATTTATGGTTCTGATGATTAGACAGGATAGATTATAGAAAGAAGAGAGTTATGAGCGTAACTTTAGAGAGAGAGGCTAAAATATAATTGTATTTATAACTGGTGTGAAGAATATTGGAAGCCACTTCATGTGTTTATATCGTCCTTTATATCTTGCTCTCTTTTTTCTCTTTTTTCTCTTTTCTTTTCTTATTGCACTTCTAGCTTTTTCTGTTCTTTCTTTTTCACTTTTTTTTGTTCTAATTTTGTTTGTTGTAGTTATTATTGTTCTTAAAACTTTTAGTAAAAATTATATTAAAAATAAATAAAACACAACCTTATTGATGCAACTGTGATTGATAGGACAGTGCTACATTTTATGGAATGAAAAATGAAGTCATAAAGATGTAAAGTCAGGAAAAAAAAAGGAAAAAAGGCCCCACCATGTGCCCGGGCCCAGCAAGAGGGGGGCCCTGCTGGGCGAGGAAGGCACGCGGGCAGCGCTGGAGGGCTGGGGGGACGGCCGGCTGCTTTGCCGAGAAGGGGCAGCACGGCGGCCTTCTCTTCCGGGAAGGAAGGCGGGCAGTGGAGGCGAGGAAGGCCGGATTTTGAAAGAGGAAGGAAGAAGGGGGGCTGGAGGCCTTTTGGGGGGAAAAGCGAGGAGTCTTGGCGCTGCAGAAAGGAGAGCCTGGCACCAAACTGGAGCTGCTAATGCGAAAAGAAATTGTGCCACGACAGGCCGACGCCCGCGCACCCCAAGGACGCTCTGGACGGAGGGACGGACGGCTGCAGACACACACTCGAGCGCCGCGTCTGCCCAGACTGCCGGGCCCGAGCCGTGCCTGAGCGTCAGCGGCCTGCTAGTCCGGGAAGCCCCGTTCCAGCGATCCAAGGACTCGGCCCAGGAGATCCCCCGCAGGAGTGCCGTGCTCTCCAAGGGCCAGCGCTGCCCCTGGATCCAGCGACAACTGGGATCGGTCCCACCCAAACCAAGGGGACAATCGATCGAAGGGCTGAACCGCCCGATCCCTCAACAGATTCTCGGAGGCTGCCCGAGGGCTTCCTCCAAGGTAAACGGCTGCAAGATTTCCACCACGAATGGGCTCCGAAGCACTGCGAAACGAGAACACGGAATTGTCGACTGAATGTTTTTAAAATTATCAAAGAAACCAATTGTTTTCGAGGGGAGGCGTAGAATAATTAGATAACGATCAGGTAGGGGACATCAGGCAGAGCTGGGGAAATTGCAGAGAGCAGAATCTAGCCCAGACGACACACTTTGGGCAAATAGCAAGGGCTTGATCGAGAAACCAGGGACGTTCTCACGGTGATCCTAGCGACACTGCCTTCCTCTCGCCTGGCCAAGGCTCGCCCCGGCGTTGGAGGTAATGGGGTCGGGCGCTGAAATCGTAGGCCTCCTTAATCAGAAGGGCGCTCGGAAGCCGAGGCCCCTTGCTTCCAAGTAAGCACATTTAGCGGAATGCGGCGGAAAGGGAGAGATCGAGGCCTAATAGCGGCGACTCAGCCGAGGCGGCGGCCGAGGCAGTTCTGCAGAATCTTGCCTGTCGGTCCCCGAAGGGCTGGGAAGAGGCTGGCGCGGAAAAGGCCCTCGCCGACTCTCGCTCGTCAGTTGCTCGTCGGAAGCAGCGCGGGCGGCCTGCCTCGGAGCTGTCCTTCGCCGCTCTCTCTACAGCCCGCCAGCCTTTCTGTCGACTCCCGGACAAGCCAGGACCGCCGGGAGGAGGGGGGGAGAAGGGGAAGGCCCGAAGGTCGGTCTGAAAAACCGCTGAGGGGAGCCCATCTATTTCCCCGTATAGTTTCCCCCTATTCCGAGGGAGAAGCGGAATAGAAACGGAGGAGGCCTTTTGCGCTGGGAAACCGCGTGGCAGCGACTGTTTCGGCCGCCTTTGCTTTGCACAAGCAGCAGCGGGCAACGGTTCGAGATACAAAAGGACACGTACGGGCCTCTCCAAAAGAAATTCCATGTTCCTTCCCTTCCCTTCCCTTCCCTTCCCTTCCCTTCCCTTCCCTTCCCATTATAGTTGAGCAGCTAATACATCATCATCATCATCATCTTCATCATTATTATTATTCCTTCCTTCCGGCGCCTCCTTGCCTTTCAGCACCCGGGCAGTACTCCATACACAAAGGGCGCATTTTCAGCCCGCTGTTCTTCCCAATTTCTTTCCCCACTGGGTGTAACGTTCGGGGAAGAAAATTAAGAGCCTCCACATTCCACACTCGCATTTCTAAGTGAAACCGCTTGCTAAATATCCCACTTAAATGGAGCTTGAAAGTGGCGGCATCCGAGAAGGACGACGCAGGGACTTCTCGGCCTGAGAAGCGCAGAGCCGTCCTCGGCCCTTCGGCTGGTCCCGCTGCCACGGACTCCGCAGCCCTTCGCGTCGCCTTTAGCAACTGCCCGGGTCCAGCCAGGAGCCCCTCCGACCGCTGCTGCCCCCCAGAATTTCACTTCAGAGCCGAAGGAGGAGCAGCGCGACGGCAACCCGTTCCCGACCGAAGGGGCGAAAGACAGACGTTCGTCCAGCGCCGCGGGGCCGGGTGACCCCGGCGCGCAAAGGGCTGCGTCAGCCCCCTCCTCCAAGGACGTTGTCTGAAGAGGGCCTTCATCTGCTTTTGGGGGCAACGTGAGACCGAGGGCCCCACTTTCGAAACGGCAGCCAGTCCACGGTAATCCCTCCATTGTCCGGCAAATAGCCCAACCCCGCAGCGCGCAACTTCGGCCAGACAATCTCGGGAAGGCGGCAGGTGTCGGTCACAAGGGACGCCCCGACAAACCACCGGAGCTGGTAAGGAGAAGGGCGCAGCGGCCGCGGGCCGGCCAGGCCGAGCGAAGAGCAGATCTGTCTTCTCAAGGGCGGCTGGATGAAAGGTGGCGAGAACCGTCCCGGGTGGAGGAACCGATCTGGGCCTGGGAAGAAGATCGCGAGGGGACCAAGACCCCCTGCCCAGAAACCTCCCTTCACCGCCGCCAGATCCAAGCCGTTCTTCTCGAGGAGGCCTGCCCGCACCCCCCCCCCCGCACCCTTACTGGATCTGGAGCGCCTCCCTTTCTCTGAGGCCGCCTTGGCATCGCATCCTCTGCCCGAACCGACTGCCAGGTGCCTCGCAAAGCCCCTTCGGCCAGGCCGTTAAGAATTCGGCCAACACCACCCTCTCTCCCACCCACCTCCGCAAGCTGGGGGGCCGGACTCCCGTTTCCATCCTTCCCAGCCAGCAGAGCCAAGGGCGTCTCTGCTGAGGATGATGGGGTGGGGGTGCAAGAGTTTTCGAAAGGCTGCGCGTTGGGAAGGCGGTTTGTGCCCGGGGGGGGGGCATATGACCTGGTCGGGGGGCACTTCTCTTGGTGAATCCCAAGCAAGTGGGGGAAGAGAGCCCGAGAGAGGTGGGAACAAGGAACCCCGCGCTGGACTCGCTGAGGCTGCGGTGACGCGGTTTCCCTGCGACGAGGCTGCTTTGGAAGCCCCTCAGGGACGCGCGCGCGTCCAGGCCCCCTGCCCCAAAGCCAGGGCGGGTGCGGAGAGCAGATGCGGGCGAGGAAGCTTTCCCCAGATCGCCCCTTCCTTGCCGGACTGCAAAGACGACCCAACACACGGCGCCCCATCAGCTGCTGGAGAGGTTCCAGCACCCCCCCCCCCCCACACACACACACGGGAAAATCTTCGCCTGAGAAGTATTCCCCCCCTCACCGTCCTCCCTCTCCACTCCCCCCTGAGAGATGCACCAGCAGAAACCCCGCCTGGGCTGGCTGCTCTTCGGCCGCTGTGTGAAATGGGGTGGGGAAGGCGACTGAAAAGGGACCGTGGCGGGAGCAGCCTAGACTGGCTTGGGACAGGCGCCCGCGAGGCAGGAGCCGGGAGGAAGGTCGGAGGTGCCCAGCCGCGGTCAGAAAGGGCTGCGGTCCAGGAATAGGGAGGGCAGCCAGCTAGAGACCCGCAACTGACAGGGCGGGACGGGGGACGGGGGACGAAAGGCTACCGGACAGCGGCAGCCCCAAGGGGCAGACTCGGACCGGTCAGAAGGAGGGGCACGCGCTGGGGGGTCTCGCAGAGGGGAGCCTGGGGGTCGCAAAGACCGGCCGAGTTTGGAGAGGAAGAAGGCTGGGGGTCGAGGGGGACAGCCAATCCTCGTTTTGCAGAAAGGGGCTCTGCTGGGGCTGCGAGGCGGTGAAAAACCTCGGGGCAGATTTTGCACGGGCTTTTGGTGAGATGGGGGCAGGAAAGGGGATAAATAGAGAACGAGCTTCTTCTGAGGGGAGGGGGGCGGGTGTCTAAAAATGCCCGGCTACCTCTGGAGTTGCGGGGTTGGGAATCTCTGGAGCGAAGGCAGACGCGGACTTGGCCAACGCTCGCGGCCCTTACCTCGCACCAGGATCCGGCGGCAGAAATCCGTTTCGCCCGCGGGGGACTGGTTGCCGGTCTCCGGGGCGCAGTCTTTGGATGGGCCGCTGGAAGCCGACGTCCCTGCCGCCAGGTCCCTGACCTCGCCGCCGCCGCCGCCGCCGCGCCCTATGTCCCGCGCCCGTTCGGAGGCGCCGCCGGGGTCGCCCAGGAGGGGGGCGCGTCTGCCAGAGCCGCCTCCCGCATCGCTCATGCCGGGATGGGACATGGGCGCTTTCGCTGCAGACGCCCTTTCCCCTCCCCACTAGTTTGGGTCGCCAATGGGGGACCGGGAAGCCCAGGGGGGCGGCATGGTGCCAGGCGAACCTCTGCCAGCCTTCCCGCTCTGGAGGCCTCCGGCTCCCCCCTAGATTTGTTTAACCGCCCCCCCCCCCAAAGTCTCAGGGTCCGGGTTCTCTTAGAAGCCTCTGCTCGGTTGCGGAGCTGTAGAACCCGAGGCGGGAGGCCGAGACGCCCCGGGGATCCAAACTTCTGCACGCCCCCCGGCCATTTTTCCCCCCGCCGGTTCCGCGAGTCAAACTTCTCCGGTTCGGCCGGCCGGCCGGCGCGTTCCTTCCGCTTCCATCCCGGCGCTGCGCCCCTGCCTCCCTCCCGCCTGCCCGCCTCCGCGCCGTCTCCCTCTGATGAGCGAAGGGCCGAGCAGCCGAGCGCAGGCGAGCAAGCCCTGCCTCCCCCGCGACGCCTCCCTCCCCGCCCCCGTCACAGCCGAGCCGTCCAGGCTGGACGATCCCCAGCTCCAGGCGATTCCGGCCGCGGCGTGGGAGGGGGGACTGGGGGCAGGGGGGGACTCGCGGCCAGCAGCCCACCGCGGCCCGCCCCGCGCGCCCGGCCCGCCCCTGCCTAAGAAAGCCTCCCCCGCCCTGAAGCTGGGGGAGGGGGGAAGCGAGATGCGGGGAAGGAGCAGAGCCAGGCGGGCGGCTACACCCCCGCACGTAATTTCCTGCTCGCGGGGCCTTGGCCGTTCATTCATTGGCGAACAAAGAGCCGCCGTCCTGCTCCCGCACCCCTCCCCCCTCCCCGCGCGGAAGAAAAGGGCGACCGGTGGCCTTCGGTTCGCCCTGGTGCCTCCCGGGCCGGCGGGGTCCTTCGCCGAAGCCAGTCAGCTTCTCCCGCTTGGGAAAGCCGCTCTGCCGCCGCGGCCGCGTTAACCGGCTCTGCTTCGCCGGGCTGGAAGGCCCGGCGTCTGGGAGCCGGAGCGTTCCCGGTGCCCGTCCTGAGATTCAGGGCCCGTCGGAGCAGCCCTGGCCGAGCGCTCTGGTTCCTCCCTCCCCGCTGCCCCGTTTCCCGCTATTCGGGGATCCAGGCCCGAGGACGCCTCTTCCCAGACCGAAGCGGGTGGGGGCTCTTTCTCCCCTTCCTTCCGCGGCGAGGCTGAGCCGGGAGAATGCCACGCGAACGGGTTCCTTCGGGGTCCTGGAACGGCGCAAAGGAGCCCACCGGCCCCTTCGCCCGCGTCTTCCCCTGCTCAAGCCCCTTTTTGGTCTACGCAGGCCCAACCAATCCGCCTCGTGAGAAGGAGATGGACCCTCAGGGACACGCCGGCCCTGCGCGGGTTGGCAGATGAATGCTTTTCGGCTTCCCAGAGGGACTGGCCCAAAGTCCCCCGACTGGTTTCCGCGCCTAAGCGAGGGCTCGATCCTGGATCTCCCCGCTCTAGCGCAGCACCTTTCCCGCTGCTCCAGAGAGACAGGGACGCCCAGCCGTTTTCCATGCCGGAGGGGAGAACTAGAACTCGTGGCCTCCTTGGTCCTCGTGCTTGTGGGAGGAGAATCGTGTTAGTTCCTGGCTGCCAAAAAATCCGGAGGAGTCAGGGAGCGCCTTTTCCGACTAACCAACTTTATCCAAAGGCAGAAGCTTTTGTCCGAAAAACGCACAAAGAAAAACGTTCAAAGGAGCTTTGCCGTACTCTTCTGCCTGGGGAAACGCGGGATCCTGTGGATGGCTCGCAGGGGTTCAAAACATCAGGCGGGCGGTGGCCCCTTTTCCCACTAACACATTTGCGTCAAAGGCAGCAGCTCTCCTGAAGGCTGGTCCTGCAGACGCAGGGTTTCGTGCCTTCTACGCAGGCCAGAGGTAGCCTCGGTATTCTGTTTTTTGCAAAGATGCCTTTCTAGGTGGGGGAGCCCCCCTGCCCGGGCATTTCCCAACCAGCTGGGGGCCTGGTGGGGGGTGTTGTCATCCGTTTGTCCCAGGCAGCTTTCCAGCTGTTGATTTCTTGGGAAGATTTGGGGAAACCGGCCTCCTCCCGCTCACCTCTGAGGCGGAGAAGCCCCTCTCCACTCGCCTGGGCCTGGGGCTCCCTGCGCCTTCCGCTCAGGGGTAGTTTTTTCCTTTGTGCTTCCACTTGCCACTGTTAGAAGGGAAGGAAAGCTAGCACGGCCCTCCCCGCTTGCCTGTGGAATAATATCTGTCTATGGGGGCTGCTGGCCGAGAGACGCGCTTGAAACCTGAATGGGGGAAAGCATTATTCCCATTAAAACTCTTCCAAAATCGAACAGAATTCTGGATTCGTTTGTTCAGCTTCACCTTCCCATTGACTTGTTTTAACCCCCCCCCCCCAAAAAAAAAGCCCTGTTGCATATCTAGGACAAGAAAAAGGAAGCATCAAAAAAAGATCCAGAAATGAGTTTAGCCAGGGGCCAGATTTTATTAGTTAGGAAAAATGCAGGCATAAACAAAACCCTTTGAAAAGGGGTTAAAAAAAGAAAAAGGCGAGAAAGGTGCATTTAGAGAAGATACTTTGTTGCTGGAGATCAACATTTCATCTTTTTCCATTTTGGTCAGTTACTTCACAACCGCTTCTCTAAATGCCGAGCGATCCTGATGCCCACCGAATTTGTGAGCTGAATTTCCAAGATGGGAACCTGCTTGGAGAACCAATCTTGTAGAAATTATATTACTGTGTCCCAAAACTATAAGGGGTGGGGGTGGGGTATCACCTCCACAAAACGGCAAAAATTTGCCTGCCTGCTTCTCTTGCTGCTTTGCACTGCTCTGTTCTTGTGCTTAGCAGAGTCTCTCTGGAGCCCGGATTCTCCTGGCAACCTCCAACTGCTTTTTTAATAAAAAAGATTTGCCACTCTCTTCTTCCGGACTTGGATGCCTTTTCGACTTCTTAGCCTTCCCCGTGGTCTCCCATCCCAGGACTAACCAAGCCGAGACCTTCTTGCCATTTTGAGCAAAACAACAACACGTCTTTAATTTTCCCAGTGAACTGTACAGAGGCCATCGCATCTAAAGAAAGGTGTTTTAGTCTTTTCCTCACTTTTTAAAAATCATCACTTTTTCAGCCATCCCAAAGGAGCGGCTGTCAGAATTTTAAACAAAATATTTTTTTAATGTTTTATTTAATAAAACAAAAATGCCTTTGTTTTATTTCGAAGCTGGTCAAAATGAAGCCTTTGTGGAGAAGACAAGGCTGGGAGGCCGGCTTAAGGGTTCAGTAATAAATAATATAAATGTAATAAGTTCTCATCAGCCATCAGGCAGCTCCCACCCACCCCCATCGTCCCTTCTGGCCCCCACGAAAGATCCTCTGCTTGCCCAGTCTGCCCCCTCCCCAAGGGGGTCAGCCCCACCAGGCTATAGGTGGATAGGGGTGTCTTCCAGGGACGTGCCCAGCCAAGCGGATCTGCACCTCCAACCCCGCGAAAGGCTTTGCTCGCCTCGGAACCGGCTCGGCCAGGAGCGTGCTTTCAAGGCTCGGGGTCCGTTTCAGGTCCAAATCCTCCCGGCCGACCGAGCACCACGAAAGAGCGCTAAAGCGCCAGAGCGACGGTGCTGAGAGGCAGCCCAGGATCTGGGGACTCTCGGGCGTGGGGGCGCCCGGCCGGCGGCGCTCTGGGCCGAAGCTCCGCGGGGCTGAACGGAGAAACACCGGAGCCTGGAAGACGCGAGTGCCAGCGAGCACACCGGGGCTGCGGGCGGGAGCTAGACCTGCCGAGCCCCCCAAGTCGGGGATCGGGCTCTCTTCCAGAGGAGGAAAGGCGAAGCGCCCTGCCTGATGCGGCATTTGGGACGAGAGGAGAACAAGGCGGATCGAGTCCCCGAGGCGTCCCTGGGCAGATGCGGCCGTCGGGAAGGTTAATCACCTGCTACGCATACAAATAAAGCAAGGTTAAAAACAATAAAAGAAAAAAAAAGAGGGGGGGCCGGCGGGAAGAGAAGTAGAACCCCCTATGAGAGAAATTAGCTCAAGCCGTTCGGCGCTCCGTTTAAATGGTTGCAACGAAGCTTTCTCCCGCCCCGCTTACGCAAAACCCGGGCGCGGAGCTCCGCGTCCCATCCTCGCCCACTTGCTCCTTTCCATCCAGTCCCGCAACCTGCGGCCAGGAGGCCCGCCTCCTCCTGTTCTCCCTTCGGGCCTTGCTTCGCCGAAGGCCCCGCTTCGCCCGGCTCATCTGCCCGCAACCAGCGCTTTCTTCGGGCCGCGGCCGCCGCGGCTGGGAGGTTGACAGCCCGGGCGCCCCGGTTGCAAAGGGGCTCGTTCCCGGGGAATCGTCTCTTGCCCGCCTCTGTAAGGCAGCTGGCCGGGGCCAGAGCGCGGGCGGCTCTTCGGCCCACTTGAAATCGCCTCCATCCACCAGCAGCGAGTTCCCCGGTCTCCTTCCGCGAAGCTGCCTCTCCGTGCCGCGGCTTCGGTTCCGGAGAAGGCGGACCTGGAGCCGCGAGGCGGGGAAGAGCAGCCGGGGCGCCCTGCCTCCCTCGCCCCGGGCCACCTGCGCCGGTGCCTTCGCGGGGCTTCCAGGAGCCGAGAAGCCAAGGCGGGTCAGCGGCCGCCTCCGGTCTCCGACTCCGACCCAGCGGGTCGCTCCGGGGCACGGAGGGGCGGGCTGGAAAGCGCCTTGCCTCGGCGGCTGACTGTGGGGGAGGGGGCAGACAGAAGGCCTCGTGGAAGTCACCCCCGGGCCAGAGGCCGAGGCAGACCCGCACGAAATGGCCCCATGCCGACCCAGCCATCTCGTGCCAGCGCGGGGCCCTTCGGCGCGCTTGTAATTTAAGCCCCGGGAGAATCCCTCCCCCGCCCGCCTTCTACCTGGGAGCCCTTCAGGTACTGGAAAACAGCTCTCGCGTCTCCCCGTGGCCTCCTCTTCAAGCTAAACCCACTGGGGGGGGGGGCTCCAACCATTTGCACGTCCTTCATTTCCAGACCCCTGGTCGTCGTGGGTACTCTCCACTGGACCTGCTCCAGAGTGCCAATGGCCTTCCTAAAATATGGTGCCCGGACCCCCCCCTCATGCTCATACCTTTGATTTTTCCTCTTCCCGCCCAAATATACGAGTTTGCGTTTGTTCTTGCTGACCTAGAACACCGATGGTAGGAATGCGCCTCGCCAGCTTGCTGCAGGCATGGGACTTCAATTCCCATAATCCCCCACCCAGTATCTGTAGGTCACCAGGTTAAGACTAAGAGAACCCCACGGGGGAGGAGGTCAGTCCACGCGCTTGGCGGGGCGTTCGATCCCGCGCAGAGGCAAACCCGCAGGGCATCTGAGCCACGCCGAGGGGACCTGGCCGGAGCCGGCGAAGGAGCGGAACCTCCTCTTTCTGTTCGAGGTGCTGGGCTGCTCTGAGTGGACTTTCGGGGGGGGGGGGCTCGAAGCAAGCGGCGGGTGAGTCTCCCAGGCGCAGGAACCCCGGGACTCCGAAGTTCTCAAGGCAGCCGCGAGTCCGGGGAGTCCTCCCGCCCCGAGGCCTGGGCGCTGAGCAGGAGCCCCAGGCCTCCTCCACCTCGAGGCTGCCAGGAAAGGGCACCAAGGCCGGAGGATGAGGACGGGGCTGGGGGGCGCTGGCCTGGCGTGCCAGCCTGCCATCTAGAACCCTCCGGCGCTCAGCCCCTCCTCTCCTCCGGCTCCGGAGTCGGCCTTCCCGCGTCCTCGACAGCCTAGACCGAAGGGGCCGCCCTGCCCCGGAGCAAGCGTGTGCCCCGGAGGGACTCGCTCCAGTCACTCGCTTCCCTTTTCCTTCTTTCCTCTGCGCTCTGGAGTCAGACCGGCTCCGGCGGTGCTTCGGAGGATTTGACTTAAAGCGGTCGTGGATTTGGTCGGATCGGCCTTCAGCAGCCCTGTGTGCGCAGGATATGGGTTTGATTGTCGTCTCGTTCCACCTGCACTCCCTCCGGCCAGTGGGAGTTGCCGCCGACTTTCTGAAACGTCCTTGGCCTTTCCGGCAGCGAAGCAGGCTGCAGCCCTCGGCCCTCTCCCCCACCCCGGACGCCTCTTCGCCCACCCTCGGTGCCTCCGTCTTCTATTCACACAAGCGTCAGACTCTCAAAAGCATCCGGGAGCGATTCTTGGCTGACCCCAAGCCAAACCCTTCACACAGCCGGGCGTAGAAATAAGGAGAAAGCAGCGAGCAGGTGGTGGGAGAGGGGAGGAAAGAAGTGGGCATTCACACGAATAAATAGTCCCTGAGGGTAGGGTTCTGGCCACCTTGCGAAGCTTGGGCGTGTGCAAGGAAGCACGGAGAAAATTTCCAAAACATTTGGAAGTTATAATAAGAAGGGCAAAACCCCCAAGGGGGAAGGGCAGGGGTGGGGGACAAACACCCTCCTCGCATTTGAACGATTTTTTTCTGCTGCTTCACCCCAATCACGGGGTTAGATGAGCTCTGCGACAAAGGGGCAGGAACGCGAGGGAATTTCGTGTGGAAAGGGGGGAAAGGCAGGGAAGGGCGCAAGGGCTGCGCTGTATCTCTTCCCCACCCCTCTGCTTTGGGTGCTTCCGGGAGGTCTGCTCCTCCTCCTCCTCCTCCTCCTCCACCACCACAACCACAACTATTTCTCCTTCTGTTTTTCCTTCTCCTTCTCCTCCTTCTCGGGCGGTGGTCTCCAGTCCCCGGGGCTCCATTGCCGGGGCCTGTCTCTGACGGTCCAACCTGAACTTCCAACAGAAGCTGTTCCCCGGACGGGGAGGGGAATGGAGGGAGGGAAGAGCCTTTTCAAATTCCAGGGAAAATAAGAAGAAAACCGACATGCGTGAATTCGAATCAGATGGAATGGGGAGGGGGGAGATACTTTGCCAAGCAGGCAGCCGGCAGCCCTTCCCCTAACATTAGATTCCTTCCTTCCTTTCTTCAGCGGGGATCTGCTTTTCAGGCCGTATTTATACAAATATACACCCGCTGCCTGTATCTTGCGTTTCTGGTGGAAGTTATTCCAGTCTGAAAAGCAGGCCCTGCTGGGCATGATCCGATCCAACTGAGGGCCTTCAGGTCAAAGGGGCCACCGGAGCGCGCCTAGGACTAAACTCCGGTCCTTGCTGGAAGATCCGGAGCAGAGCCGCTTCGTTCCTTGGTGTCGAGAAGGAGGAGAATCCCTTCACCATCGCAACTGGTGTGCATGTGCGTGCGCGCGTGCGCGTGTGTTATTGTGACAGGATGCTGGCCCGGAATTTCTTCATTCTTACTCCAGCTGTGAATCTTGATTTCCTTCGTCTTCGAATTTCGTCCTTCGGAAGCGGATGATGGGCCTCCTGATTATTGTGCGGCTGGTCTGAAAACGAATTCCTCGCTGGAGAGGCTCCTTAACGAAGCCTTTCGCCTAGAGCACCAGTGCGTCCCCACTTTCGGCCCGGCTGTCTGGGGATGATGGGAGGTGTAGTCCAGATGGAGTGACTGCCTGGGAAGTTCCGCATTGGACAACTGGCAAAGCTATTTTTAAAGCAGGGGGAGTCCGAAGTAGGGTCGGGTGACACTTCTATGCCACCGTTCACTCATTGAGAAGGACTCAAAGGGTGGGGACAACCTACAATGAGGTGCAGTATATTCTGGGTGTAAAAGGCCACCCATCTGGGTGAGATCCATGTTTCCACTGCGCCTAAACACACATGTGTGCACACTGGGAACTGAGCCCAATCCAACACCCGGCCCTCTGCCCACCTTTCGCTCCGCTGCAAGGCTTAACACAGGAAAGCAACGAAACCGGGATGGAGGTGATCCTCTCTGACATCTCAAGTCTACCTGCAAGGTCTCGCCATAAGGTGCTAACTTGAACCAGCCTTCTCGGGAAGAGGCCCAACCTTCAGACGACGCCATCATCTCCGGTAGAACTCAAGATTGCCACGCAAATGACGCCAACCATGCGATCCCCGGCATTTGTGCAATGACGCTGTGTCAAGTCTGACGTCACCTCCCCCACCCCCAGGACAGAAAAAGTATATCCCCGCAGCCACAGCCATCGGGAGATGAATCAGATTAGATGGAAACTTTACCTTTTTTAAAAAAAGTAGTGGCAATCTAGTCAGCGTTGGTGGGCGTGGGGGAATAATAATAATAATAATAATAATAATAATAATAATAGTAGTAGTAGTAGTAGTAGTAGTAGTAGTAGTAGTAGTAATTTCCTTGAGCCCTGGGATGCAAGGGCCTTCCCCCCGGAATCCACCCTGGGTTACCCTTCTTCATTTTTTTTCGGCCAGGCCTTGGGCGAGGGGGGGGTGGTAGGAGGGAGGCCTTGAGGGGTGGGCACCAGGTCCCCTCGGGAATCGCTTCCCACTCCCCAGTTGCCAAATGGCTTCTGTGGGCGACCTCCCTTCGCTGCAGGGCCAGGAGGAGTGCAGTACGTGGGCTGGGGAAATCACGGTCGACCGGCTCAGCCCCCAATTCCGCACCCGCCCACCCACCCGGCCTTCTCGGTAAGGCGACCTTGAGCTCCAGATCTGCGGGCGAAGCAGCTCAGGAGGAAGCCAGAGAGGAAGGCGCAACCACAGCTCCAGGGACCCCCAACCCCTTCCTGAGGCTTGAGCGGGAGAACTGCACCCGCCCCCCCTCCCCGGGGAAACTGGAAAGAGCGAGGAATGGCGCCCTTCCTTTCCCCCCTTGGAAGGAACACTTTAAATAGCCCTCGCCGTCTGTGAGTAGTTTTCTCTCTCCCCGCTTTGCCTTCCTCCACGGTGTCTGCGTGGATTTCTCTGCAGAGCCAGCGGAGCTGCTGGTTCCGGGAAACTTCATGAGCAGACGCCCGTTTGTCCGAAGGGCAGAGAGGAGGAGGAAAGGTAAACTGAAATCAATGCGGACTGGTCTTCTCCATGAAAGCCTTGGAGAAGATATTCAGGTGCCTTGATGTGTCTGTATCTACAATGATCAAAACTGTGCACACTGCAGTATCCCGTGACCTCTATGGAAGCGAAAGTTGGACAGAAGACACAGGATAGGAAGACTGACCCTTTTGAACTTTGCTGTTGGAGGAGGCTCCTGAGAATACCGTGGGCAGCCAAGAAAACAAACTGACAGATCATCAAACCAACCAGCCAGAGTTCTCGCTTGAGGCACGCGTGACCAGGCTCAAATTATCCCACTTCGGACACATTATGCAAAGACCTGGCATATTGTCTCTGTTGCTGAGAAAGGTGGGAGCGAGGAGAAGAGGACGACCAGCAGCAAGAGGGAGGGACTCGGTTACATGACGGTGGTGGCATCCTTGGAAGAGCTGAAGGACCCAGTTAGGGGCAGATCATCCTGGAGAACGTCTGTCTGTGTGGTTGGTAGGAGCTGACTTGAAGGTGCATGATCAGCCAGCAGCAGCATTCCCTTCTTTCCTGCCTTCCAAAGATGCATTGTACACAACCAATCGAGGATGACATTTATGATCCAGAATGTATGGGAGGCACATCTGAGGCTCATCTCTCAGTTTGGAGAGCCAGACCAGAATCTGCACACTCCGGGCCAACAGCAGTGCAGCAGTGCTGTGCCGGGCTGCCCCTTGCCCCTTGCCATCCTTCCTCAATCTCCTTTCCCTTCAAAGGAGGCTTCTGTTTTTCCACCTTATTCTTGGGCTGGGTGAGGATTCCTTTCCAATTTCTCTTGGGGAAGGCTGCTGCTGGTGCTGACGCTTTTCCTGCCCTCGGCCCCCACGTGGTGCTTCACAAACACCCATCAAGGGCACACAAGACTGGATGTGGTTTCCAAGGCAGGCTTCCCCGTCTTTCTCTACTTGGGGCTGGGTTTTTGCAACAGCCATGGTGGAGAAGCACTGATTCCAAAAGTGGGGAAAGGGAGGGGAAAGTGGAGCCCCCCCAACCTTGATTCCTTTGGATTTATTTTCTTCTTGAGCACCTGTTCCTGGGGGGGAAAGGGTACCATGACCTTCTTGGAGCTGACTTCAAAGCATTAGCAGGGCCAGCAAAGAACTGGTTCTCTTTCCCTCTGGAATGTAAGCAGATCAGTCCAAACTGGATGGGAGGCCAATTTCATCCGTAGACATTGTAGGAGAGCCAGGTTAGTCTATGGTAGCCAAAAATGAGGAGGAGCCTGCGAGCACCTTTTCTGACACGTTTATGCCTTTAAAAAATGGTTAGTCTGAGAAAATGCCAGCAGACTCCTGATTTTCAATTTCGCAAGGAAATCCCAAGGCTGTGAGAAGAATGGGGGGGAAATATTACTGGACCTAAAACACTAGAATCGTATCACACCTCTTGAAACTGGAGGTGATGGCAATCCGGCTTAAAAACACTGCCTTTCAGAGGCATAATATAACTTACGCCAGTGTTTCTCAACCTCAGCCACTTGCAGAAGTGTGGACTTCAACTCCCAGAATTCCTCAGCCAGCACAGCTGGCTGGGGAATTCTGAGAGCTGAAGTCCACACTTCTGCAAGTGGCTGAGGTTAAGAAACTCTGCCTTATGCTAAATCTAATATGCATTTCTGCAACATGCAGCAACACTGGGGTTGTGACTGGTCACTCCTCGCCTTCCTCCGATCACCGCTGGCTGAAGTAATGCAACATTTGACATTAAAGAGCTTCAGATGCCTGGTGGATCTCACACCCAGCCCAAGGATCCTCAAAGCCTGGCCTTTTTCAGACAGCTACAGCTCCGGTCATTCTCTGCCAGCTGAGGGATTGTGGGAGTTGTAGTTCGAGAGTTGGGGACCAACAGTGCCACCTGCCTGTAGCTTTGGGGTTTCCTGCTCAGTTTGCTTGTGCGTATTAGCCAGAAAGGGGAGGGGTGGGGCAGGGGGAAGGTCCATGGGGAAACTGAGTCTGAGAAGCAGATGTTCCATCCGGTTTCGGCAGATCTTGTTTGTCTCCAGAGGTTAAGTGAGCAGATGTTCTGCATTTCTTCTACAGCCGCCATGCTAAGAAGTCTTTGGGGTGGTTTTTCTTGTCTGGCTTATATTTGCCTTTCTAAAATGAAGGCAGAAACAACAATACAGTTTTAAATAGGTTTCAACCCCCCTCCCTCCCTCCCTCCCTCCCTCCCCATTTTTTCCTGAGTAAAGTCGTTGCTATGAGCTGGGGTGGCTATGTAAAGAACCTAAATAATTGATAAATGAATAAAGTTGGCTTCTTACGATATTTACTCCTGTTTGGTTATTTGTCAGTTCTGTTTCTGAGGTTTTATAGAGTGATATCATGTTATCCTTAGTCCTTGTGAGGGTTTTGCCCTAAAAGGTGAGGTGTATATAGATTACATCAAGGACCCAGGCCACATTCCCTCCCCAAAACCTCACACGTTGCTCCCGGAACTGAATGCAAATTCAGCACCAGGGCTGGGATCATTCTTCTCATGGCAACTTCATTTCAGATCCTAAGGCACCCCCCAATATTATGGGCTTTCCCATTCATACAGTACGTTAATTCTCACCATTGAGCGAGGCTTCAAGAATACTTCTCACACGGAAGAGCGTGCCTTATTTACTCATTTTGATTTTTATTACTTTGGCTTATAAGCAGCTCCATGTCCAAAGACGCTTAAGATTGCAACCTGATTGCTTTGATGGTCCTCTTCTGCCCCTTTCCCCACCCTCTCCCCAGTGTGGAGACCCAATCTATGTACAGTATTCCAGATGCAGATGTGCAACAGATTTATATAAGGGCATTACAGTGTTGGCAGTTTTATTTTCAATGCTGTTGCCTAGCATGGGATTTGTCTTGAAATGTATTCCAAGGGTGATAGTGCTTCCCATTTCCATTCTTTCCTGCAGTGACATGAGGTCTACAGACTTGCCATATTTTTAAAGGGTGAGCTTTACAGCCCTGTGCAGGTTTCTAGCCCCTTTCACCTGGGTGCCACTGAGCACAAAGTGCACAGACTATCACCACTAGTGACATAGCCAAGGCACCTAGCTTCGGTTTGTGGTTGTGCAACGCCTGGCAGAGGACACGAGGTTGACTGTCAGCAGAACATCTGATAGCACTTTTTCACACCAAGTAAGCAAGCTTGTGAAAGCTCCTGCCTCTTAATCAAATCTATTAGTCTGAAAAAAGGGCTACCAGACTCCTCCTGATTTTTGGCTACCACAGACTAACATGGTTCTCCTCTTGCTTTGTAGGAAAACTGGTTTCTCTTGCTTTGAGATGCCAAACACCCAGCACTAGATCACTGAAGATCCTGGAGAAGAAAACAAGTGATGGCAAAGTAACATGGTAGAAATGAGTCTGAATGTTGGTGCTTCTTCTGAGGATGGCCATGAAAAACCATCAGGACAGGAAGTTATTTGACCTGTGATGGAATCAGTGGCAGTGATGTGGATGCTGTGAGTCAGGGCATAGGTGGGCATCCTTGTTGCTAGTGATGCCCTTTAATTGTCAGGGAATGTGGGGTTGGAGGGCTAGCAATGGAAAGGACAGTTGATGGTGCACAGAGCTCAGTGAACCCGGAACTAAGGCAACTGACCCTTTTGCAGCGTAAAATCCCAACAGACTGTGCAGAGAGATGAACAAACATGCGCAACTTGGCAAATGGAT
The DNA here is from genome assembly GCA_030867105.1 of Liasis olivaceus. Classification (NCBI taxonomy): domain Eukaryota; kingdom Metazoa; phylum Chordata; class Lepidosauria; order Squamata; family Pythonidae; genus Liasis; species Liasis olivaceus. The sequence goes on from CM061354.1 coordinate 1,775,374, forward strand.
TGCAGAAGTGCTCAAGGGCGGATAGACGAGGGGGTCAGGGGAGGCTCAGCCCCACGTGCACCTGCGCACATCCCTCCATGCCTCCGCTTCTCTGCCTCCATGAGAGACGGGCTGAAGGGCTGGGCAGAAAAGAAATTACAGACTCAGAGCCGGCATCCAGAGTGGAAGGAAGGGGCAGTGCGAAAGGCTGAATTGTCTATAGTTTTAAAAAAAGAAAATGGTTGAATTTGAATATGACCATTTTGCATGAGTGAAGATTGTTGTGCTTGGCAAAACTGTGGTGCTTCAGAGGGAGACAAAGCAAGTCTTTGGGCAAGGATTAACTCAAGATCTGAAGTGGCTCCTTTCAGATAGACAGTCTTCCCCCTTGTCCGGCCCGACTGGCACAGCCTTCGGGCTGCTTGTGCACCCATCCGCAGTTCCTCTTGGTAGGTTCACAAGGTGCTTGTATAGCTGGTGCAAGCCTCCTCCGGGGCAGCTGCAGCCCTCCTTGACAGACTTCTATAGGAGAAGCAGGATCGTCCAGTGGAAGGAGTTTCAGGGCTCTCTTCATTCAACTGTGGATAGATCCAAGGAACCCAGTCAGAGGGAGAACCTCAAGGATCTAATCAAGCTGAAGAAAGCTCTCCTGATGCTAAAGCAGGCACCAGGAGAGGGAGCTAGCTGTTGTATCTCTGCATGAACTACTGTTCTGGCCTAACTGCAAATGCATGTTGCTGTTCTCCCCTTTTCTTAGGTAGTACCAAAGCAGCCTGATATAAGATATACTGTAGGTCAGTGTTACTCAGCCTTGGCCACCTGAAGATGGGTGGACTTCAGCTCCCAAAATTCCCCAGCCAGCCATGCTGGCTGGGGAATTCTGGGAGCTGAAGTCCACCCATCTTCAAGTGGCCAAGATTGAGAAACACTGATATAGGTGGATGGAGCAGAAGAGACCTCCGCTCAAATCATAGCTCATTCCTATTCAGAAAAGGGATTCATGAAGAGGCAAGGAGGGCCTCGGGCACTTCCAAAGCTGGATAAGTTGGGCACATTTTTGATGGAGGGCACATTTCTGATGACGGAGCATCAATTTAGAACAAGACTAAGTGGGAATGGGGAAGACTGCCTCTTGCTGCACCATTAATATTTCTTGAACATCACTCTAACTGGGTGTTTTACAATTTCTGAACAAGATGAAAGAGGGAAGGGGACTCTGCTTTCAGACTGCAGGTGTTGCTCTGATACAGCTCTTGCTGTAGAAAAGCAGTGAAGCTGTCAGGGCTGTCTGCACACCTAAAAGATGGAGAGAGCTTTGATTGCATCATTTTGACTTTTTTGAAGATACCCTCTGGATACCCTTGAAAGCTGGATATGAGAAGGCAGCTGTTGCCACTTCCAGATCATTGATGGAAAGGCTCCCCCAGTTTCAAGTCCAGAGGCACCTTTCCCAGCCTGCAGTTTGAGATGGAATGGATGCCTTGTTTTGACCCTCATGGCCCTTCAAGGCTTTGATTTCTGACAATTTTGTGGATATCTGAGAATTTGAACCAGGAGATCATCAGATTCAGAGGCAACCCGATACCTGGGACACCGTGACCACCATTCCCTGGTTTTGAACATCCAGGGACCCCTAGCTGGCCCAAGGAAACTGCTTATGGATGGATGGATGTAGAAGGCCACCCAGCTCCTACTTTGGGTATCTTCATACCTTCTCATGTCCAGATAAACCTGCCAGCCTTTTCAAAGAGGCTGTGTTTTATTATAGTCAAGATCACTAGGCCTAAACAGTGACCATGGGTGCCTAAAATTTCCCCAGCCCAGTATGCTCCAGTGATGTTGGATTACATCTTCTGTAACCCTTGGCTCTTGGTTGCTACCATATTGCCCTGAATAGGCTAGGAGAAACTAAACGTTTGGACTCCATAAACTGTGGCCAACCTTCTTCTGAATGGCCTTCTCCTCTTTTTGAAGCACAATTGCTTCCAACCCAATCTTCTGCAGTGAGAAGAAACTTCCTTCATTGGTCACGCAGTTCTTCCTGATCAAGGATCCAAGCTGTAACCAGGATTTTAGTGAGACAAACCTGAGCAACATCTTCTTTGTTTTCAGCCAGCTGCACTTTTTCCTTTCGGCTTTTCTCATGCTTCCACTTTATCCACCATTCGTATATCCTGGTAAATAAGGGAAATTGGTAAGTTTGTACCTTCAGATATCATCCTATGACCAGCTTAGATGGTTTCATCCCACTAGGGTGGCAGAGCCCTAAGGACAGATCAGGCCACCAGCCCAGCTGGTCCAACACCTGTTGCTCCAGTGGCCAAGCAGAGTCTCTTAGAAGCCCTCAAAGACAGCATTAGCACGTGGACACCTGCCAGTTGATACCAAACATTACAGCATGAGAGCTATCGTGGATGCTCCCACGTGTCCCTGCTTCAGATGTTAGCAGCCCTCCACGGCAAAGGTTTTCACGAGCAGCAGCAGTCTTTGAGCTCAAGTGGGTTATGAGATGGGCTTTTGTAGGTACAGATTTCTTAGCCTTTTGGGAACCACCATCCAGGATGGAAAATGCCCAGGGTGTGTTATGAGGGTAGCTAAAATGGCCGTCAGCCTAAAGGATAGCTTGGGAGAGAACCCTGCCCCAGCCAGTGGTTGACTTCTCAATGAATCCTGGCCGAGCCTCACCGGGAGTAGTTCTGCACTCCAAAGGCCAGGCCACAAAGAACAGCTATGCAAACCAAGGCAGTGGATATCCCCGCCAGGATCTTGAAGAGGTTCAGGTGAAAGAGCACTGCGGGCAGAGAGAAGAGGAGGCACAGTGTCTTTCATGCCCTTGAATGCAAATGCGAGGATGTACTTACTAAGCATGACATCTCCTTTCTACCCCCTGGCATACTCCAGAAGCCCTTCAGCCCCAGACGGGGCAGTCAGTGGCCCAGCAGACTCTAAGTCAGTGTTTTTCAACCTCACCAACTTTAAGATATGTGGACTTCAACTCTCAGAATTCCCCAACTGGAAGTCCACAGGTCTTAAAATTGCTCTAGGGCAGTGTTTCTCAACCTTGGCAACTTTAGGACGTGTGGACTTCAAATCCCAGAATTCCCTAGCCAACTTCTGGGAGGTGAAGTCCACCCATCAACCTGTTGCCAAGGTTGAGAAACACTGCTCTAGGTGATCAAATCTGCACTCTCAACAGATCTGTGAGGTGGAGAGAACCTGGCTATCTTTCATCTTGAGTCTAATTAGATGGATAACCCCTTGCCATCCTTGGACTCTGCATCTCTGGAGGCTTTTAAGAACAGCTGGACAGCCACCTCTCATGGGTGGTTTAATTGGTATTCCTGCACATAGATGATCCTTGAGATTCTTCCAAATCACAATTCTATGGTTCTGTAACCTGTGTGATGAAAGACAAGGGCATTTAAGAGTATCCAAGTGTTGGATACCATACATGGATAAGGCAATTCATGTGTTGCCACTGGGAAGTCAGAGACTTTGGTATTAACTGAATGCATATGGCTTGAACCAGGAGATTGAAAGTATGTGGACAATAAGCAGAACCCAGTAGGCAGTTCTTCTAAGCAAATGGTTGCTTGGGAGAAGTTCCTACTGGAATGGATCCACTTCCAGGATGGTCCAGGGCCTGGAACTATGCTGCTGTCCCCAGATGTATTGGGACTGCAGCTCTCAGAATTCCTGGGTGTCTCATCCTTGCTTTAGGGAGAGATGAGGAACCTGTGGCCTTCAAATGTTATTATATTACAACTCCCAACATCCTTCATTCTTGGCCACACTGGTGAAGATGCTAGGTTTGTAGTTCAAAGAACACAGGCTCCTTCCTTCTGGTCCTATACAGATTTCTCCCATCTCATATGCTCTTCCAGATGCATTTGCTCAGCTAGACTAGCATGACCTAGATATGGATTCTAGAAGTTGAAGTCTAGCATATCCAAAGGGTGCCAAGCTGGAGAAGACTAATCCACAGTACATCTCCAGCTCTGAAGCCCCGCTTATCTCCACTCTGTCTCCCCAGAGATTCTGCAGTGCTTACAGTCTGCATTGAAGGTAATGCTGTTGGTTGTGTTGCCAAATGGGTTGTCAGCTTGACACACAAAATTCCCTGAATCCTGTGCAGTGATGTCTTGAATCTCCAGTCTCAGACTGTTATGGGAGGCGAAGGCGAGGAAACGCTGACCACCTGGTGAGAAGAAACTCCTGGTGTCAGCCAGGAGCTGATTGTCTTTGTACAAGGTCAGTCTGGAAGGTGGATGACTGTTCACTTTGCAGGTGATGATAGCCAACTTCGCATTCTGATTGTCCAGGTAGGCACTTAAGGAGGGGCGTTCAGGTGCATCTACGTTAACAAGAACATCAGAACTTCCTTGCTGAATCTGGCCATGGTGGTCCTTTGCCATAAGCCAATTAAAACCAATAGAAAGCAAAGAGATTCATCAAGAACCAGGTGCCAACTAAGGAGATGATATTATGTCTCTGTGGGTGTGATGAAGTGCCATCGCTTTTTGGGGAAAGGGTCGGGGGTGTCTGGGGTGGGGGTGGCAAAAAAATCAACGTGGCAGCTGCAGCCATCCTGTGGACACCCCTGGAAAGGGTGGTGTTTTCTTTGGTTCCCAGAACTTGCACGGCTTTGGAAAACTCTTTTCCCACCCATCACTTCTCACTCCAAACTGCACCTCCACCCTTTGCCTGGAGAGCTAAAACATCAGTGCTTACTGGGCTTTGGATTCCTGTGGGGAGGGAGCCCGATGAAGCAGAAAAAGAGCAAGCAGGGCACAGGCTAAGCCCCCTCCCCTTTCTGTCTGTGCTTCATTGGATGAAGGGAGGGAGGGGTCCAGATGTGGGCCCCATTCTGTTGGGAAGAGGATGGATGGGAGGGAATCTTCATTTTAGCAGAAGAATCGCCTGTCAGGGCACTGGGGAAAGTGGCCTTGTGGGCCCCTGGTGGTATCAACAGCCCAGCCCATGGCAGGATGCTGGGAGGGTAGTCCAGCAGCACAGGGAAGACCACCGATTCTCTCCTGGCCTGGGGTCTGTGGAATGGGAGTCCGTCAGCTCCGGTGGGCCAGATTAGACGGAGCCTTTGGCCTGCCGGGGCTGCTCCTTTCGCTACAGCTGAGGCGAGCTTGCACCCCAGATCTTAGAGACACAATACTCACAAAGCACGTTCAGAAGGACTAAGGCGGAGGTCACACTGCCTGCTCTTCCAGCTGCCTGGCACTGATAGGCACCCATGTCATCTCTGGCCACCCTGCCCAGCAGGAGAGATGGGCTGGGGCCATCCTGAAGCCACCGGCTGTTCTTGTACCAGGTGTAATTCATAGGCTCCACCACCCGGCTGGCAATCACACAGGTCAGGTTGGCCGTAGCACCTTCATGAACATCTGGCGATGGGTCAGTGATGATTCTTGCACCTGAGGAGGAAAAGAGCAAAAAAGGAACTTGACCTGTTTGCTGGCTTGTTCCTCCTCACTTTCTCTCTCTTGCACTTTCCCCCTTCCTTGTGGCGGGATGGCTGTGTTCCCACGACCTGCTTAACTAGGTCAGTAGAAATCTGCTAAGCTGAGCTAAGGTTAACCTTGGTTAGTTTTGGGGTGGCTTAGGGGTGTGTGCAATCGAGCCTGTTTGGTGAGATCTTCATTCAGTCTATTCTGGAAAGTAGGACATCTGTTGATTCAGAAACTGGATTAAGCATCTTGTGTGAATGCAGCCACGTTGTGGGCTGGAACCAGGTTCAGTTTGCGGCAATCATTCCCCACCAAATGTCAACCCTATCTTGCCTTATTGGTTTCAAAGGGGCCATAGGCAATTCACTGGATCTGGGTCTGGCCACTGGATCCTCAATGGCAGCTTCTCCAACATCAGCCTTCTGCAGATGTGTTAGACTACAACTCCCATCATCCTCGGCCAGCTAAGCCCACTGCGCCAGTTTGGAGAAGCCTGCCTTACGGCAGAAAGAGGACGAGAGGAGGGGGAAGGAGAAGAGTCACTCACTCTCCACGCTGAAGTGCATTGACGACGCAGAGGCCCCGTACGTGTTGTTGGCCAAACAGCGGTAGTCCCCTTCGTCCTCCAGGAGGACCTCCTTGATCTCCACTTTCAGGGAGTTGTGAGAGGCGTGAACGACGTGCCGCTGGCCGGGCAAATTCCCGGGCGTCCTGCTGGAAGCCACAAGCACGTTTCCTTGGTACAGCGTGAGGTCAGAGGGTGGGTAGCTCTCAACAGCACATTGCAAGATGGCCTGGTTTCCAGACTGGGTTTCCAGGAAGGACGTGAGGGTGGCCCTCTTTGGCTCATCTGCGAAGAAGACCGGATGTTGCGTTCAACCGTGCAAGGAGAAGCATTCCCATAACGGGCTGTGGCTGCTTGTTGCCCACTGGAACCCTGCAAATCCCGCACTGCCTTTGCGACAAGAAGCATATCTGGTCCTTCACACGATTCTCGCAAGCGTGTGCAATCAAACCTCAAAACCTGGAAGAGCCACAGTCTTTCCACCTGCCCTACCCTTAGGACAGCAGCCTGCAAAGGAACCAGTCAGCAATGGCAAGGCGGGGTTAACTTGTGGTTTGCCCTGCCTCCTGGAGTGGTTCTTTCATTTTGATTACTGATTGCTTTTCATATTTTTCCAAGCTTCCTTCCTCCTTCAAAATTATGCAGTTAGTGTTGTAGTTCTGATTAAATTTACTTATTTCTCAGGCATATGTGTCACTTCAGTGATAAAACTTATTCTAAGTGGCCTACTCTCTAATCCAAGAACTGTTTAACTATAATAACTCAGTACACAAAAAAATACTGTGCATGATACAATGAATAGCAAAAGCACTAATCTTATTGTATCATGCTGAGGAAAACCCACTCAAAATAATTCATCACCACCAGAAGAGCCCCCCCCCCCCAGTCGCTCAGGGTATGTCCGTGACATCACAGGCATTGGCCAGTCATCACAGGGCATCGGTGTCAAATGGCACCCCCAGTGTCCCCAGAGCTCACCCTTGGCAAAAGGGTCTGATCCCTTTTTCAGCCTGGTGACCTCCAGGCCTCCTGAAGTCTCCCTGCCAACATCTTCAGCCAGCAGTTCACGCCCTTCCCAGAAGCAGGAGCAACAGTTCGCCGGAAACGGGGCTGAGGACAGGCTGCTATGGGTCTGACCGTGCGGGCAGTCTGTGCAGACAGGCAGACAGGCAGACGGGCAAAGAGGAAGTCCTGTCTTCCACAATCCCAAAGGTACTCACAGTGCACATGCAGAGTGACGGGTGGAGATGTCCTGGTGCCCCTCTCGTCTCGAACTTGGCAAGAGTAGGATCCCATGTCACTGGGGGTAACAGCTTGGAGCAGGAAGGAGGCGGCTGAACCTTGTCCCACCCATTTGGCATCCTTATACCAAGCGTAAATGGCTGTTGCTTGGGAGTTGGCATCTTCACAGATAAGGGAGGCACTCTGCCCTTCGTGCACATCTGGGATGGGCTGGATCACCAGCCTTATAGCTATCCAGGAAGAATAACAGCGAAGCTGAAATGGGCTGATGGCAGATGATCTCCAGCCTCCGTTGCCTCCATCATCACCCCTAGACTGCCTTCTTTCTGCCCTTTTGCCCCCTTCACCCACTTATCAGGCACCTAACGGACAAGAAGGAACTCCATATCCCGCAGAAGACCTTGTTCTCTTTTGGCAGACAGGAAGAGGGTAAGCGAGGGCTTGGCAACTGCTTCGGGAGATGGGATCCTACATGTCAGAGCCTTCTCTGGGAAAAAATAGAGGCCCGTACCTTTCTCCTATTAAGCAAAGGAAACGAGCTACGGGATATGAAGCACCATGTCCTCCTGGCCTCTGAACTCCCTTCCTACCTCTAGGACAGTGTTTCTCAACCGTGGCGACTTTAAGATGTGTGGACTTCAACTCCCAGCATTCCCCAGCCAGCCAGCTGGCTGGGGAATGCTGGGAATTGAAGTCCACACATCTTAAAGTCGCCACTGTTGAAAAACACTGCTCTAGGAGCTTGGCTTCTTGGTTGGAAGAAAAGAATGGTGGCACAAAAGCCAATATCTCATTATACTTTTCTTCCCAATTTCTTAAACAGGAGATGGAGGCCTCTTCTCACATCTGGCTTTTGGACCTCTTTTGGCAAGATGGAAAGTTACTCTAGGCAAGAGCACTGATCAGAGCACTGGGTAGGTCTGGATACCAACTCTTCTATCCAGGTTTGCTGCCAGGGATATCGGGAATGGCCCATGTTTTCTGCCACTGATGTCTTCCCCGTGGGGAACAGAGGGGCAGGAACCGTCTAGATTCCCAGTGGGGAAGAGAAGCTCTGATATGAGATCAGACCACCAAGGACTGAGCACTGTTACTCACTCTCCACGGAGAAGTTGAAAGAAGCCCGGGCTTTGCCAATGGCATTGCTTGCCAAGCAGTCGTAGCTCCCTTCATCGTCCAGGCTGATATCTTTGATCTCGAGCCTCAAGGAATTTGGGGAGGAAGCAGCACTCAGCTTAAGGTCTGGCATCCCACGGATTTGGGAGGAGGTAGCCGCCAAGACTTGGTCAGCATGATGAAGTGACAGCACAGAAGGTGGGTTACTGTCAACGGTGCACAGGATGATGGCCAACCTGCCTTTCTGAATCTCCAAGAAGGACTTCACCAACACATTCCTGGGTGGATCTTCCAGAAGAAGAGGAGAGAGATTAAGCTGTAGGTATGTCATGGAGGCATAAACTTCTCGGGTTGGAGCAAGAACCTTCAGACTATCCTGAAAATATGGCTATCCAGTCTTTTCTCAAAACCCTCCAGTGATGGAGCACCCACATCAGGAGGTATGTAGTATGACGTGTACAGACACTCACACTTCAAGTTTCTTGACTCATGCCCAGAAATGATGTTGCAAGGAACACCATACAGGTGGCCAGCAGGTATCACACAATGGTGGTCTTGGCACAGACTGGAGGAGAGGGGGGAACCCTTCATATTTGCTTTAGGAAAAAGGACCTTGTCCCAAATGGAGGCCTTAGGCTTTCCATGGAGACCTCAGCTTGCCCACTTTTGAAAGCTGGAAATCCAGAATCTAGTTATTTGAAAAACAGCTAGCTCAGACTTTAGCCATTAGTGAGGTTTGGAATGGCAATGCCCGCTTGGTCGGCCTCCTTGCTTCCCCTGAAGCTCTCTTTGTAAGCAAAGCAGGTATTATGAAAGATACACTATTTCTCCAGCAGCTTTCTCATCCTAAGGAAATGAAACTCAGGTGCATCCCGGCTTAGGGAAGCAGATTGTATAAAACCATCTTTTTCAAATCTAGCCACCCAGGACCTACAGAGGACATTCAAGGTGCTTAGGGAGGAGTTCCGCATCCTTTCCCGGGTCTTGACAGTGCAGTAGTAGGTCCCGGCATCTGCCACGGTGGCCTGGTGGAGCACCAGCGTCTTGAACAAGCCTTCTGCGTACCACCTGTTGTTCTTAAACCAGGTGTAGTGCATCTCACCAACAGCGTCAGTGTCGACTGCACAGGTCAGATTGACTGAGTTCCCTTCAGGGACGTCTGGAGGAGAAATCCATAGCCTTGCAGCTAGAAGGGACAGAGGAAAAACAGAGACCTGTTCTGGGCAAATTAAGCAAGTGGAGATTTTCTGGAATGTCTCTGGATTTACATTCAGGATTCCTGAGAGGTGGAGTGGTGAACCGCTCCTGAGCAACCCCCCTCCCTGAAACGCTTGAGTCTCGCAAAATCTACGTAAATGATGGCAACAGGGTGAACGAATGTTGGTTTTGATTCGGATGTTCATGTCGATGTTGGGGCGTAACTTTCATTTTAAGTGTGTGTTCCCAACGGCCCAAAAGCTTTTGCACTTGGTGGTATGGAGAAGCCCAAAGAAACACCACCTTGTCACAGGGTGCAACATTCATTTTTGTCAACAGTTGCCCTTTCAATTATAATCAGCGCTGATGTCCTGTATTGATTAGAGTTCCCAAAAAATGTTCAAGGGTTGGATGACACTTACGCTCCCAAGAATTAAAGTGTGGAAGTTAGTGCCATGGGGGTCACAGTTTGGCTGGTTTATATGGGGAATTATTAAAAAAAAGTCATTGGTCACAAGAGTGATGGGGAGAGAACTGGGACTTGGAAACTGACCTTCCCAGAATTTTTGGGAGCCTTTACAGGAGCCTTTAAACTACCTTTAGGACTCTTCTGGGGGGGTCTTGTGTGTTAAAAAAACACAACTCCCTTTCCTTTCCTCTACACTGATGCTGACTACTTCATGTTTTGGTGTGCTAAGATAGAGATAAGCATGACAGGGGCTCCACAAAGCCTTCACTTTTCTTGCTGCACTTTCATCTCGACTGCACTCTAGAGGCGGCCCTGAACTTCGGTGCGCATCTTGCTCAATCCCACTGTCTGAAAATGCCAAAGGCTGTTAGTTATGGTGCCGATAGTCCTCGGCCTACATCGCCAACCTCTAAGAACGCCGGGTCGCTTTTTAGGCTGTGGGGCTGTGCAAAGATTCAGCTTGGAGACTGCCTTCAAAAGCAACGCAAACCAATCTACAAGCCGCACCGACTTTTGAAGCCAAGCTGAACCTCACATTGAGAACACTTTCTCGAGCTCAGCTGGGACCGGAGCCAGTGCTGCTTGGGGACACGGTCTAAGGGCACTTTTCCACAAACTACCCCAACGTGATGTGGTGAATTCTTGGAACGAGACTTTTCTGCACGGCTTTCCCAGAAATTGTTGATGACCACACACCCCCTACTCACGCTCCGCACTGAAGGCGACGCTGGCGCTCCCGTTGCCATATCTGTTGCTTGCGGAGCACACGTACTCCCCCTCGTCCTCCATCACCACATCCCAGATCTCCACTCTCAGGCTGTTGTACGTGGGGGAGATCTTGAGCCGCTGGTTGTGGGGAGGACTGGAGTCGATGCTGGAGGCCAAGAGCTCCTGGCCTTTGCGTATGGCGAGGTGGGCCTGGGGGTCGCTCTCAACGGTGCACTGGATGACAGCCTCCCGGCTGCCCTGCGCCTGAAGGAAAGCGGTCATCTGCGGTTTCCGAGGGGGGTCTGTAGGGAAGAGAGGGAAATCGGCCTCTTCAGATCGCAGAGGCCTGGGATGCATGAATGGCGAAGGCCTGGGGATCTCCCTGGGTGGAAAAGACCTTCTCCGTCAACACAGAGGGTCTGGCTTTTTCGCTTGCGCCTTCGAAAGACGGCCTCGAATTCCAATCCCTCCACGCCCTCGCACTCCAAGCGCCTTCATTCTTAAACCCGGTGGCGGCTCTTCTGGCAACCCCCAAATTTGGGCAGAGGGAGCTTAGCAAAGCCAAGAGGCTGGGAGAATCGCCCCCTTCTCCAAGGTCTGAACCTGGCCGGGCAGGTAGATAAGCTGCGGAGTCCTCGGGGTTCCCGGAGCTTGGTTCTTTTCTTGCAAACGCCTCGTTACCTGGCCAGGTAACCTCTTCAGTGCTAGAATGGGATGGGGTTTGCATTCTAGCACCGAAGAGGTTACCTGGCCAGGTAACGAGGCGTTTGCAAGAAAAGAACCAAGCTCGGGGAACCCCCCGGACTCTGCACATACTCGCCTCTATTGCCAGGTAGATAAGCCAACAGCGCCACCTGCCGGCCGCCAAGGGCACGGCCAGGAATCGGTTTTCCACGGATTTTCGGTTTGGGCTGGGAGGTGCCCCGCGGTGGGGGAAAGGCATGCTGGGATGGAGGAAGGATTTCATCCTTCACAAGGGGGTGCTCTAAGGAATGTTTCAGGGGAAAAGCAGAGCATGAAGCACGCAAAAGTGCATTATTCTCCCAAAGTCAGTTTTCTCAACCTTGGGAAAACGGCGGCTTTGCTAGTTTTGCAACTTCCAGGATCCCTAGCCAGTCAACCTGCAGGCTCAAGTCTCCTTTGAGTCAAGCTCAACTCTTCATGACTCCATGGAAAACTACACCACTGTAGTTTCTCGCATAGCCATCCAAAAGCAATTTGCCGTTGCCTTTTGCAACCATCATCCTCATCATCGTCATCAAGATCATCACCATCAGTCCATTGCAAAAGGCAGCTTGACCTGGAACAGCTTCCATCCTGCGACGATGCCTTTCACACCGTCAAACCACATCTGCCTCTCCCAGGTCCTTGGGAAGGACTCGATAGGGGGATAAAAATGCCAGATCCAGTCCAAACACCTGGCTGACTGTGCGGCCAACCATAATAATAATACTTCACATGCCGTTTACAACCTGGTGGTCTCCCATCCACGTACTGAGTCTGACCCTTCTGCAGGAGAAACTCCCCTGCATTGTTTTGTGCCAGTTTTCATTCAGTTCAAAATAGGCTCTGTTTTTGAAATGTTGTTCAAAGGAGGACGGGGTCCTGGAGAAAAACTCATGGGGGGACTAAATAAATATTCTTGCATTATTTTGTTATACGAGGTGGCCATGATATTAGCCACGTTTGTTTGTGCAATCTATCCACCCTGTAGAATCTAGCTGGACTGGCATGGCAGATAAATCACCTGCATCCATTATAAATAAATACGTGAACGTCCTGTCTTTCATTAGGCAATCTTCTCCCCATGCTTTGCTACCTTGCTGGCAGCACCACCCACGAGGGAAATAAAAAAAGCAGTGGTGCAATTAAAGCCACTTGGCGGGCTCCCTGGCTGCCATCTTGACTGTTCTGCCTCTTCCCCCGAATCCTGCTGCTGCCTGGCTTCTCATTCTTCCCAGAGAGCCTCTGAAATAAGCTCCCTGGGGACTTTCCTCCTGTCCTGCTCGAGAAACCACGGGCAATTCTCCTTCCTCCTTGCTCCTGCTCTCGCTTTCTGCAGAAGAAAAGTGCATTGCTCCACCGTGTGCCTGCAGCCACCCGATGTGTGGACTTCGACTCCCAGAATTCCAGAATTCCAGAATTCTGGGAGTTGAAGTCCACACATCTTAAAGTTGCTGAGGCTGAGAAACACTGGTCTAAGGTAAAGTGTGTGTGCGTGTGCATGCACACCTGGGTGTGTCAGGTGGGTTTGATTAAATCCAGATCAGAGGAAAGTCTTTCCCAACCCCATCTTCTGAAAGTGGGAATGCTGAGATCGATCCCAGGACCACCTGCATGGAACCCACGCGTGCGGAGTTTGGCAGAGATGCAGGGCCCTGGAAACTTACAGAAAACGGTGATGCTGACGGACGGGGAGATGCTGATACCGTCCTGGTCTGGGGTCTGGGCTTTGCAGTAATACGACCCGGCATCCTGGTGGGTTATTTGCAGGAAGGTGAGCGTGCCCTCGGTGCCCCCTTGGAGGCGTTTGCTGTTCCGGTACCAGGAGAAGCTGGCATCGTCTCGGATGCTTCCCATCACGTCGCAGGTGAGGCTGACTTTGTCCCCTTCGAGCAGCTCCGGGGACGGCGTGATCAGAATCCGGGCCGCTGGATGCCGGGAGGAGATGATAGGAAAATGGAAGCATGTGTTGAAAGGGGCCGTGAGGAATAACCGGAGGAAAGGCCCGTTGGCATTTAAAAAGAGGAAGGAAAGGAACGGAAGGAGAAGAACCAGAAACCACAGACGGTTTGCAGACAAGGGGCAGGAAGTCGCGACGTCTCCTGATTACCAATCGTAATCAGGGCTGTGGTCAGAAAAACTACGAAAGGTGCCAGCTCCTTAAAACTCTCAGCCTTTCTGTCTCTGTCTGTGAGTGTTTTACAAAAGCAACTGCCTAGTCCTCAGTGTTCAGCACCTGCTGAATCTCAGACGGCAGAGGGGGCATCGTGCGTCCCCAAAGGCTGGAATTCTAGCTTCTCTGCTTGCCAGGAGGGCGCAGGAGGGGGTGGGGGGAGCCACAGCCCTATTCCATTTTTCCTCCCTCTTTCCTCCGGAACACCCAGCGTGGTCTAAATCTTTACCCTTACTCTGGGAAACCCCAGCCAAAGTCCGCTAAGAAGAATGAATAGTAATTCAAGGCAAACTGATCTCCCCCTTTACACATACCACTGCTTGGTGGGGAAGGTATGAGGCCTCCTTTCCAAATCCTTTTAGGGCAAACGTACTTCATTTTATTTTGTCAAACAAGGGTGTTGGCGGGGTGGAGGGCCAAAAAGGCCATGGTGGGAGCTTTGATCATGCGGCCACAGCCACCAACTTCAGTTTTTTCACCTGCCCTGAAGAAGCCCTTGGGGTCAAACATTATGTTTCTTTCCTGCTATTCCAGAGGCAGTTATATTTTGAAGGATCGTTGTGACTCATCAACTGCCACGATCTTGTCTTTTGAAAAACGTGATGATTCTGTTGCCCTGCGTATTTTCTGCTGCAGGTCTGTGGCCTGGGGTACAACCACCACCTCAGCCAATATTTATCCAACAGTTCTCCAGTGCATTTATCATTCATGCATTTTTGCATTTATCAAAAATAGTAAAAACACCTTAACCTCCTTCCCCTTTCCAACTTAACTCCCTCCACTTGTAGATTAGCAACCCTTGGTAATTTGCTCCTTTGCCTGCACCAGTATTATTTCTCGGCAAACTGATTCCCAGGGACCAGTGGGCAGGGAATGGCAAATGATGCCAAGAGGGCGGCTGCAACGGTGTGATCACACGAGGCACAGCTTTGGTCCCACCATCGTGGCCACCATCTTGACTTGTCTGACAGTTCCCTGGGGACATCCGTGCCAACAGGGGAGGTGAAAGGATGGGCTTCCAGGACGCCCATGTCAATTCACCCACCCTGACGACACAGCAGCGGTGCTAACACGCCGGACACTCACTTTGCACCCGAAAGTAGAGCTGTCTGGAGGTGGATCCATGCGCGTTGGTGGCTGTAACGTTGTAGCTCCCTTGGTCTTCTGGCACGACACCTGTCATCTCCACGCGCATGGCGTTGCGGCTGGTTGTGATGCTGATCCGTCGAGAGGCCGCATCAGTCTTTGAGTTGCTGGTGGCCAAGATGCCGTCTCCTTTATAGAGGACCAATGTGGCCGGAGGGTTGCTCTCCACGGAACATTGAAAGATGGCCACCGTCCCTCTCTCGGTCTCCGTGAAAACCGACACCTGGAGATTCCTAGGGGCATCTGAAAGCGAAGATCATCCCCACTTGTGAAGACATTACGTCCTCATCAGGCGGACACGCGTGGAACAGAATGCACGTGGTGGGGCACGCGCACCAGTCGTGCCCCTGATTATCTGTGGGAAGTGGCCCAGCTGTGCAGATCCGAGGCTTCTGGAAAGAAGCGGGGCAGTTTGTAAAGGAATTTTGAGCTGATTTTCAGGAAGGTATGGGAAAAAAAACATTAAGGAGGGAGAAGAGATTATACAGTCCAGAGATAGAAGGAACCATAAGAAAAGATCTTGTTTAGTGTAAGAGGGGTCAGAGAGAAACTTGGACAGACTTTCCAGATTCGGTTATTCCAGTGTTTCTCAACCTTGGCAACTTTAAGACGTGTGGACTTCAACTCCCAGAATTCCCCAGCCATGCCATGTGGAAGTCCACACGTCTTAAAGTTGCCAAGTTGAGAAACACGTGTTATTCTATCCTTCTACAATGAAGGGTTCCTGGGATACCTGCCATGCTTATTTCTTGCCTGGCCTACTTCGAAAGGCTGACACCAGTTTGAAAGCCCGTCCGAGTTTCTCTCTGTCCCATCTTACGCTAAAGAAAATCAAGGCAGGGTTACGTTGAGTTTCCTTCTCACCATCTGCTCACTGTAATCTTGTCTCCCTCCTTCATGGTCCTTGCATGTTCTCCTGGAGGCCGGCCCTAAATTGCTTAATGCTGCTGACGTTCCTGAGCACGTAAGACTGACGGTCGTCCTCTGAGCCACCGAGCGTCCCGTCCCTTTTAAAAGGTGCTCGCATTGGTGGTGCCACAGTTTCCCTACGTGCTGTGGGACAAGGCCCTCCTTCCACTTTTCTCAAATCCCCCAGTGCTCAGTTTTAGACTGGGAGGATAAGGACCACACCCAGGTGTTTGAAGCACCCAAGGGTGCCCTCTTAGGTCCAGCTGGCACCATCACCAGAATCCCACGCCTTCACTGACTGCATCATTGGCCTCTGTTCAGTGATGCCTTTGTTTGGGGTCTTGTTTGGGACTGGGAGTGATGGGACCTGGGATCTAACAAATCTAGACGACCGGGGGGTGGTCAAAAAAGTCAAGATGGTGGCTGCGATGGTGCGGTTGAAGCTCTACCTGTTTTTGTATGGGCATTTTTATATGCGATGCAGGCAGGGCTTCAACCGCTCCGCTGTGGCCGCCATCTTGACTTTTTTGACCACGCTCTGTGGATACCCCTGCTGGGGAGCAAAGTGAAAGCCAAATTTTATTTCAGTCAGGACAGTGGGAATCTAGAGGCAGGAAAGTGGAGGAAGACTGTTTAAGGCTCATCCCCGGGCTTGCGACCTTACCCGCGTTAGAAACGGTCCCCTTCCGGGACCCACAAGTGCAACATGTTTCTGAACAGCAACTATTCTAGTGGATATTCAAGATTTCTGCTTGCGATGAGTATCTAAACTCGTCGAGGCAGTTAAAATGCACGCACACAAATTCCATTATATGCAATTTTGAGTGAAACTGGATCTTACACAGCACAGACAGCGGGGTCGAAGGGGAGGTCTTGCTGGCTCCCGGGTTGTCCACGCGGCACTGATATCCCCCGGCATCGTCAGCGGCCACTTGCTCGAACGCCAGGGAATCCCCGGAGACCCCAGGGAGACGGACGCCCTCCTTGAACCAGGAGTAGTTGGCCGAGGCGGAGACGTTGGCGGTCAGAGCGCAGGAGAGACGGACTGCGCTGCCTTCACGGACCTCCGAGGACGGGGCGATGACGATTCTCACGGCTGAAGGCCAGCCGGACAGAAGAAGCGGGGAGGCGCATCCGAGAAGGAAGGAAAGGAAAGGAAAGGAAAGGAAAGAAGGGAAGTGAAGGAAGGGCCCCTCCGGACCAGTTTCGAGAAAGCCTTTTCCCTGCCCAGACCAGCAGCAGGGTTAGGCCTGTCCCGAACAGCCTCAGGTCTTCCAACACCGGGAAACTGGTGAGCTGCTGTCAGTCAACTCACCAACCTCCCCACCCAGGCCTGTCCCCAAGGTGCGCTCAAAAAGGTCAAGATGGTGGTCATGATGGTGTAATTGAAGCTCAAAAAAACAAACATGCAGAGCGTGGATCATACCATCGGGCCCATCATCTTGACTTTCTTGACCACACCCTGCAGACACTCCTGCACCCACCTTTGGCTGACTGAGTCAGGCAGTGGGTTTCTGGGAACTGACCCGAGCACTGGGCGCGTTTGGTTTGTTTTCATGCAAGTTCCTAGGCCTTAAGATCAGTAACACCTGGAAACTGATAATCTCACCAGTCACCGTGGACTTAAAGGAAGAGATTATGCAGTAACTGCCCTTGGATTTAAGCATCTCTCCTCTTGGGTTCCCTTAAATGCAACTTGATGTAATTTTTGGAACGGCTCTGGAGTTCTATCCAGGGGGTGCTCAGTGGGGCCAAAAAGTCAAGAGGGGCCCCTCAGCCACGCAATCAAAGCCTACACCTTACGGGTAGGTGGTCGAGGGGGCCCTCTTGACCTTTTTGAACACCCCCCAGGTGGACATCCCGGGGGGGGCTGCAGCATCTCTGAAATCTCCACTCTGCATTGATAGAATCACAGGACTGAAAAGTTTGCTGACTCCAGACTCACTCAGTTTGGCTTCATTGGCCAAATCCTTTATTCTGTGTCCTGTACGCCGGAGGGTGAGACAACAGACCTTGGCTGTCTTCTAGAAGAAGATTGCAATCAGGACCGGAACTTCCATCGCTAAATGATGCAGTCATTACCTGAGTCATGCCCAATTTAATTACCATTTTGCCATGGTCGTTAAGTGAATCACACAGTCCCCCATTGATTTTGCTTGTCGGAAGCCCACTGGGAAGATCACATGACCCCAGGATGTTATAACCATCATAAATGTATGTCGGTTGCCAAGCACCCAAATTTGGATCACATGACCGTGGGGATGCTGCGAGGACCAGTTGTCACTTTTTTTCAGCCCCATTGTAACTTTGAACGATTGTTAAACAAATGGTTGTAAGTCAAGGACTACTTGTATCATGTCCAGCCGCCTGCCTTCTCTCCCTGAAGCTCACCTCTGTGGCTCCTTTACTCTTTCTTCATGGGACTTCTAGTCATCTGATCATTCTCACTGCCCTTCTCTGAATCTGCTTCAATTTCCCTGAGGCTTCTCCAAGGGTGGGGCTGAGAACCGGATCCTGCTCTCAAGGCAGGATCTAACCAAAGCAGAATCAGGTGGAAGGGTCACACTCCACAATGTGGAAGTTACACTTTTATTGATGCATCCTATAATTAATTGCATTTGCCATTTTTGCAGGAACATCATGCTGCTGGCTTACATTCAGGTTGCAATCAACTAGGATTCCCAAGATCTTTTGCACAAACACTATTGCCAGCCTGGGTAAGCCCCTTAGACGTCTTGTTTATTCACTTTCTGTTTCCTAAGTGCAGAAATTTTGCATTTCTTTCAGTTCTTTCTTGCCCATTTCTCTAACTGGTTAAGATGTAGCATACGTGTTGCTGGATACTGCCCCACTGCTATTATTCTTATTTTTTAATCCCTTTAGACCCCCTTCTCCCAATTTTACCCAGTTTTATGCTCATGTTTCTCAGTAACCAGAGTGGGTAAGAAGGCCCCCTATTCAGTGACCTACTTTCTGCGGTGAACTGCATGATGGTCATGGCGTCTCCATAGCGGTTTTGAGCTGAGCACATGTACTCTCCTTCATCGTCCAGCGTCAGGTCCTTGATAGTCACCTTCAGGGTGTTATACGAGGTGGCCACGTGCACTCTTGGGTCAGTTGCCAGATGAACAATGCTGGTGGAGCCCACGAGTGTGTTACCCTTGTACAAAGTGATCTCTGAGGGCGGGTCACTGTCAACAGCGCACTGGATAATGCCCAGGTGTCCTCCTTGGGTCTCTAGGAAGGAGCTCATCACGGGCAGCCTTGGAGAATCTTTGGGGCACAAAGCGAGAGATTCTGGCGCTGCTGCAGTGCGAGAGATTGATCTGCACCGCTCTTCCAGGCTCAGTTTTGGAGTCTGAGGCTGCACAAAGAGGCCTTGGACTCACTTTGCTTGTAGAAGAGAGGCCCTGCAGGTTCTCTACTGCCCCCTTCCCTAGCCTACTGTTCTCCCCCACCCCGCCCCGCAAGCCCCACTCTCATCCACCCCATCCCTCTCAGCACGGCAACTGGAAATGGCACGATGCCCTGGGAGATTAACTTTGAAAGCCCTGCTAGATGTATCCCTTCCAAAGGAGATGCGGTGGGTGGAAGGAGAAACAGGGCTGTTCCTGTCATAGCATCCCCGGTTACAGAATCTTCCGCCAAGAAGAGCACGACCGGGTCAGATCCTGGTAAGAGCCGGGGGGAAAGATCTTATTCCACTTGGCTTTTAAGATGGGTGTGGGTGGGTGTGCACCCTTCAAAAGCAAACGATTGAACTGATGAACTCTGCTCATTCTCTGATCACAGAATTGAGGTGGAATTTCCATCCCGCACAAGACTTATAGCCTCTTGGACACACCCCAAAGAGGTTGTCCCGAGATTTTCTCTTCTGGAGGGGTTAGAGGACAACTCGGGGGCTGGGCTGGGCTGGGCTGGGCTGGGCTGGGCTGAGTGAAGGACGTTGTCCTCCAGCCTGCCTAGAGGGCTCCAGGTTGGAGCAGGCAGACTCAGAGGGCTACTTACAGAGCACGCGCAGAGTGATGGGTGGTGAGGCGTGACTTCCTTTCTTGTTCTCAGCCACACAGTGGAATGTCCCAGCATCCCCGCTGACCACTGCCGAAAGGACCAGAGTATCCTCCTGGCCCTGCTGTAGCCACTTGGCATTCTTAAACCAAGCGTATGTGGTCTCCTCTTCGGTCCCCACGGTGGTAGTGCAGGTCAGGGTGACTCGCTCGCCTTCCACCAGCTCTCTGGAGGGGTTGGCCACCACCCTGGCAGCTGCAAGGAGGAGAGGAGAGGACCGTAACTGCCAGCCCTACAAGGTAGATCAGTTCAAGCAAGTGACTCCACAGGAAGGCTGTAACTCTCACTTTACTCAGTTAAGTACAGGTCTGCTTCTGTCTTCCCTCCCCTCCCTCTTATGCCCCCTTGAGTCAGGGAGGGGCCAGCTGGCGTCTCCTCCTCATACTACGCCTTTCCCAGGGCTCAAGGAATGCTTCTGAATCTTCCCGGTACCAACCCTGTCTCCCCGAGCCTTCCTGAACGGTTCACAAGGGGCTGGGTTTGCATCATACGCCCAGCAAGCCACGTGGCAGTTTAAGGTGAGATGTGAGCCAGGCTCGGAGGTCTCGACGAGGGCAGGACATCAGTAGAAGGGCAAGGGAACGGTGGCTCAGCCCTGGGTCCTCCGGCTCTCTTGCCCTGGGCGTGCAGCTTGGACGGGGGGCCCTTCTCCCAGTTCATGGACCAGACCACAAAATCAGCTCCACTGGAAGGCCAGAACTCCCTTTGTTAAGATGGGCTACAATCTCAGAGCCCTGTGGGTCCGATTGTGCTGGACCTCCCCTCCTTCTTATACCACATTGGATCGGGGAGGCGTCCCTTCCAGATGTGCTCTTGCTTCCCAGGACTTAAGGGCGTTTTAGCCCTCTTCATTTGGAAAAGGTTCTTGTGTGTTTCTGCCAGGTCACCTCCCCCACTTTTCCACACAAGGACACTGGACACCAAAGCACAAATGGTGGCTAGTCCCAGATTCCACATGTGATATCAGTGTAAAGCCTCCCTTGATGAGGCCCGCGGAGGTTTCTCGGCAGCAAGATACAGAACTTGTGAATCATTGGCTGATTCAGATTTTTTTCAGATTCCCATTTTAACCTGCGGCTCTGGAATTCCCCTGGCGGATGCCCATCCAAGGGACAACCGAGTCTGATCCAGCTCAGCTTTTTTCAAGATCAGCTAAAGTTGTCTAGGTGCTACCATCTATTGTTCTGCGTTTTCTTTGTATGTTCATCAGATCTGAGGAGGTTAGAGCCTGCACCACAGTCTCATCCCATTCCCACCCCAAAAGGGCAGAGAATTATTTGGGTCTGCAGAGTGTGTTGCAAAGCTGCAGACGGCCTTCCCTGCTCTAGCCACGCATCATTGCTGTGCATGGCGGTGGCAGCCGGGGCTTTCTGAAGGTCAGGCCGTTTCCTAGCTTCACTCGGGAAGGTGGAATTGAACGGGGCTCTGTGGCGTGCAAAACAGGGGTGGCCCCCCTGCGCTTCACCCCCTCCCTGTTACAGAAAGCCCATCTGCTCCCACGTCTGGGTCCACCTAGTCTTGGGTTTCCTTGGCCTGGACCTTCTGGAGATCGGACTGCTTTACTGGGAACCACTGGAGGCGGATGGAGAGGATTTGTGGGGCCAGTTTGCTACGGGACCTCCCTCTACTTCTGAGTAGTAGTACAGCTCTGCCCCTTTTCCCTGGGGTCCTTTGCGTCTGGGGCTGTGCTTTGGGTAGCGCAGGAGAAAGGACAGAAAGAACCCTTCCCCAATTCCGGTTATCAATGGGAAGGGAGGGAGGGAAGAAGGAAGGAAGGGGAGAGGGAAGGGAGGGCGGGAGGAAGGAAGGAAGGAAGGAAGGAAGGAAGGAAGGAAGGAAGGAAGGAAGGAAGGAAGGAAGGAAGGAAGGAAGGAAGGAAGGAAGGAAGGAAGGAAGGACATCTTCTGTTTCCAGCTGCAGCCATCCAGCTGCAGGAGGGGAGGGTGGGCCTCCCCTCAAACGTACTACCCGGAGCACAAGGTGAGAAATTTGATAACAGGGGAGGAGCAGAAGCACCCACAGAGATGAAGGCAGGTGCCCCTTTAAGGTTCGTGTCCGAGCCTTAGAAACGAACTTCCCCAGGCGTTCTGTATATCCCCCTCCCTGGCAGCCTTTATGCTGGTTTCCCGGGCTGGGCTGTGCCTGCCAAACCTCAGGAGGGCAGCCGGTGCTGCGCAACATCTCACTTACTCTGGGTCCTGAAGAAACTTGCAGTGCTGGCATTCCCATACTTGTTGGTTGCTACGCACTGGTATTCCCCCTCGTCTTCTGGGACTAACTTCTGGATCTCTAGCTTCAGGGAGTTGCGAGTGGTTGCGATGCTGATCCGCTGGCTGGGGGCTGAGTGCGAGCTGGTGGTGGCCAGGAGCTGCTGGTTCTGGAAAAGGCTCAGGGTAGACTGGGGGTTGCTGTCAACCGTGCAGTGAACGATGGCCAGCTGCCCTCCCTGAGACTCCTGGAACAAGGTGAGGGACGGCGACCTTGGAGGATCTGCCCGAGACAAAGGTGATGATGACTGCATGCCGTGCCTGTTGAAGCTCTGCTCCACGATGCGTTCCTTGAGCTGTCTCCGCAGCAGCGCTTCTCAACCTTGGCCGCTTGAGGATGGGTGGACTTCAACTCCCAGAATTCCCCAGCCAGCCACGGGGAGTTGAAGTCCACCCATCCTCAAGCGGCCAAGGTTGAGAAACACGGGTCTGTGCTGATAAACCGCTTAGATGCAGCCTGCTGTTAGTTTACACTTTGCTGCAAATTTAATAGAACCTCAGTCTCGTTTGCTCTTATAACTCTCTCTGGTAAATGTAATTTAAAACAGGCAGCCATTCATCAAACATATCATTCTGGCGCCAAATGTCTTTTACTCAGGGCGTCATCGTTTTAATGGCTCCTGAAATATTTGATAGATAGCCTTCCTTCAACTGAACTGCCCAAGGGGGTAAGATAGAGCGGCTGTCCCCAATGTCCTAGCCCAGTGTTTCTCAACCTTGGCCACTTTAAGACGGGTGGACTTCAACTCCCAGAATTCCCCAGCCAGCCTTGCTGGCTGGGGAACTCTGGGAGTTGAAGTCCACCGGTCTTAAAGTGGCCAAGGTTGAGAAACACTGGGCTGGAGCATCAAAATAAGCTGAGATCCTGAATCATTCAGTGGGGATGGAGAAGACTGTAAGAATAAACAGATGCCAAAAGATTTCCATTCCAATTTATCCTGCCTTTTTGCCTTCTGTATTTGCAGCAAAACTGCACTGTGCAATCTACACAATGATTATTCTTTGAATGGCAGATTCTCTACACCCAGTTTAATTAGGTCTGCCACGTACTATTGCTTAGCAGAGTTTTAGGTGTCATTATTCAGATGAGTCCTCGTTAAGCTAGCAAGAGGCACCATTAAATTAGGAGACCCCCATTTTCTCTCATACAGATGGAGATGGTCTCTTCTAAAAATAACCAACTTAGAAGGCACGATTTTTGCTGGCCATATTTGCGCTGAACCAAACAATGAAAAGGGAATCTCCCAAAACTTACAGAAAACCGTTAAGCTGACAGCTGGGGACGATCCGCTTCCTTTGTCATTCTGAATTTTGCATGAGTAATACCCAGTGTCCCCCACGGTCACCTCCTGAAAGGTCAGGATCCGGGCTGTGCCTTCCTTGAACCAGATGTTGTTCTTGAACCAGCTGTAGTGGATCTCCTGCTGGTCTTCTCCAGGAACATCACAAGCCAAGGTGACCTTCTCACCTTCTCTTACACTGGAGGAAGGACTGACGGACAGCACAGCAGCTGGGATGTTAGTGGAAAAAAGGGGGGGGGGATGTCTGAATCCATCTGGTCATCCTTCCAGTAACACTGACACTGACCATACCAGCCACCTTTCTTCCTTCATGAAATGCCCACCTGACGGAAAGCCAGAACTGCTCACCATAATTTCCCACAATCTGCAACAGCCTTTCCCAGCCCTCCAGAAATTTGGGATTACAACTCCCATGATCCCTCAGCCCACTGGGACATGGCAGGATGGATCTAATTCAGTGTTTCTCAACCTTGGCCAATGATGGATCTAATTCAGTGTTTCTCAACCTTGGCCACTTAAAGACGGGTGGACTTCGACTCCCAGAATTCCCCAGCCAACCATGTTGGCTGGGGAATTCTGGGAGTTGAAGTCCACCCGTCTTTAAGTGGCCAAGGTTGAGAAACACTGATCAAATTCATCCGAGGGGCTGCTCTAGACGAGTCATTTGGGCAGATTAAACTGAGTTTTCAGGAACGGATGTTGTATCCCACCCGGTTCACTTCCTTCCATTGGCAGCCCTGCCTCTCAAGCCCACTTTGTCCTGGTGGTGACTCACGAACACAATGTCTATTACTCCATCGCAAAGTGCAGAAGGCACCCAGCCCAATCTCAAGAAATACAGAGAAATGAAAGTTGCTAAGAAAACCCTATACGGCTATTTATTTAAAACACATGGAAATGACACATTTTACGATCAAGCCGAGTTTACAAGGGGTAGACAGAACCTCATAAATGAATAAAAACAGTTTTGGAGGCTCTGAAATCAGGCACAACTACTAAACACCCTCTGCTAAATACTTTACAGGTTATTAATTGATGGTTGATTGAAACCTGATGCCCTCCAGGTGCACTGAGACTACAATGCCCAGGGTCCCCAGCCAAAGTCTAGCTGGGACTTTCCAGAACAGCAGTCCCAGCACAGCTGGAAGGAGTCCATTTGGGGAAAACTGCCTGAAACAATTCTAATTAAATCCAAACTTTTTGGACTCTTTAATGGACTCCTCTCTTCCATGGACTTTTCACGTTGAGAATCATAGAATGGGAGGGTTGGAAGGGATCTCAGAGATCATCTAGCCCAACCCCCTGCCCATTACAGGAATCCTCTATTACCGCAAGCCCAGAAGATGGCCGTCCTGCCTCTGTCTGAACACCTGGTGCTTGTGGAGGAAGCATAAACAGCAGCAGGGAAAGTGAGCATGGACTCCCTACTTGGTCCACCCAAATCTCAGGAAGCCTAGTGAGATGCAGTCTTTGGTACTCACAGAAAATGAAGAGGGTGACATCTTCGGCCACCCCTGTGCCAAGCGAGTTTTCTGCCCCACAGTGGTAGAGGCCATAATCCTCACGGGAAACATGCTGGATGTTTTTAACCTGCTGAGTCCCACAGGCAGTGCCATCCTTGAACCACCTGTAGGCTGTGACTTCTGGATAGCTGCTGCTAACCTTGCACGTCAGAGACACTGCATCGCCCACCTGGATGTTTTTGGTGGATGGGTTTAGGGTCACCTTGATGCCTTTGGGGGCATCTAGGAGGGAACAAAAGAAAGCAAAAAAAAAAAAAAAGGCAGAATATGAGAACGGTTGAAGCTGGTCTTTCGTTCTGCAGACATGGCAACCTCCAGGAGGGAAAGTATCTTTTTGGGGGCAATGCCAATGGAGGCTATTCCCATCTCATGAAAGAGTGCTAAATTGTATTCCAGAATCTGCAGTGTTATGGTTGGATTAATTTGGTAGAAATTTATCTACTGCTGGTTGAGCAGCTAAGTGTTCTTCAACCCAGTCACCTCTAGATGTGTTGGACATCAGCTTCTACCATTATTAGCTGTTCTGATTAGGGATTATGGGGAGTTGAAATCCAGCACATTTAGAGAGGGTGAGGAAGCACAAATGGGAAAGGGGCTACATTTTAGCTGGTAGTTTAGTCTACTTCAGCATAATGGGTTTCAAAGTTTGGTAGAATATCTTTTATTGGGTTGAATCCCAATTATGACGCTGCTTGGGTGATGTTGAGGTAGTCCCTGCAAATGACTCCCCGCCCCATCCCGCTACTCACGTGCCACCTGGAGGGTAATTTCCCCTTTTGCCTTCTGCGTCCCAACAGATGCTTCACAGCCCAGCTTGTGCTGGTGGTCCTCCCAGGTCAGTGTAGTTTGGAGAATTTGCTTCCGGATGGCTGCAGTGGTGTCAAGCTGGACCACCCCAGACACACGTGAGATCTCGGGGTTGTAGCCAAACCATTTCAGGGAGCTGTGGTCGTAGGGACAGACATATGGACTGGAACACTCAAAAGTTGCCAGCACTCCTTCCCGCAGATCATTTGGGGCAGCAATGGTGGGGGTATCAGGGTTATCTAAGGAAACAAACAGGGCAAAGGGGTGGGCTTGGAACATGCCCTGCAGAAGTCTGGGCATGGGGCTCCCCTTATCTCCACTGGCCATGCTGTAGTCCAGCACACAGCCCAAGCTGGTCTCCTGGTCTCCTTCCCCTGGGAACCACCATTCTGAAATGGAATGGGGAGGGGGGTGCACGATACTTCAGTTCCCACCATCCCCTGTAGGAATAAAGACATTGTGGATAAAGCAGAGACTTGGTGTTACACTTGGTGTTACGAGATGGCCAACTCACCCGGAATCAAGTTGGTAGAACCTTTTCAAAAAAACGGAAAGACGAATGAAAAACTGAAGAAGATCCCTGAAGCTGGAAAAGCCCAACAGGATGCATCTGGGAAACTCATGAATATGGACAGAAAGGCACATTCTATCTGATAGCTTTCCATGGTGGGTATCTAAGCTATTATACCGTCCGTGATTTAGGAAGTGGTAAACCAGCATCACTGTTGACTGGCAGGCAGCCATGACCCAATCCTCCATTAATTAATCCAGTCCCTTTGGAAAACTAAATTGTTGATGGCAGTCAGTTGCACTGCTTAGTTACGCACTATAGCAAGGAGTATTTTTCTTCTCCCTCCCTGCATATAAGGCCCCTCTACCTTACCAGCATTTCCACACCCCCAAATCTGCAACCACGGTTACTTCTGCCAACCTCAAAATGCAGGGAGCACCGCGAGCCAGTCAGTGCTCCAGATGACCTGGAGATTCAGGAGGGGGCTTCACTTCAGCAAAGAAAATCAAGTTGCTTTCGTGGCCCAAGCAGCTGCCCTGAAGCCAGTCTAGGCTGCTTCACAGAGTTCTGCCATAAGGTCTCCAGTCCTTTTCAGTAAACCCATTTCCCTGATCTAACTCTCAAGAGAAGAGCTGGAGAGAAAGAGCAGTGGAAAAAGCCAACCTCTTATTCTGATTGGCCACCATGACTACGCCACACCTCCTGGTGCCTAACTGGCCAATGGGAAGAAGCCAATGATGACATGAAGCCTTGCCAATACTCTCCTGCCGCAATGGCTCATTTCCCGAATATAAGTGCGTGGGGACCACGTGGTGATTTTTGATCCAGTTACTGGTGACTGTTTGCTGCCCAAACTACCAATAAGGAGCTCCGACTGGGTTAGCAGATGACTGGGCCAAGCGTGTTGTGGGGATGGGGACTCTGGGTATCGTGCAGCTTTTCCAACCTGCCGACAACTGATGCTAGACCTGCCCGAACTTTCCACTGCACCAAAACTGGTCGTGACTTGGCTCGGCGGCTCAGGAGAGCTTTCCATCCAGTTCAGGGACATACAGCGCTCAAAGGATGTCGAAGTTCACAATCTGGCCCGGCCACTCTTCTCGGCAGCACCCACAAGTGGACAAAGGGCTGGAGGAGGCAAGCCACGTGGTGGCCTCGGCACCTGAGCCCCGTGCCTTCTCCTCGGGCGTTAGGACCCCCTCCGCCTCCCCAGAAGGGGTGGGCCGTGCAGCGCAACGCTGCGGCGCTGCTTGGACCTCGGGTGGGGTCGAAGAAGCTGGCCACTTACCCGTGACGGTCAGCTGAAGCTCCTTCTTCTGCGTCCAGCTATTCACTTTGTCAATTTCGAACCGGAAGCTGTACTTGCCGCTGTCTTCTCTCGCCAAGCGGCGCAGGAGCAGGGTGCAGTTGCGTGCGCGAGGGTGCCCCAGGAGCTCGGTGCGGCTGCGAAAGCGAGCATCGGCCGCCTCGGGAGACTTCGAGTGGAAAGCCGTGATTTGCTGGTCATTCTGTTCTTTGAACCAGATGGCGGTGATCTCGCCCGAGACCGAGATCGTGCTGGGGAAGGTGAAAGTGCAGGGCACCAGGGCGCAGGAATCCTTGACGGCCCTCAGGCTCGTGGGGTAAGTGACGTCCCAGGAAGCACGAACTGCGGGACAGACAACGGGGAGAACGCAAGAGTTGGGGCGGGTCGGCCCAAGGTGAGTGGCCTGGTTAGCTTTAACCCTGGCTCATCTTTTGGGCCCGGGCTTAGGGTGCCACCTCTCTCTTCATTTCTCTGGTACGGTTATGGTTCAAGAGAAAGGGTTAATTCAATTAGCCATTTAAGGAACTTGTGTGAATGGACTTTGAGGGCTGGACCTAGGCTAAACTTGACCTACTGATTTCAACGGGACCGCATGCAATTCTCTTAACCTGATCCAGCCACAGGCACCCAGTGCACATGGATCCTCAGCTGAAGCCTTTCTGCAGACGTTTTAGACTACAGCTCCCATCAGCTCAGCTAGCTGACTTATGGGCATAAGACAGAGAGCAGCTCACTCCGTTCTGGAGCATAAAGGACGCAGAGACTCCGCCAGAGGCATTTGGTAGAAGCACCAGTGTTATCACATCACTGACATCATAAACAATGTTACTAATGTCATTTGTGGATTACAGAATTTGTCTCCTTTGTGTAATGATGTCATAACCCCTGGACGTCCATGGATTCTGTTTGTGGTGTCAGCTAAACAACCATATTGCCTTTCTCCTCCAGAAGAACATCCTTGATGTCTACTTTCAGGAACTTATGAAAGGCATAAACAGCACTTCAATAGATTGTACAATTCTACAAAATGGGCTAATTATTTCTGCCTGAGGCCTGAGAGAGTCAGGAACAGTACTGAACAACAATCTGTATGGGCAAACAGGGTCTACTGAAGTTTCTGAGATGAATGGCAATGTTCCTGCAGAACAGCCTTCTTCAACCTGGGGCTTTGCAGATGTGTTGGACTCCCATGCCCATATTTCCCAGCCAGCACAGTCAGAGCTGAAGTCCAACATATCTGAAGGCTGTCAGGCTGGGGAAGACCGTGATAGGAGAACACCACTGTATTCTCAGCTTCTGATAAGGACTTCCCATCAGAGGTTTAGAAATTCAGCCAAGGTACCTGGGAAGATATAAATGGCAAATCTCACAAGGAGGAGAAGGAGGCCCATCGCAACTTCCAGGGGTGAATATGACCACTGAATACCTAGTGGGGAAAACAAAACCCAGACATGGTTAGATGCAAGCTAATGAGGTGGCAGGATACAAATGGGAAATTATTTGTAACTTCATTTTGATCTTTACACTACATTTTAAATGTGACTCTCTGTAACTCTCTTTTTCTGCTGATGCTGAGTGCTGTTATCTCTCTCCCTCCTTCATTCTAGACAGCAAGGCCGAAACGTACCCAAAACAAGGGGAGACGAACGGCAAAAACAGGGACTTGTGGTTTAGCTACAAGCTACCAACTATTGTCTAAAATTGGAGAACGGAAGACATGGGGAGGGCACTGAGGGAGGGATTGGGGAGAAACAACTCTTGTTATGATAAAAAGGCTTGGCAAACCCCTTTTCGGGGTTCAGTTCCTACGGGCAAAGGAGCGGCAAAGATGACCTCGTCGATCGTGGTGACTGCATAGCCGGTGCGGCGAACCCCATCCTGGACAAAACTAGAGCCATCAGTGTACCAATTAAGGTCTGCCTTTGGCATTGGCTCACTCTTGAGGTCGGGGCGGCATGCAAAACGAAAGTCCAATGTGGTGACACAATCATGGACAGGTGGGAGGCTTGGGTCAGGGAGCAGCGTCGCAGGGTTTAAATTATCGCTTCGGGCCACTTGTAAGAGTGGGTTCTCCAGTAGCAAAGCCTGATACCACTGTAAATGCTGGGTGGAGAGCCACTTATGTGCCTTTGTTTGCAGTATCTCCGTTACAGCGTGCGAGGACTTCACCATCACTGGGGCTGATAAAGTTAATTTAGTTGCCTCTAGGGCCAGCATAGCAGTTGCTGCTACCAACTTTAGGCAATGTGGCCAGCCTTTAGCCAGCCCATCGAGCTGTTTAGAAAGGTATGCTACTGGTCGGGGCCAGGGACCCACATCTTGAGTTAGGACTCCCACTGCACAGTTTTCGCGGGCGTCCACATAGAGGGTGAAAGGCTTGTCTTGGTCTGGGAGGCCCAAAGCAGGCGCTTCCTGTAGCGAAGTCTTTAATTTCTCAAAAGCCTGCTGTTGTTCAGGGCCCCAAATGAACGGGTCCCTATTCCCCCCTCTTGTCGCTTGATACAAGGGGGCTGAAATAGCAGAAAAATTTGGGATCCACAAGCGGCAGAAGCCAGCCATCCCTAGAAAAGTCCTCAGCTGTGGTCGAGTTTTGGGGACTGGGGTGCAGGCTATCAGATCTCGTCTTTCAGTTCCTAGCTGCCGCAGTCCATTGGAAATGACATATCCCAAGTAACGCACCTCAGTTTTAACAAGCTGAGCCTTGATACGGGAGGCTCGATATCCCTTGGCACAGAGGAGCCGTAGGAGTCGGTGGGTGTTCTCCCAACAATCCCGGGCGTCTTGGCCAGTGACAAGAACGTCGTCAACATACTGGAGGAGGACGTCCTCAACACGTACGGGGTGGAACTCTTTTAGATCCTCACTCAGGGCCGTGCCGAACAAAGTTGGCGAGTTCTTGAACCCTTGCGGGAGTCGGGTCCAAGTGAACTGGCGACGCCGCCCAGCCTTTGGGTCCTCCCATTCAAAGGCAAACAGTGGCTGACTGTCTTTGTGCAAGGGAATAGTAAAGAAGGTGTCTTTGAGATCTATAACGCTAAAGTGGGTGGCCGTCTTGGGGATGCCACTCAGCAATGTGTACGGATTTGGTACTACTGGGTGCAATGTTTCTATGACGTCGTTCACCGGATGCAGGTCTTGAACCAGCCGATACGACCCATCAGGCTTCTTGACGGGAAGAATTGCTGTGTTCCACGGGGAACTTGCTGGGACCACAATTCCAGCATCTAAGAACTTCTCTAGCAGTCTCTGGATGGACCGCACCACTTCTGGAGGGTAGTACCGTTGCTTCACCCGGACGGGGGTAGCAAAGGGCTTAGGCTTTACTATTATGGGGGCTTGGTGTGTGGCGAACCCAGGTGGGTTGTCCTCGGCCCACAGTCCGGGAACTTTGAATTGCCGCCAGTCGTCGTTGGGAGGTTCTGTGGGTCTGGCAAGAAGAGCACGCCACGCTTCCTGGGGTCTACTGCGGACTTCAATCTTTGTCCCTTCAGGCGTGAGGGACCTCATTAGGAGGTCTCTTCCCATAAGGGATACTGGACACTGGGGCATGTATAGAAACTTGTGCAGCTGGACCATACCTTCTTTTAGGGCACATTCGAGGGGCTGGGTAAATGGATGTTCGGTGCTTCTTCCTTGGATTCCCTGCACTATCATGGTTTCAGATCCAAGGGGTCCCATCTTTTGGTTCAGTACCGAGGCACCGGCCCCTGTGTCTACCAAGAACGGGATGGTTGTCTCGCCCACCCTGAGGGTAACGATGGGTTCGGGGGGTGGGGCCCTGCAACCCGGTCCTCTTCATTGCTCCTGGCCCATGGCTACTCGGCTGCGTGGTGGTCGGGGTCCTGCACGGAGTCTTCTTTCAAGGCGTCTGGGTGGGTCTGGACACTCCCTCTTCCAATGTCCCTTTTTGCCACAATTGGCGCATCCTGTTCCCTGGGGACACTCAGCCTTCCAGTGGTCCGGATTGCCACACTGAAAGCAGGCACCTTGTGTGGGACTACGAGGCCGCCCTGTCCCACGGGGACGAACCTGGAGAGCGGCTGCCAAGAGGTTCGCCTGGCGGAACATGTCTTCCTGCTTCTGCTTCTCTGCCAATTGGGGTCGGTTAACAAACACTCACTTGGCTATCTCAACCAACTCCCCGATGTTCTTCCCCAGGGCACCATCCAGACATTGAAGTTTTAAGCGAATATCTGGGCTGCTTTGCGAGATAAACTTCTCATTAAGCATCATCTGATGGTCTTCAGCACGCAGACTGATGCTAGCATACTGTTCATATGCTGTCACTAGTCGGTCCAGGAATGCCTCTGGGCTTTCGTCGGGACCCTGGGTTATGGAGGCAGCTTTTACAAAGTTAACAGGGGGCTTTCCTGCCGCCCGCAAGGCTCTCATCATAAGGGTGCGATAGTCGTGGAGGTTCGTCTGTCCTCCGGGGGTGTTCGGATCCCACCCTGGGCTCTCATCTGCCCGTCTCTGTTGCCTCTGATCCCTCTGGTCGGGGGTGTCCAGGGGGTATATCTCCTTTAATATATTCTCTTTTGCGGTTCTCACTTTCTCCCGATCCTCACGGGTAAGGAGGGTATTCAGAAGTTGTTGGATATCTTCCCATGTAGGGAGGTGGGTATGCATAACAGTTTCGAGAAGGTCGCAAACCTCTCATGGTTTCTCAGAGAAGGGGCCATAGTGTTGC
The DNA here is from genome assembly GCA_030867105.1 of Liasis olivaceus. NCBI lineage: Eukaryota > Metazoa > Chordata > Lepidosauria > Squamata > Pythonidae > Liasis > Liasis olivaceus. The sequence continues at coordinate 1,807,536 of CM061354.1, forward strand.
CTCCAGTTTAGTAAATCGGTTGTGGTGAAAGGGGTATACTGGAAGATAGAGGTGATGACTGGCTGGCCTTCTCCCTCTCCAGGCTCCCTTGTTCGGACTGCACGCAGGGGTGCCATCAATTTGGGGGGGTCATGACTCCGAGTACGGGAGGCTACGGGGGGTTCTGGTGGGGGAGCCGAGGGGCCTCCTATTTCTTCCACGACCTCTTCCTCCTTTATCCTGGGCCGTCTTCGGGGTCCCTGATAGGGAGGGGGCAGTTCATCTTCAGTCGGATTGGAGTCCGTCAGGACAGGGTAGAGTGACTGGTGTCTGTCCTTGGCTTTCAATTTTTCAAAGACTTCTTTCGCCATGGGCTTCGGAACAGGTCCCATTCCGGCCAGGCAAACTTTGACCGGTCCAGTGCTGGCCTCACAAGCACATTTAATCAACCATCCGGGGCGGGTCTTAACGGCCCATCTCCACTGGTCAATGTAGGGATACTGATCCCAATGGCTGTCTTGGCGGACTTTGTCGTATACTGCATTTACTATTAGCCAATCAAATGTCCCTTCTTCAGGCCAGTTGACTCCAAACGTTGGCCACTCTTGTCTACAGAAAATCTTCAGGGTATCCGGGTTGCACCTGGGATCCCCATAGTCGCCACTGAAGGCAGCTTTAAAGTTTTTCAGCATGCACGACAGAGGGGTAACTTTACTTCCTGTGGCTCCCATAGTGTGGGTCTCCTGACGTGTTCCTAATATTGGATCTGGGCAAGGGGTTCTCCTGTCAGGCCTCAGTCCGGCTCAGGGAAACAGCGAGACAGTCCTCCCAGCACTCGCTGGCCTCCTTTTAAAGGACCTGTCCCCTCCTGCCTTGGTCTCCCAGCAATCGCTGGCTCTGCCTTTTAAAGACCAATCCCTGCTACGGATCGTGCCAGATTTCCAATCCCTTACTCCTTTAGGAGAAGGGATATTCCCAACCCTCTTGCCTATACGCTACAGCCGACCTACGGTGCCGGACACTCAACGGTCACCAATAGGAACTGCGACTGTTTAACCACCCACACAATCCTAGAAGGCACCCACTCTTGGGCCCTTCGTCCCCAGGAGGACGCGCTTTTCCTCCTCTTCCGCCTCACCGTTTATGGCGGGTAGTCCCCACAAAATATACTCGCCTGATCTGGTCGCTAGTCGGCCCACGCACTCCTTTTGTTCCTCCGACCGGCCGTCCACTCACTCCTCTGCTCGTCACCGTGAATGGGTCCTTGGATCCAGGGAAGGCTCCCTGCTCTCTACGGCGTCCGCTGGTCCCAAGGCACGGGAACAAAGGGTCCCGCCAGCGCTGGTTGCGTTGAGCCGCCGGGCGTCGCCGAGTCTCAGGAGTTCCGCTGGTCCTGCTCAAAGGGCCGGGAGAGTCCCATCTGGGGTGCCAGAAATGTTATGGGTGGGAGCAACGCAACATTTAGAGATGATGAGACTCTCACTGGGTCATTCAGAGAGGAGCTTTATTTGCGCAAAAGTTCAGTTAGGACTCGCAGGTCCCTGCAAAGAACTGAACCCCGAAAAGGAGTTCAGCAAGCCTTTTTATCATTACAAGAGCTGTTTCTCCCCAATCCCCCCCCAGTGCCCTCCCCATGTCTTCCGTTCTCCAATTTTAGACAATAGTTGGTAGCTTGTAGCTAAACCACAAGTCCCTGTTTTTGCCGTTCGTCTCCCCTTGTTTTGGGTACGTTTCGGCCTTGCTGTCTAGAATGAAGGAGGGAGAGAGATAACAGCACTCAGCATCAGCAGAAAAAGAGAGTTACAGAGAGTCACATTTAAAATGTAGTGTAAAGATCAAAATGAAGTTACAAATAATTTCCCATTTGTATCATGCCACCTCAGTTGAGTGTATGGACGATGACCACGTTCCCTTCACTGTTTCTTCACACAGAAACTTTCCTTGACGAAGAGCAGAGAGTCTGCAGAGCAACCCCCTCTGGCCGCTCGCTGAAATGTTGCAGGCAGCTATGCACAGGCTCAGCTCAGAAATAGCCATGTGGCTCTGGAGCTGACCATCGGGGGAGGAAGGCTCTTTGCAGCAAGAAGGTCAACAAAGGTGGGGAGATCACAAGGGAGGGGGAAGGTAGTGGCAGCAGCTGGGCCAAACCGATCGTGGGGACAACAGATGTTTTGGCTGGAGGTCTACATTAGTATCTCTCCCCGGTTCTGATTTTAAAATAGGCCGGATAACTTCCTGTCGAAGGCTCTTGCAAATTCACAGCACAATAAAATATGATCCACCGTTTCAAGATCAATACTATCACAGGGGCAAAATCTTTGAGAGATGGGGATTTTTTGAAATCTACCGTATACCCTATTTGATGGCAACACATTTAATGTAGCTTCTGAAAAGGCTATTCTGTACTGACTTAAATATAAACTACTCAGATATTTAGGGAGCTGAAAAGAATATCCGCAATTGATTCCAAAAGTTACAGGTGAACACGAAACTTTGGCTTTAGCTGTTAATCCCTGGATTATTCCATAATCTCTGTTTAATATAATGAAATGCTCATGCCATATCTATAGAAAATAAATAACAGGGCCAGTACCAATCTGAGTAATCTTTTGGGTTACCTGTTTAAACCCCCTCTCTACAAAGGATTCATCTGGGATTTCCTGAAGCAGTCCTCCCTCGCATCTGCATGTGAGTGAGGACCAGGCACGTTCAGGAGAACATTTCCAGCCAAGGCATAACACGGGCGGGTCCAGTCAAGAGGGCAGCCATGCCTGTGCAACTGAAGTCACTGCCCCCATCTTGGCTTTTGGACCCGCCCCAGTGTTCAAGGCCTGGAGCTGGACATAATGCTTGAAACACTTCTACTGGCGCTTTGTGGATTGCCTTTCTCAGGGTAGGAAGAAGGAGCCACAGCTTATCTTGATCTTCTGCGGACTGGAGATTGTGTTTACCTCTTTCCACCTTTGTGGGAAATCGGGGGTGTAGGCGAAGCCAGGAAGGAGTCTTTTCCTAGAGGCTCCATTAGCCCATGGCCTACTTCTATCCATGCTTACTTTTAGAAATGTATGCAGGGTGTGGTCAAAGTCAAGATGATGGCCACAATGGTACGATCTTGACTTTTTGACCATGCCCTGAAGACACACCTGCTTACTCGAAAGCAGCATTTCTCAACCTTGGCAACTTTAAGACAGGTGGACTTCAACTCCCAGAATTTCCCAGCCAACAATGGTGGCTGGAGAACTCTGGGAATTGAAGTTCATACATCTTAAAGCATGTGGGTTGGGGCATTCTGGTAGTTGAAGTCCACACAACCTAAAGTTGTCAAGGTTGAGAAACCCTGCTCTAAACATTGTTCTCTGAACTCCAGAAATCTGGAGACTGGGAGTGTGTCAGGATTAGCCCAGGAAACTCCAGGAGACAGTACAGATTCAATCCAGCAAAGTTTAATGGCCTTACTCCTGTTTCAGAAATCTTCTCAGAGTGAGAGCAAATTCCAGGGTCACCCTCCCAACCTCCCTTGCATTCTTTAGGGAGGGTTCAGTCTCATCCTCTTATCAGTTCCTCATTGCTCTGGTGATGAGAGTAAATTCTTAACCCCTCTGGCCCTGACTCTCACAGAGTGCCACCCAGTCAGGAATGCTCCAGGTGCCTTCCCTTCTGGTTTCCCAAAGCCAGGAGGCTGAACATCATTTCTTCCATGTAGATGCTGTTCTCCCACACATGCAAAAGTTTGCAATAGAGGGCACACGGAGAGTGAGGTTGTGCTGTTCTTCCAGGACCAGAAGAAGCTTTGTGCATGTGCTGTACATGCACACCAAGTCTCTTCCAGCCCTTCCGTAAGCAGAAGAGGAGGCCCCAGAGGCAACCCAAAATCTCCCAAAGAGAGGTGAATTGTGCTGCCTCCGTGGTGCAAAGGTCTTGTCTCACATAGGCCCAGTGGGAAGTAGAGGAGATGGACCAGTTCCTCGACTCCCGCCTGAAGCTGACTTCCTCAGGCTTCGACTGGCACGATTGCTCTTGTTAAGGGTTATGTCCCTTATGGAAAGGCGACACAGCTTCCTTTCCAGGGCTTGTGAGACTGGCAAGCTTGGGAAAGCAGAACCACTCAGATCTTGGAAAAATCTTAATTGCACTTAGGGTAACGCATCAGAATCTTGGAAGCTTGCCAAAACAATTCTCCAGCTCTGCTTATACCTAGCGTAACTAAGGCTGAGTTTCTCTCTTTCTCACACTCCCTCCTGACCCTGGATTCAAAGCTCTCTGGAGTCCTTGGGGTTCTCTGAGTTTGAAAATGTGACCTACATGGGTAATGAAACGGCTGCAAGAAAACAACCAAGCTCAGAGAACCCCAAGGGCTCCACAGTTCAACCCTGAGCTATGGGTATTCTCTTCAAAGCTCTCTTCTGGAATGGCCCTGCTTTCTCCCTTAACTGCCTTACTGCCGCCTCTGTGTTTCCAATGACTGTCAAGCATTTCATCACAGGGATTCCCACACCTTCCCTCAAGGACTGGGGTGTCTCCCCTCCCTTCCAAAGACTTCTACAAAGCTTCATGCAAAACCTCAAGAGTATTAAATGCCATTTAATAACAGCATTGAATGCAATTAAAGTGAAATTGATCCACTTTTGGAATACTGCCTCCAGGATGTTGCCTACAAGCCAAGAGCAACTCTTGATCTGAAATCATTGTTACGTGCCCCTCCCATAGGAGATTGAAGTGAGCTGAAATGCTGCTCCACAAATGTGTGGGAAGAAGACGGGAGAAGAATGACGACATGTAAAAGGGTGGTCTTCCCATGTTGTTAATTCAAGGTGAAAAGCACTCTTCCAGTCTGACCAGGGACTTAATGTGAGCAGAAACCACAGATCAAGTCTGAATGTGCAGCACAGGGTCACAATCAGATGAAAAATGTGTGTAGCTTTTGCGGTTGCTCCCACCGTCTCTGGAAACGGCTGACATTGAAGGAGGACAGCTGTGTTTAGTCTATGGTGGCCAAAAATCAGGAGGAGTCTGATAGCACAATTTTGAACCAGCGAATTTTATTAGAAGGCATCAGCTTTCATGATAAGCTGTAGCTCACAAAAGCTGATGTCTATTCATAAATGTGCTAGTCAAAAAAGGGGCTTCCGGACTCCTCCTGGCTTTTGCAAAACCATTAGAAACCCTTGTTCCAAAAGGGCAAGAGGGTGAACAATATATAAAACAACAAAGCATTAATGTAAACCCTACATCAGTCCAACCCAGGGTTTCTCAGCGTTGGCTACTTTGAGATATGTGGACTTCAACTCCCAGAATCCCCCACATTCTGGGAGTTGAAGTCCACACATCTTATCGTTGCCAAGGTTGAGAAACCCTGGTCTAAGCACTTCATTGCAGCTCACAAAAGCTTATGCCTTTTAATAACATTTGCTAGTAGGAGAAGATACTACTAGACTCCTTCTATTTTGGGGGGAAATGGCTGGGTCAAACCCTTGCTTCATTTGTTTCCTCCGCCCTTTCTCTCTACCCAGAAAATTAAAATACTCCAAACAAGTGGGGGAGCTTCAGCATAGTCTCTCCTAGGGCTAGCGCCATCGATTGGGGTTGAGGAAAACCCACAGTGACTTTTCTCCTGCACCCAAGCAGGTCCACAGGATGTGTGTTTCTAGGAGCAGTGGCTGTGGTGGCTGTGAGTTGTGCAGAGGAAGCCACAGAGCAATGTACATACAAAGTATAAGCTAATCAGTATGACATTGCAGAAAACAGAAACGGGCCTCCGTTCTGGGGTCCAATTTAGGACCTACAGTATAAATCCATCTATGTCTCAGCATCAAGCAGCTGGAAAGATTGTGTTGGTTCCAGATGTGCCTGCTCAGATCTTAATATCTGGGACAGCAACCTGCTTAGCTGGAAGTTATGAAAAGACCTTCTGGGAGATTATGCCCAGGTTCTGAAACTTGCTGCTACCCTCTGCCTTTAATGACCACCAGTCGCTGGTGTTTTTAACTACCTTTTGCTCTTTAAGCTGACTCATCAGTTGGTTAAACAAGTGTTGTGGCTGGTTTCCTCAAACCTATTTTCTTCCCATTTTCTAAAGGAAGCAGTGAGCAACTGACCAACCCAGGTTTGAACCTAGCTTTGGATAATGGAAGAAAAGTAATTTAGAGGCAAGTTTCTATTTACTAGCATTAGCACCCTCTTCCTTTCACACTTCTCTGAGTTCTCAGAACGTGGACTACAAGTTCTTGTACCTTACCTTCTCAAGGACAGCAGCTGCTCCTGCTGTTGGAGTCCTGTGGAACTCCAGAGCTACCAGCAGAAGATGCTCAGGGATTCCAGGTGGGACGCTGATTTGGTTCTGAGGTCTGTGTGGCTTCCTCTTCGGGGCAGCTTTATTGTCCTCGGTTTCAGGAAGTCCTGTTTGGGTTGTCAGCTGTTCTCATCCCAACTGTGGCTACTCATCTGTGGACATCAGTTCCTGGGGGAGGGGGAAGGGGGTGGTTCTGCTCTGGTCTCTCCAATTCAACATGATTGATGGGGGCAGGCAACTGGAAGAGCTCAAAGACGAGCAATGGCTTCTCAAGACAAGTCCTGCAAGGAAAGGCAGAGGAATGGCTGCTGTTTAAGGTTGGGGCAGTGGAAGCGGGGAGTGAAAGCAGTGCTTTGGGGATGACACAACAGCACAGAAAGATAGGCGACCCTTCGGATTTGGGACTGGGTGCTGCCACGAATAACTATGAAGCTTCTTGGCTTTGAATCCAATCTAATCCTCTTGATGCCTGTGACCAGATGGATGGAGTGATAAGGGAAGATAAGGGTGGCTGAGCTGCACCAGACCAGCAGCCATGGAATCCAGCATCATCTCCCAGGGTGGCCTGCTGGCTGGGAGGCCCACGACCCGAGCAGAGTCCATCAGCCGTCGGAGGGGAGAGGCCTGCTGCTCTCATCCAGAAAGTGGGTGGGTGCCAGTGGGCAGAGATCCAGGACCCAGTGGCCCTCTGGTGCCTGCAGGACCACCCCGGGAGCGGCAGAGGATGATACAGACTGCAGCAGAGCAAAGCATGCCGATGTCCATGTCTTCTAATGGCTTTTCCCAATTCTCTGCCCATCTTTGAACTGGAAGAAAACTAGACTGGCATGATTGCCTCTCTGTGAAGTCGTTGCCAGGCCCCTGACTCCCCTCTGAGGTAATGGCAAGCACATAAAAAGCAGGTACAGCTTTGGCCGCACCATGAAGACCCCAATTTTGACTTTTTGGACTACACCCTGCAGACAGTCCTAACTCCAGCCTGTCCCCCTCCTGGGCTAGGAACAAGATGAAGGACCATTAGGGAGAAAGGACCCAGTTGTGTCAGAGTTAGGAGAAGGTGGGAAGAGCCCCCCCCCCATGTTGTATTAACAGAAGATGGTGCTCACTCCTTATCACTGCTCAATGCTGAGTGGGCAGAAGTCCGTCAAATGCATGTCCATGATTCTCCAGCTCCACCACTGTCTATTTCCATCATCACCTATAGCTGCCAAGAGTCTCCTCCACGGAACTGGAGAATCCCACGAATATGAGGGGCAATTGTGGCGATAAACAGTTCCACCACGCTCACCCAAGCATGGGCATTTTCCTGGTCTGCTTGACATTGCCTTCAATTTTATGTGGCAAAGCTTCCTTGAGCTTCCCCACACCTGCCTGATGAGATGAGGATGCATGTAGGCTGTTCCCTCTTTCTCCACAACTCCCTTTACACATTTATGCACCTTTCCTTAGTTTTCTTGTATTCCTAAAGTAAACATTTCTAAACACCTTCCTTCTTCAGGAGGGGGTTCCAGTCTCTTGGTTCTTTAGAAGGATCTTTGTTCCTGAACAGATGCACCCATGATAAATAAACATTAAACATGGTGTGCTTTTCCAAAGTGAAGAACAGAACTACAGCTGTACCCTGAATATTGCAGCAGGGATCACATTAAACCAACTTTAGGAGTTCAGGACTTGGATAGAGAGCCACCAGGACATCCTGGAGCTGTAGGCTACACTGCATGTAGAGGTAGAAACTTCTGGAAGAAGACAATGGGAATAACTTCAGTGACGTGTCAAGAACTGACTTGAAGGAATCTGTGAAGTTACAAGGAATCCAGCTTGACCTGAGAGGGTCTCTACCTTTCCTTCCCAGCCTTGTAGCCTTCAGGTGTGCTAGAACCATCTTTCCAAAGTTCTGGTGGGTTCATCTTGCCTACTTGGAAGGAAGGGAAAGGGGAAGTCCAAATGCTGGTCTGTATTTTTGCAGGGGTGTGGTATTTCTGCCTGGGTTTGAAGAGAAACCTAGAGCAAAGCACCTGAGGTCAGACTTGCAGAAACGAGAACTTGCAGGAAGAGGAAGTTGGGGCTGGAGCAGGCAAACCCGGGCCTTATGCCAAGCTCCAGAAAACCCTTGGAGAGGGAGGCACTGCCAGGAACGAAGGAAAGCAGGCCAAGACAAAGGGGTTCCCTCCCCGTGGGCCTCCAGAGGGCCCCGAGTGTATTTTGGCTAAAGCCACAGCCACGGACTGATCTCTGGGGGTCCTGCTGGAGGAGCCTCCGCGCGCCCTCCTCCTCACGCCTCCACATGCAGTTTCCTGGCTGGCGTCTTCTCAGCACACGCAAGAAGGCTGACTTGGCTGGTTTTGCCTGTTGATGTTGCTGAGATCAGCATCTGACCCAAGAAGGACTTGAGGAAATGAATCTGAGAGCAGCTGCAGGCAGGGAATCTGAAGATCGGTTTCGATTCTTGGACTTTTCTTTCCTGATTGTGCATGTTTCTGGACAAGCTAGGATCCGCGCAACTGTTGGTCATGCTTCTCATGAGTGCAGCTGGGCCTTCCCCAGGAGGAGGCACGGAATGGGGAGCGGTGGCAGAAGCAGGGAGCCAGGAGGGCCTCCATTCTCCTTCTGCCTGAATGGAGGAAGAGATGCTGGTGCAAAAGTTGGCCAGCGCACTGGGCCTCTGGCAGCGTCATTGCATAAAAACAACCACCCCAACAGCAGTAGCTTAACTCAATGTTTCTCAGCCTTCGCAGCTTTAAGACAAGTGGACTTCAGCTCCCGGAATTCCCCAGCCAGCATGCAATTCTTTCGCCTGCAGGGCTGGGCTTCATTCATGGTCAAGATGTTGGTTTTTCCAACAAAGCAGCAGGAATGTGAACTCAGAGCTTTTAGCCTTGCATTTCTGGGAAGATGGGTGGATGTTTGGGCGGGGTTCAAGGCATGAGGCTGGGCTGGACTAAAGCAGCCTTGGATAATCGGTGGCCCGGTGTGGGGCAGCAAGCAGCCATCACCATATAATATGGACTATTTATTTGACCACAGGCTGACAGCTTGTTTGACCCTTCCTCCCTTCCTTCCTTCCTTCCTTCCTTCCTTCCTTCCTTCCTTCCTTCCTTCCTTCCTTCCTTCCTTCCCTCCCTCCCTCCCTCCCTCCCTCCCTTCTTCTAGGAGTTGAAGTCCACACATCTTCTCAAAGACGTTGAGAAACACCAGTTCAGTGTGTTGTGGGAACCCCCAAAACCTGAAGAGCATCAATCTGGGGAAAAGTCTTTGGTATCACTTCATTCCCCTCAGTTGTAAAGCTGCCCATGTCAGCCCCTGGCCTTTTGTGGGGGAGTGGGGGGAAGGGTGTTGTCCCCAGGCCCCCAACATAAAGGGGGGTCCCATTAAAAATATAGTTCAGTACCTGAAATGATTAATGTGACTATATTATTTCTTTTCCAGTAGTAATGTATGGCTGTGAGAGCTGGACCATAAAGAAGGCTGAACGCCGAAGAATTGATGCCTTTGAACTGTGGTGCTGGAGAAGACTCTTAAGAGTCCCCTGGACTGCTAGGAGGTCAAACCAGTCAATCTTAAAGGAAATCAACTCTGATTGCTCATTGGAAGGATTGATCATGAAGCTCAAGCTCAGATACTTTGGTCACCTAATGCGAAGAGAGGACTCTTTGGAAAAGACCCTGATGCTGGGAAAGATGGAAGGCAAAAGGAGAAGAGGATGGCAGAGGATGAGATGGCTAGATAGCATCACTGAAGCAATGAGCATGAAATTGAGCAAACTCAGGGAGGCAGTGAAAGATAGGAAGGCCTGGCGCAAGATGGTTCATGGGGTCACGAAGAGTCGGACACGACTTAACGACTGAACAACAACAATTATTTCTTTTAGTCCAGGTACATTCCCCCTGGTTCCAAGCCATGAAAGATTTTAAAGGTGATATTATTTATTTATTAAATCCGTATGGCCACCCATCTGAGGCATAGGACTCTGGGCAGATAACGAGTGAAAACAGAATAAAAACAGAAAGCTAAACCAGCGTTTCTCAGCCTTGCATTCCTCTCTGATAAGGCGCAAAGCGTTGGCTGCTGCCGGGCGCCTCCGGAATGTGAGGCGTCCCTCCTGGAGAACGGCCTCTTGGAGCCGCTTTTGGGTCACGTGGGGGGTGCCGGTGCTGCGTGCAGTTGTGGCCCCTCGATGGGCGAAGAGGGAGGGAGCCTCTGGGCCCCCTGCGGATGGAGGAGGAAGAGGGCCGGGCTCTCGTCAGACCCAAGACTGCCGTGTGGGGCTGCTTCAAAGAGAGACCTCCAGCTGCCAGAGAAAATATTGATCTGCTCGTGGAGGAGCCATGACATGGCGGCCAGGAATCCAGGAGGTCACCAAGATCTTTCTGACTAGCACAGTTGTGTTCCTTTTGAGCTTCTGGATGGAAGGAGCCAGAGTGCCAGGGGCCAATCCTGCTTCACCCATCCCGGGTATATTCGGAACTTCAGAAGACAATCTCTCCAACCTTTCAACTCCTTGTGACTTCACAGACATGAGTAGTTTTCAGGATGCTGGTTTTATCTTATCATGTAGCCTACAATCCCATGGTTTCCTGGAGGGCTCCCGTCCAAATACTAACCAAGCCTGACTCTGCTTAGCTTCAGGGCCCAGGCAAGTTTGTTGAAGGGCTCCCACCTGCTGAGACATCCAAAATCTGGCCAGGAAGCGTTGATCTCCATCCTGAGCCCCAGGATGCTAGAGAACCTGGATGCATTACACCTGTAGTTCCCACAATCTGCAGTGCATGGAATGTGGGTAACCATTATATAGTCCTTCCCAAGGTTTGCTAAAATGCTTTAAGCAATCCAATCCTTGCACCAACAACCACAGCAGCAATTCTTATTGGAACGTGTTGATGTTTTCCACCTTGGGCATTGCCCTGAAATCTTCTTTCCCCCTTTTTAAAAATGTTAATGGACTCTTTCATGTTCTGCAAAAGTTTCAGAAGCACTTTCAAGGACCTGCCCAAATTGCTATGGAGAAACATTCCCATTTTTTAAGTTGCCTCTGTGAATTTTAAAAAGTTGTCTGGGGGGCTCCATTGCTCGAGTCTGTGGATTCAAAAGGGGCTCCTGGTGAGTATCAGTTGTTCCATCTGGATGTGGAAGCGAACTTTTTCCTGCCAGAATGATGAGTTTTTTGATGAGGCCTTCTGTGATGGAATTGGAGTTATGAAGGCCAGACTCAGGGAGGAAAACATGTTCTTTCGTCTCCTGAGGAACGGGGGAGAGATAAGAGGATGAGGCTGGCACCTCCCTGAGGAATTCACTTTGTTGTGGCTGGCATTGCTTGGGAGCTGGAGTTTCAGTCTGGGAAGATTCTTGCTGGAGGTTGTAGCTAATAAACATGGCTGGACTGAATTTACATGGTCTCCAGGAGTTCCTTGGGCTAGGCCTGACATCTTCCCAGTATGAATTATATTAAAACAGTCTCCCTCCCTCCCTTCCTCTCCCTTCCTCTCCTTCCTTCCTTCCTTCCTTCCTCTCCCTTTCTCTCTCCTTCCTTCCTTCCTTCCTCTCCCTTTCTCTCTCCTTCCTTCCTTCCTTCCTCTCCCTTTCTCTCTCCTTCCTTCCTTCCTTCCTTCCTTCCTTCCTTCCTTCCTTCCTTCCTTCCTTCCTTCCTTCCTTCCTTCCTTCCTTCCTTCCTTCCTTCCTTCCTTTTTAAACTGAATGTCATTTTTGCACTATTGTTTGTATTTTGATTGCTGACTGCAGACAGGTTCAGGATTTATAAGAGTGGGAAGCAGTAAACAAATATTTAGCTGTCATTACTGTCATCACCACCCACCAGATCCCTGGCTGATGCTCACAAGCAGATTTGGACTAGGCTGATATAGGCTGTGGCACCTTGGAATGGTTGTGTGAATTTGTCCAGTTAGCAGCATCCAAAGCCAGTTGCTCACAGGCACACTGGCGTAAGAGGGGTGGAGGAACAAGCTATTCCTAGGAAGGAAGCAATTTCTGTTTTTGCTGCGCTGGTCGTTGCGATATCATCTGAATTGGTGGTGTTACCCTACCAGATGGTAGGACCAACGAAGGCCTTTCCCAGCCCTCACTGGGGCTGCTGGCACCCGGACCGTCTCCCCGCAAAGCGTGTACGGCGCCCCAGAATAGGGAAGGCCAGAAAGAGCAAGACTGATCCAGCCTTCGGCCTTCCTGGAGTGCCGGATCTTACGAGCTGCGGAACAGTCTCCGTCGTGAACTCCGCCGCGGGAACATTCAGCTATGAAAACACCTCTCCACATTGGGCCCCCTCCGAGGCCGCGGGAAATGGAGACCGGTTGGGGAGGGGAAAAGCAGATGGCTTTTCCATCTGTCTGAAAGTTTGCAGTTTGGGAGGAACGAAAACCAGAAACGAAGAAAGCAAACAAACAAAAACTAAGCCTGCCACTCTGAAGCTGACGAGCCTTGGAAGTCGGAAGAAAGCCTTTTGCTGGAGCAGACGGGGCTGGACCGAAGAAGCAGCAGAATCCGTCCCGCGACATGCCAGCGCCGTTAAGGAGGCTGCGGGGGGAGATGTGCCGGGGGGCAAGGAACGGGGTGGGGGGAGAGGCGCTTTCCAAATGAATTCCCGAAGGAAACTCTTTCCGTGGCAGGCGGTGCGTCCCACTCACGCAAAACCAACTCCATGCCTGCTGCCCGACTCCCAGATCCGTGAAGCTGAGCCATGCCCGCAGCACCCCGTCAGAAGCAGCCTCTGTTCTGCCCCCCCCACCCCCAGCAAATATCAGGCCTGGATTCCAGCCTCGGCACCCAAAAACTCACGGTGTGTGTGTGTGTGTGTGTGTGTGGCTACAATAGTAATGGGTTGGGCTGCCTTATCACATTTCCAAAAAGGCTGAATATACGAGTGGCTTCAGAGCCAAACAGCTTTCAAAGAGGCATTTTGTCCTGGGCATGTTGAAAGCCTGGTTATCTTAGGTCAACCTTCTCAACTTGGCAACTTTAAGAGGGGTGGCCTTCAACTCCCAGAATTCCCCAGCCAGCCATGCTGGCTGGGGAATTCTGGGAATTGAAATCCACCCATCTTAAGAGAAACACTGGTCTAGTGGTTAAAGCACCAGGCTAGGAAGCAGGAGGCTCTGAGTTCTAGTCCTGCCTTAGGCATGAAAGCCGGCTGGCTGACTTTGGGCCAGTCCCTCTCCCTCAGCCCAACTGACCTCACAGGGTTGTTGTGGTGGGGAAAAGAGGAGGAAGGAGAATTAGGTGTGTTCCCCACCATGAGTTATTTATAAAAACAAGAAAGGGGGGATAAAAAAAATCTAAAAGAAAAACTAGGGTGGGGAGGGGGACTGCAAAGCCACATTGAGAAAGTGAAGTCAGCGTGACGGGGAAGGCTGGGGGCTGTACAGCTGTGCCCCTCGTTTACCCCTAAGCAAAGCAAAGGGGCAAAGTGGGGGGCAAAGTCGCAAGGGAAAGTAGTAATGCCTCCCCCCGTAAAATTCTGTGTTGGGGAGGGGGTGGCCGCCCGCCAAAGGCCTCCTTGGGTACGCCCTGCCTTTCCAATCCCAAAGCTGGCCTTCTTCCCCCAAACGTCCACGCGGACGAGGTGGGACCCCCTCTTTCCCCTGCAAGGAAGGACCGAGGGTCTGCGCAGCAAAGCCCAGAGCAGCTCACCGTCTCCGGCGACGTGCCTCCCCCTCTCTCCCCCCCTCTCTGCCACCCTCTCTCGCAGCCCAAACATGTGGAAACCTGATCTTGCCCCTCCACACCCCCCCCCCCCGCCCTGCATGGCTGTCAGGCTAATGGGATTCGGGGCTGAGATTTTCCAGGCCGAAAAAGTCTCCTGGCAGATTGAGACCACCTGTACCTTGTTACGGTGGGGGTGGGGGATCTGCCTGGCGCACTCCCCTTGAAAAAGGGAACGGCGGAGGAGGACGGGGGGCGGGGGGAAGAATACAGATTTTCAGTCCTGTTCCATGTAAGGAATGCATCTGATGTGACTCTGTTTTCACTTTGCAGGATTATCATTAGAACAGCGTGCAAATGCAGCATGCAAAAAGAAAAGAAAGGACAGAGAAAGAAAAAGAAAAATCTTCCTCCTTCCCTTCTTCCCTTCTTCCCTTCTTTTCCTTTCAATTTTCATTTGGACTGGGGTTAAGTGCCAGTGGGGTGGGGAAGAAAACAGGCTCGTAGCTCAGGGCTCGGAAGGCGACCTCCGACGTTCTCTTCAACTCTCCGGTGTTTTACTTTCCCCGGTTCCACGGCTGGAACAGGCTGGATCAACAAGCCGCCTCGCCAAGACCTGGGGGCTAGCTGTGGGTCTGCAGGGAGGAAGAGGGAACCCTGCTTGGAAGGAAGGCCTGCCCGGAGGGCGAGCCAGATGCTTCAGACAGGGAGGTGCTGCAGCCTTCGGGGGAGGAAGCGGAACGACTTCCACGTGCAGATGTGGTCGGCTTCCAGCATCCAACTGCTGGGGCAGCCCAGCATGTGAGGATGCCGGGGCCGACTTCTGTCGCTTGCAGAGTTTGTCTGGGGGGTATCTGGGTGGCCACTCTCAGGATCTGGTTTGGGGGGCCCTTAAATTAATCCTGGAAAAATCCATGTATGGTTAGGGGATACTAATGAACAGACAAGAAGGAGTTCCCCAGTAGAGAGGTGGACAGGTAGACGCCCTTCTGACCTCCTAAAACGCCGGTGCCTGATGCTGTTTCACAGCTGGAAAGTTTCCCACTAAGCCCCCTCTGGCTTCCTAAACGGTTGAGAACTGGATCTTGAACCAGTGATAAACGTGACTGATGAGAAAGGAAGCCTTGATGGAAGATGACATGTCTTAACGGTGTCCATTTCCCCAGCTGAGAGAGGTTGATGGCCTTCTATCCTGGTGCCAAAAATCCAAGGTGCAGAAAGCCTCTGAGCTGACTGCTCTCTCCATGGCGCCCAGCCATGAAGTGCCACCCAGATCAGAAGAAAGAGAGTTTGTCCCTTTCCTGGAGCTGGGAGGCAGCATTTCTGGGGGATCCTGGAGCAGCCTCGCCAGCAGCGGCACCAGGGAGGCTCTGCAGTGTGGAAAGAGGACGCTCTTGCTTGAGGGGGCGGGTGATGACGCCACCCGTGGGGGTCTGACCCAGCAGAGAGCTCTCCTCTCTAACCAGTCCCCCTGAACATCCCACCCAGTGGGCAACAATTCCCTTGGGGCAGTCCTACTTTCTACACACTCATTCAGTTGGTTCAGACCTCTGGCTGGGTCCCTGCAGCCAGGAGGGTGCCTCCAACCTGGCCAAGTCCCGTCTCCCTGCCCTGGACCAACCCAGAAGCTGGGCACAAATGCAGCTTTGCTCTATCCTGCATGGGAGGGAGGGAGGGAAGGAAGGAAGGAAGGAAGGAAGGAAGGAAGGAAGGAAGGAAGGAAGGAAGGAAGGAAGGAAGGAAGGAAGGAAGGAAGGAAGGAAGGAAGGAAGGAAGGATCTGCCTTGGAAAAAGGACAGAGAAGGAATGGATGGACAGTAAGAAAAAAATCGCTAGGGTGGCAGAAGAGAGAGAAAAACAGGGAAGGCTGGCAGGCCAAAGCAGGGCTGGTGACATCAGGGGGTGGGGAGGAGAAAAATCTCGGGAACCTGCTTCCCCGCCTCAGACATAAGGCCCAAAGCCCTGACTGCGCTGCTGCCCACGACCTGAGGGAGATCAGAAGGGCCCTGAGGCTGGGTCAGGCCAAGATCCCACCGAATCCAGCCTTCTGTGTCCCCCACTGGAAGCTCACCAGCTGGGACTGGGAGGCGACAACCCCTTCCCCTGCCTCTCCGCAGCAACCGGATGGAAGCCCAGCTGCCTCCGAGCCAGAGGGGGAAAACAGCCGCCCTTCGGGGTAGCCCCTGAACACTGGATCCTCCAGGCTCCATTTAAACCCCCAAACTGCCCACCTTTCCTCCAGTTGCCAGCAGAGAGGTCCGCAGTTCCCCAGTGGCGTGTGAAGAGGCGCATCCTCCCCTCAGCCGGGGTCTCCCTGGGTTTCAGTGGGTGGCCTTGGCTTCCGACCGCAGCCTGAGCAGAGCTCTTGGGCCCCCAACTCCACAGGAAAGAGATGGGGCCCCCGTTCAGACATGAGCGGCTCTTGGGGAAGAACGGGAGCAGAGCAGTGCTGGCAGGTGGCCCCAGTCTCAGACCTGGACCACCAACATCCCTTTGGCCAGTAGAGGGCAGCAAGGAGTTAGCGTGTTCTGGTCCCTCTGCTGCCATCTAGCGGGGGGCCCAGGCCTTTGCACTAGGGCTGCCCCTCCATCTTCACCCATTCTGCTGCCCTAGCCAAATGCCGCTGGTCCACTCCTGGGAAAGGGAAAGGGAAGGAAGTATCAGCTCAGTGTCTTCCTCATCCTATAATTATGCACTTGGTGTCCCCGCCCAGACTGAAGACCTTTTACATAATTTGCATCATTTGTGCAACGGTTTGTACCACATGTTTGCAGTGGCACCAACTTGATACCCTTTTCCAATTTGATGAGTGCTCTTTGAGTG
The DNA here is from genome assembly GCA_030867105.1 of Liasis olivaceus. Classification (NCBI taxonomy): domain Eukaryota; kingdom Metazoa; phylum Chordata; class Lepidosauria; order Squamata; family Pythonidae; genus Liasis; species Liasis olivaceus. The sequence continues at coordinate 1,824,277 of CM061354.1, forward strand.
GAATTTTTGCGCCAGCTGTTGTTGTTCAGCCATTCGGTAGCGTCCGACTATTCATGCGCCAGCCAACCTCATTTCACCGTGACCGTCTGTCCACACCTGCTTCTCTGAGTTCTCAGAAGCTCCCACTTGTGTCCTCAGAAGTAGTATCCAGCCATCTTGTCTTCAGTCAGCCTCTGGGTCGATCGCCTTCCATTTTTCCGAGCATCACGTCTCATCCAGCGATTTTTACTTTTGTATTATGTATCCCAAATATTTCAGCTTTGGATTCATTATTATTTTTTACAGGGAGCGGTCTGTTTTTTCTCCACCTGGAGTTGAACAGTTTGTTCTTCTTGTGGCTCAAGGCATTCTCAGCCATTTTCTCCAGCACTGAAACTCAAAGGTTTCCAATTTTCTTCCTTCAGCCTTTCTGGTAGTCCGGCTTTTGTAACCACGTATTACAGCTGGGAAGATCCAGGCTCTTGACACTGTGTACCTTTGTTATCAGCGTGATGTCTCTGCACGTTAATATTTTGTCTGGATCAATCATAATCCTGCTCCCAAATAGTAGATATCTTTTTATTTCACCCTCCCTGTGAATTTTTGAGCCTAGAAACATAACATCTGTCTCTGCTTCAACTTCTCCCGTATCTGCATTGAGTTGGCATTGCCTGTTGACCTCATCTTCACTTCCTGATGCTGAACAGCAGGCCAGCTTTTCAATTCTTTTCTTTCACCTTCGAATCTTCTTCACCACCAGCCCCCAAACAGCAGCATCATGATATCTGAGGTTGCTGAAGGTCCTTCATTCCAATTTCTCTTTCTACCACTCCAGCATTTTCTCTCACATTTTGCAAATAAGTGAAATAAATAAGGTGATGGTATCTAACCTGAGCACGCTTCCGTCCCACTGTGAGTCCGTCAGTGGCTCCATGTTCCCTCTCAGTGGTTCTTGCTGGCCAGCCTACAAATCCTTCAATCTGCAGATGGCCTGTCCAGAACTCGTTGTGTTCTACATGGCCAAAAGCTTTTGTATAATCAATAAAGCAAAAATAACTGTCTTCTGGGATCTCCCTTGCCTTCCCCATTATCCATCAGGATCTTGGCTGCCTCTTCTGAATCCAGCTTGTACTTCTGGCAGTTCTGGCTGCATGTATTGCTGAAGTTTGATTGCAAAATCGTGAGCATTACCTTACCGGCGTGTGAGATAAGTGCAATCACTCCATAGTTTCAGAATTCTTTAGCACTGCCCCAACCCTTTTTATTTATTTTTTGGTCCTGGACTGTAGATGGGTTTTTTCCAGTTATTTGGCTTCTGCTCTGTTTTCCATATCTGCTTGCAAACGGAAAGCAACGCTTCACAGCATCATCTCGCAAGGCTTTAAAAAGTTCTGCTGGTATTTCATCGGCTCCTGCGGCTTTGTTGCTGGCAGGAGCATTTAACTAGTTAGAAATTAATCCAGTTGCCTGGGTTATAGGCTGGATTCATACAACACACTAGGCTAAAATGCAGTTGGTTCATTTGTGGTCTGAGGTGTCCAGAGAACACAGCCATCGAAAGGCCCTGGACGGGAGAAGGTCGGAGACGCTGATATGCCTCTGGCAAGCAATCAGGGGAGAAGCAGAGGTTTTGGTGTGGGTTGCACAACAGTCTCCGAACTCGGACCTGGCAACCTTTTGGGGTTGCATAACATAATGCTTGCAAGAGGACGATCTCAAGCGCATTCTCCTGTTCCCTGCATATTTTTCCCTGGCACCACTCAGCTGCCCGAGGAAATTGCCAGGATGTTTCTGAAACCTCTCTCCAGAGTGGTACGCAGGATCGCGCCTCTCCCTGCCAGGGGTAGCCACTTCAGGCTGATGGAGAAACACGTCAAGAGCCTCCTGATGTGGCTGATAAAGTGAGGCTCAGAATTAACTGCTTAGTCCAAAAATTGAAGGGCTGTGAAAAGCTGACACTGCCAGGGCTAAGAAACTGAGAAAGCGAAAAACGTCTGAGCATCGCTGAGAACGGCAGTAATTTCATGCCTGTTATTCTGCTCGGTAGGGAGATAAAGAGAAGAAACCAGATGAAGGGATGAACAGGAGACATGGGACAATGGGGTTTTTTGGGTGGGTGGGGGGAATTTTATCCGCAGTGAAATCTGCTCAACTCTAAACTTTATGGCTTTTTTCGCAGAAAGCTACAATGGTGGTCGCTGCGAAGATCTTAGTAGATGGCTGCCAGAACAAATAAGGTTTGGCAAGATTAGGGCTGGCTGGATTTGCACTGAGGCCTGAGAAATCCCAATATATGTTCTGTGAAGCAAGTGACAATCAACACCGGAAATGGGATATGAGAAAAGCCAAACTGGCTTCCACTCAGTGTGTGGGAGCTGCTCAGAAACACAGAAACGAGACCCCATGTTTTGAAGCACTCGGAAGGGGATTGCAGATACGGTAAACCTGTCAATATGGTATTTATTTATCCTCATGTAAATCTCTTCACTTGAGACATGGCTTACAGTTCATACCACGCTGAGAAGTGAGCACAACAGGTCTAGGTATTGATCTATTTCAAGTATTTCTGGCTTTTCTGATGTGGACACAGCACTTTCTGAAGCTCACACTGATCCTATGGCAAATGACGGCGCTGCCTTGGGCTTATTATGGAGTATCTGCAGGGTATGGTCAAAACAGTGAAGATGGCAGCCGCGGCGGGTTGATTGAACTCCACCTGGTTTTTATGTGCAATATTGTGGTGGCCGTCCTGACCTTTTTGACCGTACTCTGTGGATAGCTTGCAGGGAAGGATGCAAAGATCAGATATGGAAAACCACGTATGGGGTGGTGGCTAGAAAGAAGTTCACAAACTTGGGATCTTCCAGCAAAACTAAATTCAGGGAGATCGAAGTCTGATGAAAAGAACATCAGGACCTCTTTCCACAATGCAGAATTGAACCATGGAACTTGCTACCTTCAAACATGGTCCAAGCCAGAAATTTAGCCAGTTTTACAAGAGGACTGGATAAATTCCTGGAGGCTAGTAGCCATGGCTACTAGTCTGATGGCCGTTTGCAACTTGCAGAAGTGTAAAAAGTCCTCCATTGGGTCTGGGAGAAGCCTGTTGGGAACATTAATGAGCCAGAGGAAGTCTTGGAGGGCAGAAGAGGACCACACCTCTGACCCGGCGGCGACATTAACAATGCCCGTGTCCACTTCAGGTTATTTATTCTAGCTCTGGCAAAAACATCAATACTATTGTGAAGCAGGAAGCCAGACGGCCCTTCCCAGGCAGGGTGGATCCAGTTTGTGTTTGGCTTTCACAAAATTAGTCCTGGGGCAGAAGCCAAGATAAATGAAACCCTGGGCTGGCCAAGGTACATACTGCGCTCTTCCATTGTGATGGAGACTATGCCCAGATCGATGGCATTTGGCACATGCCAGGTAGTGCTTCAACCAAGAAGGTCAGGTTTCAGAATGCATCAGGAAGGCCTTAATGCCCAGTGGATGGGGTGCCCCAGAAGTTGGGATTAATGGTCTGCCCTGATGACACTTTCCTTCCTGCTGGCTATGGCATTTCCCTCCTAGTCACCTTGGCTTGGAATCAGTCACCATGAGCCATTTTGCCCCCAGAACATGGACAAGACCTTTTCGGGTACATCTCTCTCTCTTTCTCTTTCACAGATGGACTTTCTATGCCTGCAGAAGGATGGCTTCTTGGACCTCTTTTGTCCTCCTCCTCCTCCTCCTCCTCCTCCTCCTCTTGGGTATGAAAGAAGAACTTGTCCTGGTGGGTGGGGGAAGCTGGGAGTTATGACCAAACACACCCACTTGTCAGTGTTAAGAATGGAGTGCAGAGGAGAAAAGGTCCATTGCTACCATCTCTCCATCACAACTGGAACCCAGGAAAGGTCCAGAGCACAATTTAGAACAACAGAGGGGCTCTGTCCCTTCTCTGCCTTGACCCCTGCTCCCCACACCAGAGATAGAAAGACATGGCCGGCCAAGAAGAGGCTGAACAACCCCTGTAGCAGATCCAGACGACGCTTCCACCCAACAGAGAAAGCAGCAGAACTGTAAGCAGGAATGAACATTGATAAAGGTCAACACTCTTTTTAAACACGTTATTTATAGTGAGATAAGGATTTCGCCAGATAAGGAAACTTACAAAGTCAAGAATGCAATTTATTTGTATTGATTATATGTCAGACTTAGACCTGCCTTTCCCTCAGAAGCTCAAGGCAGATTTCCTGAGGGTTTCCCTTCTTTTCATCAAGGCCATCTTCTCACGGGGCTCCTCCTCATGAGGGCAGATGTGTGGACGCACCAAGGCTCATTTGCTACAAGGGCAAACTCAGGGGGACTTTGGACACCCCTCTTACAATGTATTCCTCAACCCAGTCCCCTCAGGATGGATTGGACTCCATTTCCCTAGTTCCCAGCCAACAGGGAAACTGCACTCCCGCACATTGGGGGAGTATCCGTTTGGGGGAAGGGTCCTCAGGTGTCTTTTCCGTTGAGCCACTTGACGCGAAATACCGCCTCAGGTCTTGAAAGCACCTTGGAAAGGGCCAACCTTGCAGCCAGAAGTGGAGTGAAGGTGCACCCACAGATGCCTTCAGAAGAGCAGGTGCTCTGAAACTGAACCCTGTAACACAGTGTTCCTCAACCTTGGCAGCTTTAAGATATGTGGACTTCAACATCGCTGGCTGGGGAATTCTGGGAGTTGAAGTCCACATATCTTAAAGCTGCCAAGGTTGAGGAACACTGCTTTAATATGAAGACAATGGAGCCTATCAACCTCTGACATTTAATTCATGGATTCGGTGGCCAAGCTAAGGGAGATGCAAAGAATATGTGCAGTGCATCCTGGCTTGTTTTTAAACAACGTAGCCCAGGAAGTTCTCAGTTTGACCTGGGCCACGGCTGAGCTGGGAATGTTGAACTCGCTCCCTTGGGCCCCTTTCTGCGGACTCAGAAGGTAGCTCTGATGTAGAAGAAACAATCCTAACTGAGAAGCTAAGCGGGGCTGGGGCTGGTGACCACTTGGGTGGGACACCACCAGAGGGCTATATAGGCTGGACTGGAGAGCAGAGAGGAAGCAGTGGGCAACTACTTTGGCCTTGTGGCCTTGCTTGAAACTCCGTGGCTGGACTTGAAAGAAGGGCCTCCTTTTCTTTAACTCTCCGGGGAGCCTTTTCAGCACAACCTATTCCCTGGTATAACTTTCCCCGTTCCTGATGCATTTGGGACCCTGAATGGGGGGCTGCTAGGCTATGAATTCTCAGGAAGCATGTCCCATTTTTCTACCCTGCTATGTACATGTATTTAAAAATGCAGAGCAAACGGACATTTAATCAGGCACCCGAGGGGGAACCTTTGTAATGGGTTCTTTTCGTCTTCTTTGTAATCCCTGCCCCCCAATCCTGACGTCTACGTAATACACGTTTTGGAATGGGCTCCTCTGCGGCTAGAACTGCGTGTGAGAATCCTTGATGCTCGGCATCAGGGTTTGATTGAATTCCAACCCATGGACTAACTGGAACGGTGGGAATCGGGTCAGCCTGCACTGGGTTGACGAAGAGGGAAATCTTCGGTAGAAGATGAGCTTCTGGAAGCAGGAAAACATGGTGGACACCTTCAAGGAGAAACGTGGTTTCCTCTGTTCCAAACCTGAGGGTATCTCCGCTGTTTCCTTTCCCCCAACATTTGACCTCCCAGTAACTGCTGTGTTGGGTGACCATTTGGGACAGGCTACAATCCCACCAACTTAGCTTTTCACCACTTTTTGCCGGATGGTGCCAGGGAATCAACCTTGTTTCACCGAATAAAGCTTGGTATTGTCTACCGCACTAACATGTACTTGCACTCCGGCCAGTACATCTGCCTTCTGCAAAATAAGATTTTTTTTTTAAAGCAGGTGGAGAAGGGAGGTCTGTTTGGAGAGCCATCACCCTTTCACCTTTGCTAAACAGGTTCTGCTGCTTTGAAGACTGTTCCCCATCCTTGGCAAACCTCCATGCCCAGTGGGAAAAGCAATGCCAAGTGATGCTTCCAGGCCCCCCTTCTCTGACCCCACGCTTCTGTTTTCCAAAATGCAATGCAAAGCACTCCAAAGGGTTTCAGGTGAGCATCCTCCTCGTCCGTCATAGATAGGCCAGCTGGAGGATAAGGAGAGAGTCTCTGGATGACCCAGAGGGTGTCCCCCTGGCCTTGAGGTCTAGGCGATACTTTCCCTGAGCCCCCTCCTCCCAGCAGGAGAAAGGGCATGTTAAAAAGCGAGCTAAACTCATATCCTGCCCCCTCGTGTTAGCACGGCCTCCTGCGGGTGCCTCCCCAGGCCTCTCGTCCCCCCCACATTGGTCTGCTGCAGTCAGCATCCTGCACATTCCTGCAAAGGAATCCAAGAGGAGTGTTGGTGGACCTCCCCGCATTTGGAGGATGGGGGTGGTGGGGGGTGGGAGGGGTAGGCGTCACTGCGTGAAGCTTCTGGCCAGTCCAGGCGAGTGCAGAGTTTAAGTTACAGCCCCCTGGGAGGACCGGATGGCAGGACAGACCTCCTCCCCTGTGCACATCTGCAGCTGGGCTTGCAATTTGAAAGCCAGCCAAGAGCTGGGCTGGGCCGGGATAAGGGGGTGGGAGGGGAGTGAGGCTGGAGGAAGCGCCAGGAGAGGAAGGAGGGGAAGGCTGGAGGTTGAGCAGCTACGGAGAAGGGGATCCACGGTCCTCCGCAGACAAGGTGAGAGGAGAAGCTTTGCCTGGGTGGGGTGGGGGGCTTCTCCCAAGGACTGGCTCTCAGTGGTCAGCCTGGCTGGAGGGCTGGGCCAGAGCAGGGCATCTCGGCTGGCACGCGTCTGCTCCCTTGTCCCAGCAGGCATCTTCTAGTTTGAACATTTGGACAACTTCCTTGACCAGGAAGAACTGCAGAAGGTGGCCGTGGGCCAGCTTGCCTGGTGGCCCCCAAGGGTTTCTTTGCCTAGCAAAGGATGGAGAGCGGAGGCCGTGGGAGTGGGGTGGCTTTGTCGGCCCCTCTCCTCTCTTGTCTTTCTGTCAGGGTGGCTGGTGGGGAGGCAGCTGGTGGGACGCCGGCCTCCAGAGGTGAGGTGCTGCTCCCGGGGACCAGAGGGCTTGGCTGAAGGCTTGCTGGAGACCCCTGGGGCGCTTAGGCGTTTGACCTCTTCCCTCTCATTGGCGGCCACCTCGTACAGCGGCCATGAAAAGGAACTGTAGATGCGTTCAAGGTCTTTCCCCGGCTTCGGTCAAGGCAGAGAACGGGGGGAGGATGCCAGAGGAATCCATCTTCTGGACCAGCCCAGGTGCCCTGCCCAAATCAGGAAGCCAGAACCTCCAAACCAGATGCACATTATGTCGGGTGTTGGGAATTTTCCTGGAAACGGGGAAAGGGGAAACGATTTCTCGGCCGCTCTGTTCCGCAGCTCGGCGTATCGAGGCCCTTGGCCCAGTTCGCAGCCTTCGCTCTTCCCTTCCCACCTGGGCCACCATCCAACAGCCATAATTCCATGGCTGGCTCTGGAAAGGAAGCGAGCCTAATACTGGGAATTGGGTGGAATTGCGGGTTTGCGAGGAGACGGCTCTTCCTTTTCATTTCTTGGTGGGAGAGGTTCCTATGCTTTTGGCCTCAGATTTCCCCGTTGTTGCATCTCTGTCCTTGGGGAAGCTTCTCCGGCTGAATTCCTGCTGCCCTGCAGCTGGATTTTCTGAATGCAGAAAAGCTGCAGAAACCTGTAGCCAGGCCCGTCCTTTTGTGAGGGTGCTACCAGTTGTGGAGCAGATTGGGAGTACTTAGCCACTGCGAAAACCACAGGGGCGCAATCTAACTGGGAAATGGTTGAGTCAGCTGGAGTCAACTGGGGGCGTGGGCTTCTTGGTGATGAAGGACCCCAGCCTCCTTCCAGGAGAAATGCGGCAGACATCCAGAAAGGCGGTTGAAACCTCCTCTGTGAAGTGACGTGGGTTATCCTGCAAAGAGAGTTGGCATGAGAGAGACCATGGGGCATAACATTCCTTTGCCACCTTGGGGTCTTCAGAACTGGAATCTTGAGGACCACTGGTGGTAGTTTGTTGGGGGAGGGGTTGTTTTTTTGGCTCCTGCCATTGCAGTGCATGCTCCATTTAGCAGGGAAGAACTGTTAGACCGTCATGCACGAAACCCTGCAGATACTGCATATCCATAATCTGTAAGGCATATCGGGTATCACCTATGTCGTGGTGCAGCACATCCTGACAAGGAGTACGGGCAAACAGTGTGTGGGCTGCTGTGAATCGAAGGGGAGTTCAGAGCGCCAAGGAGGGAGATAGGAAGGCTGAAATCTGTCTGCGCAAGAACGATGGTTTTCCCTTTCTTTCTCTTCTTTCAAGGGCATTATATGCAAACAATGCAATCAAACCACAGGAAACTATAGTAGCATTTCAGCTCTATAATGGCACCAAGTGAGAAACAATAACAGGAAAAGAAACATGAAGGTGGCCACCTTCACCCTCATCACCCTAGGAAAAAACTGGGGGCCGGAAATTCCACCCGTGTTGGGCCGAGCCAGGATTACAATGTGCAGCATTGCAGGGCTGTGGCTTCCACCCTCTTTGTGTGTTGTCTCTGCCCCACCCACCTCACCTCCTAGGCCGAGGGCCATCTGCCTCCCATGACCTGTAGGTTTGCACCCTCCACCGCCACCCACCCTAGGAGCAGGACGGTGGGTGAAGCCTTCTGGTGTTGAATTGCCAAATTAAGCCTGGTGCAGCTGGAGGCGTATCGTGGAGAACTACAACGGGGGTGGCTCAAGTCTAACCAGGCAGGAGCAGGGGCTACCTTGAGACTTCTGAAGGCGTTGGCTGGGCGTGGTCGTACCCTTCTCTCGGCATCTGGCTGGAGTCAGGCCAGGATGCCAGAGAAGACGGAGCAGCTGGATCAGTCCCGTAGTAGAGCTGTTGCTTCTCTTCTGACCGTCCAGAGCACGACCCCTGCTTCCAGCTGCTGGGGGATCCCTTCCTGCTGCCTTGACCCTTGTCCACCCATCATTCCAAACAGCTGGAAATCTCCTGGCAACAGGGCAGGGGTGGGGTAGGGACAGGCACAGCAGTGTGGCACCCTCTTCTTAGCAACAGCCTATGGCAGTGTTGTCCAAACTTGGCCACTTTAAGATGAGTGGACTTCAACATGCTGGCTGGGGAATTCTGGGAGTTGAAGTCCACTCATCTTAAAGTGGCCAAGTTTGGACAACACTGGCCTATGGGAATGATGGTGCAAAGGATCACCCTGAGTAAATGGAGCTTCCCTAGACAAGAGCAGAATATCTTTAAATAACAAGGTGGGGGGGGGGACAAAGAGCTGTGGTTTTTGTTTTTAACTTCGTGGCCTGGACTCCTGAATGTGTTTGGCCAGTGTAGGGAGCCTGCTGCTGAGGCTACCTCCTGTAGTAATTGACCAGACTTTGGATGATGGCCTCTTAGGTCATCATCATCATCCTCACCATCATCCTCACCCATTTTTATTGATTAGTCAGTTGATCATGCAAGACCACACCAATGTCCAGAAATGTAAAATAAATGCAAAGGGGTAAAATGAAGTCAATTCCCGTCGATGGTCCCTCAGCTGACTCTGCTTCCCCAGGCTGGCCATGGTTCCTGCTAGGCAGAAGGCAGATCGGAGAAGCTCCCTCTGCCAGCAGTGTCTTCCTTAAGCCACCCTTTGGCACACGACGACCTTTCAGGTATTGATTGACCACCATCACTTTCTTCCCACTCTTCTCTTTTGTAAGCTATACAAGCCACCTGATTGACAGAGGGCTTGATTTCCAGAGCCCGGATCCTTCAAACCCATTCCAGTTTTTCTCTGTGTTCCTTTAAAATGTGATGCCCAAAACTGGTGTCCAGCAAGTGGTGTAATCAGTGTGGAGGACAATTACCTTCTGTGATCTGTAGGAGGAGAGCTGTGTTAATCTAGGGCAGTGTTTCTCAACCTTGGCAACTTTAGGATGTGTGGACTCCAATTCCCAGAATTCCCCAGCCAGCCATGCTGGCTGGGGAATTCTGGGAGTTGGAGTCCACACATCTTAAAGCTGCCGAGGTTGAAAAACACTGATTCATTGACGAACCAATTTTATTCAAAGGCAGAAGTTTTCGTGAGCTGCAGCCTTTGAATAAAATTGGTTTTGGGGAAAAGGTGCTACCAGATTCCTTCTGATTTTTTGCTTGTGATCTGGACTCAGGGCTTTTGTTCATGCAGCCCAACATTGCACCGTCCATTTTCGCTGCTCCAGCCCATTATTTGCTTGCGTTCAGCTGGTGATCCACCCAAGCTCCCAGTTCTTTCTGCAAAGCAGATTTCCCCACTCCTGCAGTGATGCATCGGGTTTTTCCTATCCAGATGCAGGTCCTTAGATCTTCAGAGTTGAACATGGTCTTGGGGACCTGGGGATTCAGGGCGCTGCAGCCCCCACACATGTGGAAGCCGCCAGACTGGGAAATGCAGGGTTACATCAGTTCATGTTTTCTTTGAAGGCGTGGCAGTTTGAAATCTCATCAGGTACCTGTCTCTGCCAGAGTAGACAGGAAAGCTGGTTCAAACTCCAATCTGTGCAAATCTTTCCTGGGGGTTTAGCACCCTCAGCCTTCAACACTTCTACACCCTCTCCTCAGATGAAACCCTGCAGTATGTGGCTGTTTCTCCAAGAAATGTTGAGCGAGAGACACTTTCTTGCTTGCCTCCAACCTTTGGCAAAAGAATCTAGCTGCCCGCTTCAGAAAAGTTTAGCCCCCAGAAACCACCCTCTCATTGAGCAGCCTTGTTGCAAAATCTTATCAGCTGCCCGGTCCGTTTCTCAGAGCAGTTGGTGGGGAAAAATAGAGACGAACCATTTGAATGTGGAATATTGCTACAGAAACAGATTGTCACGATGGAGAGTCCTCCATGCAGAATGGTGGGATCCTGTCCAGGGGCAGGGTGAGGAACAGGACCTGGGTACACCGTGCAGTTTAAATCAGTCTAACTTTTTTCTTCTGCAGCAGCACCCTTTGATCTCACAGGCTGAAAATATAACACAGGTTTGCGTTTGCTGTTGACCCCACGGGGAATAAAACACTTTTGCTAGCAGAAGCACGGGAGAAATCAGCTGCGGGGCCAGAGGGAGAAGAACAAAGCTACAAAGGGAGGGGCAGCGTACGTTGCACACTTCTGATGATTGTGGCATGCTCTTTCTCGTTCCTTTACTTGTTCAACACAAACACTGCAAGGCTGTGGTGGTTAAGCAAATTGGCGAATTAATGCATATTGGATTTGCAATCCCTTGTTTGTCTTCTCCAAGGGAATTCTGGGCTCGGTCCATTGGCAGGATACCAGTTGTGTGCAGATTAGGTGATTTGGGTTCAGTTGTGTGTAACTTGCGTGTAGATAAGACAACACGCGCCATGATGGGTTGCTCAGGAAAATTTTAAAGGGAGATGTGGGGGAAAAACCATGAATGTGGCAATAAAATAGACACAGACCTTGGGAGCATCTTCTAGACTAACCAACTTTATCACAGGTCCAGTCTGAGGAACAGGTAGTGGCTATGACCGAGGAGAGCCCTTGCACAGCTTTGTGTTGGGTGCCAATTGCACCCTTTCCTAGAGAGGGAGGCTCTGATCACTGACACTCACGCCTTGGTCATCCCCTGGTTGGACTGTTGCAATGGACTCTACATGGGGCTGCCCTTGAAGAGCACCCGGAAGCTGCAGCTAGTACAAAATGCAATGGGGTGGGCACTTACAGATGCCTCTTAATCTGTGCGTGTTACACCTCTGTTCCGTGAGCTGGGTTGGCTTTCAGGTTCAATTCAAGGTGCTGGTGGTCACCCATGAAGGCCTACATGGGTTTAGGTTATTTGTGGGACTGCCTCACCCCAGTGACATCTACCGTTCCCATCAGGTCTGGCAGGAGAGACGAGTTATGGGTCCCATCCACTAAAGGTACCACCTGGTAGGACCAGGAAGAGGGCCCTTTCTGTCCCAGTACCTGCCCTGTGGAACATCGTCCCCCCAGAGAGTTGATCGGCCCTGACCCTGTTGGCCTTTTGCAAGGCCTTGTAGACACGGCTGTGTTCCCAGGTTGGGGGCTGTGGATTACTTTTGTTGAAACATTTGTGTTGTATCTGTATTGATGGTTTTTACATTTTATTTTTTAGATCTCGGCTGCCAATTGTCTAATTTTTGTTTGTTTTTTGCTGTTTTTTTGGTTAACCTCCCAGAGTCAATTATTAGAGAAGGGAGGCCATATTTCTTTATCTGAATGGATAAAGAAATAAATAAATTTGTGACACCTTCCCCCCCAGCCTCAGATGTGCAAAACAGTGTCAGGACGATGCTTTCGAGGGTAGAGGTGGGAAGTATGTGTGAGCAGAGCAATGGGCGCAACCGCTGGGTCAAAGGCCAGCGGATTGAGAGTAGACGGGCCATCCACCAGCTTCATTCCCCAGTCTGTTGGAATGGGAGGGCTATAATAAATCTAAATAATATTAACTCCAACAAAAGAGAGTCTCTTTTATTGGAATTCAGGGCTCAGGGTTGAGTATCTGCAAGCAAGCTCAGAGAGCACCAAGGACTCCATCATCATAATAATTCTCTAGATCAGGGTTTTCCCAGCTGTGCTTTGCAGAACCTCTGAGTTCCTTGAGAGCTTGATGGGGTTCCATGACCAACAAAAGGAAAACAAAACCAGTTTTCAAATATAGAGCTTTGCCTGCTGATAAGGGATTCCAGGATGATTTTTTTAACCAGCAGCTTCCCCAGCCTGAAAACGCTCGAACCCTCCTGCTTTAGAGCGTGCGAGAGGACCTGTCTGGTTGAAGCAGCGCCCTGCTTCCCAGCACAGAAGGACCTTCTTTCAGTGGCTCCTGGGCCTTGGACAGTCCTCATTTCAGCCCTCATCCCCCTTGCTACCCCACCCCACCCCACCCCACCCCACCCCACCCAGCCCTTCCTGCCTCTTTATTTAGAGGGTGGTGTAATTATTGAAACCATGCACAGGAAAAGCTGGGTTCCAAAACGGGCTTTCCTCTGTAGGTTTCCGGGTTAGAAGCCGTCTGCCTGGAAAAAGGGATGTGCCTTGTCCTCCCCCCAGCCCACCCCCCATGTGACGCGGCACCTCGTACATGGCCCTGTCCGGGCCGTGCTCGGGGTCCCTGATGAAAGCTGCTCTTCGTGAGTATCTTCAGCATTTTTTCCTTTTGCCCAATCCGGTGGGAATGAGAAAGACCAGTGGATTACGAGAATATGAGCTTGCTTTGATTTCTCCTGAACTTATTCACTTATTAGCTCTTGTTCTTAAAAATCGAAGTGCGAAAGGCTGGTCCCCGAATCCCAAATCAAACTGGGTTGTTTTGGAGCGAATCAGTTCTGAAATGGAAATACTGCAACTCCATTTGGAACATAACCACTACCCTGAGAGCAGTTTGGGATTTTTAAAAAACTCCCTGTCTGCAAAACACAAAAATAGCAAATCAATACCCCTTTATTATTATTTTTTCCTGTTCCACGTATGGAAAAGGACGGATGAGGAAAGTAACCAATAGATACAATCAAAATATTTATGCAATTATTATCTCCAGAACTGTATTTGTTATCAAAAATAGCCGTTCTGGGGGCTACATACAAGAAACAACTAAAAACAGATATCAAAGCGGATGAAAGAAATAAATATGACAGCTGCTAAGCTACAGAGATTAAAATGGCGGAGATGAAGCTGATCAACAGATCACGTTGCAGTGTAAATATAGACAACTACGATTAAATATTTTGTTCTGTGTGACATGTTCAGTCACATGTTCAGTGCCAATCAATTTAGGATATTTTTCTTCATTATTCTGTAAAGAAACGACACCAGCAAACCAGGCGTGTTCCTTTAAAGCAAAAATCCCCCAGCCTTTAAATCGGTGTTTCTCAAACTTGGCAACTTTAAGATGTGTGGACTTCAACTCCCAGAATTCCCCAGCAGCTGTGCTGGCTGGGGAATTCTGGGAGGTGAAGTCCACACATCCTAAAGTTGCCAAGTTTGAGAAACATGGGTTTAAATGAACCTCGTACCAAAATATTTGCATCAATTCATTTCAAAACTGGGAGGCTGCCTCCATTTGGCACGACCTGCGATGCTTGGAACTGCAGCTCCAGTTGGATGACGTTCACCAGTCCCGCCACTGTTGGGTTTCCCATAAGAGTCAAAGGGAGTACAAAACTTCTGAATTCCAGACTTGCTCCTGAGCGGAACCAGATCTCTCGCCTCCAAACCAGATGCTCCTTGGCTCCGTCTGGCCGTTCCCATATAGACGCCCCTATAAGATTTCCTTGAACAGTCCCGCCTGTAAACTGCTTTGTGTCTGCGGAGGGCTTTGACGTCCGCCTAAGGGCGAATGGAGGCCAGACCTGCGTCTCGACGCACTGAGATTCAGTCCGGCTACAGTCAAGGCCGAGCAGAAAAACAACTGAATCGCTTGCTGCGTGGCGTTATCGATCGTAGGATTCAGCTGAGGTTTGGGTGCAGAAGGGGCTGAGTCGCAAGAGGGACAACGGGCTTGACCCAGAGTGGCAAACCCTTGCAGGTGTTGACCCCAACTAGCAGCCTTCTCCCCAACACATGTTTGCTTTAACCCCCAAGTCTATCTGGAAAGGGCTTCTGTGCACCTAAATCTCCACTTTTAAACCACAAGTCATGTGTTTTTGCAAGCAGGTGGATTGATGGAATTGCTCGGATGCTGCTTTTGAGCTTCGTAAAAAGAAAAGATGCAATGAGGGGCAATTCAAGGGATTGGAGAGGGGGGTAGAGTAGCTCACCCCAAACTAAGGCTGATGATTTGGGGGCCTTTGTAATTTAGAACTAGGATCGGAGAGCACGTGTGCTGTGGCAAATGCTTGCAGAGAGATTTTTATTTCTCCCTCTCTCAGAGCGTGGACTTGGAATTATGTGTTAAAATTAAATGCAGGGAGATCTGTGACCAATAAAAGGACCACACACACACACACACACACACACACACACACACAAAATAAGCTGTAGAATTCTCTGCCAACAGATGTGATTATGGCCACCAACGTAGAGGGTTTGAAAAGTTGAGTAGAGAAATTTGTGGAGGTTCAGGCTACTGGTGGCTCCTTGATGGCTACACATCTTAGTGGCCATTTGTCAACATTTTTGTGGTTGTCACCTGTCTTAAATGCCAAGTACTGGAAGCAATTTGGGAGGAAGGCAAGAGCAAATCCTGTCTCAGTGCATCTGTTGGCCATCGAGGGACCAAGAAGTTTGGACTTGGTGGGCTGATGGCCTCATCCAGCCTCTTCTTAGGTTCTTCTGAACACTGAGGGGCAGGTGGGACCGGATGACTTCAAGGACCTCTTGCATCTCTACGGTTTTCTGAGCGTTGCCTTGCTTGCCTCTAACTGCAGCACAAACTGCCCCAACCACCTCTTTTCCACGGTCTTCATGACTTTCCCTTCGTGTGGCCCTCCAGCAGCAGTGTCCCTAGGATGTGATCAAAAAAGTCAAGATCGTGGTTGTAGTGGCATGACTGAAGTTTTGCTGACACAGGTTATGCCATGGATACAATCTGAAGGGTTTCATTAGCCATTCAGTTGGTGGCACAGCCAGGTGACCCTGGTGGTGAGATTAGCATGGCACCTCTTGCCTACTTTAGGCTGGTGTAGGCATCTCCTCTCCCTCTGGGCATCGCCTTCTGGATCTCAGACCTCTGCATCAGGCTGAGCAGTGGGGGACCAGGGGAATATATGTTGAAGTGGCATAAAAGAGAGCAAGAACAACTTTCCCTTCATGTGTCAGCTACTGTTTGGCTTGCTTTTGAATATGGGTTCAGCACTCAAGCTGCGTCCAAATGAAGCAATCAGCTGATATCCAGATAGCATGTTCTACAAGAGCGTTCCTCTCAAATAGGGCTCTTTTGGAAGAGCTCTAAGTCCATCTCCAGCAGCAGCCTGACTTGCAGCTCATATCATCTGATTGTTGGGCTCCCGTTGAATGCAATGTGCAAAATGATTCCAACAAATGAGGCTTTATCCTTCTTTTCCTTTGGGGTCATCTTTTGTCCTTGGTACTCATTTGGATCCAGCTGTTTATTACAATGTTGCTGCTTGGGGGCGGGGTCTGATTTTGTAAGCCACCCTGAGTCTTTTGGCATTGCGGCAAGCGACTTGATTTGATCTGATTATGTGCCATTGAGTTGGTGTCGACTCTTAGCAATGATATAGATGGACCTTCTCTAGGACAGTCTGTCCCCAGCCTGAACCTTCAGGTCTTCCAGCGCTGCACTCATCACTGGTGCACTGAGTCCACCCACCTTGCTGCTGGTCATCCTCTTCTCTTTCCTTCCACCTTTCCCAGCCTCAGAGCCTTCTGTAGAGAGCTGGGTCTTCGCATAATGTACCTGAACTAGGATAATTTGATCAGTTATAAGAGACTGTTAAATCAATTGATCAGAGTGAATTTTGACAGATGGCTAAACCCACAGGTCTCGTTCTCTTTCAAAGCTTGCCTCCTCCCCAGCTCCATCCCACATTAAGAGGAGTAGTTGGTGTTCCCCCCTCAAACAGTGACAATTGGTGGGAGAGGTGGAAAGCAAACCCAGGGGTATCCCCCAAGGCCCTGTCCTCAACGTGCCTGGTGCACCATGATTAAAGACCATTTGATATCACTGCACCCATGATAGGGCAGGGATCCCCAGCAGAGGCGGCAAACACCACGCCAGCATAGTTGTCTGCGGGCAGAGGGGGTGGTGGAGTGCACTTTGGAACCAGAATACGTCATTTCTGTGAATCTCTTCTCCAAAGCACAAACACGGTCTGTATGTTCTCCCTGTTTTTCAGGCGCAAGAGTGATGTGAAGATGTCTGCCCTTGTGGTTCCCACAATGCACACACTGCAAATTGGTAAGGGAAAATGTGATGTCCCAGCTGTGGTCCTGGGTGGTGGAAGTAGTGAGAGCCTCTCCGAGAATGCTGAACTCAGGGTTGGGGGGCTCCTGGGAAGGGGCTGGGGATGCTGCCACAGGACAGTGCAGAAGAGCCCAAATCCTGCAACACTTGCTCTCCAGCTGTGCTCCATGAAAGCTCTGCACGTTCCAGATGATTGCCAACATCTAACTTCTAAGACGGTTGGGCTCCAAAGGTCATTTCCCCCCCCAGCATTTCACTTTCATGGAGTGCTCTTCACACCAGTGGCCCCTCCTTGAATTCCTGCATGTGTCTGAGACACCTCTTCTGCCAATGGCTGCTGGCTGGCTGGCTAAAGTCGAAAGAAGACAAGGGCCCTTGTTCTCCGCTTTCTTTCCACACCTTCTCCTTCAGTCTCTTGCAGATGCCTCCTTCTCCTTCTCCTTCTCCTTCTCCTTCTCCTTCTCCTTCTCCTTCTCTCCCTTTTCTGCAGGGGTGTCTGCAGGATATAGTCAAAAAAAGCCAAGGTAGTAGCCTTGACGATGCAACTGAAGCTCCGCCTGGTTTTTCTGCGCAGCGCACATCAAAAAGGGGAGGGCGTCAACTGGTGGTTCCGGCTGCTATTTTAACTTTTGTCACCCCTGCCCCCTGCAGACTCCCCTGGGTTCCAGGAAATCATTTTTTCCCCTTTAACAAAGAGGTTCTGCAGCCTGGAAAAAGTTTTGAAACTCTTAACCCACCATGTTGGGAGTCAGTTATTGTCTCAGCTGCAGCAAGAACCGCCTTTATATGTTTGAGCGTGACCTGGAATTTGAAGACAGCAATTGTGCTTTCACAGCAAAAATATCTCTATTTATATTTTCATACCCGCCACGCTAGTTCCTTCTGAGATGAGCAATTTGCACAAAGTGCTGAAAAAGAGTACAAAATAATCTTCAACCTTAAGGAGGGAGGCATGAGATTAAAAGGAAAAGGAAAGGAAACACAGTGAAATCTAGTTTCTACTCTTTAGAATACCTTTTCCTTTCTTTATATCTTTGCAAACCATCTGGGGTGTCCTCTGGGGGGACAGGGGAGTCAAAAGTCAAGATGGCGAGGGTGACCGCATGTTCTCAGCCCCACCCTTTTTCTGCGTTTGCTTTTATGTATGCTTCTTTGTGACCTTCTCTCTTGTTCCACCACACATACTTCTTAAGTGCACCATTCCCACCATCGTCAACTTCCTTGTATGTTTCTCCTGACATTCCCACAGCCCTGGCGGAAAATGGCAGAGAACTATGCTCTTCTAGACAGCCATATTTCCTTCGTGCAACAGACCACATTCTGCCCACTTTTCCTTCCACCACCATTTCCATGGCTTACATTTTCTCCCAGTCTGTTGCAAATAACTTATTGGCATTGTGTATATATGTCCGGTCTCTCTGGCATTGCAGGGGAAGATAGATAGGTTCTCCATAATTGGTCTTCTCGGTATAGGTGTGATGTAGTGATGAAAGTATTGAACATCAACAGAAGGGACCAAGGGTCAGCTTCCCACTTGATCATGGCACTCCCTGGGTCTCTTCGGGCCAGCGGTTATCTCTCACTGCTGTCCTCACAGGCACTGCCTTTAACTCCCAAGGGAAACATGGTCTCCAGATGTATGTAATGTAGACCATGCTTCCTGTGGGAGATGTATATAAATGTATATAAAGAGATATTATCTGCCTGTCTGTCCATCCATCCATCCATCCAGTCTCATAGACAAGGAAAAAGGTAGCAACTCTTCCCAATACTGTATGCTCAGGTTGCCCCCCTCTTTTTTTAAGAGTTCATATAGAGCAGTGTTTCTCAGCCTTGGCCACTTTAAGAGGGGTGGACATAGCTGGCTGGGGAATTCTGGGAGCTGAAGTCCACCCCTCTTAAAGTGGCCAAGGTTGAGAAACACTGATATAGAGAGTTTCCCCATCTTTCAAAAGACAGCTACAACACAGCCTGGAGTTTTATTCCCTCCTTCCACCTTGTTTTACCGCCCTTGCTTGAGGTTCTCCAGCTTCTCCTGGAGAGGAATGGCTGATGCCACCTCCCAGACCTGACTGATGTGGTCTGCTCACAGCTTGGGCACTGTCCTCCAAGGGGCCTTGTTTGCAGACACTCAACCCAACCAAGCTGCTTTGTCAACAGCAGAACTGCCACAGATTTGGCAAGCAGAACGCTGCTTTCATTCATCTCTCCACCTTCTGCTTTCCCAAGATCAGAAGACTTGCGTGAAAACCCTTCCGTTCCACTTCTTTTCCTCCTCCAAAGGCTGGTTATTTGCTTCTCCTTTTGTCCCCAGTAAAATATGAACGCTGCTGCTGCTGCTAAAGACAGAAAAAACCCCATGTGAGGAAGGATGGAGGAGGCCCCAGTGCTGGTTTGCTCCAGTCCTGTATCTTCAGCTGCCTGGGTTCCTCTGACTCACCGCTGGAGGCCTTTGGAAGAGAACAAAAAGCCCATTCTGAGCAGCACATTAAACCTGACCCCTTAAAGACCCTCAGTTCTGGGAGCTGAAGTCCACCCCTCTTAAAGTGGCCAAGGTTGCGAAACACCGATATTGAGAGTTTCCCCATCTTCCAAAGAACATCTGCAACGCAGCCTGTGAGAAGCTGCTTCTCAAGGGTTCTTCTCCTGTGGATGCTAGTCTGCCAGGCCCGCCTGCCCCCTCCCAGAAAGTATCTCCAAGCTCCGGCTTTCCCCACTGCCAGCTGCTAAAGCAGGCTGGGCAAAATGTTAGCAGCAGCCTCCCCCTCCCCAAACACTCACCCCGGAGTGCTGATTCACATCGTTCTCCATTCTCCTTCCCCAATTGCTTCCAGATGTGGACTACAGCTCCCAGAATTCCTAGACCAGGGAAGTGCCGTTTCCACTGGTTTGAGGTCCACCCCTGATATTGGCTTATTGGGGGCCCGCATAGGGGGCCAAGGGCCATTTGGGGAGGGTTGGCAGGAGTGTGAAGTAGAGGAAGAGTATGTTAAGCATCTTCACGTCTTCATGCACCTATTTTGCCTCTTAAACTCTCCAAGTTCCCCCCGGATACAAGAGAAGGTCCACATTTTTGATCGTACTAATTTGGGGGACCCCAATTTGCGGGCTTCCCAGTGGGGGGGGGGTAAAATTGTCAGGAGGGTGGCCACAACAATGAAGTTGAAGACCTGCCCCTTTTTTAAGTGTGTCACATGTACGAGCCATGTTAAAAGACATTTGAGGCTTCGATTGTGTGACCGTAACCACCAACATCACCCTTTTGACCTCTGGGCAGATACTTCCGTCTGGACTGCAGTTTTTCTGACCGCTGACGGGGGAATTCTTGGCCTTCCTGCCACGCTTCTGGAGAGCACAAGGTTAGGGATGCTACCCGCAAAAGCCATGAGCTATAAATAGAGACGTTCTCAGCTAGAGTCTTTGTTTCGGTAGAGGCTTGCCAAGACGAACAGCCCCACCGCTGATGGGTGAGAAGATCCCGTGGAACTTGCAGCTCGCACCTTCCCAGATCTTGGGTCTGCCCTGGGCAAAGCCACTGTAGATGGCACTCCCATCTCGGTCCTGCTTGCCCTGCCCGGCGCCGCCAGGCGTTGGCGGTTGGCCGATAAAATGAGGGCGGGTCTCTCCGCCAACCGGAGCCACAGCTGGGGCCTGTCAACTGGGAAGCATCACTGCTGGTTGGGGTGGGACAGAGACTTAGGGGGCAGGGAAGCAGTTAGCTCGGTCCCTTAATGGGAACCAGGTGTGGGGCACGTAGAACAGCCGATGGGCCTCCTTCAGCCCGCCTTGCGTGGGCGAGATCGGCCTTCCTGCGTTCAGGGCTCTGTCATGACATCCTGCTTGCTCCGTTTTGCGTGAAGGACGGAACTGCCCACCTCTATCCAGCAGAAGGGAAAAAAGGGAGGACGACATTTGCCCCCCCGCCCCCCCGCCCCGTGCATTCGGCCCGATCCGTCTACATTGCGGGAGGAGAAGCTTGGAAAGTTACGGGGCGAAAACTCAGAAGGCGCCTGGGAGCGCCTTTTCCGACGAGCCAATTTTATTCAAAGGCAGGAGCTTTCGCAAGACTCCTCCTGATTTTTACCTTGATCAAATAAAGACTTGTTCAAGACCCTGAATTATAAATTCACTAAATAAGCCCCCGGCTAAGCCAATTGGGTGAATACTGTCCCAACATTCCTGGGGATTGGAGGGTCAAACACGTCAAGATGGTAGCCACAACTGGACGATCAACATGGGTAAAAAAAGGGACAGGGCTGCGATCGCACAGTGGTGGCCCCCATCTTGACTCTTCCCTCCTGTGGACGCCTCTGGTTCTGAGGCTGTTGGCCGCAGCATTGCCGGAGCAACTCTGTAAGAGTCTCTAGTTCTGCTTTGAGCCTTTGTTTCTGTGGTCAGAATCGAGATTCCGTCGTCCTACGGGACCTACTTGCCTTTTCCTTGATATATTTTATTTCCGTAAAGCAGAGATGTGCAGAACGGAGACCTGAATCGACTTTTCAGGGCTTCCAATTCCCAACTCTTTCACAAAACTCTCACAAACTCCCCTGGCCCTAAATTAAAGCAGACCTCAAGTTCCCTAGTAACTACATAGACACAGCCCTGACATTTTCTTGAAAACACTGGAAAAGTGGTTGCCCCTCACTTCTTCTGGGACCTTTCTTCAAGTTCCCAGCCTAGTTTTCAAACCTGGGATTTCCTCGTGGTCTCCCATCCGAGGACTAACCAAGCAACAAGAACTGCCAACAGACGAAGGGAACTGAAGAACGCTGGGAATAACCCAGGGTGGCCTTTTTTGGTCAAAGAATTAGGAGATCAGTTTTTAATGTTCAATCTGATCAGTCCTGGGCTCACTCTGGTAACTGAGTGCCTAACCAGTGTTTTTCAACCTTGGCCGCTTTAAGATGGGTGGACTTCAATTCCCAGAATTCCCCCAGCCAGCATGGCTGGCTGGGGAATTCTGGGAGTTGAAGTCCACCCATCTTAAAGCGGCCAAGGTTGAAAAACACTGGCCTATGCCTTTTGCACCGTGCTCTGATGGATCGATCGATCTTAGATTTTCACCAAAACAGTCGATCCCACAAT
The DNA here is from genome assembly GCA_030867105.1 of Liasis olivaceus. Lineage (NCBI taxonomy): Eukaryota > Metazoa > Chordata > Lepidosauria > Squamata > Pythonidae > Liasis > Liasis olivaceus. Next base: position 1,846,251 of record CM061354.1, read on the forward strand.
CCTAAACTAAAAGACTCTTGGAAGCCTCAGGGGAAGCTGCCCTGGGGGAATGGGTTTCAGGAAGGGAGGGGATCTTCGCATGGCCCTCCCCGGGGGAACAAAAGCAGAAACGCTTCTCTGCCTCCCGCATTCTCCAATCGCTCCCTTCCTCGGCGGTTGTTGCCCGATGCCACGGTTTCCATGTTCAGGTCTTGCAAGCAATCGATGTCCCGTCTCGTTTGGGTCTCAGGTTACTGAGAGGAGCCTGATCCCCACTCCCCCCAACCCAGGGGGGCACCTTCCCCAAACCTCTTAGCTCCAGGTTTGGAGGAAATGCATGGACTGCATGCATTAATTAAGATTAATACCCTCTGCCTGTTTCCTATTCCCCCCCTTCACTTTCTTCCGTGGGCAGTCATAAAGACCCAGGCCAAGCCACAAAGGCTCATGAGCTGTAGGAAAGGAAAGTAATTCAGTCTCCTTGCCGCCTACCTTGGCCAGTTGCCCTCCAGATGTGTGGGGCAGCATCTCCGTCCAGCACTAGTTGGGGGGAGATGGCTTTGACTTTAATGCAGTCAGCAGATTGACAGGCTGTGGATCTGGGAAAACAAGTGGCAGCTGGGCGCTTGGAGGACTCTTGCAGAGGTGGGGAACTTCTGGTCGTCCAGATGCTGCTCAGTTACGGCTTCTGGGAACGGTGGTCGTGGCAGTGGTGACTGAGACCGCAGGGAAGTTGCAGGAGTTGGTTCCCCACCTCTGTTGTACCTGAAAAAGACAAGTGTGTGTTATCTGTTTGTGCGACTAGATCTAGGGACAAGTAGGTGTTGACCCTGGGGGTGCATTGGGAGCAAGCGTGAAGACACAATTTTCCTCCCCGCTGCATCTGTGCGAAGACTGAGCCGCAACCGGTCTTCAAATCTTTTCAGTCATTTGCAGAAATCGAAGCTTGAAACTCCAGGATGGTGTTTTCTGGTGATAATGCCATGAACAGCAGAGTGTTATTGTATCCTGGAAAACTTTGTTTATCTATTTGGACTCACGTATGTGAGCGAACAACCTGTGGAGTATCTGCCCTCTGAAAGAAAAAGAAGTAGTGACGTTCTTCCACGGCGGTGGTGTTGGGGAAGAATTCATTCCTGGTGGCCTAGTGAGGTTTCTGTTCGCCCCGGGTGACCGAGAGAGGGACTGCTTCTAAGCATCGCTCTTTCCTTTCCTTCTTCTTCGCCAGGTACAAATGGTGAGCGGTCCCCCACCCCATCTCCAACAAATTCTCCTGGACGCCACAGTGAAAGCTGCAGCATTGCGCCTCTCACCCCGTCTCAGTCACCGGTAAGCAGAAGGGAGTCCCGCCGGCTTGCCCAAAGCCCCTAAAAGGGGTGAAGAGGTGGGTCACGGTGGCTCATCGAGTGCTGCTGAGCCCCGGAGCCTTACTATCTGTGCTAAAGTGCACCAGGAGGTGGAAGTCAAAAGTTGCTGCTGGGTCCAGCCCCCGAAGTCCTAACAAGTCCGGCAGTGTGACTGGTAGCCATTGAAAAACTAGCCTAGGGCGCTGCATAAAGACCAGCCCTCACCGTATCCTGTGGCTGACAGTTCCACAGTCTCTCTGAAGGGTGCGGAATGTTTCTCCTTCTGCTTCCTTGAACCTCGAATCAGCAAAGCCTTTTATCCTGTTCACTTCATCTGCGCTGTGATTTTGCCCCCCTTTTTAAGCCTCCCCTGGCAATTTCTCCCCCTCCCTACTTTTTCCCTAAACGTGAACCAGAGGCATTTAAAGACAAAGCCCCGGCCATTTAACCTCACAAACAGCTCCCAAGTATTTCAAAAAATCTTCCCTTACTTTGAAAAGATGGAACTGAAGATGACAGATAAGCTGTAGGGAAGCCCAGGGGCACTGAGCAGCCCTTCAACTGGTCATGAAAAAACCTTTTTTTTTTTAACAAATGAAAAGTAATAATGAGAAGAGTGACATTGTTTAAAATTTTTGCAAATAACTTCAATATCTGGCAAATAGGTTAACATAAGTGAACTTTTCATTGGCTTCCTGTGACCAGATTTTAGAGTCAGAGTTTTCAAAACAGTCTCTGCAGAAACGGGGTGAGTGGGTGGGCTGTTACTTGCCCCCACATCCTTCTTTGAAAGTGGCAATGTGCACGTCCAATTTCCGCCTCGAAATACGTCAAGAGCGTTGGGCATTGGAGAACTTTGAGTCAAGCTGGACTCCTGATGACAACACAGACACGGCCGTGCCATTTTCTTGGCATAAATATGGAAGGGAATTGCAACTGCCTCCTCCCAAGATGCATTTCCATCTTCTCAGTCTATCCTCTAGCCACTGGATCTCCTGGTGGTGTCCCATTCATACACGCAGCAAGGCTGATCTTGCTTGGTGTAAAGTCTTCTTCAAGTAGAACTTGGCTCCTCCTGTCTTCGTGGATGTTTCCACGGCCACACTGCAGAAGTGTTTGCTCTGTTTTTGCCCGGATGTGTTTGCACTTCCCTTTCTATCCCAGAGCCCTGGAATGTCCTGGTGGTCTCCCATCCAAGAATTAACAGGCTGACTTTACTTAGCTTTTTCATGATCAGACAAGACAAACCATGTCTTTATCTTTAAAGGTTTAAGTTATCTAAACTTCAGAGTGTGAATAATTCCCAGTCAGTGCTGTATAAATACCGCGGGACCCAAATAATATAATGCACTACTTGTGTTTTGTAATAATACAATAAAACAATAGAAAGAGGAAAACGTTACAAATAAATTCCCACTGGCAGAATTTTAAAAAAGGCTTTGCAGCCTGGAAGGGAACACTCTGGAGCAGGGTTTCTCAACCTTGGCAACTTTAAGAGGGGTGGACTTCAACTCCCAGAATTCCCCAGCCAGCCTTGCTGGCTGGGGAATTCTGGGAGTTGAAGTCCACCCCTCTTAAAGTTGCCAAGGTTGAGAAACCCTGCTCTAGCAGTAAGCGTGGGGCGTATGGGGCTGGGGCCAGATTCTGCATTAGTGGGAAATCCCTAAGTCCTCCTGCAGGGCCTGACGTCTTTGCACATGCTTTGCAGCGGAATGAGATCCAGAGGCGACAACCCGCTCCCTTCTGCGTGGTGGTGGCCATTGACTTCGGCACCACTTCCAGCGGCTACGCCTTCAGCTTTGTCAGCGACCCAGAGACCCTGCACATGATGAGGTACCACGTGGAGCTGAAATGCACGATCGAAATGCGTCTGTCTCCCAGACACACACACGCACGCACGCACGCACAGGCATTTGTTCTTCAGATCTCCAGCCGTTGGCAGGACGGTCTCTGAATATTCTCTGCATGAATGAACAAAATATTTGCTTTTCACTGGCATGTTTCGGGCGGGAGATCTGTGCCAAGGATGGGAACCCACCAAAAGATCGCGCCCAGCCCCAATATCATGACCTCCCTGCCTGCGTGAGATTTTGGAGCACGGGCTTTACATTTTCTTGAGGACAGCCCGGTTTTTAGTTCCCGGCGGCTCCCTTTCCGTTGGATGAAGAGCAAGACTGGAAAGTTTTTAACGGGGAAATAAGATGGCACCGAGAACGGCGCACGAAGCCCGTTCTGCTGGGTTGTGCCCAGGGCATAGGAGTTCTGAGTTGTTACTTTATAAAAGTTCACTCTATAAATAAAAAACAGAAGAAGTCCCAAAAGGAAACTCGCAGTTATATTCTTCCTCCTGCCCCCCATGCGAAGAGATACTAAAGCAGTTTAGAGAGTTTATTTGTGATAATGTTTAAATAATATTTATTTTCTCACCGGCAAGAAACAATAACTTGAGATTAGGAGGAAACATTTTGCTGAGTCTTCACTGAGGGATGCTTCTTGAACGTAAATGTGCCCAGATGATCTTAGTCAGGAGGAGGGTCTTGCTCAATGAAAGGGCGGAGGGCTAAATCCACGTCAAAGGAACGCCCGGATCCAGCTGTGGGCCCGGCTCCAAATGCGAAATCGCTTTGGACAAAATTTCTTTGGGCACCCTACAAAGTTCAGCAGAGCCCCGACTGGCATGCTGCAAAATTCAGGCAGATGAACTCGTTTTGCAGAACAGGCCAGCCCCAGACACAACCCTTCTGTTTTTTAAAGACTTTTTTTTATCCCGCCTTTCTTGTTTTCATAAATAACGCAAGGTGGGGAACACACCTCATGCTCCTTCCTCCTCCTCTTTTCCCCACCACAACAACCCTGTGAGGTGGGTTGGGCTGAGGGAGAGGGACTGGCCCATAGCCACCCGGCCGGCTTTCATGCCTCAGGCGGGACTAGAACTCAGAGCCTCCTGCTTTCTAGCCTGGAGCCTTCACCGCTTGGCCAAACTGGCTCTCTTGGAGTTCTGGGGAACACTGTTAGCCCCTGCGAGGTGGGGAGAATTAAGTTCCACTTTGGATTTTTCCCGGCAGGAAATGGGAAGGAGGAGACCCCGGGGTGGCCCACCAGAAGACCCCCACCAGCCTTCTCCTGACGCCGGAAGGCTCCTTCCACAGCTTTGGCTACACTGCCCGGGATTATTACCACGATCTGGACCCCGAGGAGGCCCGGGACTGGCTGTACTTCGAAAAGTTCAAGATGAAGATCCACAGCTCCAGCGTGAGTGGGTCCGAGGAAGCAGGACGGGAGGCCCCCGGCCGGGGTCCGCTGGCGTGGGGGACTAGCGCTCCCATCCCTCCAGCCAGCAAGGTTCTTGGGAGGCGCAGTCAAAAAATCAAGATGGGAGCCACGACGGTGTGATCAAAGCTCTGTGTGTCCTGTATGTGTGTTTTCTATGTGCTGTCCTGTTCTTTACGCGCATCGTGACGTAAATGACGCCTCCTGTGCTGGAGACTCCAATTTGTGCCATTTATTTTAAGCGCATTTTCTGCTGCAAATTGCACGCTCCAGACCTTGTATTTCGGAAAACTGGAGCTGTTTCGCTGGCACGGAAACACAGTAGAGAGCCTGGGATGAATGCAAGACGTTTCCCTCTGTTCCCGGGGGTTCCAGGTTGGCCCCGTCCCGGTTCTCAGCTTCGAGCAGACTCTGAGCAAGGAGACAGGCCCTGCTAGCTGGCAGGCAGACCCCATAAGCGGTTTCTGGCTTGTTTAAACTATTTGCCATACAAATTGGACGTACGAGTTCTTCACTTATGAATAAGGCCCTCTGGCTGCAGCAGAGTTGCCAGTTACATTTGGGAAGAGGTTGGCAGATTCCCCTGTGCCAGCATCTGCCCCCGGAAATATGTGGCTGGCAGCTGGAGCTGAACCCATCGGAGACCTTTCTTGAGCAGCGTGCTTGTGCAAGTGCTGGCATGTGACTTCTGCCCGTCTTGACGTGTGTCCTCCAAGGTGGTGGAGAACGGAGAGGTCTCTCTTCCCTGGCGTGATTCAGGGAGGATGGCCTCGTGGCTTGGGGTAGCACGTTCTGCAACACAGCAGCTGTGCTTGTGCGTCCAGGTCCAGGGTCTAGTGGGCCGTGTGCCAGCCCCACCAGGTAGACCAGACCAAGGTATCAGCTCCACAGGAAGGCTAGAACTGCTTTGACTGAGATGGGCTCTAAGAACAGAATCGTGCAAGCCTGATTGTGCTGGACCTCCTCCTCCTCCTCCTCCTCCCCCTTACACTCCAGTGAATCAGGGAGGTGTCTGTCTGAGCCACTTCCAAATGTTATCTTACTGTTCTGGACTTAAAAAATGTTCCAACCCTTTTTGCCTAGGAAACAGTTCCTGCGTATTTCCATCAAGGTCATCTTCCTCGCTCTCTGCTCTGTGTGAAAGCTGCTGTGGTTCCTGAGCAGAGTGAGGTTGGTGTGTCATGTTGGCGTTGCCTTTTGGCAGGATTTGAGCATGAAGACCGAACTGGCGGCAGTGAACGGGAAGACGTTGCAAGCCTTGGAGGTCTTCGCTCATGCCCTTCGTTTCTTCAAGCGGCAGGCCGTGCAGGTAAGAAGGAGATGTTTCTCCAGGGGTTGGGGGCAGATATTATCTACTCTTCTCAACTAACTAGATTCCCTTTCTAGCCCTCTCAGCATCTTCTTCCCCATCCTAATGCTTCCTTCCCATTCCTGAGTTTCCTTCGGGCATTGAACTGCCAACTCTCGCTCTCTGGAGCGCATGAAACGGCGGTGCAGTGCACAGTCAGTACATTTCCAAGCAAAAACATCTCTGGTTATTCCAGTTCTCAGTGCTGAGGGTAGAGCTAGCGGAGGAGTTGCACCATCCTGTAAAGGTGGTCAGAAGTTGCAGGGCAGAGATGTTTTGGGGTCTTTAACCATGTCAAGCTACAAAGTGCTGCCAAGGTTGGCCAGGCTGTGGGTGCATCCTGATGCAAGAGAACACGGTGCCTCATTTGTGATTCGGAGTAAACCTGGCAGGGGAAGCAAGTGTGCAGCGGGGGGAGTGTGGCTGTGGGTGTGCATACCTGGTGTGCTAGAGCATAGATCTCCTCCGGGCTCTGACGTGCAGCTGGTCCCCCTTTGACCCTCATTTTTTGCAGGAACTGAAGGACCAGTGCCCTGCATTGCCTGTGGCAGATGCCATCCGGTGGGTGATCACGGTGCCCGCCATTTGGAAGCAGCCGGCTAAACAGTTCATGCGAGAAGCTGCCTATCTGGTGAGTGCCGGGGAAGAGCTCCCTCAGCTGCCAAAAGGCACAGATCTACCCTTTGCCCCCCGCCTTTCCAGAAAGAGGTGGGGAGAAGTCCGTAAGGAGACCCACACTATTGTCAAAGCCCCAAAGAGCCCCCCACAACTTTATTGTAGCTCTCTTCATGTGGGTCACCCAGCCCTGAAGGGTTTGCCAGGCTTTTATTGCCCCAACCACGACTCTACCGAGCATCTGTGGGCTGGCTGGGTCTGTTTCTGCTCCCATTTCCCTTGGGCAGCTCTTAAGTCAAAATAGTGTGAAATAAAGCAATATGTGGAACGATTCCAGGGCAGCGAGAAGAGGGGATGATGTGATTCCCCTAATTACTAATTCCCTAGCTGTATCCTGGATCTTCCTGGGAGGACTGAAACCGACCAGCCCCCTTGGAGTGGGGAAAAATTGTGTGGTGCTTCCGTCTGACCACCAGGAGGCAGCGTGTGGCCGGTCCCATCCTCCCTGGGACTCGTCAGACACAGGCAGCCATACGTGGGTCAACAGAGAGTAGCTGGCAAATCATTGCAGACGGTATTCACCTTGAAGCAGTGGTGGGATCGTGTTATAAACTACCTTTACACCAAGGGCAGTGTAAGTGTCACTCGAACATGGGCTGGAGATGACAGGACAGCAATGCCTCAGGCCCAAAGGGGAAACTGAGGCTCCTGGGCATGATGGTGATATGACAGATCGTAAACCGAGGCAGGCCAAGGGTGGAACGCCATTGCACCTGGTCCACCCAACCAGCCAGCTACTTCTGGAAGACTCCCCTGGGGCGGCTACCTGAATTCGGAGCCTGTAACTTCACCTTCCCAGGTGCAGCCCTGGGGGCAGGAGGGACCGCAATGACCAAAGGCTGATCTGGCTCAGAATTCTGGGTGCTGCAGTCAACAGAATCTGGGGGGGGGGGTGCTTTGTAGAAGGCCCCTCCCTACAGTAATTGATGGATTTGGGGTAAGGGAGCAGAGCAGCAAGGGGTTGGGTTGGTGAAGTTAGGCAGGGTCTCGTTGCTTCTGACCATGTGCAGAGGGCCTTTCCTGCAACCCGGACCAATCACTGCAGGCCAGCTGCACCCCAGGGTTGCAGGATCAGTGGGAAGAATTTCTAAGTCAGAGATGGAGGTTCCCCTGCAGAGCCCAAGAGTTGGGTTTGCTTGGTTAGTCCCATCATCCGTGATCCTGAGCCCACAGCAAAGAGAGGGCCAGCTCCTGTTCACCTGCAGATGTCCCTGGGGGGATCAGCTCTCCAAAGGCGTGGGGGAGCTGGCGTGGGCAGAATCAATTCAGGATGTGAGACCCCAATTTGGGGCTGCTCAGCTTCTGCCCTTTCTGCTGTTGGCCTCCCATGTGAGGCTGGAGCCGCCTTGGCATGGCATTACGGGGGGCATCGTTGCTGCTTCGCTTGCCCTGGTTTTGGGAAATGCCCACAAGAGCAGCCATCGGCGATCCCTGCCAACAGATCAAGGCTTACGTTGAGAAGGGATGGAAATGGGGAGAGGAGGAGAGGCAGAGTTCCTTTCTACTCCTAGTAGTAGAAGGGGGCTAAGTGGGGCTTTTCTCAGTGCAAGACATGGATAGTCCCCTCACCCAACCCACTGCCCTGTTGACGGTTCTTCACAAGGATGCTCTTTGTGAAAACGCTGTCTTTCCAGAGTTCCTGTGCTCTGCTGGGAGAGGCAACAGTAAATTTGCAGGCGGGTGTCTTTTTTGTTAGAACGTCTTACGTGAAGCCAACTTGTTCCAGTAGAGATTACATCTCCTTGGTGTTGTTCTGTGAAAGCAGAAAGCCTTGCGCCCCCTTTTATCCCCAGGAAATGGCTCAGCTTCTTGAGATGTGCTACCAGAAGTGAATCTCCGTGGCCAGCGAGCAGAAGTGAGCAGGATCCTCCTCAAGAGGATCTGGCCAATATCTTTCTGCAGCAGAAGCCACCGGTCGGTCGCCTTGGGCTTCCTCAACCTGGCGCCCTCCAGATGTGTCGTCTGCAATGGCTCACTTCTGGCTAGTCAAAGGCCCCCATTTCTCTTCTTCTGCTCAGGCTGGGCTGGTGCCTTCGGAGAACCCCGAGCAGCTGCTGATCGCTCTGGAGCCAGAGGCAGCCTCTATCTACTGCCGGAAACTTCGCCTCAACCAGCTGATCGATCTCAGCTACAGGCCCCAGGCAAATGGCCTGGCCTCGGACCTTCCCGTTGACTCCAGCTTCAGGCAGGGTAGGTGAGGGCAGGCCCAGAGGGGGCCACGGCAAAGCAGGATTTCAAATGCGAGGTGGCGGGCAGAGAAAGGCAGGGAGCCCGGCAGTCCTCCCATCGGAACGGAGCCTCTGTCTTCAAAGGCAGCGTTCCCCGGCACGTGAGATGCAGGACCTCCTCCTAGGCCACCAAAGGCTGATTGACATCTGAATTTCCAAGAGTTTCCAAGAGAAATCTGGCTGGTTTAAATGTATCTGGTCGCTTTGCTGTTGCAAAATGAGGTGGCAAAGAGGTCCACACACCCATTCCATTTTTCTTGTGGGAACCTCCTTCCGTGGTGGGTGTCTCTGCACTTCTATTCTTGGCCTTGATTTTACTAGAGAAACGAACCGTGGGCCGTACAAGTCCCGCTCGTGGAAAACTGCTTCGAAGGGTGCCAGAAGGAGACGAAGGGGGGATCCTACCCTGAGTTCTTGGAGGAGGGGTCCTGCTCATTTCCCCTTCTAATTGGGACCTTAGGCAGAAATTAAGAAATTGGTACCCGGGCTGCTGTATCCTCAGCCCCAGGAGGACATTCTGCATTCATTCCTGATCACTCTTCCCTCTGCAGTCTTTGGGAAGCGCGTTGCGTGTGTTCAAGAAATGCACTTGATCCAAAAAGCCAAAATAGTGGAGAAATGAAGCCAATGGGTCCTAGAGGTGCTTGAGGGCAAAATGTCTCCCCCCCCCTTGATGGTGAAGATGCAAAGCAGGGGCTCCTACATAGGGATTTATTTATTTATTTATTTGTTTGTTTGTTTATTTATTTAATTTAAAGTTCTATAGGCGCCCATCTCAGCCAAGTGACTCTTGGTTGGCATCAGGAGGCTAAAAATACAACTCAATATAATGTTCAGATTCTTTGCATGGGCAGAATCGTCGTTCTTGAGGCCAGAGGTGGGAAGCCAGGAGGCCCAGAAAAATAAGACCTTTTCTCCCCCACATTCCCCCAAAGCATCCTATGGGAGGGGCAGTCGGGCAGCGGCTTGAGATGTTGCCAACTGCCCCATTCGAAGCTGGACTCTCTTCTGCTCAGGCGACTCACCAGAGAGGGTGCGCAGCCGTCCCAGGCCTTCTAGGGCGTGCATTCTCCCCAACACACATGGATGCAACGCACTGGGAGAGCAGAAACCAGGGATGTGCCGTGCAGACAAAGTGCTTCAGAGTGAGCATTAGTGTGCGTGGCATCCTGCCCAGCATGTCCTTAAAAAGCTGCGTCTGCCCTGGATTGGCGGGATAGCCATGCAGTCCCGGGAAAATGCTTAGTCTGAGGTAAGGAGGAGCTGACGGCGCAGCCACACCATCTCGGAGGTACCTTGTTGCACCCCATCAGCGCCTCCTTAACAGAAACAGTCTTTCCCTGGGAAGATGTGACCGCTACGTGAGCCCTGAAAAAGCCGCAGCATCTTTGAAAAGGCACCCGTGGGTGTGGCTCGTGTGCCCACCCGGGCTCCAAAGCCCCCTCTCTGCCTCTGATTGCAACACATCCCTGGCAGGCAAAGACAGATGCCCAGTTGCAATGTGTTACTTGGTTGCACAGGACAAAGTAGAGATGCCCCCTGTGGCCGCTGCTGGTAGAAGGGGTGGGAAGAACTCCAGATGCCAGGCTGGGCAAATTTTCCTTTTTTTCTTCTGCAACACACAGCTCCCTGCCTCCCCCGCGGAGGAGCCAGTGTGCTCAGAAAGCCTGCTGCTCCTCCTTGGAGACTCTCACTTCTCCTGCGCTACCCCCACTCGCGTCCCACCATCTGCCTCTCTTCCTGCAGCCCGAGAACAGCTCCGCCGGTCCAGACACAGCCGGACTTTCCTGATTGAGTCTGGGGTGGGTGAGCTCTGGTCGGAAATGCAGACAGGTAGGTGTCCGTGGGGAAGGCTGGCGGGAAGGCTGGGCACCGGAGTCTCACGCCGTCTGGCTGGGACGGTGCCTTGGAGCCCAGGGGGTGAGATGTTGGCACAGAAGAGGTGAGGGATACGGGTCGGGCAACGTATTGGCCAGAGTCGGTGCCATCCGCAAGAGGCAGAAGGAGCAAGGGAAGAGGAGAAGGGCCGAGGCAGGCAGAGGAAGGGTTAACTTGTCGCCCTCATTTCCGGTACCGCCAAGGGAGGTTAAGCTTCACCTGCCCACTTTCCTTTCACACCTGAGTCCATGGGAATCCTTGATCACAAAAGAGAGCACCAGCTGGGGATTGCCTTTGGCCAAGGGATGAGGAGAGGAAGAGGAACGCTGCAGAAGATCCCTGGAGGATCAGGATCCAGCATCTGAGTCCAGAACACCAGACTCGATCTGGTTCGGGGCTGGAAGTCATTGCGCAAGTCATCGTCCCAGGGATGTTGGCGGGTATTAGCAGGCAACCTAAGGAACAGGCGGAGCTTCCATCATACTGTGGTGGCCGCCATTTTGACTTTTTGACCACTCTATGGAACCTCTGTGATGGTGCCTCCGAAACGGTCTACAGCAGTGTTTCTTAAAATTGGCAACTTTCAGTGGACTTCAACTCCCAGAATTCCCCAGCCAGTATCTTAAAGTTGCCCAGGTTGAGAAACACGGTCCTAGAGGTCAGCGTCAGAAGGCAGGGCCACTTTCTCGTGGGTCAGCCCCAAAGGATGGCCAGGGCCCATCTCTCCAGCATGTCTGGTGAGAGTCCTGGTTTTCAGCCACTGGCTAAAGAAGTCCTGGACTGGGTGGGGGTGAAAGCATAAGGAGGTCCTGCTGGCTTGGCTGCCCCCCTCCCCCACAACTAATCAAGGCCAAGTCCAGCCTGCTTTCTTCCACGTCTAGTGGCATCCCGAAGCCACAGCAGCATCAAGAATCTGGCAAAAGCCACATTAGTCACCCCCAAGGGGGCAGGAACTGAAACCGAAAGCTTCCGGTGCCGGTCATAAGTTCTCCTTCCCTCCCTCCCTCCCCCAGCAGAAGAGGACACTTACTCCTCTTCTGGGCAACTCATTTCAACTGGGTTCTGCAGCCGAACCAGTTCTGCCCTAGGTTAAGCAGCGCGAGGGGCATTGGCCCTGCCTTGATCTCCTGCCCATTGGGATCTGGGAGAAGCCCCTGTGACATCATGCATGCCTGATGGTATCATGCCCGAGTGATGGACCTTGAGTCCTCTTTCCCCTCCATGGACCTGTCCCCAAACATCTCAAGTGGTCACACAGCAGGTGGGCATTTGCATTACGCTCTGGCATCCCCTCACCTGCCTTCTCTTTGCTGTCCAGGGGACCGCTATATCGTGGCCGACTGCGGAGGGGGGACAGTTGATCTGACGGTCCATCAGATCGAGCAGCCCCAGGGTACCCTGAAGGAACTCTACAAGGCATCAGGTGAGGCTGGTGGGAAGGGGCCCTTGGGGGGCACAGAGGGGTCGGTGCTCCCCAAGGGAAAAGAGGGTGAGCTGCATGAATGCCATCCAACTCCTTTCGTCCCACAGCTTTGTCCATCAAAGTTATGCTTGCAAGTTCCTTGGGGCAGGGATCGGTTTCTTTCTCCCTATGTTAATTTACAAAACTTTGCCAGCTTGGGAATGGACAGGTAAAATACTAACAGCGGGCATGCCCATGTTGCAAAAGAAAGTCATTTGATTTGCAGCTGTTCTTCCAGCTTTGTCTGCAAAGATTTCTTCCTCTAGAGTTAACAGAGGGTTGTCGAGTCCTTGGTGCTCTCTGAGCGTGGCTGTTTGCTTGCACGCGTTTCATTACCCAACTAGGTAGCATCATCAGCGCGAGGGAGGGTGGGTTTGCTCCTGTTTATATACAGTAGCTTTCCCTACACCAAGCTGAATCCAAAAACGCTAGGAAGCTTGGCACTCAGGCCCATCAGCCATCAACAGACACCTAGAAATAAACCACATTTACACACCATTCAAAAGAGACAACAAAAAGCTACGAAGGAAGCAAAAAGACCAGAACACGTCCCCTCCAGCGGCCAACACCCAGCTAAGCAGGGATTAACACCAGGCAAACCGTCAAGCAGAAAACAACAGCCTGATCAAGGCACTGCCAAGGGGGAAACCACACCCCCACCAACACTGGCAGGGCGAGCGGCTGCATGTACAGTAAATAAACAGGGAGAAAACTCCACACTCCCACTGATGATGCTACCTAGCTGGGTAACGGAACATCTGCAATCAAACCACCAAGCTCAGAGAGCACCAAGGACTCCACACTCAAGTCTGAGCTACAGATATTATTTTCTATTAATAGAGGGTTGCCAGAACCACTTAACATGAAAACGCTACAGAAAGATTCAGTGGGATGGCTCGGGGACCCAGTTAGTTACACGTGGTTCTCACAAAGTGGACTTTCCCTGAACCAATGTAGTTTGGACCTGTCCTGATGAAGGGGAAGACAGCCAGCCCTGAGAACTAGGCTTTTGCATCTGGGGGACATAATCTAGTCTCCCTGTCTCTTCTCTCCATTGGATGGGTGTGCAGAGGGATTCAGGAGCTGGCGTGCATGGCAAAGATGCCAACTTGTAAGAACATCGCTTAGGTTTCTGAAGGTTTCATGCTCCCCAGGGTTTAAACTGTCCTACAGCTTAAACCTTGTCTCTGACACCCTCCAGATTTTTAAGCCTCTGGTGCCAACGTTTCTAGTGTTTAAGGTAGCCATGTTAGCTTTCAGTGTTTTGACCAGCTTGCCTGAACCTGATGCTTTTGAGATGCATTGGACCACAACCCATCATCTGGGACATGTGAGTTGGGGATTACGAGAGTTGGAGTCCAGTGTATCCGGAGATCCTCAAGTTGGGGAACTGACTGAGACCTTAATGCACAAGCTGGCAACAGCGTGCACTTTTCTGCGTGCAGTGCAGATTGAAATGGAAGCAATTAATGTGATTTTGCAAGTTGTAAAGAAAACAAAAGAAGGGGAGGGAGGGAGGGAAGGATAAAACAGACCATGGTAGTTTCTTCTCTCTCTCCCTGGTTGGAGGTGTCCACTCCCCCCCGCCCCCGGAAACCGGTTGCTGAGTTTATCGTAGGGCCCCATCTACTGGCTACAATTGAAATGACTAGTTGAAAAAATCTTGACAGATGACAGCGGCAAACCTCTTCTTCACAGTGCTAAAAGCGTTCAGCAGGTGGCAGCATTGGGCCAACATTGCGTTTGCCTAAAGCTAAGCAGGGCGAGGCTTGGTTGGAACTTGGATGGGAGACCAAGTGCTGTAGGATAGACTAGCAAGTCGCAAAGCCATTCTAGAAGAAGGCAGTGACAAGCCATTTCTGTATTTTCGCCAAGAAAACTTCATGGATGTGTCCCTGAACACCAGGAGTTGAGTTTGACTCAAACCAGACTTTACTCATTCCTTAGAAAGACCATTTTTAAAAAACTTGATTAAGCAAATGGCCCCTCCCGCCCCAGTTTTTCCCAGGGCACCCTCCAGATGTTTTGATCCCAGGCTGTTTGGGGATGAGGGGAGTAGCAGTTCAACATATCCGAAGCATATCGAGTTGGGGAAAGCTGCTTTAGCAGATGAAATAGAACCAAACAAGCAGCAGGGCCATTTCTGGAAAAGTCTGGCTTCTAGAGGTCCTACCTCTTGGAGAATGGAACCTGGAGAAAGAAGACCTGTGTTAGTCTGGGGTGGGCCCAAACCAGGAGGAGCCTGGAAGCACCTTTTCTGACGAACCGGTTTGATTCACCGGAAAAGGTGCTTCCAGGCTCCTACCTTGGGAGGCAGGAGGTGCATGGGAATCTCCTCGCTCTTGACCTGCTCCGCTTTCTCTTTGTCCTTCCTCTTTCCTTCCAGGTGGTCCCTACGGGGCTGTCGGGGTGGACCTGGCCTTTGAGAAGCTGCTCTGCCAGATATTTGGCGAAGACTTCATCGCCACCTTCAAAGCCAAGCGTCCCGCAGCCTGGGTGGACCTGACCATCGCTTTCGAGGCCCGCAAGCGGACAGCGGCACCCCACCGGGCCAACCCGCTCAACATCTCCCTCCCCTTCTCCTTCATCGACTTCTACCGCAAGCACCGAGGGCAGAACGTGGAGACGGCCCTCAAGCGCAGCAGGTTGGGGGCTGGGGAGACCGGGGGAGAGGGGCTCTCTTCCGAGATGCAGATGGCTTCCCCATGGCAAACTCACCACCACCCCATCCCCCTTTTCCTGAATGTTTCAATGCTGGGCAGAGAAACACATTGGCGTGTTTTCTACCAGTCCCCATTCAACTGGGTAAAAGAAGATGCCTTCCAAAATTGACTTCAAAGGAGAGGTCAGTGCAATGCCGTTCAATGCAAGTCTCCTGGCTGGTTTTGCCTTGGTGACTCCTCTTACCTGTGGGGTGGTGGCGCAAAGCATATTGTGGGAATGTCCAAAAGTTGGTGTTTGACCCAGTCAACTAACCCCAGAGAATAACGTTAGCCCTAAATAGATGATGTCTTGCATGGGGTTCAAGTAACTCTTTCCCCAGTCACCCGAACCATCAAGCACTGAAACCCAGTGACCAGACCCAGTCTAGCCTATCCAGTCCTCCAAGAAAGAGAGCTGCTGAGAAAGAGCGGCCCCGAGAAAGCCGCCTTCTTCGCGATGGAGCCAAGCCACACCTCCTGCTGCCTGGCTGGCCAATTGGAAAGAGCCGAGGGGTGCAGCGAAGCCTTGCCAGGACCTTCTCCTGGCTCAAGGGCAACCAGGCACCAGTTCCTGGAGAAAGACAGCAGGAGTTGGGGATAGTTTCCAAAGAACGTTTCGACCCACTTGGTGTGATTGGATGCTGCTAGGACCACCAATAAGGAGATCTAACGGGGTTCACAGCCAACTGGGTTAAGCGCCTTGTGGGAACAAGGCCACAGAGCGATGATGGTGGGCGTGAAGGTCCTGCCTTTCATTGCAGGGTTATTTTGCCAACATAGCGAAACAGAGTCAAAGAAACACCAACCATTAGGGGGAAAAAATCCAACCAAGATATACCATAAAACTTGTAGGGTTACAAGAACATGGGCAGATATTTAAGAAGCCTTTGATCCTGCTGGGAGAGCAATGGCCTGAAGGACAGCCATTCTTCCAGAAAAAGCTCCTCTCTTAATTCGCTCATGCCCCCATGCAAGGTGGGGTGCCCCAGCCTGTTTCCCCACCCCACCCCACCCCAGCCCAGCCCTCTTCTCTGCATCTCATATTCCTTTTTGCCCTTCGCAGGATTCTTCCAAACCTACAAAATTGGAGCAGGGGGACACAGCATCTCGCTAGTTTACAGGCATTTCCATCCCTTCCCAAGTGGCTGCTTGAGCCATCTGGGGTTCCCATACCTTCCTCCATTTAATGACAAAGCTCTGTGTGTGCACATGTGTGTGTGCACGCGTGGAGAGGTAATTTTGAACCCACAGTCCGCCAGGCAGCAGCTGGTTGAAGAGTGTCACCACTCTCCTCTCCTCTGGCTGAGCTCCAGCTACCCACAGCTGAGGATGTTTCAGGTTAAAATAAAACAAAAAGATGGTCCCCCCTTCACAGCCCTCTTCCCCCCTCCCCACTTTGCATCCCCAGCGTGCACTTGGTGAAGTGGTCTTCTCAAGGGATGCTGCGCATGTCTCCCGAGGCCATGAACGAGCTCTTCCAGCCCACCGTCAGCCAGATCATTAAGCACATTGGTGAGTCCTCAAATGGCCCCGTTGCCTTCCTGAAGCTCCAGAGACCCAGCTGGGCCGTGGGGCAGAGGGAGCCCTAGATATCTGCAGATTGGCAAGACGGACGCAGGACTTGGAGCTCAAACAGTCCACAAAGGGCCAATGTTGTCCATAATTGGGAGGTTCAAGGTTTTTGGAAAATGGGGCACCTGAGACTGATTTTGGACGTCTTGGGGCATGACGCAAAGCACACGATGGCCACCATCTTTTCGGTTCTGGGGCCAAGCTCACAAGGACGCATGCCTACAGCCTGGCCCAGCAGGTTTTGGACAGAGGGAATCTGCCTTCCCTTGCTGGACCGCCCACGGGCAGGTCCTCCTAAAAAGTCTGGTTTGTACGTCACACTAAACCATAACGTAGCCTCCATGTTTGCCAGCCACTTTTTCCTCTAAGAAGCATACATTTTTATGAAAACAAGAGAAAGAATGAAGAAATCAGGGGGCAGGGGGGAGGAAAAGCCACACATTAAAGCACACACATATTCTATATTCATTGAAATGTTTAAATAACTCATTGAACCTTGACCACATTAAATGATGATCAAGTGCCAGTTTATCAATGGGAAGTGAAAAGACTAAGTAGTTGCCTTGGCTTAGTGTGGCCAGTGAACCCAGCCTACTGGTGGCCTACTGTGAAAACCCACCTAACTCTGGTGTATTCACTACATCATTGTTAAACAAAGCAAGGCTTAGGGTGTTGTGTGCCAGTGTCACATCAACTCCTTTTGGGGGGAAATTTGGGTAAATGCAGCAGATGAACGTCATATCCAGGTTTGGGAATCCAAGACACCAGCTGTGTTCACTCAACACCCCAAGCCATGTTTCACTCAAGAAACATAATCGGCTGGGTTCGTATGTGCTAACCCACCATGTTCAAAGGCAGAATTCATTCCACAGGCTAAACTACAAAGAAGTGAACCTTTGTACCTCTCTCAACCTCTTTCACATTCCAACTTGGGCAAATGGCCAGCTTTCCCCCTTGGTTAGACCAAGGCGATCTTCTCACTTCATTTCCCTCCCCTCTTTCTCATCTCTTCTTCCTTCAGATGACCTCATGAAGAAGCCTGAAGTGAAGGGCATCAAGTTCCTCTTCCTGGTGGGCGGATTTGCTGAGTCAGCCGTTTTGCAGCACGCTGTCCAATCTGCCTTCAGCAGCTCCTGCCGGGTCATCATCCCGCAAGACGTGGGGCTGACCATCCTGAAAGGGGCAGTGCTCTTTGGCCTTGACCCCACCATTGTCCGGGTGAGGCGCTCACCCCTGACTTATGGAGTAGGGGTCCTGAACAAGTTTGTGGAGGGGAAACACCCCAAGGAGAAGCTCCTGGTCAAGGAAGGGAAGAACTGGTGCACTGACATCTTTGAGAAGTTTGTCTCTGTGGACCAGTCGGTGGCCTTGGGCGAAGTGGTGCAAAGGAGTTACTGCCCAGCCCGGGTGGGACAACGCAAGATCATCATTAACATCTATTGCTGCGCCACAGACGATGTGGTCTATATCACTGATCCGGGAGTGAGAAAGTGTGGCACCATCAGCCTAGAGCTGGAGGACCTGGAGGAGTCCAGCTCACCAAAGAAAAGCCGTCGGGAGATAAGAGCAAGCATGCAGTTTGGCGATACAGAGATCAAGGTGGCGGCCATGGACGTCTGGACCTCCAAGACTGTGCGGGCATCCATCGATTTCCTCTCTAACTGATGCCCCAGAAATGAGAGGACTTTGGATTGGTGGAATGCTAGAGGTTATGCATCTTTGCTGTGAGCCAGGATCACTTGGCACATGCCAGGGATGAATCATGTTTATGGAATCAGCCCAACCACAGGCTGGTTTTGGGGGGACAGATTTATGTCATGAACCTGCCAAAAGATAGCAAGCTGGAACTTAAAATGGCCAACTTACTTTCAGTTACTCCCAGATCATGAAAGGTGGGATTTTTTGGGTCATGGCCAGAAGTGAGCTTCTTGGGGTTCTAGAAAACAGCAGGATGACCGTTGCCTTGGAAAGCTAATCTTTAAAGCCCTGAAGATCTAAGAACACCTCGCGTTTCTCCACATTGCCACCTTGAAGCAGCTGTCTCTGGCTTTCCAGCGAGACCAATTGTGGGATTTCAGAGCACTAACTTTGTCTATAAAAAATGGACATTCAGATGCAATGATTCACTATGCATTCCACCACTCAGAGAGACCTCTTTGCCAGAAGGGTGTCAAAAATCTACCCGTAGTTAACAATGCTGCAAAGTGTCACGGGGTAAGCAAAGTCTCCACAATGTAGTGCGGAACTATTGCAGGCCCACCCCACAAGAAGAGGAAAGTGTAATTGTTTCCTAGTGTGGGCATCCGTCTCCACAGGTGTAAAAATCCAGCTTTGATCCAATGCTCTTTAAAAGTACTTGGTACCCTCTTCTTCCTACTCCCCAAGTCCCCAGAGTGGAGAAGCTGGTGCCCAGTTAAGCGGAGGGAAACTGTAACTGGCATCTTCTGGGAAAGCAGCAGGAGGGCAGCTGAATCCAACCAGGGTGCCTGATGCACACCAACGATCTGCCCGCAGCCCGGCTTGTGCGGCTTCAGATCCTTCCCCGCGTTCCACTTCGGAAGACCTGAAGGCCGTTGCTCCCTTCCCTCCAGATCAGTTCCTGGGATGGGTTTGGCACATGAGCAAAAAGAGGACCAGGAATTACCAGGCATTTTCAAAAGGGCTCCGGCCATTGCCTTCTCCCCACAGGAAAGGGCTGGCAGGCGCGTCCTGACCAGGAATAACCCAAGGACGGAGCCAAGAGGCTGGTAGTATGAGCCCTGAGCCCAGGAGGGCCAGGGAAAGAACAGTCACAAGGTGGTGGTGGCCCCTGGCATGTCTCTTGGAGAACTCGAGGAGCACTTAAAAGCCCCAGCAGAAAAGCCCAGGGCGGGGGATGCTCAGAGGCAACGTGTGAGCCAGCTCCACGGGGGCACCTGGAAGGTACGGTCGACAAAGTCAAGATGGTTTCCTCTCCCGTTTTTTATGAGCTTCAATTCCACCGTGGTGGCCCTCTTGACCTTGTTGATGGTGTCCTGAGGACGCCCCACCACAGTTGCCTGGTTGGCCTACTGTCCCCTAATGTGACGCTTTTCTGTACATTACTCTCGTGAACTTCTACACATCCCTTCCCCAAACCTCCTTTCTTAGCAAGCATGAAGGAACTGCCATGCCAAATCTGGGAAAGCGCGTTATCTTTGGAGGACGATGTTTCAGCCCATGTGTTGGGGCCAAAACAGGAGAGGAGGAGGGCACATTCAGAAGGAAACTAACCCCCCCATGACTAGGTACATTGGGGCAAGAAAGGGAAGCCCCACAGAGACTGAGGGCCCCTTTGGGGGCAGGGACTTTTCGCCCCCCAGAGGAATTCCTACCCCCACCCCACACAGGAAGCTGGCTCAATGGCTTGAGGGTCGTCCTTGGAAAAAGAGAGGCAGGACTGGGCAGGACCCCATCAGAAACCCGCAGGCTGCAGACTGAACCAGGAGGGCAAAAACGGGGAGAAACATTTCTGGCGAAGAAAAAAAACGGCAGGGAAGGGTCTGCAATGTCAGAAGGAGTCCAAGCAACCACTTATCCTTCCCCTTCGCCTGCTTGCCCACAACAGAGATCAAACAGAAGAACAGAGAGGGTTTTTTTTCCAACTGAAATTTATTATTTCTTTTTAGAGAACGTTTGCTTTTAAAAAAACAGACAGACCCAAACACACGTTTCTTATATGTGTGTGCGTGTGTGTGTGTTTATACATAGGCACATAAAAACTGTTGGTTTCTTTCACTACCCGTCACATCCCTGCTCTGTATCCCAGGAGTCTTTCCCAAAGAAAGAGGGGAGAGGAAGTGGACACATCTGGGGGAGGGGGCTGGAGGGGAGGGCGAGAAAGAGAGAGAGAGATCTTGAAGGTTTTGATAGGAAATCTTGGGACTCAAATAGGCGGACACGCCTCCTGTCTCCTGCACGGGAGAATTCAGGCTGTTGTTTCTACAGGAACGGACTAGAGGCTGCCCAGGGCTCCCTCCATTAAAGCAGAGGAAAAGCCAGAGGGGGCTCCTGGAGCCCCCTCCTACTGGGGTCTGCCCGCCTGGGAGGTCTTGCCTGGGTGTTTGCCGGCAAGAAGAGGTGCGCTTTGGAGGAGGCGGCAGGAGAAGGGAATAGGGCAGCAGAGGCCGGGAGACGTCAAGGAGGTCTTCTCCAACCACGCAACCTGGGGGCTGGCAGGACGGTGTTGTTGTAATGGGCACGATGACAGGCACAGCACTGCCATCCAACCTTCTTCCTTTTACACACACGAGCCATGTCAGTGCATGCACCAAAAGGGTGGGTCTGGGTGGCGACCCTGTGCCCACCGTCCTGCTGAGGCTGACCTGCTCGCCTGCAGACACCACTGAGGAACCCCACCTCAACTGAACTTCCATGCCCAGTTTCCCAGCCGAGGTGGGCAATGAGGACCTGAACGCCGGGGGGTGGGCAGAGACGGCACAAGCATCATGACGTCATCCCCCCCATGATGACATCTGCATCACAGGGGATGATGTCATGACCCAAGTCACATCATCATGGCGTCTGCTGGCTGCCGGTGACAGGGTGTTGCAGGAAGTGAAATCCAAACCGTGGGGCCGTCAGGTCAAACAAGCCGAGGTAAAAAGTTCCAACTCGCAAATGCCACAAACCACTCAATGAACGTTGCACCTCGGAGATCAAGCAGCCCTACAAGGATCTTCTCCATCTGCATGAAAGGCCATCTTAACTGCAGTCCATCTCACCCTTCTGCTGAGTTAATTCCCTTCAGGGTTTCTCAACCTTGGCCACTTTAAGAAGTCTGGACTCCAACTCCCAGAACTCCCCAGCCAGCATGGCTGGCTGGGGAATTCTGGGAGTTGGAGTCCACACATCTTAAAGTGGCCAAGGTTGAGAAACCCTGCCCTAGATATCCCAAGGAATTTGTATTTGGGGATTCTTAGTCCATAGTGGGACTTCAGGGTCCAGGCCTGATGTTTTAACAGAGAAACTAAAACCACACGTCTTTGAAACCTCGTATGTCAACAAAAGAGATCGCTCGCATATCACTTGCGTATCTCCAAAAATGCAGCAAAAGGCTTGCCTTCTGAAAGAAAAAAACCTTCCTAGGCTATCTGAACGGGGGTGGGGGGAGGGGTGAGCAGGAGGGGGTGCATAACAATGGGGCCACAGCTGGATCCATCCTCGTGACCAAAGGGGAAGCTGGAAACCAGGTTGCTGTGAATGAATCAGGTTTGGTGAATCTTTGCAAAACTGAGATGGGGAGGCTTCGTTTCTGTCCTGAGTGGGGTTCATTTCCAACAGTGGGAGAGGGAGGGGGAAGAGGAATAAAGAGGGGCACCCAACCACAGGCAATGGGGTTGTGTACATTGGTCCCCAGGAACTGTCAGTCTCACAGTAACCTAACCTCACCTCTTAAAAACACAGTGAAACCTTGTTTATCCGGTAGATGCTCCTATGAGCTTTCCTCCGGTCAGCCTTTTAGCACTAAGCAGCTGTTTTGGGGCAGCCGTGCTGACTGTCCAACTCCACCAAAAATGACCCGTTGTTCCCCCCAACCAGCTTTTCAGGGCTAAACCACTGCCTTCTTCCAAAAAGCTGGAAAGCTATCCTTTCCTTTTTTTAACGGCAGCATCTCCTAAGCTCCCCCAAACCGGAAGGCGTCTGAGCAGAAGCCCTCGACCCAGCCACATTTCTCCGTTTCACAAACTGCAGCTGCAGAAAACGCTCTGCAGAACGTCCAACCTTGCTAAACCAGGAAGAATCAAAACGGTCCACCGGAACGCGAGGAGCGCAGGCCGCCAGAGGGTGCGCTCAAAGCCGCGCCACCGACGGCTGCCGCTTGCACAACCGAGGCTGCGGAAACGGAAGCGCCCCTGCCCGTCCAAAGCACAGCCCACAAGGAGTTTAGTTCTAGGTGTGACGGCGGGGGGGGGGGGGCGGGGGAGGCAGGAGAAAAGCACAGCACCAGCCCCACAAGACAAGCGCCTTCGGACCAGCACACAACAAGAGCGCTCTGCGTCTGGCAGCCAGCGGACAGTGCAGATGGCAATTTTTTTTTATTTCAAGCTTAACCGGAAAATATATATATGGATAGAGAACCCCGGGAAGGCGCCAGGGTTTGCAGCAGAGGGGGCGAATCCTGGCTAGTCGAAGCCGTGCCATTCGCTTTGCTCAGAGTCGTATTCCAGCTCGGCCCCGATGCACTTCACGCCTTCCAGCAGCATTGGCGTGCCGTGATGCCGGTCTGCAAGACAAGGGAGTGGCAAACGTTTGGGGAGGGGGGGAAACAGGCAGAGAACCGGGGAGGGCATTTGAGGCCAGTGCAGCGTCTTGCCTCCCGCAAGCCTTTTGGCTCTCTCTGCAAGCATCCCTAGGTAGACAGCCTCTGAACATGGAGGATCCACTTAGCCATCATCACTGCTTTCATCCTTCGAAGCCATCGAATGCTCCTTCTGCGCTCCCTTGTTTCCCCTGCCCTGCAAAAGGACCTCAAAGCCCCCCCGTGGGGGGCATTAATGCAGCTAGCCCAAGGAAGGGCCAGATGTGGGCAAAAGTGGGTGGAGGAAGGAAGAAGGGTTTGACACCTCCCGGCGAGGAAGGGTGCTGAAACTAGCAAATGCTCCCCGTGGCTTCTAGAACATAATGCTACCCCAGAATCACAGAACTGTGTGGTTGGGGGTACCCCAGGGGTCATCTAGTCCCACCCTCTGGTTCTGCACTCCTGGAGAGGGATTGCACGGCCCTACCCTGGGGAAACTGCATTTATGGGCGCCCCCGATGCTTCAGCAACAGAATCTATTTTGCCGTGCATCTGGCTCTAAGCACATCCCAGGGCTCTTAAACCTTAACCCCACCCCAGCGCCTCATCTCCTTCGATCTTGGCTCTGATGGCACCGGAAAGCCTCTCCTGCCACCTCTGGCTTGGGAGATTAATGAACCCCCGGAGATATGTTCAGAGACGCTGCCGGGCGAGTTTAATTTCCTGGGTCTCGTCACCTCTTTGCGAAAACAGGATATTAACCCAGGCCTCGAGAGATTCGGAGAGGAAATGCAGATATGCACAACAGCGAAGTGGGGAAGGAGGGAGGTGCCCAGGCAGCCAGCGAGAAAGTGGCCGGCGCCTCTCGGAAGAGCAGAGACTCACCCATCACCCGGGCTTGCACAACTACTTTGACGCTGGCGCTGTGGTCGGTCTCGCTGCAAAGGACCATCTCTTCTCGAAGGACGCCTTCTTTGTGGGCCACATACTCACACTTGACCGTGTAGCCTGGACATGGGGAGACAAGGAAGGGCGACAGGCTCAAGGGACCCTCCAAGCTGGCTCAGGAAAGACCAACTGGGGGAACTCACTGAGGCAGGATTCCCAAAATGACCCCCGAGGGTTTGTAAAGGGAGGAAGGGAAGCACGGGAGGAGGAAAAGGCCGCGAGGAGGACATTCAAAGCCTGTAAACGTCAGACTCTCCCTTGGCTCCTGCCTGCAGATGTTCCTCTTAACCCTACTCTCCCATTCAGCTTAGCCTGGAATACGGCCTTCACGGTGGCTTGTTAGAGGACGGAGTCTTCCTCGTCCTCCTAAGACACCCGTGCATTTCTTCTGTTCACGCTGCAGCAGCTCATGCGGGGGGTGCAAAAACAGACCCACCCAAACTGAACTCCTCCAAAGGTTGCTGAAGTTCACCACCCAGCAGCTTCACTGTTGGCCACGCTTGGTGGGGATGATGGGAGATGTAGTCTGGCGACCTCTGAAAGGCCACATGGCACACATTCATGTACAGCAAGGGCTCCCCCCCCACCAAAAAAAAGTGTTCAGAGGAAAAGAAAAAAAAATATCACGACATTCTGGTCCTTCTCCCCTCCTGGAGAACACGGAGCTTCTTGGCAAGGAATGACGACGCTCCCTGCATCGTAATTATCCTCCCTCTCCCACTGCAATGTGGGATAATCTTTAACCGTCACATCCCAAAACAGAAACAGCAGCTGCACACACTGGCTGTCGAGGGACAGAGCACCAAACTGTCCTCATCTGAATCACAGCACAATGTTGCAGGAAGTCGGCCTGCTCCGCATAGCCTGTACGTCGTGGGGGAAGTGGATGAGCTGCGCGTCGCTTGCACACGAGTAGACTCAGGAGGCAGAACCTCGACAGCGGGCCCAGACAGAGGCAAAGGAGCATCCCCCTCGGTACCTTCAAAATGCAGGGAAGGCTCCTCCGGTCGTTTTCCCCACCGGGTGCCGCAGAGAAGCCTTTCCCTACCGTGGAGGGTCTCCGCGGACTTGCGATAATTCTGTGCGAGTAAAATCTTCTCAGCTCTAATGAGTTCAGCCTTCAGTGTTTGCACCCTAGGCACGTTCTCCACCCCGCCCCCCCGAAACAGCTGCATCGCTCCCAGCATCCCGAAGCACAAGCTTTCAAAGCAGGCAAGAGATGAATATGAAAGAGGCTGGGAAACAGCAGGCTGAATGGCATCACCTGGACGCGGCCCCAACGTTTGTACTGGTGCAGTGCAGAGCAGTGGGAGGAGGACGGAGGGACGGATCGGTGGAGGCGGTTTCTACAAAGCAAGGAACTGCACTGAGGTCAGGATAGGGCAGAAGCTGGCAACCCCAAAGCAGACTCCAGCCAACGCGGCACCCTTCAGCAAAACGCTGAAGCTGTGATGCCGGTGAAGGACAAGGAGAACTCGGGCCCAGCATTCAGAGGGCACCAGGTTGGAGAGAGCTGCTTTCAGGATGGAGCAGGCTTGCTAGGGCCTTGGCTTCAGACTCAAGGATGCCAGAACAACTTGAGGAGAAGGACGGGAGCTATTGCCCTAGGTTGTCTGTTCCTCCTCCTGTTGTCATGGCCCGTACGATCAGTGAAACAAGGACATTTCATGAAGATACATTCTGGGCGTCTTGCATCTCAGAAGGTGCCCTTGGAGAAATCTCTTCCAGCCCAGCTTTCAAGATCATGCTCCTTTAGGGAAGCTGCGACCTCCTGAATCAATCTAGTTCAGGGTACCAGAATGATTTTCCACGGTGGAGATACACAGCTGGGCAACATCTGTTTATTGATGATACCTCACCCCAAACCGGTCAGCAACCTCTCCCAGCAGCTTTGTATAGACAAGACCGAGCCCTGGAACAAGCCATAATGGAAGGCCCCAAGCCTGACCGTTCCTTCCTGCCACCAGCAACTGGATTCACCCACTAAAGCAGGAATGTCACAACATGGGGCCTCCAATTCTCAACCCTCACAAGTGGTCCAGAAGGATCCTGTGGCCAACACTCTTGAAGGCCACTGAGTGACCTGGTAGAACAAGGAGCGTTGTGGTCCTACCGCAGGTCATTCATGAGAACAATCAATGAAGGTCTTGCCCGTTACTGAGGCCTGCATCCACACTGCCATAGGTTTGGGTAATCCATATCCTCCTGAGCTCTTTGAAATCGTTGCCCTACCATTTTCTCAAGAAGGGAAGGCTGGAGGTAGGATTGGAACCCAGGCCCACGTTGGATGCCTCCCCTGCTCCTGTTTCAGCTTCAGTGGATGATGCCAGGGACCATCCCCCAGGACACAGCCCCTCTTTAACACCTGCTGAATTTCATGTCACGCAGCTTGTTCCCATCAGATCAGACCGAACTCATGTTCACCATGAGTCTCATGTGGCACAAAAGCAGTGCTTAAAATAATTAGCAGAAGGATCCGTAACTTCAGCGGGATGGACTGAGGATACCTGACCAACAGCCGTAAGCCTGGAATATGCTACACTGGTGTAAGCTGCTGTCCCCAGCTCTAAGCCAGAAACGGGGAGCACCAAGGAGGACTTTCCAGGAATCTGATGGCCTCAGTGGTCAAGCTGCTGACCTTTCCGTTTGAGACTAAGACAAGCGAACACCACTAATAAATCACCATCCTGGCTTTGTCCAAACAGCGTCGTCGTAAACCAGAGTCCAGCGTCCATCTCCTGTCCTCTGGAAGAAGGAATCGCGCATGGAACCAAGCCAGCTTCCTGGATTGGCAGGTGCAAAATTTAAGAGATGTCTGCATCCCTGGGAGGTAAGATGAGAACTTAAACTCATCTATTTCCAACGGCGTCTCTGTCGACAGCCAGCAAATTGGCTACCCAGTGCGCAACTGATCGCTTACCCGAGAGGAGGACAAAGAAAACCTCCAGACACGCGTGGGCGTATACGAGAATGTGCAGGTCTGCAAAAATGTTTCCCTAAACCACTGAACTTCGATTAGATAAGAGCCCGATCTTACGTACTGAAAGAGCAATCAGGGCCAGCTCGGGTGATTTCCCAGGAAACTGCAACAGAACAGGCGCCCTGGGCATGAGAACATCATGGCTTACAAGGGAGAGAGGGACAAAACTCAGGTCAGTGGCAAAAGCTGGTATCGCTGCACTAACTTGGTTTGCTGGCTCGCAGGCTTCGGATAGATCAGCAACCTGCAAATTCATTTTCTTAAAGCCTTCTGGAAATCCTTTTGACTGCAGCTGGGCATGAAGCTCCAGGCCAGTGTTTTTCAAACCTGGCAACGTTAAGATGCGTGGACTTCAACTCCCAGAATTCCCCAGCCATCCTGGCTGGGGAATTCTGGGAGTTGAAGTCCACGCATCTTAACGTTGCTAAGTTTGAAAAACACTGCTCTAGGCCCACATAGAAAGCTACGTGCTCCTCACTTCCTTTTCTGTAGGCTGAAAGCAACCAAAAGGCACTCTCTGTGTGGGTCTGTGTGCGTGTGCAGTCGCTGCAGCGCAGAATTGTGCCCCTTGCAGAGGAACAGAAGCACAACTCTCCACGGAGCTGAGGAGAGGCGTCATCCCACACAAGGCAACCCGAGGTTTCAATAAGCCGCAGCTGGGAAGTGGCTAATCCGCACCCCGACTGTGGGGAAAAGAGGCGTCAGTGAGGAGGAGGCTGCTGGGCTTCTCGTGCTGCAAACCTGCAGAGAAGGACTTGTGGAGCCGTAAGCCGTTTGAACACCCTCACTGAGGCTACGAAGAGGGGAAAACGCTCAAGGGGGAGGGTGGTACTCGGCGCTGCAACATGAATGTCTTGATTAGGGGGTGGGTTGGAAAAGGAACAAGAACGTCTTGCGCACAGCCCGGAATGCTTTCGAAGGCGTCAGAAGCCGGGGCGGGTGGAGGGTGAGGCCGGCTCACTCTCCAGGCCAGCTCGCAGCCCTGCATACCTTCAACGCGTGCCTCCCGCCTCCGGTCCTCCCTCAGCAGCTCGCAAGCTGGACAGCTGGAGCCCAGAATGAGCTTTCTCCGCCGGGGCTCCCACGTGGGGCTACTTGAAGACTGGGGCTCTCTTAATTCTGTTCCCGTCCTTTATTTCTTCCCATGTAACTTAATTTCCCTTAACTCAGACCCATGTAGACTACAGTCCTACACTGTCTGCAATGGGACCTATCTGGAATAACTATTGCACTGATGGTCCTTGCAAAACGGCGTAGCAAACAGAATGAGAGGAGGAGGAAAGGAAGTTCTGAGGGGATAAAAAAAACAGCAAATCATCTCATTATAGGAGCTGTTAGACATGAAGGCTCAGGGCGAAGGGAAGCCAAAGGGTTGTCTCGGGAAAAGCCTTCTCTCTTCCACAGTGGCCAAGAGATCTTACCTTCAGGTACCGGCGCTATGTTGGTCACCTTGAGGTTCAGGTTCGACAGGGGTGCCGCACAAATGTCCTTCCCCAGCAGCTGCACAAAAGGCAGGATAAATGTGATTTCGTACTTGTGCATGATCTTCAGGAACCCAACCTAATGGGAGAGGCACAATGGGAAAAGCAACGTCACGAAGCTCAGAGAAGCCAAATGCAAAACTCTGGTTGTGGTTATGCACTTAAGACTGGACTGGTGCCACTGAGCCTGCTGAAAGAAGGCAGCTGGCTAAGTCTGTCCCCATCAAATTATTCAACATGATCGGAAAAAAAGGGAAAGCAAGGGGCTCTGAACAGATCATCCCCAAACTGGGGAAACGGGCTTTGAAAGGACAAATGCAAATTCGTTCATGGAAATATAAAACGATGCATGTTTGGGAGGAATGCTTCATCTCACGCAGATACGGGTATCTTTGGGTGACTGATCCCAAAAGGGCTCTTGGGGTTCTCATGCAGCTCTCTGAAAATGTTGACCTGGTTGTGTGGAAATGGTTAGCTTTGGGCTAAGGATCCCAAAGGGAATGGGTCAAAAGCAGCAATGCCAAGGATCAAAGGGCTGTACATAAAGGTCTCTTGTGGCCACATTTGGAATACAGTGTGCCCTTTCTCAAAGAGGAGAACTGGAAGAGGGACAGAAAAGGGCAACCACAACAGTGACAGGGACACAGGTCCCATGAAGAATAGCTGCAGTGCCTGGGGAAGCATTGAACAAGGACAGAGCGACCACCTCCAGGGCCAGGAGCAACCTGTCTCCTCAACGAGGTCCCTGGAGAGAACTGCTCCAACAATGCGGCATCTTGCCCTAATCCTGCTTGGCCAGACTAAATGGGGCAGTCAAAGGTCTAACTCAGCCCAGCCCTTCTTCACTTGATTCTACTTTTTGCTCACATTTTCCTCCTGGGCCCCAGAGTTTGGCAACTCTTATCAAGATGTTTCTTCAGTAGGTACAGTGACACATAGAGGAGGTATCTGTGCGCAAGTCTTTTCTTGAATTTATTCTATTTATCCAGTTTTTTCTTTTCCTCTTTCTGTTTCTGGTGAAAGATTGCTGGCTGATATACAGCTTGCAGAATAACCGAGGGAGGGGAATGCAGGGAGGCCCTCCAAGGAGAACACTTTGTCTCTCTCTGCAGAATATTCCAAGGGGGCAGTTGCATCTTGTCTGAAGTCATCGGAGGCTAAAATATTTTGCACAGCCCTTTGAGGTGGGCCAGATCAGGAAACAGCCACTGCAAGGACTCCAGGGATGCTACTTTATTGCTGCAGGGTATAACAACAGAAACTTGAAAGCCTGGCAGTTTCTCTCTACTCCGTCTTATGCCAAACAAAATCAAGGCAGGGTTCTTGTGAGTTTCTTTCTCACGCTTTCCCCTTTCCCAGGACTAAGTTCCTGCTTCCCCTCCCTCAATGGCTCTTGTGTTCCTCTGCTGGTGCTTACATCCCATCTAGCCTTGCAGTGCAAAGCTGACTTCATCAGATCATGCTTTCCATGCGACCCTCCCTGCCCCAAAGGGGCCTGGCTAGAACAGATCACAAGAACAGTCAGAAATCGCTTGCAGATTGATGAAAGGCTGCAGAGAACCAACCAAACCATGAAGGAATGCCAGACTGGTGATACCAAGAGAAGATTCTGGGCATCTGCTCAAGAGGATGACAAGAACCCTGAAAATGCCCAGAAGTGGTGATGACATTCCCTGCCCCCCCAACCACAGACACCTACGAAGAGCCTCCTTCCTCAAACGCAGCACCCTGTTGGCCACAGGAATTCGAGGGACCCCCCTCCTTTTCATAACCATAACAACACAAGCGATTCTGTACCAAGAGGAGCCAAACAGTGCAGCCTTTGGCAATGATCTAAGAATCTGACCCTTTTCTCAGTCAACAGTCTCAGGGGCTGAGTGGGTTAGAAGCACAATAAATAAGCAACAGGTAAATGAATGTAGAGTGTTAAGCATGCTAGACCAGTGCTTTTCAACCTTGGCAACTTTAACATGTGTGGACTTCAACTCCCAGAATTTCCTAGCCAGCACAAAACTGTAGGATCTCTCTCTTTCTTCCCTCACAACTTTGCTTCCAGGTACTGACTATAAAATACTTAAAATGCAGGCTGAAAGACCAGAAATCCATTATTTCTCATAAAAAAAGGGGAAAGAAAACAGCATCAAGGACACACGCAAAGAGCACTGATAAATGAGGAGATGACTAGAAAATGTACTGAAATGCAGTTGAAGTTGAAATCATTTTTTAAAATCATTTTGTGGTTAGATAAGAATATAACAGGACTTACGATTATATAGCGGAATGTTTGGTGCTGGAAAAAGGAAGACTCCCTTATCTAACAACCTTTTTATAGAATATTATTCTTCTATTTATACATGTAATAACCTTGAAAATGCTAACTACTCCTAAATAATGAAGTCTAAACTCCCCAATCAATCGATGAATAGAGAAATTATCTTCAGCAATGACAGAAGACGAAGCGTCACAGCCAGTTTAATAAACAGTTATGAGTATTGCAACTTCTTTAAAAAAATGAATACCACTACCTGTATATTAAGATACTTACAGGATCACAAACTTGAATTTTGAAATAAATGAAGTTTCTTGTGATTTCTAAACCACGTAAGGACATCAACAGATGTCATTGTAGAGGTCCTATTGCTCTGATCAGTCAAAATGGAAAAAGAAGAGTGACTGTTTTACTGATTAACAGACTAAACAAGTGTTGAAGTAATTAGACATCCCTGGATACACCTGGGTTTCTCCCTACAGGAAATACAGTCAATTCAGTTAAAATGATATACTGCATTATATCACGCTAAGCAAAATAATGTTGGACTTGCACTGCTGACTTTGGATGTCTTTGAAGCATTTCAAGGCAGATTTCTCAAAAGTTTGCTACTGGAAATGGAATTTGGACATGACTTCACTGCGATCATCAGTCTGATGTTCCCCAGCTTAAGCACTGATCGGTATTAACAGTGCAGACACGCAGTCCTTTCAAATCAAGCAAGGCCATAAACCCAGACGCCACTTCCCCTGAACGTGTTTAATCGCATTACCGAAGGACGGATGCACACGTATTAGGAGAAATTCGACTCCTTAAAGACTTAATTTTAAATAGGTTATTGTGTCATAAATCTGCATGCAAATCTGGTTGTTTTTCTTCAAAATCCCCTGGATGGATGGATGGATGGATGGATGGATGGATGGATGGAAGAAAGAAAGAAAGAAAGAAAGAAAGAAAGAAAGAAAGAAAGAAAGAAAGAAAGGGGGAGGGAGGGAGGGAGGGAGGGAGGGAGGGAGGGAGGGAGAAGAGTTCAGTTACAGTGTGCACTGAATACATTTCATGCAAAGGCAGATCCGGAAGTCAATCTTGATCAACTGTCTGTGATCTTGATCAACACTGATAAAGAGCTGACATAAATAAACCTACTGCTTACTTTAGTTTAGACACCCTTCCCCCAACACCCTTGCTTAGCACTAATTATTCTGAAGGGTGGCTGCCCATTACACAAACTCTGCTTGCAAAAATCAAAATAAAACTTATGGTGCCGTTAACGTCTTAGTTTGCTATCGCTTGGGCAGAAGAGCTGCAATGCAATAATTATTCTTCCTTCAAACGTCACTCCCGTTTCAAGCACTTCCAATTACATTATTTATCGCTTGGCTTTGTGCATAGGGAGCCATTCTTTATACTCAATTATTAAAAAAACAACAACCCTATACTAGGATCAATATAATGGAGGCTTAAATATCCCAAGGATAAATCCCTTTTTGGATATTTGTGTAGTTAAAACAATTACATTTATTTATTTATCTGTTTATTTGTTTATTTCTATTTCAAATTTGCCACCGCCCACCTCACTGCAGAGCCACTCTGGGTGGTTTACAGTAAAAAAAAGAATAAATATTAATTAAAATAGACTACAACAACAAGATTCCTGTATAATACTCCCAAGAGACTGATGTTAATTAGGAGTTATTAGGCAGCATCTTCAAGGCACGCCCCACGCAAGCTGGCAGAGCCAGGTCTTCAGCTCCTTCCGGAAAACTGGAGGGGTCGGGGCCCGCCTCCCCTCTGGGGGGAGAATATTCCCAAGGGCGGGGGCCACGGCAGAGAAGGCTCTCCTCCTGGGCCCCGCCAGTCGACATTCTCTCACCGACGGGATCCGTAACATCCGTAAATTGACATTATTTGGAACTTGCAAAGGGGGTTAATATTACATGTATCGTGGCCAGATCATTTCTCATGTAGACGTTCTCTCTTAAATGCCTGAAAAAGCCGAAGAGGATTTCTGGTCCTGGATTCTGAATTCTGGGTGTTGAAGTCCACCCATCTTCAAGTGGCCAAGTTTGAAAAACACTGCATTAAAGTTTCTGACTAAATTGAGAAAAATACAGAACAGCCTCTAATAATTAAGGCTAATGCAATTATGGAGCAACCCAATTAATTACACTTTTATTGCTAGCTCTTGGATTCACTGCAGCAAGATATTGGAAACCCAAAACACATCTACTTCCCTTTGACTGACAGTAGTTAAAAGTGGGGAAACAGCATTGGCTGAAAAAAAATCAATTCTGCAGCAACTCCTGAAGAATCCTCTAATTAAAGAAAGCTTTATTTACGTTTGATGTTTAGTTGCTCCAACCAAGTAATTCTTGATGAGTTACCTGGGTCTGCACAAATATCTTCTCGGACTGAAAAACGAAAAGCAGGTCTTTAAAACTCTGGGTGGCAAAATTTGGATTACAAATTTATTTACAGCATGTGAGTCTGTGGCTATATGTCCCTCTCTTACGTAGGTCTGTGTAGTTTTCCTATGATTACATATTAATTGTTATAACTGTGTTATGGAAGTTTTCAAATGTGTTATTTCATTTT
Source organism: Liasis olivaceus (assembly GCA_030867105.1). Taxonomy (NCBI): domain Eukaryota; kingdom Metazoa; phylum Chordata; class Lepidosauria; order Squamata; family Pythonidae; genus Liasis; species Liasis olivaceus. The sequence continues at coordinate 1,879,243 of CM061354.1, forward strand.
ATTGCTATTTTAATATCTATAAGACCCCTACGGTCCACGGAGGATGGAGGAGGAGATGAATTGCACAAATAAATAAATACACTCCCAAAGTGCATGGGGTCTGCTATTGTTGATGCTTCGGTGTGGGCTGTGTTTGCTTTTTAATTATCCTTTGTTCTTATAATTTTTCTTCTACTTTCAGAGTTTTGTTGATCACTGTGCTATACACACACGATGACCCGAGGGGTGGATCGGCCATCTGTCAATATCATCTTTGACTGCACGCTGAGTGTTACGCTACATGTGAGAGCTAGAGCGAAAGGGGTTAAGCACGTACTCTCATCCCCAGAGCAGCCAGGAAGAGATAAGAGAAGGAGACTGGCCCCTCCCTAAGGAATGCAGGATGTTTGTGGGTGACCCTGGGAATTGCTCTCACTCTGAGAAGATTTCTGTAACGGGAGTGAAGCCAATAAACCTTGCTGGATTGAATCTGTACTGTCTCCTGGAGTTTCATGGGCTAATCCTGACACTACACGTTGCAAAGAATTCTTAGATTGTTCCAGCGAGGAAATAAATGCATTTGAGAAGCGGCTGACTAGCAAAACAGAGCAATGCAATCAGCTCTCACAGGGCTGCGTTCATCAAATTACAAGAGCGCTGCTTTGCTCCAAGGAAGGCGGCTAGAAAAACGAGCCGTTGACTCACTCAGGGAAAAAAAAACACCAGCAGATCAAAAAGCAAAAAAACGCCCTCAGCAACTTTGCTCTGCGAATCACTTCATCCCTCCAGTATCAATCGGACGTCAAGGACCTCGAGAGCGGAAAGTGAATATTGTCTGGGAGGAATTTGCTCTGTCAACCAGAGTGCGGATTTGTTTCAAAAGCAAACGCACTCAAGGCTGCATTCGGCGTTTCTGGCTTTTTACGGCACCGCTTCCCCCTACTCCAGGGAAACTGCTTGGTCACCAGGAGCACCCTGGGCCAATCGCACAGCCTGGGGAACCACAAAAGAGGGAGAGTCCAACCTGGCGCCCCCAGCTTCCCAATTCCTTTTAAAAGGAATTCTTTAGGGACCACAAAGTTTCTTGACGTATCTTGAGGTACCACCGTCACTCTGCAATGAATAAAAAGAAGCTGCAGGCTGAACTATCATTCTCAGCTGCCCTTCCTAGCAGGGGACGGTGGGAAGTGTAGTTAGTAACAGCCGAAGGGTCACATCCTGCCTCTAAACCGTGCCTGGCCTTCTTCCCTTTTCCATCACGGCCACCCCATTTCTGCTCCAAGGCACCTGACCCACTTTCCACCAGTTCCCCAATCACGGAATCTCCAGCCTTCCAGATACATGGAATTGCAATTCCCAGATTCCCATGAAGCACAGCCTTTGCCCCCCACCCCAGCCCGCTTTGGTAACTCTCAGTCGTGGGACTGAGGATGCTCAGCAAATCCCCGGGAAGCATGAGAGAGGTGCGCGGCAGCAACTCCAGCATCCATTGCTCTCAACCAGCCTTCTCCAACGCGGCAGACAGCGGAGAGCCCTCGATGGGGTTGTCCCTTCTGTAAGCTAAAAACGAAATTCTAGCACGACAAGGCTGCTGAACCTCTGTACTCCGTACACGCTTCCTTTTAGAAATGAAGCGCCGGGCCGTCTGGCTCGGTCTTCTTTCCCACGGACTCCAAGGAAGACCTCAGTCCGGGCTCCGAGGCCAGTCTGCTCTTTTCCCTGCGATAACAAATTAATGCTGTCTACGCAGAGCTATTATGAAGACAGCACAGCAGGGTCAGCAACCTGCAGCCTAAAAGCTGGGTCTGGCCCTTGAGTTAATGCCCAGAGCCTAGCCTGTACGAAGGAGACCAATTCGGATCTCTGGCCCAAGAGATCTGCTGCCTTCCTACAGGCTCCGGGCAGGAGGAGAGCAAAGGAGAGGAGAGAGAGACACACACAGGGCCTATCCAGGAAGTGGGGGGGGGGGGGTTTCCTCCAACCAATTTTGGCTCAGGCACCACCCGCAGCTTGCTTCTGCTCCCCCCCAGCTGATCCCTGTAAGGCTGCCTCCCCCTCAACCCCACTGCCCACCCACAGGGATCAATCCTCTGCTGGGTTGCAGAGCAGAGCAGAGCAGATTCAGCCTAATAAATATTCTAGTGCCTTTGAATATCAGAGGAGACCCTTGAGGCAGAAATCGCCTGCTTTCTTCCTAATATTGAAGAGGAGGAAATGATGCTCAAAGATGCAAAGCCTCTGGAGGAACCAGCTTGCCCCCCGCCCCCCTTCCAACTTCGAGGGCCCGGCTTTTCCCACCCCCTCGATTTTGACGCCTAAGAAGAGAAGCGAAGCATCAAGGCTGCTGAGGCGGCGGCTGCAATCAGACTGTTCCTGGAATGAAATTTGGGTAATTGGTTTTTGCATCCCAAACACCAGAAGCAATTAGGCTTATGGGAGTGGAAAAGGGGGAAGAAATGCAACTGCAAAGGGGGATGAGCTGCAGAAATCGGAGATGATGGAAACTTACTGTGACACACACACACACACACACACACCCAGGTGCACGGTATATATTCTGCTTAAACTGAGAGACTCATTGTGGGCTAAGGAGCAAACTTCCCAGGGTGGTATCTGCATGCAGGCATAATCATCTACTGCACAGAGATAAATTCAGGTTTACGAACAGATTTTTACAAGCAGCTTGCCACGCAGTATACTGCTGAACCCGGGGGTGCAGTGGCAAACATGTGCTCCCATTCTGTTCTCAGAGAAGTGGCCGGTTCCCACAGCCACATTCCTGGTGCACGCCCTGAAAAGGGGAGGTGACTCGGGGGAAGCATTTGCAGACAGACAAGCACAGGATCGCTCTGCCCAAACAAAGCAGGCATTTCTCACATTTCAGGACTGAACGTGAAGTATGTTCTCCTTGCAGGCTTCAGGCCGCCTTAGATGTCCCAGTCCTGAAGCACCATTTTCCCTCATCCTCTGAGATGCCAAAGGGTGGCCTTGAATTTCCACTGGGAAATTCTCCTGCACGACCCTTCAAAGTGAGCAGGAGTTGCACCAGAACCCAGAAGCAACCAGCAGACCTTCCAAGAAACCCTGCTGCCTCCCCAAATATTACTCTTCGTATTTTATTGCAGACCCTGGGTCCAGCTTCACCAATCTGCCTTATGAAAATGAGGTTTCTGATCAGCGTTAGATTTCCCTACAGGATCAGTGAAGAACGTACACCCACAAGGGTCAACGCTGCCCGCATGAGGAAGTGAAGCCCCCTCCCCCACGGCATACCGGGCACGTGCACCTGCCTGCAACGGCTTATCTCAGGCCACCTGTCTCCCCCAAGGCAGGCTCACCCTGAGGACTTTTCCATCTCTGTGAAAGTGGCAACAGAGCAACTCCACTACTGGGCTGCTCGCAAACATGAGATGGAGATCTTCTGCTCTCTGCAAGAGGTATCTGGAAGCATGCAACCCCCAACCCAGAGGCGTCAAGACCAAGAGCCCTTGCCGGTCTGTCTTCCATGATAGCCTGTTGACTGTTGCCTCACACACATAAACGATGTTCTATATGAACTGCAGGTCCAAAGTATCTGGAGGTCACCAGGTTGACAAAGGTGCCCTACTTGTTAAGTAGAACATAGGCGTATGTTGAATGCCCTGGTGAACTCTGAATTTAATTTCATCCAAGACAACCCATATTCTTCATTTAGAAGTGTGCATTATCCCTTACCCTTTGCTTCTCTGTCAGGGTTTCTATGCCTCTTTTGCTCTGCTCCTCGGTTTACAAAGTTTTCTGTGCCCTTCTGTAAACGCCTATTCTCAACTAGCACTCTCACCAAGACCCTGGCATGCTCAAATTGCCAGCACAACCTCACCCATCCTGCTCCCGAACCCCCTGGATAGACCAGAAAAGACACGGTTGGAAGGAATCACACCAGCCTAGAAGAAAGCTTACGCCTGCCGCCAACGTGCACAGCCCCAGCTTATGAAAGAAAGCAGGTGAGGTGCTTGTATGGGGCTGTTAATCCAAAGAATCTCTGAAATGACGCCCCCACCAGAGTCCACATCTCCCCCGATTTCTCACTTGCGCAGATTCCAAGAGTCAAGGGCAAAAGTGAACAAAACCAGTCATTCTCGGAGCTATAAAAAGTCGCTAATTACAATGCCCAGCCATCAAGGCGGGTGTGGATACATGGGCTTTCAATAGATTGTTCCATCCCGCTGGACTCCCTAGAAACAGCTGTTTGCTGGGGGGGCCTGGAAGAAGTTGGTGGTTGGAAGCCAAATGATTTGGGAAGGAACCCATCGTACAGAGGCAGTGTAATCTGGGGACGGAATAAAAATCATTGACTTGTATCGGGATTCTGCAATCCTAAATGCTCCTGGAAGTATGTGTCTAGCAGTTAAGGCTCTGAAAACAGGCTTGGAAATGAATGGGGAGGGTTTTCAACGTTTCAAAGAATGAACGTCCCATTCAGTCAAGGAGGAGGAGTTTGCAGGTTCTACCAACTGCCAATGGGACTGGGATCACTTCTTATTTTTAACAGTATTTCAAGTGAAGAGCGCACCTGGAGATTTCTTTACCCATGCCAAGGTTCAAAAATGTTTACCAGGATCAAAGCACTTTAGACTGCAAAAATTGTGTATTTTATGCTAACAAAACCCTGAACACAACATTGTCTCCAAACTGGTACTTCTTTACTGCAGTAGCTTCCCACGCCTTGCATCCTTCTTAGGTGGCAACCCTTTGCCTGCTTATGGAGTGGATGGGGGAGGGAGGGAGGAAGGAAGATGACCCATTCTTCCAAGAGGGAAGGATCAGACCACCCAAGCCTTACCTTCACTAAGAAGTCCCCCTCTTTCTCTTGGCTGACCATGACCACGGAGTCATGAAGCTTCTCATCAAAGTGAACATGGCTGGAACTTCCTTCCACGGCTGGGGTTGTGGCAAAACGGACACCCCCTACTTTGGGGTTGGTGCCTGAGGAAGCAGCAGAAGAATGAAATCTGGATTAGCAAATCACTGCCCAACTTCAGGAAGCACTTCAACAAGCCCACTGGTTGCATTCAGGCGTCCAGGGTTGCCCTGTGGATATAGCAGATTCAGGGCTGGCTTGCAGCACCACTGAACTTAGGATCCACAGAATCACAGAGTGGTCGGGTTCAACGGGATCACAAGGGTCATCTAGTCCAACCTTCTGCCATGGGCAGGAAACCCATTTAAACCACCCATGAGAAGTGGCTGTCCAGCCTCTTCTTAAAAGCCTCCAGAGATGGAGAACCTACAACAACTTCCACAAATCAACAGGTGTCTACTGTTGGACAGATCTTGCCATCAGGAAGTCTTTCCATATATTTGAATGAACATGTATCTGAAACAGAAGTGCTTTTGATTGAAAAACAAAACATTTTCAAGAAAGTACACCTAGGGCAGTCCACTCCAGTGTGGGAAAGAGGAACTGTGTGAATCTTCCTTCACAATTGAGGGAAACACGAAGGAAGCCTTGATCAGGCAGAGAATAGCCCCTCAAGGCAAATTAGTTACCTTCTAAAAATCTGTGCCAAAATTGGATAGTTGGCAACCCTTTGCATCTGAAATCCCACCCTTCTTGCTGCTACCCCGAAATCGTACTAACTTGCCAAACCAGGAATACCAGCTAAACAGGAGAAACAAACATGCGCTCCCTCAACAGTTGTGCTGTTTGTGCTCCCCTCCGACCAAGTAACAGAAGTTACATCTTTTAGCACATTAAAATTATAAGAACGTTACCCCCTGCCTCTCCAGTTGGCCCATTCAGAAAACAAAGTCCTCAAAATTCAACCCTGGTCAGAGTTGTTGGGAGTCACCATTCTTTTCTTCCAGGTCAATGTTTTTCAAACTTGGCCACTTTAAGATGGGTGGGCTCCAACTCCCAGAATTCCCCAGCCAGCCATGGGAGTTGGAGCCCACCCATCTTAAAGTGGCCAAGTTTGAAAAACACCGATCTAGTGTGAGACTAGGCTGCAGCTGCCATAACCTAAAGATGAAGCAGGCACGTAAGCAGAGAGGACAAAAGCCAGGAAACTTATCTATGGGATCCCTTCGGGGAGGTAGATAAGAAGGAAGCAAGTCGTTAAGGGAAAAACAAAGGACCTGAACCAGAAAGAGGAAGTTGGGCCTGAGCACATGGAAACCCCCATCCCATCAACAACTGCCAGACTTGTGAATCAACCAAGCAAGGACTTTTGGGGATACAAGGGGTCCCAGGGCCCGTCTGAGCTGAGTCGTCTGAGTCACCTTTGGAGCCAGACTTGGCGGCTTCCGTCCCTCTAGCTAGTGCCTGGCAGCCTAGTTGGGAAGGACGTGGGTAAGTGTGGATGAGCGTGTGTGTGTGTGTGAGAGAGAGAAAGAGCAAATGTACCTTACAACCAGTAAAGTTTTGCTGTTCCTTTAAACTCACTGGGTCTCCGTGTATTCCAAAGAACCTCTTGTGCCTCAGTGTTCGGTTGGAAGTGATGTGTGTGCAGCCCCCTGGGCCGCAGGAATTCAATCAGCAAACTTTGGGAGTGCGGCTGATGCAGCAGAAGTGGGCGCGTGGGCGTGCAAAATGGGGCTCGGGAACCGCGTGTGGCCTTTTGACAAGAGGTCGCAGCTCCCGAACCAGCAAAAGCAACCCAAAGGTTGGGAAGAAAATCTGGAAAGGGGTCAAGACTGTGTCATTTGCAAAAGAACTCTCCAAAAAAGGGAGCAGAACAGGACCAGATTTGGTGCGACAGGAGAGGCTGGGAAAAGAAAAGTTATATTCAAAAACGGGTAGGATCCAGCCAGGGGTTGGGGAGCCCCCCATGCATTCCAATGGGGGGGTTGCTGGAATGCTGCCACCTGCTCCATTCCGAGCCCCTCCCTCCTCCCTAGGTCACGTGGTCCAGAACCGAGCATGAGTCCACCCGTGCATTCCAGTGGCATGCGTGCACGTGCGCACACACACACCAAGAAACATGAAAGGAAAGCAGAAATACACGCGGACCCAAGCTACTAGTTCATTGCACGGAATCATATACAAATGCCTCTTATGGCCGCTGCTGGTGTAAGGAGCAAGAAGCCAGATTGAAGCTGGCTGGGGAATTCTGGGAGTTGAAGTCCACCCATTTAAAGGGGCCAAGGCTGAGAATTGCCGGGCTAGACTAATTTGTTTGCTGCGGAAGATGCATTTTCTCCATCTGTCCAGGTCGACGGAATAACAGAACATTTGGAAACTCAGATACGAGAACAACTTGCCATCTGCTCGGGAAGATCCAGATGCAAATTCACACTCAGCGGTGGAACGGCACTCATCCCAGCCCAGCCTACCTCACAGGGTTGTTGTTGTGGGGAAGAAAATTAGGAGGACCCCCAAATATGCCCGCTGGGTCACCCCAAGAAAAGGCAGGTGATAAAGAGAAGAAATAAATGTGGGGAGGTGGGAGCCTGTCCTGACCGCTGAGCCTCGATATCGACTAGACGGGGAGGGCTCGAGAGGGTGGACCTAGTGGGCCTCTAACTTTAAAGTGGACCTTAAAACTAAAACAGAAAGCAAGCAAGCGTGCCACTGGCTTCAAATGCATTTCCAAGCTGCAAAATAAGACCTGGCTTTGATCAAGGCAGCCCTGTGAGATACAGGATGCGCCTCCCCGGCTGTCCATCCAGCCTGTCCCCTCCCTTACTCTTGAGGAAGCAGCCAACCTGCCTGCCGGCCCAGGCTCAGCCGCTGGGGGCTATTTCAACCATTTTTCTGAGATTTGTCTAGAACAGGAAGGCTCTCCAACAGAAACAAACTGCACGTGGGTCATACGTGTGTGTGTGCCCCATGCCTGGCTGAGGAGGCAGCATCTCTCTGGTCTCGGCTGATTTATTTGAACATCCATGGAAATCTCCATGGAGCTGGTTTTCACTCTGCAAAACATCCATGTAGTTTTACTGGCACCAAGCACAAAAGCGGCCTGCCACCGCCTTCTCTCAGACTTTTTCTGACTTCTCAGTCTAGCTTTGGCACTGAGATTTCCCAGTGGTCTCCCATCCAATTCTCAACCAGCCTCTCCTTTTATATCAGCCGAGGTTGGCAAGGGGCTGCCCCTGGGGCTCGCCTGGTCCCCCTTCAGCTCCCCGAGCATAACGAAGTCCTTCCTTCCTGGGTTTTTACACCAGCCTGTAACAGTCGGGCGTTCATTCGCACGATCCCCAGCCTGCCTGGCCGATGACAGGAAGAGTTGGGAAGGGTGGGGACTGAAGCCCCGCACGCTCAGGGGGCCCCAGGCTGGGGGAGGCTGTGCTGTCTCGTCAGTACGGACTGCAAACGGAACAAAGGGCTCGGCACCACGCAGAGAAAAGCATCCATTCAAGGGATAGCCAGCATTTCTTCTTGATAAGCGGCTGAGCCGAGGAGGTCCGCGCTGAACGGTTGATCGTGTTTTTTCCCAGCCTGCCTTCCAAACGGTCCTGAGGTTGCCTGTTCTTCATCCAAGGGGCCTTCTGTCCCGAATAACGAGGGCGCCAAGCCCTGGACAGCGAGCAGCGCAGCTGTGCCGATTCAGGACTCGGCCTCTTCTGGGTCTCCCTGCGCCAGCGTGCCAAAGGGGCCCGCTCCCTCCGTATAGGCGCAGCTGGCGGGGTCCATCTCCCCCCCAGCCCTTTTCTAACCTCTGCAGCTGGGCCAAGTGAGCCCCCCACCCACCTCCTACCTTCGCTCAGGAAGGAGCAGGCTGACACGGCCCAGCTCCACCAGCAACGTCAGAGCAATTCTGCGTGCAATTTGGCCAGCTCGCTGTCTTTGGGGTTGGCCGTATTTCAATCCCCCTTGCCTTGCCAGGCTCTATTGAGCACGAGCGAGAAATAAATGGACCAATAAATTTTCCGTATCGATTAAGGTTTCTCTCTTGCCTTGGGCAAAATTCACATTGCTCAATCAGGCAGGAACGTAACACACCGAGATCCCAGGATGCTTCTTTTATTTGTCTGTTGGTTTATTTGCTTATTTATTTGATTTCTACAGCCGCCCCTCTCAACACATGACTTTTCAGATGTGGGGGACAACCGATCCATCCTGTCGATGCCCCCTACCTGGAGCTCTGCAAGTGGGGGACTACAACCTCCATGACTCCCAGCCACCGTGGCCAACAGCTGGGGTGGGGAGGCTGCTTTAGAGGCCTCCAGCTGGAACAGACCATGCTGGCATTTGCCAGTTCCCCAAAGAGGAATCGTTATTCTGGCACAGAGGAGCTCTTAACTTTCACCCTCTAAGCCGGGGTTCCTCAACCTTGGCCACTTTAAGACGGGTGGACTTCAGCTCCCTTGCTGGCTGGGGAATTCTGGGAGTTGAAGTCCACCCGTCTTAAGGTTGCCAAGGTTGAGGATCCCTGCTCTAAGCAGCCCTCTTGGACACAGATGGACCGAAAGGATGCTCCTGCACAGTCACCATGGCAACAGGCACACAGATCCAGAAGGGTGTGCTCCTTCTGGATCGCAAGAGCCGTGCTCCAAAAGAGGGGCCAAAACCCACTTGGGGAGGGGGCATCCACAGGTTCAAGCGCCTTCCGAATCTGAAATGCGTCAGACAACTGTCTTGCCCTGACCCCAAAGGCGAAAAAGGGGCCAGCGTCTGGGGGGCCTCAGACGGATGCTGGCCAGCGACCCCTTCTGCACTCACCTTTGTTGGCTGTAGCCATCTGACCCACCAAGAGTCACTCTGGGGCTGCACGGGACGTCAGGATCATTAGCAGGCCATGCTCCAGCAGGCTGACCGGGCTGCCTGTGGAAAGAAGGCGGGGGGGGGGGGGGAATGGGGGGAGAGAGAGACTTCAGTGCAAGGACTCAGCCCTTATCTGTGAAAAGATGCCTCTTCCAGCAAAGCATTTCTTTTGTGTCAATTGGACTGCTTTTCACCGCTTGCCGGGAGCGCGGTGGTATAGACAGATGTTCAAGAAATGAATGACTAAAGACGTCTGCCAAAACAGCTGGAGGGCACAGAGGAAGGTAGGAGGCAGAATCCTCCTGGGGCACTAAACAGCCTGGTCATCTACCGGTTCGTCTTACTGACCGGAAGCTCTTTTGGGGAGGAAAAAGCCTTTATGCTCCTATGTCTAAAACACGGGGGGGGGGGGGGGGATGCTTCTCTCTGAAATATCAATGTCTTCAGACATCAGCCTGGATTTGACTTTCGGGTTGTTGGGGGTGCCGCCGATCTGGAGAAAGCACCTTTGCTGGAAAAGCTGGTTGATGCATTACTTTGCTTTATTCAATATATATACATATATATTAGAAAAACCCAATAGCCAACGCTTTCCCGGTGGTTTGCAATAAAACACATTAAAGAAAGAAAACCCTTTGAATAAAGATACGATCCAATCAAACGCAAAATGAAAACACCGCATAGACCAGGCAGCAGCAAGGCAGACGTTCAAAATCTAAAGCGATATGAACGGAAGTACCGTGAAAATACAGTTAGAAGCCGATGAGAAAGTCTGGGAAGATGGAACGGTCTTCCTGCTATTTTCTGCGCTCTGCCATGACTTGTCTGGCCCTTGCCCAGATGCTCTGCGGACGCAGCCGCCGGGGCGGAGGAGCCCAGGTTCGCCAGACGGAGGGTCCCGCAAACACAGCCCACCCTGGCTCATTCAGCCGACCGCGACTGAAACGGACCGGTAACGCACACAGCCACCAGCTGCGGCTTCCTTAAGCAAATGCCATTACATAAACAAGGGTTAGTACGATGCATGAAGCTTGTCTGGGTGGGAAGATGGCTTGTCAACAACTATCCATGTGAGGGTCCCAGAAGTCTGCTGGTGGTGGGGGGTGGTGGTGGTATTATTATTATTATTATTTCAAATTGGGATAGCAGTGACTCAGGCTGAGAGAGGGAGTTTTAAATGACCAAGGAAGCCTGGAAAAGTGAGATCCTAGATCCATGTTTCTCAACCTTGGCGGCTTGAAGATGAAACTATCTAACTATTGATTGCTGGCTGGGGAATTCTGGGAGTTGGAGTCCACACATCTTCAAGCCGCCAAGGTTGAGAAACACTGTCCTGGATATTCCTATGAAGCATCTCAAATCTTGCTTTTTGGGAAGCACGCATTTCTCACCACAAACCAAGCAATTCTCGGCAGGCATGGGAATAACCCAAACGCCTTGAACGACGCAAAAGCCACGCTTTCTCCAAACTAGCCGCGGCAGTTTCTGTCCCACGAGGCATCCCCACCCTGTCGGGCTGATCCTGACGCGCTCTGCCCACGCGCTCGGATGCTGCAGAGAGGCTTTGGCGCTGTGTCTCCCCCCGCCCGCCCCCGAGGCCCAGATACAGAAGGAACCTCATTAGCACTTTCTTTTGCACCGTCCTCCCAGCCTCTCTCCTCCCTGCGCGTGTCTGGAGGGTTACCGGCAGCGGAGCCATTTATCCGGGATAAAAATAGAACCCTCCCTGGTTCCCAGTCAAATAAATTATCTCGGCCATTAAAAAGCACGGTCATTAAAGGCACACCTGGAAGCCCTCCAGGCCTCCAACGCTCTGCGTTTCGTCTCCCACGAATGAGCCACTTGGCTTCCTTCTCCCCGGTCGGAGGATCTGGCAACGCCTGCAGCCGATCCTCCCCGGTGCACCTCCCAAGCACAACCTTGTCCTCATCTCACCCCCAACCCAGCCTTATGTCCTTTTTGGGTACCAGAAGCAAAGGAGAGTTTGGACGTGGTCTCACCGCAAAACCTGTAATGCCCGGTCACCCATGATTGAGATGATGGGATGCTCACCGGCCTCCGCCACAGCCGTTTCCCTCCCAGCATCGCCCTCTTCATTTTGGCCACCAGGCTTCCAGCAAGGTTGAGGAATGGAGAGCAGACTCTACTCAGGAGGAGGAGGAGGGAGAAGAAGATAAATGAGGAGGAGGAGGAGGAGGAGGAGGAGGAGGAGGAGGAAGAGGAAGAGGAGGAGGAGAGGCACTTCTTCTTCTCTCACCTGATGGGGATTCTGAGAGGCATCTTTACGAGACGCAAAGCCCTGCTTTTCCTCCTTTCGGGATGCGGAATTGGGCTTCTGGCACTTGCTCATGTCCCCCCTTTGCCGGTTTCAGCTGCTTCCCTCCCTCCCTCCAAGGAAAGGGAAGGGCCATTGCCCAGCAGCCGGTCAGTTTCACTTCTCCTGCTCTGGAGGGCCCAGTGAGTTGCCTCATCGTGGCAGAGCCCACCTGGCGGGGAGGGGGGCTTTTCCTGCCCTTCCTGCTTCTCCATTTCATAGGCTTTTAAGCTCTGGGGAGGCCCAAAGAGGGGGTGGGAGTGGGGCAGACCCACCAGCCTAGAGAAGCCCAGGCAGAGTCCCGGAGGCGGCCGCTCTGTTCCGGCCGCCCTGCCTGGAGGGGTGGCTGCTCTCCCCACTGGCTGGGGACGATGGGCGGAAGGGGAGTCAAGGGAGAAACCAGCTCCTTGTTGGTCAGAAAACCCCATTCAGGACTGAGTCGGACCGGAAGCAAGAGAGGCAGCAGAGGAATGGGCAATTATGTGCCATCGTCCTTGTCAACTCTTAGCGACCAACCACATAGGTAGACTTTCTCCATGAGGAATAGGCGATGCGCACAGCCAATTCTGTGTCAAACCAAGAGTGCCAAGGGCACCTTAACTCCATAGTAGGGAAATGGCCAGTCTTCACAGATTAGGAGGGATCCATTCAAGACCACAAAATTACGTGATTCACCCTCTTCAGAACTTATTTTTATGGCTAAACGAAGCCATCAGTTGCATTAACACTGATAGCGAGACCTAAAAGATTTTGCATTTCATTCGTCTCAGACTTGCTAACCTTGCCACAGTAGGATCCTGTAGCTTTGTTTCTTTCAACCAGAAGACAAGGGTTAGTTTCCAAAAGCTGGCTGCATTGCTTAGAAACTTGTGTTAGATTCCAGATTTATTTCAGCGCTAAGGAGCACCAACGGGCTGAATGGGGAACTCACAGCTTTCTCTCCTCTGTATCTTGGTAGGACCTCAACTCTATCCAGGCAAGAAGGAACTCAAGAAACCTGGCACAAAAGAAGTGGGAGGATGGGTGGGGAAGAAATTCAACTGCTATTGAAGGAATGCTATAAGCTGGAGCCATGAAGGACTGATTCAGTCCAAAGCATGTTGGTTGACAGAATAAAGAACGTGTGCCTCTTCAACAGCAATTGCATTTTTCTTCTCTGTATTTCTGCAACTCCCAAGTGGCTGGGAGGGTCTTCTGTCCAACCTGTCACTGATCAGTTGCAAAAGCCAGAGTTGTGTTCCTCACCACAAATGTCCTTCCTCTCTCAGTTTGCTCCAAAAGGACCTGCCACAGCAGGCAAATCCATCCAAGCGCAGAGGGCAGAGGATGATGGTCCATACGACCAAAGTCCTGGGTTAGCAGAAAAGGTTCTCCCCAAAAGAACTGACCTTCACGAACGCAAGACCTCAATGCTCTTGCTAGCTAATTAATATTTCCCAGAATTCCCCAATGACACGCACTGTGATAGTTCTGCTGAGCACAATGTACCACTGATGGCACAACTCTGCCTCTACCTGCGTTTTCTGTTTAAGCCATAACAAAAATTCAAACATTCTTAATGACTATGCTTTTAATGAGTTATGACAGAAATGAAAGGTTCAGAGTACTCCATTCTTAAGATAGTTTCATGAGCCTGGTGTGTGGGAAGACTAAGATTTGCCTTATATCTGCTCAGGAAACAAATGTGAATAGAAACAGTACCGGTCAATTCTGCCAATGTGGAATAGAACAGAGAAAGTGGTATCAAAGGAGAAACTACACATGAACTTGTTGGTCCAACCTGATCCAGAGTGAATATCAGCTTTACCTAACCTGGAGATCCTCCAATTATGTGGCTTTCAACTCCCAGAATTCCTCATCATTAGAAATCCTAAAAACTCACAGATCTGGTGAATGCATGGTTGTGGACTGAAGAAGATCCTTGATGGGCAACAGAAAAGACCAAGATGGGACAGAGTTCTTTCCAAATACAATGGAAGTCACCGGAGAGGACCCAAGACCCTTTACTTTCTGCTCAAAACATCAGCAGTCTTGTTGTCCATCAGAAAAAAAACCTAAGGTCCAACTGGAGACAACAACTTCTTCACTGGCTCAACTGAAGGATTAAAAATTAGTTGCAAGCTTTCAAGCCTGCAAGGACCCTTTAGGGAAGACAGGTATGAATAAACAAACAATAAACCAGCTGACATTCAAGCCGTATTTGTAGAGTTTCATGTTCTTGGATAGCTATTTCCAGACAAGCAATAGGATCATCCATGTTGAGACCATGTTGGGTAATACAAGGGATTCTTCCAAAGCCTGATGGGGAACAAGTAAACAGACAATTGTTTCCCCAGTGTTTAAGAAGAGGCTGGACAGCCGCCTCTCAAAAATGGTTTAAAGAGTTTTCCTGCACATTGCAGAGGGTTGGACTAGGTGATCTGTATGATCCCTTTCAACTCCACAATTCTGTGACTGCTGGGAGGACAGAAAATCCAGCCATTAAAGCCAGTCACTTTCTGTGATCATCCACGTGGGCGCGCGCACGTCCGTGTACATGAGGATCAGATGCTTCCCGACTTCCCACAGTTCGGCACTCAACAGAGCCAAATGAACCAGCAGCTATAACTAACCCTCCCCAGGTTCCACCCTGGATCAAGGCGATTTGCAACAACCAGGAGTCAATCTGGATTGTGGCGTGATATCCGTGCAAGTCATAAACAAACCATAAAGGAATTACAGCGCGGGGCTGCCGCGACCAGCTACAAATCTCAGTTTCTCTCTAGCCTAGAGAAGCTTTGGCTAAGAAACATCGTAACGCAACACCGGACTCTCTGTTTGGGAGCTAGCTCTGACTGCAAGATTCTGCCACAAGAGGAGGACGTTAAGATCATCCGTCAGAGAGGAAAAATGGTCCCGTAAGCACACCTCTGTGTTCCTTAATCCGTAACAATTAAGAGCTGGGAGTAAGTATAAATTAGGCAGCTTAGCAAACCTGCAGCCCTTTCATTGCCTGGCTGACATGCAGGGGGCCTCTGGCTGCGTTTTTTCCTAATCTCTGCACCAAACAGCAGCCCCAATGCAAAATGCATGCCACAAAAACAGCGGGCAAGCACCCAGTCAACGCCGAGAATTTTGCAGCTTGCAGCCTCAACCCCACCAAAAAGACCTTTCAGCGGTAGGTGGGGGGGGGGGTCACGCGGCTGCATTACCTACCCATGTGGAATTATTTCCGGGGAGGGGGATATGGCAGAGTTACCGAATTAGGTTGCGAAATGGAAAGACGAGAGAGGCTTTTTCAGAGTTGGAAAGAACTGCTTAGACCAGTGTTTCTCAACCTCGGCCACTTTAAGATGTGTGGACGTCAACTCCCAGAATTCCCCAGCCAGCATGGCTAGCTGGGAATTCTGGGAGTTGACGTCCACACATCTTAAAGTGGCCGAGGTTGAGAAACACTGGCTTAGGCCCTCGGTTTAGACATAAGCTCCATCCTTGGTCACCACATCTAGGCAGTGTCCTTGGCACTTTTATGGAAGTGTTCTGGCCTTACCTGGGATGTTTCTGGTGGGACCAACCCTGCTTAGCCTCTGAAGTCAGCCAAGGGTGGCCGGGTGCTCTCGTCTGCGCCGCGTAGGAATCCAAACCCACTGCCTCTTTAAGTGGCCGGGTCAAGGTATGACCACAGCAGTTCTATGTCTGGAAGCAGTGGGCATGCAAAGACCCACTGCTGGGAGGCAGCAATAATCTTCTACCTGTCCCTTAGAAGAGAAGCTGAAGGGTTATCACAACTTTTACACCTTCTAGACCACTCTCTTCTGCGGACTACTCTAAATAAATAAATGTCAATCGACCACCCTCCTCCTACTGGGAAGAGGAACGGGGTGCAGAAAGAGGCTGCAACGCTGGCTGAGCTCCATGGGATTTATGGCACTCTTGATGCCGGTCCTGAAATCCACCCACCTGGCTTGAAGTCCTATCAGAAAAGAGAATGCAGAGAGCTTTTCCCCTAAAGGTATCAATCTTGCTGTACGCAGCCAGCCCTGACACGGCGTTCCCTTTCACACGTGGCAGAGAGGAGGGGCTTACATTGCCCAGAATTTCCTGATCTTGAGAGCTCTCAAGTGGTGGGACAGCCTGGCCTCCTGGAGTCGTGGGGCTCCATCACTGGAGGCTTCCAAGCAATGGTTGGGTAGCCCTTGGTCTGGGATGGTCTGAGGATCCCTGCCCTAGGCAGGGGGTTGGACTATGAGAACACCCAGGTCCCTTCCGACCCTAGGTTTCCATGACCTTCAGCACCTTCCGGGCAGGCAGGGGTGAAGATAATCGCATCCCCATTTGCTGTGTAGCTTGCTATCATGGAAACGTCTTAGCGTGCCGTGTAAACCTGGCAAATTGTGACTTTGCCAGTAAAGCAAGGTTAAGTGAATCCTGGCATAGCAGGCTATGTGAACACAACCAAAGGCTTCCACCTCTCTTCCTTCCCCCAGTGCTACTCAAAAATGTCATGGGGGAAAAAAAACTAAGAAGGGAAGAGGTGTCGCCAGCAGCTCCTGGAGGCAAGGCAAGATGGAAATTTGAGTCCTTCTTAAGAGAAGAATCAGGGTACAAAGATTTTAAATAAAGAGGGCAGATATAAATTACTCAGCACAGTTACAGAGTTCATAATTGCCCCAATTTTGCATATGATCCTCTGGTGAAAAGCTGCATGCATAAATGCTTGTTTTAGGCAAAATGGGGGGAAGGCATAGAGATTGTCTTGCAGTTTGGGGCCACTCCTTCCCCATCCCAAACTGACACGGAACCGGCGTATATTGCTCCAAGTGAAACGACCCTACTCATCCAGGCTGTGCACAAAAATAATGAGGAAGAGCACAGCAACCGGGAAACCAGCAAAACCTTCAGGCATTTTCGTAGCAGCACACCCACCGGATTCATGGTGGGAAGAAGTACATCGCTTCAATTGCATTTCAGAAAAGGGAATGGAAGAAAGGTTGCTCGGCTCAGAGGAGGAGAATGAGTCCGCAGAGAGAGGGGGAGGGGAGAGAGGGCTGCATTTGGAGGGGTTTTATGCGATTAGCAAAGAAAGGAAAGGATTCGGAAAAAAACACAAGAAAGGAGAGATGCAGTCTGAGACAGGCGTGTCTGAGAGCTGGTCTCCCAAGGAACAGAACGGGAATTCCTTCTCGGTGATCCAACTAGGGCTAGATGGCAGGGCTGTGGCTGGCTACTGGCCATTTCCTGAATGGAAGACCATTGCCAAAAACGGGATCCATGGCCAAGGAAGTACATGGAGCGCATGGCTGCAAAGGACCTCCTTGTAGAAAAATATAATGGTGTTCCTTTGGGACTCCAGGTGACCTGAAGGTTTCTTGTCGGTACTTCCTTCTGGGGTGTCTTCTCAACTTCTCAGTCCAGCCAAAAGAGCTGGGAAAGCTGGTGGTCTCCCATCCAAGGACAACCAGACGTTGGTTAACCCTCAAAAGCAAGTGGTGCTCCAAGTAGTGCTCTGGGCTGCAGGGCGGGAAAAGGAAAGAGTCAAAGCAAAGAGGAAGAACAGAGAAGAGGGCCGACTATGATTTTCCAAATATCCCCCTGCCTAGGAGGGAAGAGTCTGGAACAGATGGGAGAAGAAGGCTGAGGAGCAAAGAGCCTGAAACGCCTTTCCCAAGTGGCAGGTGAAGCCACGGAAGTCATGCCTGGAGCTTGACATGAAACCTTTGGTTGTGCTTGGGTGAAGTGAACCATGGTTTACTCTGTCAACCCAGTGAGCCATAACTAAGCACACGGCTGAGTTAGGACACTGTCAGGTTCAGCCCAAGAAACTCCACGAGATGGTTCTGGAATTGCTCTGTTCTTTATTAGCTTGCACCTGCTAGACAGAATCTCGCCAGACTAACTCTAACTCTCAAAGTCTGCAACTAAACACTACAAATTCCTTAGGGTGCTGCCAGTCTCATCCTCTCTGCTTTCACACGCTCAGTCTGTGGGCTGAGGAGATGCTTCTCCCCATGACCTTGAACATCCTCATCCAAGTCCTCCATCACAGATACTGTACTAAGCTAAAATGGGGTTGCCTAGTTTAGGGTCTCCATAGAAGAGAATATACGCAGCTCAAGGTTGAACGGTGGGGTCCTTGGTGCTCTCTGAGCTTGGTCTCTCTTGCTCTCAGAGTCACTCTGTGAGTCACTCCCACTGATGACGTGACCTAGTCGGGTAATGAAATGTCTGCAAGCAAACAACCAAGCTCAGAGAGCACCAAGGACCCCACAGTTTAGGGTTTGTATGTGTCAGCCTTCCCAGGTAGACCAGACAGGAAACATGGCCAGATGAGCTACTTCTACTTGATCGTAAAACTACGTTGACAGAATCCTGCAAGTCTGAAAGTACAATTCTCCCGTCACCTTTACAGCCCAAAAACTTAGGGAGGGTCCCTCCTGAGCTTCTTGCCCCGCCCACTATGCAGCTGCGGGCTATGCCCTCTTTTATCTGATGGCAGCATCTTGGCAGCATCTCTTAGCCCCGTCTCCCAAGGTCTTTCCCACATGCCATTACATCATGGTGCTTTAGTGTGGCAACAGAACCCAGTCAGCGTACTCCACAAGCCCTGGTTTGTGGCTTAGCATGACATGGCCCTATAGTTTGCTCAACCAATTATGATTAAACCAAACCATGGTTCACGGACCCAGGCAGAATCTGCAGAGTGCTGGGCTTCAGACCCAACTGTGGTTGTTTACTGGAACAGCACTTGCTGGTTGCATGTACCATCCCCCAGTGTGGAAATCAGGTGGTTACGGGGGACCTCCAAATAGGAGGTCCCAGGTGCAGACTGGCCACTTTAACCTGGCTGGTCTCCTAATGAGGCTCCTTATTTGGGGGTGGGGAGAGAGATACCACAGACCTGTATTCTGTGGTTTGCTGCCCTTTCCAAATCCCCTGGATGCGTAACACATGCCCTGACGCCAACTCTAACGTTTTGACCAACTCAACTTGGCCAAGTCACAAGCCCCAGGAAGGGCTGAAGAAGATTCCTCAGGACAACCCAGAAAGCAGCTGCAAGGGTTGGTACCAGAGAGTCAGGCCAACGTGCCGAACGAGGAGAAGGACCTCTCCGGACCAAAACGTTTCTTTGGAGTGAGACGCTTCTGTGGACTGATGTGCAAGGCGGCTTTAAGCCTCAGCAAGAACTCAAGGAGAGGAGAGGAGAGGAGAGGAGAGGAGAGGAGAGGAGAGGAGAGGAGAGGAGAGGAGAGGAGAGGAGAGGAGAGGAGAGGAGAGAACGATTGATCGATGGTCATGATATTTAAACACAAAGAGCCGCAAATGCCCAGCGGCAACGTCTGAACATTTGGCACGAGACTGAAGGAAGCGCTTAGAAAGATATTACAGGCTGATGGATGGGAGCCAAACCGTGAGGTGGCCTGGCTTTTAAAGAGCTCCCTGCCCACCCAAGATGGGCTTGGGAAGTAAGTAATACCTTTATGAAAATAAACATGTGTGCGGGAAGACGAAGGAAGGGTCTCTTGCAAAAAGTCTGGCATGTTAAACCAGATGCTTTTCAGCCTCTTCTCCGTTGAGAAGGCCAGTTTGTTAGGGCATGTGAATGTAGTCAGGACAAATAAAACAGGTTCGAAACACAGCCTCAGGGCCAAGAACTATCGCTGGCATGCAACAGGAGAGAGATGGATGAATCCACCAGGCCCCCAGCTTCCCCAAAGGTCATTTCGCTTTCAGATTCCTTTGATCTTTTCTAAATCTGGGGAGCTGACTCTCGCATAGCCAATCATCTGTCACTAACATCCCCTTTGTTTCCATGAATGCACATAGTCCCAAAGCCTCCTTAGAAAGTGAGAACAGGAACATTCACAGTCCCTGGGGCTTTATCTAACACCAAAGCTCTCGCTCACCAAAAATGGAGAACGGAGAACTGGGGGTGTGAGCAGAAGCGGGAGGGAGTGACCTCACGCACTGCCTTTCTGTGGAATGGGCATTTTCTCACTGGCCATTCAGAAGCTGAGATTAAATCCATCTTTCCTAAGCTCAAATGACACACTGAGGCCTTGCACAGAGCCGTTGTGTTATAGGTGCTCGCCTTATGGATTCTCCTGGGGTCTCTCTCTGATTTCGTTCGGATGCTGTTATTTCTTGAGGGATACCTGATCTATATTCCTGCAGAACCTGTGCCTGTTAACCAACGGGAGGCCTTGCTGTTGGTGGTGGGTTACCAAGCGAATCAATAAAATAAGCAAAGAAATAAATAATCGACAAGACATCATTGTGGCTGACCCTGGAGGCCTATGCTAGGACCGTGCATTGCAGGCAATTTTCAGCAGCGAGCAGACTGGCCAGCTTGCTCTGCCCTCACTGGGGACCCCCGTGAACAACTTCCAAGGATCCCCCCAAATCCCCCCAGATGCCTTCCCTCCTAGCTTTGGATGCTGGTCTCAAAAACTCAGGATTAAATCTGCCAAAAGGTATTCACCCCTGTGCAAGACTCTTTAGAGGGGCCTTTTCCATGTAACTCCATCCAAGAGCGTAACACACACATAACACGGAAGGGCTCTCGATTTTGTTCCCCAAATAGCTTTCCCTTCCGATCCTTTGGACCAGTGTTTCTCAACCTTGGCAACTTTAAGTCTGGACTTCAACTCCCAGAATTCCCCAGCCAGCCAACTCCCCAGCCAACTCCCCAGCTGGAGTTGAAGTCCAGACCTCTTAAAGTTGCCAAGGTTGAGAAACCCTGCTTTGGACAATGACCCCCATCCATCTAGAGGACTCTCCTTTGGGAAAAGCTTCTAAGGAGACTCGACCGGTTCTTTCTTTTATTTTTAAGAAAAAATCCACCCTCCTCCGGCTGATGCTCCGGGCTCCTAAGGGTAGCCAACTGCTTTGGGTGATAAGCCGGCAGCCGTCTTTCACTGACTGTTGCGTTCCACCTTCTTCCCTTGATAGGAAGTGAGAGAATGTAATCGCTGTCCTCCAGAAGTACGAACAAGCAGCATTGTGCCGAATGGTGCCCCATCTTGTGAGCTTGGCACGAGTGCAAGGAAGACAGGCCCGTTACCATGGCAGTGGGGAGTGAACACTAAGCTTTATGCACGGCTGAGCTTTCAGAATACACGCCCAGGTAACAAGACCCCCTACCTAATTTCCAAGCAGGAGGCTGGGAGGGGAGAAATCCTCCTGTCTGGTTCCCTTTCCAGGGGAAAACGTGGAGGTTTTATGCAAGGGGTACCTGCGTTATCGCACTTAAAGGTGCTTCTCAAGGTCCCCCTTATTCAAAGCACTACTTGGCAAGCGAAATCAGACCATTTGGTATGTTCACACAGTTGAAGAACGGGCTTTGTTTATTTATACTGCTAAGAGCAATAATTGCAAATAGACCAGGGTTATGAAACAGAGCTGTCCAAGGATGTCTTAAGCCTTTCCAGCTGGCAAAACAAAGAGCATCAAAGAAGACTTTATTATCTGCGTTGGATCGATTTCCTATTTGCAAAGAGAAGCGGGAGAAGAAAATAGCCATTGAGTTAAGAAATGCATTTGCATCTCTGGTGCAGGGCGAGCCCTGCGGGTGGGAGTTCTGGGAGTTGTAGTGCCAGCCAAGCTGGAAGAAGTGAAATTACAGCACAAGCTTATTTCATTAATCAGCATCCATGACGGAATGATCTCCTGCTCCCAGTCCTGAGCTTCAGAGACTATGGAAGAGAGAAACTACGTCCAACTTCAAGGAAGCTCCCCAATTTTTTAACCCAGCAAGTGCCCCTTGGTCACTGATGCACCTTTTCAAACCCTGGCCTGCTTATTCCACTGTTGGGAGGTAACAGAGTCGTTGGGAACACGTAAGAGGCAATTTAGGAGCGTCACTTACGTCTTTTCCACACTGAACATCAGTGTGATTCAGATACACTCAGGGGGTCCCAATGCAGCCAAACAGATTGACTATCCCAGTGCAGCCCACCCTGGCTGATGATGGTGGGAATATAATTTACTTTGACGGGCACCAGGTTGGGAAAGACTGCTGTGGCCTGGTTTGCAGTAGGCAAAAGGAAATTGTCTTAAATCAGATCAAATCAATGGTTCCCATTATCCAACCAGCAGCAACTTTCCAAGACCAGTGTAGAGATTGCTCGCCTGGTCTTTGTGCTGGATACACCAGGAATCCAACTGGTGGCCTCCAATCGTTCAGCTACAGTCCTTCCATGACCAAGCACCATGTTAGCTCCATGGCTGGTGTTCAGCAGTGAAAATGCTGACGACCCCATCATCCAGGACTAAGCCTGCAAACAGGATTCTAAGAACAAGTCAAGTCAACAATAACAAAACCTACGGGAAATCTAAGAACTCCCATGTTCCCCGGCAGCTCCCCTTTGCCTTGACTTGGCAGAAGAACGTCCTGCTACAGGTTGCCCTGAGAACAAACCCATCCTGAAGACAGCAATCCGTGGACTATAATGACTGAGTTCATCAGCATCGCCAGAATAGAAGTAACACCACCAAAGACGGACTCACACATCAAACGATGCCAGAAAGCAACTTGATTGTTTTACTTTACAGTGTTTCATGATCCTAGTCATTATGCACCATAAGCCATGGGGTGTGGCACTGTGGGGTGTGCGAATGCAACCATAAGCTGCAGCAGCATGATGCAAGTTTTGCACCAAGAGTAAGAAAAGAGTAGCCACGCTTATCAAGATCTTCCTGCATTCTCGTCATGTCTGAGCTAGACGATTCCTTCACCATGGTAGCCATCTCACGCTGACCCCTCCTCTCACTTTCACTTCAGAGCACAACCTCAACTTCACCTCTCACGAAAAGGCCGCACACGGCCGAGTTCCTCAGTATTTTACACGCCCTTGCACAACAGAAGGTCAGGACTGCAAAAAACAAAGGAAGGAAAGGAACATAAAGAGAAACCTTATCTCTGAACTACCCTGATTCTTTGTTGAGCCCGAGACAGACATCAATCTATTTCCATGATCAGGTCACTGGAAAGCCAATGCTTGCAAGCCCTTCTGTGTGAGAAAGAGTTGAATCTACTTCCAGGCCACCTTAAAAACAAATTCCAAGGATCTAGGGTTAATAAGCTCCCTTCCACCTACGCAAGTTGGAACTGGAGAGCGGCACAACAGGAGATGAATGAGATGAAGACCAGCCACAGAAGGTCTGATAAGAGGCATGGACCCAACTTGGATTCAGACACCAATCCTCCAAACATATGTCATGGGCATCGGGGACATCCAGTAGAAGCCACAATGATATCTGGCATGTCATGATGTTATCCCACAAGTGATATAATTTGCATCAGTTGTAACAGACACAAATGGCATAATTTCTCCCAGGACATCGCCCACTCCCAATGCCCATGATGGACATTAGCTTTGTTGGTTCGCACCACTGCAGTCCTGTCTGAAGTGGGGCTGGCAGACAGGCCCATGGGATGCTGCTGAACCCTGAGCCAAACTTGGAATCTGCCTTGGCGGCATCTCATTGGTGCGAAACGCATAAGTCAAGGCTTGAACCTGGAACCCTTCGCATACCAAGCAGATGCCCCAATAAAGCCTCTTCAGCCAGCTAGCTTCCTCCCCCAAGATGATGGATTTCATAGGAAGAGCAGAATGTCCCTGCTGGATCGGCCTAAGACCGATCCTGGTCCAGCAGTTTGTTTCCTGCGGTGGCCAACCAGATGCTTCTGGGGTACTTGCAAGCAACAGACAGACATCCCTCAGCTGGCACTGGGGACATCGACATCAAGTTTCTTACAGCCCCAAGGCCAGATACAGTCAAAATAACTAATAATAGCAGCATTACATCCTTCTACATACATACATACACGACGGAAAAACAGTAAGTATAACAGGGTCCAAAACAATTAAGAAAAATACTAAAATCAATCAAAATAAAATACTATTATGAGAAATTCCAAACCTAGGCAATGATGCGACGTATCGTACAGATGGTAGCACAAAACTGGGGAACTGGGCGGATATTTCTGAATCCTTGTCGGAAAGACGGAACATTAAATAGAAATCACATTTCCTACCTGGAAATGTCTTCAGGATCGGATATATAAGGGTCTGTCTAGAGTCCTGATATAGGGAGCAATATAGTAGCACGTGGCCTGCGACTGGCATTGGGGACGTGCTTCCCGAATACCCTTTGCTACGCTGGTGAGGGGATTCTGTGCTCGGATACATCACGGACCTGGGTTAGGAGGGAAGAGAGAGTAGCGCTGTTCCCAAACATCAGCGGAAGTGGGTTTACAAGTCATGGTTGGGGGGAAGACAGTCCTAGCCCCTCTCCCCCTTCCTGACTGGGCCATCCACCCAGAATGGATGATCATCGATCAAACCATCCATCAGGCTGGAAAGCGATTCAGACGCAGCCGAGTCGAGGCAAAACGTCATTTTTCCTTCTTTCCAGACCCTTCTAGACAGATCAACAGAAAGCAGGTCGGAAATGAGGAAAGCAAAGGAGAGGAAACTCCAGGATCCCCTCTCCACGGACAGATTCTTGCCTGCTCCGACTTCCCAATCCAGACACCTCGGGGGTCTTGCGCTCGCGCTCCCCAAACAGAGGCTTTGAGGTCTCCGCTTTCGAGTTTCGCAGCTTTGCTTTTTAACAAACAGAGCCCACTCCTTGCCCTCCTGGTGTTCGTGTTGCCTGCCGCAGCGGGGAGGTGTCAATTTCACAGCCGAGGCTCCACGCAGCGGCCCTGCCTACAAGCCTTCAACGCCGTGGCGGGGCTGGGCGAGGAAGAAACTCGCTAAAAGGGTTCAACTGTCACCATTTTTAAAGGTGTCCAGCCACGAAAGGGCACAGAGCACCTTGACGGCAACGCTGGATGAACAGTTAAAGGTAAACCCATCCTAGCCAGGCTGGTCGAAACGACCACGTTGGCACGAAGGAAGCCCAGTGTGCAAGAATGCCTCTGAACATGTGCAAAGCACATTTCAGTCCCCAGCAGAAATCCAATGTTTCCAGTGACCTCAATGGATTGCAACCAGATTTAGCATGTTCGGTTTCGGTCATTCAACAAAAACTAACAATAGGCTGAATGGACTTGAGGGATGTTCAAAGAGCTCAGGTTTTTGCAACAAATGAAAAATATTAGGAAAAATAAGCTATAGGTTTATAGTATAGTCCAATGTTTCTCAGCCTTGGCAACTTTAAGACAGTGGACTTCAACTCCCAGAATTCCCTAGCCAGCCATGGGGAATTCTGGGAGTTGAAGTCCACCCGTCTTAAAGTTGCCAAGGCTGAGAAACACTGGTATGGTCTATCAAATCTAAAGTTTCTTGGGAACGATTTTTAAAGGAATAGTTCAACGTATACATAAAATATTTAACTTCTACACATAAAACTAAGAGGCTCTGAAAAGCTGAACGCGTCCTCAAAGCTAAGCATTGAAGGCTACGGTCTCCACCCCTTTACCTAGGAGTAAATATCACTCCGCTCAAGAAGACTTCTCGCGTGACATGTACAGGGCAGTAAGCCCGTGCATTCATGCTTCCAGGAAGAGAAATGTTAGCTGCAAGCAGAACTTTTATTCTTTCTCCTGCCTTTTGCTTCCTACGCCATCCTTCCTGCAGTAAGTAGCATGTTCCAGCCATTCCCAGATAATAGCAACGCTCCTGGGAAATGTCAGTTCCTTGTGTGAATCGCTAAGTATGGTAGAGAACTCGGGGGGGAGGGGGAAGAAGGAAGGGAGGGAGGGAGGGAGGGAGGGAGGAGGAAGGGAGGAAGGAAAAGAGATGAGGAAGGAAGGAAAAGAGAGAGAAGGGAGGGAGGGAGGAAAAGAGATGAGTAAGGAAGGAAAAGAGAGATTTGGATCAGCTTTGAGGGTCTTGGCATCCACCAAGCCAGATATCGCCAGAAGGAACACAAGCGCACACTTGGATGCCTGGCTCCCTGGAAGCACCCAAAGGTGCCGCTTCCTCAGTTGGACATCTTGCACACTGCAGGAAGGACTCGACCTGGGCTTCCAGACTGGGGCAAATTCAGCCACTTTCTTCCATGGGGCATGGGGGGGGAGGCCTCCCAACATTCCCCGCTGGCCCCACCAGCCACTGGGCAGCAAGACTGCAGGCCCAGCATGTCCGGGGAGCAACAGGTTGGGAAGGGTTCTGTGGATGCTCCTCATATTGCAGATCATCCCTTGAGAAGAGGGTCGGGCCGGATGCCATTCTGCCGCTACGTTCGCCTCCTGCATCCAGCCGGAACCAGCTCGCCTCGCCTGGGCTTAGGGCTCGTGGCACGCCCGGCCCTGGTGCCTTGAGTCGGCGCAAAAGAGGACGTCTGTGCAGGGAGGGGACCTCCCCATCAACAGCCGAGCACCAAGGGGGGGGGGGCGGCCTCTTTCACATCACCCATAGGCACTTCAGTGCCAAGACGCAGCTCCGCCCCAGAGGCACCATTTCTCTTCCAGAACCAGAAACGTGATACGAGATAGCCTGGCAAAGGCTCTCGTAGCCCACGGGACTCTCCAGCAGGCCAGCAAATTCACCAGACACCCAAAACCTGACAGCGCCCCCCCTTCGGAAGTGCCGATATGCCCGAAAACAGGTGCCTGGGAGGCACCACGAGGGAGTCTGCTTTATCCACGAGCGTCCCAGGAGGGCGCACCCCGGGAGTCCCGCTTTAGACGTACAGCGCTGGGCATCCACGGATTGGTCCCCCAGGCTGGCTGCACTCGACCTTCTCCGGCAGAGGAGGGAAAACTGTGCTCGGTGTGCCAAACAGTGAGCTGAGAGGGAAAGAATTCGCTCATACGTGTATGAGACACGCTTGGGGAATCTGGACCGTCCCAGGCGGTCATGTTCAACAAACAGGAGAAAGACAGGGAGAGATCGACCGGCTGCTACTCGAACTCCAGGAGCACATTCCTCTTCTTCTCGTTATTATTATTATAAGTTGCATGCTGCCCAACAATTCTGATCATCTCACAAGTAAAAACATTAAAAAACAAGGAAGAAAAATACAATCACAGACACGAATGAAAGAAGAGAAGATGGCAAGGGTTACAACCACCAGGAACAAAGAGAAACAAACTCTCGTGATCCAAAGGTATTGATCAAATCAATCTAAATAATAATAATAATAATGTTTTTTTTTAAATCAAAGATACCGATCAGCCTCCAGGCTGACAGGCATCCATGAGAAGACATGACCGTGTCATGTGCCTCATAAAGCCACGAGGGGGCATGACATCATTAAGCAAATGGCATGAATTATGTAGATCATACAGAATTGTAGGGTTGGAAGGGACCTAAGAGGTCATCAAGTCCAACCTCCTGCATGATTTGCTACACCATCACCGACTGCATGATGGCTGCATCGGGTCACCGATCCTGCCCAGGTGCAGGTGGACTTCAACTCCCATCACTCCTGGCCAGTGCTGTCAAGCTGGCGGCATCTGCAACGTAATAGACTTGAGCAGCTGACACGTTCACTGCGTCTTTCTCTGTCCAGCATCTCCTTCCCCACTGCTTTCCTTACTCATCTCTTAAGATTAGGTGTGACAAGTCAGGGAGAAAAACAAAATCAGCCTCTTTCTCTCCCTCACCCATCCCAGTTAATGCGTATTTGAAAATCTGGAATCCTCCCCCAACTTAAATCTTTCCCTACCCCAGTTGGAGGAAAGAAACTGCAGGGTCCCCATCAAAACAAAACCTAAATCTCCCCCCCCCCCGCCAAAAAAACCCACCAGAGCACTTTAAAGAAATAGAAATTGAAATCCCTGCAGGACTTCTGCGGTGAAGAAGCCGGCATCTGACAAGGACAAGGACGTTTGGTCTTCCAGAAGAAGTAAACAGATGAAGGGGAAATAAAGACGGTTCTAGGTTTAACTGCGGCTTGCAAAGTTCTGGTGGAAATGGGGGGATGAAGGGGGAAGGCTCCCTTGAACCCACCTTTCTCATAACACTGGAGCTTGGCATCCTTAATTAGCTTCACAGCTCCACCACCCTCTTCATTAACAAGGACAGAATGCGTACACCACCGAATCTTTCCAGATTCACAGTGGCGTACCACAAAATACTCATGGTATAAAATGAGAAAATTAACCCACAGCCCCAAATAACAGGATTGCTCAATACAGTTCATAAACCCAAACCTAATCGCAGTCGCAGCACGCAAACGATAGATGTCCAGACACCAACGGTGAACAATAATTCTGGAAAAGGTCAGGGGCTGGTCTAACTCCTAGCGCGGAGTTTCTCAACCCTGGCAGCCTTAAGATACGTGGACTTCAACCGAAGCCCCTCGAAGCTTCACGAAAAAGGAGATTTAGGGATGGATTTGCAGAAAGCGAGAGGGGCAACAACTCACGGGATTACAGAAGGCGCCATGCAAACTTCTTGGACGCACGTGGCTTCCTGCTAGGGCCAGCAGATTCTCGGACCTGATGGACCCATCTTGATATTTATTTATTTAGAAACGTACACGGCGGTATATCTCGTACAAGATCTTCCTAAGCGGCTGGCTCGTGACAATATTAAACATTCATTCAATATTAATGTCATTAAATATTAATTTGGCGTGATCCCAAACACTCTTTGTGTACCATTACAAGGTTCAAATGAAGAGAAAAATAATTCTAGACCAGTGTTGCTCAACCTTGGCCACTTGAAGATGGGTGGACTTCAACTCCCAGAATTCCCCAGCCAGCCAGGGCTGGCTGGGGGATTCTGGGAGTTGAAATCCACCCATCTTCAAGTGGCCAAGGTTGAGCAACACTGGTCTAGACAATGGAAACAACAGACCAAATTCCTGCAGGGCACATGGTAGGAAGGAACTGTGAATGGCGCTTGGTCCCTTCTGCTTTCTTCACCACCTCACAAAAAGACCCTCCCCCCATTTCAAAAACCTGCCAATCCTGTCTAACCAGAGGAGACAGTGGGGCGAACGAGCAAAGACGTTCTCCGCAAGAAGCATGCCGCTCCCAGATTCTCAAATGGACTTTCCATCCGCAGCACTAATCCAACAGGAAAAGGAGAGTTGTGCAATGTGATCAGAGAAGGAAAGGAAGAAAATGGACGTTCACCTCCATGAGTGACGAGCTAAGCCCGCCTGGAGCGCGTCCAGGCCTGACACCCATGACCTTGTGGCTGGTACAAAGCTCTAATGGACACCGGCCGGTGTGTCCCAGGAGACCTACTATGTCCTTTGAGTCATAGTCTGAAGGTGAATCCCACTACAGAGATGCTCAAATTCCAAAGTTGGAAGAGATCTCACCCCACAGAACTCTGTCCACCATCAGCCAACTCTAGAGGGAAGGGGTCAGAGGACTCTGGAGGACAGGGCGGGGAAGGAAAGATCCTGGCCAGGTTCTCTCAACCTCTTCCAACCAAGGAGGTCCTGAGATGTTGGATGTCGCAGCCTAGAGAACACATGAAGAAAGGGGAGGAGATAACCTGGACCTCAGACTTGGATTCCCACCCACTCTACCCAGGATGGCTAATGAAAAGGAGGGTGGGAGAATGGCCTCCTGCTAGTTGTAGCCAAACGTCCTGAAGAGCTGCTCAGCCTGATCTGTCATCTCTGGGCCCCCTGCAGCTCATCAAGGACGCAAGTTCAGCAGCTTCAGCCCCACCCACAGAACTGCAGTCTCCAAGCCTCGTGAAGGTCTACCTCCAGCGTGTAGTCTTTCATAGGCCATCTGTGGAGGTGATCATCATTAGACCCAAAAGTAGCAGATGCCACACAGGAACTGCTGCGTGTGCAGAAGTCCTTCCATCTCCCATCATTCCTGGAGGCCTCTGCTGAGAAACGGAGGGCTCTCGTTCAGCCAAAGAGCTTTGCTGACCCCTCCCCAAACTGCCAAGCTGGGGGAGCAACAGGCCAGAACCGGCCCGGTCAGGATCGTCCCCCTCCTTGCTCAGCAGTGGGATACACGGGTTGTGTCTCTGGGCCTTGCCAGAGGAAATGCTCCAAGCGCCCCTCACCCTTCGGCAGACGAGCCGCGTTGCGATTCTTCCACCCTGACGCAGAACCCCCCCCCCGACAGGAAACCACCTGCTGCTTTCTTCCATGCATGTCGCGTGTTGAAGCAGGCCGCGTGCCACACGCGCGACGGCCCCCTTCTGCTTTCTTGCCATCTCGGAAACGCGAAATGCGTAATGCCACCCCGGGAGTTCGGGGCAGATGTTTTCCCAGGCAACAGCTTCCGTTCCGTGAATCGCATCCCCGGGCGCCCGGCCGACCGCCGTACCTTGACAGGTGTCGCCAGGCAATTGCCCCAAACCGCAGAAGAGCTGTCCCCCCCCCCCCCCGATAAAAACTGGGGCAGGCGAAACCGGTGGGCTTCTTATCGGACCAAAAAAAGGGAGAGCGAGGAAGGGCAGGGTTGCGGCCTGCAGAAAGGGGCAGGGAAGAGGCCGTGAGCAGAGAGGAGGAAGCTCTTCCTCCCGGTGCATCCTTAGTTAACCTGGGGAACTCATTCCCACAAGAGGAGGCAATGGCCACTATGGACGGCTTCCCCGGGGGACATCCCTCCAGGGTCTCGGTCTGGAAGACCCGGGTTGGGGGCAGCCCACCCCCGGGCACCGAGCTGCAAGCGAGCAGGGGCGTCTCCTGCTGGGAAGCTCCCCAGACCTGCCAGAGGCCCAGCGCCGGTCCCAAACGGGCCTCGTTCGCACCCCGGATCCGTCCGGACGGGCACGGAAGCTTCCCAGGCAGGTCGCTCTCGCTGCGTGAAGCGCTCTTGCGCCGACGGACCGGCCGGCTCCCTTCTCCCCGCCCCGGGCCGGCCGAAAGAGGCCCATCTGCAGCTCTGCACTGTTCGCCGGGGCGCTCACGGCCCCCCGCCAGACGCGGCGGGGGCTGCTTCCCCCCTCGCGCAGCTTCGTCCCGGCTCGACCGGGCTCCAGCCCAGCGCAGCGCAGCGCGGCCGCCGAGCCCGTCGCCCCGAGCGGGGCATGGGGGACGTCGTCGCGCGAGCCGCGCAGCACACGCGGGCCGCGCGGGACCGAGGGGCCGGCGCCAGGCGGCCCGGGCGCTGCTCGCCAGGCGGGGCTTCGGGGCTCTCGGCGGCCCCGGTTCGGCTGTCCCCCGACGGCGCGCCCGCCCCTCCCTGGCGCCCGGGGCCGGGCCGGGCCGCGCTCAGACCCGCCGCGGAGCCCCGAGCGCCGCGCCCGCGCCCCACCCCTCGGCCGGGGGGCTCCGTGGCGGGAGCCGCGCGGGGCCGGGCAGAGGGGGCGCGCCCCGCGGAGTCGGGGCTGCAGGGAGGGGCGCCGGCTTCCAAGGCGCCGGGACGCCCAACGCCCGGGGCGGCTGCGGCGACGGGGGGCGGAGTGGACCGCGCTGGGGGCCCGAGCGGAGGGGCCCAGCCCGGAGGGGCGGCGGGGGGACGAGGGGGAGAGGCGGGCCGGGGGCTCCACTCACGTCGCTGCGGCGGGGAACGCTCGCTCGCTCGCCCGCCCGCCGGGGCCGCCGCCGCCGCGCCTCCCTCTTCTCCCGCCGGCCTGGCGCGGGACTCCGGCCAGCCGCGGCCCGGTAGCCTCCGCACGGACGGCGACGCCCCGCCCCCGCCCCCGCCCCCGCCCCCCATTGGCCGCTGCAACAAAGAGGCCGGCGCTCCTCCCCCGCGAGCCTTCCCATTGGCGGGGACGGGAGGGAGGCGGGGCTTCTCGGCTGAGCGCGGAGGGGCGGGGGCGGGCGCGGCCACGCTGGGGAGCGGGGCGTGGCCAAGGCCCGGAGCCGCAGCCAATCGGAGGGCGGGAGGGAGGCCGACTGTTGCAAGGGGGCGGGGCGGGGACGCTGCGCCGCCTGGGGCGCCCCGGGCAGGCGAGGCGGCGGGCGGGCCCCGGGGCCTTTTTTCAGTTGCGAAGTGAGTTCGGGGCTTCCCGCGTCTTCCTCCCGGCGCTTTGGCCCCTTTTGCGCGAAGACCCGCCTGCCGCTGCGGGGAGGCGGGCCCGGGCCCGGTGCACGTGCGGATCGGCGGCTTTCGCGGGTTTGGAAACCCGGAAGCCGTTTGCAACAGAGCTTTTGAAATTGAAGAGCGCGTCCGGAAGGGAGAGACGTTATAGCACAACCGCGTCCATGGGAGAGGGAGGGAGGGAGGGAGGGAGGGAGGAAGGAAGGAAGGAAGGAAGGAAGGAAGGAAGGAAGGAAGGAAGGAAGGAAGGAAGGAAGGAAGGAAGGAAGGAAGGAAGGGGAAAGTGGAAGGAAGGAGGGAAAGGGAGAGGAAGGAAAGGGGGCAGGCAGCCAGGCAGAAGAGCCTCGGGGGACAGGAGGAAGAGGCGCAGCCCAGGCGGCGTCGGATCAGGGGAATCGGAGTCAGCCCGAAGCCCTCAGAGCTGCAAAGGAGCTTCAGTGTTCGTGACTTTGCTGTCAAGTCTGGTCTACCTCGGAGGGCTGACGGGAGGGAGGGAGGGAGACACGAACAGGAATTCCACCGGTTGGAAGACCTTCCCAAGAGAACAGGCTGTCCTGCGAAGGGGGCAGGGACGGCCGCCCCCCCCCCCGGGGCCCCCAGCAGAGGCCTCCTCTTGGCGCTCTTGCCCCACCGGCAGCCCTTCCTCGTTCCCCTCGGCTGGGCAGGCCGGGGCCGCACCCTCGAGGCCGAGCCCCGCTCTGGGCGCCGGACGGGGAGGGCGCCGAGCGGCTGGCTCCGTGCAGGGGCAGCCGCTGCTGAAGGAGGGGCGTGGGGGGCTGCCTCGAGCGATGGGAAAGACGCGGATGTCTCTTGCGCATCGGGAAGATCCCCTAAGAGCAGCAGCAGCAGCAGCAGCAGCTGCCCCACCGAGGAAGAGACGGCTTTGGGAGGGGGGATGCTGGTAGATTTGTGCCCTGGGCAGGGGTCCGGGCTAGAGAGCCTCAAAGACCCCCGTTCTGGGATTCTACGATGGGGCTGGTCTTCTGCCGGGGGTGCCGCAGCGGTGGATTCCTGCCCTGGGCAGGAGTGGAGGACCCCCGAGGGGTTGTTACGCTCGGCGATCCCACAACGTGGGCAGACGGGGCAGTTGGGAGGTCTGGCGTGCCAGGCCGGGCCTTGCTGGTTGCTCTGCCCTGGGTCCCTGGACTGGCGGCCGGTGGCCTGTCCGGAGAGCATCGGACCCCTTTCAGCAGCTCCCGAGCCGGGGGAGAAGTTAATGGCTGCGCCAACTCCAGAGTGGGGTCTGCCCCCGTGCCCCCCGGCCATCCGTCTTCCCCCACTCCCCCTGCGTTTCTTCCAGGTAGCCCTAAGGAACAAAAGGTGGGGTAAGGGGGCAGGAAGGTTCACGGTTAACCCCTTTGCAAAGCAGGTAGAAGTTAGACCTGGGACCCGCTCGTTCTGGGAGCAACAATTTTGCTGGTTGCCTGCCAAAGGCTGTCAAAAGTATCTTCCTGTTGGTGTTGCAGAGAATAACCGGATTATTGGCGCTCCCCGTGGTTTCGTGAAGGGCTGTTTTTCTAAAGAGTGCATCTCTGCCTTTTCCAATTCGTTGTGGGGCTGTTGCTGGGTTTTGATTCGGTGGTTCCCGTTGTTCTTGCAGAAACACGACATCAGGACAAAAACTAACGAGAGAGAGGTAAGAAGGAAAATAAAGCAAGAATAAGTACAGAAACTTGAGAGAAAGGAAGAAAAAGGGAGACTGGACTTATATATGAATGCGTCCCATGTGATCGTAATGAGAAATGGGAACTTTTCAAGATCCATTTCCTGTACATCTCTTCTGCCCAGAATAAAATGTTCTTTCTGCTTCTCAGCCATCACGTTACATAAAATACAAGGAAAGAATTTTTTTAAAAAGTAGGTAGGAATCCAAGTGAATCTGTCAGCACATGGATTTTGTATGTGCCTTGCTTCTTGAAAAACATGCATCCTTTATCAACATTCTGATAGCCTTTATTTATTGCTTTTAATTTCCTCGCGGCAGACCATCTCTCTGAGGACTTGCCTTTGCTGCTGATTATGGTAAGGTCGGGGGGCAAAAAAGCGTTATTTCCGGCAGGGGTGTCCGCAGGTTTGATGGCATGGGGTGGCCGCCATCTTGACTTTTTTGACCCCCTTGCTACAGACACCACTGCTCCCTGGTTTATTGGCTATTTTCTTAGAAGTGTACCGGGGCTCTGAGATTTTAAAGAGGGCCCGCTTACCTGATCTAAATAAGTTGAAGGATAGTTGCTCATCCCTTATTCATCTCCCCCCTGGATGTTTCATTTTTCTTAATCGGTCTATCCTTTCGCTGAAGCCTCCTCTAGCCTTGGGGCGAAAGGCTAACCTGATGACTTTTGGGGCTTTGTTCCCCGAGCAGGAACTGCAAGCCCTGCTGTTACCAAGCAGCCGGAGAGAGGTTGGACCTGCAGATGCCGAGAACATCTGTCAGAGGCCAGAGGGGGAGATGCTGGGAGGGAGGGAGGGAGCCAGCAGACACAAGGACGGGACCTCGTCTCCCTCCAGAGGTCCCAGCTCGGCTTTTATAGCCGTGTATGGATGAGGAAAGGCCGTGCTGCCAATCCCAGACTTCAACTCCCAGCTGTGCTGGCTGGGGAATTCTGGGAGTTGAAGTCCACGCGTCTTAAAGTTCCCAAGGTTGAGAAACAATGTCATAGAAAGTCCTCTTGAAAAAAACGAAAATCTTCCCATCCGCCTGCCTGCTTTAAAATGCAAGTAGTGCAGCCCTTCTAATTGTGAAAATAAGTTTAAAAGTCAGCGCCTGTTTACCAGATGGTATTTTTGACTATCAGATCCTTCCCCAGGATTTAGGATCACTAAAGGTACTGCCATAACATACACGTTATTCCAAGGAACACAACTTTTTGGAATTGACGTCTCGAGGTGGTGTCCGTTCCTCTTGCGTCCGAGGACTGTTCCAGATCTCTCGAGATGGCACCAAGCGACCGCTATTGGCACCACTATGATTTTCTTTGTCCACATTCACTCAGTTTTTATTTGGAAGTCTTTATGTTTCCCTATTTTTTTCTGGTTTTTTTTTCTCACTGACCCTGCTAAATCCAGCTACTGCAATAAGATGGTGATGATTTATACCCCCCTGTTTATATAAACTTGAGGCCGATTGCACTAATTTTAAAAACACACCACACAAAAGCTAACAGTAACATCAAAGCAATGAAAATAAATGCTCCACACATCTGTACTGTAGATCTTTGAGTGTGGGGCCATGCCAATCGTCTCTGTACCATCCCAGTGTGTACATGGGGGCTCTCAAACCGGCTGTGCCCTCAGCTGTTCGTCTTTCCCATCTTGTCTGTCTGCTTCAGCAATGAAGGCAGGAACCAAGGAGGCCAGAGTCACACCTCAAACCTGGGGTGAGGTGGGGTACATGTGAGGAAGCAAAGATGGCACCCAGGAGATTTTTGAATGCCTCAAAGGTCATGCAAGACCTCGTCAATATTTGATTATCCTAGGTGAAAATGAGTTTCAAGAACTCAAGAAACATCTCAGATGGTTGTGGTTGTGCTTGTGGTTGTGTTTCTTTCATGGAAGAGTCGCTTGCAAGGCCATGTTCTGCCCTTGCAAAACCTGACCAATGCTTAGGAAACAATTAGGCAAGGTGGGGACCCTGGTCTGTGGGTCCTGAGAGCATGCTTCTGCAGCGGCTGGGCTCCTGGGCCTCCTCGTCATGCTCCAGGTGCGCTGGCTCTCGGTGGTTCCACACCAAAACCAGCAACTCCCAAACCCCCAGCTCCTCTTCCAGGCCCTTGTCAGAAGGACCAGGCTGCCTGGGGGATTAATAAAGTGAGTGGGGAATGTGTAACGAACAAGGGAACGTCAGAAACATCCAAACTCAAACAAGAGAAGCTTCATTATGTCGTGGGATTTCTGGCAGGAGCATGCCTACCTGTGACATTATGGGGTCACAGTCCCAAAATAACCGCCAGATGTGCCACAGATGACAACTTACTGATCTCTCAGCCAGCCTGGCCCAGGATGAAGTTATTTATCCCACAGGCTGCCTTGCCCTGCAGACTATGTTTGGACTCCTGATTTGGGATCTCCCCCCCAAAAATGGCATTTCCCAAGGAGAGGTGCAGTCCGGCCCAAGGAGAGCCACCCACCTGTAACCCTGATGGATCACGGCCACTGACGCTTTTGTTTTTGAAACGATGGGAATTGCCCGGCAGAAGCAAAATGGCTCGTTCAGCCCAGCTCTGCAACTGCTGATAAGTGTAAGACCTGGGTGGGTTTTGTTTCCTCTGCTGAGTGTGTACAAAGAAGCAGGTTTTAGGTGAAAAGCAGTGAAGCCACTAAACGAGCATTTCTCAACCTTGGCAACTTTATGATA
This sequence comes from Liasis olivaceus, assembly GCA_030867105.1. Classification (NCBI taxonomy): domain Eukaryota; kingdom Metazoa; phylum Chordata; class Lepidosauria; order Squamata; family Pythonidae; genus Liasis; species Liasis olivaceus. The sequence goes on from CM061354.1 coordinate 1,915,427, forward strand.
GGTGGACTTCAACTCCCAGAATTCCCCAGCCAGCTGGGAATTGAAGTCCACCTATCAGAGTTGCCAAGGTTGAGGAACACTGCACTAAGCTGATTTTGTGCAATAAACAGAAAAGAAGGTCATTGCGGGTCCCCTCGGTCTGCGATTTTGGCATTAGCCTTCTCCAACCTGCTGCCTTCCTGACTGCGGGCCCCATAATTCCAGTGGCACATTGGCTGGGGATGATGGAAGCTGTAGTCCAAAGGCCAGTCTGGGTAAAACTGTGCCTTGCAAGAGACGCTGGGGCTAGATGTTCTGGCTTGTAGAACTGAGACGTTGCCCTTCGAGAAAACCAGGAACCATATGCTGGCTTTCTACGAGCAGAGAATTTTGCAGGGGATGAGCGCCTCACCATGCTTGGCAGCCTTGTATCCCAAATCCAAGTTTACCAGCTCAGTGGAAACTTGGCCCAAGGGGGCTTCTCTTTTTCCAGGCTGTTTCTTTCCTCCTGCAATAAAAACAGCGCTCCCTTGCTCCAAACACAAGGCCCCGAGGGACAGGCTTCTCTGCAAAGCAGCCTTTGAGACCTTTGCTGGGACTGCAGGCCCTAGAATTCCCAGCGGGCATGGCTTTTGCCCCGGCACATCTGGAAGTCGCTAGTTGGGGAAAGCCCTTGATAAACAACTGAAACGTCAGATGGCTTCCTGTCTCTGGCGTTGCATCCCTGCCATGAATCACGGAAAAGGATGCTTCCACGTTGTGCCATCTGTAGCCGCTCGCTCCCAGCAGAGAAAGTCCTTTGTCTTGCCATCAGAGGAAGGAACGATCTGGTTCCCGGTAGCCCAGGATAACTTACCAGCTTCCCTCATTTACTAATGGATGGGGGGGGGGGGGCAGGAGTAGGTCACTGCTGGTGAGCAACCCCCAAAGGTCTTGTTTCCTTCTACATCTCCTTGGTCTTCTGTGTCCTACGCTAAGAAGCCTGGTCCTTGGTTTTCACGACGATGGAGAAGCAGGGAGGAGAAGGGAGGGGAGAGACAAGGCTCCACAAAGCTGCCTCCCCAGAGCAATCAAGATTAAGGGAGCAGGAAATGAAATGGCGCCAGTTGGGAAGATGGGGCGTGTAACTCAAGATGTCGGAGGCACCAGCCATTAAGGGCCGCAGCCTTGGAGCAGATGGCATCTAGGCGACTTTTGATGGGCAATTTTCAAAAAGCTTAAGAGCATGCCTTCAGGAGATGGAGAAGGCAGATGTTTTGGCCAGGCAAATGTGTTCAATAACAAACCCCAAATTTCATGAAGCTGAAATTGAGATGGTGTTTCCAAGCCACCAGCGATTTCCACCCTGAGCCATGTCGGCTGCCTTTCTGGGCCAAAGAGACATTGATGGCTGCCACGTGCTTAATGAGGCTGCAGATAAGAGTAATTGAAGAGGGTGTTCCTTTTAGGCTAGTTCAAGTACACGTACACAATCTCGTTTGGGGGATCTAAATGGTATGGAAAGAGTGTGGGGAAATCTTTGCCAGTTATTCATAAAACGAACGGGAAATTACTGGATTCTCAGAACAAACCCTAAAACTGGGTGGGTGAACCACACTGGCTGTGCCTACAGGATAGGTTATCTCTAAACCAGTAAACCATACGGTAGATCAGTGTTTCTCAACCGCAACTTTAAGAACTACCTGTTCACTCTCTCCTAGACTCCAGTTAAGTTTAGCATCTCCAGAAACTCACAAGAGACCTCATGGATGGAAGACCTGCCATGGTGGGCTTGGATCAGCAGTAGCTTTCAGAGACAGGTCTCTTCCCAGCTTTGTGTGTAATTGACTAGGGAGGTCTGCAGCGTGGGATCAAAACCCTCGAGGGGAAGGCCACAGAGATGTGGTCAAGATGCACAGAAACAACAGGCAGAGCTCTGATAGCGCTCTCATGGCCAGGGTCTTCACTTCTGTGACCGTACCGTGCAGACACCCTTGGAACTGAGCTGGGATTTTGTGGCCTGCCGCACAGCTGGTGGTCCTCTCTGCAGCTTGAATTCCCAGCGCTGAAAGGGTGCCTAAGTGGGACGTATTCCCTAGCTATAAAGTTCTGATTATTTTATCCGGGGGTGGGACAGGCCTATTTGGACATATTTCATATGAAGTTTTCCCCAGGAGGCTGCCCACTTCCACAGATGGGCATCTAACTAGGCTTCCTGATTCTCCCACTTGCAATCTGATGCTTGGCAGTTGGATGTGCTTGGGGAGGGGGGGGGGGGGAACTGTGGTCCCTTTGGAAGAATTGCTCTTCGCCTTAAATATCTTCCAGCCAGTTTATCAGATGCATATCATTTCATCAGCAAGGGAGGGGAGTGAGAGGAAAACAAACTTTTCCTTGAAAATGAACTATTTCTGGAAAGGATTAAGGGTAGTAATGTGTATTCCATCTCCCAAACAAACAATTAATGGACATTACTCAGAAAACATATTTGGATGCTTTCTGAGGTCACAGTTATCCTGACCCATTTGCACCATCGGGAGATGGATGCAGAATTGAGAAGAGCAAATGTGGGGCAGGGGAGCTGTAAGGAACTCTCTGACCCACATGGAGCTTGCCTGTGGGAGCAAAGATAGCCTTTCCCAGCGAGATGGGCTGGATTTTGCTGCAGTGGGGGAGATCAAGGGGAGCAAACTCCTCCAGAGAACTTCAGGTTGGGGCACAGCGGGTTTTAACTTCACGTCGCATAACTTTGGAGTCCTGTTGCTACACCCCAGACAAAAGAGAGAGGGAGGGGAGGAATAAAGTCTTTAATGCTGAAAAGCGGACAGAAATTATCTTTATAGAAGGAAGCCATGTGATCATACAGAAACATAAGCAACAGTAGCACCAGCCCCACAGAAAAGCAGCTAATTGGCGCGACCGCCTTATGGCTAAGGCCCTCTCACCCATGCCTGGTTTTGCACTTGGTAAACCTAGCAAACATCGCCCCCCGCTGCCCACTCAGTGTATTACACTGTCTGGCATTTTTTCTTGGCCTGCCCCGAAGCTCAGGGCAGAGGACATCCTGAAGAAATCTCCCCAGCCTTAACCAGGATAAATCGCCGTTTGGAAGCCTAAGCTAGTCCATTTCTCAAGAGGTAGCCCCGATGCTTCTTTGCAAAAACAGGCTGGAATGGAGGGAGATGTGCAGTATCCCGGCTGTCCACTGACCCTTAACAGCCTGAACTGCAGCCCTAGAACGAAAAAGATAAACTGGCTTCTTCCTCGGTTTTTGGAAGCATCGGAAAAGGAAGTTCCCTCCCTGCCAGTTCCATGGAAAGAAAAGACAATCCTAGATACCAACAGGCAGAAGAGAGGAGGACGCCAGAAGTCATCCGAAGCTTTGATGGCTCCTTACCACGACGGGCAGGTTCCTTCTGGCCACATGGCGATAGAAAGCCCTGAGGTGTGCGTAGCAGCCCCTAAAATCTATATCGGACCAAGAGATCCTCCTGAGGTCAATTGAAGAAGCCTGGTGATTGTTTGCAGGGCAGCCTGGGAGTAGTGAACAGAGCCCGCACAGCATTAAGCCACAGAAATCCACAGGAGGTCCTGGTGGAGGCAAATGTACATAGAAGGCACTAGAGGGGGTGGGGGGAATCCATTAGCCCAGAAGGGGACATGCTCAGGTTGCTCCATGAGCCCATAAAGAGAGCCTCGGGGGCAATTAAAACAACAACAACAACTAGAGGTCTATATGGCTACGTCCAGCAAGAGACCAGGGAACAGCTTGTTGGATCTTAGCCAATCCTGCTTTGGGAAGGAATACCTCAGAACTCCAACAAAATTTGACCATTCATTTTCTCCTTTCATCTTGGTGCAGATCCCAAACTGAGTTGCTCAATGCTCAGCTCCTCCCGGATGCTCCCCCTTCTCCGAGCAAGGTTTCGATTTGGGGATGGAGGTGGGTAAGGTGGACTGTTACCTCCTCTCTTCCAGGGACTCCCCCCATCTCCCCCTGCGCAGCAGCAACAACCTTGGGGAGGCAGTGGGAATGTTCACACCTCACGCTCGCACCTCAGTAGGATCCTGGGACATTGTCTCCTGAAAGTGTGAGAAGATTCCTTACTGCCGGTTGTCCTTCCAACTGGGCTGATGAAATTCTCAGAGGTGCTCTTGGGGAAACAGGAGGGGACGTTGCGAGAAGAGCTGAGATGCAAGATCAAAGCAGGGCTGGCAATGCTGCGAGAGCATCATCCCAAACAATCCAAAACGACCGATGGACCCTGGGCCAGATGCCTGCAGCCCCCTCGCGCTATACAATCTTCAAAGACACTCTTAACTGTCCAGATGCTGGACTCCTCTTCTGCCCACCACTGTGCAGATTCTTCTCTAGGTTTAGACATGAAGGTAGGAAGTGGCCGCTCAGTATCTTGGAGATGCATGGAAATGGGGGGAAAGCAAAGCAAAGCAAAGCAAAGCAAAAGCGGGATGAGTCATATCAACTCTGCAAGGGTCAGGACCTAGCAATGGAACTGATCAAAAAAGCCATTGTGTGAATTTTTAAAAACGTTTGTTCAAACTGCAGTCCTGCCCCATTTCCTGCTCCTAAACTCTCCAGGGTAGGGAAGAGCGGCTACGCTGGGACGTGCATCGATTCATCTTCTGGCTGCCAACGCACCTGAGTCCGCTTCTGCACAAGAATCCCCTCGCCCGCAGGAAGCAAGAACGGTGCATGCCTTCTCCAGTGGGGTGAGGGTTTGTACTAATGACTGTGCATGGAAGATAAAAGTTTCGAGAAAGGCCACTGAGGTCACACAAAAGCTTTCACACCCACCCTGCCAAGAGAGGACCTTAGCGCGAATGCCAAGCAGATGTCTGCGGCAGGCCTTCCACAGCTGGAGCTGGGGGGAGGGCAGCCATGCCGCTTGCTTGGGTGTTTGGTGGTGGGGAAGGGAGAAAAGAGAGGCCAGAACTGACCTCCCAGCCAGAAGCCACCTGGAAATGTAGGAGGTCCCCACCCGCCCACCGGAGAAGGGCATTCCTTTAGCCCACGTTTTTGCTGGGTGATGCGTTTCCTAGGGAGAATGCAATGCCACTCCGCCTCACCCCAGCCAGGAGTTTGGAAGGGGGGGCAAGACATTTAGCAGACTGTGCCTTGGAAAGGCCCCACTGTTTAGCCCCCTGGCGGCCAATAACTCCATCCCGGTGGGCTCTTCTCCCTTCTGGAGTCACCAGCAAGGAGAACAGCAGGTCAGGCGGCTTGGAGAGAGCCTGGGTTTGAGCAGAGGAGGAGGAGGAGGAGGAAGAGGCCGAGAACCCAAGCCTTCTTCTGGTCTCCCAACAGAGCAAAGTTGGGAATTCCTGGCCAACGATTCTGCTGCTACTGCTGTTCTTCTCAGGTTTCAGAAGGCCATGAATAAGCTGTTATTCCGAACCCTTGTCTGGCTGGCTACGGCCAAGGAGAGCCACCGGGTACAAGCGGGACAGCTTTTCCTGAGGACTCCCACAGCCCCAGGGCACAGACACGATGGTGCTCAGAGGAGACGGAGGCTGGAGGGCTGAGATTCTGGATTCTCTGGCTTCTCCCAGGCTCTTCTGGAGAAGATGGCTGGGTCCCCGGCCTTCTTGCCTCCGGGTGCTGCCTCTCCAGGGCTGGGTTGGGGCCACCGGCTGGGCTAGGGCTGCCCTTTCAAACCAGGACCTCCACTGGTTTTTTCTGCCAGTAGCTCAGCCCCCCGGAAGGGAAAGGCTGCGGGTGCAAAGAAAGCAGTGGGCGCTCAGGGAACGGGGAGCCCTGCGTGGCTGGAGGTGATCCGGAGAACCACGGCTGGGGGGGCTTTCACTTCCGCTTGGGGTCCGCCTGCTGCAGGCGCCGGGTGAGGTCGTCAATCCGGACGTTCTTCAGGTGCAAGAGGTGGTCCAATCTGCGGATCTTCATCTGCAGAATCTGCGGGAAAGGCAGGCCGGAAGGAGGTTGCTTTTCTCAGCAGCAGCGCAAGGAGCCGAGGCCCTTGTGGCCCCTGAAAGCCACAGGAGCCCTTGGCCTTCACGGGGGGCTGCCTTCTAGTGGTCCTGTTAACTCTCGACAGAGAGGGGAAAGAAGGGAGAGCTTTGCTCACACAACCCTCACGGTATTCGGTGGCAATGGAGGCCTTGCAGCCTTAGGTTGGCCTGTCCCAGATTCACGTGCAATATTACATTTCTGGGCCAAGATAACCGAGCCATGCGAGCAGAGAGGAAAGGCTCGAATAAGCTGCGTGAGAGGTGGCGTGGTCCCTTCCTTCTGCGCCCTGCATAACCCACCGTTGCTGAGGACAACGCAGCCATGATTAAAACCACTTTGGGGGAGGTTGCCAAAGGGGGGCCCAAGCAGTCTTTCGGTTTGGAATGGCATCTTTGCACCTTTCCCTTTCACTGCTTGGGTGCTGCCCGTTTCCATGGGCCTTGGCTTCCCATTACTTCCCTCTTTCCGTTTGCAAAAGAGAAGCTTAGGCTTGCCCTGCAGGGACCTCGGAGAAGGCACTGCCCTTGGGAAGGGCAAGCGCAGGGAAATGGAGAGGCCCAGAACCAGAGGGTGGGGGGAGACGGGTGGCTGAGCAAAGCCACCATGGGTTAGAGGCAAGATGCCATCCTGGCCTCACCTGGATGGTCTCCTGGGAGGCCAGCAGGGCCTGTTCCCGCTCAGCTAGATGGAGGCGCAGGTTGGTATCAGTTTGCAGAGGCATCGGGTAGTTCTGCTGCCCTTTGATCCCCCTGCAGGTGGAAGACAGCTCTGCAGAGCGTGACGTTCCACAGGTGTGGGCCTCCTTGCCGCACGCACAGGACTCCCCCCAGAGCACCCACCCCCATCCCATGCGACCGAGCTCGGGACTCTTCCACCTCAGGGAGGAGGACGGATGCCCGCCCCTCTTTTCCCTTATGTTGGGTAGACTTCTTAACGTGGCCTGTCACCACCCCGGCTCTCTTCCTTTCCATGACTGGGCCTGAACCTCCTTTGGGGCCATCACAGCCACCTCCGGCAGCAGTGAGTTCCATCTGCCCGCCTCGAAGAAGCCCTGGGAACTCAAACAGAGTTCAGACATCCCCGAATCTTGACCTGCCAATGCTCCCATCTCCCCCCTGGATTCCCTCTCAAGGCCCCTGGCCTCCACCCTGCGGCCTGTCTTATTCTGCAGCTTCATCTGCTTCCCTGGGCTGCAGTTCAACAGGACAGAAAAGGCCCGAAGTGGCCCCCCAGCCCCCCACCTGCTGGATTCCTGGCTGGGTGCAAATGGAGCTGCTGCCCCCCGCCTGCCCCCCTCGCTCAGGGGCATAAGTGGCACCTCCTTGTCTGGCCGAGGGCACCTTCAGCTGCTTACCTTTCCGATCCAGGGGAGTCCTTGGTATAAGCCCCGGTGCTGTTGGGTTTGGACTTCGAAGTGTAGCCTGTGAAATGCCAAAGAGATATTACCTGAGACCCCCCCAGCATGCCACATCCCACACCCCATAACTAAGTCAGAATTCATGGCGGACTCTTCAGCCAGAGTCCTCTGCTCGCTCTCCTCTTTTGAACGTTTAAAGGACATTTGAAGGCCTTTTTACAGCAGGCACACATTTGTTGCAGCTTTCTGCAAACAGATGCCCTCTTCCTCAGCCCAGCGTGGCACCTGGCACTCCCAGGTGCGAGAGGGTAGCGGTGTGCAGGAGCTCGGTTGTGTTCCCACAACACCCTCAGCCACAAACCAACCAACCATGGGGTGGGTGGCAAGGGCAAATCAAACTAACAAGTATCCAGACCACATGTTAACCATGGTTAGTGCTAACCTCGGTTGGCTTTGGGGAGGCTTACTGCCTTGTCCAAGCTCAACCCGTTTGTTTAGGTTCCGGATTCTTGGTGCAACCTCAGAAAAGGGGGCTATTCAACCATCAGGTTCAGACTGTCGCCCAAATGCCTCCCCTGGGGGAGAATAAGACACTGTAAATGGCAGGGAGGGCATCCTCGCCTCACCTGGCATGAAACTTCGCCCGCCCTTGCTCTGCCTGCCCCTACCTGTATCCAGGTAATTGCTCTCCTCCAGAATGGAGCGCATCCCCAGGTCCTGTTTCAAGAGAGAGGAAGAGAGGGTTGCACACCAAACGCTCCAGACCCCGCTTCTTGGTTGGGGAGGCCTGGCTTGGGAGGGGGCTGAGAGGGGGGCTTGGAGAGCAGAGCCTGAGGGCACTTATTTCCTCCAGCGGAAGGGAGGTTATGCCCCGTATTCCCTTGACACAGCAGAGCAGCTCTGAGGCTGCTGCAGAGGTGAAAGAGAAGCCAGCTTGGGATCTCCAGTGCCCCCTGGAGCCTCTGCTGACCTCCTTGAAGTAACTGGGGTTGAGCTCCCCTTGAGGGAGATCTTCCCTTGCTTTTCACTGCTGAGGCTCAGCTAGGTGACAGCACCTGGTCAAGCTTGGCTGGCCTTTCAGAAGCTAAGCAGGGCTAGACCTGGTTAGTGTTTGGATGGGAGGCCAGCAAAAGATGCCAACCCTGTCAACTAGACTGGGAAATGAAAAAAAAATTATAAAGGTGGTGGCAAATTGCTTCTGTGTTACTGGCAACAGCAAAACAACACGGCTCCATTGTGTCCTTGCCTGTTGGAAGTCAGGGGAATTCACGTCTGCCTCATTTTTGGCCCCTGCCTTAGGTCTCCAGGCCTCGAGGCAGGGGGCAGTCAGTAAAGACATGGCAATGAAAACCCAACCCTTCCAACACACTGAAATTCATTCACCCCCCTTCTGCAGGGTTGACTCTGTTTGCCTTCGGTCCAGGAGGGAAGAGTTGACAGCTTTCCGAGCCGGCAGCCTCAAGTTCAAGATCCTGGACCTCAAGGATTCCTGGCAACTGCCTGTCCATCCTGGCTGGAAACAGGTCAAACTGGAAGGGCTCTGAGGACAGAGTGAACGAATGCCCAGGAGAGAGGAAGCAGGCCCCTGCCTGATGGGGTGGGCAAGGCCTGTTTCCTTCATGCAGGACATGAAGGGGGTATTATGGGAAGCCAGATGCCACCCACAGCTGCACCACAGATCTGGGCCAAGTGCAGCCGCGATAGGACTCTTCTGTTCCACAGCCACGGGCAGCCCCGCTGGTTGGTTCAGAGCATCCGAAGGTGCCCTAACCTCATGGCTGCTGCCCCCAGATGGCCTCAGTGCCGGTTGCTTGTCCTGCAATTGATGAGTCCTACTCACGAGTCGGGTTTCCTGGATCAAATATTCCAGGCCCTTCAGTGCAAGCACCACACTTTTAACTGCCTGGCTGCCCTTCACTGGCTTTTCTCTGGAAGACAAGAGAACCTCCATAGGCAACAAAGGCTGTGGATCAACTTTCCTTAGACTCAGCTCAGTTTTGTTAACTGCCATCCCTGATCTGCCTCTTTTGTGTTGGGGTCCATGTATAGCAAGTGACACCACCCCTGATCTGCCTTGGATAAGGTGGTGGCATCCTTTTCCTCCTTCTTGAGGACCTCCTCTACACTTCCTGCCTTCTCAATAAGCAGGGGGCTCTGCAAAATCTCCAGCCACAGCAGTGACTAGATTGGACCACCAAGGAGGCTGGATCCTTTGAGGAATCTCTCTGCCAGAGCCTTTGTTCTGAAGCAGAACAGCTGATTCTTCTTCTACTACTGATGGCTGTTCTGGACACCCTGCTCAACATATTCCTTCTTCGGCTAATATTTTTTTCCTTTATTCCAATCAACCTCAGATACAAATCTAAACTTACTCACGGAGTTTCTAAGGGGCCTTCAAGCCCTTCTGCACTGCTAAAAAGTTGACAATCACTAGTCAGCATGGCTCACCAGACCCTGGACAGGCAACAGATACAGAGGCAGTAGCTTCTGGTGAATTAGGCCTAGGGAGGGGCAGGAAAGTGCAGACCTTCTAGATGTTTCCTGTCCAGGTTGCAGTATAACTGTGTGCCACCTGGACTTCAGGACCTTGGACAGCTCCGCCTGTGAGTCTACGTTGCCATGTCCAGCCAGAGCTACGGTTCCATCCAGACTCAGAAGGCACAATTTCATTTGTGATGCAACACAGAACAGCAGGTGCCGTCCTTTCCCCAGAACTGTTACAGGTCCACAAGGTGCTGGGGCGGCACCAGCAGCTAGTACAAACCCCACCTTTTGTCCCTGGCACTTTGCTTTCTACTAAATGTTCTAGGTGACTTTCCCTTGACAAAAAATGGAACCGGTCAACCCAGACTTGGCCAGAAGAGGGAGGGGGCATATCTTCAACCTTGGCCTAGATTCGTGGCTGTGTTGTTCTGAAATCAAGAATACCCATTGCTTTGGTCGAGGCAGTGACCCTTTGAAGCATCCCTTTCAAGAAGGGGTTTTCCTTCGAACGAGCAGTGTCTGGCAAGCCTCCCCCCTCCCGTCTCGTGGGTTTGGTTCAGACAGACAGACAGACAGAGGAAAAGCAGCGAGGCAGATCTCCAGCAGGCAAAAGGAGAGTGGCGAGAGAGGCATAAACCTGGGGTAATGGAGTCGGGAAGGAGCAAAGGCTACAGCACCCCAGAGGAGTTGGTGGACGGCCCTGGAAAGAAGCAGAAGGGAAGGGAGGCAGGTGTAAAAAGAAGAAAAAGAGGGAATGTTTGCCACAGACCCCCCTCCCATCAGTCCTTCAGGCTGGATTCAGAGAGTTCTTAGATCGGGAGGCCCTTCAGACCGCCACTCATGCCCTGGTCACCCACAGCTTGACTACTGCAATGTGCTGTATGTGGGTCTATCCTTGAGGACCACCTGGAAGCTTCAGCTGGTCCAGAATGTGGCGGTATGAGCAGGGGTGGGCATGCCTTGGTATGCCCACATAACCCCTCTGCTTCACGATCTGTTCTGGTTGCCAGTTTGCTTCTAGGCATGATTCAAGGCTAGTCACTACTAAAAAGCCCTACATGGCACAGGGCCTGGTTCCTGGAGGGACCACCTGTCTCCTATAACGTCTGCCTGGCCAGTTCGATCTGGCAGGGTTGGCACACTCCCGTTTCCATCAATTAAGCAACGCCATCTGTCTGTACCCCGGACGTGCGCCTTCTCTCTAGTGGCACCTGCCCTCTGGAATGAGGTTTCCCCCCAAAATTTAAACGGCCCCCACCCTAATGGCATTTTGAAGGGCCCTGAATACCTGGCTCTTTGCCCAGGCCTTGGGTGGGGATGACTGAGACCCCTTTCTTCCTTGTTTTGTTCCCCTCCATGTTTGTTTTCTTTGGCATTGTTGTTGTTTGGTCTTGTGGGGGGGGGGGGTGTTTGTGTACTGTCCTTTGTTTTTAAATGTTTTTAACAACTGTAAACCGCCCAGGCTGCTGGGAGTCGGCAGCATATACATTTAATAAATGATGATTATTATGAGTTCCAGATGGTATCTCTTCAATGTGCGCAAGCGTGCACACGTTAGAATAGTCCTCTATACAGACAAACACGCCCCGCTTGTGGAAGACGAGCTCTCTGGGAGAAAGGTTTGAGAGGATCATTCTACTTCCTGACATACAAGCCTTCTCCACGCAGGGAAGACTGTGGAGAGTACACGTGCGGGTATGCAAGGGGGAGCCAGCACTTTCACCACTTGTAAAATAAATTGTACACCCAGAGGCAGGTTGGCCATCTCGGGAAATGAATCCGAATTGTGGAGCTGGAAAAGCCCATCAAGGCAGAAATCAGTTTTCAGCCAGGGTAAGAGTGAACCAGCACTGCCCTGGACATGCGGCAGGCGATTCTGCCAGCTGTTCCTTTCCACTAAAGTAAATGTCCCCCAGACTACCGAAGAGCCTACTGGTGCCTCAGTCAGATCCGCCTGTCCCTTCACCACTGCTGGTCTCGCTCGTGTGCCAAATATTTTTGCCAGTGCAATTCAGCCAGAAATCTGCTGGGAAACAATCATCTGAACCCGGTCTTAACAAAAGGCCTTGGAAATCAGGGTTTGCAAGAGTGCAGCTTTGATTTTTGTCCCACTTTTCCAGTACCTAAAAAACGCTCTCGGAGCTAACACACGAGCCCTCTGCTGTCTTAGGCTGAAAATACGGATGGAAGCATCTGTGTGCATCTGCACGGATCTCCTGCTTGATGGTGATCTCCTCTGCAGGGCCCAGGTCCAAACCGAGAGAGGAAAGAATTCACACTGAACGTTATTTGTGGGATTCTGCATACCGTTGGAATGGCTTTTGCTGCACGGCACTGTGGGTGATGGGAGGGTTCTCCTGCCCAACCCCCTGGAAATGAACAGAAGTGGCCCAGGAGCAGGAGAACATTTGGGCAGAGTCCCATCCCCTTGTTTCGTGAGCCAATGAATAAAAAGTCCTTGGGATCGTTTTCCAGATCTCCTCTGAATTTTTGCTCCTTAAAGAGTTTCTCTTCCAAAGCATCTTGACTGTTTTTTGTTTTTTTAATTTCAATACTTTTTGCTAAACAGCAAAGCAAACCTCCCTTCTGAGGTAGGGGACATATGGCTGGGAATTCCAGGAGCTCTAATCCCCCAGGCTGGGAAGATGCCAGGTGAAAAAAGGCTAAGCTATGCCAGTGTTTCTCAGCCTTGGCAACTTTAAGATGGGAAGACTTCAACTCCCAGCATGGCTGGCTGGGGAATTCTGGGAGTTGAAGTCCACCCATCTTAAAGTTGCCAAGGCTGAGAAACAGTGAGCTATGCAGTGTTTCCCTGATTGCCTTCAAAAAGGGAGTCAGAAAGTAAACTTCAGATGTTGGCTCAGTTTTTTTTTAAAGGCAAATAAATGAAGTGTGGGTTTTTAAAACAAGCAAGGGTCTGAGTGCACCAATAGTTTTGATTTCAAACCTTGATTTTTCTGCACTCAGGGTCTGGATGGTTCTTGTTAAGGAGTAACAAGCGAGAAAAACGCAGGTCCTCTTTGTAGAGACATTTGCAAGAGCCTCGTGAGTAAGCTGCTGTCCCTCAGCCCTGTTGCCCAGGCTGTTTGCAAGTTGGAGAAAGAGGAAACACAAGCCTTGGTTGTTGGGGGGATTAGCACTCTAAGGAAGCTCATGATGTCAGCGTTCGCTCACAGGGCCCTCCTGCCCGTTGCCCAACCGCTACTGACCTGATAGGAGGTGGCGGACATCATCTTGGCTTGCTTCTGCTTCTCCTCAATCTTCTGCCTCAGCGGGATCAGCACTAACTCCACCACTCCAGGGGTGCACTGGGCAATCTTCCGGACAATGTCTTCTGGGATGGAAAAGTTCAGCTTGCTTAACACTTTCCTGGAAAAGAAGTATGGAACACAGCAGGTGAGTCCACCCACAGCCCCCTCTGATCACTGGTGTGTTCAGGATTAGACACCCTCAGGAAGAAGCAGGTGGAAACCTTCCCCTACAGCCAACTGGGGTCTTGGCTCACTGGGAATAAAGACATTAAGCAGGGCCAGAATGAACTTTTCAAGATTCAGTAGCCATATCTGTCCAATTTTAAAACAAAAGAGCACCCACTTTCTAGAGAAGAAGAGTCGAGGCCGGGGGACAGACACCACTGTATCAATATTCACCTCGCCCTTTGGGGATCTAATGCTTCCAACATGGCAAGTGAACCACCAGAAAACAGGCTACACATTTTGGTATGACACGTCCTAATTGACAATGGCCAATCTCAATCGATCTGGGGTGGGGGATTTTGAACACTGACTTCACCTGTGGGATACTGACCTGTTCAGGTGTCCCCAGTTGGAGAGCTTTTGTTGTGTAGAATTAGCTGGAGCATAATTGTGCATCTCCACCATTTTGGGAAAATAAAACTTCACCACCTCGGCCACCAGAACTGGATGGGAAATAAAAAGAAGCAGTGGGGGCGGGTGGGGTTGGCACCTAGAATCCTCTTCTCTTATAACCTGCCCTCCATTCTGTGGATAAAATCTTCAGCAACATTACTTTCCCTTTTTTTTGGACTGGGCAGAACAGAATCCCTATAGGAAGGGTTTGAGAATCAATGGAATGCTTAGAAAAAGGTTTGGAACTGTACGGGGCAAGACAAGGATGAATGATGTTACTTTGGTTGTTGAATGCATTTGTGGATAAACGTGTATTCAGATAAGAGCTGCTGTTGGCTGAGAAACCGAATGATTTGCTGTGAACCTTAAACAGATGATGTGTTGCTGTGAGGAGCATGGATCAAGAAAGTTGTGCCTGGCAGGGAAAATGGAGTGAAGAATTGCAAATTATACATCGGTGGCAAAAAAACTATAGCAAGTAGATGAATGTGCGTACTTTAGTGGAACGTTTATGGAAGAAGGCTGTAACGAACTGCCACCTGTTGATCCCAAATCCAGTAACTTTCCTTGCAACCAATATTGATTCAAAAGAAAGTTCATTTACTGAGAATAAGTGTACAGATCCAAAGCATTGCTAAGACTGAGCAAAAGTGTGCCAAAAGCTGTTTTCTTACTTTCTCCCTCCCTACATTGCCCTTAGTTCTTGGTCTTCTGATTCCCTTGCTGGTATGTCCTTGAGCATGCCAGAGCCTGTGATAAGGAGCCATCTGCTTTAAACGGTTTCTCATTCCTTCTCCCCCCCCCCCCCCCACTTTTACAATGGCAGAACCGCAGCATGTAAAAAGCCATTTTTTAAACTAGCCATGTAATAATCTATTATAAAATCTTGCGAGGATTCTGACAAAGGCAAGGTGGATGGAGAAGTTGATGCGCAAAACTGGCAGAAAGGTAATAGTGGTACGTGCGAGGAGTGAAACTGCCTTTCTGCAAGAGTTCTGCCCACTTTATTATATGGGCAGGAGAGCTGAATATGCCAGGAGGAACTTAGAAGGAAGTCAAATGCAGTGGGAGTGGCGTATTTGCGAAGCGTCTGGTTGATTTCATCAGCCAGAAGAGACGAAGTCAGGAACGGATGGGTGCTGCGCGAGCGTGGATTGAATGCACAAGCGAGTGATCCACAGGAAAGAAATGCGTTGCTGGAGCTGGTCATATAAACAGAATGGAGGAGGACCGAGCCACGTAATGAACGTATGAAAGAAGAGTGAAGGAGCAGAGCGGAAGGGAAGACTGAGAAGGTGGTGACTGGGATCCTCAAGAATAGAGCAGCGAGAAAGCGAAAAAGGCAGGGTGTGAAGAGCTGCAATGGACATCGTGAAACAAGGACAGGAAAGCGCAGAAAAGTACCACAACGGAATTGTGCGATGGGGGTTATTGTCTGTCCGAGCAGAATCCACAAAGCAAACAAACAAACAAACACAGGTCCTGATAGCAGTGAGTTTGGGTACGATGCTATCAGAAGTGAAGTCTGGAAGGTCTTTGTCCTTCCTTGGAAGAATCTACATGTGGTGGGTTCTACAAGAATTTATTTACTTTCTAAAATATATTAAGGCGACCAAGAGGTCTCTTTGATCGTTTTTGATCAAGCCCATCAAAAAGCACATATGGTAACAGCCCATAGAGCAGCGTTTCTCAACCTTGAGGACTTTAAGATGTGTGGATTTCAACTCCCAGAATTCCCCAGCCAGCATGGCTGGCTGGGGATTTCTGGGAGTTGAAGTCCACGCATCTTAAAGTCGTCAAGGCTGAGAAACACTGCCATAGACGCTTCCTCCTCCTCTTCAACGCTTCCTGGAATCACCATGCAAGGAAGCCGGATCACATGATCAGTCCAGGAAGTGCTGAAGCTGGAAGAAAGCAGCTTTCTGTATGACTTCAGTGCAGCTGCAACCATAAGTTAAAATCTGCCACTGTGACCATGTTAGAAGTCCATATCACTGGTGGTCCATTTTCAGGGCTCATCTGAGAGGTTTTCACAGGGTTCTTGAATAAAAAGAAAAAGAAAGAAATGTGTTCCTGAAGCGGAGAGGTAAACAGTGTTGACTTGCTCGTGGGGGCGTCCCATCCCACGCCATTCCTGCAACGGCCGGTTCAGAAGACCCAAAGCACTTGGGTGAAGCTGCAGTAGAGGTAGCCGTGGTCTTAGGAGCCAGCCTCATAGGTACTATACCACCCCTCCCTTTTGTTAGCCTTAATTTCCCCCTTTTATATGTAACCAAACAGCTGTGGGAAGGGGACAGGGAGTCCTGGGGTAAAATGAGCATGAAAAAAATGAAGAATCTGGAGGAGATTCTCTTAATCCACTTTCAGATTAGGCCTCTGTTAGCCATATTTGTACATCTTCTAGACTGAAAAAACCCTAAACCAGAACTTGGATCTTATGGCGTGTAGAGTAATAGGGCTGGAATAAACCAAAGAAGTGTCAAAAGTGGGGGGCGGTGTGTGTGTGTGTGTCAAAAAAGTAAAAATGCACTTGGTTGTGGCTGCCATCCTGACTTTTTTTAACCCTTTCCCTGCAGACTACCCTGGTCAAAAGAGCTCCCCCAAATCTGTTGCCATCCAGATGTCAGGCAGTAAGGATCTCCAAATTCCGACGCCAGGGTACTGTCATTTTTGGAAGTTATCTCTGTGTAGCCACTAGAGGGCAGCAAAGGGACACTGGCAATTCCAAGGCCTTTGCTGCCCTCTCGTGGCCGTTAGTATTAGGATTGGACGGTGGAAAGGACGGACTAAGAAGGAAGACTGTCAAGAAGAGAAGACCGTAGTGCCAAAGGATTTTTTAAATCCCTTATTTTACTACGTTTAAAACCTGAGGCCATCAGTGGTCATGTAGTCTATGCCACCCTCCCCACAGTTCACCAAAAATGAGTCTGAATAAAAATGTCACCCATGGATTACACCCTATGCTGACGATATGCCAAGGGTAAACTCTTCCTCTGAATGTGCAGATCAGACTCTGCCCCTTTTGATCCAAGGAACTCTTCTGGAAAGGGTCATTAGCCCCCCCCCCCCGCCGAGTAGAGGCGAAAAGAGATCTACAGCTGAGATCCAGTCACTTTTTTGCACTAGGAATCAACTGAGGGCAGATGGGATGTGTGCACACTCACAAATGGCTGCCATGGTGGGCGTGTCCAGTCACAAAGCTCCTGTTAAACCAAAGCTTCATTAACGCTTCAGTGCTGGCATATGTGGACTTCAGCTCCCAGAATTCCCCACTCTACACTTCTTCAAGTTGGTGAGGTTGAGCAATACCGAACTAGGTAACCCTCAATCAGTGTTTCTCAACCTTGGCAGCTTGAAGATGGGTGGACTTCAACTCCCAGAATGGGAGGCTGGCTGGGGAATTCTGGGAGTTGAAGTCCACCCATCTTCAAGCTGCCAAGGTTGAGAAACACTGCCCTAGACACTGTGCTTGGCAAAGCCAGCTAGTGCTTGGCTTTGAGATCTGCCAGCTTCCTAACGTTTTTATTTAATGTTTTTTAAAAGGCAGATGATATTTTATTTACTGCCCAAGGAGTTCAAAGCCCTCTTTTTCCAGCATTGCCGCAGGGAACGTCAAATGGGAATTCTGCCAGTGAGTTGGGTACCGCTCTACTCCTCCCCAAACCAGCCGGGCGACTGGAGGCTTCTGGGTTGGTGGCAACCAGCTGAGTGGATCTGCTGCTGAGAGGCTGGGTCTCTCAGCAGCCTGAGAGCTGTGTGTGCAGGTGACGTTCACCCGCCCTCTGGTTTTACCAAAGCACTGCACCACAGGGCCCGGGCAACCAGCCGTGCTGCCAAGAAGATGAGCCCAAGGTGGAACCAGCTGCGTTTGGCAGCGAGGGTGAACGCGGCCGTCCATCCCGGCTGAGTGGGCTAGTTGCTCCGGGCAAGCCCGGCTAGCCCGTTTCCCAGGCATTCCCACATTCATCTTCTTCCTGCCCTAATTCTTTCAGTGCGTCCCCAGCAGAGGCTCCGGAGCTGTTAGGAGTGCCCTGAGCTCTGCCCCACGGTCCTTCCATCGCTGCGGGCCCGGCTGCTGCAGGGCGCCCTCCCTGCAAGGATGCTGAGTGCCCCAGGGAGCACGCGCTCCATCCCCGACCCAGAGGAAGGGGGAATGGGGCGCAAGGCCCGGCTACTGAAAGGGGGTGAGGGGCTCCAGGGAGCCTCTGATTTCCGCAGCAGCGGAGGCCGCCAGCCCCAACCGGGGCCCTCCAGAGAGATGGGGATGGAGATGGAAGCAGGCTGGCCCCCTCGGGAGGGCCCCGGTTGGGGACTGCAGACTCGCGCCCCTCCTTCTGCCCCCAAACCTCCATCGCTGAAGTCGCGGGCGATGTTCCTCTTGGGGCGGGAGAGGGGGATGCCGTCCACCCAGCTGTACAGGTCGTTCAGGCTCTCCTCGTCCAGCTCCCCGTGGGCCATCTTGCCTCGGCTTGCCGCTGCTGGGCGCTGCCGCCCCCCCCGGGCCAGCTGCGGAGGGCTCCGCGCTCCTTCCTAGCCAGAGGGGCTGGGGGCAGCCATATTGTTTGCACGGGCAGCCATGGCAACCACCGTGCCCCCACCATCTCAGGCGGGGCATCGTGGGAGTGGTAGTTCTTTCTGGCTCCAGGCAACGCAGCCACCACAACAGGGTTGCTAGGCAATGGGGGCATCCTAGCAACGCCGGGCAACTGAGGCCCAGGAGAAGGAGCAGCAGGGTGCTTCCTGGGGCACAGGCTTCTGGAGTGGCGGGCAGATGTTTGGACTACAGCTCCCATCGTTCCCAGCCTTCCTGGGAGCAATAGGAGGAGACTGCTTTAAGAAGGAGAGACAAGCCCAGTCTTCCCCCAATGTCTCTGCCAGGGGGAGCACCCCCCAAAATAGGCAGCCACAGACGAGCATGCCCCTCTTCCTAGGCAGGGCTGCACCTGCTGAATTTCTGCCTGTTCTTCAGCTTTATTTCTTTATCCTATTTGAATCAATACGGGCTCAGGGCAGTTGACAAAAGAATCGACAAAAACATCCATGAGAGTTAAAGCATCCACAGGGAATATAAACCAATTAAAACAACCAACAATTGATCAGAAGTTGCCAGGAGACAAGGGTAAATGGTAGTAACAGGGACAGTGAAAAAAATCAGTAAATCCAAACCAACATCAACAATGGGTTCAGAGGGAAATAAATTAAAGTGGGCGATGGCAAACGATTCCACAGAGGGCTCTTCTGAAACTTCTCCACAGGAAAAGTTCCCTAAAACTACAGGATCTGGGGCCGGAGGGGTGGATGGAGGGGAAGGGCCAGGAATAAAGCTGAGGCTGATCTTGGACTGGCAAGGCCCACACCCATCTTTTTCCAGAGCTGCAGGGCCACCCCCGGGGGCACGGTCAAAAAGTCAAGATGGTGGCGCGCCTGCTTTTCATGCGCGGCACATGAGGAGCATTGATTGCACCACTGCGGCCGCCATCTTGACCACACCCTGGGGATGCCCCTGGAGAGAGGCGTGAGCAACTGGCGCTGGGCTGGACTTGGAGTCCTGGAAAACTGGGAGTCTAACAAAGAATCTTGGCATCTGCATCTTCCCTCTTTCCTGACGTCGATGCCCCACTGAAGTCGGGTACCCTGGATGTCAAGCCTCCTCACTCCCTCCCGGGGGGGCTGTTGCCTACGGGTGATAAGAATTGCAGACTGGCACATCTGGCAGGTGCCAGCTGGGGAAAGCAGGTGGCAGGCACTGGTGGCTCTTGGCGGAGCCCCCAAAAGGTAGGCAGGGTCAGACTGGGTTAGTCCTGGATGGGAGGCCACCAGGAAACCCTAGAGGTGTGGGCTAGAGTGGGAAATGGAAAAAATATTCCCCAAAGGGCAAACCAATTTCATCCTGTTGTGAAGAACACAATGTGTTCCTTAAGTCACTCGGAGCCAAACTCAACTCAGAGAAAACAACCCCTTAAAAAGCCTTACTTGAACCGACTGGCAGTGCCCCCTGCGCGTCTTTCCAAGCCCCTCCTGGAAACGCTCAAGGTTAAATCTGCCATCTTGCATATGTAAACGAAGCATTTGCCCATTTTGCGGCTTCCCCCTCAGGCCTAAACTGCCTCGCTATCTCCTGGAGCCCACAGGAGGGCAGGTGGGGCTGCGTCTTTGGGCCCCCCAGCCCGGGCAAGCCCAAAACGATCTTCCAGAGCGAGCACCCAAGCCGGGTGGGCACAGCTATCGGCAGAGCGGGGCAGAACAGTCAAGGTGGCGGCCAGGGTGGTATGAAGTTCTGCCTGTTCTTATGTGTGTCGCAGCCACCATTGTGACTGTTTGGAACCCAGCCCGCGGATACCCCATAGCGTGAGCAATGGCGAGCAAACTCAGGAATGTATCTTGCAGTGTCCGTTGTGGAAATAAGGGCCAGCTGCAGGTTCCAGTGGGCGACTTTGTCTGCATCTATATCCTTTCCGCTATAAAATTAAGGGAATTAAAATTTTAGGAACTTGGGTGAAGGCCGAAGAAAAAGCGATGCCAATCAGATTGACCGACTCTTTTCCCGTAGAAGCGTGTCAAGCATAGATTTACTTCTGGGAAAAAAAAGAAGAGGCGAGGGGGGGGGGTTAGTCTGTGGGAGACAGATTCCTGACTAATTGCAGCCTGCAAATTCTGGCCCATCGGTACAGTATCTGCATTTCATTCCTACCCTACCTGTTTGCCAAATACTGTGCTGCTGAGAAAAGTAGGCAGCTTAATCTGCGGTCTTTGGTGAAATGCTAGCACAGTGTTTCTCAACCTGGGCCACTTTAAGATGGGTGGATTCCAACTCCCAGAATTCCCCAGCCAGCCATGCTGGGAGTTGGAGTCCACCCATCTTAAAGTGGCCCAGGTTGAGAAACACTGTGCCAGAAACCCAGTCTTCCTCACCCCGTCCCCATCCCGCCAAGGATGCAAAATGTGGTGAGACTCTGCAATGCGAAAAGATGCCTACAACCCTTTTGGTTGCATCCAGCAGCTGTTCAGATGGTCACAGCCAAAATCCCAGAATACGCCAAGAAAAGATTTTCTGTCCCGTCCCTAGCAGACGATTGAATCCCGTAATTATTTTCCCTGCTCTGCATCTTTGCAACCTTGCTGCACCTGGTAATGGCCTCAGCCAGCATATTTCCTCATGTTCCCACACGTTCGCGGGGACGTGACTTAACTTTATTAGCTCCAGAACCTCACAGGATCGAAAGAATTAAATCCAGAGCCCGTTGCTCAGAAACTCCTTGAGATATTTCTCCAGCACAGAAATTAATACCCTAATTTGGGATTAATTACAGTACTGCTAGAGGCAAAGAATCCCTTTGCCCCTCCAACACACCATTTGAATATCATTTTCCTGTAACTTGCAGAGGCGTGCTTAAAAAAAAAAGAACAACTTTCAAGCATTGGAAGATATCTGGCCTCCTTATGTAGGGCTACAAAGGGTTCGGGGTTCACCAAGGGTGGACTCACACAACGTCCCAATCCCCAAGCCCAGGTGAACAAAACCTGATTGCCGGGTTCACATCCCATGTTGTGTGCAAACAAATCAATCATATCATGCCCCAATAGAGTCGAAAATATGTAGCTCAGGATTGAACTGTGGAGTCCTTGGGGTTCTCTGAGCTACACAACCTGGCAAGACAATTACTGTAGTTGGTCCCATCTCTGGGCTGCAGAATTCTGAGCCGCCAGTAGAGGGTGACAAAGAGATGGTGAATATTGGTTTCTCCTGCCCTCTCGTGGTCACCTAAACTCCTGCAACCCAAATACATTAGCCTTACACTAACTCAGGTTTATTGAAGATGGGGAGCAAGGAATGGGTGCAAGGGGGGCCAGGCAGAGGCCCTGTGCCTGCAAGTCCCATCGCAGCTGCTTCCCTTGCCTTCCCTACATTTACACTCTGACTTTGGTGTTGTACAAACCCAGCTAGGAAATCTACTTCTGGCCTCCCCCAAGTCAGCTGTTCCTCATTATCTTGGCAAGAGCAGCAATGGCAGCAACTAAAGGCGAACCTTAAAAGAATTGCAATGGAATCATTCAGCAATTCTCGGAGAAAAGTGCTGAAAGAAGCCAGCTAAATGGCCAGTTTGATGGAACTGGACAGTCCCTGGGCGGTCAAGGCGGGGGGAAGCAGTGAAGGTGTTGGACTGGGACAGTGAGGCCGGGGTTCAAGTCCACCCTCGGTGTCAGCCAGGTCACCAACAGGGAGCACAAGAACTACTGGAACTCTATTGTTATAAAGAGCAGAATCTCGGAAACCTGACCGTGTTTCTCTTTTCCTCCCTCTTATACCCAAGAGGATCAAAGCAGGACAGTCTCGAGTTTCTTCCTCACCCCTCTTCTCTTTCTAGGTAGGCTGATGTTTCAGTTGGAGGTGGTGCAGCGATGGGGATTTGGTCTTTGGCACCATGAAGCAGAGGATGCCCAAGAGGAGCCATTCCTGGGTAATCCTTGGTAGGGCAAGTTAAAGGTTCCCTCAAAACGAGATTGACTCCTGGGAACTCCACAGACAGGTCTCTTTCTTGGCAGGGAGGAATTGCCTGGAAAGGTAGGCCTGTCCAGTTTAGCCTACCACTCTGGAATCTCCTGGTGGCCTCCCATCCACGTAGTAACCAGGTCCAACCAGTCAAGGTTGTTTTGTGTAGAAATGCCTACTGCCTGACTGCGTTGATCCTATTCCAGCCCTTCACACAGCTCTTTGCCCTAAGATTGCATTCACACCTACTGTAAAGCTACAATGGGAATTGCGAGTTTGTGGCTTGTGGGAATTCAGCCACTGGGGTTTTGAAACTATAATTTAGGCCTTAGCACAATCACGAACCCAGCCAAACCAGAACATTGCTTTTTCCATCTCCAGCTTTTTCTTCAGAATTCCTTCTGGAGTTAGTCCTCAGGTTCCAGATCCAGCCTTTCCCAGAGCGGTGCCCTCCTGATGTGCTGGACTACAAATCCCATCCTTTAGCCAGCAAGCTATATTGTCCGGGATGATGGGAGAAGGGACCCAGCAGGCAGGTACCAGATTGGTGAAAACATGCTATGGTGTATGGACTGGATTTTGCTCTGAGCTGCGAAAATTAAGGCTAGAATCTGGCCTTGGATCAGCAATGGTATTTCCTCCTTTTCTTACATTAAAAGTATCAGTAGTTATTTAGAGGTGCTGAATCAGAAGCCAGCTTTACTGTGACCTGACACCCACTGAGGGCAGCCGTTTTTGGCAGTTGCAAACCAGCCTGGTCTCTGTGTGTGGGGTGCCCCCTTTGGGATGGTGACATTGCACGGACGGCTACCTTGCTTTCCGCAGCCGGTCTCGGAAAAGGACAACAGGACGGGCACCTCCCGAGGCATGGAAGCCTGCCTGATTCCCTGATCCCGGTGATGCAAGGCGAGAGCCACCTCTGCGTGACGCATCCGTGATTAGATCTTTCTCTGCAGCCAAGTCTGGCTGTTGGGTGACCAAGTTGGAGCCACGCTTCTGCCTGGTGATAATGCTCTCGCCAAAATCTCCCCCAGCCTTTCTAAGGGGGAAGGAGACGCCCTGGCGGCCAACAGATAATCAGGATCCAGGAGCACCTTCCCTCTCCCGCCAAGGCGAACGCATTTGGAAAAGGGCGAGGGTCATTCTCGTACCACCCCTGACCTTCTGACTGAGCTGGCCCGTAGCGGGAACCCAGCTCTGGCCATGCTGAGACTGAACATCTGAGCTATCGCAAGAGTTTCTGTGATAACAGGGTCGGGTGGTGTGTGTGTGTGTAAGGCAACCTAAAGATTTCCCATGTCTTTTCACCACTTCATTGATTCTATTGGTGTTCATTTCTGGCACTCTTAAATGTTGTGTTCTTTGGGATGCTGACATTGTAAAAGTTAGAGACACTTTTACACATTTTTATAGCTCATTTATCACTTTGGAAATGTTGATGTCTTACGGTTGGCACTCTCATGGGTGTTGCGGGGCAGAATTTACACATCATTCTGTGGTGGGCAATGCCAGTCACCAAATGCCCCTCCCCACCAGGATCTTCCTTAACATTTCATTTTTCCTTCTTCACCTGGACAGGCAGGAACATTTCCAAACTCCTCCCTTCCCAAAAGCCGGGCCTTTACTATCTTATGTCTCCAGGTCTCATGTTTTGAATCCAGGAAGCCATTGTTCTCTTTTTCTCATTCTCTACTGCATCACGGATGCCCTTAATTTTGCCCACATGGGGATGGGAAGTTGTTGAAATGCTGTGAGTGGGCGTTGCCGGCTGAGTTACCTTTGGGGCCTTCTTGAAATAATAAAATAAAATAAAATAAAATAAAATAAAACCCCTGGCTTCTTGAAATAAAAGCCCTTTGAGGTAGGCCAGGTCAAGGCACAACAGGGATTCTAGGAATACTATTTTATTGTTGTAGAGCAGTGTTTTTCAAACTTGGCAACTTTAAGAGTCCACCCATCTTAAAGATGCCAAGTTTGAAAAACACTGTTGTAGGGTATAATCACAGAATCTTGAAATCCTGCCCAAGTTTGTCTGTCTTCTCTTATACTGAACAAAAAGGTGGGGTTATTTTGAGTTTCTTTCACAATTCCACCCATCTCAGGTCTGCGTCTTCCCTTCCCAAGCGCCCCCCTTTAACCTTCTCTCCTACCTTCCCCAAACTCATCTCCAAGTTCCTTGACAGGCTGACATCCGGGCCCAGGAAGATGCCATTTGTTGCTGATGCGCGCTCAGCAGTCCTCAGCTGCCCAGCTCCAGCTTGGCACCCTCCAGATACATGGCCTGTAACTTCCAGCAGGCAATTTGGAGGAGCCCGCCTTCAACAGTAGGGCCAAGACCTCCTGCTATTTAACTCAGCAATTGCCACATGAAGGAATGCGCTGCGTGCCAGAAGCCAGCCAGGCTGAAAGCATGTGTATATTTGTGCCAACGGCTGGAGGACGTGGAGCCTGCAGGACGTCCTACCTTTCACCCCTACCCGCAACAACCCACCTTATCTTGACTTATATTCCATTGGTCCCACTTTCCAGGTTCATTTGCTCGTTACCCTCTTTCTCGGTGCTTTTAGAGAAGGCGTTCTCGCTGCGAGCGATCCACAGGGCTCACATCCGGCCGCATGGCGGTTCTGGTTAAAAAGGAAGGCGCGGCGAGCAAGCGGATGCTTCCAGGCGGAAGGCAAGTCATCCAGAAAATGCCAGGAATGAGACTCGGGGATGGCGCGACCAAAGTCTGCCTGTTTGCTGATCTTACCCCTTCTGATCGCTTTACTTTCCCCTCCCCTCCTCCTTGCGGCTTTTTCTGTTTGTGTTTATTTATTTAGCCATTACCAAATGCCATTTTTCTATTGACGTCTCAATGGGCGCGGGGATTGGAAGCCAGCGTGTAAGGAGCATGGGTGCTCCACAGCCTTAAGTGCCTGGTGCGCGTGTGTGTGTGACAAGGTGGAGAAATGGAGGTTAAATCCAGATCGGGGAGAGTGCTGCGGGTCAGCCAAAAACCTGGCTGCGCCTGCAGATTCGGCCCACTCCGGAGGACGGTGCCGTTCGTCTAGCTTGGAAGCACTCCTCGACCCCACCTGATCCAGAATCGTCAAAGGGTGGGGGGCCAAAGGGTGTTTCGCATATCCCCCCCCCCGCTTTCTGGGTCTGTCTGTCCATCGGGCAACAGAGGCCCCCGTCCTGCCATTGAGGGGTGGTCCACAGCCCGCCCTCTCGTCACCACCACACGCCCGTTTCCTTTTCCCAAAGAGCTTCCAGAAAACTGCAAGAGAGGGGAAAAAGCACCCAGAGAGAAACGAAAACGGAAGAAATATGGAGACGCGACGCTCACAACGTGCCGGGCTGACAAAGCACGATTCCTGTGGCCTCGGGCCCAAAGAAACGATGCGACAGCTTAATGAAATGGCCTGGTTTGCACAATTTGCTAAGAAACGCCTGGGTTGCTGACAACTCGCCGAACCACAAACCTCGCGGTCCCGCTTGAGCCTAGCCCGGTGTGTCAGGTCAACCCGGGTTTGACCGGAGGCAGGGGCAAGCCAAGGTGGCCCCCTCCACATCTGGACTGCTGCAATGCGCTGTAATAGGGCAGTCCTTGAAGAGCCTGAGCACTTCACTCAGAACTGTGTGCGCACGTGAGAGCCTTTTCTGCGGAAGGAAGACGCCAGCCCCATATCAGCGTCTCTGTCCAGGGCATCCTCGGCTGGCTTACCCGCGCCCCAAGGCAAGGGAGCAAACCCTACCGTGGCTCCAGGAAGAATCAGGAGCCCCCCACCCCACATGAAGGCCCCGCCACCCCCTTGGGCAGAACAAGGCGAGAAGGGGGGTCACACTTGATGCTAAGCCGGAGGGAAACAGCATCTGGGGTGAGCCCGCTCTTCGAGGTGGAGCCCCGGGCAAATCTGAAGCTGGCTTGTTCTCTAAACCAGGGCTTCTCGAGCTTGGCCCCTTGAAGATGGGTGGACTCCAGGGCTGGCTGGGGAATTCTGGGAGTTGAAGTCCACCCATCTTCAAGGGGCCAAGCTGGAGGAACCCCGCTCTAAGCGCTCCCCCGCCGCCGAGGCCCCTGCTGGGGGGCAAAGGAGCCCCCTTCTCCGAGCCCACAAGGCATCTCCCCACCCTCCAGCCCCTCGCCCCAGCCGGGCATCCCCGGGGGATCAGGCGGGCCCGCGAAGGCCCCCGGCGGGGAGGCGGCTGCTGCGCTGCGCACGGGCTGCCCGGGCGGCACTCGAGCGCGGGGCGAGGGGCGCCCGCGCTCCCCGCGCGAACAGCCACGTCACGTGCTCCCAGCCCTCGCCCGCCCCCCCGCGCGGGGCTGCCCTCCCCTCCCCTCCCCTCCCCGCCTCCCCCGCCGCAGCCGGGCGGCCATTGGCTGGCGCTGCGCCTCTTGGCTCTGTTATTTTTCGAATCTCCGCGCAGCGAAGGGAGGCGCGCCAGCTGCGCGGCGCGGCGCGGCGGGGAGGAGCCGGCAGCCCGAACGCGCCTCTCCCGCGCCCGGCAGCCCCGGCCCGGCTCGGCTCGGCTCCCCAGCGCCAGCGCCAGCGCGGAGACCCCGATGGAGGCGGCCGGGCCCCCCGCGCGCTCCCCGGAGCCGCGCCGCCCAGCCCGCCCGCCGCGCCGCGCCGCCGCCCCGGGCCAGCCCCTCTGCCCGGCCGGCGCCGGGATGTCTCCGGTCACCCACCTCGCGCTCGACATGGACAAGCTGGCCGGGCTGGGCAGGTGAGGCGAGGCGAGGCGAGGCGAGGCGAGGCGGGGCGGGGCGCGGGCGCAGAGGGGCGGGCGGCGGGGGCCCCGCCGGGGTGCAGCCCCCCGCCGCCGGGGACGGGCCTGCTGGGGCCCCGCCGCAGGGCGCGCGGTCCCGGGAGGAGGGGGCGCCCTGGCCGCGGCTGCCCGGGAGCAGGAGGGCGGCTCGTCGGCGGAGCCGTCCGCGCCGGGATCCTGGCCGGGGGAGGCCCGCTTCCTCCGCGGCTCCGCCTGCGAGGGCCCCCTCCGTTTCCGCGCTTGGCTCCGGGGCCGGGGCGGCCCTCCCCGGTGCTTCTTCCCACGAGATTGTTTTTTGGGGGGGGCTGGATTTGTTGAATGACTCGGTTTGCAGCAGACTTTTGAATTCATGACACGTGTCGGCACGTGCAGACCTTTCCTTTTCCGGGCTGGAGGCAAGTTTTGCAGGGAAAGGGGGTTCCGGGAAGTTGCCCGCGTGCAAGGATTCGGGGCTGTGCACGCAGGGAGTGCGGAGTCCCCAAGGGGCCTGTCCCAGCCCGCCCTGCCTGCCTGCCTCCCTCTCCTCCAGCAACCGTTAGGCTGCCCGCTTCTGTAAAGGCAGCCCGAGCCTCGGCCCGGGCCCTCCTTTCTGCCCTCCTACTCCTGGCAAAGCGCTTCCCGGAGCAGCTGCTGCCCTGGCAGCTCTTTGCATCCAGCCAGGCGGAAGAGGGACCCTTTTAAGTCAGCCTGAGCCTGAGCCTGAGCCTGAGCCTGAGCCTGAGCCTGAGCCTGAGCCTGAGCCTGAGCGGGGCGGGGGGGGGGGCTCCCTCCCAGGGTGGAAAGGGAAGGCTCCTTGCGGGGTTTGTAAAGCCCCAGGCCCCTTCCCACCGTCCGAAGCGTGGAGAAGGGGGGCTCTGCTGATCCCAGAGCCCCGATGGCATGGCGCTCGCTCGGGAAAGCCTCTTTTCTCCCAAAGAGATGCCAGGATGGTGGGAAAAATTGCCCAGGACTCTCCCTGCCCAGCCAACCATGGCGGATTCAAACACCGCGGTTAAACACACCATGTCTTAGCACAAGGCCGAGCCCGTTTCTTCCTCCGCGGAGCCCCCAAGCCCCACTTCCTCGCCTTGGGTGGAACCTGGTGCAGACCGGAAATGGCTGGTGCGCAGCCTTTGATCTGAGATGATGGTCAGTTAAGCTGGCCGGGCTGCCTCCTCCAACCCACCTTGCTGCTGGCTAATCATTCACCCCTTCCTGGTTCGCTTCAGATAACCCCCGGCCACCCTTTTTAAAGAGGCAGTGACTAAAAAAGCCGGGTTGGTGCCGCTAACAGAAGCCTCCCTCTTTGGTTCCTGGGAAACGGTGCCACCAGACTGACTCCTTCGCCTTTTGGGGTAGACTGGCACAGCTCTCCTTTGCCTGGAGAAGGGAACCCAGAAACGGGGCGGGGCGGGGCACTCTCTAAGTGCCTCTCAGGGCCTGGCATCAAAGAAGGTCACGACCTCAGTGCCCAGGGTGCATTGATCCGAAGCTATAGGGAAGCAGATGCCCATAATAGATATTAGCAGCACTCTCCTTGTAATTGTACACGGGAACCAGGTGCCCAGAGGAGCTGGGTGAATTTTAGCAGAAACCAGATTGGCTTTTGCTGAGACGTTTGCATTTGGATTTCTGCACATCGAGGGGGTGGACTCCAGCGCCTCTGAGGCTCCTTCCAACTCAGTCCACCAGGAAGCAGTTTCCTGATCTTGTTTTTAAAGACAAGAGAGCAGAGGACGCATCGGGGGAAGGCGCTGGCAAACTCTGTAAAGCAGTGTTGTCCAAACTTGGCCACTTTAAGATGAGTGGACTTCAACTCCCAGAATTCCCATGCTGGGGAATTCTGGGAGTTGAAGTCCACTCATCTTAAAGTGGCCAAGTTTGGACAACACTGCTGTAAAGGGTGTGGAGTCCTGAACTGTGACGTCGCGGGTGCAGACAGTCTCGGCTGTGAAGTCTGTGGGTGAATTGGGTCTAGTTCTGCAGCGCAGGCTGGGTTCCCATGTGGTAAAGCTGCACTGGCTGCGTTTACACTGTGCGCGACGTCGTAAAGCTGTGCACGTTGCAGCGACTGGGTGATGGGGGCAAGATGCTAGCCAAAGATTTGGGCGAGGATCAGGAGAGATTGCATGGCATCGCTTTGCGTTATGTTTTGGCGGTATGACTCTGTAGGGTCCGTGTTTAACGGTTTAAAAAATGAAATCGAATTCTGAATGTGGATCAGTCGTTTTTTCTCGTTTTCTATTCCTCTTCCTCTATTGCTTCTCCCCCCCCCCTTTTTTTTTCTTTCCATGATATTGTCTGTCTAGTTTTTGGTATCCGGCTTTTGTGATAATAGTTGGAATGAAATGAAATGCAGGCGCTTGGGTTGCAGTTGTTAGTGCTTCTAGGGTTGCTAAGTGTTATTTGTACTAAAGAAATAATGATGGTGATGATGGAAAAAGGAAAAGAGATGGGAGAAGAACCCAGAAAAGTAAATAATGTATACCCTGAGTTTCTGGGAGGAAGGTGTGGGAACAAATCAAAGGAAAGAGAGGAAACTGGGCACAACTGGCACATTAATGGTGGCCTTATTTTTCTTCCTCTTTGCATTGCAGTGATTGGGACACCCCTAAAAGGAAAAAGAAGCTCAACATGGACTTCAAAAAGGAGTGGTCCTCACAAGATTCGGTGTCTTCGGAGTCTGCAGATTCAGGTGGGGTCAGGGATGGGTGGGAAGAGATTCGACCACTGGGTCCCTCCGCTCGGGTCTTCGGTGTCCCAGCTGACCGTACGCTAGGCATTAGGAATGGAGTGGATCCACTTCCCAAACGTGTGGAACAGGCTCATCTCCAGAAAAGCAGTGCGCAGAATTCAAGTCAGGTTGAGGGGTCTCCAGGTGGGGTTTGGCCCCAGAAGCATTCAGGAGCTAACTTCTACGTGACCCACTGCTCTGGAGATGGAGTGTCTCCTCCTTCCTTGGGCAGGGTTCCAAATGCTGTAGTATGGGCACAGGCAACAGTTCTTCCTCCCCTAATGCGTGCTCTCACTAAAGTCCTCATCTTCTGGCTTCCTGTCCTTGGTGAAGCTTCCGAGAGTTTGCTCTGAGATCAGAGCAAGAGGCCCTGCCTTAAGGCTCGACCAAATGGGAGCAGCTCCCGTTCGTGTTCTGTCTTCGGCACAGACTGTAGCATTCCTTCATGTTGTGGGCACGGAGCTGTAGGTCTCGCATAGCCTGTTTTCATTAGGTGGGGAGGAAGGTACAGAGATGCTACAAAGGTGGGCACGGGAGTCGGGGGGCAGAAAAGAGCACAGGGGAAGGAGCCGAGGGGAGATTCCTACATGTTTTCCCCCTGGGGTCCCTCTCCTCCTTGGGCAGCAGAAGGATTGAGACGGGGGTTTCTAATCCATCCAGCTGTCCTATTCTTGGGGAAAACAGGGATCTTTCCAAACTCAGGATCTTTTCCTGGGAAGTGAAATATGTTGGGCACGTTTGTGTGCAGTAAGAAATCACACGTGTAGCACCTTTTTTGACTAGCAAATTCCCTCTGATTGTTTGCTACCACAGACTAAGGCGGCTCTCCTCCTACAATCCTGGCTTATCCTGGAATGAACCGTGGGCTGCTCCACACTGCTTGGTTGTTCCCCCCGCCTCCTCCCATGGAGGATGGGATTAAAGGAAACCAAGGACTGTGTCAGAACCTCGCGATCAATCAATCGCCTCGCTAGTTCGCTTGCTTCGTTTCTGCCATTACAGTGATGGGAAGGAAGGGGGGGAAGGTTGGGAGGCGAACCGTCAGGCGCAGATCGACTGTTATCTGGTTCTCGGGAATGCCCAAGGTCGTACCAGCGTGAGACCCGTGGAGAATCTTCCACATGTGCAAGAGAGACTCAAAGACAGAAGGGGGGAGGTGGAATGGGAACGAGGTAAAACTAAGTTTTGGTGTGTGCGGGACTCAGTTCCAGCTATTGCCTTAGAGCTCTGCACTGCTTTCCAATAAACGAATTCTTCTTTCATCCTGCATTGGCTTCAATGAGAGTTGCTCTCATTGGGAACTGAGTACCGCAGTACTTACACACTGTTTAGCATTAAACAGAAGCAGGGATTCTTCCTTGCTCCTCTCGGAAGAAAGTAAAGCCAGAATTCCTGATTTATACCTGAAGGTATTGAAACATGGATGGATTTTTCTCTGTTTGTTAAACTGTTTCCAGTGTTTGGAAGGACTAGACCAGTGTTTCTCAACCTTAGCAACTTTAAGATGAGTGGACTTCAACTTCCAGAATTCCCCAGCTAGCCATGGTGGCTGGGGAATTCTGGGAGTTGAAATACACTCACCTTAAAGTTGCCGAGGTTGAGAGACATTGAACTAGACTAAAGCACTTCCAATTATGAAGCATTTCCATTGTGTGCAAACATGACCGTGACCTTGGTTTGCAGCAAGTGTGAGCCTGGTTGCTTTGACGTGGCCATCCTCATTTTGGGCCCCTTCCAGATGTGTGGATTTCCAACTCCCAGAATTCTCAGCCGTGGCCATGGTGGCTAGGGAATTCTGGGAGTTGGGCCACAGATCTGGAGTGGGTGTGCTGGCGTGTGGCTCAGGTGGACATGCAAAGCCAGCCAGCAAATGCTCTTCTCATGAATCTGGGATAGACTACGGAGGACCGCAGAGTCCTAAAAGACTTTGCTGGGGGGCAGTTCCTCTATAGGAGCATTGCCCTTCTCTGTATAATCACGAGAATCTTTCGCTGTTCACGCAGGTGTTGGTCCAGACTCCCCCATGGAGCCAGATGTGGAGATGTTGGATGAAGATCTGTAAGTTAGCACACTCTTCTGCCTAAACGTGGGGGTTGTGGGTGGCTGTGTCTGCCAAGAACACGTTTTATCTTCCATACAAACCTGAGAGTGTTTGGGGACGTAGGATCCAGCTGAGGAATTTCTGAATAACTGTGGAGTATCATATGTGGCGTTGTCTGTTGTGTCCAGCTGCCCAAATTCTGTAGTGCACTTCAGGTGGCAGAGCCCGTCCGCACTTGTCTGATCTCCAAAATGCTCAGTAGGGTCGAAACTAGTTAAGATTTGGGTGAGAAACCACTCGGAAATCAGCAGGGCTGGGGTCTAGATCGGGAAATTTGAAACAAAATCGTAGGAAAAGGCTGTCACAGACTTCTGCGTTGCTGCCTAGCACAAACGTATCCGTGCAGACAAATTCAGGGCGTCTTTCCTTTCTTTAATCCGAATTCTGCACCGACACAAGGGTGACCTGTGTGAATCTGCTTCATGCTCCTTTTGCTGCTCTTAGAAGATTCTTTGGCTCTCTGGGAATCTTTGTTAATCGCTCCTTGGAAACTTGAGTTTTGCAGCCGTAGCCTCCGGCTTCGTAAAGATGAACATTTTTCTTTTCCTTTTCCTTTTCTCCCTTGCAACCTGGCACCCCAAGGGAAGCAAATTCTTTTGCTGCTAACTGCATTCTTGGCCTTTTCTGTTCTCCTGTGGAATTTCACCTGATACGGATCTGACTGCTATTATCAGTTCCAAACTAGTTTTACATCGGTAAATGCTTGGTTCCTTTCAGAGGATTAAATCCGAAAAGGGTTGGATCTGCTCATGGAGCAAAGAAGGGGAAAAAATAAAGCGAAATGGGACGGGGAGCTGGTCTGAGTCTGGTTGGGAGGTTTTCATTGGGGTTTAGTGTTTGAAGTGCTCTTTTTGCCCTGTTTCGGATGTGGTGTCTTAATCTATTTACTGCCTGTGGCTTAACGCTGGCTTGTTGTCACCAGCTGTGGGATTTTGGTGCTTAAGTCGAGCGCAGTGCTTCTCAATCTTGGCCACTTTAAGATGGGTGGACTTCAACTCCCAGGAATCCCCAACCAGCAAGGCTGGCTGGGGAATCCTGGGAGTTTAAGTCCACCCATCTTAAAGTGGCCAAGGTTGAGAAGCACTGATCTAGCGCCTTCATTTGCACAATCAATATCCAAGAAGTTTGAATAATCAGAGACCTTTATTTCATAATTGCAACTGAGTGGCCCGATTGCAAATCCAAGGTCTGCGCAAAGCGTTTGGACCGTGTTTTGAGCAGGGAGGCCAAGCGCAGACTTTCCATCGGGTGGAAGAAACGGGCTGGCTTGTTGCTTTGCTCAGGAAGGGTTAGTTTCTGGCTGCAGCAGACGTGAATGCCGGTTTCGGCAAGTAGTGACTGTGAGTGAAAGCGGCAGGCCTGGACGTGGGCTTCTGGTAGAGGAGAGGTTTGGTGGGAAGCATTTATCGTGCGTGGGTCTGCTGGAGAACAGCGTGAAGGAAGGACGTTAGGCAAGCAGACTTAAAAATCTGTGGGGCGGTCGGGTCCGATCTAATTGAGGAGCCGGCATTATATTGGGGCAGGAATCCAGCGGGGGAAAAAGGCATTGATAAAAGAGTGTTACAGCCAGGCAGGGAGAATTCCTCCTGCTTTTTCTTCTTTTTCCTATCAGTCTCCTTAAAGCTGATGAAAGAAAGTCTCCAAAGATAAGAGCTTCAGAGCAATCGTTGGAGGGGGTGGCCCAGAAGGGGACATGTGTACAAATGTCTTTCCTTAACCCTCGTCTCGAGTTACTGTATTCCGAGGGCTTCCCACCCTTCTGTTATGGCCCAAGAGAAGACCCTGGAGGGGAACCCCTCCCCTCCCCTGGGCCCTTTCAGCAGCGGTGCTCCTGTCCCTGCAAGGATCGGTGGGAAAGTATTTGTTTCCTCTGGAGGCGTTCAGGGAAGTCCTCATCCAGTTTCTTCGCTGGAGAAGGTCTAAAGTCCAGGGTGGCCTGCTCGGGTTTTAATCTTTGAGATGGATGGTGGTCAGAGCCTAGGAAGGCAGCTGTGTTGGGAGTGATGGGAGCTGCAGTCCCACACCGGGCGGGCTGGCACCTGGTGCCTTAGGAAAACAGGTTTCGTTCAGGCCACATTGAGCAAGACGTGATTCAGACAGACAGGAGCAAAGGATACTCCCCTTCGGGCAGCAGAGGGCGAGGTGCGTTGGGTGTGCCCAGTCATGCTGGGTTGTTGTAGGTAGTCCTTGACTGATGACCACAATTGGGACCAGAATTTTGGTCGCTAAGCAGTGCGGTTGTAAAGCGAGAGGTCACGTGACTGCGTCACTTAGCAATGGCAATCCCAGCAATTCTCCTTGCTGTCATTAAGCAAATTTGACCAGTCGTTAGCTGAGGACTCACCCCAATCCAAGCCATTCTAGGCTTGGTCCCTCCCAGCCCCGAGCCTCAGGGAGGTAAGGGACTGCCTCCAACTCTCCCCACTTGCCTATTCCTCCCCCCCCATCTCTGCCCTTCTGGCCGCCCTGCACCCTGCCTTGCTGGGCAGCAAGCAGCCCCAGAACCACACGGCTCTGGGGCTGCAAGAAGCCCCTGAATCGCAGCTCAAAGCCTCAGCCTCCCAGCCCGCCCCAGCCGGGCCCACCCAGGGTCCGCAGAAGAGGCAGCAAAGGCAGCCGGGCGATCGAATGCTCGCTGGTGCTTCGCGGCTGCTGCGGCTTGCTGGCGCTTGCTGGCACGGGCTGTTGCAGCTGAAGCTTCCAGGGGTGGCTGTGGCTTCCACTGTGCTGCGCCTCGGCTTCTTACAGCAAGGCAGGGCACAGAGTGGCCAAGGAGGCATAGTGGGGAGAGTCACAGCACCCCTGTGGTCGTAAGTGCGGGCAGGATGCCAAGTGCCCAAATTTTGATCATGTGACTTTGGGGGTGCTGCAGTGGCCATGACTTCAGGCACCGGTTGTGAGTCACTTTTTTCAGTGAGTTTGTAACTTTGAACAGTCGCTGAATGAATGGTCGTAAATCAAGGACTGCCTGTACTCCAAATCAAATCAATCTTTACTGCAGTCATAGACCAGCTTGGGGGTTAGTAGTTGAAAAATAGCCTGTTGTGTTCTGGTGGGGCCTTTCTGTCTCTCTTTCTCACACACCCACACCCACACCCACACCCCTGTCCCGGAAGCCACAACCACGCAGAAAGCTTCCTGCCTGTTTCATGTTGCCAGATGTTGTTGTGATCTCTTGGTTTTCTGTTAGCAGTTTTTTCTTACCCGAGAGACACTCTGCGTTCTGTGCAAAAAAACATTTACCAGCTGTGCAGGGACACAACCACATCGGCCTTCTCTCGCACGCTCCAACTGCGCATTGGGAACTGTGACCAGTTCCAGTTTTAGTATGAGTCTTGGGGATCCGCCCTGTTCTCTGCGTCTTCTTTCTTTGCCTGAATTTCTGCCCTTTATCTTGTCTCCTGAATTTCCGTCGAGGCCTTCTGGTGTGTTTTGAGCCAGATTCTCCAATGCCCTAGTTTTCTTGAAACCACAACTGGCACACTCGAATGTGTCATGGCTTATGTTGGCTGGAAAAATTCTGCCAAAGTTCAGAAAATTAGATACATGAGTGGGGAGGAAGAAATATTTTAAAAATACAGTAGATGGAAACTTGACTGCTGATAATCTGGAGAGAAAGGAGGCAGGGCCCAGGTCTGTCCTGGGAGGGAAAAAATGACAGAGAGCTGAACTCACTGATAGCAAGACGTTACCCTCTGAGAGTGGTGATCACTAGTGGGTGCCAGCTGGAATATTCAACGGTGCTTTGGGGCAGTTGCATTTTTTATAAAGATGGGTGGCCCCCCTTCACATCTGTCAGGGATCGCTCCAGCAAAGCAGCGTTTCGTATAGTAAAATACATGCCCTTTCAGTTGGCTTTGAGGGTCTTACAGGAGAGCCTTAACAGTAGGTTTTATTTCAGTCCTTCCCCTGTGGGTGGTTCACTAAGTCGTGCCCCCTTTGTAGAGTTTAGGCTGAGTTCTTTTGCTCCTGCCCTGCAGTTTTCTCCCTGTGGACCCCCCACCCCGGCAACTGCCTAGCTGGTAGATATGTAACAAGGCCAGATGGTTGGTTGGTTGGTTGGTTGGTTGGTTGGTTGGTTGGTTGGTTGGTTTCCTTCCTTCCTTCCTTCCTTCCTTCCTTCCTTCCTTCCTTCCTTCCTTCCTTCCTTCCTTCCTCCCTCCCTCCCTCCCTCCCTCCCTCCCTCCCTCCCTCCCTCCCTCCCTCCCCCATCTGCTTGAATTTTTTTCCTCCCCTCCTCGGCCTCTGAGAAACTGGGTGGGTTTTCAGAAGGGCACAGTAAACATTTTCTGATTAAGTTCCGTGTGTGACCCCCTTCCTAGTTAAGGGGTGCCTGCATTTAGGACTCTACCTCTTTCTGTGCCTCTTCCTTTGGATTTTGGGGGCTTGGGGACCCTCTGAGAAAGCTGCAGTTAGAGATGGGATCTGGAGTCCAGCGGACCTTGAAGCCAATTCTCAGTGTTTTGCACTGCACACGTAGGTGCGTCACTTCCCCGTGGCAGACTGAAACTCGCTATCTGCCTCAGCAGTTGCACACCAGTTGGACTTGCACGCCTCTGTTTCCCCAAGGGAAATTGCTGAGAAGTATGGGAAAAGTTGTGGGCTCCCTTCCTTCCTAGAGCCTAGGCTGCATGAAATCGGGTACCCTTTTCCCTCTGCAGATGTTTCTTGGGCCTGCCTCCTGCCCCCTGGCCAGCCGGCCAGCCAGGAATGTCGTGGCCCGACGCACCTGGAGCGCAGTGGCCGACGAATGCTCGGCTGCAGAGGGGCAACCCTGAGGGGGAGCGTGTGGAGGGTTGCTTAGGCTTCGGGGCTCACGCTCCCCTTCTTGTTGTGGGGAGGGCAGCGTGGTGGCGGCCATGGGGCTTGTATCTGACAGATGGCGCGGCGTGGCCTCCCCTCTCCATGCCCTAATCTGCATGCAGGTGGGCGCAACGGTTTTGGGGGGAGGAGGGGTGATGAGTCCCAGGCCTGGAAAAGCCCCCTTTGATCTCCTTCCTTTGTTGTCTGTCTGCCTTTTGAATTTGCCACCCCTAGCAGGCTGGGCCTAGCCAAGCATGCTGGGGGGCAGACTCCCCCTCCCCACGTTCCAAGATTGGCAGCTATTCTGCAGGCTCTGAATACCATCCAGCAACAGAAAAGGAGGCCTGTTAGCTGGAGGGGGGCGTAAGGAGGCCCAGCCTGGGAGAGCTCGAAGCTGCCTCCTTCAAGGGCGGGGGCCAGAGGAAGAGCCTCTCCTGCGGGACATCTAGGCGCTGAACCTACAGCCCCAACGGGCAGCTGTATTTTAGTGGCAGGAGGTGCCTGTTCTCAGCGGAAAGTCCTACGTCCCACCCCCGAGGGACAGTTGTTGGGGTCAGCTTGGGCTCCCAGAGGCCCTCTAGACCAACCCTCTGCAGGAGGCAAGAATGCAGCAGGGAGGAGGATGGGACCTGTGGCCAAAAGGGGGGAAAGAAAGAAGGGAGATCTTGACGAGGAAGGCCTTCGCACGTGGGCCTGATGGGAGTTAGGGTTAGGGGTAACCCTAGTTTTGGCCATGAAGTTTGAAAGACACTGCTCTGAAGGGAAGGGGGGACCCAGGGTTTAGCTGTCCTGAAACCAGAGTTGCGTTAGCAGCGAGGCCGTTAAATTCTACGCTCGCTCTTCCCATCTGGGAAATTCCAGGTGGCGTCTTCTCCTTCAGGGATGAGTTAGCTGGGGAGGTGGTGTGGTGGCCCCGTGCTTGCCGTCCCCGGCGTGTGCCAGGCCGTGCAGGCGCTTGTCCTGTGGTGGCTCAGTTTTGGCGCTCTGCCTCTCCGGGCCCCTGAGATGGGAATTAGGGAGGGAAGCCTGGGTCAGCCTGTTTCCCTTGCTGTGTGAACCTGGCGCCTTGGGCTACTGGTGGAGCCTTCACCCAAGCCCAGTTGGTAGCCCTGTCACTAATCCTGGGGAGCGGTGTGTGCGCCGAGGAGCTTGTGCGCTGCAGATGATGGGTGGAACGGGTTGCAGGGCAGTGTGGCTTCCCAACACCTTCCTGAACAACGGGGAAACCTCCCAGCCTTACTTTACGCGCAAGGAGAGCTTGCCTTCCCTGCTGCGACCCTCAGCAGGGCCCCATTAGTGGCCCTTTTGTGGCCCCTTGATTTATTGGTCTAAGAAAGCTTCTGTCTGTTTCCAAGGATTTCTCCCCAAAGTGTTTTTTTTTAACTAGAGCAAGCAGGATTTTGAAGGCGGGATCCGGGGGAAAGATGCGTATTCCCCAGTAAAGCACCCCACTGCTGCCTCTGTAGGGTCTTGGTCTGGAGAAAAAGTTGTGGGTGCCCGTGCTGCTCTCGAAGCCTGGCAAAGATGCAGGGAGCCAAGGGCCTTAGAAAACCGAAGGGGCACTTTCTGGGCCCAGGTGTGCGAGGGGGTTCGGCTGCCAAGCTTTTGCGCCCTTGTGATCTTTCTGACTCTGCTCGAGTGCTGCTTTTCTGCCCAGCCTTTGGCACCACATCTCAGCGTGTCGAGCCTTGCGGACGTGGATAATGATCTCCAGATGCTGGAGGCCCTGTCAGGGGAGTTCACATCAGGGCCTGGGGTGGCAGGGACATTTCTCGCAACCGGTTTCAAGCAGACCCTTTGGGAGGGGCTGGGGGCAAGGGGAGCCTTGGTAGAGACGGCACAGTCAGGTGGTGGAGATTTGCCTTGATTACACTATTTTGGGACGAGCGTGGTTGGGAAGAGGCCGTAAGTTTGCTCTGGAAGTAATTTCTTCTGCAAGGAGAGAGGATGACAGATTGGGAACAGACTGCTGTAATTTTTTTCCCCAGTTTAGGGAAAAGGGCCTCGTCTGCGACCCAAAACTATTCAGAATTCAAATTTCGTGCCCGTTGTCTGCACCCTTCGTGGGCGCAATCTGTCAGACTCTTTGCTGGCTGCCGGAAACCGAAAGTGATCCTTTCCAAGCACGAGCTTTGAGGACGCTTTTCAGCAAGACTTTTGAGAAGGGAGGGATGGGCTGGTGAGAGTTCCAGCAGCTGCACAGTTTCCGGTTTAGGACCGGTACGCACACGAGGCGCAGATGGTCTTATTTTCTTTCCAGCGGCCTTGTGTGATCCACTGAAGGGGGGACCTCTTTGTGCATCACGAGGAGCTTGCAGTGGGCTGTTCCACGCACGGCCTTCCAAATCTTGATCCATCTGGGAAGCGACCGTCAGGTGGTCCTTGTAGAAAAATTCACGTGGGGCCCTGCTTAGCTTGCCACACTGTCTCTTGGGTTTGGTGGAATCGGGCGGCGATCAGAAACCCTAACTCTCGGCTGTTTTCCCTCCCTTGGCAGGGAATCGCTTCCCCTCCGAAGAATCAAGTCCTTACCGGTAAATGCTCCTCTCTTTCGGCCTTGGTCCAGTCTGCGGATGGGGCCCCTCGGTGGGTTGGAAACAGGATCAGCCTGGCCAGGGTTGGGCGGCCCTTTGGTGGCCGGGGCGACATCCATCTCTGGGTTAGTTCGTGGCCCAGCGGTACCCGGGGGGTGAGGCCACAGCATGAGGGGTGGGGTTGATCTTTTATCCCATAGCCATGAGTGTCGGGGCAGGTGACATCATGCGCATGATCTCATCGTGCCTGTGACATCGTTGTGATGTCGACTACATCCCTGGGAATCTGGTGGAGGCGCTGGGTAGCGGGTGGTACGAAGGGAGGCCGGGCTGCCGAATTCTCAATGGCCATGTGGCTGAAATTTGGCAGTGGAGTCAGAGGGTGTTTGGGGGGCTGCAGAAAGGGGGCCCAGGTTGCCCACTCCGATCAGAGCCTTTAGCAGAGCGGCCTCACGTAGCTAGAGGCTCCTCCAGCACCCGCAAAGATGGGGAGCTTGCAGCGGCCCCCGTTTTATTTGTGGCAGGACATTTTGTATCACAGACTGCTGATGATGCAAACTTTCCTGCGTGGATAAGATGATCCCTGACCAACCCTTTGCAAAGAATCGTTTCTTGCACCTCCTGAAGATTACCTGTTCAAACTGCAAAGGAAAAGATTTTAGCTGGTCCGGGGCCCTCCCTGTGCTGGGCCTCCCCTCCGTCTCTTTGCGAGGTTATATCCAAGAGCAGAACAACAAAAACTCCAACAACAACAACAACAACTCCTCCTCCTCCTCTCACCGCCTGATCTCTTCCCAGGTGAGGCTTCTGGGGGCGAGCCCTATCCTCAGGAACATTTCACACTGTAAACAGTGCAACGGTCCCGGCCAGAAGAACTTGGCTCCCCGAGGCAACATGGAAAACGTAAGTGCAGGGAAAGCCATGGGCCTGACCCCCTCCCCTCCCCTCCCCTCCCCTCCCCTCCCCAGCATTTCTCCTGGCTCCTAAAATTGCAGCGTGCTTGCCTTTTGTCTTTCCAACAGGAAGGGGTTATTTTTAAGAAACCCTCCCGACCTACAAGCAGATTGTCTTCCTCTGGGGGGCAGGGGGAGAGGGGGCCCTTTGCCCAGAGACCAAATTCTGCCCCACAGCTCATGGTAAGTGCGGGCTGTCGAAGAGGACGTGGGTTTATGCGTGCCGGCGTGGATGCTCAGAGCGTGCTGACGGACTCGCGTGCGGGCAGTTTTATTTTCACTTATTCATTCCCTGTTTCATAGCCCATTTCATCAATAAGACCCCAGAAGGCTTAGCATAACCCCCCCCCCCAGCAAAATGATGGTAACGACAACCATGAAAAATGAAACTGGTGTCGTTAAAATGATCAGTGACTGTTGCTGAAGATGGGAATGGAAGAACAGCCAGCAAAATCACATTTCCGCCCCAAAGTCATAGAGAAAATGTGGACTATTTGTCAGTAAGGGAGTGGGGAGGCCCCTTTTTTGTGACACGAGCTATTTGAGATGCTCAGAATTGAACTGTGGGGCAGCAGGAACCTGGGGATATTTTTCCCTATTCCCTCATTCAAAGGGCTTTGAATGGGATGCAAGAAAGGTATATTCCAAAGACTGAATTTGAGCCTTTTTGGGAAAATAAGCTAAGACTCTTTTTTCCTATTATAGATTGGCTTCTTCGACAAAGGGTCTTGCTAGCAAAACGTTCATAGCCAGAGGGTCTACACCAGTGTTTCTCAACCTCGGCAACTTTAAGATGTGTGGACTTCAACTCTCAGAATTCCCCAGGCAGCATGGCTGGCTGGGGAATTCTGGGCGTTGAAGTCCACACATTTTAAAGTTGCTGAGGTTGAGAAACACTCATGCTACTCGTCTCATTTGTTCTTAAGATGAGCCAGGCATTTTCCCCTGGGAGAGGCCTTGTCTGTCTTCAATATCTTAAAAATCTTTTTCCTGGAAAAAAAATGAGTCTACATGAGTCCGTCTGTCCCTTTGAGGCCCCACAACCCCCTCTCCCCCAGTTTCTCAATAGCTTTATTTATTGACTGACTGACTGACTGACTGACTGATTCGATTATATAGCTGCTCTGCTTGGCACACGGCTCAGGGTGGTGCACCTTATCAAGGATAATTGTTTTTTTAAAAAGATAAATAATAAAAATATAAAAACGTAATCCAAAAAACAGCCTGCCAACACAGAAATGCCAGAAGAAAAGCTAATTCAGCAGGTCGTCGAACGCCCAGGGTATTTCTGTCGAATACCCTAACCCTAACCCAGTCCTTGGGGGAAAAAATGTTGTGGAAGGCAGGCAGGGTCGGGGCTAACCCCATTTCAGAGGGGGTGCTGTTCCAAAGGGTGGGAGCAGCAGCAGAGAAGGCACCCTTCCTGGGTCCCACCAGATCACATTGTGGGTGCGATAGGACCCAAGACGTGCCGACCCTCTTAGATCTACCAGAGAGGGAACGGATTGGCTGGGGGAGCAGGAGGGGGCTGTTCCTCATTTGACCCTTGCAGATGGTTTGGCTGCAGCTCCCAGCCAAATCACCTTGACTCTGCGGCCAGTGGGAGATGGTGGGCACCCGGTTGGGAAGGTCCAGCGCAGTCATTCTTAGGAGGACATGCCTGCCTGGGAAACAGCCATCAAAAGGCACGTGGGGCTGCGCTTACGGATCCTTGTTCTTCAGTGCTGCAGCCCTCAGAAGGAGAACGTGAATCCTGAGGCCGAGAGTCCGATCTACCTGCGCCGTTCATCCTTGACGTCCTTCATGAATGATGAGGATGACGATGGCTTTCTGGAAATCCTAGATGAAGAGGAGCTGAAGGTAAAGGTTGTGCTCAGAAGGCACCCGCTTGGCTGAAGATGGTGAAGTGCAGGTGGGGTGACGTTGGGTGGACGTTGGGTGGATGTTGGCTGGCTTTTGAAATAAGCTTGGAAGTCCCATCCCACGGCAAGGATGGACGAACACAGAAGAAGGTTCTTTCCCCTCGCATTTTGAGGGCAAAACAAGGATGGACGTTGTAGGCTGTTCTGAATGTGAAAGAAGCAGGTAATTACCACAAAGGGTTGGCCTCCATCACTTCACCATTGTCTCATTGTTGGCTGCCGTGTCCCTTAATTAATTAAGAAACAATTCAAGGATGATTCCCAGAAGCAGGAAATGCGTGCATCTGGTACCTTTTTGGAAGGGAGCTGGTTCGGGCTTTGGGAAGTCAAGAATTAGAACTTTATGTCCAAGAAGGAGCCAAACCTTCTAGCCCACCTGGTTGAGACGCTGGTCATTTCCACCTTTTCAGAACAGCTCGTCCTTTAGAAGGGCTGGGGATCTGACCTGGTCATTCCCACCACCTGTCCTTCAGCCTTCCTGGTAGCAGAATATTTGGGCTGTGTTTGTAACGGTATGTGGGGATGACCTTGGGAGACAGGAGGAAGAGCTGCAGATTAGACAACGGTCAGATAAAAGGCAGCCGAGTCCGCAGCAGGAATGTGGGTGGGGCAAGAGGCTCAGAAGGGACCCTCCCTGGTTCCTTGGGCTGTAAAAGCGAGTGGGGAGAGATGTCCTTTCAGACTTGCAAGATTCTGTTAACGTAGCCTTACAATAAAGTAGAATTAGCTCACCTGGCTGTGCTTCCTGTCTGGTCTACCTCACAAGGCTGACAGTGTTCTTCACATTTGGCTCTGTCCCTCACCCAGCATTGTGGGCTTGACTCTGTGCTCTGTCCTTGGCACCCTGGAGAGGTCCAGGCATCCTGCAGGTTTGGCTTTGCTGGCTGCATCTAGGGGGAGACACGTGGCCTTTCCCCATCTGGGTGCCCCCTTTGGGTGTGGGAGTTCCGGCTCCCAGAACTCCCTTGCTTGCTGAGGGGTTTCTGGGGACGACGTCCATACCTCTGAAAGGCGTCCGGGTGGGAAAGGCTCAGGGCAGAGGGGTTCTTGGCCAGTCGTTCCCTTGACCGGCTGGCCCCAGTTGGAGCCGCACCGGGTCCCCCGAGGTGAGGAGGCGTTGCAGAGCCCACCAGGGTTTGAGCTCTGCAGGAAAAGACCTGCCAATCGAAGAAAGCCGCTGGGCCCAAGTTCATCTAACTCCCAGACTGGCAAACTGCAGCTTCTCTCAGGCTGGGAATTCTGGGAGCTGGGCTCTCTCCCCATGTGGGGGTGACGTCTCCTCCACGCTCTGCCAGGATCCTTTTCTCCTGCTGCCCTTGCCTGCAATTTTTGTTCGCTTCTGGTTGATCGTGAGGAAACTTTGTACTTGGCACTTGCTGGAAACCGTCCTTGCCCATTGCCGCCAAGCCTTCAGCGCCCTCTTTGGGAGAGGGTGTGGGGATTAAGAGAAGGGGCCCCCTTGCTGTTCAGTCGGGGGGTGAGTGTCTGCCATGCCAGTCGTGATATCCTTCACCTTTGTCCTTCCTCTTCCAGAGTGACGCTGAAGTCCCTTCAGGCATGGAGAACCTGCTGACAGCCCCGCTGGTGAGAAGAGACGGTGAACCCAGCCTGGTGCGTAAAGCCCTTTGCCATCCTTGAAGGAGGGCACGGGGAACAACAATTTTCTGATGCAAATTTTAGCAGGTGGGTCCTGCAACATGGCGGGGGGCTGCCCTGCTGGCACTCGGGGTCCGCCCCCTGCGTCTCGCCCTTTGGCCCCAGGAGAGAAGGGAGGCCGGAAACTGGAAGCCCAAGTTTCTGTCCCTGAAGTTTAGGAGCCCCAGGCAGGGGGAGTCAAGGCGACCAACACCCCGCTCCTTTCTTATAGGTGATCGCATGGAGGGGGCGGGGCTTGGATTCCCTGGCTGCAGCCACCATTTTGACTTTTCGACCCCTCCCTGGCAGACATCATGCTTGAGAAAGCTGGCCTTAGGCCACGCAGCTCAGTAAGGGCAGCTGGGCAGGCACCCTGTTGCTGGCATTGCCACCATCCCGGAGCAGCAAAAGCTGCTTTGCAGTGAGGCCAGAAGGTGCCTGCCCCGCCCCGCCCCTGCCCCTCCTCCTGCTGCTTGAGCCCTCCTGCCCCCTCACCTCTTCCTCCCCCAACTTTGTGCAGACGATGTCGGGGGGCGCCAGGTCCCAGCGCCTCTTCCGGTCGCCGTCCATGCCGAGCAGCGTCATCCGGCCCATCCTGAAGCGGTTGGACCGGGCCCCGGAGAAAGACTCCCCTGTGAAGACCAAGCGGCGGAAGAGCCTGAACGGCAGCCCCATTGTGGAAGAACTGGTAGGGGGCCGGGAGGGGGGAGGGAGGGCTCCTTTGCCCCCCAGCAGCACCCCCGGACCTCACCCCCACCAGAGCCTTGGGCTTTCAGCAGGGGTGCAGAGGCCCCCTTTCCTAGATTTTTTTTGAGGGGGCAAAATTGACCTGTTTGCAGCTGTGTGTTCGGGGGGGGCTCTAAGAAGGAACATGGCTGTCATTCATGGCCTTCATGGCCCCAGTTCTTTCTCCAGGAGGAGCTTGCTAGAGATCTCCAAACGCTTTGCCGCCAGATTGATTGATTGATTGACTTAAATAAT
Organism: Liasis olivaceus; assembly: GCA_030867105.1. Lineage (NCBI taxonomy): Eukaryota > Metazoa > Chordata > Lepidosauria > Squamata > Pythonidae > Liasis > Liasis olivaceus. The sequence continues at coordinate 1,959,969 of CM061354.1, forward strand.
TCTTAGGCCCCCCCCCCACCCCTGGCATCTCATGACTGACGGCCTCCTTTCACTGGTTGTTGGGTATTCAGGGGAAGACCACCACTAACAGACCCCTGCTGCTGCTGATGGAGGATCTTCCGAGGGAGCTGTTCAGCCGAGGTGCTCTTGGGCCAGGGCTCAGCCCACTTCCGGGCTGAGGATGATGCAAGACGCTTTTCAGTCTTCCAGCATGGCACATGGAGGGCATTTTGCTGGGTGGGAACCCATCGAAGCCAGGATACCACCGCATCCTCTGATGCCGTTTGTCCCTTTCCTCCTAGAAGCCTCGGCTGGTCCGGTCCCGCTCTTGCTGTCCGAGCGAGATTGCAAACATCTTGGACAACGACCAACGGGAACTAATTGGCGACTTCTCAAAGGTATTGGCTGGGACGAGAAGAAGGTCGCTCTCCACTTTTTCTCCCTGCAGCAAGTTAAGGACCGGGGTGGGGCTGCTCACGGTGGGAATGGCAGCTGACGGTCACTTCCTCTGCTCTCCTCTCTCTAGGCCTACGTCCTCCAGACTGTGGAAGGAAAACACCAAGATCTCAAGTACATTTCTCCAGAAATAGTAAGGAAACATCATCCATGTCTATTGTTCCCAAGTGCGGCATGAGTCTTGGAATGCAGGAAACGTCCCTGCCCCAGTTATGCCTCCTCTACTTTTGCATCTGCACTTCTTGCACTCAGGAATGCTCCTGTCCGTAGGCAGGAGAGCAGCAAATGGCCAGGAGCAACACTCTGTGCGTGTGTGTGTGTGTGTGTAAAAGTTGGTGCATCTGTGCAAAAAAGCCTAGGGACAGCATTTTACCAGGTCTCCACCCCCCTCCACAATTTGAGGCTGGCATAACTTCAGAACAGTGCAGACCCAGATTAACTGCTTTGCTCACCTCTTATCCATTTGGGGGTGTCAGGAAAAGGTTTTTCCCAGGGTCACCCCGATGAGGGCTGGATGGAATTTATTTACAATTTATTCTTTGGACCCTCCTCTGCAAAAGGCCCTTCGAAACAACAGAAATGCACATCTTGCGCACGTTCAAAAGAGCCGCCCGGGATCATTGAGGATCCAAGTGGGATCGCAGCTGTTGGATCCTGCCAGAGCAGGTGGAAACAAGAGCAGATCCTTTGTGCTTCCCAAATACATATTCATTTACCGTATATGCTCATGGATAAGCTGAGAATTTTAGGTCTCAAAATACAGCCAAAACATTGGGTTCAGCTTATCTGTGGATAGGCTTGTTGGCAAGAATATACGGTAAAACTTTTATAAAGTACCCGTATATCCCGTATATACTCTCAGATCCGGGATAAGCTGACTCTTGAATTTTTAACCAAAATACCATGAAAAATGGATAATCCGTGGATTACCCATGGATAGGCCAATTGTGAAAATTAAAACAGGAAATTCTGAGGGTCAGCAATATTCACAGGTGGTGCATTTTTCATGGTATTTTGGTTAAAAATTTGAGGGCTGGCTTATCTGCAGAGGGGCTTATACCTGAGCATATACGGTAACTAATTTTCAGGTCAAGAAGAGCAAGTAAGGTTACGTCATCAACAGGCCAGCCTTGCTTCTCGGAGAAGGCGTCCCGTGCCTGCGTTTGAGACACCCCCCCTTCCCTGCAGATTAGAACCGCTTCTGGCCGACTCAGAGCTGAGGTGGCCATGCCAAAACCCATAAAATTACCAGAGTTTACAAAAGGGGATTTCTTCACGGCTACTGCCAAGATTGGAGGTTAGCAAGACAGGTACTCCTAACGCTCCGCTTGCTTCACGTTTTCCCCGTTCAGAGCTGGAACTACTTCTGCCTCCCCGCACTTGTCATGGTTGGACTGAAAGAGGCAGGATTTTTGTTCAGTTGACCTTGCGACTGAATTCCAAGCGAGCTCCTAATCCCCAAAGAGCAGCCCGTCTTCCGTTTCAGACCTCTCTTTTTTGCCCAAGGTGCTCTGGGGCATCTGTAGCAAACTACAGGGATGCCAAAATGACAACTTGCGTGCAATAATGGCATCACACAAACACGAATGCCCTTGGAGCCTTGATGAACCCAGGCAGCTATTCTGAACGTGGGCAAGATGTCATCCTGCAACGCTGCAGCTTATGTTCTTGGGAGGTCTGACGCGAGAAGGTAAGTTGCAGCATTTGCGTGATGACAGCTTGCCCAGTTCAAAATAGCTGTCTGGGGCCATCGAGGATTGAAGTAGGATCCTCACTGTCAGCGCCTGGCAGTCTTGGCTGGGAACGAAGAAAAGGAATTGTCTCAACTCCCCACCGTGTGTCTTCTCATGGAAGCAGGTGGTTTAGTGCTGCAGTCAAGGTTGACAAGGAGGGTGCGGAGCCTCCTCTGGTCCTGGCTTCCAGGATGGACCTGACCTTCTCCACCAGACTGTGCTTTGCCAGCGAGATCTGCGGAGATGTGGGCTTCTTTTTAACCCTGTCTTTGCCTGCAGATGGTAGCGGTGCTGAATGGCCAGTTCAACAACCTCATTGAAAACTGTGTGATCGTGGACTGTCGATACCCGTATGAATATGAAGGTGGTCACATCAAGGTTGGTTCCCCACCTGCAGCTTCTTAATGCAAATTGGCAGGTTGGCGTGAATGAGGCAGATGGGGAGATTGTAACTTGGGTGGGCTAGCCCCTGGACCATTGACTAGCACAACCCCTTCCCTAGTCTGGGGTTCTCAGGACACACTGGACATCAGTACCTATCATCCCCAGTCAGCTTGGGTGAAGGCAGGTGAGATGGCTGCCAGCTAAGCTTAAAAGAATGGAATAAGTTGTCGCACCTGTTGCAGGGGATCTAAACGGCCCCTTTGTATCTGAAGCTATACTGGGCAGAAGGAACAGCCTTGAGGGACCGGAGGAAGAGCCGCTACCAAAACCACAGTTAGATTAAAGAAATCTGAGTCCGGGGCAGAAATGTAATTCGAGAAAGTGTCCCAGACAAGACCCTCGCTAGTTCTCATGAAGATGGAGGGAGGGAGGGGGGAAGTGCATTCAGACGTGCAAGATTCTGTTACTATAACCTAATAATAAAAATATTATTGGCCGGCTTGACTTTGGTTTCCTAGTCTGGTCTACCTTGAAGGGCTGCCAGGAGCTGCCAGAAGATGGCCGCTCTTCTTATGCTGAACTGCAGCCCTTTTTTGGCTGGGGGAAGGTGAACGAGCCAGAATCTCTTAGCTGAGCCCTGCAGTTTATTCTAAGTTTTAAACTCAACCTTTTGGAATTGTCCTGGTTTGAATGGGCAGAAAAATAAACCTGCAGATACACCCTCCTGACTCCTGTTGGTGATACTGCTCAGCCCTAATTCTTCCCTTGCCTTTATTTTTTGTCCCTTGAAAAGTGCTGTGAGATGAACTGCTTCTCACGCAGAATGCCAGGAAGGGCAAAGCGGCCTGAGATCGAAATGCTCTGAGCCAGAAAGGGCCTTTTCGATGTTCCGCATTTGGAGCAAAACGATGTTCCGAGCTTTTGTGACAAGAACAACGGGTGCCACATAAGAGACATGTTTTGCTTTGACCTGTGAACCAACTTTGCCTGTTGGAGTATTTTGGTCATAGAAAATAATCTCAAAATGGGACGTGCCAGTTTTGCATGCGCTATTCCAATGTTAGTACTGAGATTTTTTTTTTTGAGGTCAGAACAGCAGCAAGAACAAAACTTCAGCTGTTTCAGGTTTTGTTCCAATGGAACTTGGTGCGTTTGACCATCTTGATGGAATGTCTTTTGGCTTGAAACCAAAACATTTCCCATTTCACGCTCATGCCAAGAACGCAGGAGTTTTCTTCTTCTGAGAACATCTGAGGAGGTGGGGAACCGTCTTTCTGGCCAGTCCCGTCTGCCAGCAGATGGGCTCAGCCAGCCCCCTGGCCGTCTTGACTTGAGCGTAAGATGTCACCTTAAGGACCCACACCTGTTCCTTCTCCTGGGTTTGCTGAACAGCGGTCCATGAATTCTCTGCTTCTCTTGGCAATTCTCATTCAGGATGGAAAACTCAATGTCAGAGGATGGCGAGAGCTTTTAAGGCTGAGGATCGCTTGGTTCACGCCCACGGCTCTTCCAGACAGCTGCTGCTTGAGTGTTATAAAAGTTGGGGAGCCACTTTTGAAACGGTAAAGCCTTTTGTTCTGCTTTGTTTCCAGGGTGCTGTGAACCTTCCTCTGGAGAAGGACGTGGAGGAGTTCCTGCTCAAGGAGCCCATCGTGCCCTTTGATTCCACCAAACGGGTGATCGTGGTTTTCCACTGCGAGTTCTCGTCGGAAAGAGGGCCCCGGATGTAAGTCTTCCCTTCTGCCCACTCTCTGTCTGGGACCCCACTCGCTCCTTTGCGTCCCACCACCCAGTGGCACCACGATGCTCAAGGGCTTGCAAGGTTTTGGAAAGAATGGCTGCTGCCAGGGGTATCCGCGGGGTGTGGTCAGCCACAGCGGCGCCATCAAAGTTCTGCCTCCACACGTTAAGAAGTGGAGTTTCCATTGTACTGTCGTGGCTGCCATCTTGACTTTTTTGACTGTATCCTGCAGGCAGCCCTGGCTGCTGCAGTGAAACAGAGGAGGAGGCTGGAGAGCAGAGGGGGCGCTGTTCATCCCTGCCTTTTATTCCCAAAGGTGCCGTTTTGTTCGGGAAAAAGACCGAGCTTGCAATTCTTACCCTTCTCTCCACTACCCAGAGCTGTACATTTTGAAAGGTGGCTATAAAGAATTTTTCCCCCAATATCAGGTGAGCTTCTTGCAAGGGGCATTTCTCTCTGTGCATCAGAGCATCTGTTTTTGTTTTCACCTGCAATTTCCCCCTGTGGCCGCTTTAAAAGGGGATGTGAAGAACCATGAGAAGGGAGAGGTTGATCTTATTAGCTAAGTGGAACCTCCATGGTCACAGGCAGAATATCTTCCAGCATCAGGTATTTCTCTGTTGCTTTTATCCCATTCCAGCTGCATCTGGACAGGGTCAGCCTTCCTAAGCCAATTGCAATCCAGATGTGCTGGAATGGTGGATGTCTGCAAGAAATGCAAGTGACATCACAGGCACCATCGTTATGCCAATGATGTCGTGACTCGCGTGATGTTGTCATGGATTCTTATAGAGGCTTATGTCTGGGAACTGACTTCCACTGCTGACTGGGGATTATAGAAGATGGGAAACACACATTTTGTGGGTCCCGGGTGGGGGGATACGGATAGATTTTAAGCCATAGCAGAATGTAAACTTGGAGTGCTCCAGAACTGAACTGGATGGGTGCAAGTGGTTTATCAGCCACAGATGATGTTGAACGTTCTCAGCCAGCTGTAGATGCCTCATCTTCTGGTGGGCTGTTATTTCAGAGCCCCCTTTGCTCAACCCCAAATGCCTGGCTGCATTGAAGAATCACGTCTTCCTAGCCAGGGCTCAGCTCAGGGGCCTCTGCTTGAATTCCTTGCAGAACCTTCAAGCATTACCTTCCTTCTCCCGTTTTCTCCCCTTGATCTGTTGTCAAGGAGGCAGGCAATCCTGTGCAAATCCTCACATATTCACAATTACCACCAAGTGAATCCTGAATTCACAAGGAAACAACGCCTTTATTAGAATCAGCTAATGTTGCAAAATACCATCTGATTTCTCAGAACCTTTAATGGGTCAGGATGTTAAGGCCAGGAATAAAAGAGTGTATGTTTGATGGTGATCAAGGATTGTCTCCCTAAATTTGTTGGCCAGATTCACACACTCTACTAAAACCATAATGTGGGATTGCATGGTCTTAACTTGTGTGAATTCACCTTTTGGAATTTGTAAATAATTGCTTATATTGTCCAAAACAGACTGTTAGGATTGATTCAATAAGCCATGACGAAACAAAAGATGACTTATCAGAGCTGAAGTTGGTTTAAATTGTTGTACTCCTACATGTAGTCCTTGGATTATGCCCATTCGTTCAGTGACCGTTCAGTTATGACAGCATTGAACAAATGGTACTTACAGGTGAAACTTGAAAAATTAGAATATCGTGCAAATGTCCATTTATGTCAGTATGGCAACTCAAAAGGTGAAAGCAATATATGAGATAGACGCATTACATGCAAAGCGAGATATGTCAAGCCTTACTTTGGTATAATTGTGATGATTATGGTGTACAGCTTATGAAAACCCCAAATTCACAATCTCAGAAAATTAGAATAGTGTGAAAAGGTTCAATATTCTAGGCTCAAAGTGTCCCCCTCTAATCAGCTAATGAATCCATAACACCTGCAAAGGGTTCCTGAGCCTTTCAATGGTCTCTCAGGCTGGTTCAGTAGGAATCACAAGCATGGGAAAGACTGCTGACCTGACAGTTGTGCAGAAAACCATCATTGACACCCTCCATAAGGAGGGAAAGCCCCAAAAGGTAATTGCAAAAGAAGTTGGATGTTCCCAAAGTGCTGTATCAAAGCACATCAATAGAAGGTTATGTGGAAGGGAAAAGTGTGGGAGAAAAAGGTGCACAAGCAGCAGGGATGACCGCAGCCTGGAGAGGATTGTCAGGAAAAGGCCATTCAAAAGTGTTGGGGACTTTCACAAGGAGTGGGCTGAGGCTGGAGTTAGCGCATCAAGAGCCACCACACACAGACGGATCCTGGACATGGGCTTCAAATGTCATATTCCTCTTGTCAAGCCGCTCCTGAACAACAAACAACGTCAGAAGCGTCTTACCTGGGCTACAGGAAAAAAAAAAAAGAACTGGTCTGTTGCCCAGTGGTCCAAAGTCCTCTTTTCTGATGAGAACAACTTTTGCATCTCATTTGGGAACCAAGGACCCAGAGTCTGGAGGAAGAATGGAGAGGCACACAATGCACGATGCTTGAAGTCCAGTGTGAAGTTTCCACAGTCTGTGTTGATTTGGGGAGCCATGTCATCTGCTGGTGTTGGTCCACTGTGCTTCATTAAGTCCAGGGTCAACGTAGCCATCTACCAGGAGATTTCGGAGCACTTCATGCTTCCTTCCGCAGACAAGCTTTATGGGGATGCTGACTTCATTTTCCAGCGGGACTTGGCACCTGCCCACACTGCCAAAAGTACCAAAACCTGGTTCAATGACCATGGGATTACTGTGCTTGATTGGCCAGCAAACTGGCCTGACCTGAACCCCATAGAGAATCTATGGGGCATTGCCAAGAGAAAGATGAGGGACATGAGACCGAACAATGCAGCGGAGCTGAAGGCCGCTATTGAAGTATCCTGGTCTTCCATAACACCTCAGCAGTGCCACAGGCTGATAGCATCCATGCCACGCCGCATTGCGGCAGTCATTGCTGCAAAAGGGGCCCAAACCAAGTATTGAGTACATATGCATGCTTCTACTTTGCAGAGGTCCGATATTGTTCTATTTCCAATCCTTGTGTTACTGATGTCATGTAATATTCTAATTTTCTGAGATTGTGAATTTGGGGTTTTCATAAGCTGTACGCCATATTCATCACAATTATACCAAAGTAAGGCTTGACATATCTCGCTTTGCATGTAATGCGTCTATCTCATATATTAGTTTCACCTTTTGAGTTGCCATACTGACATAAATGAACATTTGCACGATATTCTAATTTTTCGAGTTTCATCTGTATGATGGGTCCTCGAAGTTCTGGCCGTCGCAGTGTCGTTGCAGTCACATGATTGCAATTTCTGATGTTCCCTGCCGGCTTCCCACAAGCAAAGTCAATGGGGAAGTTGGAAGTTGTGGTCACATGAGGTCCTCGCCTAATGACCTGCGTGGTCTTGGGGTTACAACAGCAGCTGGGACTGCTGGAATTGCTGTCACTAAGTGACATGGTCACAAGATGTCGTGCTTTACAACCACATTGCTTAGCAACAGAAATTCCGGCCCCAATTGCCGTCATAACCTGAGGACGACCTGTACTGCTTTATTTTCTTCCTGTAAGGGAGCGTGTTCTCTTGTGGACTGCTTTGGTTTTACATCATCTTGCTCTTATTGTGGGGGATTAGGTGAGCTTCCCTCAAGGCTCCTTCAGGCTGAAAGTGCTACAGAAATAAAAAGAATGAATACACGTATACATGGATTAAGTCGATGCTATTCTTCTCCTGGTAGTACTCCATTTTGTAGAGAGCAAGGGGGATGACCTCGAGGGAAGTACGCAAGAACCGTTACTGGGCAAAGGGGGCCGAAACATTCCTTGAGTCCCGAGAAGCAGGATCATATCTGGGAGCAGATCAAGCAGACGCTTCCCTGATTCACGGGGGGGTAAGAAAGCGGGGAGGGAAAGCACAATCAGAACTGCAAGATTTTGTTACTGGAGCCCGTTTTGTCTTCCTGTGGAGGTGATGTTCTGGTCTGGTCTGCCCCGCGGGGCTGACATCTTTAGATCTCCCGGTCCCCTAACCTGATGCTCTGGCCTGCTTTCCCTCCTGCCCCAGAGTCACTGTGAGCCGCAGAACTACCGCCCGATGCACCACAAGGATTTCAAGGAAGACTTGCGCACCTTCCGTCTGAAGAGCCGCACGTGGGCTGGGGAGAAGAGCAAGCGGGAACTCTACAACCGTCTCCAGAACTGCTGAGAGGCGGAAGAGGCATGGGGGGGGATAGTTTGGGTTGGGGGGGCAGGAAGATTTGATGGGGCAGCTGCAGCCTGTATCGAGGGCAGAGCATTTCCTGCCCTGCACCTATCAGGGACAGACCTCCGCAGTGCTGAAGAAGTACAAGATCTCTCCCTGCACTGCGCTGCGCTGCGCTGCACTTCTCTGCTCTGCTCTGCTCCCTTCTGGCGCGCTTCAGCTTTTGGCAAAGGTGGAGGAGCAGGATCCAGCCCCTTCTCTTTCAGCAGCATAGCTCTGCTTCAGCACACCAGAAGCCAGCAGAGCGCCGCAAACATCAGCCTGCGGTCTTGGTCAGGGCAACACTGAGCGGGGCCCGCTCTTGAGTCCCAGAGACGCCCTTCAGCCGAGAACGTCTCCAGGCGGCTCTGCCGGAGGCTCTCATCCCTCCGTGCCTCCCCCAGGCTGGAAATACCTCCCCTCCTCACCTTGGGTGTCTTTAAGGAAGAACAAGCGAGGCAGCTGCTGGGAAGGTCTTTCCTCGCAACACGGGGAAGTGTGTTGTGGACGCGGGGCGGTTGCCTGGACGCTGCATCGCGGTGGTGAGCAGCTGCGAAGATGCCTCGTTGCGTGGCCTGCCATCTCCCCAATGGGGCGAGCTAGAAGAGCCGAAGCCGCCGGGAGCGTGCTCGCGAGGGTTACCACGTGCCTCTGGAGCTGTGTGCAAATTCTGCAGTCCTGGCGCCAGCACAGATCGCTTAAATGGGAGGAGATTCCACAAGGTCCCCCTGTGGTTACTCAGCATCGGAGCAGGGCTCTTTCACTGGGCACAGGACAGTGGGGAGAGGGTCTGCTCAACCTGCGTGCAGAAAGGGGATGTCCTGGGATCTCTGCAGGCACTGGGCTGAAGGACTGGGGCCCCCACCCAGCCACAACTGCAACAAAAAACAGTTTTAGAAAAGAAGGAAAATGCTGAGGAAGCCGAGCCCATCGGCTAGTTTGGTTTCCATAATCTTTGGAGCTGAACCAGGTTGAAAGGGACTCTCCGAGGATGCATTTTTACTATTTGTATTTTTATTTTGGCCTCCGAGGCAAAGCTTGACGCTGAAGACTGTCTGCCATTTTAATGTGACCACTTCTAAGTTGAAAGCAAGATTTCCTCCGCTGTTAAAGTCCAAGTTAAAAGTAAGAGCCAGTTTTGACGCAAAGCTTTCAAAGCCTTTTGCCTCTCAGTTGAATTCAAACAGATGATCAAAACGTGATGGGGAGACGGGCTTTTCCTCTCTTCCCAGCCCCCGCCACCCCCCAGATCCAGTTTACCACTTGGAGAGGTCTGTTGAGACCAAACGCCAGATTGTTCAGGTTTATTTCAGATTCGGGGGAGGAATGGAGGAGCTTGAAACTAAAGCCCAAACCTCTCTACCTCTGTCATATTGGCCAGTGGCTTTAAAAAGGGAACAGCGAGGTTGGCGCGCAAGTTAGTTTCGGAGAGGAGCCTCTCGCCATGAGAGCAGAAGAGACCCGGTTCCCCTCGCTTCTCTTTCTGACATCGCAAAATGCTGGTTTCGCTTCTGCGTTCATTTGCTCACAACCCTTCCCTGACAGAGGCCAAAGCTGCCTGGCTTCAGCTGGGAAAGGTGCATGTGACAACAACACATACCTGCTGAGGAGGGGGCAGAACGGCTGGCGAACTCTTTGTTGCCGGGTGAAAAACGATGCTTGGCGTTTGGTCGAGCGAGAGGGCTGCTTTCCCCCCTTTCTTCGCATCTGGAGGGGCGCAGCCAGCTTGTCGCAGTCTCCCTGGCTCTGGGGTCTCAGCCTTCGGGCTGGGTTGGATCCGCCACTGTCGCTGAGGAGCATGCTCCGCACGGTGCTCGGCCAGAAGTAGAGTCAAGCTGGTTTTACGGAAACGGCAGGGGAGCCAGCCACGTTGGCCAGGCCGCTTGCAAGCGTGTGCCACCCTTGGTATCAGAAAACTTCCCCTCCCTCTGCTAAAGAGGAGTCCCTGCAGATCTGACCTTCGGACAGCCAACCGTCCGTGGTTTGCCATTGCAGAGCTAGAACAAGTGGCCATCAAGCTTCCGAAACGACAAACGGAAGTGGTTCGTTCCCCTTTGGTCTCACGGACCCAACACAAGCCTCTTTTTCAGTTGCACACTCCCAGTTGGGAGCAACAGCACTTAAAACCTGAATTTGCACAGAAAGGACTTGATTCCCGTGGACTGTTGAACTTTTTAAAGCTTTGGGTTCTTGACTTCTGGTTTAAGGAACCCGAGTAGCTGTTTCCTTTTGCCCTGGGACCTGCAAGTGGGAAAATCAGTTTAAGAACACAACGAGATGGTGATTTGAGGCAGAGTGGGAAAGAGGAAAAGAAATCCGGCATTTCATTTTGGGTTCGTGAGTCTGGATGCAAGTTACCGAGTATTTCAACGCACCCATCCCTGCATCGGTGCCTTTAGGTGATGTGGAATTAGGGTGTGGAATTCCAGTAGAGTTAAATCATCAAAGTTTTTTGTAATGACAGTGTTTTGTGTTGAAAAAATCTCTCTGGAAGCATGTTTTAACTTGGCGCTACCATTAACGTATAATGAAGAATGTAGGGTTTTTTTCTTCTTAAGGAAGACTCGGTTTCCACATTTACTAACAACACCAAAACCCACCACCTTGTGCAAGGCTGATTATCAATCCTCTGTCTTTTTTCAATCCAGGTATAGTGTGCCTGTGAAAAGTTTAAAAAGTGCCTTTTAATTGTACAGCTTATTTATAGTAAGCTTGGAATCATGGGCAGAAATGTTGAAGTTCTCTAGGAAGAGAGAGAGAGAGAGAAAGAAAAAATGCAAAGTATTTTGTTTCAAACGTAAAGCTCATTTGTGCTAAAGGAAGGGCAGGGAATTAACCTAGGTGTGGGGGCAGAGAAGATGGCCGGAAACTTTAATCTTTGGAATGGGAGGTGGGGTGTCCATGAAGAGTAGATGAGGAATCTGGGGGTGGGCACGATGCCCCATTGATGGATAATTCTGGAGTGGGAGCTGTGGAAGCCCAGATTCCTAATTATTTGCCTGACACGATATCTGGTGAACTTGCAGTGTGAGAAATTGATCCTTGCTCTGTGCAGATGAGTATGGGTCTGCCTTCAGCCATCCAGGGCCTTCCAGATGTGCTGTGAGACCTTCCAGAATCCCCAGATACCTGGCCCACATCTGGCGGGCATCAGCTTGGGCAGATGGATCTAGATCCTTGATTGTTCTGCACACACACAATTCTGGGGATCCACAGGAAGGTTGTCAACTGCAATTTGCGGTAGTGTTGTGGTTGTCATCCCAGCGCTGGAAGATGTTCCTGCTCTTCGCTTTGGAGCTGATAGAACCCAGGCCTGCCAGGGTTGCTGGGGAAAATGCTGCTGGCTGATCGCACGGCGCACGAGCACATGCCGCATTACCAAGGATCGGGCATTATTCCTTGCGCTGTGAAGGTTGCACTGAGGTGGCACAGTTCCTACCTGTGAGAAGGCAGTTGGAATGAAGGAGAATACGGCTCAAACTGGGAAAAGCTGCGTGCCAGCCGTCCCCGGCCCAGTGCTGTCCACACACCCTGGACTTCATTTCCCCACACTCCAGGGACACTGCAGGAATTGGCCCCTGCATCTGAATGGCACCCCGTTGGGGAGGGCGGCTTGATTGTTTCAGCGTACGTGTGTCCGAAGCCAGATCGGATTGGGGCGGTTTGTAGAAAAAATGCCAGATGCTGAATCCAATTTGGCTTGAAACGTATTCAACTTGCTTCTGGAGGGAGGGGGTTTGAGAGATTGTACTGCCAGATGTTGCTTGGGATAATTGCTAAATGTATTCCCCCCCCCCCCATGTGAATTTCCTTGTGAAAATGTCTCCTTGCTGTGTTTACTTGGCCTGATGCAGTCATGTGTAATCAGAGAGTTGAATAAATTGCTACGGTTATGGAAAGGACTGGGAATTGTGCCCTCGCTTTCTTTGCGGGGGGGGGGGGAGAAATAGGGTAGCCCCCCGGGGCCGGCCTGGTGGCAGATTCGGATTCAGCCGGTGGCCAGGGATTGCAGGAGAATGCTTGGAGAAGCTTCAGGCTTCCATTTACATTTGGGAATCTCTGGTTGGGAGGTTGACCACCATTGGCGAAAGCAGGGTTAGAGCCGGTTAGTACTCAGATGGGAGGCCAGCAGGGAATCCTAGGGCAGCAGGCTCGAATGGGAAGCTGGGAAACGTTGCAGGCGGGGAAAGCCACTTCCGTAATGCTGCCAGGAACGTGTCCATGCAATCCCCGGGAACTGCCCGCCTGCTGGAGTTGTGGGTCCCTGGATCGCTGGAGATCTTCAAGCCAAGGTGGGGCAGCCATTTCTCTGGGGTGGCCTGAGGGTTCCTGCCCTGGCAAGGGTTGGACTAGAGACCCTCGAGGATCCCTTCCGGCCCTGGGACTCCAGGGGCCCGGGGCCTTCTGGTTCCGGTCTGAGATGTTTTCTGCTTCACACCTTGTCTATGGTGGCTACTCGGTGGCTGCTCTTTTCCATCCCATAATTTGCGAGCAACCTTCACCTTTGAAAAGCTGCAGGTGGCCTTTCCCAAAGGTGCGCTCTATCTGCCGTTGATCGAGCAACTCTAGCTTCCTGCGTTTAGAAATCTAGCTCTCTCCTGGAAACTCTTATCCTCAGGGATGCGTCTCTGGGGCTCCAAGGATCGGAACTGACTCTCCGTCTCCAAACCAGCTTGCTCGGAGTGTCGCTCTCCTTTTTCCAGGCAGCAGCAGGATCCCAACTGAACCCTAATCCGAACGTGAGGCTTGTTGATTCGGAAGTAACCCCGAGGATGTTCCCCCGGTGAGCTCCATTTTCTGAACTGGAGATCACCCAGGGAAGGTGTGAAAGGGGTGGAAAAAAATGCCTCTGATTTTTGCATTTCTGGCTAGATGTTCACCTTGAGGCTACTGCAGGGATGTAAACCGACTCAAGGAAAGGGAAACCCACCCACCCTTTTCTAGCCTCCTTGGTAGGCGTTTCCTAACCTCGAATTGTGGCCAAACAGCTCAGCTCTGAGCTGAAGAATTCTCTGCCTGTCGCGACACAGATGCAGCCTGGTTTACTGGAGCAAACCCTGCTTGTCTGTCTGGCTCCGCTTTGGATCCTGCGGCTGATCCCATTTTCAAATCAAATTGGGCACGGCTCTTCCCTGCAGGCCATCATCTGCTCCGTCCCTGTCCCGGCTTGTTCTCTTCTACAGCCTTGACCGCAAGCTGTCCTAGGCTGAGCGGGAGCTCTGGAGGAATTCGTGCAGATCTTACAGCGGATCAGCAGATGCTTCCGACTGGGATTTGAACAGCAATAAGGCAACCATGGTTTCACTTCCCTGATCTGGAAGGCCCTGGGAAAGCTGGTTTAAGCCAGGTCTGGTGCCTTGGCTAACCTTCCAAATCGACCTGATGAAATGCTTGGATGGGAGACCACCAGGAACTAACCTGGAAAGTTGAATAAATATTGGTAAGGAGGCAAGGGCAATCCACTTCTGTATTTCTGTCAAGGACGCTGCATGGATGTATCTTTGTAAGCCACCAGGACGGTGTTTCTCAACATTGGCAAAGCTGGCTGGGGAATTCTGGGAGTTGAAGTCCACACCTCTTAAAGTTGCCAATGTTGAGAAACAGTGCACCAGGAGGACTTCCCTTGACTCAAAGGAACGTGGGTTAGCTAGATGCTGCTAAGCTGGGATAAACGTGAATGTACTTGGATAGGAGGCCACCAGGAAGTTCCAGCATACTTGGCTAGACTGAGAAAACATCTTGGAGAAACAACTCGGAAAAGCTACACGGATGTCTTCGTGACATCACCCGGAGTCACGCTTAACTAAGCCAGCGTAGTGCCATGGTTAAAGGGAGGCTCAGCTTCTCCCTGGAATCTGCCTTCAGCCCAGCCGACCTCACAGGGTTGTTGTGGGGGAAAATGAAGGAAGGCTCCCTTGAGCTCCTGACAAAACACAGGGTAGGGATAAGGAACTAAAAACTTTTGTTATGGACAGGAGAGAAACTTTCCATCCCGTACCCTCTGTAAGATGATTTTGGAAGCCCGTGCGAGGCTTTCAGAGGACAGCCCTGCTCTTCCTCCTCGCCCACAAAGCCTCTGAGAAAAATCGGCTTTGGGATTTAGCAGAATTTAAATGGCTGCCGGATCTGGGTCGCTCCCCTTGATCTCGTCCGGGTGCAGGAGGACTCTTCGAGTCATTTTTAAACCTTAAAATCCTGCCTTGGGATTGGGCAAGCGACTGTGCCGAGGGAGTGAACCACAGGAAATGTGACGGAGAGAGAAAACGGCAGCGGGCGAGCGGAAAAAGGCACGTGAGCCTCCGGACCCTGGCACTCACGAGGCTTTCCAACGTGCCCTCGGCCCGCACAAGAGCGGGGCAGGTGCCGACGCTGGCAAGGCGATGCTGAGTCACTTGGCTCGGAGGACGGAAAAGCGTTTTTCCAGCGCCGCTTTGAGTCAGACGGCTCCTGAAAACCCATAGCCAAACCACGCAGACACGCACCATTTCTTTTTAAAACTTCTGCAGGGGCTGAGTGATTAGGAGGCAGAATCTTCCAGCAAGATGAGAAATTCTGATCAATTCTGCCTCCCTGCATTATCAGTATATATATTTATTAAAAGCTTTAAAAAACAAAGGTACAAGCTAATATAAAGTAAGGAGGAAAAAAGAAAAAGGAAGGATCGGAGAGAAAACTAAACATGCAAGAAAGAAAGAAAAAGTAAAACAGAAAAGAAAGAAAAATCCTGGAAATAGTGGTAGGAATCCTTGCCTTCTTTTAATCGTGAATTTGTTAAGGCGGTCTCTCTTCGAACACTGGAATCTCTTGCCCCCTCTTTGTACCCCAAACTGAGCTGCTGTTTTAGAGATAAACTACCAAGGGGTGCCACGTCCATCTGTGAATTCTTTCTGTTCGCGGTTTCTCCTGTTTCTTTCACAGCCTCTCACGCTTGCCCTGGGTCAAACCACCCTTCACACAATGGGCTTATTCTACTCACTGAACTGGCCTGTTTTTGGGGGCCGCCCCCCACCTTGAACCTTGCAAGCCACACCGGCTGGTTTGCCTGACACACTAAGCCCCAGTCAAGGAAAAGCAGGTGAAAGCTAACCAAGGCTAGCGTCTTGTGCAAATGGGGCTGCTCACCCCGTTCCTGGCCTGGCTCAGCATGTCAGGTGACTACAGCCATTGACAGGTAGCAGCTGTCTGGGATTTCCCCGAGAGTCTTTCCTGGGATCGCAGGCGGAACAGGTGCTCACCTGTTGGCCCGTCACACCTGTCCTCAGCAGCTCATGTGAGCCAAATACGGCCAGGTGCCTCTGCATCAACAGCCACTGAACGATCCCTCATAAGCAGAAGGAAAATCCATTTCCCACCCTTGGGAACGCTAGGCTGTGTGGACTTCAACTCCCAGGATTCCCCGACCCAGCCAGCCAACTGGGAGTTGAAGTCCACCCACCTTCAAGTTGCAGAGGCTGGGAAACACCGTACCGCATCTCTGATAGGCGACCCGCACAGAACTCGCGTGGCAGCCTGTTCCGCCGGCCGGCGGCTGCTCCTGATGTCCAGCGCGGACCTCCTGTGCGGTCAGTTTAACCCCCTGCCCCTCGTTGGGCCCAAAACGGGGTTCTTGCCCGGAGACGGCTGCCAAGAGCCCCGCCGGACACGAGAAACCTTTGGATCGTTCCTTTATTGGTGCGCAGCAGTAAAGGGGCTACTCTGTCAAAAGAGGCACCCCGGACACAAGGAAACCGAGCCGGGGCTCAAGTTCACGACAACAAAGCCACGAGGAAGGATAGCGGCCGGTTAGGAGCTTCGCACCGGCGCAAACTTAGGTCCTCGTGACGGGCGGCTGCCGGTTGTCAGAGCCAACATGTCTGTACAGTCCCAGGGAGTCCGGCGCCAGGAAGAGGCGATATCCGGGAGGGTCCTCGAGCATCGGAAGGGGCCCCGACGGGAGGGGAAGTCGCGGGCCGACTCCTGCGCCCGGCCCCGGAGGAGGGTCGCTAAGGCGGGACGGCCCGTCGCCAGCCGGGATCCCGCTTCCCCGGGGCCCCGCTCCGCCGCGTCGCCCTCGCCCCGGCCCTGCAAGGCGGGCGGCCGGAGCAGCCCGCTCGGGACCGACCCCGCAGCCGCCCGCACGCGGGGAGGCCGAAAGGCGGCGCCTGAATCCCGGGGCGCCGGCCACGACCGGCGGCTGGACGGAGCCGCCGGGTCGGCGCCCGCTTCGGGGACGAAGGCGCTCCCCGGCCCGCCCCGCCCCGCCCCGCCAGCCACGCGCCGCCTTCCGACGACGCGCTTAACCCGCGGACCGGGTCGCCCCGCAACACCGGGCCGGAGCGAGGTGCGCCGCCGTGAGAAGCGCGCCGGCGAGGAACCGGGGGAGACGCGTGGCGGACGCCGGAGGCGAGCCGTGAGGAAGCCCGGTAGAGAGAGACGCGCGTGGGCCGGCTCGGCCCGGCGCAGGGAGGGCGGGCGGGCGGGCCTGGGACGCCGCCCCGCCGGCGCGCGACCCGCAGGCGGGGCGAGGCCCCAGGGAGCCCGGCCAGCGCAGGAGGCCCCCGGCGCCGGCCCCGCCTCGCACGTGCCAGGGGAGGGCGCTTCTGCCCAACGAGCCGATCCGCGCCGGCCCGCCTTTGAAACTCGTAGCCAATCGCTGCCTCCGGGTGTGGCCGCAGACCGCTCCGCCTCCGCTTTGCTAATTGGGCAGTCTCATGGGATTCGCCCCCCGGTTCGAAGATGGGCCCGCCCCCTCTCGAGGCCGCGCCCCCTCGCTGAGAGGCCGGCGTTTTTACGACGCACGCGCGAAGAGAGTCCCTCGCCCCGGTGGACCGGATATCGAGGCCTTCCCAGCTAGCCCCACTTCCGGTCTAGCGCGCGGCCCGTCGGGAAGCGTAGCCTGTCGGGGGCGGGCTCCCGCGCAGAGCGACGCCCGCTCCTCCCGCAGCCCGCCGGAGGGTCTCCCGCGAGGGGGGCTCCCGACGCGGGCCTGCCCCCGCCGCCCGGGACCCTCGCACGCCGGGGCCGAGGGGAGTCGCAGTCCCGCGGACGGGCGGAAGGAAGGAAGCGCTGCTGGGCGCGCGGAGAGGGGGCGGCCGCCCCCTTTAAAGGGGGCCCAGGCGGGAGCCTGCCGGGGCGGGGGCGGGGGCGAGGGCAGCCCCCGCAGCGCCGCCGCCGCCATGGTCCACGCCTTCCTGGTGCACGACCTGCGCGCCCGCCGCGGGGAGGCCGAGGCCGAGGCCCCGGCGCTCTACTGCAGGGTCTTCGCGGCGGACGGGCCGGAGGAGCGGCGGACGCGGGCGGTCGCCAGGTGATCGGCGCTCGCCCCGCGCCCCCTGGGGGGAATCGCGTCGCGGGGAGGGGGCGGCCTTGTGGGCGGGAGGCGCCGGGAGCGCGCCCGGGCCCTGACCCTGACCCTGACCCTGACCCTGACCCTGACCTCTCGTTCGCAGGCAGGTGGCGGCGGCGTGCCGGCTGCAGCAGGCCGCCCGCGGGAGGCGTCCCCCGGAGCCCCTTCGGCAGCCGCCCGACGAAGCGCCCTGCCCGCAGGAGGCCGCGCTGGGGGCCTTCCGGCTGCCCGCGGGGGGCCCCTTCCCCGAGGACAAGACGGTGCTGTGGCTGGGGGCCCAGCGCCTGGCCTTCGCGCTGGTCTGCGACGCCGACGACAACCTGGCGCTGGCGGAGAGCACCCTCGGCCGCCTGGCGAGCGCCCTGCTGGAGCACCTCCGGCCCCTGGGCCCCGCGGGCGACGTGCTGCCGAAGGCCGACCGCGTGGAGGCTGTCCTGGACAGGCTGCTGCCTCACGGGCAGCTGCTCTTCCTGAACGACCAGTTTGCGGCGGGGCTGGAGAGGGAGTGGAGCGCCCACCTGGGCAAGTGAGGGGCCGGCTTCCGTCCGGCTTCCGTCCGGCTTCCACGCGTCCAGGATGCCCGGCCGGTTCTCGGTGCTTCGTTCTGTTATTTGGTATGGTCGAGAAACGGATGGCTCGTGGGAGAGAAGAAATTGGCAGCACGCAAGAGGTGCCTTACCCGACCGCTCTTCTAAAGAAGCCCCTGGTTTGCTTGTAAAATACTAGGAAGCCTTTGGGTTGGGCTGTTTGGGTACGATCAGCATCTTCGTCAATTGTCCTGTTGGTATTTCCAAGAACTTTGTAAAATATACATTTGGGGCAAGAGTGGCTTTGTGTCCTGATTTCCAGGGAACGGTCCATCAGGGTCTCTTTCTTTGGAGGAGCAAAAAGCGTGTCTCCAAAGGCCATCTAATGCTGCATAAAAGCTGCATCATCCGAGGGCACCTGCCGTTGAAAATCTTTCCCATTCTCTTGCTCGGGAATAGGATATCCCGTCCGGGTTGACATGATCATCTGACTCAAGACCATTGTTGCTGGAACTAAATAATTTCTTAGAGAAGGATTAGCCACCTCTGAGGTCCGGAGAGTAAACAAACTCCAGGCAGATGTTAATGTCCTGTGAAGGAATGGACCAAAGACAAATAGTAGGAGAGAACTGACAACTTTTTCTTCTTTTCTTTTGAACTTACACAAGAGAACACCAGAAAAGCCTCTCTGCTCCATCTTATAAAATGCCAGGAAGAGTTCTCCATTAGCGTTTCTGCCCTGTGACCCATCTTGGCTGTGCTGGATTTTGCTCCTCCTAACCTTTGGGGGCTCTAGCTGTTGATCAAACCACTTTGTAGCTCTCAGCTCCTCAGGAGAATGAGGAGGAGCCATTGTGGGGCTCAGTGAAGGATGCTTGGGAACAAGGGCCCTGGCCTTGTTAAAGTCATCAAACTGGCCCCCACGCTTTAAGAGACAGCTGGCTCCAGCAGCAGTGGATGCTTAATGCACGTGCCCCACCTCCGCCGGACCGCAGAGTGCAGAACAGATTCAGTTTGGTCCATGTCATTGGAGCTGTCTCTAACCGAGGTCACTGACCATCACTGTAGGTTCCGCCACAGGTGTTGGGCTAAGGGTGTAGACTTCTTTGAGTTGAGCTCCATCCATTCCTTACAGCAGTTGGCCCTCGCCACCACCTTCATTTTTTCCTTTCTCAATCCAGCCTATACCCCTGGGGTTTCTTAATTGTCTCCCCTTCCAGTCCTAACCAGGTCCAACCCTGCATAGCTTTTGGAGATCGGCCGAGGTCAGCTAGGGGCTGCTATGAAATGAGAGAAGTCCTGGCTGTCAGACCCCATAATGTCAGCCCCATCAGTCAAAAATGATTCTTGTTTGTGATGGAAGGATAACCAAGTAGCAGGGCTGGAGCGACGGAAGTATTGAGAAAGCGCCGAAGGCGTCGTGGAAATGTGGGTGGAATTGTTCAGAGCAAAGATGGATGGTCTGACCAGCTGGGCCAGTTCGGTAACCTGAGAGAGATCTGGTGTCTGCGATGTTAAACGTTCACCTGCCTTTGTGAATGGAGAACATCCCTCTCCTCTTGCCGAGCACACATCCTAGGATCACCATGAAACAATGTGTTTGTCTTCCAGCACGCTTCCTAAAAACAGGCCCCATGTGCTCTTTTTGGCAGAGGAGCCAAGATCTCTGTCTTCGTAATGCTGTGGCTTTTTGAGCAGTTTTGCTCTTTGGAACATGGACCTTTAGATGATTTCTAAACTGGAATGTGGCCCCCCCAACAGACCGGCGGCCCATCTTGGCCCGGGGATTTATTCCAAGGTGGTTCCTGAATGCCAGTAAAAACGGCATAAAATCATTTAAAAAATTGGGATGGATGCAGCCTGCAAGGGGTGTGTGGTGTGGTTCTCTTCCTTCTCCCTTGGTGCAGTAATCAGGGTACCACCAGGGAAGGAACATTATATGAAGATTAATCCCTTTGTCCCATCTGCTAGGACACTTTTTCAGCAAAAACCACCTCCCAGCTGCTGTTCAACCTGCAAAATCTTCCTGGCTGGTTCAGCCTTCCTCACTCCTAATTCCTGCATGGATGCAGTTGTCTGAATTAACGCAACAACGTGTGCGTTGCTTTGTCTCAAAAAAGAGGTGCATTATGTATGCAAATGACCATGGGAGATGTTGGGCCAAAGGAATGTCTGTCTTTTGCTGAACGTGACCAGGGAGAAATGGCAGTTTCCTTTCATTTGCAGCAAAAGGAAAGTGACTGATGTCCATGATGTCACTAGGACACTTTAGAAAATGCATCTGTTTTTAAAAGAAACGATTTAAAAGGTGAACATACAAACCAAGAATGGCCCGGGGGTTGAGAGACAACTGCGAGCTGTGTTGGTTCACATCTCATGCCAGAGATTCTCCGTTGGTGACCACAGAGGCGGGGAAAGCCGAAATGCCGGTGAGATACCTACAGAGTCTTCTCTTAGAGGTCCCGCAATGGTTACCAAATGAGGTGGCCTTGTCCCACTTTGGCAGAAGGAGCCAAAGGGCCAGCTTGTGTCCTCCTCCCCCTCCCCCATGATGTCACAATCTCATTTTCCCTTCACCTGCAGGTGTGCTGAGGATTATGAATACTTTGCTGAGGACCCCCAGCAGCCAATCAGCAAGTGGCTGGAGTCACAGGGCTGGTGGGTGCCCCCAGCAAGGAGGACCTGGAAGACCAAGTAGGCGGGAGAAGGGGGGGAAGCAATGAACGACCCCATTAAAAACTTGCCCAAGATTCAGCACACACAGGAGAAGAACAGACATAACTGAACAAGAGTTTTGGACGTTTAACAGGAATCACGAGTAGCAGGTACAGTATTGTGGTTGTTTTTAAAATTATATCTTATTTCCAAGTGTTTTGACTTGTGAGGTGTCTTGAATGATTTCGTCATCAAAAAACAGCCTTCCAGCTTAAACCCCAACAAAATCAGATAAGACAGGTAGCCTCGACCCCTGGGCTTTTTTTCTTTTTGAATGAAAACGGGCAGCCTTGAGTTCATTCTTGGTTGCCCCCGAGCCTGGCGTCTCCAGTCTCTGTGTCTTGCTCAGCCCTCCAAGACCAGCCCTGGATAAGGGAGCTGCCTGGATTTGCCTCATCAAGGTCTGATGAGGTCACCCGGAGGCCAACCCCACCAACTTTGCTCCCTGGATTTGCCTAGGAGCAGCCAGCAGGACTAAGGCGGTCCCGGCCCACAATCCTCCCATTTTGTCTGTCTGAAGGTGGAGCCCTGGGACCGAATGGAGACTCTGCTGGTGTCCCAGCCCTGGGCTGCTCCGGGTCTTCTTCAGCAGACCCCGGGGCTGGGCGGCATCTTCCTATGCGGCGGGGATGGTTGAGGGTGGGGGAAACGTTGGACAGCTTTCAGAGCATGGACAGACCAGTCCCTGCTGGAGTTTAGGTTCGCTGAGCTGTGAAGGCTGACGTCCTTCAGTTGTATCGGAGGAGCTTCCTTCCCCCTCCCACTTCCCCTATGGAATGGGGATATCAGTATCGGGGACGTGCGTAAGAGTTGGGGGTCAAAAAAGTCAAGATGGCAGCCGCAACTGTGGTCAGAGCCCTGCTCCTTTCTCCGGCGTGTCACCTGTACAGTGTAGGTAAAAGGCACAGAGGTTTCGGTGCACGGTTGCGGTCATCTTTCGACCCCAAGGGGCGATGCGGTGCACAACAGGCATATACAAAATTAAAAAACGCATTAAATGCAATAGGAAACCCCGAAATAGGACGGAATAACGAAACACGAAAATAAGGAAGGGTGGCTGCAGGTAGCCGAGCAGCCCTGGTGGGGGCGGGGGGGGTTCAAGAGGCCCCAGATTGTAGTTGTGGAGCCGCTGCGTGGTTTCCGGGTTTGTCGGCTCGGGACGGCCCGCGTCGGGCTGCCGCGCAGGAGGGGCGCGCTCGGGCGGTCGACGCTGCCGAATCGGCCGATGCAAAGGGGTTGGGCGGCTCCGAAGGGAGAGGGGCCCCCCGAGTAGGGCAGGAAGGGGCGAGGTTTCAAGGCAGCTCGGCAGGGGCGAGGAGTGGGCGCCCCCCGCTTTTTCAGCCCTCGCCGAAGACTTTTGAACAGCTGAGACGGTGTTGGTAGAGCTCTCTGGGCGGCGGGGCCCCCCGACGGGAGAGCTCAGGCAGGCAGCCGGCCCGCCCCGGTCTGCAGGGGGGAAGGCAGGTGGGCGACTGGGGGGAGGAGGGTCCTTGGCCGCATCGCCCCCGCCCCCCGGGACCGCTTCCGTCCATTTCCCGAGTCGCCACCAAGTTTCTCCTCCGACCAACTAGAGGAGGCTGTCCGCGGCGGCGGCGGCCGGGGCTGCAGCGGCAGAGAAAGGGGCGGGGGGCAGCGCAGCCCTTCCTTTTTCTTGCGCGGCTGCCCCGCCCCCCCCGCGCGTCCCAGCGCCCCACCTGCCCAGGTGGTTTTCCAAAGCGCCGGCGGGCGTGGGGCGGGAGAGAGGGGCGCCCCTCCCTTGCTTCGCCGGTTTGGGGGCCCTGGCTGGGCGAGGGGGCCCGGAGGGTGGTGCCCGCCTCTCGCTCGGTCCTCTTCGTGGCGATTTCTTCTTCTCTCCCCAGCCATGGGTCCGAAAAAGCCGCCGCCGCCACCGCCGCCGCCGCCGCCGCCGGAGGGGCTAGTTCCGCTCCCTCCCGTGCCTCGCTTTAAAGCTATTCCTCCGGAGATCAAATGGCGAATGATCCGACTTTTTGGAGTCTTCTGTTTCGTGGCCTTCGTTGTAATGACGGTTC
Source organism: Liasis olivaceus (assembly GCA_030867105.1). Lineage (NCBI taxonomy): Eukaryota > Metazoa > Chordata > Lepidosauria > Squamata > Pythonidae > Liasis > Liasis olivaceus. The sequence goes on from CM061354.1 coordinate 1,983,145, forward strand.
TCTGTAAGTTCTGCTCCTCCTGCCCGTTTACCCTCCTCCAGAGACGGCTGGGTTTCTCTCGCTGCAAAAGGTCTCCAGCCAGCCCTGCTGAAAATCGGGGTGAGGAAAGGGCGGGGGCGGCGTTGGGCACCTCTGGCCTTCTCTATTTAGTAAGTCTGGGTGCGTGCGTGTGTGAGAAGAGATGTAGAAAGCCTGTGTGATACAATCAGGCACGCCCACATGTTCTTGCAGTGAGCTTCTAGGGTTGCAGACAGGAGGTCTTCCGCAGCTCTCCTGGGGGTCGGAGAGAGTGAAGCCAGGGTAGCCAAGGCTGCGAAGGGCATAGCTCAACGTTGGCTTCCCATGGCCCTTGAATGCACAGCTGGAATTCTAATGTGGCAGTGCGCTGGCAGTGCGCTGGCAGTGCGAGGGGGGATTAATCTGGGGGTCCTGACCCTCTCACATTCTCTTGACTCCAGTGGTCCAGATCCCCCCTTGCCAACAAGGGAAATGGAGATCCAGGGCTGGCTTTGTGCCAATGTCCATCCCTCCTGGGTTGCTCCATCCAAGGAGAATCTGCAGAATCCTCCCGCCTCAGGGGCCTGGCCATGCACCAGCCATGGGGGCACGGAGGATGGCCCCATGTCCTCACTGCCCTTTGAGGATGGGGCAACGAAAGCCTTGACTTTCCTTTCATGGAGAGTGGCCCTTTCAAGCCCCCCTCCAGTTGTGAGCAGGTGTGTGCTTTCCAGCAAAGCTAGGCATGTTACTAGGCCCCTGAACATGAGACCTCATGGCTACCATCCAGCAAGGGTAATGTCCTTATTTCTGGCCTGTGGTGGAGGAAAAGCACCACAGAGATGTAAGGGAGGCAAATCTGTCAAAGGGAACCACTTTGGATGGTTTTGGATCATAGCGAGCCTTGGATGTGGGGGCCAGTTTGTAGAAGGCTGGTAGGGAATGGAAATTTAAGAAGCAGATGCTGTCATTCCATGTCACGTCATTCCCTCCCTGGGAGCCTTTGCAGAGGGAGATCTGAAATCTAATTCTGGAAACTGTAGGGGATCTCCAGTTGGGATGCCAAGAGCTCCCCCCTCCAATCCTGGCCTCAGTCCAGCAGACTGGGCGCAAACTCAGCTGATGACTGGGCAAAGAGTAATGGCATGCTTCTTGGTGCCACCAGTCCATCCCGTGATCCACCTGTGATGTCTGGCAGCTGAGCTTTGTGTGGGGCACTAAGATTGAGAAGCCCTCCATTGCAGGAGCTGGTTCTCCAAGAATGTCCCTCCAAACCTCTTCCTGTATTGGAGGAACCATCTTGGAGCCCCGATTTCATTTCTGCTGCATGGTTGACTGACACAGCCTACGCACTGCATTCAAAAGAACAGATGGAACCCATTTCATGTCTGTTTTGTCCGTCTCTCTTTTTAGAGAGTTGCCTTAAAGCTGCACAGTAACCAGGTAGCATGTTAATCATCTAAGGCTAGGTTTTCCAACCTTCAGATGTGTATCCTCCAACTGCTGGATGTTCTGGATGTTGAAGGCCACTCATCTTGAAGTCTCCAGGATTGGGAAACAATCAAGTGAACAAAGCTATGGCATTTGAAAAGGGAAAGAACTTCCTAAGTCCAACAGAGGAGACTGTGATGGCTGGTGTGGGTCTTCTGGGCTGTGTGGCCGTGTTCTGGAAGTTTTGTTTCCTAACGTTTCGCCAGCATCTGTGACCGGCATCTTCAGAGGGCAGGAGCACAGACAGGAGCAGTTCTCTCTGTGCCCCTCTGTGAAACGTTAGGAAACAGAACTTCCAGAACACGGCCACACAGCCCGGAAGACCCACACCCGCCATCGTATTCTGGCCATGAAAGCCTTCGACAATACACAGAGGAGACTGTGCACGGTTCCTCTGTTTCTGTTAGGAGGGTGGTGGTGGAAACCCATGTACAGGTCTGTAAAGTTCTTTGTCACTTTGCGAAATGATAGCCTTTGTCCTGTCTTCATTTTAGATGTTCAGTTGATTATGGAATCAGTCCACCCTCTTGAAGAACCCATGGCCGTCCTGAGGAGGAGCATGGCCAATGCCTTAAGAAAACCAACTATCAGTAGTGGAACCCGTAAGTGGAGAGGGAGGAATCCTGCCCCTTGGGCTGGGCTTACCCCCACTTTTGAAACTGGCAGGCAAGAGGCAAGAATGCAGGGGAGCTCCCAGGAACACCACTGAGCTGAGATGGGAGAGCTTGGCGGGGCTTCGGTATTCACCACCCTGCCAGCACCAGAATTTTGCATCCCGGTCTGTGTTCAAATCTTCTCATTTCCCACGCCTCGGCAGCCCCTCTCATCCTTCTCTCCAGCTATGGGACCCTTTCATTCTTCCTGTCTCTTTAGCTCAGCCCCAAGGCTTCTTTTCACTCGGTGTATTGACTGGCATAATCCAAACTCAATCTGGCATCACCACACCATCTGGACTGGGTTACTTCACAGGACTGGGAGGCCCGGAAAAAGCCGAGGCACTAAGTGGGGTTCGTGTGAGAGAAATGGCTTCCCTCCAGTGATCCTTGAAACTGTGCAGTCACCGAAGATAATCCTGTTTAAAGAAGCATGTATAATTTCAGCCATTACCACTTGTGAAGCTGCAGAAGACTGTGGGGCCCCCAAATGCCTTGTGTCTGCGCAAGCCGACTCGGGGGCACCCATTGGCCAAGCCAGTGCTGCTAATTCTGGGGTGAAAACCCCATCAGCTCTGCCTCCTGCACTTGCTTGGCTTAAGGCCGTTCCTAAAATTGGATGTGACCCTCAAGATCAGCAGCTTGGACCACCCCTTACTTTTGCTCTCTTCCTGGATTCTCCCATAGATTAGGATGGCTAGGATGATATTTCAGAAATGCTCGGCACTTCGAGAAAAGCCCTGTCCTTTGTCTTCCATCCACTTTCTCCCTCCCCAGATTGACTCAGTGATACTAAATGGTGGGAAGAGCTCAGAAGGAGAGGGGGTCTGTTGTGAAACTGCCCAGCTGGCAGATCCAACCATGGCCATCCACTTGGGTGGCTTCAGAGCGACCAGGCAGGTGAACGGAGCTGGTGAAGGCTGGCACTGGCCCTCGGTCATGAATGATGTTGCCCATGGCTTGGGTCCAGTATTGGAGGCAGGAGGGTCTTCTCAGTGCTGGGGAAGATTCTGGGCATCTCTCGCTTTGGGACTAGATAGACTCAGCCGGAACAACATGAAATGTCAGGAATGCCGCTTACCTGCCGAGCATCAGAAATCGAGATTTAAGCTGGGAAAGGAGATGAAGCGACAGTCAGAGCAACCCGGAGCTGCTGCTCTGTCCACCTTTTCATAGGAGCAAGGCCTTTTCTGCTCAGTGTTTAGGACTGTGCACGGAGTGGGATTGTTAAAGGTGCCTCCTTCTCCCACCAGATCCTGCACAGGCAGCTTCTGCTGGAGGACAGCCATGTGAGTCGGTGGCAAAACTTCAGGAGGAGCCTTTTGCTAAAATTTGTTGGCTGGAAAAGGGGCTACCAGCTCCTGATTTTTTGCAGGCCTCTTGGCTTTTGATGGAGACTGTTTTCCTGCAGTCCCCAAAGTTGCACTTGGTGGACATAGAGGACAGGGCCTTTCCACTCTGTGAAACTTCCTTCATTGGGCTCCTATTCTGTCAAATCCCCCCCCCCCCCCCTTCTCACCGGCTTCTGGCTTCCGTTGTGCTATAATCCCGGCTTTCTTGTTGTTCGTCATTATGACCTTCCTTTAAGTTCTCCTGACGCATCGGTGCTGGGGATGGGACGGGGAGGAGGCTTCCTTCTGATGTTTGGAGATCCAACTCACGCCCCACTTCTTGTCGGGAGGTCCAGGTGCCTGGCTGGGTCAAAACATGCCCGTGCTTGAAGGAAGAGCTTCCAAACTCTGAATCTCTTTCAGATTCGATGACATCAGGTGAGGTGATCCAACTGCCGAACTACATGGAAACATCTGAAAAGTCTTACAAAGAGAAGAAAAGGAAGTACCGTAAGTAGCTGCATTTCCATATAGGCTGCCCGAGCAGTTTTGGGGAACGCAGCCCTTAGCCAGCGCCTCTGAGTTTTAATTGGGATTCTGCAGCCAAAAAGGACTCCGTTCGTACAGCTGCTGCTGAGCGATTGAGCGCCCTGAGTGAACGCCGGCATTAAGAGAGAAAGGTACGGACGGGGGAGCCCTTGGCCCTCCACTCCCTCTCACGGAGAGCCTGCGCATTCTGCCCCCCCACCAACAGCCCCTCAAACCCTCCTGCCTCATCCTCGCTCCCCCTTCCAGAAATGTGATGGGCATGAACAGGAATGGAGCAGAATAGCACGGCCTTCCTGTGCCCAAGGGCTCATACTTCAGCTCTGGGAACAGCCTGCTGTGAAAAAGCCCCCGTGAGTGGTACCTGCTCAGGGAGGCAGCCCTTCCCCTGGGGGGTACGACGGGGGCATCCCTCGGTATGCTGCAGAAGCTATGACCAGGCAAAGAAACATGGCTTGATGGGCGTTTAATCTCGGGGAAGTAAAACCCCGAGGAAAGCCCGCGTCAGGATGTTCACTGAAAAACAGACCTCGCCTCCCTTGGGGACCAATCTGAAAATGCCCGAAATATTTCTAAAGGGAATGCGGGGAGACACCCCCCTCCACCCGCCCAGGGTCTGTCTTCTGAATTACTTAAGCATCAGACCGCAGTCGGTAAGAAGTTGAAGGCTTTTGTTCTAACGGTGATCACCAGAGAGCCCCTTTGTACCCAACCCGTCCCCGTGACACCAGCCCATCTGAGGTGCTGTGTAAGCATCTTCTGGCTCCTGCCTGGTTTACCTGGAATCGTAGAGCACGAGCGAGCGTTGGGTTTCCCACCCTGATGATGTTACTCAGTTGGATCGTGAAACGTCTGCAAGCAAATCACCAAGCTCCAAAAGCACCAGGAACGGCTTGGTTCAACCCTGAGCTGCGGAGGGTCTCTTCTCTTGGTTACCTGAAACTGAAGCAAAGCTGGCTCCCCCATTTTTGAGGGGGGCAGCACGGCGTTATGCGTTCCTTCTAAAAGCAAATCCTTGCTCATTTTCGTGGTCATCTGGCTGGGCTAGAAAAGGAATTGCGCAGCCTCGTCAGCCAACCTTCATCCTTCCAGTCACTTTCGCCAACCACCACGCTGGATTTTCCTGTCGGCAGCTGCACCAAGCCTTCTCTTTCCCACACACACGCAGGGGCTGCAATGGCAACCTAAAGCGATGGTGAAAGCGTCTTAATGGAGCCAGAGCCACCGTCGGAGCCGCTGTGGTTGCGCTCGTGCTGCCGGGCTCCTCTTCCGGCTCCCGGCTGGCACGGGTGCTTGTACAGAGCCGGAAGGCCTGGGGCCTTTGCCACGGGGTACCTTTCCCCCCAGCAACTACTCATGGCAGATAAAGGCACACAAGGAGTATAGAAAAAAGGGATGGAGGGAGGACAATTCGTTTCCTTTGAGGTGGATGGGGCGGATTTATGTTCCTCCAGGAACTTTGACAGCTTGACGTGTGGGGCACTGTGCGTTGCTCTCTTGGTCGGCTGCCTTTGTTAGATTCTTAAAACAAGGACAGCAATCAAGAGCTTGGTTTGGCATAAATGCCTTTGTGGGGTGTGGTGGTTGGAACTTGGCCCTGAGTTACTTGTGAAAGGGAGCTCGCTTTGAATTGTTGCCTTGAAAGCTTCACGCTGACGCCTGGTGACACACAAAGAGAACTCCAGTCGCACCCCAGCTCTGAAATAATCCAGAGGTTCCAAACTAGTGAAGCTCCTTTGATATATGTCCTGTGCTTCAGTGTCATTTGGGAAGCTGCTTTTGGTGGGCGGCTGAGAGCCGCAGGCTACCAGCCCATGGCCTGGATCGGGCCTCCCGCAAGCAGCCAAACCAGACTTGCAAAATGGAGGGTCAGGCAGGCTCGAGCAGGTGTGGACTTCCCCAGCTGCCAGCCTTTCCCTGCCCTGCCCTGCCCTTCATCTGCTGAAGAACACACCGACCTAGGCTTCCCCAGTATGGAGCCTGCCTTTCAGCCTTTCCTTGGTCTTGTTTCTTCTTAGAATCCATCTTTAAGAAAGGCACTGTGAAGTCCTCTACTGGCTGGACACTTTTTAGGAAGACTCTCTACTACATATCAGAACGAAGAAAGACCTGGTACGATGCTCAGAACTTCTGCTTCTCCAGAGATGCCCACATGGTCTCCATCCTAACTGACGAAGAGCAGGTTTCACATATTTTTCTTTCCCAACTGATCTCTAGAGCTTCTTAAGCAGCTGCTCCATCCTTACTAAATACTCAGGTTTTCCTGTTCATGTCCGTTCCTTTTATGTCCCTGGGCAAACATTTTGCAGGTACTGATTAAACCCTTCCTATCTATGGAGAAGCAGGTTCAGGCTAGATGTCAGGAGGAACTTTCTGTCCATGCCAGGTGTCAGTCAGTGGAACAGGCTGCCATGTGAAGTGGTGCATTCTCCTTTGCTGGAGGCCTTCAAGCAGAGGCTGGATGGCCACCTGTCAAAGATGGTGAGGCGGGTCCTGCACTGAGCAAAGGGTTGACCTAGATGATTCTAAGGTTCCTTCCAACTCTCAGGTTCTGTGTCTATCCAGACACTGTAGCTCCTTCAAGGAGCTTTGTAATGGTGTCCTAAATTATCCATGGCAAGGCTCTTCATAGAAGAGATATAAGAAAGCTCTTCATTAGAAGATCAGAATCGGGAAATAGGCAATGCTTAGCAAATGGGATGTGCCTACCAGAGGGTGGGAAAAAGGGACAGGAACTTTCCAGAGATGCACGCACCCTTCTTCTCTATTTACAGCAATATTTAATACATACAGGCAGTCCTCATTTACTGGCCACTTGTTCAGTGACCGTTCAAAGTTACAATGATGCTGAAGAACTCAGCTTTATGACCAGTTTACGACCATTTATGTCATTTGCAGCATCCCTCAGTCCTTTGATCACCATTACAGTCAGTATGCATCGTTCTGTGCCTGACCTGTTATTTTTCTCCCCCCTCCCCCACTTGCAAAGTGGAGAGATTGCAGAGAAAGGGATCAGAAAAGAGTAAGCAGGCACACAGTGGGGAATACACTGGCTCTTTGCCGAGCACGCTCGCAGCTGCCAGTGTCAGTGCATTGCTTTCGATGTGTGCAGTACTTTGTGGTGTGCCTTCCAATCCCTTTCTCTGAAATGAATGTAAATACAAACATTAATTCCCTTTTTGTTAATTATCCAGCTCCAGGGTGAGCATTCCCAAGGGCAAGGGAGTGGTTAGGAGGCAAACAAAAGCTGAAGGTGTGAAACTGATCACTCTTTTCAGTTTTGAGCTGGAAAGCAGTCACAGCGATGTGACTTCCCACTTAGCAATCGTTTTGCTTAGCGACAGGGTTGCCAGTCCCACTTGTGCTCACTAAAAGAGGACTACCTGTACAGTAGCCTTTGCTTTCTCTTGATCTCACCCTCGATCTCTCACAGAGAAGGCGAGAGAAGGCCTTCTATAGAGATGATTTCAGAAGGGCCCGCTTGCTCCTGCTGGATGCACAACTGCAGATTCCTCCCTCTTGACACACAAGGTATCACCAGTGCACGCCACCCACCAAGGACCCTAGGAATGTCCAGCCCCCTCTTCCTCCATTCCTCAGTGCTTCTTGCCCTTTTATATGCTTTCAGCTAGAAGCGAGGGGCTTAATTAAGCATAAAGCTTCTTGGTGTCTCTGCTGCTGAGCCTGGTTGGGGTCCGCAGGGGAAAAAACCTTTAACTTTGGGACCATGGAATCTCTACCCCGGGGCAACTCACCCTGCCATGGGGCCCACTTTTGGTGGTCTTCTACAGGGTCTCACCCTGGAGCACATCATGTTTCCCCTCAAGAAATTATGGCTGGGCCCAAATGAAGAACCTATCCCAGATCTGTCCCAGGTTCTCCACAAGGTTTGGAAGACGAGCAGACTGCTTGCTTGGGTGGAGAGAGAGCTGCGAAAGGTGGCCCTTCAGGGCTTTAGCGAAAGTGTGTCTTATCCGGATGTAGTAAAGAACCAGCTTTTCCTAGCCATGGAATTGGCTTCTTCTGGCGAAGGAGCACGAGGGGTTTCTTGTGAAGTTTAGGCGCTTTGTTGAACATGGCATTTCCGCCCCATGAAGCTGTGCCTTCTCTCCTTTTTTGGCAGAAGTACGTCTCTTCGCAGCTCAACGAGTCTGCCTGGATTGGCCTGACCGATGAAAAAGAGGAAGGCCACTGGGAGTGGTCAGATGGTTCCAGATTAGCAATACAGTGAGTCTGCAGCCACGGACTCCCCCCGCCCTGGGGCCTGCACCCCATTGCCACATTTGAGGCACATTGGCTGAGGGTCACGTGAAGCCCCTCACGGGTTTTTGTGGCCACGCTCTTCAAATAGGGTTGTTTTTTGGGAAACTTAGAGCTGTAGTTTCCTACCATCCTGGGCATTTAAAAGACTAAAACTGCCCCAAGACTACTGAAATGGGTTCATTTTTCTTCTTGACATTTAAGACTGCCCAATTTTCAGGTATTTTTTAGATAAAGGTTGGCAGAAGTGTTATCTTCTTCCCCCCATCCTTCTACTCTACAGGCTTTTATGCCCAGGACTTCTCCTTTCTGTGAGTATGGGTATTACAGTATCCTTTCCCTCTCCCCCACCCCCCCAGGTACTGGGATGCTGGCAGCCCCACCCTGATAAAGCAGAATGAAGAAATGGAGCGAGATTGCGCGTTCATAAACCCTCTGTCTGGTGCACATAACTGGAATGATGACAACTGCCATGAACTTAAACAGTGGGTTTGTAAGGAGATCCTAGTTGCTGAAGAATCATAATATTTAAGCAAACCCTACTACCTGGAGCAACCCTAGATGTGAAAACAGTTTTGTTTTTTTCCACCTGAAACAGTAAAATAATGAAGGATATCTTCTTGTGCTTGCATCCTGGAACCAAGGAACAGCCATAAGGTTGATTTCACATATAAGCTCTGCAACCAAGCCCAGACCTTGTGCAACCACCTCTTGGTCTCTGCAGGCATTCTCAAGACACACTTCCCAAAGTCACCTGAAGTATGGGTGATTCAGTGGTCTGGATTCATATGATGTATTGGCTGTGCGCTGGGTTCTGACAGCTAGACTGAAACGTGATTGACTAACTTACGGGTCAGCATCTCACGTGGACTTAACCAATATATTCATTTAAAGCTGATCATCACCTTGATCCAAGCCCAACTTTTCTGTCCAAGCCATTAGACACAAGGATGTGGGTCCATCCTGTTTTCTCTGTGCGTTGTTCCAGGTGTTTAGGTCAATCCTCTTGGACTTTCTCATCTCCAATCATCTGCAGAAGGAAGGTCTTCTCCTTCAGGAGACCATGTTTGTGGCATCCCAAAAGATACTGGTGCCCTCTCCATTGTACAAATCATGCCAACTCTGCCATGCCTGCCCAGTCTTTGATGTTATCTTCTCAGCAAATGGGGGGGAACCAAGGATACCCCACCATAGTTTTGCAGTTGGCCTAAACACAAGAGGCGACTCTGGACTGCTGGTTTTAGGTGATGAATAGGCAGGTGGGAGAGAATGGGGAATGGAAAGTGGCCTAGGAGGGAAGCTGAAGTACTTGCTAGAGAGAGGGTGCATCCTGGCTGGCACGGGGTGGATGGCATGCCACCAGCTGGCCTCCCTCTCTTTCAAGTTGCAAGGTACCCAAGGTGGTAAACTTGCTTATCGATGCCAGGTAAGTTCTCAGTGCTTTGTGGAGTAGAGAGATGACACAATAGACTTTCTTGCTCCTGAGAACTCTCCTTCCTTTCACCAAGCCAAGTTAACCCTCTGGTCCACAGGGGAGCTGAGGGCAATAGGTGGATGGGACATCACGTGGGGCACACATGGAAGACCTTTGTTGAATCTTTGTTGAATTTGCAGGGGCCGCTGGTGGCAAGGAGTTCCTTTGCAAAGCTTTACCTAGAAGGTGAAGCCTGAGACAGTCAGATTTGGGGATGGTTACCTGTGCCTTGTTGCATCCTGTGAAGAGCTCTGCGTGGGGCCACCCTTGAAAAACATCCTGAAGCGCAACTGGCCCACAGCTCATGTGATGCTTATGCTGAAGGAATGTAGTGGCTGCCAGTTGTTTTCAGAGCACAACTGAGGGAGTTGCGTTGAGCATAAAGCCTTGGATGGCGTAGGACGGGACACTTGAGGAATGGCCTCTCCTATGATGCTTCTGTCTGGCTGTTCAGATGCGTAGGAAAGGCCCTTCCAAGTGTCAGGAGGTCTTCTCCGGTATTGCTCTGGTCCAGGGTTTCTCAAATCTGGCAACTTTAAGACGTGTGGACTTCAACTCCCAGAATTACCATATGAAGATGTGTGGACTTCAACTCCCAGAATTCCCATATGCTGGCTGGGGAATTCTGGGAGTTGAAGCCCACACATCTTAAAGTTGCCAGGGTGAGAAACCCTGCTCTGGTCTATGGAATGTACACTCTGAAGAGTTGCCTTGGACCTTCTCTCTTGTGGACCCGCATCTCTTTTGCCAGGCTTTTGATTGTCAAGCTCAGCATCAGTGGCATGGCAGGGATGGGGGCCCAGCTGCAGAGGCCATCGGGTGGTGTGGAGGCCTCCCTGGAAGAGGGGACGCTGGTGCTTCCTGGCTGTTTTAATCCCTCCTGGGGTGTGGAGAGGGGAAGGGGACATCGGCTGTATCCCCACTTGTGGAGCAGCACAAATGCTCGCTCGACATTGCCTTCCTCCCCAGCCCAGGCGTAAGACAGGCTTAAGTTCTGGTGCTTCAGCCGTCTTTTCCTTCTTAAGCCAAGAGCATCAGCAGTGACCCCAGTGCTGAAAATCCGCCTCCCACCTTGGAGGTGAAAGCAGGTGAGCTACAGGAAGTGGGACCAGAAGGGTCCTTCTTGGCCATTTCGGGGCAACGGGGACCCTTCCCATTCCCCGGTCTGCCGTGTCTGCTGCCCCACTGGCCCTGCCTCCCTGAACAGCTCTGGGCAGCCAAGCTGGAGGACGCAGCCGGTTGCTCTGCGGACCACATGCTGCCCACGCCCGCAGTCGGAACGAGGGGCAGCGACTGGGAACAAAGGCAGGAGAGGGATCGGTCCTTTGACGGTGCCCGCCACTGTCAGGTTCAGCCCAAAGAACTCCACGAGACAGTACAGGTCTAGTTCGATAGCTTTTATTAGCTTCCAACCACAAGACAGAATCCTGCCAGACTGAATCTAAACTTCTCAAGCCAGCAAGCAAACACCGCAAATTCCTTAGGGTGGTGCCAGTCTCATCCTCTTAACCTTCCCACGCTCCTGCTGGGGGCTAAGGGAATGCTTATCTCCCCGAGTGCGGCCTTCACCAAACCATTGCATCACAGCCACTAACTCAGAGCGTTGGTTAACCTTTAAAACATCAGTTGCTGAATTGCTGAATTGCTGGATCTCAAGCACCTGAACAGATTCCGGCCTAGACAAGAAGAAAAGCGAAGAAAAGCCCAGTCTGGGTGTGTGTCTGTCTAAACCAGCGGTCACAGCTGGCCATTCCAAATGGCTCATTGGTGAATCTGGTAAGGCAAATCCATGCTTTGTGGATCAGACTCCGTCCCTGTTTTGCACACACTCTTCCTGGGGGGTTCAGCCCACTTTCCCCAGCCTGTACGCTGCAGAATTCTGTAAACTGCACACATCCACACGGCACCAGATTTGGGGAGGCGGTCCCGGTCCCTCAGTCTGCAGCAGTGCAGCAGGGTGAGGAAGGAACCCCTCCCCCGCCAGAGCCATGCCGATTCAGATGCCAACCAGCTCCAGCTGCTTCTCGGGACAACGAGGGCCACACCGAAGAAGGGCTCCGTTGAAATTCTCTTTCGATGGGGCGCCTTCACCCATACCGGTGGATGGTCTGTTCCCCGTTTCACAGGAAATCCAGAGGCCATTTCTCAGGGCATGGCCCCCATGATGTCACAATGCCACTTTCCCTTTCAGCTGCAGGTGTGCTGGTGGCTGAGAATCTGGCTGGGGGCCCCAGCAGCCACCACCAGGCAGCTTGAGCCTTGGAGGACAAGGAAAGGGAGGGAGGTGGCTAACCCGGCATCAGAAGGCAAGGGGGAAACGCTGAGCAGGGATCTTGCAGGAGTTGGAAACGGACCCAGAAGAGAGCCAGGGAAAACCTTGAGGGGTATCCAGAGGCTCCTCAAGGGGGTCCCAAACAAAAGGTATCTCGGGGACGGCCATCTGCTAGGGATACGGAGGAGTGGCTCCTGTGCTGGGCAGGGGGCTGGACTAGATCATCTCCAGGGTCCCTCCCCACCGACTTGCCATTCTAGGAGTCTGGGTTACCTCCGATGTGGTCCCTGGATGTTGAGGGATCTCCCTTTTTCAGGAGTTAAATTGTTCCCATTGAAGAATTTTCTTACACATTCCCAAGTGTTAGCGAGACACGGAAGGTTTCCTGCTTGCAAAGGATGTGTTTCCTTGAAAGTGTTGCTGCACCAATGGCCCTGAACTCCTCCTGCCTCCCAAATGCGGGAGGAGCCTGAATATTCCTAGGACTGGCTGTTGTTGCTTTAGCTATGGGGCAGGAGTCCTAAGCCGGGCTCTGGGCAAAGGCAGGTGGGTCTCGGTGGCCAAGCCATCTTCACGAGCCTTTCTCTCGTCTCTGCTTCCTGCACTGAAGCGATGGCATCCAGGCCGGCCAAAAGCCAAGTGTCCATTATTGCTCCTGGGAGCGAGAAGAAGCGAACAGCCCCACAAATGACTCCCTTCAACAGCGTCTCTTCCACGGCCCTGTGGACACTTCTCACAACCTTCGCCATCATCTGCCTTGTGGTCCTGACGGTGGTGAGCTACCTGTGTAAGTCCAGCTCGACCTGGAACATGCGCCTTCCGCCTTTCCTTGCCCAGACTCTGGCTGGAGGTGGGAGGAATTCCACCTGCGCCTTCTCCAAGTGGTGCACGTTGCTCGTGGGAGGCACGGCCAGCAAATTGGGGGATGAACGGGGGGCTGCCCCCTCAGGCTATTCAGCGTGGGATGTTTTCTCTGAGCCCAAAGCAATCCAGGGTCTCCAGAGGTGTGGAAGGCAGGCATTGCCCTGTGGCTGACCACTGACACACAACCGTCCTGCTATGTTTGGCCTTTGCAGAATCCATGCCCCCCCACCCCCAATATGGGGCAGAAGAGGGAGAAAATGGCCAGGGGTTAACTGGAGCCTGTTCACCCACCGAACCTGCAAAGGGGATCCAGTTTAAGCGCTGATCTTGTAGTCTGCTTGATTTACAGGTTCCCCTGCAGTCCTATTCATCCGCATATTTCCATACATTATGCTGCCCCTCCAGCAAAGGCCCAGAGGGAATCCCGGACCCCAGAAACAAGGCACCTGAGAAGCTTCTGAAAGCAGAGGCTGTTGGGGATTAGCGAAATCTGTTTTCGATGCAAAATAAATGGACGGAGCCAGCATGACGCCCAAAACAAAGGAAATACTTTTCCTCTTGTCACTGTGCTGGCGTATTGACTCTGCATGAAGTTAACACCCACAATTATTCTCCAGTCGAGTTTTGGATAACGTCCCCCTCCTGCCCCATTCACCATTTCAGCGTGATAGAAGCTTTTAGGGGTCTCTCCGGCTGTCCCCGGAGCTATGGGACGCCCCAAGAGTGCCTTTCTGCTCCTCACTCCTCTTTTCATACAGAGACGGCTTCTCCCTGATGACTGGTGTCCTGAGGTTAGAATAAGGCACGTCTCCTCTAGTAGTCATGTGCCGCTCCCGTGTTTCTCTCTCAGACCCTTGACCTTTCCTCAGACGCTTTCACCACAGTGCAGAACTTGGGTCCCCCCAGAACCTTTCCTCTAAAAATCCCCCCAGCTCTTGCCCATGGGACCAGGCGCCCCATGGATGGGGACTGTAATGTCATCCGTTTGAAGGACACCCCCCCGGAGGAAGGTTGGTCTGAAAGCGCATGTGGGGAGAAGGGTTGCGGCTCAGCTCTGAGGTCCATTTCGTGTTTTAATTTTACATGCTTGCATTCATACTTACAGTACATGCGAGATGTGTCCTCAGGTACCTTGTTCGTTAGATTTATTGATGCAGTAGTCTTGCTAACTAGTGCAGGTATTCTGCAAGTACATCCTTTAACTACCTCTACAAGCTCTCCTATCCCAAATATCGGTGGGCCTTCTCGAGAGCGTGCTTCGATGCCTGTCCCGCTCCAATCACTTCCCCTTGTGCACAGAGGGGGCTGCCTTGCCTTGGACAAAATCGAAGCCTTAGAGTCTGTCTTTCTGAGGTGTAGATTGTACAAGGAATGATGCTCCCAACGAATTCAACCCTGAGTAGATAGACTGCCTGGTCATTCAGACCAATGGTATTTAGAATGTTTCCTCGCCTGTACAATTGCTAACTTCTGCGTCCAAGCATGAGACTTTGCTACTATCTGACCCAACAATAGAAGTAGGAGTTTTACCCAGTTAATGAGGTTTTGTCGGATTGCAAATTGCATGTGGTTGTTTTGACATTTACGCTCTGCTCTGGGACTGTCACAACGTTCATATCGGTCTGCGTCATTCTTTAAGCAAGGAAGCCAACACGAACCCAAGTTCGTGCCTGGCCACCCTGTTAAGGGAGCGACCAGCACAGGAGAGAGGAAGTGCCCTTGTTTGTGAACTTGGGAAGAAGGATTCTCGGCCGAAGGAGAAAGTTTTGGGCTCAACGGTCCCGTGTCTGCACAGCAGAGGTCAAGGCGATCAAAGTGTTCTGCTCAATGTGTTGGAGGCGGTGATGTTTATTTAGGGTCAGTTTCTAAGAGATTAAATTGGGGCAGCTGGAAATCCCACCTTCTCTCCTTTCCCAACCCCCTCAGATGTGACGTTAGTCAACCAACCCCCCCATCCACTGGAGGAGTCGATGAAAAAGCTGAGGACCACCATGGCAGTTGGCCTGAGACATCCTAAACTCAGTGACGGAAACGGTAAGTAAGAGTGATTTATTTCCGACTGGTCGAGAGTCAGCCCCCCATTTAAAAGCAATGCAGGAAGAGCAGCAAGGGAGGCTCTTGCAGGCACAGGAGATGAGATCCCCACTGCACTCTCTCTCTCTCTCTGTCTATCTTGCTTGGGGAGTTAAGAAAGCCTCTTCCTTCTGTGCCCTCGACATTAGTAGCACCAAGGTTCCTGAGGATGTGCTGTGCAGGAAGCTAAAAAGGTGTTTCCTCCTATGATGCCCACCCCAAATATCTGCGGGACCATTTTCTTCCCTTCCATCGACGCAAAAGCAATTTTTTAAGCAATCCTTGTAATGGATAACGGTCAACCCAGCTTGCATTTCAAGGAGCCTTTTGGACCTGAATAGCCAGACAAGCTGTGAATATTCTAATAACTAAGCATAACTGGCTTCTTTTGCAATGCAATCTCTATCAAAATATTTTATCTTATGCGCTGAAATACATTTTTCTGAGAAGGGGCCCATCAAGATGTCCAAGGCACAGACCCCCTGGTTTAGGGCAATTTCTCAGCAGGGCAGCTTCCATCAGTGAATTCAAGTGTGTTCATTGATGGAAGAATCATCGTTTCAACCAGGTCATGCCAGCTGGCAGCACCTAACCAAACATGCTGAGCAGGATCAGGCAAGGTTAGTCTTGGATGGGAGAGAAGCAGGAATTCTCCAAACACCTGATCAGAATGGGAAGCGGAAACGCCCTCTTGGCAGTGGGAACCCATTTCTGTGTTACCAAGAATCTGTTGAGTCCAAAGGGTGGGAGGAGAAGGCCTGGGATTTAAACCTTGGGGCCATATATCTAAAGGGCCAGAGTCCTGTGTTCTGCAAGAGGCAGATCGTCTACATAAACTCCACTTGCCATGCTTGTCTGAAGACTGACAGCCCTGGGCAGACATATTTAGGTTTGCTCTGTAAATGTTTAATAGGTTGCCCATCTGATGGCTGTGATGGGAGTTCTTTGTCAGAGTGCCCCCACTGTGTACTGCTGTCATCCAAGAGAAACTTTTCGCTCCTGCTCTATTGGTATTTAGCAACAAATTTCTTGTCTAAAAATGACCTGTTCTCTGTTTCTGTTGCTTTAAAAAAAAAAAAAAATCACAGCTTTATGGGGGTGGTTTGTGACATTGGGTAGGATGTTAATAATGATAATATAAATTACAATTATTTACATGTGACACATTCACTACTTTGGAAATTGCACTTTGTGAGTCAGAAAGGTGGGATAGAAACATCCATGAAAGGATGTGGATAGTGAATGGACTTCTCTAATGGCCGTTTAGCCCTGAAGGTAGCAGAAGAAGCAGTGAAACTACCAGATCACATAAAAGATGCTGGAAAGACCTTCAAAAACCAGAAAATAAAGTACCGTAAGTAGCAATATTTCCCAATACGGTGACATGGTACAGTTGGATGAAACAACCATGACCTAACTTGGATTATGAGGCATTCCACCTAAGGAACATCTTGAATATGGTCTGTAGCTGGGATTAAGGGGGACATATATGAGCTGAGGAGCTCTCAGTTCCCATGTTCATGTAATTGCAGAAAGAGAATATTTCCTCACTATAATGAATCTCTCCCGATATATAAGTAGGGGGCTTTCTTTAAAGACTTCTCCCTAACTTTTATTGTAGCCATCTTGCCCAGAGAAGAGGGTAGGTTTCTATAAGAGCACGACAGCATGGTTCAGCGTTTCTCTCTTTCCTTGTGATGGGTGATACCTAATCACCTTTTGCTGATTTGTCGCCTATTTTTTCCTAAGAAGTTGAGAGTGGGGGTATTAGGGCATGGGATCCTGAATGTCCGCTCCTGGCGCTTCTTGCCTAGAGTCATGGTCCTCAGCCAAGCAGCCAGTGCAACTCCTAAATTTCAGGCTGACCAGGTGGAAGACGGGAGGACTGCTACGTGGGACGTGCTACGTGGTGGGGATGCACACTCTTTTTCACTAAGCCGGCTCTTGACAGACCACGGGGATTGGAGGAAAGGTCACTGCAGTTGTTCCCAAAGTTGTTCAGGACCGGGACTATTTTGTCTATGAAGGACTTCTCTGGCCCAGCTGCTTACTCAAACTCCTGCTGAAAACCGACAATGGTTTCTTCCACCGGCTAATGTGTCCTGTGCGCTGGAGCGTCGCTTATCGAGTACCTGGTAATGGCTGGGAGGGCCTAGAGGAGAATCGTCCCGCATCTGTGAACCTCCAAGAGCTTCATTCTCGCCTTTGTGGGCAAGGGGAGAGTGGATTTTCAGGAAGTTTTGGGATTCCGCGCAAGGAATACGTTGAATGTATGATCCTAATTCTTGAGCTGCAGAAGGTCTCACAAATTGCTCTTTTGTGGAATGTAACTTTTAAGGGTTTTAGTTTTTCTTTTTTAAGGTCAGCGGTCCTGGTAACATAAGTGAAGGTCGTCCCAGAAATAGAAATTCTCAGGGCTGTCGGCCGGCTCCTAAGGCGGGCTCTGATCCAGCGCCTGGGTTAGGAGGCCAGATTCAGCACCTTGGAGAGAGCAGCCTGGGGGCCGGGCGATGACTCCGTTCCACCTGCGGGGTGGGGGGATTCGCAGCTGTTGCCTTGGGCGGTCGAACCCTTCAAAGGGGCGAGTCTCCTTCTCCAGACGAATAATAGAAAAGGGGAACCATCTCGCACAGGTAATCGCAGTAATGCGTCAGTCGGATAGAGGCTCTTGGACATAACTCCGCTTTTCATAGCGGGTGGGCAGACCCACAGAAAAAGTGTGCCTACGAGCCTCGACCCAAGCAGGTTCTCCTGGGACACCCAACTCAGGTGGACTGAAATTCGGGGCGGGGCGGGGCGGGGCGGGGGGGAGCGTCCCTGTAAGGACTCCAGGGCCAAGCTGTGTAGGTTTTTAAAGATCAAAAAGGGCACTTTGAAATGGTCTTCAAAGGCAGCCCCATGTCAAGGGCATTGAGGTAGTCCAGGTGAGGGGCGATGAAAACATGAGTTAGGGTCCCAAGGTCCTCTCACTCTAGATAAGCGAAGCTGGGCAAAGACCCTCCTGGCCATCTAGCCCTGGCCGTGAGCTCAGGAGGCCCCACGACAGAGACTTGTGCCGCCCCACCCAGAAACATCACCGGAGACATAAGGACCGTGATGAACAAAATGACCACACCCAAAGTGGGCTCCTCAGTGCCTCCACGCAGCTTGAAGGGAAGGATCCCGTGGAGGGCAAGAGGGCCCTTTCCTGGGCTCTCGGCCGCTCCCCTTTTTATCAGTAGCTTGGATGAAGGAGCTGAGGGGACATTTATCATCTCTGTTAATATTTTAGGGGAGAAAGAGAAGGTTGCAAATGATCTAGGCAGGATTGAGCAGCAGGCTGAGATGAACAGTAGGAAATTTAACAGGAATATGTGAGGTTCTGCATCTGGGTAGGAAAAAGTAAGGCATGGGGGAGAGCTGGCTTGTTCATAGTACCTTTGAAAGGGATCTGGGTGTCCTTGTCAACTACTAGTTTAACGTGAGCCACCAGTGTGATGCAGCCGCTTAAAAGGCAAACGCTATCTTGGGCTACATCAACAGAAACAGAGTCCTGATCACGGGGGGGGGGGGGTTGTTCCCCTCTACTCTGCCATGGTCTGACTCCATTCGGAGTCCCGCATCCAGTTCCGGGCATCGCAATCCAAAAAGGACCGTGACAAATTGCGGTGGGTTCAGGGGAGGGCTATCAAGATGGCGAAGAACTCACAGGCCAAGCTCTCTGAGGAATGGTGAAAGGACCTGGGTCTCTGAGGGAGACAAGACTGCAGTCTTTGAAGGCCTGAATGGCTGTCCCATAGAAGAGGGAGCAGGCTTCTTCTCCTCCCTGCCCTCTGCGACCCCAGCCAGGGGTTAGAACTCCTGGGAAGAGCTTCAGGAGGAGCCACAGGTAGCCTACACGAAGTGGGGGCTTCTGCTGACCTGGATGTCTTCAGAGAGGGCAGGATGATAGTCCACCAGAGATGCTTCAGTGGATCCTGCAGGGAGCAGGAGGTGGGACTCGATGGCCTCCACGGTCACTTCCAAGGCTAGGAAGTTGTGGTTTTGTAGCCCTTCTGCTCAGACTCGCCTGGGTGTGTCAGTGGCAACAAGAAGGGCTGCTCTTTCGGTTGAAGAGACTGGGAGCCCCCTTGCCCGGTCTCCTTCGGGCTGGCTCTTCTCCAGGGCTCCCAGGTTCTTACCCAGTTCTCGGGGGCTGCACAAGTGTAATTACCGACTGCCTGGTCAGCCGAGTCAGGCGTTCAAGCTCCCACAACATGCAGCTGGCGGGCTGAAGAACAGCTTCCTCAGCAGCCTTCCGCATCGCCGTTCTTTTCCCCGGTTATTTCTAACGGGAAAATCAGGAAGCCTCAGGAGACGGACATCTCTTTGCCCTGAACTGAATCCGCCCAACAGTTTCCTATTTAACGAGTTCATCGTCCGAACGGCTTAATTCCAGACATCGGCGCATTGCTGATGTGCACCCCGAGACCGTTTAACATCTTGGTGGGGTCTTCTCCTTGCTCCCATGCCTTAGAAGCAGGTGCACTGGGCCATCTCATCGGTCCTTGCAAGGACCCTTTCCGAGAGGTTAAGTGGCAAAGCCACCTGATGCGCCAAAGGGTGGGCCGTTGTCCCCCCCCCCCCCACTTACTTATTGCATTGCACTTCTCTCTTTCCACCCCTTCTCCGTAGAATCCCTCTTCAGGAAAAGTGGAAAGTCTGGGACGGAGTGGCAGCGTTTTGGGAATGGCCTCTACTACATATCAAGAGGAAAAAAGAACTGGTATGACGCGGAAAACTTCTGCATATCCAGAGAGGCCCATTTGACCTCCATCCTAAGTTCTGAAGAGCAGGTTTTATATTTTTCTTCTTTCTCTCCTTCTGTTTCCAGCTCCTCCTCATTCCCTCTGGGGTCCTTCCCAGTTCTGATCTTACTCCTCTGCCATTCACATGGTGTACAGTATGAACGTTTGCACTCCGTTATAGGTTGCAATGTCCTCCACGATTTTGGGAGAGGCTTTAGCGAGGAGATCTGTAAGGGCACAAAGTGCCGTCCTCCACTGTTGGTGTCCCCAAGCAGCATATTGCGGGTGTGCGCAAAAGTGTTCTTCCAGGGTGTAGCTCTGGTCAGGGAAGCCCAATGACTGTGTGCGCCATCGAGCATCTCCCAGATTCCTCTGCAATTCCTCCAGACTCTCTGAGGCCTCGGCAAAGGCACCCCGGCTGAGAAGCTGCTATGGAGAAGTAAGAACGGAGGGGTGAATCATTGCAGAGATTCCTTGAAGAAGGAATGCAAGAGCTGTTCAGTAGCCGGTCAGCTTAGTCCTGGGAAAGGAGGAGGTGTGAGAAAGCAACCCAAGATGACCCCACTTTGATTCTCTTTGGCATAAGAAGGGGCCGAGGGAGGCTCTGCAGACTTCCCAGTTTCTGTTATGGTACCCTTTTTTTTTTGTCTGCGCTCAGTCATTACTGACCCTGCAGTGACTGCCTGGACGAATCCTTGCAGTTTTCAAGGCAATTGTTTTTCGGAAGTGGTTGCCAGAGCCTCCTTCCTAGAGCAGAGCCCAGCTGGCGCGCGCAGGAGGCGGGGTTTCCGTTGCTTCGCGCCTTTTTGGGCGAGCGCGGTTTCGCGCTTACCGGCAACTGGTCCCGTCTCTCTGTGCAAGGCGCTGCCAGCATTTTTCCTCCCACCGGAGTGAGAGTCCCCATTTATCTACTCACGTGAGTTTTCGACCTGTTGGGTTGACAGGAGCTGGGGAGGAAACAGGAGCTCACCCTGTTAACGCGAAGGCTGGACTCGAACCGCCGAAGCGTCAGCCATTTGTGGCCGGCAACTTTCAGCGTCATTAAGCCGCTGCGCCACCGCGTCCCTTTATGGTACCCTACGACCATAGAGTTCTAACAGTCCTTGCGGTGACTGTCTCCCGAGCTGGCCTACCTCGAAGGGCTGACAGTTACAGGCACACACGATAAAACCATCACTCCTTAGCACACAATTAGGCTGCACCACCGCAAAGGATTTAGACATTTTATTTTTTGCGCTTTCAATATACAAGGATGCTGCTGGGTCTTCACCGCTTTTTCTGATTCAGGGGTTTTCCTTAGTTAATTGTGGAATAGAAATCCCTACAGAGGCTCCTCTCAGCAGCTGGTAAAGGGATTGGACACAATAAGGTGAGCTTCAGAGAGGCCTGTGTGGATCTCAGCAGTGCCTCTGCTCTTAAGCGTCACCATTTCCCAACGTTTATTCATGGAACTGCTCGGTGGAAACGAGCTCGGATTATTTCAGAGGAGCCGCGACTGAACCTGGGGAAGCCCCCGTGCCAGCGAGGGAAGGAGGAGGGCGGGGGGGAGCCCTGGAGAGGGCGTTCACTCTGCCCGGGTCCAGCTGGGTGGCTTCCAGGATAGTTGCTGCAGCCCACGGATGTCTGGAGCAACTTCCCTGCAGCTTTCAACGAGCCTGATGGGGCTTGGACCCCGGGTCCCTTCAGGACGGTTGCTCCCAAACCGCTGGAGCCTCCTCCTGTGCGGGGGCACCCGCAGGTGTGTGGGTCAAAAAAGTCAGGATGGCAGCCACGGCCGTGCAGGTGAATCCGCCTTAACTTCTCTGATTTTGCCCATGGACACCCCTTGCCTTAGGCGGGGTGCAAGGCGTATCACCCGTGGGTGCCACAGCGGTTGAGTAAGGGCATCTTGCCTGCTTTAGCAACCCTTACCAGTTCAGGTTTCTCAGAGGCACGTGTCCATGTGCAGAGGGCTAGACCTGCACTCATCTGGGACAGACGCATCATGCGCATTTCATCTGGAAAAACCCGGGCGCACTGCCAGCGTTTCCTGCAGAGGAGGTACTACGGTTGTCCTGAGTTTAGGAAAAGCCACAGGGCGCTGATGGCAAAAGAAAGAAACAGCTTTGTTGCACTAGAAACTTCTACAGAGTCTATGAGTTTACATGTTAAAGGGTTTCTACGGCTCTATACAGTCTGGCTGTTATAGAGAGTGTATAATTGCAGTCTAGCTAATCAGGTCTCGCCTCACCCCAGTTCATTTTCAGGCTGTTGACACCAGCGATGCGCAGAACAACTAGCATTTTGTTTGTAGTGCGTCCGCCGAGAAGGAATCCTGCTGGCATTCATCTATGCGGCTCGGGTGGCGCCTTCAGCCACCTGGCTCAGATGCACAAAAGCCACCCTGAGCATCGCAACAATGATCCAGCACAAAACCAGGAGCACTTTAGTCCCAGGAGATCCCGTGATCCACAAAGGCCCTTCCCAGGAGGACCCCCATCTTTCAGCCCTTAAAGGGCCCGGAGCCTCCCTGCCAAGGGAGCGCCTGGCAGCTGCCCTTCTGCATCGTTCCCACTGCCGCGGGCTCGCCTGGGCTGGTTGGTTGGTTCCACAAATGCGCCTCGCGTGTAAACCGAGGCAGCCTCTCACGGGGACTTGGCAATCAAGGGTGACTGGGGCAGAGAAGGCCGCGCTGCGCTGCAATGCTGGCTCTGCCAGAAGGCCTGGGGGTCGGATGGGGGCCCGCACCTGTGGAGATGGCTGGTGGGGTGATGGGTTTGCTCCCCCCCCCAGCATATTGCAGGTTTTTAGGGCTAAAAATTAGGAGGTTCTTAGGACATTTTTAATATATGTTTCTTTTTAATTATTTATAGATTTTACCCATTGTTGGAGGGACTCGTGTTTTTCCCTTTTTTATTATTGTGAGCCGCCCAGAGTCACCCGTTGGGGGAGATGGGCGGCATACAAGTTTGATAATAAATAAATAAATAAATAAATGAATAAATGAATGAATGAATAAATAAATAAATAAAATGCTGCGACGCTGCAGAGCACGCCGAGAGAGCGAGTGCGAGGAGCTGCGCCCGGCCTTCCCTCATGCCGGCCCTTCCTCTTCTCTTGCAGAACTACGTTACCTCGCAGCTGACTCAGCCCGCTTGGATCGGCCTGGCAGACGGACACGGGGAAGGGCGGTGGGAGTGGACCGATGGCTCCAGATTAATAGCACAGTGAGTCCACCAAGGCCTCGGCCAAGCGGTGATGTCCCCACACGTCTGCAGCTGCGCCATTCTTGGCGCAGGGCCTTGAGCCGTTGCTCCCCGAGAAACTTCTCATCCCCGCAGAAGTCACAATGCGCAGTCCCACCAACGCTGCACGCGTCTTCCCTGCCCCGCGATGGGGCACGCTACAAGCCTCTCTTTCTTCGCCTCGCACGCACTTAGCCCAGGGTTGACCTGGGGAGTGGCCAAGTCCACGCTTGCCTGCCTGCCTTGCTGCGCTCTGCTTGGCTGGGCTTTGAAAAAGCAGATGAGGATCTTTCAAGGCAAGGATGAAGAAAACCAGAAAGTCAGCCACCGTGAGGCCGCCGTGTCTCTGGAAATGGCGTTGCAGAGCGACACCGTCTCATTCCCAGAGATGCTGTGGGGGAAAATGCAAGTCATGGGCTATCCTGTCAAGGGCTATTTCCGTGGGCATCTGCAAGGGGGTCAAATAAATCAAGAGGGCGGCCATGTGGTAGGAGCCCTGCCCTTTTTGGCGTGCATCCATGTGGATGCCCCTGGAATTCAAATCCCTGCAGCTGGGAAAGGAGGAACAGAGGGAACCATACCATGAAAAACGGGTGTCATAAAAGCCAGCAACCTGAGAAAGGGCAGCCTTTCTGAGCGCTGGGCAATGCCTGCTGAGTAAAGACGGCTCTCTTGCGGTGGCACGGCCAGCGTCCCCACCGCCACCAGGGATGGCTGCCTCTTCATGTCCTCCTCAGCCTTCCTCGGCCGTAAAATGGAGCTCTTCTCTCCCTCCCTCAAGGTTTTGGTCCCAGGGCCAGCCTGGCCGCTCGGAGCATCTTGGGGACCGAGAGCAAGACTGCACAATCCTCGTGCCGTGGTCTAAAGGACTCAACTGGAACGAAGTTGACTGCAACCAGCTGAATAGATGGGTCTGCAAAGAAAGTCTGGATGTTGGAGACCACAAAGTTCATCAAACCCATTGACCTCAGAAAGTCTTCACTGTGGGGTCACACTGGATATCCTCTTTCATCCAGGCGTAGTTCTTTCAGCCAAGAGATGGGAGAGTAGCCGGTTTTAAGGTCAATCAGCTTTGGCCTCAAGATGTGGCCGTTTTTTCCACCCAGAGCACACTTAGCAGGACAGCCTTCACAGAGATGTCCTAATGTGGGCCTCCTTTTCCTCCAGTAAGTCACACAGTGCTTGGAGAAACTGGAGCATAATTCAAGCCCTGAAAGGTGGACAGCGGTTGGGTGGGACTCTCCTGGGACAGCAATTAGCTGTCACCAGCACTGAACGATTTCACGGCAGATGGACGCCTCTTCCCCAAAGAAGCAGAAACACCAAAGAATCCTGGCAATTTGCAGCATGAAGCGCCCAAGCAGGACGCTTCCGAGGCACAGCGTGTCAAGGTGTTAACAGACTTCTTCCCAGAAGCCGCCACGAGGGTCCAACGATTTGGTGTTGCACAAATTTAATAACAACAACAATTAGAATAAAAATAGGATAAGACACTCTCAGGAAATCCCCGGGCTGCAGGCTGGACCGGGGAGTTGGAAAAGCAGGCTGGAAGATGGCAGCGTCAAATCACGTCAGCCTCTTTCCCAGGAAAGCTGCCTGGATGTGTCCACGAGGCCACCAGACCTCAAGCTCACTTCTAAGAAAATGTTTGCCTTCCCCGCTCCCAGCCCAACCCAAGGACCTCATAATGCAGAGCGGACAAGACTGCACACCTCTAGAGAAGACCACAAGAGGAATGGATTCCTTCCTTCCTTCCTTCCTTCCTTCCTTCCTTCCTTCCTGTATGGCTGCCTTTCTCACCAAAGCAACACTAGGTGGTGAATAAAGTTACAAAATAAGAACCACAATATAAACAAAACATTAAAACATACCACATGCATTCTAAAAGAGAAACGGTGTCTGAGAATTTAAACCTGGGCTTCCATAACTTCCTGACCACAATGTCTGGGGAAACAGCCGCACCTCCAGCATGTGCCGGAAGGCCAGCAGCGTCGGGCCCAAGCTGATGGTGGTGGTAGGGTGGTCCAGAGGGCGGGGACCGTGACTGAGAAGGCACGCTTCCTGGGTCCCACAAGAGGCTCCTCCTTAATTGCCCCTCCTGCTGAATCTAAGCGGGTGGGCAGAGACCACCAGAGAGAGGCGGCCCTTCAAGTCTCCGGGCCCCACGCCATGAAGGGCTTTGTAGGTGACAACCAGCACCTTGAATTGCACCCGGAAGCCTGCTGGGAGCCAGTGCAGCTCGTGGAGCAAAGGAGTAACGTGGGCAGATCGAGAAGCACCCATAATTTCCTGCGGTGCCACATTCTGGACCCGTTGCAGCAGGGCAGCCCCACGTAGAATGTGCTGCAGTAATGCATGGATCTACTCAGGAGTAAATCCTTACACACAAACTGAGGTTGGGTGGATCCTGCAAGCCCTCAGGTTACAATCAACCAGTGAATGAAGAATATCTAAGAGCTGGCTTTGCACTCTCTCTTGCAGGGGTGAGTCTTAGTGCTGCCCTATCTGGCTGCAAAAGTCCAGACGACCACCAGGGAGCAGCCAAGGGATTCCAACAATTCAACTTCTTTGTTGTCTTGCGATGCTGGTCCGGATTTCTGAAGCCCAGATATGTATAGTAGCTTCTTTGGGCACAATTAGATTTCCCCTGCAGTGAACGGCTGGCTTCAGATTTGGACTCCTAACGGATCCTTCCTCTGGGCCTAAGAACCTGGTTTCATGTTTGGGCTGCTTTTCAGCCATGCCCGGGAGGGCTACAATGGCTCCCTCGTTCTCTGTCTCCTGCACCGCTGCCCGGGGAGGCTTCCCTGCCCCTCTCGGAGAGGACACAGTGGCTGGCACCCATGGCATGTGGGAGGTTTGATTCTGGTCTGGCACACCATTATGGTTTAAAAGTCACTGTGGTTTACCAACCCATGGGAACTCGGCCAACTGCTCTGTGTAAGGGGGCTTGGCCGCAGGCCTTTGGCCTGTGTTCACACGGCACAGCCAGGGCTGCCGGGGAGCCACGTCTGGCAAAGCTGGCTCCATGAATGGCCACGAAGAACCACCAACCCACCCGCAGGTAGGTTGCTGGGGGAGCCCCATCTGCTGGCTGGGCTCCAACGAAATGCCAGGTTTGCTCAATGATAGTTACAACGGTAGTTACCTCTGTAACTCACCAAAACACAGACTACCATCCTACTTTAGCCTAGATTCTGTGTGAACAGATGTGGCTAGTGTTGTGCTTTAATGTGTTGAACCCAGTTAACTGAGTAAATCACGATTAGCCATCATGCAGATATAGCGACTGTAATAGTCTTAAGGAGAAAGGAAGATAGAAATAGGAGGTGGGAAATAACCTTTGCCACAAAAAAATTAGAACGGCAACAGCCGAGCGTTGCTTGTCGCCTGTCCGAGGGGAGCTCACGATGACACGGTGGGCAGAGAAGAAATAAGAGCCACAGAGGAAGACCCTCGGTGCCCCGCAAGACACTAATGCCTCCCCGCCCACGTCTGTGAGGTCCTGAACACATCTGCTGACTGCGTAACATAGACCCCTGGGTTAACTGATGAAGATGATGGTTCTTAAAATCTACATTAACCTTAATTTTATCGTACCATAGAAACCATGCCATCCAAACCTCAGATCCTGCGCCTCTAATTCTTAATTTCTCTTATTTCTCAGCAAAACTCACTCTTTCATCCAAACTAAGCAGCAGGCTGCAAAATACAATTTCACATCAGGCAGTCCCAGTCTCCTCATTCCTTGCATCTTGAAGTATTTTATATTTAGCTCTTGTTTTTTTCCCCTTGCCATACAAACTTAAGATGTATTTTTCTGCCATTATTTCAGTAGTACTTCAGTTGCAGAATAGGTATGCTTGAAGCATCATCCTTGGCAAAATATTCATTTTTATCACAGAAATTCTCCCCAACAAGGACAGCTGTGATTTCTCCCATCTTAACATGTCCTTCTTAATTTAATTCCATGTCTTAAGATAATTATTCTGGTATAACCCATAATTCATATTAGTCATAGTGATATCCAAATATTTCACTTTTTTCTCAATCTTAAAGCCATTTTCCCCCCTCTGTTTCCTTTCATTTTCCACTTTCGTAATCTTTAACGTCGTCATCTTTTGTTTATTAATTTTAAAGCCAGCTAATACCCCAAAGCCTGTTAGTTTTTTGATTAATATTTCTATTCCTTCCAGAGGATCTTCCAAAATTATCACCAGGTCATCAGCAAATGCCGGTAATTTAGATGTTTCTCAGCAGTTCTCTCATCTTGTCTTATATCTCTGTTCAATACTTCCTCAGCTAAAATAAATAGCAGTGGTGACAAGAGGCATCTTTGTTTAGTCCCCTTCTGAATCTCACAGGGTTTTGTTAATTCTCCATTCACAATTATCTGTGCCTTTTGTGAAATATAAATCCATTTTACCCATTCGATAACATTCTCACCAAAGTCCACATCCTCCAAAATTTTAAACAAAAAAGTCCAGTTCAAATTGTCAAAGGCCTTTTCTGCATCAAGAAAAATCAGTGCTGCTTGCTTTTCATCCTGTTGTTCTAAGTATTCTAAAAGATCAGATACATTTGTAATATTGCCCCTAAGCTGTCTTTTATGTAAAAACGCACAATGATCTTTCTGGATAAAGCCCTGTAAAACCATCTTCATTCTCTCAGCTAAAATCATCATGAATAACTTATAATCCGTATTCAGTAATGATATCGGGCTACAATTCTTTGGTGAGGTCAGATCTTGGCTTTCTTTAGGTATCAATGCTATATTAGCCTCTGTCCAACCATCAGATTTATACCATCCCCTTTATCTGTTTATAACCTTCTTAGCCAAAACCTTGATTAAGCTGTTTGCTTTTACTTTAAAGTCTTTTAAAACTTTCCTCTTTGCTTTCCTCTTTGTAATCTGGAAGGAAGATGAACTCACCAAGAAGTTTTCTTTGTCCTGCTGTTTCCAAAGACTTTTTTCCAACTGTAAATTGATTATATCCTGAAGTGATTAAGAAAGCGAGGCTTTAGTCAAACTTAGTGTCCTTCAAAAGGCTGCGCTTGTGTGCACAAACAAGCTCGCTCTTCCTTGGCCCCCTGCCTCTCTACTCATGAGAAACCACAAGACTTCCATCCTGTGGTCTCCTCACAAAGAGCAACAGCCTGGGGTGCAGGTGGGCGGTCTCTGGGTCTCTCCTTTAACTGGAAAGGCTTCACTGGCCAGAAATCACTGCTGGCTGCTTTCACTGCTCCTTCGGAGACATCTAGTCCACCATTGAACCTCACCCGGAAGCCTCTCCCCATGCTACATATTTGTCATTTTGATGGAATCTTACTTATTGAGGATGTCCCCGTTTGGAGTCTCTATTCCAAGAGTGATCGAATCACATCTATCAAATCCCTCTATCAGAGCTTCACATAGCCCTAATTTGATTTGCCCACCCCATACGTTCATTCAAAGGCACACGTTTAAGAGCAACTTGAATTGATATCGGTGCTGATCAGTGGAAGGATTTTTAGCAATAATAAACCTGTTATTTATTTATTTATGAAATTTATTGGCTGCCTTAATCAAACAAATTAACACAGAGTTCTCACTCGAGGCACAAATGAGCAGGCTCAAATTATTCTATTTTGGACATATTATGCAAAGACCCAGCTCTCTGTAAAAGGCTCTAATGCTGGGAAAGGTGCAAGGAAAGAGAAGAAGAGGATGACCAGCAGCCAGGGGGATGGACCGTTCCAGTGGCAATGAGTCCATTGTTGAGCTCCAAAAGCTACTGAGAATCTGCTTCGCCTTCCCTTTTCAGAGAACCTCTTCTCTCCCCTCGTCCAAGGCCAGTCCAGAGGTGTGAGCTATGGGATGCCAGTGGCTGCTTCTCCAGGGCTGCCCCCTCTTGAGTGCCATCACAATCCCTCTACAGGGGATTATGAATGCTCTGCTGAGGACCCCAGCAGCCAATCAGCCAGCTGCTTGAGTCACAGGGCTGGTGGGTGCGGTCAGCTGGGAAGAGAAAGCAAGTAAGCCAGGCCGGAGGAAGGAGGGACAGGGGATGGGCGATCCAGATGACAACTTGTGCAGAAGTCAAGTAACAAAACTCTGGAGAACAGCCAACAAAACCCTTGGAATTCCTAAGGAGATTCCCCACCAGGAGGTATAGTCCTGAAAGATTACCCAGGGAGGGGCAAACTAGTCACTAGCCATCAATCTTGACTTGAACGCACACACGCGTGCACGCACGCACATACACACACACACAAAGAAGGGCAGAACTGCATACATAGGGGAAGGCACCAAGCCACCTTTTTCGTACGAGACGTGGAATTGCAGATTAGCGTATTCTAAATTCTAGCTCGCTCGGTGGGTGAACCAAGCCTGCCCCGCTAGTTGACGGTTCCGTCTGTCGTTCAGGGCTGGGAGGAGTAAATTGGCTTGAGTAAGCCACAGTTGAGCTAACCAGGGGCAAAGCAAGCACGTTGACCAAAGATAACCAGCATTCTTTTGTGTTTATCCTTTCTTTCCTTGTTTGAGCAAACTGCATGCCGCCTTAGTTACAGAAGGAGCTCTAGGTAGCCTACAGACTAGGACTAAAAACAACAGAGTCATGACCCCAAGAATCAGCAGGTAAACAGCCAGGGAAACACAGCAATGCCCAGTGACACATCGGGGAGGGCAAACAGCCCTCAGTCACCGTCACAGGACAGGATTCCTCTCCAGGCAGCGGACCGTAAGCCACTCTAGCCCAGGCCTGCTGAAACAGCCACTTTTTACAACCCTATGAAAGCACGGCAGAGTCAGGGCCACGTGGACCTCCTCGGGCATGCCTTTTATAGGGCAGGCGCAGCCTCAGAGAAGACCCATCTCCTAGGCCCTGCAATATGGCACTGCTTTGCAGCTGGGAACTGGAGCAACCAATTTTGCCAGATCTGACTGGATGGGCAGAACCCACGTCCCGTAGTCCTCGGGTCCTAAGTTAGGAATGACTTCATAGGTGGCAATCAGCATCTTGAACTGCCCCCAGAAGTCCAGCATCAACCAGAGCAGCTCGTGAAGTAGAGATGTTACTTGGATAAGGCGAGAAGCGCCCATAACTGCTTGTGTCAATATCCTGGATCAGCTCTAGCAGGATAGTCCCTTGTAGGGTACATTGCAGAACCGCAGAGAAGAGGTGACTAAGGAATGAGTGACACGAGAAGGGCCTCTGATCCAGGAAAAGTCACAGCTGCTGCACAAGATGGGTCTGGCTGTAGGCGTCGCCTGTTCCTTGGGTGGGAGCCAAGAGTCCTGGAGGACCCTGACGTTGCGTACGAGCTGCACCCGGGTTAACTCCATGGAGAGCTAGAGATGGTAAATCCCGGAAATGGGAGCTCCTTGAATCCAGAATCCCTCAGTCTTGCTAGAATTGAGCTTACTGCTACCCCTTCAAGACCCTCACAGCCTTCAAGCACCACGATAAAACCTCCATGGTATCGCCTGTATGGCAGTAGTTGAGATGTAAAGCTGCATACCGATGGCACCTTATTCCATGCCAACACGTGGCCTTGCCGGCAGCCTCATGTAGATGTTAAATCTACAGCTGGCAAACTGGGTTTGTTTTCTTTTCTCCACTGGAGCAGGAAGGTAGAATATCAGCCGCAGGAGGGAAGGATTTCGGGGGGGAAGTGCCAGCTCTGTGCTTTGGGACTGAGCTGGCCAAACTTGGTGGTAGCACCTAGCTGACCTTGGCTAATCTTGAATAGCAAAGCTGGGTCAGAGCTGGTTAGTATTGGATGGGAGACCACTAGGAAATCCCAGGGCTGTCAGCTAGACTGAGAAATTGGAAAAGCGTGGCAGGCAGAGAAAACCACTTCTGTGTTGTTGCCAGGAAATCTCCATGAACGTGTCCATGAAATCAAGAATTTTGTGGCTCCCTTAAAATCTAACCCTTTTTGCTACCTTCTTTGTGGAGCACATTTCTGCACCTACAGATTCATAACTGGATGTTAAATCAAATATCTCTATGTGAATTTGGAAGCTTGCTTTGGAGCAGAGGAGATGTCGATGTTCTTTAGAAAACCTATGAGGTGGGTGGGATGCTTGACATCTGTGGAGCAGGGCAGAGCAGAGCAGAGCAGAGCAGAGCAGAGCAGAGCCCTCCTTAGCACCTGCTTCTCTTTGTTAGCACTTCCTGCACTGGCCACGGATTGTTCAGAACGAAACACTCAAATCTGGCCTCAGCGAGACTGCAGCAAAGTTGTTTCTCTAATAAATAGGGCCATCCATATTTTGCCCCTCTGATAAGAGCGTTCGGTGTGGAGACTAGCTGTATCAGCGCGCCTTCGTTTCTCTCAGCCAGCCCACCCTGATATTGTCCAAAGTGCCCAAGCGCTGAATCTATGATTGGTGGGCTGCAGCAAGCAGCCTTCCCTTGGGTGGGTTTATTCAGACCTTCTCGGACTCTTTAGCCCCAATATCCAACTTTGGGTGCTTATATCATTTCCTTCTTTCCCCGTCTGTGAGCTTCTGGCCATATTCAGGTTCTTGGCCATTGCTCAGAGCCCGACGTTCTGGGTTTACAGACGTGACCTTCCTGGCTATTTTTATCATGGTCAAGACTCTGAGGCCCTCTGCGTCCTAGTGGGTTTGTCTGTATCTGCCGGGATATCTATGAAGCTGGAAGAGTGGCGGGGCAGGCCGTTGGCTGCCAAATATTTGTGAGTCTTGGTTCTAGTGTCCAAACCCCAGAAATGGCAAGAGATTGTGGGTGTTGCCTTTCTCCCTTGCTGTCTTATGCTCATGGCATTTCTTTCCTCTGTCTCCAAGCCATGGCCCCTAAGAAACCTCCAGCCAAAGAAGCCGCTCCCCCACCTCCTGACGAGGATGAGATTGACTTGTTTCAAAATCCTATTAAAAAAGTCCCCGTCAAGTACTTGTGGATGGCCATCGGAATTATTACGTTTGTCTGCCTGATCACCTTGGGAGTCTCAATTTCATCATGTAAGTTTAGTTCTTTTTGCTAAAGGGTGTTTCTCCTGGGAGCTGGATAAGCTGTGTGGCCTCACTTCCTTTTGTCGTTACTGTGGGGAAGGCAGTGTCAAGGAAGGACTCTTGCTAGACGGAGCAGGAAGTGAGGGATGCCTGCTGACCGTTACCTGAGTGTGTGTTCAAGCCTTCCCCTTCCAGCGGATCACCCCTTTGCACCTGGAGCGATCTTCTCTGGGCGTGGAAGCTAAGCGGGGTTAGATGGGGATAGCACAGGGATGAGGAGACAGCAGGAAATCCCAGGGCTGTGAAGGGGAGCGGGAAGTCCGAAAACATCACTGAAGAAGGCAATGGCAAACCTTTCTTATAATCCCGCCAGGAAAATCACATGGATGTATGCCTGAAGTGATCTGACTGTCCTTGCTCTGAGCCTCTCTTCCCAACCACCTAGGCAGGGTCTTGGATGGGATATCTCCCCTGTCTTAAACCGATCATGGGTAAGAGATTGTTGCATTTTAGCACGATCCTCTGGTCCCTCCCCTTCCTGTTCCTTCCTTTGGTTTTCAAAGTCGGGTGGGGCTCCCTGGATCCTTCCTCTGCCACCAAGCCATATTTTGAGTTTGGGAATCCTGGATCTGGTTGTGCCTCCGAAGCCGCGCCCCTTTTCAGTAGGACCCCATTTCTGACACTGGATGAAGGGGACATTGAAGGGATGTTCTTTCAGCCTGACTTTCTTCAGTGTATTTTCTAAGAGAGAGGCTTAACCGTTTGCTTGTGTGTATCATCTTCATTCACAACTTCTGGGTGGTAACTCATCAGCTGACTGCATCTCTGAATACCGTTCACTGCGTTGGCGTAGGCTGAACGCGCCAGTTCCTGAGGTCTAGTAGCCAGAAATGAATCCTGTTCAAAGCGCTGGGAGAGCCTCTGAGAATTACCTTGCACAGGACCCAGGAGATCCTAGTCCTGATCTGACAGCATTCACCGAACACATTGCAACCAGAACCAAGCCACCATCTAGTCCCATCTGTGTTGCCCCAGTTTTGGACCATACATAACCCATCTAGAGGCCCATCTGATGAAGTGAGCTGCGGCTGACTAAAGCTTATGCCTTAGATACCTAGTAACGTCTTAAAGATGTAAATATTTAAGTATTGTAAAGTATGAAATGCAGAGTCCTCGGGGTTCTCTGAGCTTGGTCCTTTTTCTGCAAACGTTTCATCACCCGGCTAGGTAACCTCTTCAGTGCCGGAATGGGATGGGGTTTGCTCTCTGTTTCTATACTCTTGCATGCCCTGCCAGTGTTGGTGGGGTGGGGGTTTTGTTTTGCTCCTCTGGTAGTTCCTGGATTAGGGTATCGCTTGCTGCTCGCTTGAGTGCCCTGTGGTAACCTCTGCTTATCTGGGTGATCATTGCTGGTGGGGAGCTGTTCTGGTCTTCTGTCTCTTTTGAACAGTGTGTAGATGCTGTTTATCTCTATGCGTCTGTTAATCTGACTTACGATTACGATTATGATTAATCTGACATATGATTATGATATAATCATAATAATATGAAATGCATTGAGGAGTTGTCTATAGGCACTGTGATGGGCAAATGACCTATAGCTTCATTACACTATTTAAATTATAAGTTGCCCAGAAATGCTTGGTGAATTGGTTAGCCATACAAATCTAATTAATAAATAAATACATTTTGCGTAAAAAAGTACATAGAATAGATATACATTCTAAAAGACAAGTAGTGCCATTGATTGACTGCATATAATTACTGACAATGTACTAAGCAATAAGTGAATCAACCAAGCCAGTCCCGTGGCCTGCACTGTCACCTCCTTTTTGCCGCACTTCCAGGGATGTCTGGAGGGTGTCCTCATGAAAGTCAAGCTGGTGGCCACAATGGTAGAATTGAAGCTTCACCTTTTTTTAATGTGTGTCACATTGCAGCTGCCATCTTGAGTTTTTTGGCCACGCTCTGACATTTTCTCAACATGGCAGTCAATGAGGCTGACCTGAGGCCCTGGGCAGTTAGTGCTCATTAGGTTAGTCTTCTCCCATCTGAAGCTCTTCAAAAGATGCTGCATTGGTTGAAGCTGGTGGTCCAAGCATCAAGAGTCCTTCTGGTTGGGAAAAATTGTGGACACTGATCAAACTCTGTTGGGGATGGAGGCGTATCCTCATTTGTTTAGATTTCTAATAGAAAGGGCAGATTGAAACCTTAGCCTCTATTTTTCTTAATCGCTTTAGACTATGCACTGCTTGCAGAAGACTGGAGTCCTTATGATGAGCCTATGAAAAAACTGAGGACTACTTTGTCAATTGGGCTGAGGAATCGTAACGTCTTGTATTACCAAAATCGTAAGTAAAAAGGTGATCCTGAGTTGTGTCTGATTAGTTTTGAACCATACTTCCATTTTGAAGCCCCCAGAGAGGAAATGAGCCCCTCTTCCTAAAGGCACACCCTACCAAGTAGCATCATGGCTGGATGTGCTTGTAAGAATGAAACAGGCTCTGTATGGCGCAGTAATAAAGCAAGGTTATGAGGACTCCTTCGTTCAAGAAATCTGATAGCCATTCTCCAACACCGCTGCTAGACTTAGGTCAATCCCCCATCACTAGGGTTACGAACCCATCTCCTGGCAGCATCTCCTTACAGAGTGTTGGCTCCGTTTCAAGGACCTCTCGCCCTTATTAGTTCTGGTTTCCATTTATTGAGAGTGAAAGCAACTCTCACCTTTCCCTCAATGTTTCCCTCCATGAAGAAGGTGGTTTTTCTTGACCACAGCAAGATGGGGAGGTCAAGTGATGCCAAGTCAGCAACCTGGAGTTAGTGCAAAAGAAGCAGTCTAGCATGGTATGCTTTTCATGAGGGTTGGTATGATTGCCAAAGACATGAGCAAACCCAGCAGCTGCATGAGATTTCAAAAGGAAGCAAAAGTACGGTGCTTGTGGAAGAGTGAACTCACTGCCCAGAGTGAGCAGCAAGAGTAAATGGGAGGTGAGTGGTTGATCTTATAGGAACAGGCAGTAGGTGGACTTTGGTGCACTCTTATTTAGTAAAGGGAGCCCCTCTGCTGGTCAAAGAGAGTCTGACAAGTGTGTATGGGAGAACTCAAAAAGTGCCCCTTGTGAAACCCCAAATACAAGTGAAAGAAATGAAAAAAGACAGTCTTGGTAGGGATTGTACCAAAACTCCCCTTTCATCTCCCCTTTAGAACAGATTTCCCCAGGTATTGGGAACTATTTAAAGAATCATAGGAAGAGGATAAGATGTAGGAGATGACTGGAATCACTATAAGAGCCCAAGCGAAGAGGTAGTAGATGAAGAGG
This sequence comes from Liasis olivaceus, assembly GCA_030867105.1. Taxonomy (NCBI): domain Eukaryota; kingdom Metazoa; phylum Chordata; class Lepidosauria; order Squamata; family Pythonidae; genus Liasis; species Liasis olivaceus. The sequence goes on from CM061354.1 coordinate 2,018,381, forward strand.
AAGAACTACTTCCTTCATATCCCAACTTAATAGGAAGCCCTGCACATCCTCAAAAAGAAAGGAAACTGTAAGGCAGATAAGCATAGAGTTCAACCAATAGAGAAATGATCTTTTCCCTGGGAAATATATATATTAACTCAATACAAAAAGAGGACCTTACATTGAACATCTGTTGGAAAAGAACTGAGGAGAAAGGAAAGGATTGGGAGAAACAACCTATATTTAAAGAAAGAAATGGAATATTATATTGTGGTAGAGCACAACCCTTAACTATAGAAAAACGTTATCTAACATTAACTAAGGAAAAACTAAAGAAAAACAAATAGCGGTTTCTCAAAAGTACAGAGAGCAGATTCTCCAGTTGGCTGATGAAAACCCCTGATCAGGATAATTAGGCAAGGTTAGGATATTTTGTAGAATCTTAAAGAGATTCTATTGGCCAGGCATAGCCAGAGATAGCAGTCATCATTGTCAATCATGCCCAGGGTGCCAACTAGTTCAGCAGAAAGGGTCACAGGATAAGGTACCATTAATGAGAGTCCCTATAGTACCAATAACATTTACAAAAGGGGCAATGGATATTGTGGGGCCACTCCCCAAGACAAGCCAAGGACATCAATATATTCTTGTCCTATGTGATTATGCAACCTGATAACCTGAAGCAGTACCTCCTAGGACAACCACAACCAGAAGGATTGCTAAAAAGTTAGTTACAAGCCTTAATAGGATAGGAATACCCCAAACTACTTTAACAAATCAGGAGACAAACTTCCAACCATTACTCTTAAAACATCTTTATGAGAATCTGGAGGTAAAAGGCATATACCCTATATCATCTTCAAGTTGATGGATTAGCAGACAGAATGAATAAACCTTTAAAACTATGTTAAATAGGTACAGTGTCCCAGCCAAGATCCAAGGCACTGAGATATATGGTTGCCCTATCTGATGTTTGCATACAAGATGGTACTTTAAGCATCAACGGGGTTTAGCTCATTTGAGCTGGTAGATGGTAGATGACCTCAAGGGATACTAGATGTAATTAAGAAAGGCTGGAGCAAAGAAACAGAAGGCCCAAAGAACGTAGTGGAATACATTTTGGAACAGGGGAGAAATTGCAGAACCTAGCTCACCTAGTTCAGGACAACCTAGCTTCAGCTCAGACAACCCAGAAAACCTTGTATGATAAGGGAGTAAAAATAAAATTTTAAAAGAGGGAAACCAAGTTTTAATTCTTCTGCCAAGCACAGAATGGAAACTGCAAGCAAAATGGCAGAGACCCTACAGAATAGAATGAAGAACAGGACCTGTAGACTATGAAGTGGATTTAGGTGGGGGAAAGGAAAAAAAAAGCCATGTAAACATTTTACAAGCATGGTATAATAGAAAACCTAGACCAGGAGTATGAGAACAAGACCAGAAAAAGGAGAAGTGGATATAAATCCTGTGTTAACTCAGATCCAGAAAGAACATTTAAAGGAGTTTCTAGAAATTTTTCAGGAAGTGTTTACCAAAAGGCCTGGTACTACTGACTTGATTGAACACTGGATAGATACAGGAGACTCTTGTCTCATTAGGCAAAGACCCGATAGAGTGCCAGAATGTTTGAGATTCGTCTTAAAGGGGGAGATAGATAAAATGTTGAAACTAGGAATCATAGGGCCATCATACAGTGAGTGATGTTCTCCTATCACATTAGCTCCTAAGCCTAATGGTGATGTATGATTTTGTGCTGACACGAGGCAGGTAAATAAAATAGCCAGATTTGATAGCTACCCTATGCCTTGTATAGATGATTTGGTAGTTCAACTAAATGGAGCTAAATACATGTCAACATTAGACCTCACAAAAAGATACTGGCAAATTCCTTCAGAGATAGAATCAAGGGAGAGGCTTCTGGTTGAGGTTTATGGTGGACTAGACATCTCTGAAGGAGTGGAGATGGTGCTGTGGCAGTGAATGTTGGCCAGCAATGATTTTTGTTCAGCAAAGTCTTTCTGGATAAAGGAGAGACTGAGAAAATGCCTATCTGCACCCCAGACAGCTGCTCTTCATAAGGATACTGCAGGATGGAAGTTTTGTAGTCTTCTCATGAGTAGAGCAGCTGGGGGATGAGGGAGAAACAGCATGCTTGCACCTGCAAAAGAGTCTTCTAAGGACACTAAGTTTGACCAAACCCTCACTTTCTTAATCATCTTTGGATACAATCAATTTACAATTCAAAAGAGGTCTTTTGTAACAGCAGGATAAAGGAAACAACCACTTGGTGAGCCAGTCTTTCTTCCGAATTACAGAAAGTGAAGAAGAAAATGATACTTTTAAAAGACTTTAAAATAACAGCAAAAAGCTTAACAAGATTTTGACTAAGAAAGTTACAAATGGATAAAGGGAACTGTATAAATTTGAAAGATTAACATTTTGGCAAAAGTGTTTTTGGTGTTATTTGGAATTAATTAAATGAATAGGCCAGACCTTCATGGGAATGTTGATTGTATGACATCAAAGGGCAAGGACAATTGGTGGTTTTTATAAAAACAAGGAGATAAGTGTAATATGAGATGAACTGTATCATTAAAACTACAGAAAGACAGACTGGACTAAAGCCTTAAGGGTATAGAAAAGGCGAAAAGGGGGGGGGGGGAGGAGAAGCCTACCTTTTACTTTCACCTTGTAATTGATTTATTTTCACTTCTGGATTATAAATAAAAAATGGTGACCACCAGAAAAGCTGCAAAGCAAGGTGAGGGAGGGAGAGGTTCATGAAAGCAACTGACAGAAAAAGGAATTACCCAGAAATATTACAGAAAATGTTTGAAGAGATAGGAAAGAAAGTATCTGAATGTGTCAAACCTGTCAAAAGTGAGCTGGAAGAATAGAAAAATGGTTTGTAAAGGTGAAAGAGGAGATGAAAGAAGATCTTACAAAAAAAATTTGAAGACTCTGTAGGACAACTTACGGGAGAAATAAAACAAATGAATGACAAAGTGGAAATTTTAGAAAGTTAAACAGAAATAATAAACAGAGAGATGGAAAAGGACTTAGACAATTTAGTGTTACTGTAACTGAGAGAAAAAGAATTCTGCCTGACATGTAGAGCAGTTCCAGAGGATCCAGGAGAAGACACTAGAGAAAAGGATGTTCAATCTTTAACAAATTTTTAGAATGGGATGAAGATGATGATATGGAGGCAGAGACTGACAAAGTATATAGAATCAACATGTGATTTGCAAAAGTAAGAAATGTAGCAAGGGATATTTTTGTGCACTTTGTCAGAAAGGAGACCAGAGGCCAGGTTTTGCAGCAGCATTTTACTACCAGACTGAAGATTAATAAAGCAGATATGATTATACTTCTAATTAGAACACTGCACAAATGAAAAGAGTACTTCTTTTTGACTGACAAGCTCAAACAAGCTTTTTTGACTGACAAGCTCAAACAGAAAAAGATACCATTTTGATGGGATAAATTGGAAGGAGTAATCTTCACTTTTAAACAACAGAGATTCAGACTGAATTCAGTCCAAGAAGCAAGAGAATTTCTAGAAAAAATTAAAGGGGAATTGGAAGAAATGTAAATGAAAATGACAGAGGGCCCTAAGCAACAGACACAAGAAGAAACCGAGGAGGAGGCCACCATGCTAGATGCTATAGGTATTGACTTTTCTAAGTTTTTGGCATAAATATGGATTTTAAATGCCTAATGTAGAATATAAATGGAGCAAATGATCCTCGAAAAGGAAGAACATTATTTCATTATTAAAAACAATTGAAACAAAATGTAGTTTATCTTTAAGAAATGCATATTAGAAAAAAGGATATAAAACATTTGATTTGCAAAAATTTGGGTGAAGAATTTATTTCAGTGGGAGCCAAAAAGAGAAATGGAGTTGTTTTGTACATAAACCCCCAATTGCAACCAGAATTGATATTGACTGATGATAATGGCAGATATGAGGGTAGGAGCTACTTTGATAAATTCCCATTATGCTCTAAATGAGGATAAAGTAACTTTTTACAAAGGACTTATAGACAAACTAATGGATTTACTGTATGAAAATTGGTGTTTAATGGGGGACTAGAATGGAGTAATTTGTCCACAAAGAAGACAGAATCTCTGAAAAAGATATTAAAAGAACACAAGGTAAATTACCATTTTTTTAATATGATAGACAATTTAGAGCTTGTAGATGCATGGAGATACAAAAATGGTGATGCAAAAGAATATACTTATTTCTCTGAAAGACCCAGATTTTTTTCAAGAATTGATATGTTTTGGATATCTAAGAATTTGGCTACTAGTGTTCACAAAATGGAGATACTGCCAAAGACTTTTTTAGATCACAACCTGGTGACTTTAGCATTTAAAAGGAAAATTAGTTTCTTCAGATGGAGATTAAATGAAACATTCAGAGGTGAAATTAAATAGAAAGAAAATATTGGCTCTGAAAGAAGTCAAGACTCCAAAAACAAAGAAGGAAGTTAAATCTTTCTTGGGACTGGTGGGATATAAAAATCAATTTCTTCCCCATCTTGCTCCCTGTCCTCGAGCATTGGCAGATCTCATCTGGAAGGTGAAACCAACAACAGTGAAATGGACACCAGAATGTCAACAAGCCTTCAAGCACCTGAAAGAAGGTTTTTGTCAAGATCCCATCCTGAAAGGACCGGACTATGACAAGCCATTCATTGTACAAGTCAACGCATCTGATGTTGGAACTGGTGCAGCCTTAATTCAGAGTTATGAAGAGGGAGATCACCCAGTGGTATATTTAGCCAAGAAACTATCACCATGAGAAACCAACAACAGCACCACTGAGAAGGAAGCATTAGCCTTGAAATGGGCCAGAGCTGCCCTCAAAGTATATTTATGGGGTCAGGAATTTACAGTTATAATGGACCATCAACCACTGGTCTGGATACAGTGGAAGAAAGAGAGTAATGCACAGATTACATAATGGTAGCAGTCATTACAACCCTACAAGTTCACTATCCAGCACAGGGCAGGAAAACAAAACACCCTTGTGGATTTTCTATCCCATCAGGGACAAGACACAGAAACAAATAAAGAAATGTCTAATGAAGATGGTGTGACAAGAGTGCCAAGAAAAAAATCTTGTCACTTAAAAGAAGGGAGGTATGTGGAAGAGTGAACTCACCACTCAGAGTGGGCAGGTATTTTTCCCTTCCTGGGATCCAGAGTTTTGGGGCTACATGGGAAGGAGGGTTCAAACAGCCCCACCTTCTCTTTCACAGGAGTTTGTTCCATAAAGTGGAACAGAAACCAAGCATGGGTGTGGGTGTGTCAAAAAAGGGGTCAACCAAGAAGACAGCAGAGATTCGGGAAACAGAAACCTTCAGCCCAAAGGCAAGTCCCTCAGCTGCTGTTTCAGACAACAAGAGGAAACCTCAGTTCCTGGAGCTGCAAGCCCAGCTGAGAGGCAGAGCTGAGAGATGGGGAAGGAGAAGAGCCGGGCCAGAGTCTGCAGCCGAAAGTGAGCCGCCGCCGCAGCAGCCCAGGGCAGAGCTCCCCAGATCAGCTCCAGAAACAGAGGGCTGTGGGTGCTGGGGTCGGAGGGGGGAGAAAAGCCCATTCGCAAGTCTGTGAAGGAGTGAAAAGGGTTTTCACATGCAAATGGCCTGAGACTGGCTACCAGAGCTGAAGACCTGGGGGGCAAGGAAAGATTTAAAGAAGAAATAGTTAAGAAAAACTAGTGCTGACATAGGAATAGGAACACAGAAATAGAACACAGAGACAGGAATGTACAGATTAAATAATAGAAACAGTTGTATAAGACAGTAGAATAAGATAGGTAGGAAAATAGAAACAAGCATAGAATGAGCATTAAGATTAGAAGTAAGGAATAGGAGTTTAATTTTGTATAATAAAATACTTTTTTGGGAAAATCAAATGCAATGTTTGTGTCTGTGATCTGTACTGTATTAAGAAAAACCCTAACAGTGCTGAACGGACAGGCCATGCTCTGAGGAGAGGTGATGGGCAAAGGGACAACGAACCCACTGGCCAAGATGGTGCTGTCCCAGAGAGCGTCAGCAGGCGGCAACCTTGGTTAAGCCCCGAAACCTCACGTAGCACTCGTGTGGAGAGCCATCGGAGAATTCTAGGGCTCTTGGCCAGGCCGGGAAGTAAAAAAAAAAAAAAAATCCCAGAAGAAGACTAAGGAAACTACGTCTTTAACACTACTTGAAAAAATCTACCGGGGTGCAATCGTCAAAGTCCTATCTTGGTTAGTTTAAAATGAGACTCTGGGAGCATCTGGGCGGGAGGGTGAGCAAATGATGAGGCTGTGACACACTTGTCTTTCTACTCTGCCTGCGGTCAGCTCTTCTCGCCCCTCTCCCATGGATGCTCCTTGAATGCTTAGCTCAGCTCTCAGACGTAGCAGCTCACCTCAGCCCTGAACCTGGGTGCGCTTTGCTGCTTAAGCACAGTGACTTGTTGGGAACCAGGGAGCATGTGCCTGGATGGCGTTGCTACCCCTGCTGTGGGGGAATGCTCATGCATGGTAGAAACCCCACTTTGAGTATTTGAAAAAGTAGAGATGGTTGAACAGGTGTCTGAAATAGAGGCGTTAGGCCTCTCTGCTTGGGACTGCTTCTAGCAAGGCGGGATGTTACGCAGGAGGCCCTTCATGCCCGAGCTGAGGAGATGCAGGCTAGTGCGGAACCCGTCAGTTAAAACAAAACAGCACGGCAAAATTCCCAGACCCCAAATCGAGAGGCGAAGCTCCACAGTAGTGATAGGAAATTGGCTGTGTTCAAATGAACTTTCCCCCTTTGGTCTGTCGTGGAAACCCATCACGTTCCCACGGAACCCTTGGCTTCCATGGGACACAGCTAGAAAAGCCCTGATCTAGTGCTTGGAAAATCATCCCATCCTCCGAATCATCACTGCATTTTCCTAGGGCATTTGCAATGCCTTTAAATCCACCAGAGTTTCTCCACGTGAATGTCTGTTCTGTGTGTGTAACAGGAAACCAACTTCTAACTGCATATGGTTTTAGCTCTAAAGGTCTCAGACATAGTAGAGAATATTCCGAAACATGTCAAAGAAGCTGAACAGACCTATGCTGCAGACAAAAAGAAGTATCGTAAGTATTTTTGTTTTGAAAGAGAATACTATATCTTATTTTGTTATCATTCTACCCCATTATAGTAAAGAAGGAGACCATGGATACTTGTCTCTCCTGTATTAAACTATAAGTTTAACTATAAGTTCATTTTTACTTAGTATGCCTCTATTGGAGGGGGAAAAAGCCCTCCCTCCCTCCCTTCTTTCTCCCAGATGGAAAGCACTAAGCTTCTTATCCTGGAGTGAAATGTTTTCTCCTCCTCCTCCTCCTCCTCCTCCAAGATTTACTGTTTGTGATTAATTAAGGCAACCGGATCTGGGCTGGACAGCCACTAGGGGGCAGAAAGAGATGCAGAAAACCCTTGCTGCCCTCTAGTGGGTGCTTGGAACTTTACAGCCTTATTCTTTGACTGGGCTCACATACTCATTTTTGTAAGGGCCGGTCTCTTGCTTGGCTGACTAGACTTCAAGTGATGCTGTGGAGTGACCAGGATTCCTCTACTTCTGTTGAATTAAATGATAAACAAGGAATGCATTCACCCGCTTCCTTAGGACAGCAGGAAAAACTGGAATGTTTAAAATTCTCCTCCTGGCCGTGAAGTTTGGCTTTGTGATCCCCCAAAGATGAGAACGTGCAGAAAGGAAGACTGCATGGTTCTTTATGGAAAGTCAGGAACTCTGCCTTTGGTAAATTAGTGTTAGGGTCAGCTACATCTGTACCTTTTCATCAGCTGTACAACTTAAAGAAGGTATGACTGCACTGTGAACTGCTTAGAGTCTACAGTGATTGAGTTGGTAAGAAGTTTCATGGATAAATAAAGGTGACAAATGTTCAGATTTTTGTGACAAAATTCACCCGCTGCCACCTTCACCCTAATTAATTACTTCTGATCAGAGTTCTGGGCTGAAACATGAGCTTTGATGCCCAGGCAGATTGTACTACAGAGCTATGACCTTCAAGCAGGGTTCAAAAACTAGGCAAGGATGTAAAATGAGCCCTGCGGGAGGACTTGGCTGATGGCCCATCTAGTCCTTCAGTGGCTAATCAGATACCTTCAGGAAGGTCACAAATATGGGCCAGGGGTCAGCAGCCTTCTTCTGCTCTTGCTTCCCAGGAGCTGCCACTGAAGGTCTGCTGGTAGCGGTACAGGAGATAGACCACGGCCATCAAGAGTAGCAGCTCTTGGATTAGGCTCCAACAAGTGGTTCAGGGTCAAATGAAGCCCCCTGGATCCTGCAAATTGTCCCCTTTCTCACAGCCAAGGAAGGGATGAGGATAAAGGAGATATGGGCGGGTTGGGCCTCCAGTTCCTTGCTCTCTTGGTTAGAAGACCATCCATCAAGATGAGACTCTGCTCTGTCTTACTAGTGATCAGGCCATAATTGAAGATGCAGTGCTCTGTGTGGTAGGATGCATTCACGGGGTGGATGAAATTTCTTGGGCTTGTATTGAACTAGAAATAAGAGAGTTTGGACTTTTGAGGGGATTGAGACTCAACTGGCTTATGTTTTGATGCATTGGTACTCCACAGATGTAATTAGGAACAAAAAGCAAAATCACTCAATGTGGAATCTGCTACAATACATTTTTCTCTTTGCATTAATTCCTCTTAGAATCTCTGTTCAATAAAGGAGTGAGATCTGGTGGTGATTGGCAGATTTTTGGCTGGAATCTCTACTATGTTTCAAAAGCGAATGAAAGAAAAACCTGGCATGATGCTGAGAACTTCTGCATGTCCAGAGATTCCCATTTGACCTCCATCCTAAATGAGGAAGAGCAGGTTTTGTATTTTTTCTTCTTCTTTTCCTCCTCATATTTGAGGGTTTTCACACAGCACTCCATCTTTGCTAAATGCTTGCATCTTCCTGTCCTTCTCTGTTTGACCATTGTTGTTTTTAATTTCCATGCACAAATGTTTGATAATCTTTTGCATATGTGGTTGCATCTGCTCCTTTCTTTAAAAAAAATTTTTTTTATGAAGTTTTTAGTAAACATAGTAAAAACTAATACAAAGTAAACTAGAAGGAAAAAGAAAAAGAAAAGTTCAGAAGGTGCAGAAAAAAGAAAAAGAAAAGAATAAGAAAAAAATAGAAGAAAACAGAAAATGAAAAAAAGAAAGACAATAATAAAATGGCTTCCAATCTTCACCGAGCATAAGCTAATACAGTAATTTTTCACCCTCTTTTAAAATTACAAATAAAAAAAACTCTTCTTCCCATACCCTAACTTTTATCTATGCTCAATCCACAAATCGTTATCTTTTCAGTCCTGGTTCAGCAAAAAGTCCATTAGGAGTTACCCGATATATCAAACAAATAGTTTACCCCTGGTCAAATAGTCCAACTTTACATTCCTTCTTTTTGCTCTGCACAATCCTGACCTTGAAATCCTTCCTATGGCATCGCAGGATCTGATCTTTCATCAGTCTTTGGCGTTCAGAAGGAGTCTTCAAAGCTTTCACTGGCCTCCTTTGTAAATCCCATAAAGAGTTATCGTCCAGGATTTCTTGTCATGGCTGTTCCATGTCCAGATCCTTTTCTTGATTGGTCTTTTGTGTTCCCATTTCGGTAATCTCATTTTTGTCGTCTTCCATGCCTTCAAATTCTGATATGTCTGTGTCAGGTAAGAGTCGTTTTTTAAAAATGTTCTCACCATCTTCTAAAAGTGTAGCCATTGAAATCTGTTTCTCTTCTGAGATATTAGTTTTTATTTCAGTCCATGTTTCAAAAATCTCTTTAAGATAAGAAAAAGTTATAGCCGGCTTAGCCGTTTTAACTCTTTTCTGCCTGGTCCTTTAGTTCCCTCTAGTGTCCATTTGTAATCTTCATCAAGCTTCAGCTTCTAATATGGGTTTAGTTTCATTTCAGTTGTTTCCCATGGGTATATTATTTCATTATATACTTGTTTTTCAAATCTTATAGCAAAAATAACCAATATTCCAAATCTCTCTGGTCTTCCAATCCATTTAAAACTTTCTTAAATCAAAATCTTCTTTTTTTCTTTTTGCCAATTGTATATTATTTTAAATTCTTAAGTTTCTGTTTAAAATTTCTTAAATGCAAAGAAGGTAAATCTCGCCAGGTGTCAAATTATGCTTGCTGTTTTGAAGGTCTCTAATATACATAAAGCAGTTAAATCGAACATTTCTGAATGTGATTAGAAAGTGAGTTTGGCTGGCTCAGCGTCCTTATGAAAGGCTCTGCAGCTGCTGAGAGCAAAGATGCCGTCTCCCTCGGCCCCTGGCACTCAAACCCGTGGGAGACCGCTGTTTTATGGCCTCCTCACGAGGAGCTGCCATTCAGAGCATGTGTGGGCAATCTCTCGATCTCTCCCTTCTCCAGAGAGATTCTGAAGGACCAGTCTACTTGCTGGTATAATTAAGCCTCAATTAGAAGGTCAGAGGTGACAGCAAATATGGCTCCCTCTGAGATACACTGTTTGATTCCTACTCCCCTGTCCCTACACCATCCACCCAGAAGTGTGCTCAACCTGTTCTTGGCATGTTTCCATGAAATAGGGGTGGGGGAGAATGGTGGAGGCCCCTGTGTCCCACCTTCAAAACTGAGAAGCAAGTGTGACTTGTCTAAGTACAACATAGAACTGACTTTTCTTCATGCAGAATGGGGTTTTTTGGCAAACAACAGTGAACTGTTCATTTTTAATTTTAAGCACTGAGGCTATGCAAACCTAGCCATGAATCTCTTGAGTGTGGCATTCGTCCTGTGAAGCTGTCCCACCTTTCCTTTTCCTTTTTGTGTTTTTGCAGAAGTACGTCTCTTCGCAGCTCAACGAGTCTGCCTGGATTGGCCTAACAGATGAAAACGAGGAAGGCCACTGGGAGTGGTCAGATGGTTCCAGATTAGCAGTTCAGTAAGTCTGCAAAGATGTACTCCAGGAGATGATGATTTGAAAAATCTACCCCTAAAGCTTTACTTAAAACTCTTAGCTTTTCAGAAACTATTGTCAAATCTGTAGGCCCTAGGCAGGTCAAATTGCCATGGGTCCTACAGAGCATGGTTAACACTAAACATAGAATTTATACATGCTTCCTGCTTTCATATGATGCACTGTTCCCAGACAAATCAACAACATTATGGCTTCATACAATGCATAAGTCTGGCAACTGTAACTTATGGCTGTCCCGTACAGTTGGTCCTGTTCTGCTTTGCATGTAAGTCCTCCAAATTGTGGCTAAAGAAGCACATGTTGGCTTGAACTTGCATCTCTAGGGATCCTGCGAACCTTCCTTGACTTTTCTTTCCCTGGGAAATTGAGTGACACGGCAGAAGTGGGGAGAAGAATGGGGAACTGCCCCAGACATCCTCCTTTCCTCCTCCTCTCTGCCTCCACTCCAAGTTGTCTTTTCTTTAGACAACTTTGTACTCCTTTGGCTGTGTGTAGAAATCCAGTCCTCCCTCTCTGTCTTCTCAGATACTGGGCCGATGGCAATCCAGATGGATCCACCGATGATGGAGAAGGAGACAAAGACTGCACTTTCATAGAATCTTCAGCTAGTGAATTGAACTGGAATGATGCCAGTTGCCAAGATCTTAGAAGATGGGTTTGTAAGGAGAGTTTAGAGTATGAAGAAACATAAAGTTAATCAATCCCATTACCTGGAACAATGTTAAAGTTGACAAAAAATGAGGAGGAGGAGGATGACTTTTCAGAACCAAACCTTATCGGAATTCTATAGCAGTCACAGAATAAACAGACACATCCAGCTATAAGGGTCTGCAGTATGATACATATAGAGGCAATCCACAGGTCCACACCCACACATACTATAGCTTTTTTTTTTTTGAGGTGGTGCATGTTTTGAAAATGATGCAGAAAGAATCCTTAGGCTTCAGCTGAGCACAGCAATCCAGCTTCTTTCAGGATTCCTTGAGCCTGAAAAAAAAAAAAAAGGGATCAGGTGTCCACAGGATATGGTAAAACAAAGTCACGTTGGTGGCCCAGTGGTGCAACTGATGCTCTACCTGGTTTTTACACGCATCAGATGTGACGGTTTGTGTCATGGGCCGGGCCAAACACAGCCAGGATTCTGTTAGAGCACAATGCACCTCATTAGCTGTAGCTTCCCTGGCTGGTGGTTTTGTGGATGAAGATGGACAAAATGGTGATTTGATGTTAATTTGATTTTAAACCCTCCCCCTTTTGCAGCCTGAAGTTTGCAGGCTGATGTTTTCTAAGGTTCAGGAATCCTTACTTTCCAAAGTGGACCCACCAAAAGGGAGTTCAGTGGGAACTGGGCTGGGCAGGAAATGATCAGCTCAGGATCCACGGAATGTCATTCACAGCAAGGGAAGAAATAAACCGTCTGTTTGGGTGGCCAGTCTGGAGAGTTTTCAGGACTGGGGATCAGGAACCAAACCAGGCATGAAGGCATCAGATTTTGCTCTCTAAGCTCCCCTGAGTTTATAGACCTGCAACAATTTCAACTGTGTTGTGATTTCAACTGTGTTGTGATATGGTAATTTCCCAGGTGGAATCTTATCCTGCCACTCAGAAAATCTCTGTTTAGCTATAAATTAATTACATCCAAAAGTGATTAAGAAATAAGGCTTGGCTGAACTTTGTGTCCATATAGGCTACATTATGGTGGTGAGCTTAGATGGAATCCCTCAATTCCCAGCCGCTCACTGCAAAACCCTCAGTTCCTGCAGCTTACTCACAAGGAGCAGCTGTCTGGCATGCAAGTGGCAATCTCATGATCTATCCTTTGTTTGGAGAGACTTTGCTGGCCAGGATTCACCCTCTGGCCGCCGTTCTTCACCACTAGGTCATCCCCACTCCTTTGGAGACTTCTAGTTTGCCATGATCCTCACTGGAAACCAGGCCTTAAAAGGTTTTTTTTAAACATCAACTCTTTAAGGAGATCATGGAGGAAACCTATCTATGTGGTTGGTAGGAGTAAAAAACAACTTGATGGCACATCAATCTTTAAAGAGAACATACATGGGGAAGTTACAATAGATGGACCAGGCTGGGACTTTTAGAATCATTTTCATTTTCATCATTTCATTTTCTCACAAATGAAGACCCTACCAAAGAAAGGATAAAAAGTGATACTCTTGAAAAAGGTATCTCATGAAATGACAAGGCAAGCCAAGGCTATGCCGAACAGGCATGCTCAGAAGCAATGTTCATAAAATCATGATTTTATAATCCTGGCTCAAAATACATTCTTGGGGTTGCACAAATAAATCAGCTGCTCTTAGAAGGGAGAAATGTAAGGTTCCAGCAAGAAATGAGCTTTATTTCTGGATGGTTAAATAAACTTTGGTAAACGTCCTCTGGTGTGTGATGCCCATATTAGAGAACCAGTCAGAGAGGGGAAATTGACACTCCAGTGAAAACAATCTTTCAAGCAGAATCGCTCCACTTCTTTAAGAAAATATGGCCTACCTTCTATAGCTAGCTTTCTAGCAGTTTGGTCCCAAAATTTGGTAATGGGGGCCTGGAGAACCTTTTGCAGGGTCATGTGGAGGAATTTGCTCAGCATCTGTCAGATAAAATTGCTTGGATTTGTTCACAGCTGGATGCTGGCTTTGCTGCAGGTCGGGGGGAGACACCTGGGGTGGAGTCTTGCACAGTCATTTGGGAATGGTTTGAACCTGTTGGACCTGAGGAAGTGGACTGTGAGCTTGACCACCTGCTCCTTAGATGCATGCCCCTCCTGGCTTATGAAAGCAGCCTGGGGGTGTTGTGTGGGTGATTTCTAGTGGTGGTGAATTCTTTGAGGGGGTTGTTCCTTTACCTTTTAAAGAGGTTATGGTTTGTCTCCTCCTCAAGAAGCCATTGCTAGACCCCACTATACTGGACAATTTTCATCCAGTATCCAACCTCCCCTTTCTGGGGAAGGTGATTGAGAAGGTGGTTGTGCAGCCGCTTCAAAGCACCTTGGATGAAATGGATTATCTGCATCCTTTTCAGTCAGGGTTCAGACCTGGGTATGGTATGGAAACAACGTTGGTTGCACTTTTGGATGATCTTTGGCATGGGCAGGATGGGGGATGTGCATCCATCCTTGCCCTACTTGATCTTTCAGTGGCCTTCCATACTATCAACCATGGGTGGCACAGTGCTGTGCTGGTTCTCCTCCTTTCTACAGGGACAGTTTCAGTCAGTGGTGATTGAGAAGGAGAGGTCCCACCCTTGGCCCCTACTATGTGGGGAGCTGCAGGGATCAGTGCTCTTTCCTCTCCTATTTAACATCTAGTTGAGACCGCTGGGTGAGCTCATCCATTGCCATGGGGTGAGGTATCTGTGGATGTCCTATACTGATGTCTGGAGGCTGTGAAGGTCTGGATGGGGAACAACAGGCTTCAATTGAACCCTGGCAAGACAGAGTGACTTTGAGTTTTGGACCCCTCTAGTTACCATCTTTGGTTCTGGATGGGAACCAGAAACTCCAAACAGATCCTGTGTGAAATCTGGGGGTCCTCCTGGAGTCACAACTCCTGCTTGATGAGCAGGTGGCAGTCCTGGCTAGGAGGGCCTTTGCGCAACTTCATATTATGTGCCAGTTGTGCCCATTCCTGGATCAGGGGGACCTACTCATGGTCACTTGTGCCCTGGTCACCTCCTGGTTATACTACTGCAATGCACTCTACATGGGGCTGCCCTTGAAGAATATCTGGAAACTTCAGCTGGTACAAAATGCAGCAGTGCGAGCGGTTATGTGTGTTTCTGGTAGAACATGTGTCACACCTCTGCTTTGTGAGCTGCACTGTTCCCAGTTTTCTTCTGGGTCCAATTCAAGGTGCTGGTGTTGACCTTTAAAGCTGTTCATGGCATGGGACTGGGTTACTTGAGGGACTGCTTATCCCCAATTTCATCTGCCCGTCATACCAGACCTGGCAGAGAGAGCATGTTACAGGTTCTGATGCCTAGGGAGCTACATCTGATGGGCTCTTAAGTGGTGGGCTTTTTCTGCTGTGGTGCCTGCACTGTGGAATCTTCTTCCCCCTGAGGTGAGGCTGGCCTCATCATTGCTGAGCTTCCAGAGGTCCCTCAAGACTTGGTTGTGCCAGCAGGCCTGAGGACCCCAAGGGACGGGTGATCTAGTGAGGTGGCTCTGTTATTTTTAATATCCCTTTGCCTATTATTTTCTGTTTCAATTTGTTTTTTTATATTTTTTATACTTCTTAATGTATTTACTGACTGTTTTTTAACCCTGTTGTATGCTGCCCAGAGTCTCTTAAAAAAGTGAGATGGGTGGCTAATAAATTGTGTAAATAAAATAAAATAAAATAAAATAAAATAAAATAAAATAAACTCCTGGAATTCTCAGCTAGTCTGGCAAAAGGAATTCTGGCAGCTGCAGTCTGAAACCTTTGGAGATTGCTAGATTGGAGAATGCTGAGAGACTGAACCTGGGATGTGCTCCATGTGCAACATGGGTCTCTACTACTGAGGCTAGTTCATTCCTTTGTTTCGTAACATGCTTGTCTTGAAACAACCCACACAATTTCTGAAGGAAGTCAGGGGGCCCTCTCTCCAGCGGGCCCTCTCTCGAGCATGTCACATTCAGGCACCTAAGCATTCTACCCCTCAATGTGTGCAAAGTTTATGTGGTCACCTCTTCCATCCACTTGTTCATCTTGTGAATCTCCGGGTTTGAAAACAAGGTTTATTCTCTATGAACCTTTGTTAGCCACTGTACTTCATGAGGGTCCTTTGAGCTTTGTATATCATTTGGGGTAGATATTTAATAATCTCATTTAGGGAATGGGTAGAACAATCTTAAGGTTTTCAACTTTGGAAGCTCTGCAATCCACTATGAATTCCTGATAGCAGATTAGTAGTACAGAAGCAAGAGGAAAGAGATGTTTGGCTCTCTCAATCTCTTGCCTTCGGTTGCTTTTTGCTCCTTTGATATTTACCAGCACAAGGTGTTTACCAAGATGTTGAATCTTTACTGCAAGCCAGAGATTGTGCTAAAGTGGATGCAATCCAGGAAAAGCCTGAAGTTGTTGGGTTCTTGATGTTCTCTGAACTTGATTGATTTCCAAAGGCCACTGCACTTGGTTGTTTGCAAACTCCACTCTCATGCACTGATGATGTTACCTAGGCTGGTAATGAAACATATACAGGAAAACAACAAAGCTCAGAGAATCCCAAGAACCCAACAGCTGAACCTGAGCTAAAGTTATTCTCTATTATTGGAAGGTTAAAGTTGCTAACCTCATCTGCTATCGTAAGTTTGACAAAGCAGTTGTATAACCTTAAATTGGAGCAAAGAGCTAATGTAATTGAGCACTTGAATAAGATGAAAACTTTGTTTGCTGAGCTGGCAGATCATAATCTGATCATTCCGGAGCAACAAAGAGCATGTATAATTCTTTTGAGTCTGGATGATTCGTTTGATATGCTTGTTGAATCTGTACAAGCCTTACCTCCTGCCAATCTGACTGTTGACTAACCAATAGATTACAGGAGATACAGTGCGCACGTGATATGCAGACTAGTTCTAAGAAAAGAATTGATAATGTAAAGCAGCGACCTTCTTCAGCTGGCACAGAATGTGCATATTTGGTGAGAAAATACTTTCGTTGTAACTCTACCAAACATCTTATAAAAGACCGTCCTGTGAAGAATCAGCCTGCTGAGAGTTCCAGAAGGTTCGTTCATCATGGGAAAGCACCAGTTAAGAAACAAGGGAGTACTAGACTGGTGTCCGCTTTGAGTTCTGTCTTTTTCTTTTGACTTAGATAGATTTCTCCATTTTCAGCTCTATGCACTTCAATCCCAAGGTAGTATCTTAACATACCTAGATCCTTCAATTTAAAATATTGCTCCATTTGCTTAGCAAATTCTTTTACCAAGTTTAAAGAACTAGTAGCAAGACAAAAATCATCAACAAAAGTGAGAAGTACTGTATAGTCTTTCCCAGTTTCTTTGGTATACACACATTGATCAGCTAATGATTTCTTGAAACCAATTTCCAACAAAGTTTTATCTAAACATTGATGCCAACATCTCCCAGCCTGTTTTAACCCATACAGCACTTTACGCAATCTGTAAACTTTCTGGGAATCATCACATGTGTAACCTGGAGGTTGCTTCATATACACAGTTTCAGGGAGCTCAGCATTTAAATTAGCTGTATCCACATCAAAATGATGAACAACCATGTCTCTTTGGGCAGCTAAGGCCAACATTACATGCAATGACTCAGGCCTAACTGTAGGTGCATATGTAAGATTATAATTCACAAACTGCTCTTGTGAATAACCTTGTGCCACTAGTCTAGCTTTATACTATAGGGTTGGAGTTGGAAGGGACCACATGGATCATCTAGTCCAACCCCCTGCAATATGCAGGAAACCAATTAAACCATCCCCGAGAGGTGACTGTCCAGCCTCTTCTTAAAAACCTCCAGAGATGGAGAACTCACAACCTCCGTAGGTAGACTGTTCCACTGTTGTACAGAGTTAAAACCAGGACCTTGAATTGGACCCAGAAGCAGACTGTCAGCCAATGCAGTTTGTGGAGCAGAGGTGTGATATGTGCTCTTCTAGGAGCACACATAGCTGCCTGCACCACTACATTTTGCACCAGTTGAAGCTTCTGGATACTCTTCAAGGGCAGCCCCATGTAGAGGGCATTATAGTAGTTCAGTCTGGAGGTGACTAGGGCATGAGTGACTGTGAGCAGAGCCTCCCGATCCAGGAAGGGCGCAATTGGCGCAAAACAAAAAGTTTTGCGAAGGCCACCTCCTAGCCATGACTGCCATGTGCTCTTCAAGCAGGAATCGTGAGTCTAGGAGGACCCCCAGATTGTGCACCAGGTCTGTCTGGGGCATGAAACCCTCTCCAGCACCAAATATGACATAGTTCTAGAATCAGTAGGCCCCAAAGCCACTCAGTCTTGCCAGGGTTCAGCTGAAGGCTGTTGTTCTCCATCCAGACCCTCAGCCTCCAGGCACCGGGATAAGGCATTCATGGCATCATTTAATTCACCAGGGGCAGAGCTATATAATTGGGTATCATCAGTGTACTAATGATACCTCACCCCACGGTGATGGATGTGCTCACTCAGCAGCCTCATGTAGATGTTAAATAGGAGAGGGGAGAACACCAAACCCTGCGGCACCCCACACAATAGGGGATGAGGGTGGGACCTGTACTCCCAATCACCATCGACTGGAATCAATCCCAGAGAAAGGAAGCACACCAGCACAATACCATGCCACCCCCTCCCTTTTGCTTCCTTATAGCATCAATATCTGCGAAGTAACAGAGAAAGCATTTTTTGTCTTTCCCTGCGCTAGGGTTTGGTAACGAAAGGCTCACGAACACTACAGCTGGGACTGGTTCCAGCCTTCTTCAGCATCCTGGCATCAGCGCTCGCCTGGACAGCACGTCCACCCAGAGGGAACTGCTGGCACAGCTCGTCAAGGACAGCAGCTGAGTCAGTCTCTGCATGCTTCCTGGCGTTTTCTAGCGCTGGCCTGTCACGTTGCATGCACGTGAATTAAGAATATGACTTTCATAATTTTTCATACTCTTGTATCTCCCCTGGGTCCTGCTGCGCTGCCTCATTGTGTTGGTGGTGTTCCTGGGAGGGATGAGCAAAGAACACTGGGAGTTTATGCCAAGAGTCTATATTCCCCGCAGTGTCACCCAAGATGTGAAGGTCATCCCAGCTTCCCAGCTAAAGCACTTAGGCACCTATATTGGGCAGCAGTGCAAATGACATGAATTATTCCAAGTAGCCCTAGAATTGGATAAAAATGCTATGCAACCTTGCCCATTTTGTTTATTGCCTATCTTTCATAAGCATTTGAGAGAACAAATTTGGGACTTAGTAGGTAGCGGGTACATATTACATTTATCAGAATTAATTAGTGTAATAAGTTGGATATAGGAGGCCTTCAGGTAGGAAAGAGTGCTAAAACAAGTGATAAAAGTCTAGCAGACACGCTGTAGATGCTGGTCTGAAAAAATGGCCTGGAACCCTTCTAGACCCAGCCTGCAACCAGTTTATAACAAGCTCCACATTGAACGAATGAGCGTGATTCATATCTGCCAATACAAGCAACTTATCAAGCTGTTACCCGGCTTGTACGATAATGTCCAGAGAAGGATTTTCATGTGACTGAAATAGTACTGTCTCGCGTGTGTGTGTGTGTGTGAATTTAATAAACAAAACTAAAATACACTATAACAATGATAATACAGTCAAAAACCATAATGAGAATAATAAACTGAAAAAAGAGAAAAGGGGCCTTTATTATTATTGTTTGGCTCTTGTTTTCCTTTGCTGTTTTGGCCCTAATATGTAAACTGCTTCTAGTGATTGAGAGGTGCACAAGTTGATGAACAAAGAAAGAAAAAGGAAGGTCAAAGATATGTATAACAAATCCCAATGAAGAATATTAATATATAGCAAGTTTTGACCTGTTAGATTTAATAACAGGTCAAAAATTGCTAGACCTTATAAGAATGTGATGATGACAAAGATGATGTGCCATCAAGTCAGCGCTGACTTCTAGTGATCACATAGATAGACCTTTGATTCATTTAATGAATGAATGACAAGATAATTAAACATTTAAATGAAAGGCCTTTGAATATTATTTAAGTATTACATCATATCAAATCTTACTCTAGTCTATAACATTTAAGTGAAATGAGAGAAAGATGAATCTCTGTTTGGGGAAAAAACGAGAAGTCCATTAAATTAAAAGAACATGCAACTAAGAGTGTCATAATTAGGAGGTTCACCTGCTGAGTCCTGTGTGCGTCATCTTTTTGCAGCTCTCCAACTCTGATAAATCCTAGATCTGAGGCCAAGATTTTCCAGGACTGATGCCACACATGGAATGTTGATTAAGTGAGCCAGTCAGCCAATCAGGGAACACACAAACTGAATGGGAATTCTGGAATGATGGTTGAAGGTGTTGATAGAAGGATCAACGTCAGGAGGGAAGAGAGGCTGAGAGAAAAGAAACCGATGGAGGGACCGTCGTATTATCCACAGTCTTCCTTTGGAGAGGCGTGAACAATATTCTCGTAAAGGTGAACATTAGCTTTTCTCACTGGCCAGCTCTTCAGGATCTAACACAGAGAAAGCCTTACAGTTGAAGATCCAGTTGAATGGTGATGTCAGGGATCGAACTGGGCCCATCTGTAAATATAACAGCCACTTTGGGACCCAGAGGCACAAGGGCCCCCACTGGGCTCCCTCTTGCCACCCTGTCCTTGCTGCTCGCCTTTATCAAAGCAGATTGGGTGGAGCAGGGCACCTATGTGGACCCTCCTTCCCTCAGAAGAACTTCCCCCTTGGCTGCCTGAAAATCATTCTCCCTTAGGCATGCCGGAGGTGGGCAGCACAAATTGGGCAGGCCACAGAGGGCAGCAGGATTCCTTCTCTCTCTCTCCTGCCCTCTTGTGAGAGTTTCATGCAGCCCAGAGATGGGCGTCCACGTGTGGGGCTTCAGGAGGAGCTGGGGAGATAGCTGCACAAAAGGGGGGAAGGAGACAGGGCAGGAGGAAGGGAGGGAAGAGTCAGCCATTGCCTCAGCAGCAGCATGCGTGACAAGCAGAGGCCTTGGGGCCTTTGCTGCAAATCTGGCCACTGCCTGATTTGCTGCATCTCTGCATTTGCTTGCTATATTTGTTTACCGCTGAATCTGCAATGGATTCCTGACGGTGTTTGCCGCAAAGCGCGCAGCCCCTTTCCCCCTGGTTCTGCCCAATAAGACCCCGAAGATGAGAATTGGCTGTTCCTCTTTTTATTGAAGCGCCTCAAGAAAAAGGACTCCGTCTCGCTAAAGGGAGAGGGGCCCCAAGCAAACTTTTACATCTATTTTGATACTTGTAAAAAAAATGAGATACATATAATTGGTTACACTGAGATAAGAAAATAGGTATGATTGGTTATAATGTTGCGCAGATGCACCTGATCCCATATTCCATATTAGCATCCCATAATAAGCTTTGCATGTTCTATGTTTTCTAAAATTCCCACCTTTGGGGTGTGTGTTTTGCTATGCTAATTCAGCAAAGGTTGCCTCTCAGTCAAGCCTCCCATTCTCTGCATCCCTAACGCTCCCCTGATCTCTAACATTCCTCTTTTACGCCAAGCCACCTGCAGTTTTACACGACTCACACTTACAAATCTCATCTTCTGACCAGGAGGTCGTATTGCTGCTCTCAATGGCTTACCTCAATGAATAATTTGTTGTTGTTGTTGTTCAGTCGTTAAGTCGTGTCCGACTCTTCGTGACCCCATGAACCATATTGCGCCAGGCCTTCCTACCTTTCACTGCCTCCCTGAGTTTGCTCAATTTCATGCTCATTGCTTCAGTGATGCTATCTAGCCATCTCATCCTCTGCCGTCCTCTTCTCCTTTTGCCTTCCATCTTTCCCAGCATCAGGGTCTTTTCCAAAGAGTCCTCTCTTCGCACAATGAATAATACCCAACTGGAAAGATCCATAACATGATTAAAACATTCCAATACAATTTTTAAGTCCATGGAAATTAAATAATGTATGCGTTTCAATACGTTGTGTACATCTTCACTTTATCCTCCTCCCCAATTATAGCGGCAATGGGGGCACCGATGGAAGACCTGAATGGCCAGGCTGGGGACAGATCATCCTGGAGAAGATCTATCTGTGTAGCTGCCAGAAGTCAACACTGAGTTGATGACACATAATTAATCAATCTGTCCTCCTTCCTGCTCATGAAAAGAGAGGATAGGTCTATTGTATCTGGGCTGCGCATACTTCAGATGGCCACCAGGAGAGACGGGAGGCCCAGACATGCTGCCCTCTGGTGGTCATCCCATTTTGTGTGTCATAGTTATGATATGCCTGAGACGGAATGATTTTCAGGCAGCTGAGAGGGACGGTCTTCTTGGGGAAGGTGGAGTAAGTGTCGCAGATGTGCAGCTGTATTCTGAATGGGGCAAGGAGGAGGAGGAGGAGGAGGAGGAGGAGGGACAGTTCAGCAGGAGGGGGGAAGAAATCCTTCTGGCTGAGGAGATAAGGGGAAACCCTTGGAGGACTCAGAACCTTTTCCCTTTCTCTCGCCACCCCCAATGGCCGCAGCATGGCTGGGGAACTTGCTGCCTGAGCATTTTCAGAGTTGGGAGAACCCACTGGGGAAGTTGGTCTTGGAACCCAGAGACTGCCTCTTATACCTCTGTTCCTTTGGGCTTCCTTATTGAGCTTGGACTTACAAGGTTCTGGTTGGCCCACCTTCTTAAGACAACCTTGGTCTCCTCAGAGTTCCCAGCTACGAGGAAAGCCCATTTTGTATATTCAAGTGGGAGATGGATGCTAGACTTCCTTGCCCATGAGAGACTTGTCCTGCTGGAATGACACTAAATTTGCTGAGCAAGGAATAATTAATTTCTGCGTAGCACCTGCCTTATGGAACACCCTCCCCTCAAGGATTAGGATGGCTCTGACCCTGCTGGCCTTTTGTAAGGCCCTAAAGACCTGGTTATGGGCCCGGGCTTTGGGCCCTGAATGTGTGAAGGGTCCTGTTAACAATCATGGACTGTAATGATCTCCTTGGATGCTGTGTATTTTAATTTTTGTACTTATGATGGAAATTTGTTTTTAATTTATTTTAAGATTGTTCACTCCCCAGAGTCACTTTCTGAGATGGGCATACAAACTAAATGAATAAATGAATAAATAAAATGTCCCCTGCATCATATGGTTTTGAGTACAGGATGATTTGAGAAGCTATATGACTGAGAACTAAATTGTCCAAGCACCTGTCAGTTTGGGGAGGTAAGTGGACTTTGCTATGATTTGCTCCTCCTTGTGATTCAGAAATAACGGGTTCACTCCTTGTGCTAAGCTATGATGTGACCTACTAGACCTGGGCTTTGCATTGTGGGTGAACCAGGGCATCATGATTTGTTCAATGTCTCTACATATTATGATTTCTTGGTGGGAGACCCACAGTCTTCCCTTCTGTCTTTCTGGTCTTGGCCATCTGTTTTCATCCTTATGTCCTAAGAATGTGTGGGACAGACCCAGATCCTGAGCTATCCTCCCTGAAAGTCATGCTACCTTTTCCAGTAGGTGAAGTGAACCAAAGTATCTTCTGAAAGCTCTGAGATTCTTCCTCATTTTGTTCCTGTGAAAACCCAACACCATCACTCTTGCCAAGCATTGTTGGCTGTCTTCTTAAGACTGGAACATTTCTTCTGTAAACTTGTGTATGCCAATCATTGTTTGATCACTCTTGTGATCGTTTGTTCCAAATGCCCCTTGGATCTTTTCTTTGTGAAAGTTGGGGAATAAATTTTTCAGCTTCACTTTTCATGATGTCTTTTTTTATTCCTAGGTTTCCTTCTCTGTACATTAAGCATATTACATTTATTTTTTGTACGGATTGTACAGTATATTCTGGCTGTTTCCTTCCATATTAAATCTTGCTGACATGCTTATTCTAATTTTCTAAGTTTAACCTGTCCACTTGACAGCATGGTCTGCTCCACAACCTCCTCCTGGGAGTGTCCTGCCTGGCTATATTATACTTTTCCATCTTTTATTTATGCCAAAGTTGTTGATTTGATCTCAGTATTTTGGATCTCATGATGCCTGTGTGTATTTATGTTGCTTGAAGGAGATGTTGGCAATAAGAAAAGAATTTTTTGTACCATATTCTTTCCACCTATTTCTAGATTTACCATTCAAATCTTTCTGTAACTCCAGTTTCTTAAGGTTTTCCAAATTTGCATTCCAGACACTCTCAAAGTAGAATCCTAGAGGTTGATGAAGCCAGTTAGGCCATCTCCCTGCTTCATGCAGGGATCCAAATTAAAGCACCCTCTAGAGATGAAGGGGAGCCCACTACCTCTCTGGATAGCTGCTTGAACTCTTATGACTGCTAGGACTTCTTCCCCTTAATATTTAGCAGAATCTGCATTCTTGTACCTTAAATCCAGCATTCTGTGTCCTGCATTCTGCAACAAGAGAAAACGGGTGGTCTTGATCTTCTTCCAGTTGAAATCAGCGATTTTTACTCCCTGATCATACTCATTGCCATTCTCTGCCCTAGTTCCAGTTTCTCTGATGACTTCTTCCTTGAGGAGGTTCTGACAAAAGTGCAATACATTCTTCCTGTGGTTTGAAAACTATATTTCTGTTGACAAACCTTAAAAGTGACCTTTCTTCGTGTCATGTTTACCACCTCTTGCAACTTGCATAGAATTCCTTGATGTCTTTCAGCACTGTGTCTGAAATAGGCACATCCACATCTCCTAATGCTGATGTTCACAGGATATCCACAAATTCTGTCAGATGGTGTCCTGTGTTGGGTTATAGCTAAGCAAATCCTTAGCAGGGCCCTTCTTCAGTATCATTATCACTCCATTCTTTTTGTATGATCTCATGCCTTCAACAATGTATCTTTCACTCATCTGATTCAGGGCTGATCCACGCAACCGGCTTATCTCAGAACAAGTATGGGCCAGTGACCCTTTCTTGAGGACAGGAAGACAGGATCTCGCCCTCTACCCACTCTCAGCCCACCAGGAAGGCAAACTCCATTTGTCTTTTTCTGTTTTGCACCCAAAGTAGCATCTTCTGACTTGTGCCAGCCCCACCCCATCCTTTTTTAAAACAATCTCACCAGTGGAACAGAGAAGCCCAGGGATTTTTTTACAAGTTCCCTTTTTTCCTTTTGAGCCAGGTGAAACTGACCAGAGTCCTATCATTTCCCCACTCTAGCCCAAGCAATAGGAAAAGTGATAAAACTACAAGACTGCCTCCCTCCCTCCCTTCCCTGCCCAGTCCGGGAGATGTAAAGAAGTAAGGGAATTGTTGATTGCTGAGTGTGCAAAAGGCAATAATACTTTATTTGCATTCTGGCATTGGAAGAAGACTGGCACAAGCACCTCTCACTTTACCATGCTCACCCTCCCCTCTACATACAGGTTGCCATACCTTCCTGGTCCATAGGTAAACTTTAAATCAATAGCACAATACAAACAAAGGTGAGGAAGTCTTAGAAACAGTGATGGAGGGATCATCCTGATGAGATTTAGCAGTCAAGAGGTTGAGCTATTCACAGCAATTGGGGATGGGTTAGATACAAAGATTCATAGGACTTGCTGAGTCCTATTTGTGTGCATCCTTGTAAAGTGATGATTCCCCCTTCAATGCTCTCAATGCATCAGTGACTTAGCTTCTTTTCAGGTTCGGTCTGGCAATGACATCACCTCCAGATCTATGCATGAAAGTTTAGGGCTCTTCCCTACTAACCATGAGATGCCTTTGGACCTCAGACATGACCCCAGAGTTTTCTTGGGAACAAAACAGAAGTGACTCACCATTGCTTTCCTCCATGTTTGGTTTTGGAGTTAGTTCTCCTAGCTGGATTGGCTTCTGTCATGTCTGCAGAGCTCCAGTTGCCTTCATCCTCATCCCTACCCCAGTTGTGGATTAAACATTTGGACTTTGGACTTCTTCCCTTTGGACTTCTCCTGCACGGCTGATCCCACCAGGAGCTGATTTTCCTGCTGGCGTTGCTCTTAGGGTCATGGAAGCTGCTCAGACTTCTCAGCATATCAAGGGCTCATTCTTCTTGGAGGGTATTATTATCATTATTTATATCTTGCCTTTCAGGATTACAGCTCTCTTAATGGTGCTTCCTTGCAATATAAGCAGCAGCAAATAAAAATACATTAAATGTCACTGGGGAATTAAAAAGTCATATTTATGCGGTTCTTCCATAGAACAGTTGGGACTGGTCATCCTAGCTTCTTGACTATCATCATCTGATCTTCAATGTTTCTTCAAGGAGAATAACATGTATCACATTTTAAGATTCATTTAGTATTTTTAGTATTTGTGAATTCAACACTGTGGTGGATTTATGAATCTGTTCCAAATATTTAGGGTGAAAAATGTGGAATTAGCATCCTAACAATTAAAGAGCTATCATCATTTTTTAAGTTGTTGTCTTTTTCAGGTGACTGCTGCAGGTTTTTTCTTTTGAACCAGCAATAGCCAGATTGACCCAGACTCAATAGACACAACGAAATGGAAATTTGGACGATTGGGTTTTTGTATCTCCCCTCAGTGGTTGTTGGTGGTGAGACTTATATTTTGCAAAAAAGGAAAGCTTAAAAATAAAAGAAAGGAAGTTGAAGACTAGAGTAGAAATCTTAATAATAAAACTGTTTTCTATTTTAACCATCTATTTTCTCTAAGCTCTTTATCTACATTCTATTTTCGCACCTTTCCATTCTGTATCTCCAATATATTTCTTTACTGCTGACCTCTCCATTCTTGCGGTCTCAATCCCTGACTGCTTCTGCGGCCCCTCTCTGCAGAGCCGTACTCCCTTTCCAGAGTCCGACCCGCCTTTGATCTTTTTCAGTTCCGGCCTTCTGTTCCTGCGCCGTCAAAGTCTTCGCTTTTCCTCCACGTCTTCTCCCTGTTTGTTCCTGGCTGGGCTTCTCGGCTCCTCTCCTCTTCTTCTGAATCTCTGCTCCAGCTGAGGGCGATGGCCGGAAGAGCTTTTCCCTCATGCCCGTCTGCAGGAAGGAAACCAACGCCTCTCTCTCTGCCTGGTCTCCCCCCTGCTGCCTCCTTTCGGTTGCCTCTCCTCATCAGGGCAGTCTATCTTTGAGTTTTAATCTCCTCTTTGGCTCCCGGGCTTCGACTGTTTATTCGGCCTCTTCCTCACGAGGCCTGTGGCGGCAGAGCTCCGGGCAGCCATCTTGCCTTCCCTCCTTCTCACCTCCCGCCTGACGACTGCTGTTTGATTGGCCGCTGCTGTTTGACTGGCGGCTGGGTCGTCCTGACGACGGCCACGAAGGGAGGGAAGAAGGAGCACGAGGGCCTATAACCTGCTCGGGGAGGCGGTCCTTCCACAAAGGATGTCCGTCTGAAGGGAAAGAAAGTGAGGGCAAAGTAACCATGGATGGGTCCATCCGGAGCCACCTGACCGCTGAGGGCCAATAGAAGAAAAGGAGGGGGCCTGCCAGGTTTTGGCGGGAAGGGTTTGGGGTGTCGTTGGCGAGGGAGTCCAACCATGAGGGGGTTACCTCAGGCCAGGCTGGAAACGGCGTGACTTAGCTATTGTTAGAACGGCAGGGGGGAGGGCTGCGTCTTTCCTCTCTTTTTAACTGCTTCTTTGTGCGTAGATCCTTATCTTCTTTTGACACCTTTCGTAAAGTTAAGAATCCTGTGGAGAAGTAAACTCTTTCTAAGATGGAAGAGTTTATTACCCACGAAGCACTTGCTTTTCTGGCTCAGGGCTTGCTGGCGTTACTCACTGGCAGTGTTAGCTGCATGTGGGAATGGCGCGCTGTGTGCTGCTTCAGCCACGCTTTTTTTTATTAAGCAACAGGCATGAGGACTGTGTATCTCAGCCAGAACAAGCCCAGACTGGATACTGAGACTAACAAGAATTATATTACGGGTCAGCCGAGTGGATTCAGAGTTGAAGAAAGATAAGGATAAAAGAGGATCACGCTACTCAACTTCACCTCAATTTATGTAACAACGTTTGACGATTTGCAGAGTCAGAAAGTGGTGTTAATTTCTTTGAGAAAGAGGATGGTCCCTCTCCTCAAGCAGCCTTTGCTGGGCCCAACGATCCTGGACAATTTTCATCCAGTCTCCACCCTTTCCTTTTGAGGGATGGTTGTTGAGAAGGCGGTCAGGCAACAGCACCAGAGGGCCCGGAGATTATCTGGGCCCATTTCGGTTGGCTCCAAGCTGGGATATAGCACTGAGATGGCATTGGTTGCACTTGTCAATGACCTTTGCCAGAGCCAGGATGGGGTGGTGCATCGATCCTTGTGCGACTTGATGTCTCAGCGGGTTTTGATCCTGGCAACCACAGTGTCCTTCTGGAGAGGCTTCCGGGGTTAGGAGTGGGGAGCACCATGTTGTGGCAGTTCTCTTCCTTTTGCTGTGGCTGCTTCCAGTCGGTGTTGACAGGGAGAGGTTGAGTCTACAGTCCTTCACCTGGAGACTGGGGTGCTGGACAGTCTCCCCTCTCCTGTTCAACATCTACATGAAACCTCTGGGGGAAGTCCTCCATCAGTTCACAGTCCAGTATCATCAGTATGTGGATGATTCCCAATTATGCATTTTGAGCTGCGGCCATGCATGTGATGTTCCTGATGTCATGTCTCATTGTCTGGAGGCTGTGCAGGTATGGATGGGGAGGAACAGACTTGGGCTCAATCCCAACAAGACTGTGGATATTTGGCCTCTCTGATTCTTGGGAGTCTCCATTTCTAGTTTTAGATGGGGCTACACTTCCCCATTCAAGAGTGCTGTGCAATGTGGGGATCATCTTGGGCTCCCATCTCCTACTTGAAGAGCAGGTGGCAGCTGTGGCCAAGAGGGCCTTTGCGGAGATTTATCTAGTGTACCAATTGTGCCTTTTCCTGGAGCCCCTGGACATTCACTCATGCCATAGTCACCTCAAGAAGGGACTATTGCAATGTTCTCTATGTGGGGCTGCCCTTGAAAACCACTTGGAAGCTACAGGAGGCCCAGAATGCAGCAGCATGAGCAGTGAAGGGTGTGCCACATTATGCCCATGTGACACCACTGTTCCGTGAGTTGCACTGGTTGCCAGCTGGCTTCCAGGTGCAATTAAATTACCTATAAAGCTTTTTAGGGCACGGGGCCTGGTTATCTGTGGGGCTGCCCATCTCCAGTAATCTCTGCCTCTCTTGTAAGATCTGGCCAAGTGGGTGCACTTCAGGTCCCCTCAATTACACAGTGCCATCTGGTGGAACCCCGGAAGAGTTCTTTCTCTGTCGTGGCACCTGCCCCCTGGAATGGTGTCTCCCAGAGACCTGATGACGTGCCAGAAGGCATTGAAAACCTGGCTGTTCTCCCAGGCTTGGATCAGATGAGCCCCCGTTATGATTTGGTTTTGTTTCATATGGTTCTTCTTTTTCTGGGAAAACATCTCTTTATTCTTTTATTTCATTGCTCTAGGTTTTTTATAGTGCAAAGCAGCCAGTGGGAGTCAGGCGTTTATTTAAATCTACATAAATGAAAGTCAACTGAATCACCAGTATTGTCTTCAAACTTCTCCAAGGTCTTCAAAACCACCTAATTCAATTTGATGCTTTGACTCAGTTTAAACTGAACAGCAGTTCAGTCAAATCACCTTTGATCTGAATTGTGTTCCTACTCAATAAATGTTGTTATTTAAAGGGCCAGACTAAGTGGCAGGGAGTTCCAGATCCAATATGGCTTCCAGATCCACTGTGGTTTCCAGATCCAATGTGGCTTCAAGATCCAATGTGGCTTCCAGATCCAATGTAGGGGTCAGACGAGCACAGCATAATAGAGGTAGGGGTATTTAATATATATGATTACACAGAAGAGGAATGCATATGAAGGGGAAGATTATAGAAAGCAGGAAGAGGCTGAAACTAATCACAGGAGGGTGAACAAAAATATTTAAGGGGGTTCAGTAAGCAACAAAGAGACAGTGAGCCAAGGTTGGACTTTACCATCTCCTGGTTTCACCTCCAAGCTTGTGCAGAAAACAGACCTCCCTAGGCCGCCTTGCCATGTGCAAGGGGTTTCCCAAACTGACAGGCTCCAACCTGGATGTGGCAAATCCCAAGCCTGTGTGGGATGTGGCCAGACTGAAACCCCTTCAGTGCACACAAGGGTCCACCAAGCTGGATCCAGAGCCGGTGGTAGGGGCTCCCTCAGTTTCTGAGGCGGGTTAGCTGCTGTACCCACTGGGGACTTCCAGCTCAAATCCCTCCCCCCGTGCCACAGAAGGGCTTCTAGCGAGTAGCCCCACAGTCACCTCCATGTCATCGCTGCTGAGACCCACGCCACGGACAAGGAAGCAGAGAGGGGTCTTCTTCCCCAGCCCCGGCCCAGAGTGATCCGAGGCCACGGAAATAGCTTCATTGTGGGGAATGGGGTGGCCCCTTCAGCAAACAAGGCTGGTCATGTTCCTGGCTCAAGTGGCCTCCTCGGTGCGAACCTCGGTTGCTTCGCACGGGCTGATTAATACTGTGGAATCAAAACGCAGGACACAAATGCAAAATAATCAAGCCTTCACTGCAGTGCTTATTAGGCAGTACGCGCTGGAGGGGGGCCCACCAAAGGTTAGTGGGAGACGCTCCCCTGCAGGCAAAAGGGATGCCCTGATATTCTACAGTTCTACAAGAAGGGGAAGGGGAAAAGAGCGCATGCGCATAGCTATTCATAGGAGGAAGCAGGCAGACCCCCTAAATGAGCAACGCTTCTCACGTTCCCTTCTGCCCCTCTGTGATCTGCTATCTACGAGGAAGAGGAACTAGTTAGTTCAAGGTGCCAAATGTTGTCGGTGCGATGGGCAAAAACTCACACCATAGGTTCGTTGATCCAGAGAAAAAAAGTTTTATTACGCGTTTGCAAAGGCGGGTTCCTTCAAGCACAAAGGAAGGAACCCCGAATAGCTCAAAAGCACATTTTTTATATTCTAACTGTCCTCCCCCCCCTGCGAGGGCTCGGCTCACAATCTCCCTTGGAATTCTCCCACTAACGCACAATGTTGCTTTCAATGTGTATTCGTCAGCAGAATCCACATTCCCTCCTGAAGAATTCCCTCTGTTATCTTGTGCAAACAAAGACTGTTAGTATAAGCAGTTTCAGCTGGTCTTTATCTTGAAGCTTAGCGGAATCCACCCCAAGGTTTTCTCATGAGTTTGAGGCACACACACACATACCCTTACTTTGCTCCCCTCTTACACAAAGGCCAGGAAGAAGGCATCCTCTCCTAAGTTGCTGTGGGGATGTTTGTGATAAGGAGTTTACGATCAGCTTTGTTCACACCAGCTTCAGAGTACTAGCTTCAAGGGTGCTGCACATTCCTTTATGTTTCCATTTTATTAAGGCGATCCCATTCATCTGAGGCCTCCGAAAACTTGCCTCTTTCACCCCAAACCTTGCTTCTTTCACCCAAAGGTGTACTTTCCTCATAATGCCAAGGTTTTCTGCTCAGCCACTCCCTCTGGTGCTGACGTAGGCATAGCTTTCCTGATAATCAGATCCTATGATTTAGCTTTAAAAATGACTTAGTTGAGGCTAACGAAGCCCGAATGCTGCTGCCTGTCCATCTGGAGCGTAGGCCCACGTAACTCACTAACCTAAAACTATATCTCCTCCCCTTCACTTAATTCCCTGGTTGGGCCCAGACTGCAGCCTGCTGGGGCAGAGGCGTGCTCCGTTTCCTATGCCAGACAGGCGTAGGAAGAGTGGGGCAATCCCCGTGGGATCCATCCCTTCGTTGGCCATCTTCCCCAGAGACGAAAGGAAGGTCACCGCTGTGCCTTTTGTTAGTCCTTCTCTTTCCTCTTGGGAACCAAACCAGAAGAGCAAAGGAGCGAAAAGTGACCAGGAGATGCTGGAAAAGGAAAGGGAAGATGGCGGGGTGGCCACCTAGTATTTCTGAACGCAAAAAGGAAGAATTTTCAACACATTTCTAACTGCTCTTTACAGAAATAGCAGCCCAGTTCTTCTTGGTCCCATTCTGTAGTTATGAAAACTCACTGGAAGATGTTGGACCAGCCATTCTCAGCCCCACTTCCAAATCATTGGGGCTGGGGGCAAAATGAGAGGGATGGTTATTTATGACACCTTCCTAGAAGAAAAGTGAGATTTGGAGGAGGAGGAGGAGGAGGAGTTCAGCGGCATGTTCTCGAATACTGGAATGTAGGCAAAGAAGCAGACAAAGAAACTGACTTTTCTTCCTTCTTGTGTCCTTCAAGGAGCATTCCCTAATTTTTGGTGTGGTCTGCCCAGCTCTGGTTTACACCTTGCAAGTCTGCTGTGCCTGCTCCTGTTTTTTGCCACAGTTGTGATGATCATTTTGTGTAAGTTAACCTCTCCTAGCACAATACATTAGCATCTAAGGAAATAAGCCTTCAGATTTACTCTGCAAAAGTGTTTTTTTACCGTGTACAAGTGAAACTTCAGATTAGTGGACCTCAATTCGAGGGACCTCACCTGCGAGCCACCAAATCTCTGCACGCCCTTTGCGTGATGATGTCACACCAATGGAAGATGCAAATGGTTCACTGATGTATTTTTGTATTTAATAGACATCTGCGAATAATGGACACTCTGTCCCCACAACCAGCCTAACCCAATGAGGTGTCACTGTACTCCCCCCAAATGGCAACTTCCTTTGCCTTCAGAGTCCCACTTGCTGCAGGAGACTTCCTTCCTTGCTGGGAACTGATGCTCTCTCTGTAGGAGTTTCTTCGTAGCCTCTTCCTCTTCCTGAAAACACAGGCCCGAGTCTGGTTGGATTCTGAGATTGTGTGTGATACCAAGACACATTTGATTTTGGGGGGGGGGGGGACGCTACTGGTGGGACATTCACGCTCCAGGTCACCTTCTTCCTTTCAAATTGAGTTTGGAGCCCAGCCCTGTGCCAACCAAAAGAACAGTGGGGCAAACAGGCCTCCAGATCGCAACATATTCATTAGTTGCGGTTGCAGAAAACAACTGATCAGGTCCTGGGCACACAGAAGAATTCCACTTTGGGTTCTGCTAGAAGCAGTTCTGGATATGGCTTTAGGGATTCTGCCCAAAGTTGTCACCCACTTGTCAGTTTGGGAATAGAAGATCCAAACTGTTGAACACTCATGAAATAATTCCACTCACAATTTAATTTGTTTCATTAAACTTTAGTTTCCTTTTAATGCAAATGGATGAAATCAACAGCAGTTTTTTTCCTGTGTCCCTCACACTTTTGGAATGCAATCCTCTGACTGGAAGAAGAGAAATATTCTAAGCCTTGCAGCCTCATCTTTAATCTGGACACGTGACCCACTCTGCTGGTCAATAGTTTTCGTTTACTTTGTAGATGGCACTATTCTGTGCATTTTTAAGATGCTGCTCTTCTGGCCCTTTGGGAGTGAAGATGCTGGCGTAGCATGCCTTCACGAAGTGCAGACTTCTTAGTGCATAAATGTGGCATGAGAAAGACTCCAGGATTCAGGCGTGGGCTGTGTGTGGGTGCTTGGCTTGAAATTAGCCCAGGGCTTCCAGGGTAGGATGGTGGGGGATTAGAAGTATCCGGAAACATAATGCGTTGGAACATTATGTTTATCTTCACTTTTTAAAAACAGATCTTTGGGAACTAAACAGAGCAGCATCAATGAACGCAGCAGTTAAGATGATTAAGAACTTTATTATAAGCAGGGATCCATCCCTCAAAAATGAAAGCGGTAAGTAAGGTGGATTTATCAGCATCCCTCAAACAATTTCCCTGCAACACGCATTGGACACTAAAAGAGGCACGGGGCTTTGATTTCACAGTGGTGACCACCCCCGGGACCATCTGGACCACCCTGCAGATGCCCCTGAACTGGGCCCAGGTTCAGTCGACAGGGAATTCAGGACCCTTCGCTCTTACTCAGATGCAGCTTAAACAGAACAAACAAAAACTGCATGATGAAATGGGCGCAAAATTTCAAAGAAATAGTCACAACACAACAAGGGGAAGAATTATGGACTCAGTCTATAACATTTGCACCAAGGTGTAACTTGAGAATCGATACAAAATGTTTTACAGATGGTATACAACTCCTTCCGTAATGTCCAAGATAGACAAGTCATACAGTAATAAATGCTGGAAATGCCACGAAACGGAAGGACCATTTTACCACATGTGGTGGCCGTGTAAACAAATCTCAAAAGTACTGGAAAGATATACATAGTACAATGCAGAAAATTTTGGAATTTAAATTTGAAATGAAACCACAACTTTTCTTACTATGTATAATCAAAGCTCTTTCTGTCTTAGGTTGTGATAAAGAGAAAAGTCCTCTGTGTTTCTCTCCATTTGTTAGTTTTTATCAGAGAGCTTTTGCAATATGGGCAGAAAGCCATTGCCTAATTAACAGGAAACCTTAGAAATATGCCTGGAATGTTAGAAGAACCTTCTGAGGAAACAGCCAAGGACCTAGGTGGGCGGTGGGCTTCCGTCTGCTGGATGCGTTCAGACAGGGCTGGACCCATATCTGTTAGGGTTGCTTTTACTTAGCCTCCTGCCCTAAACAGAGTTAGACTTGGCAGCCTAAATGACTCCACCCAGCTCTGTGCCTCTAGTGTAGAGTGTGGCAGGGCATATGGGAGCCACCTTAGTGTAGGTGTGAAGGTGTTGGCCTAGAAACCAAGAGACAGTGAGTTATAGCCCTCCCTCAGACTTTGGGCCAGTTGCTCTCTCTCTGGGTTGTTGTAGTGGGAAAAAGAACAGGTGGGAGTATAAGGTAAGCTCGCTGCCTTGATCTGACCTATATATATATATATGTGTGTGTGTGTGTGTGTGTGTATATATATAGAGCAACTGGCCCAAAGAGAGAGAGCAACTGGCCCAAAGTCTGAGGGAGGTCTATAACTCACTGTCTCTTGGTTTCTAGGCCAACACCTTCACACCTACACTAAGGTGGCTCCCATATGCCCTGCTACACTCTCTCTCTATATATATATGGTGGGATAAAAATCTAATCATCATCATCATCATCATCATCATGAAAATTATTTGCTTGTTGAGATCTGTCTCACTTGAATTGTTGCAAACTTTTTAGAATATGAAATATTTTCTGGTGCTCAGAGGTTAGCAGAAGAATTGGCACTATGGACTTTAAAAATCATTGAAGTGGAAGGTGCAGTTGGTAAGTCTGAGTGTGCGATGCTAAACATTCTTGGGTTGGGGAAACCATCCTGAGACCACATCTATTGAAGAACTATCCTCAGCTCTTGAAGGTGGAGAGCTCTTGTCCGTCTGATTGCCTAGCTGAAGTTCAGGCCAACTGAGCACCAAATACTTGTAGTTCCTGATTTGCATTAAAATTTGTAATCCACTTTTTCTCTATTGCAGAGATGTTGCAAGTGGTTAATGAATCCATAAAATAATAGAATAACTGAAATAAAATAAAATAAAAGATAAAATAAAATAAAATAAAATAAAATAAAATAAAATAAGGAAATTCGGACTTCCGTGAGTTGAGCTTTCCTCATGACTTCATAGACACGTTTACGCAGAATTTTCTGGCAATAATCCAGAAATGGTTCACTAGTTTCTTTGCTGCCTTCTGGATAAAAATTCAGCACTAGGGAAAAGAATATTAAAAAGCCAGAAAACAAATCTCAATAAATTATGATAAAAGCAGTGATAATGTCAAATTCTTGATGGTAAAGAAAGGTTCAAGAGCTTGTGGAGCAAAAGCAAGAGAGAAAAAGGAAATCCCCAATGTAGGGTCCTCTGGATACGTTGGTTCCTAGAATTTCCAGCAAGGTGGATCTAATGCTGCCGAAGGAAGGCACCAGTCGGGAAAAGTCAATCCGGCCGCTCGGGACTGGAAGGAACTCGTGTCCAAGTGGGGCACGTTAGGGCCATAACACCAGTCCAGTTCTGCCTGCTTGTCCTTCCCGTAACTGAAGCTTCCTGAGGAGCCATGGGATTTGACAGAAAACTCAGGGCAAAACATCATTCAGACCCCCCATCCCACCCCCTTTTATTAACTGAATGGGCAACACCTAATTTCACTCAGGAGCGTTCTTCTCCTGCAAAGCTATCTGCAGCTACACAAGGCAAGCCTGGTTCTCTCGCCTTCTCTCAGCTGCGTTTACTGGTAAGAAGCAGAGGAGGGAGCGAGGTCATGGTCTGAGTATAAAATGCATGTTTCCCCCCATCATGAATAGTGCATAAGGCTTCTCTAAGCATGTGTGCATCTGCAAGACAGACATTCAGCTTAGGGCATATGCGTCCCTCTAGATTTCCAAATGCTGTAAGTACGACTAACATTTCTCTGCGTTGCACCCTGTTCTGCCTCAGGAGGCTTCGCGCTCCCTTCAAACCGATGCCCAGCGGCATCTGTGGGGAGGCAGCAAAGAAGGCAAGTGGAAGTGGCATCATGACACAACGCTACCTCTTTTGTATCTCTGTGCAGGTGGGGTTGGATGCCACTTCAACCATCTTGCCTTTTTTGACCCTCCCCACACATGCTGCTGCCAACGTCCCAAGAGGCCCATTTTACATTTACTTTTTGCTGCAAATCTTCAACGGTGTAATATTCTCTAACCCATCTCGTTTGCCAGCCATTGCACCTCCTCCATTCCGGTCCTCTCCCAGTTCTCCTTCCCAGAGTTCCTCCGGCACTTTTAAGCCTCTCCCTCTAACTCCAGCGCTTGCCCCTCCTATGGGTATAGCCAAAGTATCTCCCAATCGCAGCTTCTTCTCTCAGAGTCCTTTGGGGCTTTGCTGGTGTCTGCATGGGGAGGGGAAAAGAGTTGACGGCTGTAGGGTGAGAGGGCAGGAGCCAGGCTGAAGAGCTCAGGAGGCTGAGCAAACAGGGCCCTTGCCCAGCCGTTTGATTTCTGCGTGCTTAGTAGTGCCACAGGTAGCACCGTTCAAATTCTCTTTTGATGAGACCAGCGTGCTTCTGAATTCTGAGGAACGGGTGTGGGGAGGGTACATTGCCCCATGCTTGCTTATGGGCTTCCCAGAGGTGCTTAAATGACCACTCTGTTGTGCTCAGAGTTGAGTCTTTAGTCTGGATCCAGTAGCACAGATCTCTTTATGTTCTTGTTCAGGGTAGGGAAGGAAATGAATGAAGCTTTAAAGGTTTAGTATGTTCCTTACTGAATCAAACATTTTTAAGGGTTGGGTGTTCCATTTTCCCATTATTCCAATAAATTAGATTGGCATGTGAAATTTCAATATACAGTTTCAATATACAGTACGAATACAGTGGTACCTCAAGATACGAATGGCCCACCTTACGAAAATTTCGAGATACGACCAGCTCCAGCCGCAAAAATTTACCTCGACATACGAACTCCACCTCAAGCTACGAACCGGATCCGCGGCCATTTGCCCTGCTGCCACGTGGTCGCGGCTTCCTGTGGGCGAGATCACGGTAGCAAGGAGGCTTGCTCCACGAGGCAAATTTCCCCATAAGGTTTAATGTGTCAGCCGGCGTTGCACGGCTAGGAAATTCCCCAGGCGCGCTTTAGTCAGTTTCACTGCTCGAGTGCTAGCGCAGAGAGAGGAAGTGCTAATGAAAGGGCCACCTGGCGCCTCTTCACTAATCTGAGCGTGCGGGGGAAAAGCTTTCCTCGCGTGCACCACGCCAAGGGCTATGGACAAAGGAAAGAGCGTGGAGTTGAGGAAGAGGAATCAGTGCGGGGGGGGGAAGCTCCCTGTGCGCGCCACAAAAGCTTTTCCCCGCGCACTGATTGCTTTCACTGGACTTTTGTCGGTGCACCACGCCAAGGGCTATGGACAAAGGAAAGAGCGCGGAGTTGAGGAAGAGGAATCAGTGCGGGGGAAAGCTCCTGCTCCCGGCTGTGCGCGTGACAAAAGCCTTTCCCCCCAGCGCGCTGATATTGCTTTCACTGTGGTTTTGTCGCTATGGAGAAAGGAAAGAGCGCGGAGGAATCAGTGGGGGAGGGGAAGCTCCCGCTCCCGGCTGTGCGTGCGCACACAAAAGCTCAGATTTCATTAGCACTTCCTCTTTCTGCACTAGGGCTGACTAAAGCGCTCCTGGGGAATTTCCTAGCCGTGCAATGCCGGCTGACACATTGAACCTTATGGGGAAATGTGCCTCGCGGCGCGACCAAATTCAGAGGGCGGAACGGATTAACTGTATTTACATTGAACCCTATGGGAAAACGTGCTTCACGTTGTGACCAATTCGAGTTGCGATCAGAGTCACGGAACGGATTAAATTCGTAACTAGAGGTTCCACTGTATTTAACAGACCTTCAATTTATCTTCTACTAAATTCTGTATCTTTTTCTCTCCCTTTCTTTCTGCAATTCTCTCTGAAACATTTCTTCACTGGGTCAAAGATGTCATTTCTATTCTACTAAAAAAAAACTGGGTGCCATTTAAGGGTGCCCTTTATTTCTTCAGTACTGATGCCAGCAACTGGGCAGCAGCAAAAACATATTGTGAGAATAAAAATTCCACCTTGGCTTGTATTGACAATTATAATGAGCAAGTAAGTACCTTGGATAGATAATCTCTCAAAATAGTGCTTTGTGAATTGGTTATATTCTGAAAGATCAATGTTGTGCGGGATTGAGGGGGGGACTGCTTCAGAAATCTGTACCAGCTTCTTAATCACTTGTAGCTTGTCATGCAAAGTTCTATCTTGGGGCAAATTTGGAGGAAGGATAGTCCAAAGAGGGGGGAAATATTGGACCTTGTGGAGTTCCTGCAATAGCTATTAAGAAATGTACAGATAGAATCAATATGGTGATTTCAAGTAGTTATTACTTCTCTTTAGGTTGCCCCTTGGCACAGAGTCATGAACTAATTCTATTGCATCTAAAACACTGAACAATATCAAAGTTATTCAGGAAGCTGGCAGAGAAAATTTGCATCTGAAAAAATGTAATCTCTGGTTACATTATTATGCTGATTATGATGCTTCTTAACATTGAGGAGAAGAACAGGGGGAAAATTCCTCCCTTCCCTGCTTTGGATTTCTCAGTAGCATCTAGTTGACCATCAGGGAACCCAGCATGCTGGACAAGATGGATTTACTTTGCTCTAGCAGGGCCCCTTCTTGGGCATTCTGATTATGCTGTTATGCTGTTTGGTTGCTGCAATGCTCCAGCTGCATCTTAAAAACATATTTGGATTTTTCGTTAGGCCATTTCATAATAATCTGTTTGGCTGACATCCTGACATAGTCTGACAGATCCTAGAAATTGGTAGAATGTGTCCTCATTGTGGTGATGCTGACTGTCAGGGACATCCTTGCATCATTTCAATCATTTTTTTAAAAATTGGCATCTGAACCACCGAACCCCTGAAATACTCTCAGAACATCTGTGTTTGGGAATTACTGCTCTACCCAACCCAGATGCTGTTGCTCAAAGACAAGAAAACAAAAAAACCACCCTAAAAATAAATAAAGAACAGCAGAAGAAAGGAAAGAAATGCACCAATGACTACTCAGAAGCCTTTTTGTTTCTTATGGGTGTTTTAATTAACAGATTCTATGTAATTCATTTTTTAAATTCGTTGTTTAAAGGAAGTACACTTTCTTTACTCTTTAACAAACAAATATCATATAGCTTGGGGAAAACCTGTTGTTGCAATGTCAGTCTTCATTCTTATTTATGTTTTACCCCAGCTCAATCTTTTAAGTTTTATTGATTTTTCTGTAATTTCTTTGATCATTGTGAGCCACTCAATCAATGAGAGCTGGGTTGCATACATGTTAAATTATTATTTCTTCTTCTTCTTCTTCTTCTTCTTCTTCTTCTTCTTCTTCTTCTTCTTCTTCTTCTTCTTCTTCTTCTTCTTCTTCTTCTTCTTCCTCTTCCCCTTCCCCTTCCCCTTCCCCTTCCCCTTCCCCTTCCCCTTCCCCTTCCCCTTCCCTGCAATACAGACCCTGGAAGAGGATTTCATAAAAGTATTTCAAATTGTATGTTCTGTTGTTGTTTTTAGGCATTCCTAATAAGAGAAATCACAAACCATCCTTCTGATTATTGGATTGGGTATTATCATAGTCAAGGCAACTGGAGCTGGATTGATGGCACATCATTAAAAGTTTTGTAAGTTGGCCCACATAATAGACTCTATGCTTTGTTCTATAGAAACCCTGACAGAAATTCCTACTTGTATTTTGCTGAAGAGTTTCTATTTATGCACATTCATCCTTATCAGGAATGCATAATCTGCCGCTCCAGGATATGACTGTCCAAAAGGACACACTAGATTATACTTGTCACGTGACAAAAGGGGAAATTATTAAATAAATTAAATGACAGGCATAGCACAGAAAAGGCATAGCAAAATAACCTTGCCCATCCACCAGTATATACACTGCATTTCAGGATCTCATCCACTCCATCCAACCACGACTTTCTTAACATTCCTTTCAACCCATCCAGCCGGTTCTCAAACAGCTTTCTTTTAATGTCCACCATTGGCCTTTTCTCTGCCTTTTTAAAAATCATAACAATTCCTTGCTGTCTTTGATTGCTTTCTTTGCAACAATGTTTTTCTCTATATGTGCAGCTTTCTCTCATCCCCATCTTTGGCTGCAGTCATTCTCTTACATGCACGTTTCCTTCATCCACAGTCTCTTTCACGTCACCATTCCTCCAAACATCCCTTTCCTTTTGTCCCATCAATGTAACTCCACAAACTGCTGTAACATAATTTTTTCCCACTCTGCTCCAAACAGCTTCCAGGTCCTCTTTCCTTACACCCTTAATCCTTTTTCAGAGAGAACTAGTTCTTTCTCTTACAGCACCCTTTGCATTTCCATTCTCACTTCTTCCCCTTTCTTCCTTTCCCCCATGCTCACTCTTCATATTGTGCAAAAAGAAAAAAGAAAAAAGGAATGTCTCTGATTTCGTATCTCTCATGCGCCACCGATGTATCCTTCACTAATTATCTCAGACTTTTATTGCAGTCAAGCCATCCTGCTTTTAACTTTATATTTATTCCTTTGCCACATGTACCAAAGAATAGGCTTATGCTTAAACCTTGTATTAAGCAGAAAGGCTGAATCCACCAATTCTCATTCATCCGTTTATCTCCAAATGGCCCAATTACTTTTCACTTTTTCCAATCCAAAGGAATGTTGGAAATCGATTACATGAAAGGACTTGGGACGCTGTCTCTCCATCCCTCTAGCCACCACCAGGTTATCTCTCTTAAAACTGAATAGAACAGGACCAGATTGGGTGTGGAAGGAGAAGCCAATGAAAGAAAGACCAGATTCAGAAATGGGGCAGATTCAGCTTGGGATCAAGGAGGACAACTCCCCCCCCCCCCACCGCCACCAAGACAAAACATAAAAATATCCCCACAATTCCAACTAGGGGAGACACAGTTGGGTAGTGGCCTGGAGTGCTGCCAACTGCTTCATTATGGCAATGTTGACCCCTCCCTCCCTGTGCCTCCCTGGGCACACATCACCCATGTACAAACACGCAGATGTAACATGAGGCAAGAACAGAAACATACACACCCAGGAAATTAGTATTATTATTATTATTATTCTTTCTATCTATCTATCTATCTATCTATCTATCTATCTATCTATCTATCTATCTATCTCAAGGTGGCAAACATATCTAATATGCTTGCCTTCTATTTTCCCCACAACAACAATCCTGTGAAGTGGGTTGGGCTGAAAGGGAGTGACTGACCCAAAGTCACCCAAATGGCTTTCATGCCTAAGGCAGGCCTAGAACCCACAGTCACTTGGTTTCTAGGCCAGCACCTTCACCACTACACCAAACTGGATCTTCATTTTGCATCTGCCCTGATTAGACCTTCAGAGACACACTTATACACACATATAGGCAACACACCCTGGGGAGAAAGTGCATGCCTACAGATAAAAACATGCAGATCAACATATGAGGAGAGCAGAAACATTTCAGAGCCTTCTTTTTAATTAACCATCTGTAGGAAAGGTGAAGATATTGGACTTGGTGGCCATAGAGAAGTCTGCCCTAACTGATAAGGATTAGCCAAGAGTTCTTTTTTAATACCATATTCATCTTGAGATTCAGGCATTGTAAATAGAGCTGAAAGCATGGTAGGTAGGATCACCATAAGAGCACCATCTAAAATTGAGAGAGAAGGAGACCATGGATGAAAGATAGATCAGTGAGTGAGCACCGAGGACCCTTTTGGAATGATCAGCATCACTGATCAGAACTGGACACTGTTTCAGTGGAACAGACCATGGTGAGCAAACTGAGACCTTTGAACCAAATTGCTCAAGTGTTGTGATCCCTGGAGCCAAAACTCAGTGTCCTGGTTCCTTATCATTTTGAGGAAGGAAATACAAAAACTGAACTTCTTCCAACCTTAGAATAAAAAGACAGAAAAATCAGGCCTAGGCGAAGAAAGTGACATGGCCTCCTTCTACCAGGGGCATTCTTGGGAGGGTCAAAAAAGTCAAGCCATGCACAATCAAAGCCCTGCCCCTTTTATGGGCATTACATACTCATGTAAAAAGAAATAGGCCTTTCCTCATGTTGCAGCCACCATCTTGACTTTTTTGACCCTCCCAGGGATACCCCTACCCTTCACATTACCCTCCCACTGATGACCATTTAGCTTGATTGACTGAGTGATTGATCCATACTGTGTTTGACTTCTAGCTTCTGGTCTGCGGCAACAATAACTTATCACAGTACAGACAAATGTACCATCATGCTATCCAGGTGTTTGACAGCACCAAACTGCTGGACAAATGTTGACTGCTCCACATATCACTTCCTCATCTGTAAGAGGAAGCCAGATAAAAAGTGGTACACGTAGAACCTCAGCCACGTTCAGGAACCTGAAACTGGATTGCTGCACAGGCTAAGCCTCCCCTCCCCTCCCCCTTCGATATCCAGCTGGGTTCCTGAAATGCATCATTGAAGAGCTCAGCTCTCTGGCATCCATGTCCAAGACCAGGTTTCCACTGGGCTTCTTTGAGCTAGAGAAAGAGACCTTCTCTTCCAACTCATAGACTCTAGGTGCCTACCAAAATGAAAAGTGGAATCATTCAATCGTACTCTCCTTTCTGCTAAAAATAAATTAATTTTGCATATTGCCTTCTGCTTCCTTGCTTGGTTCTTCTGACTTCCTGCATATTTTCCACCCTCCAGCAATATATGCATTGCACACCCTTGACGAGGATTATTTTTGTCATGTTTATTTCATTAAGAATGCAACCAGTATTGCAGTATTTGTAATGCTGCAATGTAGTATTATGATAAGGTAGCCATATTGAATTAGCAAAGAGAAATAGCAAGAAAAATACGAATGAATGATAAAAGGAGAAAAACCCGTATTCACTAATCAACTTTATTACCAACAGCCTCATGACTTGAACAAGAGGAGCGAAAAGGGAGATCATGATTCCCAAACCTTCCAAAGGGAAGTGACCAGAGATCAGTGGAGAAGGGGCATCCCTGCATTAGGGCTCCATAGTCACTTGGAGGCAAAGGAAGTCAGAGAATGCTACTTTTAAGCACATTTCAGGAAAAAGACATTTCAGGAGGTTGCCTTCTCGGTGAGCCAGGGTGAAAATGGCAGAACCACTCCCTCTTCATTTCTGGCCTGGAATTTCTGCTTCTGGATGAAGTGGTTAGGCACAGGAGTTTTGCACAAGTCCCAAGCCACCATCTCCCTTAATGTTTATTTTTATTTACTTATCTTATATGTCACATTTATATAGCTGCCTATCTCACACAAAGTGACCATGGGTTGTGTACAGCAATTCAATAAAATAACAGATGGAGAAAAACAGTCATTAGAAAACGATTAAAAAATATTTATTAAAATAAAAACATTATCAAAAATTTTAAAAAATTTAAAATTTAAAATATACAAACCCCATGGAGAGAGCAGAATATCAATCATAGTGGAGCCATCTAAGAATGTCTCTGATTCCCAAAGAGCCCAGGCCTGATGACATTACCAGGTCTTGAAGGACTTCCTAAACAACAGCAGGGAAGGCGTGAGCCTCACTTCAGGGGGAGAAAGTTCCACGAGGAGGGAGCCGCGGCAAGAAGGCCCGCTGCCTGGGACCCACCAAATGCAAGTCCCTGGTGGTTGGAACGCGTAGCATGCCTTCCCTGCTGGATCTAATGGGATGGGCTGATGTGATCGGGGAGAGGTGGTCCCTCAGATAACCCAGCCTCATGCCATGAAGGGCTTTAAAGGTCAAAACCAAAACTTGAATTGGACCCAGAAGGAAGCTGGCAGCTAATGCAGCTTGTGGAGCAGAGGCGTAACATGTGCTCTTCTAGGGGCACACATAAGTGCCCGTGCTGCTGCATTCTGCACCAGTTGAAGCTTCCAGATCCTCTTCAAGGGCAGCCCCATGTAGGGTGCATTACAGTAGTCCAATCTGGAGGTGACTAGGGCATGAGTGACTGTGAGCAGAGCCTCCCAATCCAGGAAGGGTGCAATTGGCACAAAACACAACGTTGTGTGAAGGCCACCTCCTAGCCACGACTGCCATGTGCTCTTCAAGCAGGAATCATGAGTCTAGGAGGACCCCCAGATTGTGCACCAAGTATGTCTGGGGCAGTGCCACCCCATTCAGTACCAAAGATGGCATACTGCTAGAACTAGAAAGCCTCAAAACCCAATTC
Organism: Liasis olivaceus; assembly: GCA_030867105.1. Classification (NCBI taxonomy): domain Eukaryota; kingdom Metazoa; phylum Chordata; class Lepidosauria; order Squamata; family Pythonidae; genus Liasis; species Liasis olivaceus. The sequence goes on from CM061354.1 coordinate 2,062,586, forward strand.
CACTCCGTCTTGCCAGGGTTCAGCTGAAGCCTGCTGTTGCCCATCCAGACCCTCACAGCCTCCAGGCACTGGGATAAGGCGTTCACAGCATCACTCAATTCGCCAGGGGCAGAGATGTATAGTTGGGTATCATCAGCATACTGATGATACCTCACCTCATGGCAATGGATTATCTCATCCAGCAGTCTCATGTAGATATTAAATAGAAGAGGGCAAAGCACCGAACTCAGTGGCATCCCACACAATAGGGGCCGAGGGTGGGACCTCTCCTCCCCAATCATCAAGATCTGTTGATGCATCAATTTTAATCTTAAATCCACTGAGTCAAATTTAACATTTTTAAAGTCCACTGATGTTCCATTATTAGATTTCCAGTTCTTTAATCCATAAGACATAGATGTCCTTAACGTCAGCTTAAAAAATATTATTTAATATTTTGATACAACTCCATGAATGTGATAGCATCTCAGGTTTCTTAGATGCAGCATCTGGTCCATTATCAGCCATTTACACATGCTTGAGTTCATTATATTGTCGCTGTGAATTAGGGTTTGATCTAGCGGTTAAGGCACCGGCCTAGAAACCAGGAGACTGTGAGTTCTAGTCCTGCCTTAGGCATGAAAGCCGGCTGGGTGACTTTGGGCCAGTTCTTCTCTCTCTCAGCCCAACTGACCTCATGGGGTTGTTATTGTGGGGAAAATAGGAGGAAGAAGGAGCATTAGTTATGTTCGCCACAAATTATTTATAAAAATAAGAAAGGCGGAATAAAAAAAATCTAAAAAAAAAATTCTATTTGAAGTTGAGATAAATGACCAAATAGTATCAATTAGATTTCACAGACAAGCCTTTAACATGATGATTATCAAAGCTTATGCTCCAACTGTGGTTGCTAAAGGAGGGTTGAGTTTTATGGCCAAGTTCTATCTGAAATCAACTGAACTTGCAAGCAAGATGCGGTCAGAGACTAAAATGCCAAAGTTGGAATAGTAAGGAGGAAAATGTAGTTTTCCAAAGCCAAGGGAGACAAAGGTCTTAGGAAGGATCTCCACAAAGAATTTCAAAAGAGAGAAGAAACAGTATTATAATAACATCTGTAAATGTTATAAAATGATTGATTGAATCCACTCAAAATAGAGTTCAAAATTAGTTCTTTTATTCTTGTGTTATTTGGACAGAAAGCAAAGCAAGTGTTTAATCAATGTTCAATCAATGTTGATTAATACATATAATTTCTTTAGTTTTCTGTAATATTTATTACAATAAAATATATGCCCAACAAGGCTATCAATAAATGTATGTGCCCAACTAGGCTAACAACAGTCTATCAATAAACAACTGCCCAACTAGGCTACCCAAGTTGCTGTAAATATTCTTGCCCAACTAGGCTACACATTCACACAGAATACTTACATACACTCTCAACACAGTTGATCAGGCTGTGCTAGAGTGGGCTGAGAATCAGACTCAGGGCATCCCCTGCTCCAACAAGAGTCGTCTCGCACTTCCAGGTGGGTATGGTTTCCATCCTTTCTTTTACACCCAACTTGTTTACTTAGAATTCATCCAGGTCATCTCCATCCAGGTCATCATCCAGGTACGGTACATGCCAGGAACATTTCATATTTGGCACAGTTGGGTAACTTGTTACAATGGTACCTCTCGTCCCATTATCTTATAAATTTATGATGTGTCACTTTATTCCTTACACCCACCAGCACTCCAGCCTGATCATTGTTGAGAACTCATTCGTACAAGGTATCTAGCGTACATTCCAACATTCCTTCATGCCAGCAACGTGAGTTTCCTAGTAAAGTTCATGAATAGGATAAACATGGCTGCTCTATGGCTATATGATTATACATAGAAGGCTTAAATTCATTACATATTCCCTCTCTTGAGCTGTTGTGAACTGGAGAGAGTAATACCTCACTACTTAATATTGTTACTTTTCCGCTTGAGTCAATTTAAATGATGAACAAGCATTTATACAAAGTGGAAAGCATTGAATACAGCAAGTAATCAGAATAAGAAATACAACAAAAACAATTACAATGAATAAAGTTCTTAACCATCCAAAAGGTATCCAACTCGTTAGTGTGTCCCAAACATTTTTAAATAAGTTGTATATCTTCCACAACTGTCTGGCATCAGCTGTAAGACCAGCAACACAATAGATTTTATTCACGTCCTCCTCAATTAGTCCAGAATTGTTAACATACATACAGCAAGAATGATTCCACACTATGCAGACTCCACCTTGTTCAGCCAACATGCTATCAAGGACAATTCGATTGTCAGTAACAATTCATGCCAACGAGTCAATTTCTTCTTGAAGGTCAATAATTGCTTTTCCAGTAGTATTCAAACCTGCCTCTAAAAGCATAGAAAGGTTATGAACAAAATGATCTGTATTAATCTGTTGCAAGGTTTGATAGCCTGGGAAAATTGTACGAGCTAGAAAATCACCAACATCAGCCCAAGATCGTTTATCTCTCAAGGGAGCATATATAAATTTAGAACGTAAAATTTTATGCACAGAAACAGGATGCACAGAAATTTTATGCACAGAAACTTCTCCACTCTGTGCAGAAGAGTGCAGTGCTAGGAACAGCTCAGATACTGCGCAGAACCCTCAAACTCCCAGGCCTCTGGTAGAGGACCCGAGATTGAGGAAGACACAGACCACCCATAGGGGTGAGAGGGGAATTTTTTGTGTACATATATCTATATATCTATATATATATATCCTTGAGCTTCTGGGAGAAAAGCAGCATATAAATCTAATCAATCAGTCCTACGTGTCTCCTGAAACCGTCTGCCTAGATAAGATTGCTCCTCTCCAATGAATTAGTCTAGAAGAAGCTGTGTGTGTTATTAACTCAGAAACATAGCACCTATTTTGCTTGTGGACGGGCTCAGCTCGAATCCAAGTAAAACTGACACCCTAGGAAAGACATTACAGGTAGTCCTTGGTTAACGACCACTCATTCTGCGACCAATCAAAGTTGCAACGGGACTGAATGAGTGGTACTTACGACCGGTCTTCGGAGTTCCAGCCGTTGCGCCACCCCCATGGTCATGTGATCACAATCCAGGCCCTTGGCAACTGGCTCACGCTTACAACGGTTGCAGCATCCCATGGTCACGTGACTGCCATTTTCAACTTTCCCTGCCAGCTTCACACAAGCAAAGTCAACGAGGAAGCCAGTAGGGAAGGTTGCAAGTAGCTCCTGCCGCTTTCTCTTCGAGGAGCCCTGCTACAGAGCACGAGATCTCTGGGATCTTGTACTCTGTAGCATGTGCTTGTGCCACTGCAGCCCCTCCCCAGCCCGCCCACACTTGCATGGGCCACAGCACCCCCTCCCCAGCCTACTGGCACTCACTACAGCACCCTCCCCCCACCTCACTCTGTAGTACACACCCACCCTTCAGCTTCTGAGCCACCAAGGACTTCCAACTTCCAGCTGGCTTCCCCACTGATTTTGCTTATGGGAAGCTGACAGGAAGTTGCAAGTCCCAGTCACATGAGGTCCTTGCTTAATGACCTGCAATTATTGCTTAACAATAGAAATGGGGAGAGCTGGGATTGCTGTCGCTAAGCAATGTGGTCATGTGACATCACATTTTATGACCGTATCGCTTGATTAGCAAATTCCAGTCCTAATTACCGTCGTTAAATGAGGGCTACCTGTAGTTCCGCCAGGGCTCTCGGGAAAGGAGCCCCGTAGCAATTTGTGGGCAAGACAGTCAATGGTGGAATATTTGCAAGATGGATACGGCATCTCTTGTGTGGGATATCTAAATCGGCTGATTAGCAGGAAGCTTTGCAATTCCTTCCCCTTGCCAGGAACACAAGAGGAAGGCAGGTCAATTATGAGGAAGGGCTGTTGGCCGTGTTGGGCGTTGGGTGGGATCTGAATGGGGCACACCAGCAGATCCCCCTTCCCCAGGAATAAGCTTTTAAATGACAGCCTCCAGTCTTCCCCTTTTAACCAGGGCACATGACCCCACTGCAAACCCAGCACTGGAATAATAAAGACTTTTTAAGATTTAAATGAAGACAACCAAGTAAAAGTTTGAGAAGATACGCCGGCAACCCCAAAGCACCCAAGCTGAGATCTGTGAGCAAAGCTGCGGATCCGCCACCCGTAAGCAGCCTGAGCCAAACACCAAGGCAAAGAGCGAGAAAAACCAGCCCGCTGAGCAGCCGCAGGAAAAGAACGGAAAGGTCCCTCCCATCTCCGGGAAAACCTTCCCTGCCAGCTGGTTCTCCCAGGGCCTTTTAGCTCCGAATCGGGGCCCTCCAACCCCCAACCGCCTGGCCAAAAGCTCAACCTTCAACTCGCCCTCTCCTCGACTGCCTCCCCCACCGCTGGCCGAGGAGTCCCTCGCCAGCCCGCAGAGCCTAGGTCTGCTCCGGGGGCTGAGCAGGGGAGAAGCAGCACACCCCACGAGAGCCTGAACCAATTTCTCCTCCTCCGCCCCCCTTTGTACCTACAGCTGGACCTTCCTTCAGCAGCTCGAGACCGTTTGCTTTCTTTATGATGTAGAATACTCAGCTGCTGCTGCTCGCCGATTGGCTGGCTGCGCTGCCCAATCGGCATTCAGCACTTAGCCTTCCGTTTCCTCCTCCGACCCTCAGAAACTTGTGCATTTCAGATGCTCCTCAGCAAAAATATTTCAAGGCAAATTTTCTTCTGCTGGTCCAAAATTGCCCGACTGGGATTTCCTTGGTAGAAGCAGATAGATGCTAAGGACCTGCAAAGCCAATGCAGGCCTTCTTGAGGATTGCAAGAAATGACCAAATCTGTTAGGGAAAAAAATCAGTCCAGTGGAAAGCCCAATCTACAGATTGCTGTGGGTTTGGTTTCCTTTTTCTTTCCAGAAAGGATTAAAATTCTCTGGTGAATGACCGTCTCAGAGTTTTGAGCTGTGTTCCTTGAAATCCTGCTTTATAAAAGACGCCATAACTTTGTCTTCTAGGACCAAATATGACATTTAGAGTGACAATACCATCTTTGCCTTCTGAGATTACAGGAAGATGCTCTAAAGGGATTTTGTGGAAAGGCATGCTGTGTTCGGAGGGAACGTCGATGCCTTTCCTCTGAATGCAATGAGATGCAATATAATTCCAGAAAAACAAAATGGGGGTGGTGGGGTGGACTTTGTGGCCTATCAGGGCTGCTGTTTTGCTGGTGAGCGCCAGAGATGGAGTGAAGGAAAAGGAGCAAACAGCAGCTCCCTTTTGGCCTTGAAGCGCAGCTGAGCTGTCATGGGGCCTGACAAGCTGATCTGGCTACTAGCCAGAGCTGATGTGGGGAGATTCTGAGTCAGCAGTCCTACTGGTGCAGCAAGGTATACAGGTGTTAGGGAGTAGTGCCTGGGCGGGGGGGAGGGGGGCGGCATGCCCACCTCCTCAATTGCTGTGGGACATGCTGCTAGAGTAATCCAAAATTCTACTTTATTGTAAGGTACATTAACAGAATCTTGGAAGTTTGAAAGTACATTTCTCCCCCCATCCCCTTTACAGCCCGAGAAACTAGGGAGGGTCGCTTGTGAGCTGCTTGCCCTGCCCACATTTCTGCTGTTGGCTAAGCTGCCTTTTATATGACCATTGTCTAGGTTGCATCCCTTCTTCCTGTCTCCCAAGGTCATTCCCACATACCGTTACAGCTGCCTAAAAGACACTAGGATCAGCCACTCCACTTTCTAGAGCACATCGGAGTGGAGAAATTTTAAAGTGTATAGAGATCTTCAAAGCAGCAGAGCACCTTAAGCCCCTGGTGAGTGCACCTTTGACCCTTGGGAAAGAATGCAAAAAGTGAGGAAACAATTATAAAGATTTAAAAAGAATTAAAAGCAAACAAGCAAGCAAGCAAGAAAGAAGAAAGAAAGAAAGAAAAAACTTGCCAAGAGTTTGATGTGCGAAAGTTAAAAATGGACTAAGGGGACAGCTAAATTGGAATATCACTTTATTTAAAGTGGTTTTGAATTAATTAAATAAATAATACATACTTCTGTGGAAAAGTGGATTCAACTTGCTAAAGTGGATGATTGGCTGACTTCACAAAACAAAGAGATAAGTAGAGAAAGAAGGGAAGCAGAAAGTTGGGAAAGATCACATGATCACGGAAATATGCCGAAAGGGACAATAGAGTTAAGAATACAAAGGGGGGAAAAGCTGCTCTTTTACTTTTTCCTTTTCCTTTCTGGATTACAAATTAGAGAAAGAAAAATGGCTACTACTAGAAAAGCAGCGACAATTACAGAAGGGAGATCGTTTATAGAAGGACAATAACTAATAGGAAACGGAATTACACCAGAGATTCTACAAAGGACCTTTGAAGAATTGGAGAAGAATGTTACAGATTCAGTAATTGCATCAGTGATTGCATCAGTTAAAAGAGATCTGGCTATACTTGAAGTGAGAATGGAGGAAATATTTGCAAATATGGAAGAAAAGATGAATAAAAAATTTGAAGAATCTGTAATACAGATAAGTGGAGAGGTGAAACAAATCAAAGAAACAGGACAGAAATAATAAATCGTGAGATGAAAAAAGTTTTGGACAATGTGGCACTACTGGAATTAAGAGAAAAAGAATTTTGTTTAAGATTGAGTACAGGTCCAGAGGAACCTGGTGAAGATACCAGAGAGAGAGAGAGAGAGAGTTGTGGAATCTCTAACAGAGTTTTTGGAATGGGATGAAGAAGATATGGATGCAAAAGTGGACAAGGTGCCCATAATCAATACAAGATATGCAAAATTAAGAAAAGTACCAAGAAATATATTTGTGCACTTTGTCAGGAAGAAAACAAGAGAGCAGGTTCTACAGCAACATTTCAATACTAAGTTAAGAATAAATAATTTAGAAGTAATTTTGTTCAAAGAAATACCTATTAGAATATTGTGCAAGAGAAAAGAATGTACCTTTTTGACAGATGAACTTAGAAGAGGATACTATTCTGCTGGGACTAATTGGAAGGAGTGATTTCAACCTTTAAGCAACAGAGATATTGACTTAATTCAGTCCAAAAGGCAAGATATTTTTATGAAAGTTTTAAAGAGGAACTGGAGGAGATGCAATTGAATCAAAAGGAGGGAACTACAGAAAAAATACAGCAAAAAGACCAGGAAGAGACTATTATGTTAGGTGCCACTAGTACAGACTTTTCTAAGTTTACAACATAAATATGGATCGTGGAATATAAATGGAGCAAATGCTCCACAAAAGAGGAAAAAGGTATTTCATTATTTGAAAAAATTAAAACAAGATGTAATTTGCCTATAGGAAACACAGATAAGAAAAAAGATAAAAATATTTGATTAATAAAAATTTGGGACAAGAATTTATTTCAGCAGGGACAACCAAAAAAATTGAGTTGTATTATACATAAATCTACAATTGCAACCAAAATTGATGATGAATGATGACCATGGACAATATGTAGAAGCTGAAATTATTGGGAATATATGCCCCAAATGAGAATAAATCTGTATTTTTAAGGCACTTATGTAAAAATTAATAGACCTGTATTATGAAAATTGGTGGTTTTGGGGAGACTGGAATGGAGTGGTAAAGAAAGAACCTCTGTGAAAGGAATTAAATTAACACAAGGTAAATTACCAAAAATATTTTTTGAAATGATAGATAACTTTGACCTTGTAGATATTTGGCAACATAAGAACAGTGATTCTAAAGAATATACATACTTCACTGAAAAACACAGATCTTTCTCAAGAATAGATATGTTTTGGATTTCTAAAAAACTTGCTACATGCATTAACAGAGTGGAGATATTGCCAAATATTTTTTTCAGAACTTAACACAGTGACTCTAATATACAACCAGAAAGCTAGAATTTTCAGAAGCAGGCTAAATGAAACTTTGTTACAAAAAGAATCAATAATTGAGAGCTGTAAAAAAATTGAAAGAATCTTTTGAAAGTAATCTATATAAAGGCACTGATATAAGGACAGTACAGGTTGCTAGTAAAGCCTGTATGAGAGGACAATTTATACAACAAAATAGCAAATTGAAAAGATGAAGAGAAGATGCAAAAGATTTTAAAGGCGATGAAAATGAAAGAGGAAGAACTAAAGAGGCCTCTGGGGAGGAAAAATATCTCACAGCAAATTAAACTTTTACAATGCCAGTTTTCTATGTTAATGATTAAAGAAATGGAAACAAAGATGAATTTTGTGAAACAAAAGAATGTTGAGTCAGCAAATACTGAGGAAATGCTTATGCATACATAATGCATACAAAGTGAGAAAAGTGAGAAGAAAATGATATTAAAATTTCAAAAATGGGAATGCTATGGTAACAGATAATGCAAATATGCAAAGAATATTTCACCTGTATTACACTTATTAAACTTAATAAAGGAGAAGAGATTTCCCCAGTAAAAATAGATGAATATTTAAAAAACAAAATTTCCCAAAGATAACGATAAGAGAAGTCTGTGAGGCTATAAAAAAGACTAAAATAGAGAAAGCTTCTGGCCCAGGTGGATTGCCAGCCTCCTATTATAAATATTTTGAAGATGAACTGCTGAAACCCCTTGCCATGAACCATGATTCAGAATCTGACTCTGATGAAGTTGCTTCAGCTGAGCCTGTGGAATGTCAGCCTCAGGAATCATCAAGCCATGATTCATCTGAGGCTTATCAACCACAGGCATCTCCTGATCAGCTGAATGATGAGGCATGAACTCCAAGCCCCAGGCCTCAATGCATGCAGCACTGAGCAGAGCAACACCACTCAGTGAGGCTCCTTGCTAGGCAAAGGGCGAGGCCTGAGCAACTGCAGCCAGCCGCCAGCACAGAGATGGATGTAGCCACTTCACCTTTGGCCGTTGCTGGAATCAGCCTTTGGAATCCTGGCTTGTGACCCTTGTTCCTGTATCTTTCTCTGAAATCCCTGACTCTTGGATTATCTGGCTACCTGACTTGGCTTTCTGTGACTCCTGGAATGTATTTAAATTTTGGAAAATATGGAATTTGGAGAAAACTTTATCAGAGGGGTGAAATTGATATATACATTACAAACAGCACAAATAATAGTTAATGGGGAGTTGACAAAACCCTGTAGAATACAAAAAGGGGCATCAAGGATGCCACTGCTGTTCATTTTGGCTCTTGAAGCTTTGAATAGAGACATAAGGCAAGATGGGAGAATAGCTGGTGTGAAGGTTAAACAAGAAGTATATAAAAATTGAGGGCATTTGTGGACAATCTGGTTTTAATTCTGGAAAATGCTATGGAAGGAATCAATATATTAATGGAAATGTTGAAGCAGTTTGGTGCATTAGCTGGATTTAAAATTAATAAGGAGAAAATGAAGTTGTTAAAAAATAAGCTCTTTGCTTTTGTCTTTTAAAACTTTCCTCTTTGCTTTACTTTTTGTAATCTGGAAGGAAGATGAACTCACCAAGAAGTTTTCTTTGTCCTGCTGTTTCCAAAGACTTTTTTCCAACTGTAAATTGATTATATCCTGAAGTGATTAAGAAAGCGAGGCTTTAGTCAAACTTAGTGTCCTTCAAAAGGCTGCGCTTGTGTGCACAAACAAGCTCGCTCTTCCTTGGCCCCCTGCCTCTCTACTCATGAGAAACCACAAGACTTCCATCCTGTGGTCTCCTCACAAAGAGCAACAGCCTGGGGTGCAGGTGGGCGGTCTCTGGGTCTCTCCTTTAACTGGAAAGGCTTCACTGGCCAGAAATCACTGCTGGCTGCTTTCACTGCTCCTTCGGAGACATCTAGTCCACCATTGAACCTCACCCGGAAGCCTCTCCCCATGCTACATATTTGTCATTTTGATGGAATCTTACTTATTGAGGATGTCCCCGTTTGGAGTCTCTATTCCAAGAGTGATCGAATCACATCTATCAAATCCCTCTATCAGAGCTTCACATAGCCCTAATTTGATTTGCCCACCCCATACGTTCATTCAAAGGCACACGTTTAAGAGCAACTTGAATTGATATCGGTGCTGATCAGTGGAAGGATTTTTAGCAATAATAAACCTGTTATTTATTTATTTATGAAATTTATTGGCTGCCTTAATCAAACAAATTAACACAGAGTTCTCACTCGAGGCACAAATGAGCAGGCTCAAATTATTCTATTTTGGACATATTATGCAAAGACCCAGCTCTCTGTAAAAGGCTCTAATGCTGGGAAAGGTGCAAGGAAAGAGAAGAAGAGGATGACCAGCAGCCAGGGGGATGGACCGTTCCAGTGGCAATGAGTCCATTGTTGAGCTCCAAAAGCTACTGAGAATCTGCTTCGCCTTCCCTTTTCAGAGAACCTCTTCTCTCCCCTCGTCCAAGGCCAGTCCAGAGGTGTGAGCTATGGGATGCCAGTGGCTGCTTCTCCAGGGCTGCCCCCTCTTGAGTGCCATCACAATCCCTCTACAGGGGATTATGAATGCTCTGCTGAGGACCCCAGCAGCCAATCAGCCAGCTGCTTGAGTCACAGGGCTGGTGGGTGTGGTCAGCTGGGAAGAGAAAGCAAGTAAGCCAGGCCGGAGGAAGGAGGGACAGGGGATGGGCGATCCAGATGACAGCTTGTGCAGAAGTCAAGTAACAAAACTCTGGAGAACAGCCAACAAAACCCTTGGAATTCCTAAGGAGATTCCCCACCAGGAGGTATAGTCCTGAAAGATTACCCAGGGAGGGGCAAACTAGTCACTAGCCATCAATCTTGACTTGAACGCACACACGCGTGCACGCACGCACATACACACACACACAAAGAAGGGCAGAACTGCATACATAGGGGAAGGCACCAAGCCACCTTTTTCGTACGAGACGTGGAATTGCAGATTAGCGTATTCTAAATTCTAGCTCGCTCGGTGGGTGAACCAAGCCTGCCCCGCTAGTTGACGGTTCCGTCTGTCGTTCAGGGCTGGGAGGAGTAAATTGGCTTGAGTAAGCCACAGTTGAGCTAACCAGGGGCAAAGCAAGCACGTTGACCAAAGATAACCAGCATTCTTTTGTGTTTATCCTTTCTTTCCTTGTTTGAGCAAACTGCATGCCGCCTTAGTTACAGAAGGAGCTCTAGGTAGCCTACAGACTAGGACTAAAAACAACAGAGTCATGACCCCAAGAATCAGCAGGTAAACAGCCAGGGAAACACAGCAATGCCCAGTGACACATCGGGGAGGGCAAACAGCCCTCAGTCACCGTCACAGGACAGGATTCCTCTCCAGGCAGCGGACCGTAAGCCACTCTAGCCCAGGCCTGCTGAAACAGCCACTTTTTACAACCCTATGAAAGCACGGCAGAGTCAGGGCCACGTGGACCTCCTCGGGCATGCCGTTCTATAGGGCAGGCGCAGCCTCAGAGAAGACCCATCTCCTAGGCCCTGCAATATGGCACTGCTTTGCAGCTGGGAACTGGAGCAACCAATTTTGCCAGATCTGACTGGATGGGCAGAACCCACGTCCCGTAGTCCTCGGGTCCTAAGTTAGGAACGACTTCATAGGTGGCAATCAGCATCTTGAACTGCCCCCAGAAGTCCAGCATCAACCAGAGCAGCTCGTGAAGTAGAGATGTTACTTGGATAAGGCGAGAAGCGCCCATAACTGCTTGTGTCAATATCCTGGATCAGCTCTAGCAGGATAGTCCCTTGTAGGGTACATTGCAGAACCGCAGAGAAGAGGTGACTAAGGAATGAGTGACACGAGAAGGGCCTCTGATCCAGGAAAAGTCACAGCTGCTGCACAAGATGGGTCTGGCTGTAGGCGTCGCCTGTTCCTTGGGTGGGAGCCAAGAGTCCTGGAGGACCCTGACGTTGCGTACGAGCTGCACCCGGGTTAACTCCATGGAGAGCTAGAGATGGTAAATCCCGGAAATGGGAGCTCCTTGAATCCAGAATCCCTCAGTCTTGCTAGAATTGAGCTTACGCCTGTGCCACCCCTTCAAGACCCTCACAGCCTTCAAGCACCACGATAAAACCTCCATGGTATCGCCTGTATGGCAGTAGTTGAGATGTAAAGCTGCATACCGATGGCACCTTATTCCATGCCAACACGTGGCCTTGCCGGCAGCCTCATGTAGATGTTAAATCTACAGCTGGCAAACTGGGTTTGTTTTCTTTTCTCCACTGGAGCAGGAAGGTAGAATATCAGCCGCAGGAGGGAAGGATTTCGGGGGGGAAGTGCCAGCTCTGTGCTTTGGGACTGAGCTGGCCAAACTTGGTGGTAGCACCTAGCTGACCTTGGCTAATCTTGAATAGCAAAGCTGGGTCAGAGCTGGTTAGTATTGGATGGGAGACCACTAGGAAATCCCAGGGCTGTCAGCTAGACTGAGAAACTGGAAAAGCGTGGCAGGCAGAGAAAACCACTTCTGTGTTGTTGCCAGGAAATCTCCATGAACGTGTCCATGAAATCAAGAATTTTGTGGCTCCCTTAAAATCTAACCCTTTTTGCTACCTTCTTTGTAGAGCACATTTCTGCACCTACAGATTCATAACTGGATGTTAAATCAAATATCTCTATGTGAATTTGGAAGCTTGCTTTGGAGCAGAGGAGATGTCGATGTTCTTTAGAAAACCTATGAGGTGGGTGGGATGCTTGACATCTGTGGAGCAGGGCAGGGCAGAGCAGAGCAGAGCAGAGCAGAGCAGAGCCCTCCTTAGCACCTGCTTCTCTTTGTTAGCACTTCCTGCACTGGCCACGGATTGTTCAGAACGAAACACTCAAATCTGGCCTCAGCGAGACTGCAGCAAAGTTGTTTCTCTAATAAATAGGGCCATCCATATTTTGCCCCTCTGATAAGAGCGTTCGGTGTGGAGACTAGCTGTATCAGCGCGCCTTCGTTTCTCTCAGCCAGCCCACCCTGATATTGTCCAAAGTGCCCAAGCGCTGAATCTATGATTGGTGGGCTGCAGCAAGCAGCCTTCCCTTGGGTGGGTTTATTCAGACCTTCTCGGACTCTTTAGCCCCAATATCCAACTTTGGGTGCTTATATCATTTCCTTCTTTCCCCGTCTGTGAGCTTCTGGCCATATTCAGGTTCTTGGCCATTGCTCAGAGCCCGACGTTCTGGGTTTACAGACGTGACCTTCCTGGCTATTTTTATCATGGTCAAGACTCTGAGGCCCTCTGCGTCCTAGTGGGTTTGTCTGTATCTGCCGGGATATCTATGAAGCTGGAAGAGTGGCGGGGCAGGCCGTTGGCTGCCAAATATTTGTGAGTCTTGGTTCTAGTGTCCAAACCCCAGAAATGGCAAGAGATTGTGGGTGTTGCCTTTCTCCCTTGCTGTCTTATGCTCATGGCATTTCTTTCCTCTGTCTCCAAGCCATGGCCCCTAAGAAACCTCCAGCCAAAGCAGCCGCTCCCCCACCTCCTGAAGATGACATCTTAGAAGAAATCCTCAAACAAAATCCCATTACAAAGATCCCTGTCATGTACTGGTGGATTGCCATTTTAGTTGCTGCAGGAATTTTGGTGACCATCTTGATAACATCAGCGCAAACATGTAAGTTTAGGGTTAGGGAGCTGGATAAGCTGTGTGGCCTCACTTCCTTTTGTCGTTAATGTGGGGAAGGCAGTGTCAAGGAAGGACTCTTGCTAGACAGAGCAGGAAGTGAGGGATGCCTGCTGACCATTACCTGAGTGTGTGTTCAAGCCTTCCCCTTCCAGCGGATCACCCCTTTGCACCTGGAGCGATCTTCTCTGGGCGTGGAAGCTAAGCGGGGTTAGATGGGGATAGCACAGGGATGAGGAGACAGCAGGAAATCCCAGGGCTGTGAAGGGGAGCGGGAAGTCCGAAAACATCACTGAAGAAGGCAATGGCAAACCTTTCTTATAATCCCGCCAGGAAAATCACATGGATGTATGCCTGAAGTGATCTGACTGTCCTTGCTCTGAGCCTCTCTTCCCAACCACCTAGGCAGGGTCTTGGATGGGATATCTCCCCTGTCTTAAACCGATCATGGGTAAGAGATTGTTGCATTTTAGCACGATCCTCTGGTCCCTCCCCTTCCTGTTCCTTCCTTTGGTTTTCAAAGTCGGGTGGGGCTCCCTGGATCCTTCCTCTGCCACCAAGCCATATTTTGAGTTTGGGAATCCTGGATCTGGTTGTGCCTCCGAAGCCGCGCCCCTTTTCAGTAGGACCCCATTTCTGACACTGGATGAAGGGGACATTGAAGGGATGTTCTTTCAGCCTGACTTTCTTCAGTGTATTTTCTAAGAGAGAGGCTTAACCGTTTGCTTGTGTGTATCATCTTCATTCACAACTTCTGGGTGGTAACTCATCAGCTGACTGCATCTCTGAATACCGTTCACTGCGTTGGCGTAGGCTGAACGCGCCAGTTCCTGAGGTCTAGTAGCCAGAAATGAATCCTGTTCAAAGCGCTGGGAGAGCCTCTGAGAATTACCTTGCACAGGACCCAGGAGATCCTAGTCCTGATCTGACAGCATTCACCGAACACATTGCAACCAGAACCAAGCCACCATCTAGTCCCATCTATGTTGCCCCAAATGAAAAATTCAGTCCTGTTTTTCCCCTCTTTCCTTCCCTTGGACTGGGGGGGGGGGGATTATAATCTAAGAAACATCTCAGACCCCCAAATTCTACCCTGATGGAATCTAGAATATACTTTTCAAAGCCATCAATTAATTTGTCTCTGCCAGCCCACTTCTTCTGATTAATCTTCAGCCTTTCAGAATTGTTCCACTCTCAGGTTTGTAACCCTTCCTTTGTCTCTTGAGGACAACTCCATGCTTTCCTCCATGCTTTTTGGGAGGTTCAGAGTTACTTTTTGCAAAGATGGAGGTCACTGTGTTCTCTTCGTCTCCTTTGGAGAATGCTTAGATATTGAGCAGTTCTAGGAGAGCTGTGTTAGTCTATGAGGGCCAGAAATCAGAAGGAATCTGATAGCATGTTTTTAAACACATTTTATGAAAAGGTACAAACCTTCAGGAGCTACAGCTCACTTTGTCAGAGAATGAAGCTCATTTGATGAAGTGAGCTGTAGCTCACTAAAGCTTAGGCCTTAGATACCTTGCAACTTCTTAAATATGTATATATATATATTTTTAACTATGAAGTGCATTGAGGAATTGTGATAGGTGTATGAACTATAGCTTGATTATACATTATTTAAATTGTAAGTTGCTCAGAAATGCTTGATGAATTGGTTGGCCATGTAAATCTAATAAATATATAAATAAATACGTTTTGCATAATGAAGTACATAGATACAATTCCTAAAATATAGGAAGCTCCATTGATGGACTGTATATAATTATTGACAATGTACTAAGTAATAAATGAATCAACTAGGCCAGTCCCATGCCCTGTTCTGTCACTTCCTTTTTGCAGTATATCCATGGATGTCCACAGGGTGTCATCATAAAAGTCAAGATGGTGGCCAAAATGGAACAACTGAAGCTTCACCTGTTTTTTATGTGTTGAATTGCAGCTGCCACCTTGAATTTTTGACCACACCCTTTGGGCATCTTTAGTATGGCAGTTAACCAGGGAGATAAATAACTTTCTTAGGCCTTGGGGAACTAATACTCATTAGATTAACCTTCTTCCATGTGAAGCTCTTCAAAAGATGTTGGATTGGTTGAAACTGATGTTCCAAGTATCAAGAAGGCAGCCTGAAACCTTAGCCTCTATTTTTCTTAATCACTTTAGACGAAAAACTGCGTGAAGAAGACTGGACTCCTTATAATGAGCCTATGAATAAATTGAAGACTACTATGTCAGTTGGGCTTAGGGATCGTGAAGTCTTGTCTTATGATAATCGTAAGTAAAAAGGTGATCCTGAGTTGTGTCTGATTAGTTTTGAACCATACTCCCATTTTGAAGCCCCCAGAGAGGAAATGAGCCCCTCTTCCTAAAGGCACACCCTACCAAGTAGCATCATGGCTGGATGTGCTTGTAAGAATGAAACAGGCTCTGTATGGTGCAGTAATAAAGCAAGGTTATGAGGACTCCTTCGTTCAAGAAATCTGATAGCCATTCTCCAACACCGCTGCTAGACTTAGGTCAATCCCCCATCGCTAGGGTTACGAACCCATCTCCTGGCAGCATCTCCTTACAGAGTGTTGGCTCCGTTTCAAGGACCTCTCGCCCTTATTAGTTCTGGTTTCCATTTATTGAGAGTGAAAGCAACTCTCACCTTTCCCTCAATGTTTCCCTCCATGAAGAAGGTGGTTTTTCTTGACCACAGCAAGATGGGGAGGTCAAGTGATGCCAAGTCAGCAACCTGGAGTTAGAATCAGTGCAAAAGAAGCAGTCTAGCATGGTATGCTTTTCATGAGGGTTGGTATGATTGCCAAGACACGAGCAAACCCAGCAGCTGCATGAGATGGTCACATTTCAAAAGGAAGCAAAAGTATGGTGCTGAACGGACAGGCCATGCTCTGAGGAGAGGTGATGGGCAAAGGGACAACGAACCCACTGGGCAAGATGGTGCTGTCCCAGAGAGCGTCAGCAGGCGGCAACCTTGGTTAAGCCCCGAAACCTCACGTAGCACTCGTGTGGAGAGCCATCGGAGAATTCTAGGGCTCTTGGCCAGGCCGGGAAGTAAAAAAAAAAAAAAAATCCCAGAAGAAGACTAAGGAAACTACGTCTTTAACACTACTTGAAAAAATCTACCGGGGTGCAATCGTCAAAGTCCTATCTTGGTTAGTTTAAAATGAGACTCTGGGAGCATCTGGGCAGGAGGGCGAGCAAATGATGAGGCTGTGACAAACTTGCCTTTCTACTCTGCCTGCGGTCAGCTCTTCTCGCCCCTCTCCCATGGGTGCTCCTTGAATGCTTAGCTCAGCTCTCAGACGTAGCAGCTCACCTCAGCCCTGAACCTGGGTGCGCTTTGCTGCTTAAGCACAGTGACTTGTTGGGAACCAGGGAGCATGTGCCTGGATGGCGTTGCTACCCCTGCTGTGGGGGAATGCTCATGCATGGTAGAAACCCCACTTTGAGTATTTGAAAAAGTAGAGATGGTTGAACAGGTGTCTGAAATAGAGGCGTTAGGCCTCTCCGCTTGGGACTGCTTCTAGCAAGGCGGGATGTTACGCAGGAGGCCCTTCATGCCCGAGCTGAGGAGATGCAGGCTAGTGCGGAACCCGTCAGTTAAAACAAAACAGCACGGCAAAATTCCCAGACCCCAAATCGAGAGGCGAAGCTCCACAGTAGTGATAGGAAATTGGCTGTGTTCAAATGAACTTTCCCCCTTTGGTCTGTCGTGGAAACCCATCACGTTCCCACGGAACCCTTGGCTTCCATGGGACACAGCTAGAAAAGCCCTGATCTAGTGCTTGGAAAATCATCCCATCCTCCGAATCATCACTGCATTTTCTCCACGTGAGTGTCTGTTCTATGTGTGTAACAGGAAACCAACTTCTAACTGCATATGGTTTTAGCTCTAAAGGTCGTACAGTTAGTACAGAACTTGCCGGAATTTGTCAGAAAACATGAAGACTCTTATGCTGCAGAGAAAAAGAAGTATCGTAAGTATTTTGTTTTGAAAGAGAATGCTATAACGTATTTTGATATCATTCTACCCCAGCATAGTAAAGAAGGAGACCATGGATACTTGTCTCTCCTGTATTAAACTATAAGTTTAACTATAAGTTCATTTTTTCTTAGTATGCCTCTATTGGAGGGGGGAAAAGCCCTCCCTCCCTCCCTTCTTTCTCCCAGATGGAAAGCACTAAGCTTCTTATCCTGGAGTGAAATGTTTTCTCCTCCTCCTCCTCCTCCTCCTCCAAGATTTACTGTTTGGCAACCGGATCTGGGCTGGACAGCCACTAGGGGGCAGAAAGAGATGCAGAAAACCCTTGCTGCCCTCTAGTGGGTGCTTGGAACTTTACAGCCTTATTCTTTGACTGGGCTCACATACTCATTTTTGTAAGGGCCGGTCTCTTGCTTGGCTGACTAGACTTCAAGTGATGCTGTGGAGTGACCAGGATTCCTCTACTTCTGTTGAATTAAATGATAAACAAGGAATGCATTCACCCGCTTCCTTAGGACAGCAGGAAAAACTGGAATGTTTAAAATTCTCCTCCTGGCCGTGAAGTTTGGCTTTGTGATCCCCCAAAGATGAGAACGTGCAGAAAGGAAGACTGCATGGTTCTTTATGGAAAGTCAGGAACTCTGCCTTTGGTAAATTAGTGTTAGGGTCAGCTACATCTGTACCTTTTCATCAGCTGTACAACTTAAAGAAGGTATGACTGCACTGTGAACTGCTTAGAGTCTACAGTGATTGAGTTGGTAAGAAGTTTCATGGATAAATAAAGGTGACAAATGTTCAGATTTTTGTGACAAAATTCACCCGCTGCCACCTTCACCCTAATTAATTACTTCTGATCAGAGTTCTGGGCTGAAACATGAGCTTTGATGCCCAGGCAGATTGTACTACAGAGCTATGACCTTCAAGCAGGGTTCAAAAACTAGGCAAGGATATAAAATGAGCCCTGCGGGAGGACTTGGCTGATGGCCCATCTAGTCCTTCAGTGGCTAATCAGATACCTTCAGGAAGGTCACAAATATGGGCCAGGGGTCAGCAGCCTTCTTCTGCTCTTGCTTCCCAGGAGCTGCCACTGAAGGTCTGCTGGCAGCGGTACAGGAGATAGACCACAGACATCAAGAGTAGCAGCTCTTGGATTAGGCTCCAACAAGTGGTTCAGGGTCAGATGAAGCCCCCTGGATCCTGCAAATTGTCCCCTTTCCCACAGCCAAGGAAGGGATGAGGATAAAGAAGATATGGGCAGGTTGAGCCTCCAGTTCCTTGCTCTCTTGGTTAGAAGACCATCCATCAAGATGAGACTCTGCTCTGTCTTACTAGTGATCAGGCCATACTTGAAGATGCAGTGCTCTGCGTGGTAGGATGCATTCACGGGGTGGATGAAATTTCTTGGGCTTGTATTGAACTAGAAATAAGAGAGTTTGGACTTTTGAGGGGATTGAGACTCAACTGGCTTATGTTTTGATGCATTGGTACTCCACAGATGTAATTAGGAACAAAAAGCAAAATCACTCAATGTGGAATCTGCTACAATACATTTTTCTCTTTGCATTAATTCCTCTTAGAAGCTCTCTTCAAAAAAGGACTGAGATCTGGTGGTAACTGGCAGATTTTTGGCTGGAATCTCTACTATGTTTCAAAAGCAAACAAAAGAAAAACTTGGCATGATGCTGAGAACTTCTGCATGTCCAGAGATTCCCATCTGACCTCCATCCTAAATGAGGAAGAGCAGGTTTTGTATTTTTTCTTCTTCTTTCCTCCTCATATTTGAGGGTTTTCAAAGCAATATCTTTGCTAAATGCTTGCATCTTCCTGTCCTTCTCCGTTTGACTGTTGTTGTTTTTAATTTCCATGCACAAATGTTTTGTCATCTTTTGCCAATGTGGTTGCCTCTGCTCCTTTCTCAAGCAATCCACAGCAGTGTCCTGCAAACTGTGCCTTAATCGACAAGGTTGTTCTATGCAACT
Organism: Liasis olivaceus; assembly: GCA_030867105.1. Classification (NCBI taxonomy): domain Eukaryota; kingdom Metazoa; phylum Chordata; class Lepidosauria; order Squamata; family Pythonidae; genus Liasis; species Liasis olivaceus. The sequence continues at coordinate 2,082,042 of CM061354.1, forward strand.
GAGCCTCAATTAGAAGGTCAGAGGTGACAGGCAAATATGGCTCCCTCTGAGATACACTGTTTGATTCCTACTCCCCTGTCCCTACACCATCCACCTAGAAGTGTGCTCAACCTGTTCTTGGCATGTTTCCATGAAATAGGGGTGGGGGAGAATGGTGGAGGCCCCTGTGTTCCACCTTCAAAACTGAGAGGCAAGTGTGACTTGTCTAAGCACAACACAGAACTGACTTTTCTTCATGCAGAATGGGGTTCTTTGGCAAACAACGGTGAACTGTTTGTTTTTAATTTTAGGCACTGAGGCTATGCAAACCTAGCCATGAATCTCTTGAGCGTGGCATTCGTCCTGTGAAGCTGTCCCACCTTTCCTTTTCCTTTTTGTGTTTTTGCAGAAGTACGTCTCTTCGCAGCTCAACGAGTCTGCCTGGATTGGCCTAACAGATGAAAACGAGGAAGGCCACTGGGAGTGGTCAGATGGTTCCAGATTAGCAGTTCAGTAAGTCTGCAAAGATGTACTCCAGGAGATGATGATTTGAAAAATCTACCCCTAAAGCTTTACTTAAAACTCTTAGCTTTTCAGAAATTGTTGTCAAAACTGTAGGCCTGAGACAGGTGAAATTGCCGTGGGTCCTGCAGAGCACGTTTAACACTAAACATAGAGTTCGTGCATGCTTCCTGCTTTCACGTGATGCACCGTTCCCAGACAAATCAACAATATTATGGCTTCATACAATGGTCTGCTTTCACACAACTTGCTAAGAAAAAGGTCTGGGTTTCCCAATACACAGAAGCACTAATGGCCCAACCTTGCCTAATGCTGTGTGAACTCAGTTCATTTGTGCCATTCTTGGTCCAACACAGGCCATGCTTCAGAATGGAGCATAGGTTTGGCATCTGCCTTCTGTATCTTATGGCTGTCCCGTGCAGTTGGTCCTCTTCTGCTTTGCATGTAAGTCCTCCAAATTGTGGCTAAAGAAGCACGCATTGGCTTGAACTTGCATCCCCAGGGATCCTGCCAACGTTTCTTGACTTTTCTTTCTCTGGGAAATTGAGTGACAGGGGCAAAAGTGGGGAGAAGAATGGGGAGCTCCCCCAGACATCCTCCTTTCCTCCTTCTCTCCACCTCCACTCCAAGCTCTCTTTCCTTTAGACAACTTTGTGCTCCTTTGGCTGTGTGTAGAAATCCAGCCCTCCCTCTCTGTCTTCTCAGATACTGGGCCGATGGCAATCCAGATGGATCCACCGATGATGGAGAAGGAGACAAAGACTGCACTTTCATAGAATCTTCAGCCAGTGAATTGAACTGGAATGATGCCAGTTGCCAAGAGCCTAGAAGATGGGTTTGTAAGGAGAGTTTAGAGTATGAAGAAACGTAAAGTTAATCAATCCCATTACCTGGAACAATGTTAAAGTTGACAAAAAATGAGGAGGAGGAGGATGACTTTTCAGAACCAAACCTTATCGGAATTCTATAGCAGTCACAGAATAAACAGACACGTCCAGCTATAAGGGTCTGCAGTATTATACCTATAGAGGCAATCCACAGGTCCACACCCACACATACTATAGCTTTTTTTTTTTTTTTGAGGTGGTGCATGTTTTGAAAATGATGCAGAAAGAATCCTTAGGCTTCAGCTGAGCACAGCAATCCAGCTTCTTTCAGGATTCCTTGAGCCTGAAAAAAAAAAAAAGGGATCAGGTGTCCACAGGATATGGTAAAACAAAGTCACGTTGGTGGCCCAGTGGTGCAACGGAAGCTCTACCTGGTTTTTACGCGCATCAGGTGTGAGGGTTTGTGCCATGGGCCGGGCCAAACACAGCCAGGATGCCGTTAGAGCACAGTCTGCCTCATTAGCCTGTAGTTTCCCTGGGTGAGTTGCCAAGGTGGTTTTGCGGTTGAAGATGGGCAAAATGGTGGTTCCAGGGGACTTCTGCAGGAGGACATGGCGGACTGAAGATGTGTCTGTGAAGTGCAGGCATGACACTGAAGCATTAACTGACAGCCTGGGGTAGATCCGCCCCCTGAGCAAGTACGGTTTCATCAGATCCAAAGGAAACCTGGAGATTGCCCATTTGATTTCATAAGGTGGCTCCTCAGGATATTGGGGTGATCCTCTGGATCCTGTGGTTTACTCATGAGGAGTTGCCTTCCATAGCTGATCTCATGTCTTTTCCTCGTCCACAAAAGTTGTACAGGTCTGGGCTCACTGCTGGGCTGCCATTCTCCACCTCAGTGTTGTCTCTGTGATGTGAAGGTATGCTAGTTTGCCATTTTTCCACCTAGAAACCACCCCAAAGACTTAAGTTTTTCTTTTTATTACATCTTGAATTCTATGGATGGGAGTTTCATTTTATTGAGTGAAAATAGGACCAACTGGTGAGTGGAAAATTCAGTCTGAGAAAGATTGGATGGTGATTTTAAAGAAAAGGTTGTGAAAAAGAAGAAGGGAGAACAAAAGGCATAATTAAGCATAAACTAAGAAAGATTTAAATGGATTAAGGTGATCAGTTAAAATTGGATTTTTGAAGAAAATTCAAAGGGCAACGAAAGAGTTAAATATCTCTGTGGAAAGTGGGATGTTTGGAGCTCTATTGCTTGAGGATTGGTCAGATACACAAAATAAAAACAAGGCCATCCAAAAGGAGAAAAATTGGATTTCAAATAGCAGGAAGTCATAATAGACCATAGACAACTTGCTGGCTGAAGGAAGTGACAACAGTGTGAAGCATTGTGAGATTCGGATGGAAACAATAATGGCAGCCCATGGGTGGAGAGTAGAGAGCAACTGAGACTGCAGCAAGAAGGGGATCAGCATCTGAAGCACAACTAGAAGAGATGCCAGGTATAAAGCAAGAGGCACTACAAAAATGTTAGAGGATATGATGAAAATATTACTGGTTGAGTTACTGGGTAAGTTACTACAAGGATGGAAGAAAGATTAGATAAGTTTAAAAAAGATGTGATGGACTCTATTGAAAAAATAGCTGGTAAAGAGAAGCAAAATGAGGAGAAAATAGAGTCTTTAGAAAATAAGACAGAAATAAACAACAAAGAAGTCGAAAGAGGCTTGGATAATATTGCCCTTTTGGAATTAAGAGAGAAAGAATATTGTTTAAGACTAAGAGGTGTGCAAGAGGAATCAGGAGAAAACTTAAGACAGAAAATTTTGAAATCTGTCTCAAATTTACTTGACTGGGAAGAAGAAGAAATGGATGAAGAAATGGAGAAGGTGTACAGGATAAATTCCAGATATGCAAAGAAAAATAATGTGCCAAGAGATATAGTTGTACGCTTTGTAACGAAGAAGATCAGATTCTTCAAGAGCCTTTTAAAAATCAGTTTAAGATAAACAATAAAGAAACCACTGTGTTAAAACAAATACTAATCAAGATCTTAAGGAGAAGAAAAGATTATTCTTTTTTGATAGATGTAGTTAAAAGAAAAGTTTGCTGTAGTGGTTAAAGCACCAGGCTAGAATCTGGGAGATGGTGAGTTCTAGTCCTGCCTTAGGCACAAAGCCTGCTGGGGGACCTTGGGCCAGACACACTATCTCAGCCCTAGGAAGCAGACAATGGCAAACCCGTTCTGAAAAACCTTGCCAAGAAAACTGCAGGGACTTGGCCAGGGAGTCACCAGGTGTCGACATCTACTTGAAGGCATACACACCCAATCACACTTAAAAGAAAGGGGCACCCATTTCACTGGGATCCAAGGGAGGGAATAATTTTGATGTACAACCAGAAAAGATACAGATTGAATTATTTACTAAAGTCAAGAGATTTTTATGATAAGTTTAAATATATACTTGGAGAGGTGCAATTGAAAGGAAAGGAGGAGGGCCAGCAACAGGGAGAGGAGTCAGAGGAAAATATTACAACACTAGGAATTACAGCTATGGACTTTTCAAAATCAGCAATGTAGAAATGGAGCTTAAATGTCTAACTTGGAATATAAATGAACTAAACTCCCCACGAAAAAGGGGAAAAAAGTTTTTGATCATCTGAAAAAATTAAGATGTGCAAGAAACACATTATAGAAAAAGATAAGAAATATCTGTTATATAAGAATTTGGGAGAAGAATTTATTTTCAGCAGGAGGAACTAAAAAAATGCAGTGGTTTTATATATAAATCCAGTTTTACAACCTAAACTGATCTTCAATGACAAACAAGGTAGATATATATAGGAAGTAGAATTTTTTTGGAATGCAGTTAAGATTATTTTGATCAGTGTCTATGCACTTTTTTTTTAACAGACTGAAGAATAAATTAATGGAGATTAATTATGAAAGGTTTATTTATTTATTTATCAAATTTGCACGGCTGTCCATGTCACAAAAAATGACTCTAGGCGGCGTACAACACTTAATTAAAAAAACCTAATAAATATATAAAAGCATTCATTTTAAAAAACTATAAAAACGCACAACAACAAGAGAGGATGATGTTAGCCACAGTAAGGGAGCCATCGCATGATCTCCCCGGTCCCCTGGGACCCCCAGGCCTGACGGCACAGGCAGATTTTGAGGGACCTGCAGAATGTTAAGATGGATGGAGCTGACCTCACTTCTGGGGGGAGAAGAGCCCTCAAGGCAGGTGCCATGGCAGAGAAGGCCCACCTCCTGGGACCCATCAAGTATAATTCCCTGACAGACAGGACCCGCAGCATGCCTTCTCTGCCAGACCTGATGGAACAGGCACATATAATGCGGGGAGAGACAGTCCCTCAGATAACCCAGCCACATGCTGTGAAGGGCTTTAAAAGTTAAAACCACCACCTTGAATTGGACCTGGAAGCAAACTGGCAACTAATGCAGCTTGCAGAGCAGAGATGTAATATGTGCTCTTCCAGGGGCACACATAACTGCCTGCGCTGCTTCATTTTGTCCAAGCTGAAGCTTCCGGATACTCTTCAAGGGCAGCCCCATGTAGAACACATTACAGAAATCCAGTTGGGAGGTGACTAGGGCATGAGTGACAGTGAGCAGAGTCCCCCGATCCAAGAACGGGCACAACTGGTGCACAACATGAAGCTGCGCAAAGGCCCTCTTAGCCATGTTTGCCCCCTGCTCTTTGAACAGGAGTCATGAGTCCAGGAGGACCCCCAGATTGTGTACAGGGTCTGTCTGGGGCAGTGCCACCCCATTCGGTACCAAAGATGACATAGCTCTAGCACCAGAAGGCCCCAAAACGCACAGCCACTCAGTCTTGCCAGGGTTCAGCTGAAGCCTGTTGTTCCTCATCCAGTCCCTCACAGCTCCCAGGCACTGGGATAAGACATTCATGGCATCACTTAATTCACCAGGGGCAGAGATGTATAATTGGGTATCATCAGCATACTGATGATACCCCACTCCATGGCGACGGATGAGTTCACCTAGCAGCCTCATGTAGATGTTGAATAGCAGAGGAGGGAGCACTGACCCCTGCGGCTCCCCACACAGTAGAGGTCCAGTATGGGATCTCTCCTCCCCAATCATCACCAAATGGAATCAACCCCAGAGAAAGGAAGAGAACTAGCACAACACCGTGCTGCCGTGCTGCCTATTCCAGAAGGATACAGTGGTTGATGGTATTGAAAGCCACCAAGAGGTCAAGTAAGGCAAGGGTGGATGCACTGGCACTATCCTGCCCATGCCAGAAATCATCCAAAACTGTGACCGATGCTGCTTTCCATTCCATACCCAGGTCTGAATCCTGGCTGAAAAAGATCCAGATAATCTCCTTCATTCAAGGTCCTCTGAAGCTATTGCATAACCACCTTCTCAATCATTTTCCCCAGAAAGGGGAGGTTAGATACTGGATGAAAATTGTCCAGTATAGTGGGGTCTGGCAATGGCTTCTTGAGGAGGGGGTGAACCCAGGCCTTCTTAAGAGGTAAAGGAATAATCCCCTCACTTAAAGAATTCACCACCACTAGAACTCACTCACACTACACCCCCTGGGCTGCTTTCACAAGCCAGGAGGGGCATGGATCTAAGGAGCAGGTGGCTGAGCGTGCAGTCCTATGGACCCTGTCCACTTCCTCAGGTCCAACAGGTTCAAACCATTCCCAGATAACAGGACAAGACTCCTCCCTAGGCATCTCCATCAGACCTGCCACAAGGCCAGCATCCAAATTCCTCCACATGTTCTTACAAAAGGTCCTATGAGCCTCCCTTACCCAGGAGGGCTCATGATACCCAATACAGGGCCATGGTATGGCTATCTGCTGATGCAATAAGAGCGGAGAACTAATAACGCTTTGTTGCCCTTACCCCCACTAGGTAGGCCTTATAGCAGCCCTAACCTGTGTTTGGTTGAGTTTGTCCCTCGTTGAGCACCAGCAATGCCCTAGATGACTCTTCTCTTGCTTCAACTCCCTCAGCTCCTCTGTAAACCATGGGGAGTGCTGGGATCCCCAAGAGGGGAGAGGTCGCATGGGCATGATCAGATCCAAACCTTCAGCTACCCCTTTCTTCTAAGAGGTGACCGAGACTTTGGATGGACCATGCAGCAGAGCAGCAGGAACATCCCCCAGCTTCCTCTGGAACCCATCCAGGTCCATTAGTTGCCAGGGGCAGACCAATCTAATGGGTGCAGCCTCCCTGCAGTGGATAGTGGCACTGGTAATCAGGGCATGATCTGACTATGATAAGGGGGACACCAGAAGCTCTGTCATTTTCAGATCACATAGCCACTGCTCTGACATGAACACCAGATCTGGTTTATGGCCACTGTCCCGTGCCAGGCTCTGGATGAACTGGGATAGGCCCATGGCTGTCATGGTGGCCATGAACTCCCAAGCCACCTGAGGCCCCACTTCAGGGAAGACAGATTGATGTCTCCCAAAACCATAAGTCTGGGGAACTCCACTGCCAGCCCAGAAATGGAGTCAAAGAGCTCAGGTAGGGAGGTTGCTGTGTAGCAGGGAGGCTGGTACAACAGCAACAGTCCCCTGACCTCTAGAGCCCAACTTAATGAACAGGGTTTCCATCTGGTGATCTGTGGTACAATACCCCTGAAGGCCATAAGAGATTCCCCAATGACAATTGCCACACTTCCACCCCTGCTTTGGAATCTTTGCTGATACCACACCCAAAACCCAGCTGGGCATATCTCTGAAAAAGCTACACCCCCCCACTTCCAGACCCAGCCAGGTCTCCATGATGCATGCCAGGTCAACCGTCTCATCAGTGATTAAATCACTAATAAAGGAGGCTTTATTACACACCAACCTAGCATTCAAAAGGAGCAGCCAAAAGCCAGGGCCTCTGAAGGCCTGCTGACATGGTCCTGGGGCTGAGACGGAGGAGCTGGAGTGCGAGACTGGTATAAAACAATGGTCCCATGTTCTCCTGCCATATCTCTCCATGTCCATGACCACCATAATACCTTGGCCAAAAATATACATATTATTCTGAGAGACATAACTCATTTCTGAGAACTGGTATGTTATGGATCTCCAAGAATCTACTCAAGTGGATTGACAAAGTAGAGATATTACCAAGAACCTTTCTCTGATCGTAAGCCAGTGACTTTGACTCTTAAGAATATACAAGATATAGATATAGTTTTGTAGAAAATTGTAGAATTTTTTAAAATTCAATTTGAAAAAAGGCACAGATATGGCAATAGTTTGGGATGCAAGTAAAGCTTAAATGAGAGGACAATTTATCTGACAGAATATAAGGATAAAAAAGCAGAGAGGAAGAGGTGCAAAAGATATTAGCTGAGATACAAAAGAAAGAAAAAGAACTTTAAAAATCACCTGGAAATAAAAGTATTTTGAAACAAATAAAACTTTTACAACAACAATTTTCTATGTTGATGGTTAAACAAATACAATTAAAAATGAAATTTGCAAAGCAAAACATTTTGAATTAGCAAATAAACCAGGGAAATCATTAGCGTATAAATTGAGGAGAGAAAGAGGGAAAAAATGATATAAAATTGCAAAAAGGAATAGATATGACAAGAGACAATATGGAAATGCAAAAGATATTTTAAAATACTGTGCAAAAATAGGTGAGGAGGTTCAAAAGGAGAAAATAGATGAATAGCTAGACAAGTCAAAGATATCTAAAATAACAACAGCAAAAACAGATGTTGAATGGACCTACAAGAGAAAGAGAAATAAAGGTAGCAATAAAAAGTAGCAAATCAGGAAAAGCACCAGGCCCTGATGGATTACCTGCATTATATTACGAATATTTAAAGATGAGCTGATAGTGCCCTTACAGACAATAATGAACTCTGTTTTACAAAAAGGAATGATTCCAGAATCTTAGAAAGCAGCAATTAATGCTTTAATACATAAACAAAGTCAAGATCCAACATCACCAAAAAATTACCATCCAATACCATTATTCAACAATGATGATGAAATATTTACAGCAATTTTAGCAGAAAGAATTAGAGTTGCCATGAAGGACTTTATAAATGAAGATCCATGTGGAATTTTACCAAAAAGACAACTGAGTGACAACATAAGAAAAGTTGTTAACATAACAGACTAGATCAGCATAATGACAAACAGTATTGATTTTTCTTCACTGAAAAAGCCTTGGACAATTTGAACTGGACATTTATATTTAAAACCTTGGAAAGAATGGGCTTTGGAGACAATTTCATCAAATGGGTAAATATCTATTCATCACATATAGCCCAAATAATAGTTAGTGGTGAATTATTAAGACCATGTCATATTCAAAAGGGACAAGACAAGGATGCCCACTCTTGCCGTTACAGTTTATTTTAGTGTTGGAGGTTGTCACTAGGGATATGAAATTTGAAACTGATTTTCAAATTGAAAAGAAGGTAAAATATTTGGGTATTATTATATCTAATGTGAATTGTATACTATGCCAGAGCAATCATGTTAAACAAAGGAAAATTTGTTAAACTGGGAAAAGTTGAAACTATAATTGCTTGGTAGAATATCAGTGATAAAAATGAACATACTACCCAGAAGGATGTTTTTATTTCAGACAGCACCAATATTGAAAAATGATGTACCTTTTAAACAATGGCAAAAAGGCTTCTCAAGGTTTATATGGCAGGGGAAAAAATGAGATTAAAATATAAGACTTCACAGGATGTAAAAGAGGAGGATTAGGGGTACCTAGCCTTAAATTGTACTTTGCTGCATGTTGTTTAGTATGGATGAAGGAACAGATATTATTAGAAAATAAGAGAATGTTGGAGTTGGAAGATCACAATCTGAGGTTTGGTTAGCATGTTTTCTTATTGTATGACAAAGTGAAAGTAAATGTAGATTTTAAAAATCATTACCTGAGAAACACATTATTAAGAATACGGAATAAATGTAAACCCAGACTGTGTCCAAAGATACCATTATTGACATCCACACAAGAAGCTTTTCATAGAAGAGAAACAGCATGTAAAGAACAATGGTTAACATATGAGGATTTATTAATACAAGATAAGGAAGAAATTAAGATGAAGAGAACAATTAACGATAGAAGGACATTCTTTTCAATGGTTTTCTTATAATCAGATGAAAGAGAGGTTTAATATGGACAAAAGGACAATTGGAATTGAGAAGAGGAAGTATGAATTTGAAGTAGAGTTAGGTACATATAATAGCTAGAATGTATGAATTGTTATTAAGATTTGAAACAGAGGATGAACAGGTTAAAGACTGTATAGTGAAATGAGCTGCAAATTTTGTTTAAAATATACATATGGATATATGGGAGAAAATGTAGGAAACTGGTGTTCAATTTACATTGTATCATAATTTAAGAAATAACTTATCAATGATATATGATACCAGTTAAAACTCTAAAAAATGTCTAAGGAATATCAAACCAGTGTTAGAAGTGTGAAGAGGGACTTTTTATTAGGTATGGTGGACTTGTGAAAAAGCAAAGCAATTTTGGATGCAAATTCATACAATGATACAAAAGATACTGCAGACTAATATAGTGAAACCTGAATTATTTCTATTGGGTTTTATGGAAGCTGAACTAGAAAAGAAATATGGGAAACTAACATTGTGTATGGTAACTGCGGCAAGATTCTTGCACGCACAAAGATGAAAGAATAATGAAATACCCACAGAAAAGATTGGATTGTAAAATTGACAGAATTCATGAAAATGGCAAAGCTGGCCAGCTTGGTCAGGGAAAAACAATTAAGACTTTTTTTTTGGAAAAATTGGAAGTTTTATATGGACTTTTTGCTAAAAGAGGAAAAGACTGAACTGATGATTTATGGATTTGGGGATTAGAAAGGGTCAAAGAGGGAGGGGAAAAAAATAAGATGACAATCACTCAATAGAAAGAAGGTTGGAAGTTATAATTCTGTGTTCTCTTTCTTTTACTTCTTTTTTTTTCTTTTTTTCCTATCTTCCTTTTTTCTTTTGGTGTTTTAAATACTTTTATTGTATCAAAAAATTCTAATAAAAACATATTTTTTACAAATGGTGGTTCCAGGGGATTTGATGTTAATTTGACTTTTACCCCCTCCCCCTTTTGCAGCCTGAAGTTTGCAGGCTGATGTTTTCTAAGGTTCAGGAATCCTTACTTTCCAAAGTGGACCCACCAAAAGGGAGTTCAGTGGGAACTCGGCTGGGCAGGAAATGATCAGCTCAGGATCCACGGAATGTTACTCACAGCAGGGGAAGAAATAAACCGTCTGTTTGGGTGGCCAGTCTGGAGAGTTTTTGTCTGGCCTCCAAGCCTTCATCTCTTGTAACCTACCACTAATTGTTCTGTCAAAAATCATCCTGGAACTTTTTTTTAGAAAGGAGTATCTTTCTCATCAGGGTGACTGCCTGCAAATACAAATCAATGGGAAGAAATCTGTTGCCTATAAAATGACTGCATGTTTTGTATCATCTCTTTGTTTCCACAGAACTTGCCTTTTGGGAAAAGCTGAGAGTCCAAGAAGTATGTCCCATTGGGGTGAGTGGATGCCACATTATAGCCCCCACCAAAAGCCACCAGGGTCAGTTTCTATAGCTTCATAAAGAAGCTCTTTAGGTCTGTCAGCGCCGCTGTTCCAGACTGTTAGGATTTTCTCATGGGAAGAAAAGCACCTCACTATCTCCAAACATTGTTTAGGCTAGAAAAGCAGACCAGCTGCAATTATTATTGTTAGTGTGCACATATACTGCTATATACTGCCACCTATTGGCGTTTGTATGCTAGTTACTCAAGGGGTGGTGCATAGTGTCATTTAAAGTGTGAGGATTACATGTCTCACTGCTTAGTAGAATTTTAGCCGTCATGTAATCAGTTTTATGGGTTATGTAGTAGTAACTAATAACCAAGTAGTGTACCACTTCTCTGAGAGTTTTTGGCTAGAGACTTTGTTAAACTTGTGTAGTGGATAAGTCTTGGATGCCACATATATGAGAAGAAGTGATTTTTTAATGTTTTGTATGAAACTTGTATTTTATGTAGTTTTTCTTTTTCTCAATAAACAACCAGATATTTTATATTTTCTGGCTGGATTTCTTTGGAGAACAAGATAAGGACATTGCATTCTTTAAATCTCTCTACTGCTGGTGTGTATTTTTAGCATGGACTGTGGTCATAGCTGCACTCTGCATAACACAGACTTCATTTCTAATTGTGGCTCATTGCAACTACAGAGAGGTTTAGGGGTGGGGGTAGGTCTTCTTTTTGTGCATTTGCATCTATGGTCACTCAGGCGTTTTGAGGATTCAAGCCAGGATTCAAGAAGCAACAACCCAACAAACCTTTCTGCAACAAATAGAAAGGTTTTGCACATTCCTTAAGTGCCTTCATGTCCCCACCTCAAAAAGCTGCTTTTGGTGCCGTTATTTGTGTGGGACTTTGCACATTTGCATCAGAAGATACTAAAATCAACAACAGGAAACTTTTCCAAAATGTTTAAAATGTATGCAGGTTATCACAATCAGGAGAAGCCAGAAGTTGTTGAAAGAACATTTGGGGGATGAATTACAGTGACCACAGTCTATTGATGCTTTGCTACCAGAAGTGAACTATGACTGAAGTATTTCACAGAAGTTTTTGTCTTCATCTACAACACTCAAGGATTTTTGAAACAACAATCCTGTGCAGGTACAATTGATAGAATCTTCTTTACAGAGCTAAGCAACTGACTTTTGCAATTTTTTTTTTCATTTTTCACATTTGCATAGAGATTGTAAAACACCAATCTTACCCCATCCCCTTTGGATTGGGGTCCAGTTTACAAGCTGGAATTCTTTCTGCATTGCAGTTAAGATTACTCCAGCAATTCCCAGGTGAAGGGCAATCTTTTTTAATTTCAGCACACTTGTCCCTTGTGAACGAGGCTGGGTCTGGCTTATGTTTCATCCAGAAACTGAAAAAAGAAGGAGAAGCAACCCTCATCAAAACCACCTGGAAATCAACTTTTCCTTGGTACAACTAGGGTTTCAAAAATATGCAGTAGCCTAGATCTTTAAAATGACATAGGACTTTGTAGGAATCCAATGAACAAAACTAATTGTTTCATTGGGCTTAGGTTGGGCAAGAAAAAAACACTACTTATTTAATAATCTAATACTTACCTTTTATTATGCCAGGGATTCTCAAACTTTGTGGAACTGCCAATGCCCACTGAGATTTGTGCAGGTGAAGCAAGGAGCAGGGCTCCAATCAACCAGGGCAAGGATGCTCAAGTTGTTTAAAATAGTGTAACCTCACCTCCTCCAAGGTGATCATGATCCATCTCCCTCCCCCCCTCCTGGGAGTTACCAACCCAGTTTGAAAAACCCTAATCTAGGAGATGCTTACACTTCCTGTTCTTTGCCCTCTGCTATTCCTATTCTGGGACCAACTTTGGGAGAGATCCATTTTGCTTCCCAATAGATCAGTCTTTGCAAGAACCAGTCCTTGAACTCAGGACCAGCTTTTCGGTTATCACAGGGGCTACATTCTTATTCTTTGAATCCTGACCCTTGGAAGCTATTGCAGGATGGGATCTGACTGTGACAAACCTGCATTCAGCCATGTCTCCCTGCTAGTTGGTCCCATATTGGAGTCTCTGTGCTCAAACCCAAACAAATACCTTGTGCTGGTTTGTGCTAGCTTTGCTGGTAACAGGAAACTGAGAATAGGTGTTAGTTTAAATTCCCATAGGGAAAGTTTTTCAGAGGAGATTGTGGGAGACCTACAGTGTTGAGCTGGTTTGTAAGAGGAAGACTTAAAAAACCAGAGAGGACTCTGGGAGGAGTAAGAGGAGGAGGAGGAGGAGGGGAGGAAAAGAGAAGAATTGGGAATGGTCCTCATGGCTGGCAACTAAAATGGAATAGGCAGTAATGGCAGTTGAAGATGCATTGTCGGTTTTCATAAAGAAAACCTAACATGGACTGGATGCTACTCTGCTGGTGCAAGGGAGCCATATGCAGAGCCCAGTGAGAACTGAAGGCTTCCCTAAGAAAGGAGATGCCATAGGATGTATCTATCCAATGTAGAAGCTTTGGGGGGTAGGGTAGGATGGAGGTGATGGAGGCAAAAGCAAAAGCAAGGGTTTTACTAACTAGAGAGAAAATTAGCTTGACTGAAAGAGTAAGAAAATAGGCACTGTAAGCCCTGCCTTAACTCTAAATTAAGAAATAGGTAGGGTTGGGGTAGAAATAGAGTTGTGCATTCATAAGGTAAGCTCACACCATAATCTGCAATATTTGTGCTTTGAGGGTCTTTAAGAAAAAAGGCTTTTTGCAGGGCAAGTGTGAAAATCAAGCCACAGGCAGAGATTACCTTTTCCACTGTAGCCATAATTAATTCTTGCTATTGCTTACTAAGCAGTGTAGCTGAGAAACTGAAATTAAAAATGCTGAGAGAAAAAGTAACTTGGTTGCTTGTTTGGATACCTAGTTTGAATGAAAGTAGTTTGAACAAATCTAGAGTCTTGTGCTGGCAAGTCTATCAAAAGCTCCAAACTCATTTGCTCACCTGGTGATGCTGGCATTACTTTAAGGCCATGCTTCAGTGTAAAAGCAATGTTTTTGTTTTAATGTTTGTCCCATCCAATCCTTTAATTTCTATTCCTAATCTTATTAAATTTCCTTAATTTGGCATCTTGGATTTCATGGGATCTTTCTGGTGAGATGCCTAAATGTAGGTTTTGGGAAAGTGGGAGGAAAAGAAGGGACAAACATATCCTGTGGTAGATTCTAGGTTCTGTACATGCAGATAGTATGATAAACTCTTCTTAGTAACTTTCCAAAATGTTTATACCATAAAGGCAGGAGAAAAGGTTTGTTCCTAGACTCACTGTGGGTGGTATGGTGTCTTCCCATCAATCCACTGCCAGTTTCTCTCAAGAAATTGCAACCCAATCCAGATTCCTTGATTTAACTTTTTGGACTGAGACTCTAGAAATAACTGCAAAGGACAGAATCTGAAACAAACATCTTTCTGGGGAGTTTGCTGGAGCTTGCTCTCATCTCAAAACCTCCCCAGATATGGAACTGTATCTCTTGGGGTTTCCCAATCAAGTTAACAAGAGGGGGCAGGCCATGTCTAGTCAAGACCTGGTGACCTAGGAAGGGACACACAGGTTGAATTTGGCCCTGGGAAGAAGGAAGGAAGAACAAACCCTGGGCAATGGAACAAAAATGGAAGCCTTTTTGAAAGGGCAGCCTTGCTAGCTGGGAATTGGTAGTAAGAACCATTTATAGGTTGAGGGAGGGTGCAACATGTCACAAGGAGGCCAGAAAGGGATTTGTGATGCATCTGTTGGTGATGTCACAATCCAGGACTTGTGAGAATAACCACATTCCCAAAGCAAGATATTGTACTGAAGCAAATAGCATAACTTCCAAATAATTATAATTTTGCCACTACTCTCCAAAGAAAATGAGAGAGGGAGGAAATCTAGGTACATTTCAGGAGTTTGCATAGCATGACATTGTGTTTCAAATTTATGATTAATAATTTAGGGCCCTATTCCCATGACACACCCAACTAGATTAATGGAGGCCGAATAGTGGGTCATAAGAACTCCAAAAAGGGTTAACTAAGCTGGTCGGTGAACTCCCAGGGGATTACATTTAGACAGCCTCAGGTTTGCATGGGCATAAACAGCCCCTTCAGGAACTGCTGGAGTCTTAATTTTTTCCTCTCCCAAGAGTGAGACAAGGTCCTAAAGAAGGCTCACAAAAAGGCCTCTCTCTTAGGGTCTCTTCTTCTTGTGGCTATGGGACATGGGGGGAAATGGATAGGTCCTGTTTCCTGTCTCTGGCGTGTGGAACCCTTGGACCTTCAATTTGGGAAAAGAAAATGAAAAGGGAAGTAGGGCAGAGAGTGCCAGCCTCCCCACTTCCTTTGCAAGAGTTGGGAGGTTGAAAAGCAATTCCAGATCTGACTGGGAGAGAGACCCTTGAAGATCTGGGTTGTGAGATAAGTCATTCAGGTCCTGAGACCAATGACTTTTGTTCATTAATCCTCCAATGTTCCACTTACCTCTACCTGGGGATGGATGACAATAGCCAGTGTTGTGTTTATTGATTCACATGTCTTTTTGGCTTCATAAAATGTCATTAAGTCAGAAAAGACATAATAGAGACTGCCGCTCACCACTGTCCACCTGTTACTTATCATTGCAAGGGTGTTGTCTTTGAACCATGCAAGGAACAGAGAAGGAAGAAAGGCATTTATTGGAAATATGCTTGTACAGTAGGATTGTTTAGACATATATTTACTCAGAGTCTGCATATGAACTGGAATCCAGCTGATTGTTTTGGATTAGATCTTCATTTCCCCAAGGCAGAGGGATGGGTCTGAATCTATTCCACTGAATTACTTGATGTTAGCAAAGTTGCACTTCCCATCTGTTTCTCTAGAGCTGGGTAGTGCGGAATGTGAGCTTATGACAGCAGCATTATTGTATAGGACCATGCAACATTTCAGATTCAAAAGGAAAAATGTGAGCCGGTGTCATGTGGGAATGCACCTGTCATCTGCCAGCAGTGACTGAAACCAAGCACAACTTTCCCCAGGATTGCACTCTGGCTATGGAAGCGTTGTGGTCAAAACCTGGCCCACCTAAAGCAACCAAATCGCTTGAAGATGCAACATAGTTTTATTAGCAGGCACACAGCATATGCTGGGCTCCAACAAAGCTTTGGCCCACTGCTGAGCAGCCCTGAGCAAAAGCAGAGCCACGCTTGCACACCCTTGGCCTACTATATATATGGCAAAGGCAAGACAAAGGAAAAGGCAGACAGAGTGGAAATCGCAGCATGACGTTGGAATGCTTTCGATAAACCCTTCTGGGTGGCTTCTTATGAGTTACCCCTTCCTCCTAGATCAGCATGCTAGCCATGCTATCTCTGAGACCTTGTCGGTGAATATTTGGTTTACTGGGCCAGAAGTTCCCTTAAAAAAAAAAAGTTTACATTCAAAGAAGATTTTGCAAAGATTTTAATAACTACAGAAACATAAAGGAAGAAAACGAAAGAAATCACAAAAGGGTAAAAGAAAACGTGAAGGATAACAAGAACGGAAGAAAAAGGAAGAGATCTAAAGAAGCGACTTCCGATCTTCTTTGCAGCGGTTACAGACATCGCAACAACCGTCTCCACCCTCCCATACCACATCTCATGGTTCCCATAAACACACCTTTTAAATCAACAAATCCGGAAATCACCAGTTCCCTTTTATCCACTTTCAGCAAGAAGTCCATAAAGGGTTTCCAGCCTTTTGTAAATGGAGTCGTAGTTCCCCCCTTAATCGGACGAGTCAACTGAGCAGTTCCCGCCAAGTCAGCCACCTTCCCAATCCATTCCACCATTACTGGTCTTTCCGGATTTCTTCCGTCTTTGCGCATGTAATAGCCTCGCTGCAGTTACCATAGCGAGACCAACCGTGCATGAGCCTGGGCCCAAAGTTCCTGACTGTTTCTTCTCTCGGGGCCAGCTGAACTCGCTGTAACAAGGGCACCTTAAGGAGTTCATATGTGGGTGGGGAGGGATATCTCAGAGGTTTGGTAGTGAACGTATGTATGGGGGCGGGGGCGGCATTTGCCACCACAGAAGGCAGCCACCCACTCCCAGAAGAAGACGGAACTGCTTCAGGGGTTGTTGGCAGACAGGGCGTTGTGAACACTCCCAAAGGGTCTGAAGCATCTTGTGCCCCATGAGTCCGAAGCAATGCACAGTCCTGGCATCAGATTTGACGAGCCAAGGGTGAAAAGGTCATGCGGATGGAGAGATGCTTAGCAGGGTTGTGTGAAGCTTTGGTTCGCCAACGATTCGGTCAAATAATCCCCAGGAATCTAAACTTTGAACTGAATCAGTTCAAGGAGTTGAACTGCTCGGGCTGCCTTCAAAGAGATTTGGAGATTGGATTGACTTCTGTGTACCTCTATTTATGAAAGGGATCCATTCTGACAATTCCAGCTGATGAGCCTGGATTGACTAGACTTGCTGAATTGAATCAGTTCTAAAGGGTGGTTTGCACACTCCTTTTACAGTTTTACCATTTCAATAGAAGAGGATATATGTAGCTCAGGGTTGAACTGTGGAGTCCTTGGTGCTCTCTGAGCTTGGTCTCTCTTGCTCTCATCAAGCTCTCTGAGTCTCTCCCACTGATGGTGTGACCTAGCTGGGTAATGAAACATCTGCAAACAAACAACCAGGCTCGGAGAGCGCCAAGGACTCCACAGTTTTACCATTTGCTCCCCATCACTCTGCCTCATTATTTCCAGCTTTTCACTCTGCACAACTTATAACCAATGGCAGCTTATCCCGATCTCATCTGCTATTTATTCACTTTATATCTTAGATGACAAGCCACCTGCCTCCTATGAGCAGATGACTTTCTGAAGAGAACTACTTGTACCCCTGCAGAGCTTGGTGCCTTCTGCCTGCAAAGACTGAGTTCCCTTGGATGCATGCCAAATACACGATCATCTGTGCAAGGTGTACCGTGGAACCCCTTCTGTGTGAGAGGTCCTGCAGTATGGTAGACCTTTTTAAAAAAGCAATTGCACCTCGGTAGCAGCGGAACCAGCAGCACAGAACAGTATCTGTTGAATTAAGAACACGTCCGTGAGACACACAACTTACTACTAGACATTTTTAGGTGGCCAGTTGCCCTGTGGTTGCTGTTGTATTCATCTGAGTCTAATTTTCTCTCTAGACATTGTGGCATCTTCAGTATCTATAGTTGCAGGATGTTCCACCCACCCCATACTCTGAGGAACTTACCAATAAGTGTCTGTACTTCAGCCCTTTCTTGATCTACTTGGACCACTTGATGTATCAATCTTTCAGCTTCATTAAGGATGTCAAAATCTAGGTGGTTAGCAACAGGTCAGGTCAGGAACATGTTAAGCACCCTTAAACCCCCACAAACCTCAAAATAAAGGGGAAAAAAAAGAGGCTGAAAAATTTAAGTCCATTCCTGTGAGATCATATGGAGGTTGCTTGGCTGGGGAAGTGGACAATGAACTACTTTCAGCTGCATCATTAGGACGTTGTACCAGTTGCAGAAAAACTTTTTCTGAACAGTGGGGATAAATGTTCCAGGTAGGATCAGTGCTCCCTCCCTTCAATTAATTGCTTACCTTTCAGTGTTTCCATAGATTCATTGCGATGTACAATAAAATTTCGAATTAACTTCATGGCATCAGTGTTTTGTGTGATATGGAGTGAATACAAATAATCTAATATAGAAGACAGTAAAACAACAAGAAATATATGTATGTATGTATGTATGTATGTATGTATGGTACTGTTAGGAGAGACTGGTTCAACATACACTTGTCTGAACTGAACATTCCTCATATTCCCACTTGGGGCTGGAACTAAGAGCCTTGGAGCACTTGCAAAGAGCTTTTACACTGTAACTACACTTTTTCTTCTTTTTTGCTGCCTTCAGGCTGGTCTCAACTCCTGGTGACTGCCTGATTAAGTCCATGTACTTTTCTTGGCAACATATTCTGAAGTGGACTGGCAGTTCCTTCTTCCTAGAGCTAAGAGGGAATGACTGACCCAAAGTCCCCCAGTTGGCTTTCGTGTCCAAGGTGGGACTAGAACTCATGGCCTCCTGTTTTTTAGCCTGGTCCCTTTAATCACTGCTCCAAATTGGCTCTCATCACTGCATTGGGAAGAAGCCATTCCCAGTCAGAGAAAAAGGCATTCTTTCTAACTCCTGCTGAGCCACCACTGCTGATAAAAAGATAGAATTGGGCATTTGGGGGACTATATACTATAGCTGACAAATACCAGTTGTTCTGTTTTTTAAACGCCAGGACATTGGAGACTTTGGACTACATATTGACTCTTGCATCATGGATGGCCAGGGCAAGAGTATCCCCCTTTCCTTCCATGACAGCTCTGCAAAGAAAAGCATTTCCACCCCTGGTTACTTTTCAAGGTTCTTCTGGGTTCAAGGGCTTCCCTCTCTAAAGAATTCTGTACAGAGCACATGAGCTTTAAATGGAAGAAACTCACACATGCAACATTGCAACTCTTAGATGCATGAAGTTCAGAAGTTGGAGAACTGGGATCAAGAACTCTGTGTGGGCTTTTTATGACACGAGACCCTAGCTTTGGCTGATGAAGCACTGGAAAAGTCCAAGCAGATACTGGCATGACCCAAATGCCCCGATTTGAACAGGTGAGATGTCATCACTTGCATTACAAGCAGGCACCAATCACTGGGAGGTGAAAGAGCCTCAGGGAAGGTTGGTGGTACCCTCCATTTTGAAGAAGTTTCTATGAAGACATTGCTTTACTGAAGAACTCACATTTTGCATATATTGCTGCTGAACTGGAAATCATAGCCAAGCACAGGAAGCCCAAAATCCATTTATGCAAGTTGGTACCCCAAACATCAGACGTTCTTTCTAGGAGAATACAAAAGAAAATGATCCTATTACTCTCAGCAGAACCCTCTTTTATCAGTTTCTTGAAAGCTTCCCTGCCTCTTCCCCCAGCAAAAGAGGCTTCCATGTTGTTTCTAACTGCAAATGTAACTTCTGTAGAGTTTCTTCGAAATTTCTTTAGACTAATTTCTTTCAGTGTGTCTTAGAGCTTACATTATTGTTAGGAAGGGATGGAGATGTAGTCCTATTTTTGGCTTTTAAAAAATAAATCCAGAGGAGAAATTGCTTTATAATATTTTCCCTCGGGATTTAAGGAAAATGTAGGCAGCCATCAAGGCTGTTGAAGCTTGGGAAGATGCTTATGCAATGAAAAACAGGACATTTTTCTATCTTTGGCTGCATGGAAATGTGAAACAACAAGAGCACTGAGGTGGATGTAGCTGTTTTCATCACTGACATCTTTAAAATGTTTTATCTCATTTCACCATTTTTTAAAAATTGTAAACTGCCTAGAGGCTGGGATTGGGTGGCATGCCAATTGTTGTTAGTAGCTGAAGAAATATACCTCATATTCCATCACTGGAGAATTTCACAGACATTTCCTTCTTTGAAAAACAACATTAAAAAAAGGTATGTTCAAATTGGAGGATTGTCACTGGATAACTTTTAGAACTGGAGGGTTATTTTGGTTTGTAAGGGTAGCAATTGACCCAGAGAAACAAGACAGTGGAGGTTTTTATGCCTTTTTACTATATACAGTGAACCTACTTACAACACACAGATGCAATGCAATCCAGATGTCAGGTTTCCTCCTAAATCTCTCCCCTAGAGACTCTTCCCCCTCCTGGTAACTGCTTCACTTCCTCCCCCTTCACTCTGCCTCCCTCCCCTGTTTCTGAGCTTATCAAGAGAGAGTGAAAAGAAAGGAACGTGCTGGATTTGCTGCTTGTGTGCTCAGCGTCATCTCCTCCACCGGGGGAAGAACCTGTCTCAGGGTCTTCTGCCCAGTCCTTCCCCAGAGCTTTCCAATGACAGTCGTCTCTCTCCTTCCCATTTTGGGCCTTGGATGAAGATGTTGTCTCTCTGGGATTTCACTTCCCTTCTTCCAGAGAAGCCACCCATGGATTCTTCTTCTCCCTCCCCAACCAGGAACCGACAATGGCTCCACACACTCAAATAAGTTTACTTTCCAGGCTTTCTCCCCAGCCACCCCATTTCACAGTCCTCTCCTCTCTCTCCAATTTTGGATCAGACCAGCAGCATGTGCCCCGGCAATGGAGGAGATAGGTATCCCCCCTCCAGGGCTCTAGTCCCCAGTGACTATATACCAGGCTGGACCAATGGGACTGCTGTCTCTACATCTCCCCACAACAGCCCTGGCTAGCAGGCCTCGTGGCAGCACAGCTGCACTTCAAGCTAAAACTGAGCTTTTTTTGCCCTTTTCTCTCTCCGTTTCCTGACTCACGCCAGCACTACTCCAGCCGTGCCAGGCCACTAAAACCTATATGCCACAAAGATAATGTTTACATGTGGGCAGGGGGCAAGGTAGGCAGCAAAAGTGGTAGGATATATCATGTTCATATCCTAATGAAGAAAGTTTGCAAACATTTCAGCAGCTCTACCATAAGAATCAGTCTGGACAGCCTCTATCTAGCTCTCCATCCAATGGCTACTGGCTCAGGGCCTGGACTCCAGAGAGCTTTAAGGTACAACATTTTCTGTTGTTGCCCCTATTCTCTGGAATGACCTCCCCTGATATATGACAGGCCCCAACTCTACTTGCCTTCAAGAAAGCCATCAGGACCTGGCTCTTCCCCCCTCTTTTTACTGATATGTTATGGTGCTTGGTTGCCATTTTATATTTTATATTTTATATTTTGGATTTTATATTTATATATTGTACATGTTTTAAATATATACATGGTTTATTGTTTTTGTGCTGTAAGCCACTGTCCTATGCCTGATCCATTTTTTCCCCCCTCCCTCACAAAGTGGAGAGGTTGCTTCAATAAGCTATCTCTTCCTAAGCAGCTTTTCTCCACGGTGCAGCTCTTCCCCAAGAAGGGTTAATCGCAAGCTCCAATCTAAATTAGTTAACCAACACCTTCTGGCAGGGCTTGCACTGCTGCCTGGAATTGACAAGATCCCTGCCTTGACCTTAAGAAGGTAATAGCGGATGGCTTTCATCTCCTGAGTGGCTCGGTTTGCAGCTGCCAGTGGGCTAGGCAAGCAGCTGCTGCTATTGCATTCTTCTCAGTGGGAATTCCCTATTGTGCGGCTCATTACTCACTTACAATCCCTTCTTCTCCAGAGAACGTACCATGGTGCTTAAAAGTCTGTGAGCTGTTTTGACTGTTCAAGATTTCTGCATAAATATGACCTAAAACATGATCTGTTCTCCACACATCCTAAACCTAGATAAAAAGAACCAAATTAAACGAATGAGTTGAAAACTTCACACTTGTTCATTTATTTCTTGAGGAAAATGATCCAAAGCTACACACACGTATGGCAAAATATGGGAACCTCTAGAATTATCAGTTCATTTGGGATGATATCAGGCGTGAGTGTTGGAGGTCCGGCCTTATTTAAAGAACAGAATTCTGGATATTCACTATCAAAGTCTGATCTTCACAACACTGGGATGTGGAAGATAGGACATTTCTTTTCTTTTTTTAATATAATTTTTATTGAAGAAATTTTTAACAAAGTAAAAACCATAAAAGAAAATAAAGATAATAAAAAAATAGTAAATAGTGAAAAAATAAAATAGAAAAAGAAAAAGAAATAGAAATAGAAATAAAAAAGAAAAAGAAAGAAAAGGAAAAGAAAGATGATAAAGAAGCGGCTTCCAATCTTCTTGACAGTAGTTAAAAATACATTTATATTTTGCTGTCTCCCTCTAAAGTTACAGCATAATTTCCTTTTTTTCATAAGGTACCCTTTCTAATCTTCAAACCCACAAATCACCACTTCATTTTATTCTTTTTTTCAGCAAAAAGTTTCCAGTCAGTGATAAATGTAGTTGTTGATTTTTCTCTAATCCAGTGTTTCTCAACCTCAGCAACTTTAAGATGTGTGGACTTCAACTCCCAGAATTCCCCAGTCAGCATGCTGGCTGGGGAATTCTGGGAGTTGAAGTCCAAACATCTTAAAGTTGTCGAGGTTGAGAAACACTGCTCTAATCAAACAAGTTAATTTTGCCATCTCTGCTAGTTCTGTCATCTTCACCAACCATTCCTCCGTTGTGGCTTTTTCAGAGTCTTTCCAGTTTGGGGCATATACAGTGGTACCTCGAGTTACGAACTTAATCCGTTCCGTGACTCTGATCGCAACTCGAGTTGCTCGCAACTCGAGGTAAATTTTCCCATAAGGTTCAATGTAAATACAGCTAATCTGCCCTCCGAATTTGGTCACACCATGAGGCAAATTTCCCCATAAGGTTCAATGTAAATACATACGGTTAAACAGTTCTGAAACATATGCATTTTATTTTTAAACCACAAAAACATGAAAAAAAGTACAGTACAGCACAGTATGAAGAGGGAGAATGGGGTGGGGAGGAAGTTATTGTTTGGAGGGAGAGTCCCCCTCCAAAGGGACATTGGGGAGATCTCCTTCAGGGGTTTCCTCTCTTCTTTGCCTCTTAGCTGCAGGCTCAGTTCTGGGGAAAAACCTGTCTAAAGTCAGTTGTTTTTTCCTGCGCTGCATAACCCTCCGGAAATGAGAGAACACGTTGTCGTTCATCATGTTCAACACTCTGATTGTCACAGTTCTGTTGGGGTGGTGCTTCTCAAGGAAATCCTGGCACTCATTCCATTTCGCCATGATGGATTGTATCACTTCACTGCTCACCTCCTCCCCGTCCTCCTCTTCCTCAGTGGAATGCTCCTGGCCAAGCGCTTTCTGTTGCTCACTCTGGAGCTCAGCAAGTTCTTCCGTGGTCAGCTCCTCCTCATGGTCCTCAACAAGCTCCTCTATGTCTGCATCATCGACAACCAGACCCATGCTCTTGCCCATGGACACAATCTCCTCCACTACCTCTGCATCAGACCCTTCAAAGTCACATTCAGCAACACATTCTGGCCACAGTTTCTTCCAGGCTGAGTTTAAGGTCCGGCAGGTGACATCTTGCCAGGCTTTGTCAATGAGGCTGATGCAGTGGAGGACATTGAAATGTTTCTTCCAAAACTCTGTCAGAGTCAAGGATGTTTTCTCAGTGACATTGAAACACCTGGTGAAGAGCGCCTTTGTGTAGAGCTTCTTAAAGTTGCAGATCACTTGCTGGTCCATGGGCTACAGAAGAGGTGTCGTGTTGGCGGGGGAGGAACTTGACCTTTATGAAGCCGTATTCGGCATCCATATCATCCACCAAGGCTGGAGGGTGTGCCGGGGCATTGTCCATCAGAAGAAGGCACCTTTCAGGCAGCTGGTTGTCAGAAAGATATTTTTGAACACTGGGTGCGAACACCTCGTGCAGCCATTCCATGAACAACTGCCTTGTGACCCACGCTCTCGCATTGGCCCTCCACATGACAGGCAGTCTGGCCTTGTTCACATTGTGTTCCCTGAACGCATGAGGGGTCTGGGAATGGTACACCAGTAGTGGCTTAATCTTCAGGTCGCTGCTTGCGTTCGCACACAGCAAAAGGGTCAATCTGTCCTTCATGGACTTGTGCCGTGGCAGTGCCTTTTCCTCCTGCGTGATGTAGGTTCTGTTTGGCATCTTCTTCCAGAAGAGCCCTGTCTCGTCGCAGTTGAACACTTGCTGAGCGACGTATCCTTCCGCCTTCATGAAGTCCTCAAATTCGTCCTTGTAGGCTTCTGCAGCAGCCTTGTCAGAACTGGAAGCCTCACCATGTCTTGCCACACTGTGGATGCCACTTCTCTTGCGGAATTTCTCAAACCAGCCTCTGCTGGCTTTAAATTCCTCACTTGCTGCGCTGGTAGAGGGGTTTGTCCACAGTAAATCACTGTGCAGTTTCCTGGCTTTTTCACAGATAATAGCTTCACTCATGCTATCACCTGCCAGCTGTTTCTCATTCAGCCACACTAACAACAGCTTTTCCACCTCTTCCAGCACTTGTGTCCTCTTCCTCATTAAGATCGTTACTCCTTTTGCCACATCAGCTTCTCTGATGGCATCTTTATTCTTCAAAATAGTCGAGATGGTCGACTTCGCCATCTTGTACTCCTAGGCCAGATCAGTCACACGAATACCACGATCATGCTTTTCTATAATGTCCTTCTTCAGTCCGATCATCACTTTTTTCTTCAAAGCCTTATTCTTGCCAAGCCTGCTCTGCATTTTCTTTGGAGCCATGCTGACAAGCACACCAAAAACCTTCCAAACGCCACAAAACACACCACAAGCCTCACCGAACATCTCCTTGCTACCACGATCTCGCCCACAGGAAGCCGCAACTGCGTGGCAGCAGGGCAAATGGCCGCGGATCCGGTTTGTAGCTCGAGGTGGAGTTCGCATGTTGAGGTAATTTTTTGGGGCCGGAGCTGGTCGTATCTCGAAAAATTCATAAGGAGGGGCGTTCGTAACCCGAGGTACTGTGGGAGTGTGGAGCAGGGATGTGAAACATGGACTCTCATCCCCAGATGAGCGAAGAAGAGATAAGAGGATGAGACTGGCCCCTCCCTGAGAAATGCTAGTGAAGTTTGTAGTTTGACCCTGGGAACTGCTCTCAGTCTGAGAAGATTCTGTAAATGGGGTGAAGCCAAATAAACCTTGCTGGATTGAATCTGTATTGTCTCCTGGAGTTTCCTGGGCTAAACCTGACAGGTACCACTGTAATAGTCTCGCAGCAGTAATCGTATATAAACATAATCTTCCATGGCTCTTTTCTAACTGGCTGTCCATTAATCCCAGCAAGAAAAGTTCTGGTTTCAACTGAATGTTGATCTTTAAAATTCTTTGTATCATTATACAGTATGTATTTGAATCCAGAAGTTTACAAGTCCACCACGCATGATAAAATGACCCTTCAGGTTGTCCACATTTCCAACATAAATTTGAAGCACCTTTATACAGTCTAGACAATTCTTTTGGAGTCATATACCAATGGTACATCATGTTATAAAAATTCTCTGTTAGGTTATAATTAATATAAATTTCAATCCTTTTAACCACATATTTTCCCACTGTTCCATCAGTATATAGTGTTCAAAGATTTTAGCCCATTTTATCATGTAGTCTTTCACTTGTTTTTCTTCCTTTTCAAATTTCAATAAAAGTTTGTACATTTTGGCAATTACATGTTCATCATTTGTACATAGTTCAACTTCAAAGCCTGTCTTCTTCCGCTCAGCTCCAGATGTCCTATTATCTACCTTAAATCTTTCTCTTAATGGTGCATACGAAAACCATTGAAAATTAAATCCCTCTACAGCCAATGGCTCTTTTGATTTTGTCTTATATTCTCGATGTTCCTGTTCTAACAACTCTCCATAAGTTAACCATTTTTTTTAAGTACTATTTCTTTCCTGTAAAATACTTCTTGGGCTGAGACAGTGTTTTTGGGAACAGTCTGGCTTTCTATCTGTTCCATATTCTCAATATGGCACTTCTAATATGATGATTCTTAAAATCTACATTCACCTTAACTTTATTGTACCATAGAAAACCATGCCATCCAAACCTCAGAGCATGCTCTTCAACTTCTAAAATTCTCCTATTTCTCAGCAAAACTCACTCTTTCAAACTAAGCAGAAGGCTGCAAAATACAATTTCAAAACAAGCAGTCTCAATCTCTTGTCTCTTGTTTTTTAAGTTTGCTATTATGCTGTTTGAGATATCCCCTCATAAAAGCTTTACTTGTGTCCCAAACCATTCTTCTATCTGCTCCTTTATTAAGGTGTTTATCAAAGAATTCTTTTAAATTCTTTTCACAGTCTTCCATGACTGTTTCTTTCTGCAACAATGTTTTGTTTAACCTCCACCTGAAGGAACTGATTTTCCTTTTAACTACTAAAGTCACTGGAATATCTCCACTTTGTGAGCAATTAGTAGTCAAATTCTTAGATATCCAAAACATATCAATTCTTGAAAAAGGTCTGGGACTTTCAGAAAAATAAGTATATTCTTTTGCATCACCATTTTTGTATTTCCATGCATCTACCAGCTCCAAATTGTCTATAATGTAAAAAAAAAAATAATAATTGGTACTTTCTCTTGTGTTGTTTTAATATCTTTCTCAGCAGTTCTGTCCTTTTGTGGACAAATTATTCCATTCCAGTCCCCTGTTAAACACCAATTTTCATATGGTAAGTCCACTAATTTATCCATAAGTCAAATTCCTCCAAGCCGACGTGCAGGATTAATCAAGAGTTATTGGTAACGTTTAGTTGCATTTATGGCTGCCCAAGGAGGGCACACTAGTTATGGAAGCAAAGGTTCACGTACTTTTGCCAGACAGAAATATGTAGCTTTGGATCATTTCCCTCAATAAATAAATGAACAAGTATAATGTTTTTGACTCATTTCTTTAATTGGATTCTTGTTATCTAGTTTTAGGAGTTGTGTGGAGAACAGATCACGTTTTAGTTCATATTTATGCAGAATCATTGAAAATTCAAAAGGGTTCGCAAACTTATTTTGTAAAAATAATTATTGTTATTTTAACTTAATAGATAGTTATGAAAATACACTAAGGGGAAACATAAAAAAGAATGATGAAGAGGCTGTGGATGACAAAAATATTACATATCGGAGAATGATGGCTGCAAAAAATAAGGACGTATGAAAGGTATCATATACAATGTATAGAGGAAAAAGATACTGCAAAGAATGTATTCAAAGAAAGCAGGGTACAGTTGAAAAGATGAAGAAAATTTGAAGTGTCTTGATAGAAATAAAATAAAGTTTTAGAAATGGTTGAAAAGGGCTAAAACAGGAGCTTCCAGCAGAGTGAATGGAATTCAGAATACAAGTGATGAAATGACTTCTGATGAAGTTAAAAAGAGGAAACGCTGGAAACAGAAGTTTAAGGTTTGAATGGGAAAGATAACGATATGCCAAACTGAAAATCATGCTACGAAAGACCAACTAGTTGTTTTTGACAGAGGAAATGGAGGGAATGTTCATAAGGTATAAATAAATGGTAAAAAATGGAATATTTATTAAAGATGGAAAAATGGATAGAGAAACATTAAGTTGTGCAAATGCTGGTACAAAGGTATTGGGTAACATGGTCTATGGCAAGGAATGAATGTTTTTCTGTGTGTGTGTGTGAGTGTGTGTGCGTGTGTATGAAAATAGCTACGTATAAGTACATAATTCTGCCCACTTAGTTGTATGGAAATGAGAGATCGTTATGTCAGGGAAAACATTGAATCCAGCGGGAATAGATTATTTATATGTGGTAAAACAAGAAGAAAAAAGGTGAAGAATGAATGTAGACTGAATACAAAACTTGAGTGACCAGTGCATTGAGGGGGTTAAGTTACATAGAGAGAGAAGAACAAAGGATTGAAATACAAAACAGATAATGGAAGAAAAATGAATCATTTGAGAGGAGGAGGAGGAAGCCCAAGATGGTTGGGGTTGGATGGAATCGATGCAATTCTAAAAAAGAGCGAGGCAGGAAGTTTGAAGAACAAAGGCGATGAACCAGTTGTTGGATGGATGTGGTGGATGGTCTGCAAGGATAAAAGCATATGCAGTGGCATAGTTTTGATGCCCGCTATGTTTAGTTAGAGCCCCTTTTCTCTTATCTCTTGCCTCTAATTTCTTCTGCATGCCACTTTGTACCCTTTTTCTGCTCCTTGCATTGCATGAGATGGGGGGGGGGAACTAAAAGCCCCCACCCCCGGTCCCTCTTCCCAGGGGCCCCCAAGCCCTGCCTCAGCTGCAGGGTGTCCGGTTGAGCCGCTGCACTCATGACAAGAAGCGCTTTCCCAGGGAAGCTCTTCCCTCTCAGCTCACGTCTGTGATGCAGGAAGAGGGCTGAGGAGCAATGAGAAGCTTGGGAGAAGAACAGAGCTCTGGAAGGGCAAAAAAGGGAATTCCCTGAAAAGAAATTCTGTTCTCAGAGTAGTGCCCGTTTGCTTGGTTGAGCTGCTCCCTCACCTCCTAGTTACACCCTGATGGCCTCCCTGACGTCGCTAGGCACATGATGTGCTCTGTCCAGTGAAATCCTGGCTGGTTCTACCTAATCCCGTGCATGTTCTTTTTTATTGACATGTGCAAATTAGAATATGCACGGGATTAGATAGAAGCAGCCAGGATTTCACCGGACAGAGCACATCTTTACAGAGGGACTGCAACCCCGGCCCGCTTTGTGTCGGCCATACACCCCTTTGTGCCTCGAGGGCATCTGTCCTGGTCTCCGGTTCAAGCGCACCCCTAAAATGTTCTGCTACGGCATAACCCTGCTGAAGGCGCAGCCACATGGGTTGGGACGCTAAGAAGAAAAGCCAAGGCTGACTGCGCTGCCTCGTGCAAGAGAAATGTCATCAAAGGAGATTGACCCTAATGACTTCAGAGCGTGTCCAATTGCCAGCCAAGGTCTATAGCTTTCACTGGTCCTCCCCAGCAAACCAGTTCTGTGAGACCACGGGACCAGGGGAGCAGGAAGGAGTACAAAGGATGCCTTGTGTCAACCTATTTGTGCAATGGTTATTTTATTTTATTATTCTGAAAATTGTATGGTCACCTATCTTACACCCCCCCCCCCCCCCAAAAATAGGAGA
Source organism: Liasis olivaceus (assembly GCA_030867105.1). NCBI lineage: Eukaryota > Metazoa > Chordata > Lepidosauria > Squamata > Pythonidae > Liasis > Liasis olivaceus. Next base: position 2,111,536 of record CM061354.1, read on the forward strand.
TCGCAGCATCACCCTGCTGCTTTATGCAGATGATGCAGTAATACTCTCTAGGACACCAGTTGGCCTAAAAAGAGCCTTGCGAGCTCTGGCTCAATATTGTAAAAAAGATAAACTGGAAATAAACTACCAGAAAACCAAGGTTATGGCCTTTGCTAAAAGGTCAAGACTTTGCTCATGGTATCTTAACAGTCATAATATAGAACAAGCGACCACCTTTAAGTACCTAGTTGTGGTCATACATGCCTCTGGTTCAAGGAAAGCGCATTGTGAATATGCAGCTGCTATTGGCCAAAGATCGTCATTCTCAAATTCTTCCACTCACAGGGAAGACATTATGTTCCTGCCGCAATTAAGCTTTTTCAGGCCAAGTCGCTAGCACAGCTTCTATATGGGACCCAGCTCGGACCCCCAGCTTCCTGTTTTACACCCTTGGAAAGGGTACAATCAAAATTTATTAGAGCAATTCTCCAGATGCCCTATTGTGTTTCAAATGCACACCTATGGCTGGAGACTGGGCTGATAAAAGTAGAATCAAGAATCTGTATAGCTTCCTTATACCTCTGGCTAAAGCTTAATTTTTTTCCTCAAGGCCTTGCACCATTAATCCTTCAAGACAAATTCTCCTCTTTGTGGATCAAGGCTGTAGAGTCTAACCTTGCAAAACTAGGTTTTTCTCCTTCCTCAATACTTGAATTGGACTATGAACAGGCAAAACAAAATTTGAGATTAAGGGTAGAGGACATAGAGACACAAACGGAGTTAGAGAAAGTTCCATCATTCCTGTCTCCAGACTATACTAGATACATTGCCAACCCTGCCAGATATCTTAGCCAGTTAGAGACAGCAAACCATTGGAAAGCCTTTTCGCTTGCATGATGCCATGTACTCCTCTCAGCTGTTCTGGATGGCGAATACAAAAAGATACCATTGGCCGAAAGGCTCTGTCCCTGTGATTCCGGAGAGGTAGAAACCACTAGCCACGTCCTTCAATGCTCATTCTATAGAGACATTCGAACAAAATTTATTCATCCGATGATTAATAGGTATCCAGGCCGCTCTGATACCGACTATCTACAGATCCTGCTTAAAGACAAACAGACTACAGTCACAGCACAGGTGGCTAGATTCCGTGCAGCAGCATTAAAGATTCATTGGAATCTGACGAATATCTTATTGTAAATTTATATAACCAACATACTTCAATTTTAGGTATTATCATTTTATTATCACCTTTATTATAGTTAACGATCAATAATTGTAGGATATCATAATTTAAGGAGTAATAATTACACTACAGTATAGGCTGCTTGACTTCATGTATAAATGACTTCTAGGCGGCCAAATTATAACTATGATATAGATTTTAATTATTATTATATCTAAGATTTTTAATTAGACATGTTATGTGCATTTTTAGTTGTGCTGGTCTATGACTAATAAACTGATCGATTGATTGATTGATATCTCCCACAAGATAATCCTAGGCAGCTCAAAATAATAATTAGTAAAAGTAAAATAAATAAAACCAACCAAATCCTAAAGTGCTGCAACATCCCATAATCTCTGCCTAATTTGCTGGGCTCACTTCCTAGCCCAAAGCCTGAGAGATGAACACATTTCAGAAAACAAAAACATTTCTGACTCACCTGTTCTCTGGTCCAGGGTTCTGGCTTGCCCTCTGATTCTGCCTGCTCAACAGCCTTGACTCCCTGTTCCCAACCTTTTCTGGAACTGTCCCCCCCCCACCCACCCAACATGCACAAATCCTGACATACTTCAGGACCTGCAGCTTGTTTACCTGCTGGACGGTATTCTCTTGTCACCTTTCCATGGACTTCCTCTGTCTTGATTTTTACAGCCTTCTTTTGCTTAGTTTTCGGTGCTGTAAAACCCCAGAAGAAACTTTGGTTATTTGGAGACACTGCACACCTGACCCTTTTTTCCCCCTAATAAGTATTTGTTTTACTAGGAAGAGGACAGGAAAGAAAACTCAGCTTGGTGAATGTAATATAATTCATCATTATATGCAGTTACTTGTCCATTCTGTGCCCAGAATTATATAGATCCAATTATATGTAGAGTTATTATCTTAACTAAGTATGATGATTTCTTCATGGCATGTATATGGCTTCATCTTGGCCTTCTTCATAAAAAGGGGAAACATAGAACCCCTCGTCACTAGAGATGCCCATCTTCTGAAGGGCTGGGGCCATAACTCAGCAGATCAGCTTTCTGACCTGCTACAGGGTTCAGGAGGCCATCCAGTGAATGGATGGCACTGTTAGAAATGGTGGAGCTACAAAAGTTGTCCCTTTAAAGGTGGGAATGGGAGTGGTTGGCTTCCTAGAAGATAAAACCAAGAAACACATCCTTTATTTTATCTGTTCATAATGACTGCAGTTTTATAGAATGTGATGGCTTACCTTCCTTCAGTAATTGCCTTTTTTCTCTGTCCTCCATTTTAATTTCTCATTTTGAATAGATTGTTTTTCCTGGATTTTTTTTTCCTGTGAGGTCAGATATGGAATGGAAAATTAAAATTATGCCTTTCTGAGAAATGCATTATTCTGATGTGTATCTTGCTTTTTAATCCAGAAGGCACTTGAGGTAGAGTGATGTACCTGACCTGAGGTCCAGAAGTGTGGGTCAAAGAGGCCCCTGTTAGCTCCCAAAATTCAACCAGACCCCTATAAATTGAATTTGCTCAGTGGGAGACTATCTCCTTTGCATGCAGAGAACCTGGAACAAGATTCAGAACAGCTCCCTTTGCTTGAGGTTCTGCACAGCAGGGGCCAGATAGGTTAGACTACAATGATGAGACTTTGCACAGTGTAGCCTCATCAGAGCAAGCTTCTTACCTAGTCATGACCCTGTTGGGATACCATGGTTTTATCTCCCTGTTGTTCAACTCCTTCTTGGGGCTTCTCCTTCCAACAGCTTCAATTGTTCTTCCTGTTTAATGCTGAAGGTTCCAGAACTCGTATAGTTCAGCGTCTGCTGCTGACCGACTGGGGCTGGTGGGCAGCCCATCAACACAATGTGTTGGAGAAAAAAACTCATGAGTACCACAGATCCCTCCCCCTTCTCAGCTGTTTTTACAATGAGGTTCATCCTGGTTCATTTGTCAGTTCAGTCGAGACCACGAACCCAACACTCAGTCTTCAAAAAGTTTAATTGTAAGGGTCTGCTTCCAAGGTGAAAGACGCTCCTCCCACCACCAAATACATGCTGTGTACAGGCTATTTTACAGGAACAAGGAGACTCAGATGACAGATTATTGGTTATAAGTTAGGTGTCTAGCAACTCTGTACCTGGATACAGATGAAGTCATGGTAAGATAAGCATGAGTATTAAAAGAATATGCACTAAGCATTTCTTATCTCTGTGCTCAGCCAATACCAAGTGCACAAACTTCTCTACTTTGCTTCATAATGCAAGCTTCCAGAGAGCTGAATTAGAGGAAAACACATACCAAATTGCCCTGTAGACTAATACCATCTATCTCTAATAATGTATATCTATATGGGCCAGCTGGAAAACACAACTGCCCTTCCCCTTGAAGTTAAATAACAGGAGAGGAGTTTGCTGGAGGCTTTGTCTTTTGAATCTCTTCAGGAAGACATCTAAGACTGCCTCTCCCCCAAGTGTAGCGAGTACTTAAACAAAAAGTGGGTGCTAGGTTTTCATTTTATCCGGCATGGCCTCAAGGAAAGACTTGCTCGGTTTTCTCCTGTGGAAGAATTTAAGCCATTTGAATATTAATAAATGGTTTAAGCAAATATTTAGCAAGCTCTAGAAGTAAGCAGGTACATAAGAATAGTTTCTATATTGTATTTGTGGCTAGGCAGTTGAAGCTGGTCACAGCAGCCAAGGTTAGCTAAAGCTGTGGTTTGACATTTAGAGGGTAGATTTAGCAGAAACTCATGTCTATTTTAAAACGTTGTCTTTTTATACTTAATTTGTAATCAATCATCTTGATCGCCTTCTATTTCCATATTGCTTGACTATGTTTCCGGTGCATCGGGATCTTGCCCGTAGCATGTTACTGAGCATGTCCGTGTGCGCGTGGCCTGGCTTTGCAAACCCATCACGAAGTTGTAGTGGGGAGCCACAGGCCCTTTAAATCACAAGCCCGCCTCCTGTGCCCTGAGGGCCAATAAAAGGAAAGAAGGGCCCTGTCAGGGTTGGCGTCTTGTGAGAGAGAGTTGGGTGGAGCCCTGGATGAGCGGATCACCCGCCCTGTGGGTGACCATCGGCTGGGAAATTAGGCCCCTTCACTGCCCCCCTTCACTCGAAGCCAGTTTCTCCCTCCCGCTGCCCTCTGGGGAACCAGGAGAGGATGGCGGGGGAAACGCTCGTCCTGCCTGGCTCTGGCTGAACCCAGGGAGGGAAACCGAACAAAAGTTAGGGAGTCTGCTGGGGCAGGGGATCGAAGGCCACTGGTCAACTCAGGATTGAAACAAAAATCAACTTTAGGAAATGTGTCAGAAGAAGATAAGGATCTACGCACAAAGTGTTGGGGTTGTGAAATGTTATTACAAAACCCATGAGGAGGAGAGAGGATTCATTCCTCCCTCATGAGGAGAAGAGGAGGAAAATGAGGGAAACAGGAAAAAAGACCCTCCAAGCCCCTCCCACACAAGGTCTGGTTGAAACCCCATATTTTCCAACACAAAGAAGCAGTTAAAAAGAGAGGAAAGACGCAGCCCTCCCCCCTGCCGTTCTAACAATAGCTAAGTCACGCCGTTTCCAGCCTGGCCTGAGGTAACCCCCTCATGGTTGGACTCCCTCGCCAAAGACACCCCAAACCCTTCCCGCCAAAACCTGGCAGGCCCCCTCCTTTTCTTCTATTGGCCCTCAGCGGTCAGGTGGCTCCGGATGGACCCATCCATGGTTACTTTGCCCTCACTTTCTTTCCCTTCAGACGGACATCCTTTGTGGAAGGACCGCCTCCCCGAGCAGGTTATAGGCCCTCGTGCTCCTTCTTCCCTCCCTTCGTGGCCGTCGTCAGGACGACCCAGCCGCCAGTCAAACAGCAGCGGCCAATCAAACAGCAGTCGTCAGGCGGGAGGTGAGAAGGAGGGAAGGCAAGATGGCTGCCCGGAGCTCTGCCGCCACAGGCCTCGTGAGGAAGAGGCCGAATAAACAGTCGAAGCCCGGGAGCCAAAGAGGAGATTAAAACTCAAAGATAGACTGCCCTGATGAGGAGAGGCAACCGAAAGGAGGCAGCAGGGGGGAGACCAGGCAGAGAGAGAGGCGTTGGTTTCCTTCCTGCAGACGGGCATGAGGGAAAAGCTCTTCCGGCCATCGCCCTCAGCTGGAGCAGAGATTCAGAAGAAGAGGAGAGGAGCCGAGAAGCCCAGCCAGGAACAAACAGGGAGAAGACGTGGAGGAAAAGCGAAGACTTTGACGGCGCAGGAACAGAAGGCCGGAACTGAAAAAGATCAAAGGCGGGTCGGACTCTGGAAAGGGAGTACGGCTCTGCAGAGAGGGCCGCAGAAGCAGTCAGGGATTGAGACCGCAAGAATAGAGAGGTCAGCAGTAGAGATATGTTGGAGATACAGAATGGAAAGGTGCGAAAATAGAGTGAAATTGGACTTTAAAAAACATAGTGTAGGTAGAACCTATGGAAAGTAGGCAAAATAGAAAATAGTTTTATTTTTAATTCCTGCACTAGTTGAAGGCATTTATAATCGATCATTCTCCCTTTTTGTGTTTGCACGCTTTCCTTTTGGAAAATAAAAGTCTCCCCCCAGCCACTGGAGGAAGATACAAAAGAAACCCCAACCAGCTCTCCAGGTTTCCAGCGCTTTGTGTCTCTAGAGCCCGCGTCAATCTGTTAATTGGCGGTTCAAAAACAAAACAAAACCCACAACATCCATCCATATGTTTTCTCTGTCCTGAATATTCTTGATTATGAATTGGATCCCACATAGCACTAATTCTGGGAGATCCTAAATGCTATAGGTTTTTAAATAGATTACACATTCTAGAAATCCAAGTATCAAACTGTCACTAACAACCAATCAGTACAGTTTATTAAATAGATTTTGTGGTGAATGGTACAAGAGGAATCAAATAATAGACAGGTGATGATTTACAGGAATGTACAAATATTTGAAGCTAGCATATAAAGCAATCAAATAAGAAGTAGAAATACTCTATGAAACGTTAGCACATTATTCAGTTCAGGAAGAGAAAGGCATGGAGTTCAGGGAGTGATACATTCAATTCATGGGAGAAAGACCAAGCAGGAATTGAGGGAGAGGCTTGGAAAGGAGGGGAAGTTTCAAGAGATGATTATTTTTGCTTGTTATGTAGATGTCAGTAACGATATCTTTGGACACAGTCTGGGTTTACATTTATTCCATATTCTTAACAATGTGTTTCTCAGTTAATGATTCTTAAAATCTACATTTACTTTCACTTGGTCATGCCATCAGAAGCCATGCCACCCAAACCTCAAATATCCATTCCACAGAAGAAGCTTTTTATAGAACAGAAACAGCAGATAAAGAACGATGGTGAAGATAGGAGGATTTATTAATACAAGATAAGGAAGACATTAAGATGAAGACAAAGGAGCAATTAGCAGCAGAAGGAAATTCTTTTCAATGGTTTTCTTATAATCAGGTGAGAGACCTCGGTGATCATTTCTGTGGAATTCATTACCACAAGTTATGGTGATGTACATGAAGCTGGATAGATTTAAAAGGGGCTTGGAGGACAGATCTCTTAAGGGCTAGTCTTGAAGCCTTGGCTTTATCTCTCAGTGGGGAAACCAGCATTCAAATACTAGTTGTAGGGGAACGAAGTTAGAAGCAGGGTTGCAAGCATCTCCAAAGTCGTGGGGTTGTGAGAAACAAGAAGTTAAATTAGAAGGCCCCTTAGTGTGGTCTACGGGGCTATTCTTATTCCACCCTGTTCACCCACAGATGCAGCCTCTCATGGCCTTTCAAGATTAGGGACCTAACAGAAACTCTGAAATCCTGAGCCTTTCAGTTTTTGAAGTTCATACTCGATAGGGCATAATAATTTAGGGATTTCAGATGCTTTTAAAAGGAAACCTAATCCCAGTGCCACTATTTCTAGGATATTCGGCTATCAGGATTGCTTGTTCCTGTGGGCTTATCCAGTTCTGGGAAAAATCACAGCCATTTGTATATTTTCCCCATGTTTGTCAGTGGTAGATTTCAAAGTCTGCCTTTGGATTCAGCTCTGAATTCAAAAGCAGAGCACTTCATCATCAAATGAAGTGGTTGGGCCATTCCACTAATTCAGGAAACCTCAAGTTATCACATCTGAATAAACTTTTTCGGATGGTGTAATGTATATTTTGTCAAGATAATAAGGACAAGCAGGAAGCTGGCAGGAAAAAGAAAGTTGGCAAAATTTGGTTCACACGATGCATTTCAGTGCAGCTGGATTTGGTCACAGAGAACACAGAATTGAATCCCACCATCTTCAGATAACTACTAGAACCATCATGCCAACCAGATTTCATTTTGCAGGGTGGAAGTACAACAATGCAGGATTTATTGTATCCCCTATTGGGTTGTCCAGTAGCCCAGTATCTGGAAAAAGAAAAAGCCATACTCATCAGTCCCTACTTGATACATTTTGAAAGTTAAATAAATATCCCCCTCTTTCTCCTGCCACCAGCTCACAATCACAATGGGTTATTAATAGGCTAGGTTTTTCTGTCCATATGAAATAGAAACTTGTTACTGGCAAGTTACAGAAGGACATGGGGGAATGTTTAAAACTCAACATCAAGTCCTTAGGGACTTCTGGTGGTTGAGGGTAAGAGTAGGTGTTAGGGATTATGTTTCATCTTGTCATGTCTGCCGCAGAACAAAATCTGTTCTGGGAAAGCTGACTGGCTTGCAGCAACCTCTAGAGACAACTTCATGGCCTGGGACACTATATCACTGGATTTTATTACCCATCTTCCCCCAGTGCAGAGATGTACCAGTGTTCTGGTAGTAGTGGATTTATTTACAAAGTCAGCCCATTTCATCCCTTGCAAGGGCCTCCCAACAGCTCAGAAAACAGCACAGCTCTTTCTGGACAATGTTTTTAGATAGAGTGGATTGGCCAAGCATGTCATTTTGGACCAAGGAACACAGTTTACATCCAAATTTTGGAAGGCTCTTTTCCACTGATTAAAATACATTTGTCATCCTTGCATTATCCAGCATCTAACAGAGAAGCTGAGAAAGTTAACCAATTATTGTAACAATATTTAATTTGCTACATAAAAGATCTTAATGTCCCTGATGTCCATGCTGGTGTGGTCACTGACCTTGAGCCGGACATCCTAGAGAGTGAAGTCAAGTGGGCCTTAGGAAGCATTACTAACAACAGAGCTAGTGGAGATGACAGTATTCCAGCTGAGTTCTTTAAAATACTAAAAGATGATGCTGTTAAAGTGCTACACTCAATATGCCAGCAAGTTTGGAAAACGCAACAGTGGCCACAGGATTGGAAAAGGTCAGTTTACGTTCCAATTCCAAAAAAGGGCAATGCCAAAGAATGCTCAAACTATCGCACTATTTATTTATTTATTTATTCATTCATTCATTCATTCATTCATTCAACTTGTATGCCGCCCATCTCCCCCAACAGGTGACTCTGGGCGGCTCACAATAAAAACACAGCTCTCACCGAGATGGCTAAAAACTATAAATAATTAAAAACATATTAAAAACCCTAAAAAACCTCCTCTGGTTTATGGCCTTAAAAAACCTGTAAGATGCTTGGAGGGGGAGACAACCCATCATCCCACCAGCCATCTCCACAGGTGCGGGCCCCCCTCTGGCCCCCAGGCCTTCTGGCAGAGCCAGGATTTAATACCTTTCCTGAAGGCCATGAGGGAGGGGGCACACCGGACCTCAGGAGGCAGGATGTTCCATAGGGCGGGCGCTACAGCAGAAAAGTCTCTCTGCCTCGACCCCACCAATCAAAATTCCCTGACTGGTGGGGTCTGCAACCTGCCCCTTCTGCTGGACCGAGTGGGACGGGCTGAAGTGACCAGGGCGAGGCGGTTCCTCAGATAACCTGGTCCTGTGCCATAAACGGCTTTAAAGGTAATAACCAACACCTTGAATTGGACGTGGAAACAAACCGGTAACCAATGCAGCTCGCGCAACAGCGGTGTTATATGTGCCCTCCTAGGGGCATTAAGAACTGTCTGCGCCGCCGCATTCTGCACCAGCTGTAGCTTCCAGATACTCTTCAAGGGTAGCCCCATGTAGAGCGCATTACAGTAGTCCAACCCAGAGGTGACCAGGGCATGAGTGACTGTGCGGAGGTCCCCCGATCCAGGAAGGGGCGTAACTGGCGCACCACACGGAGTCGTGCAAAGGCCCTCCTAGCCACGACTGCCACCTGCTCTTCGAGCAGGAGTTGTGAGTCCAGGAGAACCCCCAGATTACGCACCGGGTCTGTCTGGGGTAGTGCAACCCCGTCAAGAACCAACGATGACAAGGTCCTAGATCTTGAGGCTCCCCGTATCCACAGCCACTCCGTCTTACCAGGGTTCAGCTGAAGCCTGTTGTCCCCCATCCAGGCCCCCACAGCCTCCAGGCACCGCGAGAGGACAGTCACAGCATCACTTAGGGCACCTGGGATGGAGATGTATAGTTGGGTATCATCAGCATACTGATGATACCTCACCCCATGGTGCCGGATGATCTCACCCAGCGGTTTCATGTAGATATTAAATAGGAGCGGTGAAAGCACTGACCCCTGTGGCACCCCACAAAGTAGGGGCCGGGGGCTGGACCTCTCGCTCCCTATCAACACCGATTGGGTTCGGCCTTGGAGAAAGGAGCTGAACCAGCACAACATTGTGCCACCCAACCCCAACTCCCGCAGCCGACCCAAAAGGATACCATGGTCAATGGTATCGAACGCCGCCGAGAGGTCAAGAAGAGCAAGGATGGATGCACTCCCCCCATCCCGCTCTCACCAGAGATCATCTAGAAGTGCGACCAATGTTGTTTCTGTCCCATAACCGGGCCTGAATCCTGACTGATAGGGGTCCAGATAATCCGTTTCCTCCAGGATCCTCTGAAGCTGCCGCGTGACCACCTTTTCTACCACCTTCCCTAAAAAGGGGAGGTGGGAGACTGGACGAAAGTTGTCCAGAAGGGTGGGGTCTAGCGACAGCTTCTTGAGGAGTGGGCGGACCAAAGCCTCAATTGCACTCATTTCACATGCTAGCAAGGTTATGCTCAAAATCCTACAAGCTAGGCTTCAGCAGTATGTGAACCGAGAACTACTGGATGTACAAGCTGGGTTTCGAAGAGGCAGAGGAACTAGAGATCAAATTGCCAACATTTGCTGGATCATGGAGAAAACACGAGAGTTCCAGAAAAACCTCTACTTCTGCTTCATTGACTATGCAAAAGCCTTTGATTGTGTGGATCACAACAAACTCTGGCAAATTCTTAAAGAGATGGGGTACCAGACCATCTTACCTATCTCCTGAGAAATCTGTATGCGGGCCAAGAAGCAGCAGTTAGAACCAGTCATGGAACAACCGATTGGTTCAAAATAGGGAAAGGAGTACGACAAGGCTGTATACTGTCACCTTGCTTATTTAACCTATATGCAGAGTACATCATGAGAAATGCCAGGCTGGAAGAATCACAAGCTGGAATTAAGATTTCAGGGAGAAATATCAACAACCTCATATATGCCGATGATACCACCCTAATGGCAGAAAGTGAAGAAGAACTAAAGAGCCTCTTGATGAGGGTGAAAGAGGAGAGTGTGAAAGCTGGCTTGAAACTCAACATTAAAAAAACTAAGATCATGGCATCTGGACCCATCAGTTCCTGGCAAATAGAAGGGGTAGAAATGGAAGCAGTAACAGACTTCATTTATTTGGGCTCCAAGATCACTGCAGACGGAGACTGCAGCCATGAAATTAAAAGACGCTTGCTCCTTGGGAGGAAAGCTATGGCAAACCTAGATAGCATATTAAAATGCAGAGACGTCACCTTGCCGACAAAGATCCGCATAGTCAAAGCTATGGTTTTTCCAGTAGTAATGTATGGCTGTGAGAGCTGGACCATAAAGAAGACTGAGCGCTGAAGAATTGATGCCTTTGAACTGTGGTGCTGGAGAAGACTCTTAAGAGTCCCCTGGACTGCTAGGAGGTCAAACCAGTCAATCTTAAAGGAAATCAACCCTGACTGGTCATTGGAAGGATTAATCATGAAGCTCAAGCTCAGATACTTTGGTCACCTAATACGAAGAGAGGACTCTTTGGAAAAGACCCTGATGCTGGGAAAGATTGAAGGCAAAAGGAGAAGAGGATGGCATAGGATGAGATGGTTAGAGTGCATCACTGCAGCAATGAGCATGAAACTGAGCAAACTCAGGGAGGCAGTGAAGGACAGGAAGGCCTGGCACAATATGGTTCATGGGGTCACGAAGAGTCAGACACGACTTAACGACTGAACAACAACAGCATACCGTATCAACACAGCAACTGGACTGAAATCCTACCTCTTGCAGAATTTGCCTACAACAATTCAGTACATTCCTCTATCGGTATATATCTGTTCAGGTGATTTATGGCTACCAGCCCCCAGGAGTTTGCCTTCTGCAACTCAAGAATCCTCAGTTCCCTACACCTTAGATTTCCTGCACACAAGTCAAGCAGCCCAATGCCTCTTAAAGGAGCAACTGGAGCAATGTACAAATGGGCCACAGAGGCAGTCAAGAGGGGGCTAAAATTGCTGAAGGGGATTTGGTATGGCTTTCTACAAAATTTTTGCCATCTGCACATCTTTCAAAGAAGCTGAACTCAACGTTTATTGGCTCCTTCCCTGTGGTTAAACAAACCCAGTGGCCTTCCAGCTGCAGTTGCCAGTGTAAGTGAAGGTTCATTCAGTATCCATTGGTCTTTGCTGAATTCAAGGCAGTGGTGGAGTAAAGGAAAATGTTTAGAATACCTGATCCAATGCCCAGAGTCAGAGAGATCATGGGAGGCAGAAACAGCTGTGCATGCTCCACAACTGGTATACCAGCTTCATGACTAGCATGCCAACCAACCCCATCCTCGACAACTACTGCCTCTGCAAGAGGCCAAGGCAACCTGAAATGAGCAAGAGTCTCATCTATGGGTCGGTTTGTATTTGTGCTTTTTTATGGTATTTATCAATGTGTTTTTTATATTTTTTCCTGTTGTTTTACTCATTGTCTTTTTATCTGATTGTTTTACACTGCCCAGAGTCACTTCGGCGAGATGGGCAGCTATATAAATTTGCTAAACAAATAAACAAATAAGAGAAAGAAGAGCTGCAGCCAAGACAATGGTCAGATAAAAGAAATTTGAGTCTGGGGCAGAAATGTAATTTGAGAAAGTGTCCCAGACACGGCTCTCACTAGTTCTCACAAAGATAAAGGGTGGGAGGGGGGAAGCATATACAGACTTGCAAGATTCTATTACTGTAACCTTATAATAAAACCTCTGTCTTGCAGTCTCCTTGTGAGGAGCAGTCGCCTGGAGCACTTGGGGGCAATCTCCCATCCTCTCCTTATCTGGAAAGTTTTCAAGGAACCAGTCTATTTACTGATTCCTTGGTCTTTGCCATGGTTGTTGGCTAAGATTTCACAGAGCTGTCTTCAATTTGCCATACCTCCCCTGGAAGTCAAAAGGGGCTGGGTTGAGTTTGTGATGCAATTTTGAGATGTATGTTTTGTCATTTTCACACCCCTCTCATTCCTGTAGATGTCCATGCCTATGTCCCTTTCTCCTTTCTCTGCTTTTGTGAAGTTTTCTCCAAGTCACAGTTGAAGTTTTGGAAGAGATGAATGAAATTTGGTCTGTTTGCTTGCCAGCCCCAAGGTTAATTTACAATGCACCTATCATTTGATCCATTAACACAGCCCTCACCAACTGGATGACTTCAGAAAGTGTGGTTTCTCCATAAATTCCAATTCCTACTGGAAGGCTGCTGTCTTTATTCCAGTGTCTTCAGTTCTGTTTAGCAGACTCTTTCCACATGCTGTACAATAAGCAGACACCACCCTTTTTTGGTGATAATTTTGTAGTACTTTTTCTTTTGTGGTACCCCATTTGTGGAGCATCCTCCCCATGAATAAGCTTTGCAATTGCTTTGATGACAGTGTAAATTGTGTGTGTATGTGTGTGCATGTTTACCTAGGCATTTGAAGTTGGTCAGCCTGTACTAACATTTTATTGATTTATTTTACATCCCACTAAATCCATATAATCTCTTGGTGATTTACATAAAATCAAATATTTTGTTTTCTTAAAGTGTCTCATTTCCTTTAACAATTATTGCATTGTTTTAATTACATATTTATTCAGCACTCTTATATCTTATGATGAAGGCGTGGACAGACACGCATACACGAATAGGTCAGAGACATACAAAATCAAAGGAAGTCTCCTCCAATCTCAGAAGCTTGGAAGTGGTGTCTGCAAGGGGGTAAACTCTGTGGAAATGGCAAACGTAACTAGATAATTGAGACCTCCCCCTTTTTAAGGGATGTCACACTCATTACACGCATGCAACAGGGAGCAGGATTTCAATCACCCTGGTTGCACTACCATTTGATGTTTCCCAGCTTCTCTTTCAGGCCTCTTCTAATGAAGCCTGGTGTGGATTTTCTTTGAAGGTCTTTTCTGTCTCCTTTTGGATTTGTGGCCGAGGGGCAATGATCCTTTATCAGTCATGGATGTCAAAGCTTGTTGTCTTTGGTCCAGCCCTTCTGTGATGTCACAATCCCACTTCCCTTTTCAGCTGTTGGAGTGCTAGGGATTGTGAATATCTGATTAGAGACCATGGTGAGCCAATCAGTAAGCAGCTGGAATCACAGGATGCAATAAACAGGGAGGCAGAGAATGTGAGTCGATGGTAGGGGAAAACAGAAAGAGGCAATGTGAGGCAGAGGAAAAGAAAAGGGGAATTCCATGAAACAGATCAAAAAGACAGACAAGGTTGGCCGGAAACCTTTCAGAGAGTTCACCAGTAGAAATTATAGTAGGAGGCCACCTAAATTCAGACTGGATCCCAATGCCTGTTTCAAATCTTAACTCAGTTTATGGGGAGAGAAACTGGATGGAGAATTTCTCCAAAATTCTCCAGGAGAAAGACATTTTCCAACCATTTCTCAACAGCAGGCCTCTTTTTTTATAGTGATGGGACCATACGTGTTTGAAAAGAGCAAGGCTGTACGTGAGGTTGCAGCCACCATCTTGACTTTTTTGATCCCTGCTAAGGATGCCCTTGGACAGGAACACTGCCCCACAGAAGCCCCACAGAATGAATAACCTCCTGCCATCTTCCTTTGGCACAGAATAAAGGGGGAGCAGCTCAGAAGAGACAGATGCCTGGGGCGCTTGCTAAATAAATGAGTGTCCGATAGATATATATAGTGATATTTGAAGAGCCCTGGTAGGAGATGGCCAGATAGATCACATGTGGGAGAAATAAGGGGAAAGAGGGCCTCTGCTATGGAACAGCTCAGTCAAGAAAAATAGCTCAGAGGAAGACCAGGAAGGAATGACCATCAGCAATGGGGGCAGAAATCAGAGAGAGAAGAGGAATTGGGGGGTGGATTGGCCTGGGGTTGCTCCAGCTGCTCAAATGTATTTCTGCCTTAAGGCTGCAAGACTCCAGTGCGGGGCCAGCCCCAGAAGCATTTATGTGGGTATGTGCACAAGGATAGAGGCCAGTTGCAAGTTCTTCAGCACCAGCTCCTGCTAAACCTTCATTTGCAGGTGGGGTTTGTGTCCTCCTTGCTCCAGGATAAAGGTGCTTGATGGGAACTGGAAGGGGGTTCTTCTATTTCAGCCATTTATTTTTGGCAAAGAAGTCTGAGCAACAGTTAATAGTAAATCCATTTTCCCTTCAGAACCAAGAGAGAGAAATAGCTCTTTGGTTATTTTTATTGGCTTTGCCAGGGAGGGTTCCAAAAGAGATTTTGGGGGGTGCTGAACTGTGTCTAGAAGCTGGAGTGCAGCTGCCTAACTCAGGAAAGCCTCTGCTTTAATAGGAAGTCCATATTTGTTTACATCATGACTCATGAATAAAGGTAAGTGTTTGGGAATGGTCTTATCCAACCTTTCCTAGATGGAGGAGGCTTCTGATCCATTTGTCCCAGGATAGATTTGCCTGCATCCTGAGCGAGGGGCAGCATGAACCAAGAATCCTGGAAGGGAGCACCGCTGATGGACTCTTAGCAGGTCTCCAGGCCCCCTGCCCCCTTCTTCCTCTCAGGGGTACACTCAAGAAGGTCGAGATGACCACTGCGACGGGAGGATCAAAACTCCACCCCTTTTTTTAGGTGCATCGAGACGCAAAAAGAGAACAGAGCTTTGATCTTGCTGTTGCAGCCATTGCCTTGGCCTTTCTGACCTCGCTCTTTGGACCCCTTGCTGTCCATCCTGGTAGGGTGCCCAAATCCAGCAACTGACCAGTTGCAAGCCTGACAGGGTCGAAAGCATTGCTGGCTATGACACCCTCGTGTGTTCTCTCGTTTTAGGGCCACGAAACCTAAGAAACAGCCTCCGGGAGCTGCCGCCAAAGACAAAACTGACACCAAAAAGGGGGCTGAGAACATCTTTTTCCAGGAAAATGTCAAGGGGCCCATTCTTGGGTTTTGTTTCTTAATCTCTTTTATTATTTTGACCATAATGATCTATAAGTGTAAGTCCAACCCTGGCACATGATGTACTTTTAATTGGACATGCTTCATGTGATGCTGACATGCTTTGCATACCAGGTCCTTGTGTTCTATATTTCAATGCCTGGGTAACCACCATGACGTGCCTCTGAAGGGCCAAAGGCACATTTAGTTTGTTTATTAGTAATTTAGTAAATGGTGGTGTTTTTTTTTTGAACTCACTGCAATCCAAAAAGTCACATGCATGCACAGAAACACACACATTGCATGCACATAGCAAACAAGGTGCAAAATTCAGTTTCCAGACTCTCCTGTTTATTTACTTATTTATCGTATTTATATAGCCACCCATCTCACATGCCAGGTAGAAAAATTGTCCTATGTGTTTTTCTTACCAAAGCTGCTTTGCCTGGGTGAAAGAGAATTTTTTTGCTTTGGATATTTCTTTCAGAGAAAAATAGGAATTCTGTGAAATGTTTGTGGCAGAGGGTGGTGATTTATTTATGAGTTCAGTTTCCAGGGCCACCCACTCCAAGTGACTCTGGGCAGCTTACAGAGGGTTAAAAAGGACACATAATGAAAAATAAATATCACAATAATACAAGCAGCCATGCTGGGGGCAAGGACTGATTCAGAAACACACATTTCCGGGCTTTGTGCACAGTCCCAACTCAGTGGAAATCAGTTCTCAGGCTCCCTTAGTGATGTGATGGCCATTGGTGGTGGCAAGTAAGTTGTCTTATGTTTTACACTCTTCTCTGCAATGGTCAGTGGTCTCCCAGCTTTGTATGTTTCCATCCCATCTCCATGGGCATTCATCCCAGTGCCTTTTTTACCAGCCTGGAAAGTTTGGAAACCTGCAGAATTATGGGAAAATACATTGCAGAAAACCTAATCCCCAACCCTCCAGAGAAGTTCTCCAGCATCTTCCAACATTGTCCTTCGTTTGAAAGAAGTTTCAAAAGCCCACCCTCTTCCATCAGTGGCAGTGAGAATTGAACAAGAATGGACCACACTAAAAGCCTGCCAGCCCCATCCTCCACCCCCCAAGGACGCCAGGAGTTGTCATATAGCCAGTGTGGGTTAGAGTGCCCCAAACCCTGGGTTTGCTAATTCATAGATAGATTCAAAAGGCTAAGGCTTTGAGTTGGATGAATCTGGGATGCATTTTTATTAATTTATTTACATTTATTTATTAAGATTTTTTCATAGAATTAAAGACAAATCAAAAGAAAAAAAGGAAAAGTAGAAAAAAAATAAAGTGCAAGAAACAGAGAGAGGAAAAAAAACTAAAGTTGAGAAATATATGTATGACTTCTGACCTTCTTTTCAACAGATAATTACAATATTATTGTCCCTCCTCCCTCTTAGTCCCTTCAGACCCTCTTTTAATCCACGTCTTTCTTAATCTTCAAATCCATAAATCATCATTTCATTTCTTTCTTCTTTCAGCAAAAGGTCCATATAAGGTTTCTAGTCTTTCAGAAAAGTTTTTGTTGTTTTTTCTCTGACCAAACAGGTCAGTTTTGCCATTTCTGCACATTCTGATGTTTTTACAATCCATTCCTCCACTGTGGGGATTCCATTAGTCTTCCATTATTGTGCATACAATAATCTTGCTGCAGTTACCATATACAAAATCAGTCTGACCTAGGTCTTTTCTAATTCATTGTCCATAAGTCCCAATAAAAAGAATTCTGGTTTCTTCACAATATTAATCTTTAAAATTCTTTGCTTCGTTGTGTGAATTTGTATCCAAAATTTCTTAACTTTCTCACAAGTCCACCATGCATGATAAAATGTCCCTTCATGCTTTTCACATTCCCAACGCTAGTTTGAAATGCCTTTGTACATTTTTGATAGTTTCTCTGGTTCATATAATAATGATACCTCACTTAATCAAGGTTTTCTCTTAAATTGTGACACAATGTAAATTTAATACCAGTTACCACATTCTGTCTCAAGTATCCATCACTATATCTAAAATAGTCTTGGTTTTTAATTGTAAGCCGCCCAGAGTCACCCTCTGGGGGAGATGGGTGGCATAAAAATGTAATAATAAATAAATAAATTACTAAATAAATAAAATAAAATTAATAACCCATTTTGTCATGCAGTCGTTAGCCTGTTCTTCTGTTTCAAATCTTAACAAAAGTTTATACACTTTTGCTGTTGCATGTTCATCATTTGTATGTTTTTCCAATTTCCAATTCCATTTTGTGTTTTTCAATTCCAATTGTCTTTTTATCCATATGAAAGCCTTTTTTTAACTGTGCATGTGAAAACCATTGGAAACCTTCTGCAGACAGTTGTCCTCTTGACTTCATCTTAACGTCTCCATCCTCCTGTATTAATAAGTCCTGGTATGTTCACCATTTCTCTCTATCTGCTGTCTCTCTTTTATTTGTTTGTTTGTTTGTTTGTTTGTTTATTTATCAAATTTGTCACCACCTATCTTATTAAAAAATGACTCTGGGTGGTTTACAAAGAAGTTAAAATCAATTAAAAATACAATGTAAAATGGTCCTGAATAAGTAGAAAATAAATACAATCCAAGAATAGATGTTAAATTGGCAAGTAGCTCGGGGAGTGTCATGCAGGTGCCAGCCACCCCTAGGATTGGGTAAGATTCCTGTTTTATAAAATTTATAAGATTCTTTTATACAATGCTTCCTGTGCTGAGTTCAATAAAGGTATCTTCGGGTGCAACCTGGGGGTGTTTTTATTGCATACTCTCAATATGACACATCTCACATAATGATTTTTAAAATCCACATTAACTTTAAATTTATCATACCATAAAAACCCATACCAACCAAACCTCAGGTTATAATATTCCAATTTTAACATTCTTTTATTTCTTAGTAAAATCCATTCTTACAAGCTACAAAATACAGTTTAAAATCTGGTAAGTCTAGCCCCCCTCTGTCTTTTGCATCCTGTAGAATTTTATATTTGACCCTTGGTTTCTTGCTGTGTTGTGCAGAGTGCAGCAAAGGTCCCAAAAATCCTGCTTTCAGGAAAATTACACATCAGCATGAGAGCTTGCAAAATGCAATATCCATATTTTGCTTTCCAAAGAAAATCCAGTCAGAAAATATAAACTAACTGGTCTTTATCGATAAAAAATGCAAAATTTCATAAAATACAAGTTGCATACAAAATATAAGATATAACAAAGACTTCTTCTCCTCTTAGCATCCAAGACTTATCCACAACAAAGTCTCTAGCTAAAAAACACTCTCAGAGAAGAGGCACACTACTTGGTTACTAGTTATAACTTTTGTTGTTGTTGTTGTTGTTTAGTCGTTAAGTCATGTCCGACTCTTCGTGACCCCATGAACCATATTGCGCCAGGCCTTCCTATCTTTCACTGCCTCCCTGAGTTTGCTCAATTTCATGCTCATTGCTTCAGTGATGCTATCTAGCCATCTCATCCTCTGCCGTCCTCTTCTCCTTTTGCCTTCCATCTTTCCCAGCATCAGGGTCTTTTCCAAAGAGTCCTCTCTTCGCATTAGGTGACCAAAGTATCTGAGCTTGAGCTTCATTATCAATCCTTCCAATGAGCAATCAGAGTTGATTTCCTTTAAGAACTAGTTATAACTACATAACCCATAAAACCTACATGATTAAACTATAAATGACAACTGACAGACTGGGCATCTAGCCCTCCCGTTATATTGCCAGCATGTACACCCCCACTGAATAACTAGCATACACATTACAATAGGTGGCAGTAAAAGGCATAACAGGGTCACAAGATGCTTTGTTTACATTAGCTCATAGAATAATCTCGACACCTGTTTTTGTATAGGGAACGGGATGAACTTCTTCCCATGAGAAAATCCTGATACTATACGAATCTAGATAAATCTTTTGCCATTGTTTAAAAGGCGCATCATTCTTCAGAACTGGTATTATTTGAACTAAAAGCATCATTCTAGGTAATACATTCATTTTTATTACAGAAATTCTTCCAAACAATGATAGTTGCAACTTTTCCAATCTTAGTAGATGTTTCCTGATTTCATTCCATACCTTAACATAATTATTCTGAAATAACATACAATTCATATTGGACTAATAATACCCAAATATTTTACTTTTTTCTCAATCTGGAAACCAGTTTTTTTCAGTCAGTTCCTTTTAATCTTCTATCCTCATATTTTTTTTTGTTAGGATTTTCATTTTTTCTTTATTAACTTTAAATCCAGCTATGCACCAAATTCTTTCAGCTTTTCCACTAACACATCTATTCTTTCCAAGGGATTTTCAACTATTAAAACCAAATCATCTGCAAATGCCCTTAATTTATATATTTCTTCTTTTCACCTTCACCCCAGTTATCCTCTCATCTTGTCTTATAGCTCTGTTCAGAACTTCCAAAGCCGTAATAAACAGCAGTGGTGAAAGTGGGCAACCTTGTCTTCTACCTTTTTGTATCTTGCAGGGTTTAGTCAATTCACTACTGATTATAATTTGTGCTATTTGTTACGTATGTATCAATTTTCCCCATTTAATAAAGTTATTTACAAAATGCATTTGTTCCAAAATTTTGAACCAAAAAATCCAGTTCAAATTGTCATATGCTTTCTCTGCATCAAGAAATACCAATATGGTGTGTTTTTCATTCTGTTGTTCCAAATATTCTAGTATATTAAGAATATTTCTTATATTGTCCCTCAACTGTTTTTTAGGCAAAAAGCCACATTGATCTTAACATATCAAGTCCTGCAAAACACATTTCATTCCTTCAACTAGAACCATAAGTAAATATTTTATAGTCATTATTCAGTAAAGAAATTGGTCAATATTTTTTTTTGGTAAAGTAGGGTCCTGTCCTTCTTTATGAATAAGAGCAATATTTGCTCCTTTCCAACTTTCTAGTGTCTGTCCTTTTTCCAAAATAGAGTTCATCCTTTTTTGCAAAGATTATATCAGTTCATCTTCAAAGCATTTATAATAAGATGCAGGTAATTCATCTGGTCTTTTTAATTGCCTCATTAACTTCTCTTATTGTTATAGGTCCATTCATCATCTGCTTTTGTTTTTCTGTTATTTTTGGTAGCTTTGATTTCTTTAGATATTCATTTACTTTCTCATTTGAAATCTCTTCACCTTTATATAGTTTTGCATAATATTGTTGAAAATCTTTTGCATGTTTGCATTATCTGTTATCATAGCATTCCCTTTTTGTAGTTTTAATATCATTTTTTCCCCACTTTCTTTCCTCAATTTATATGCTAACCCCTTCCCTGGCTTATTTGCTAATTCAAATTCTTTTGTTCAGCAAAGTTCATTTTTATTTCCACTTCTTTTCTTGAACTGTCAACATGGAAAATTGGCATTGCAAAAGTTTAATTTGCGTCAAAATACTTTTCCTTCCTGATGATCTTTTTAATTCATCTTCTTATACTCGTATCTCTGCTAAAATCTTTTGCATCTTTTCTTCTCTCTGTTTTTTCAATGTAGTATTCTGTAATATAAATTATCCTCTCATAAATGCTTTACTTGCATCCCAAACTTTCTTTATTTCCATATCTTTGTTCAAGTTGGTCTTGATTTTTTTCCCATTCTTTTTTACAGTCCTCAGTTACTGATTCTTTTTGTAACAAAGTTTCATTTAATCTCCATCTGTATGTCCTACATTTCTTCTTATATGTCAAAATCACTGGATTGTGATCTCAGAAAGTTTTTTGTAATATCTCTGCTTTACTAGTGTATGTAGATAATTTCTTGGAAATCCATAATATATCAGTTCTTGAAAAAGAAATGTGTTTTTCAGAAAAATATGTCTATTTTATTTAAAATGTATATTTTACATTTTAAATGTAATGTATATGTATATTTCTTTAAAATACGTATATTTTTCTTTTCTTTAATTCTTTAAGAATACATATTCTTAGTCAGTTAGAATTAGAATCAATTCAATTAGAATTAAACAGCTGGAAGCTTCAGCATTTATTCCTTCTCGACCACTCTAGGTAGGCTGTTATTCATAGAGAAGAATAAAATCAACCTTGACCAGCCACTGAAACATCTAGGGAAAAAGCTAGAAGAAAGCCTAAGAGATTCTGACCTCAAACTGGACACTCGTAAGTGTGGAAAGGGTCAGGGCTGAGAAAAGGAAACCCAGATGCCTGAGCTTGCTAGTCAAATGCGCTTTGATTGAACTAGGGGAGTGCGGTTACTTTGGGGGCCCCTTCCTGCCCTCCAGCAGAGTGAAGACACAAAGCCCTCTTATACCCCCCCACCAGTTTAAGCCCATTGCTTTTTCTTCCTTTCAACAGACTGTTTGCCCAAGACTTGAAGATAAGCAGTTGTAGGTTGTTGATATAACTGACATCTCTGACCTGTGAACCATTTGCTCATGGCTTAACTCACATACCACCCAACCAAAACTGTAGGATTTTGGTATCTGTTTTCAGATGTATTAGGTTTATTATTTGTAGTCATCAGTATGGTTATGACACCCATCTTTTTAATGTCTTTACCACAACTGAAAAGGTGACAAAAACCTGCTACTGATTTCTAGAGGAATGGACTGGGGGGATTGTCAAAAGGGCTCTTCCTGCCACCCACCTTGTAGGTCTTCCTCCAGCTGAGAATCTGCACTGTTTCATGCACGCTCACTAATGTAACTGTTCCCAATGTTCTTTCTGGCATGAATCGCCTCAGTTCCGGCATTCAGGACATGCTAAGGATTCTTGGAGAGCGTGGTGGGGTAAAAGTGAAGCAAATAAATAGACAAATAAAGGAAAGATGAAATCAGGCACTGGCCATCTCCTGGGATGTCTGCCTCCCTTCATTTGGCTCTGTAAAGAAATGACATCAGTTAACCTGTCATCCCTCTGCCATTCGACCTGAGTCCGTGGATGGGAGCCTTGTTTTCTCATGCCTTCTCTCATAGAAGCGGGTTTCCTCTATTCCCTAATGCCCTAAACCCTTTTGATCACCCTGGTTCCCCACAATTTTCACCACCCAGAGTGGTTGTGGAAACCGATCCTTAGTGCAGTGAAATGTCCATCACTTGCTTCCCAAAGTCCAGTCCCTGTGCTGTGTAAGAGAAGCAGAATAGGAAAAGGACAGCAACAAAAACAGAAGTGCAGCCCAAAAGCTGAGTTTGCCTAGCGTGCTTTTCTCTTTTTTATAATAACTTTATTAAATTAAAAAAAAACAAAAACCAGAAAGATAAAAACTAACAAGAACTAATAATCAAGAAAGAGAATAGAAAGAATAAAGAGAAAGAAAGAAAAAATGCAAAAAAAGAAAGAAGCAGAAATACCCCCCCCAAAATGACTTCCAACTCCTTTTACAGCAGATATATAAAACATACATTAAACTTTTACACTAAGATTTCAACTTAACAGCCATCTTTTCTATAATCTATTAAGTTTACTAATGGTTAAATCCATATATCATAACTTCACTTTTTTCTGTTTCCCGCAAAAAGGCCATAAGGGGCTTCCAGTTAGCATTAAAATTATCCCATGCCTTTTCTCTAATCAAGGTTTTGCCACACTTTTCTGATAAACAGATTTTCTTCAAAGGCAGAAGCTGTTCTCCAGCAACGTCTGCAGCATAGCACATTGCATCACTGCACCGCCAGCCACGGTTTCGCAGGTCTCACGGTGGTACGAGCCAGCCCATCTGGTTAGCTTATAGCTCAGTGGGAAGTACTAAGCTAGAAACTTGGGTTAAATGAGTAAATGATGGTCCAGGTAAATCACGAGTAAGTCTGTTGTACGAAAAGAGATGCAATTTGTGTTCTGTAGTGCAAAATAGCACCAGTTATGGCACTGGGGGGGGTACCAAGCTTTACAAGGGCATCCATAAAGGGGGTCAAAAAGTCGAGATGGTGGCCGGGACTGCATGATCCGTTTTTTATGGTCATGTGCGTGATGCACATAAAAAGGGGTGGGGCTTTAATCACTACAACTTTTTTATGATGGTGATTTTGGACATTCTACTATTATATTGTATTGATTTCATCATACTGTTATTAAGGTTCTGTTATTGTTATAGAGGCCGTCAGGGTTTTGGCAGGTTGGACATGAAGCCAAATGAATAGCTAGATAAAGAAATGCCTTAAAGTTCCTGCAGAGAAATTGACTTCCCTCCTCAACAGATAAGCCTGTTTAAGACACTAGGGCAGGGGGTAACCCTCAGAAACATTCCTTGCTGTCACACCCCCGACGAAAAACAGGGGACCCGTGAAGGGAGTCAACCAAGGCTGCAGCCATATTCACTTGTCAACCTGGCCAAAGCTACGGGATGGGTGTTCTTGTGGGTAGAGGTTGTTCTCTGAACCCACTTTGTCCCACAGCCCAGCCCTTCCTCTCTTCACGGGCCTGAGAGTTAACTAGTCCAGGAAACAGATGCATTTGGTTCCTTTCCCTAACCCTGTCTTGTTGACCACTGTTGTACTTTTAAATCCCTGCTCAAACTGACCATTTTTCACCATGGACATAGGCTGCCCTGGCTGCCCTATTTGGTGAGAGTGGAAAGCAGGATCTAAATGTTAGAAGGAGCAACTTGATCGGATGGGTGCAAAGGAAACTTTTAACTCCCTTGGGTGATGCTTTCAGCTAAGAAGATAGCACAGGAAGCTGTAAAGTTGCCTGCATATGTCAGACTTGCTTACAAGAAACTCCATGACCAGAAGAAAAATTATTGTAAGTATCGAGATCTTGAGGCATCACGCCCAACACATCTGGGGGATGGGAAAGGCAGCTAAGAGAAGAGTTGCTCAGAGAATGAGCTACAGGACTGCAAAGGGCTTTGTACTACCAGGGTTATTCCCCAGGAGTGGTAAGTAGACTGTTGGTAGGTCTTAACTCTGCACAGTGGAAGCTTTGGGGAATTCCTGTCCAAGAGGATCTACCCCGTCCATTGCTGCACAAGCCACAAGCATCTCACCTTCTTCAGTGGAGTTACTATTTCCAAAATAAAGGAGAGCCATTTCTCCACCACAGGGTCTCCAGACAAAAAGAAGGAAGGGAATGAGAAGCATCCTACTATATGGGATAGTGGCTATACATCTAGCCTGGTGTTAGGGGTCAGGGGAGAGAAAGGAGGACCCACAAATATTTGCTCAAGCTCTGCCTTCCCATTGCTCAGCCATCACCTCTTCCTGAGTCCCCTGTGGGTTTCCTTGTTCTTCTCAATTGCAATGGTCGATTTTATTCTGTTTATATTTGTTAGATGGTTTGTACACCATCAAAGCAATGTTCAGCAGCTTACAACCATAAAAATACAAAATAAAGCCATACAACCATCAGACCAATACCAGAAAAACAGTACAGATAGAATCAGATAATAGGAGAGGACAAGATCAGCAGCAAGATGAGAGCTGATTGGTGAACCACAAAGGCAAACAGAAGAGTTCTTATGGCCTTCTGGAATGACAGCAGGGTAGTACCATCTGGACTTCTAGCAGTAGGTTGTTCCACAAATCTGGGGCAGTCACTGAGAAGACCTGCCTCTGCTTCCCCCTCCCCCAGTCTCATGGGAGAGGGACCTGCAGGTTCAAGGCAGGTGGATCCTATCTGAGAGAGAAGATCCCAAAGCTATCTGAGAGCTAAGCCATGTAGGTTAAAAACAGTTCTTGGACTTGTACTCAGAAATATGTTGGTAACCCATACAGCACCAGCATATAAGTGTCACATAGCTTTTGTGGGCCTTGCTCACCAGCACACAGTTACCTGTGCTCTGCACCAATTGCAGGCTCTGTGCAATCTTTAAAGGAACGGTCATGTGCAGTGCATTGCAATGACCCAAGTGCAGGTTAATGAGGATGTCACTTACCATTGCCAGGATCTCACATTCCACATAAGATGGGTACAGGCTTCTTGTGGCCCCAGTATCCCCCCGCTGGTCACACTGTAGCCATGACCCAGTAGAAACATCAAGTCAAGGATCTGATCCTTCATGGGTCATGCAGTGCCATCCAGAGCCACACAGATGCTGACAGAGAGCCAGCTGGGTTTTGGGCAAGCAGGATCTCCATCTTGCTGGGATTCAGTTTTGACTGGTTTCATCCCATTGAGTCTCCAACAGCCTTAAAATATAATGGGAAAGACAATGAAATATGGAGACCTTAGATTTTACCCAGCTACCCATCGCCTTTTCCCAAAAAGTATCTATCTCTAGAGAGAATGAATAATCAAATTGCAAAGTAATTATATGAAGGAAGACTGGATAGGAAGAGGAAGACTGAGGAAGTTGGGCTGGATGAAGCTGATGAGATCCTGAAAAAAAGAAAGATAAGTCTGAAAAACAAAAAGCATTGCATTATGCTCTGGGTGGTTGTGATGGAAATAAGGATGGTTTACAAGGATAGAAAGGGAGGGAAAGATTTATTAATGGGTTTTGATATAAACTAGATTTAGATGACTTTTATCTCCTGTTTCCAATTTCCTGTGCTTAATATTTCTTCCTCTTCTCTAAGCTTTGCATAATGTAGCTCTCACCAAAAGGGAATAATACAATAGGCGTGTATGTATGGTGGGCTATGTCCCTCTCCAGTTTCAAGCTGGGTGATTATAAAGAGCCATCATATACGAACTGTTTTTTATTTTTAGCTGTCCCAGTAGAAAAAGGGATAGTATGATCTATTGGATAAGGATAATATCGGCTGGATTATCTAATTTATCCATTTTGGGGGAATCCTTTGAGGTAAAATTGTCAGGCCCAGCCCAAGAACAACAGTGAAACAGTCTAGTCAAGTAAAGTTCCTTTATTTGCTTACACCTTATAGACAGAATCTTGCCCAACTCAATCTATACTGCAGCAACTAGTGGATATACCCTGGGAGAGAGTTATTCCCTGTTCTAGGGAGGGGTTACCTTAAACCTCTTCCTCTTCCCAAAAGACTGTGTTGTCTTTTGTCTCCTTTCCCTTCCTGGAATGCACCCCCTCCTTCCTGATAGTTTTGATCTCTCACAAGGATTGACCAAATGAGAG
The DNA here is from genome assembly GCA_030867105.1 of Liasis olivaceus. Classification (NCBI taxonomy): domain Eukaryota; kingdom Metazoa; phylum Chordata; class Lepidosauria; order Squamata; family Pythonidae; genus Liasis; species Liasis olivaceus. The sequence continues at coordinate 2,138,173 of CM061354.1, forward strand.
ATTCATCTAGAAGGCCGAGTAGAAATTTGCAGTCATCTATCCTCCCTAAAAGAACACCTGCCACTTTAACTTTTCTCTTCATGCCTATTCTTTTTAGATACTCTCTTCCAAAGAGCTGAAAAGTCTCCAGATGGCTGGGATCTTTCTAGGAAGAATCTGTACTACATTTCAAAAGGAAAAAAGACTTGGTATGATGCTGAGAACTTCTGTGTCTCCAGAGATACCCATCTGGCCTCCATCCTAAGTGATGAAGAGCAGGTGCTAATTTTTATTACTATTATTTTTTTCTTTCTGATGGTTGGTTCAACAAAGTACTTTTTCTTTGGTAAAATTTCCTATTTGTCTGTGTGCTACTTTTTAAATTACCCTTGCTTATCTCTCTCTATCATCTGTCATTTCTATCTTTGTCTCCCTCTTTTTCATGGACTTCAGGGTTTGCTTTCTATGCAAACAACATAATCTATTCGATGAATGCCACTGTTTTGCAAATTGTCCCAAGTTCAATGGAATTTGAGAAGGAACCCTTCAAGTAGAAGAACCCCAAAAGCAGCAGGCAAGAATTTCTGAACTCTATTGTGCATTGCAGCTGATTTTTCTCCTAAAAGTTATAGGGCTTGAATGTTCACCCTAGCTATCTGGCACAAACCCGCTAGTGATATCATCATAAAACCTACATATAGCATTAAGAATTAGAAAATAAACCAAATAAAATTTAGCATTGTCAGAATTTCCGCATTTTCTCAATTGTAAAGCTCTCCTAAAATGTTGTGTCTTTGTGTATTTTTGCAGAATTACCTCACCACTCAGCTCAGTGAGCCTGCCTGGATTGGCCTTTCAGCCGCAAATGAGGAAGTCAATTGGGAATGGTCAGATGGATCCAGAGTAATAACAGAGTGAGTCTGCAAAGCTGTAGTCCAGGAAAGGATACTCTGACATTGGGCCGCCCACATCCTTTCTTGCAATATCTGGACAAAACCCTAACACAATCTCTCTCCAGTGGAATCACTCTCTTAAGACACTCTCAGTCAGACTACTGGATGCACTTTGCAATAGGAATTGGCATCAACCCTGCCCCTGTTTCCGGTGAAATTAGAAGTGGGCAGGAATGTGACAAGAGAGACAGTTTGGTGTTCTGGTTAAAGGCACTGGACTAGAAACCAGGAGACCCTGAGTTCTAATCCCACCTTAGTCTCAGATCCAGCTCGGTGTCCTTGGGCCAGTCCCTCTCTCTCAGCCTCAGGAAGAAGGAGGCCAGGGCAACCCACTTCTGACAATGTTGCCAAGAAAACTGCAAGGACTAGTTAGTCCAAGCAGTTGCCAGGAGTCAAGACTGACTTGAAGGCACAAAATTATTATTAATTATTAAGCATTTAGCAAGAGACAATGTGGAGAGGACAAATTCATTTGTCTTTTCAGCTGCAAGGTATTTACTGCTATCATTTCCAGCGTGATTTGCAGCTTTTTAAACAACTGTCTAAGAATTCTCAAAGATAACCTCTCCCAGCTATCAGGAAACCTGGTTACTAGCCACCCACTGGAGAATTCCTTATAATTTTGATGCCCAAGATGGCTCATTTGTTCCTAGCAAGTCTGCCTAGTAATGAAGCTCCCTTTCTATGCAGAGATATCAACTATCTCTAATTCACCATAGCCAGCTCCAGATTCCTGCCCACAAAGAGTAGCATGCTTAAGGCCCCTGTACTCAGCCCCTTCTTCCTCAGTCTTCCTTTTAGTAATGGGAACCTTCCCCCTCCCCTCCCACCAGGTATTGGTCACTTGGCCATTCCAGACAACCAAAAGCTTCCAGAGAAGGGGACCATGACTGCACTTTCATAAACCCTTCAACTAACTGGCACAACTGGAACCATGCAAACTGTCATGAACTGAGAAACTGGGTTTGTAAGGAAAGTCAGGCTGTTGGAAAAAAATAAAACTGATTAATCTGATTGCTAGAACAACATTAGAGATGGACAGGATTGATTAGTATTTTTTCAATACCAAACGCCAAGGAACAAATATCCAACTGCAAAAGGAAATACGATCCTCCATTCCGGCCAAACATTACTGTTTCAGAGCTGTCTTTCAGCTGTCAGTTGATTTTGCTTCTCTTCTTGATGGATTTATTGCAAGAGATAGAAGCATTTAACACTTGCAGGCCACAATTTGAAAGCCAAACTGGTGTAGTTGTGGAGGTTATTGGACCACGAATGGAGAGACTGAGGTTCAAGTTGATCCTCAGCCAGAGAAGCTCAGGATGACTTGTAACAGCATATGGGAAAGACCTTGGGAGACGGGGCAAAGAGATGCTGCCAAAGGATGGTCAGATAAGAGAGGGCATAGCCTGCAACTGGATAGTGGGTTGGGCAAGAGAATCAGAAGGGACCCTCCCTAGTTTCTCAGCTGTAAAGAATTGTACTTTCAGTCTTGCAAGATTCTGTTAATGTAGCCTTACAATAAAGTAGAATTAGCTTATCAGGTTGTGTTTCCTGTCTGGTCTACCTGGTAAAGCTGACTTGACTTGGGACAAGTGGTAGGAGGAGGTTACAAATAGAGAGTACAATGTAAGGCACCTTGAAATCCTGGAGAAAAGACAAGATATACATCTAATAAATAAATAATTTTTTGTCCCAGTAGAATAATTCTTTTAAAAAAATTCTTGCAGGAAGGTCACACCTTGTATGACTTCAGCAATCTTACACAAAACCTGAAAAGATTTTGGACCTCTTGCATGAGATGGTATGATATCTTTGGGGCAGGACAGCTGAATTCATACAAGTATTATATGTTTCCTTCAGCAGTGTAGAGAGTAAAGAGAGTATTTCTTGACAGAAATATGCAAGAACGGTTACCTAGACCAAGAGGGCTGAAACAGATATCAGGCATTTTGTTCATGATTTTCAGGAAAAGATGCATTTTTCTGCAGATTTTTCTCTATGTGTACATTAAAAAAAAAAGACGACAGCAAATTGCATTAAACATTTCAGATAAATGCAAATGTTGATGGGAAGCTCAGTTTCAGTTTGCATTTTGCCTTCAAAATATAATATGCATTAGGTTCACATACAATTGTGAACTGTTTTGTCAATGAACTTTTTCCTTTAAAAAAAGCCCAGCTTTTCTTGGTTCCATTAATGAACTTGTAGGAAAAGGAATGGGCATGGGGGCAGTGACCAATAAGAAGAGGGGAAGCGGCTTCCTCACCACGGGGCATAGTAGCCCTCTGAATGGAGATGTCTGCCCTGTGAAATGAAGCGCAGCTGGAGAAGTAGTTGAGCCGGCACAAGCCAAAAACATTGCTTCTGACACGTAGCTGGAAAAGATGGCTGGAGATTGCCTTCCTGGTGGGCCGGGGTGGGTAGAGAACATGCCTGTTTCTGCCCCCATACTTACTCTGGAGCAAGCTGGTCCCATGGATCAGCCCTCTCTCTCCCATACGTGTATTTAGGGAACTCTGGAAGTATCCATCACAGAGGTAAACAAAATCCCAGTTTCTCGCCAAAGGTTGCCTACATGTTCCTTCAGATGCTTGAGAGGTCTTCTGGACCCTTGGTGTAGGCAATCTGGGAGAATCTTAGAACCTCAAATGCCATCCTCAGTGGAAATGAAATGTTATATATTTTTATGCCTTTTAATGCCAAGATGTTAGGATCGGAAGGATAGAGTGGAATTTGGAGAAGTAGAATGTGAGGAAGCTGATGTTAACAAATAATCTGAACCAATCTCTGTTAACAGAACATGGGTTTTTACTGAAGTCTTTGTCCTTGTGTGGTCTTCTGTGTTCTACATCATTGATTCACACTGAAATCTCTTTTCCAGCATTGAAGAAGCAGGTTGGAAAAGCATCAAAGCAACAGAATGGAGCTCTTTTCCATAAAGTGGCAAACTCGATGGGTTAGCTATTTGGTTTTCCGATGAAATAAAGCTTCATTGATTGTTGTTTTTGCATAGGGACTTAGACAACCATATCTTAAGGTATCCAATTTGGATTTGCACCTAATCTACAAAGGGCATGTTTGGTGTGGTGGCAAGGGACGTCATTCCAGCATTTCCCTCCATCAGCACAAGGTTTTTCAATTCCAACACAGATGTTTGTTGTGCTTGGTGCACCTGGTTTCCAGAAACTAAAGGAAGAAAAAAAGAAAAATAAACAACTTATCAGTCCAGACTTCATGCCAATGCTCCATCTTCTCTAATGGACATCCCTTTTGACCATTACTGTATTAAATTGGGGGCTACTTGTTTTGTTAATTGGCCATTTGGTGTCCTTTTTCATTTTAGTGTGTGTGCATGTGTTAAATGAACTCCAGTTGAGTTGCATTATAATTACTGTCTATTCTGACCTCTGTTTTATCCCACACCCATCTAGGCCTTTCCAATTACTAAGATTTTGTGACTTTTCTTTCGGGTACCCTTTGTCCATCACATAACAGGGTCATCACCAGAGTTAGCTGTAACAGCACTCTTATTCAGGAATGTCTTTGCCCACCACACTGAGGGAAACTGAATCAATTGCCCATATCCTCTTTATGTTTGATTATGTGCCATCTTGTTGACGTCAGCTCTTGCCAACCCATAAATAGATTTTCTTCCTGATGATCTGTCCCTAACCTGGTCCTTCAGGGCTTCCAATAGTGCCCCCAGAATGAAGTGGATATGCAGTCATCCGGCAACATTCAGCTTTGCACAGAAACTTTGCCATTACACTGTCTGGTTGTCTATGCTCTGGCAGAGTTAAAAGAACATCCCTCGTTGAGGTGCCCATCCTTCTCCTTCCTCTCTGGCATCAGTACCAGATTTGGGAAAAGATAAGAGAATGATGGAGTTAAGAAGATTTTTCCAGATCCACACTTCTTCACTCTGACAAATTGCTTAATGGCAGATAGATATATTAGTGCCAATAGCAATTACTGTTCCAAGGCAGGGGGTGTCTATAACTGCCTTTCATTAAATCTCAACTTTTTAAAAAAATGTAAAGTAGGTGCATAAAAATGGGAGGAGAAGGCACTGTGTATATAATCTTGCACTCCTGAATGAAAGCTAAGATATATAAATCAAATAAATATGTACATATAATTTCTGAATTCCAACAAGACTGAGCTTAAAAAAATAGTATGATAAGAACACAAATCTGGTGCATAACAAATGCAAGCACGCTTCTCTGTGCCTTCCTAAGAAAGGTTATGCAAAGGTGTGTTATAGATGAGATTTTCTCAGAAACAGACTCACCTTGTGGTCAAAGCTGAGTTGTTATGGATCCACGTCCATTTATTCTTCTTCTTCTGAAGTCCAATCCATGCACCAGTTCTTGATAATCTAGACATAAATTCTGCAAAGTCCTGTAAAAGAGACAGAACTATTTATTTGTTTACTAGATGTTTAAATCACCCTAAACATAAAACTCTCAGCAACTTACCAAATCTTAATAGAGTATGGTAGAAAAAAACTGATATGACGACAATCGGAAAGGATCCAACAATCATTTTATTAAAGCTAGCAGGTTATGGTGAGTCACTGGTCTCTTGCTACCAAAAGTGAAGAGGTCCAGAGGTTTGGCAAAAGAGTTCTTATTTGGGGTTACAAAGATTAAAGATGAGCATATATATTTATTTGACCACTGGCAAAGAGTTTACAGCTGATAAGGGGTACAGATGGGTACAGATGGGATAAGATCAGCTGATAAGGGGTACAGATGGGTACATAGGAATCTAGGGTCCTCTGTGCCTGGAAGGAACAGTATCTTGCAATGCAGGATACTTAGCCCTTGAAAAGGATGAATACTCACGTGCTGATAGTTATTCTAACAGTTTGATCCTGTATCCCACTGTGAAGGGAGAGAATGGTGAATCCACCCTTTATCAACATGCTTGAGAATGGTTATGGAGGCATACAGTTTGTGAATCAAAGGACATTCATTAATGTTACAAAGGTTATGTCAGGGAAAAAACCACGTTAAACACGGGAGGCAGACACACCATAAAACAAGTCACTTCAGAGTTCTAAAAGCTTTATTAAATGTTAGTTCAATAAGCAAATAAAGTTCAACCAATAACATACATGGTACTCACTTAGATTCACATTGCAATATCGACCATTTTAACTGAGCTGTCAGGTAGACAGCTTGACCAAAATGGTACTGACCCCCTCAGATGCAATTCTTTTTATCCTTTAAAACCACAAACCACAGACATGACTCCTAGGTTTAGCAACTAAATCATAACTTCCTTGGTGCTAATTTTACCATACTTTCCTGTTCCATTCGTCCCTGTCACATCTGTTCCCATCAACAAGTTTGCTTGGTCTTGCATTTGACATTTCCTGTCATTGCCCTACAGGTCATAAGAAGCTAACTTGGCTTTATTAAATGCAATCAAAACCAACATTAAAACATACAAAAGGCTACTAAAATTTTCCTCTCACAGTTATGAAGTCGGGGAGGAAGTATGTCATTAGAGAGTATGAATGTTAGCACTGTTCTTCCCCAGCCTCTGCCCAGCCTATACAGTCAGGCGAAGTTGGCATGTTCTAGGTCCCATTCATCAAGCAGTGTCACCTGATGGGACCTAGGAAGGAGGCCTTCTCTGTCTTCACATGCCCTCTGGAACACCATCCTCTCCCTCCAAAGTGCATCTGGTCCCCACCCTGGCCATGCTCATAAGAGCTCTGAAATCCTGACTCTTTTCCCAGGCTTTGGTTGTCTTAAATGGTTGTTATATTCTGGTGTTTGGGGGGTTTAATTGCATTGTATGATAGGACATATTTCTCAGAAAGTGAGAACTGGAAAAAAATGAAAAATTTTCAAGACCAAGAAACAAAGAGGAATGAATAAAGAGAAATAAAGATGCATTTATCCACCTCAGGATACAAATATCCATTTGCTCGATTGCAGGGAAGCTTCCTATAAGCTAAACATGTTTATCTGATTGTATGAATAAGGATAATTAAAATTATGGAAGGCAAGGCGAGGAATAGGATTAGTCCCAGAGGCGAGGTCATTTTCCCCCAGTAAGATATTGAGGCTTAGGATTAGGGTCAACATCCACACAACATTGAATTGTTGACTCCTAGGGAGAAGCCCCTTCAGTGACTCAGAGACTCTTTCAAGAAGCATTTCCTTGAGATCAGATGCTGGAAGATTATGCCATGCATGGAGCACCTTGAAGTATGGTAACCTATGGGACCAGTTTTGTGAGTGGAAGAAAGTGTGGGGTTGCCAAAGCACGGACTTCCTTGCGGGAGTGCCTGCAGGTTTGGCTCTTGAGGCCAAGGGTGTGAAAAGGAGAGGTTTGGGGGAAAGGTGAAGGTCTTCTTCAACTTCCGTGTGCTGGTTGGGCTAGCCTGGGGGCCTATATTAAGACCGTGAGGTCCTCCCTCCACTCCTCTAACTAGTCATCTGTATTCTGAAATTGTAGAATTGGAAGGGTTCTTGAGAATCTCCTTTCCATCCCCTGCTCAGAGCAGGAATCCAAAGTAAGATATCCTAGACAGAGGACCGTTGGCCTCTGCTTGAACTCCTTCAATGAAGGGAGCCTACCAACCCTTATTGGTTCAAACATCCAAGTACTCTTACTGTTAGAAAATACAACTGGAAGCCATCTTCTTACAACCTGGATTGAGGTTTTCCATACATGGACTCTATGACAAACAATAATATTAACACAATCACTGGCAGATGAGTAAACTGTTTTTCCTGGTTCCCATACATACGCCATATGTCCCATTCTGCTAGGTACTTTGCCCCACCTATATTTTTGGGACTTACAACACTAACTGTGGTGATCGCTTTATGAATAGGCAAGCCTCTTCCCTGGCAGCCATTTGGGGAGAGTGCATATGACATGCTTTCATGACATGCTCTCAAAATGTCAGATATGCCCACTAGCCCCAAAGAGTGGGAAACCTTCGACTTACCTCTGTGTCTTTATCATGTATAGGAGCTAAAATGGAGCCCAGGTCTTCACATTCATTTATAGCTTCAGCAAATATCATGGTTAATTCAGAAATATAATAGAGGTGGCCTTTATAACTTTTCCATCCTATTTGTTTCATCTCCTTTATCAGTTCTTTGAGCCATGCAAGAAGTACCGAGGAACAGAAAAATAAATGAAAAGGGGATTTATTAGGTGCAGCTTTTTTCATTTACTGTATTCATATAAATTCAAAGAAATGAACTTGGCAACATGGTAGAAAGTATCTAGGTTAAAATAAGTGGAGGAACAAATAAAAGCAGTGTGGTAATTGTGTCTCCTATTATCTGCCCAGCCAAGGAGGAGATGTGGATGATGTCTTCCAAAAGCAAATTACAGATCTTTCATAAAGTTGTAGTGACTGGAGATTTTAATTATCCCAACATCTGTTGGGAGATGAGCTTGGCCAAACATGACTTTTTCAGGAAACCCCTATGTGTGTTGCCAAGAACTTTGTTCTTCACAGGTACAGGAAGTCAAGAGGATCAGCTCTCCTTGACATGATACCATTCAGTAGGGAAGACTTAAGGAAGTGGAAATAGCAAAATTATTGGGAAAAGTCACCATGTAATGCTCAAGCACCTCCAGCAGAGCCTTGGCAGTGTTCAGGTAGCAATGAGGTGATGATGCTCTACCACTGGCATAATCATTTGTTATATACAATTATTGGGCTGGGACTCCCTGCACAGCTCCAGGAACAAGAGCATCTCTTCCCCAACTAATCTACTACCCTATTGAACCTGCTGCTACACTTCCTGTCCTAATGGGCTGGATATTAATGACCAGGAGGCTGAAATCCCTCTTACATTAGTAGCCTCTAGAACACCATTCTCCACGAGTGGGTCTAATTCATTTTTAAAGTCATCTAAATTGGTAATCAGGAAGGTGATCAGTTCCATCTTTTAACTAAGGGCAATCTGCACTTCCTGTTTGTTAATTAAGAGGAAAACTCTGAATTTCTTGTATATGGGCTTGGGTGTAAGGACAGTTATGCCACTGTCCTTGTAAGTCTTGCAACAAATTGCATGGCACTTTTAAGAGGAGAGGAATATTCTGCTTGATTATATTCTGGTTTCCAGGACAGGACATCGGCTCACTTATTGTGGTTGCTTGGAATATAAGTAATCTGAAAGTCAAATCAGGACAAGAATAGTGACCATTGGATCTGTCACCGATTGAGTTTGTGGGCTGTTTGTAGATGCTCCAGATTCTGATGCGTACCTCTACTGGGTGATGGGCTAAATGATGATGCCAAGTTTCAAATGCAGCTTTGATGGCCAGAAGTTTAATTGTATTAAATGGAGTTCAGTTTTCTTGAATAATACGCACATTGGAATAGAAAGAAAGAATCAGGATCAAGTTGGAAGAGTACAGCTCCTGTAGTGTCCTGATCCTGCTCAGCACACACACACACACACACACACATAGAGGAGTTTGCTCGCCTCTGTACTTTTAAGCAACACTTATGCACGATACAGATAAAGTTCCCAAGAAGTCCCAGAGTCTATGAAGCTTGTCTTGAAACAGTGAAACAGGAGGAGAGTCGTTGAATGCAGTCTGAGGTCAAAACAGGAATCGTTGGTCATCAGCCAGTCTGGGTCTAGGAGTCACAGGAGATAGGTTCTAAGACACAAGATACAGAGCAGGGTAACCAGATGGTTGTTGTTACCAGAGAGGCACTAGCTTGCCGAACCTTTTTTAAGGTAGCCGCCCTGGTGTAGCTTATTTCTGAGGGCAAGGCTCCTTTCTTGTGAGTAATCTCACTGAGTGTCATTGTTGAGCTCTTTTTTCTGTGCACCTCATTCTGGCATCAGGGGGTCGTAGTCTCTCTGCCTCATTATCAGAGAGTGGGACTGGCTGTGTCTGTTGTTCACTGCCCTGCCCCACTTCCTCCAGCTGCTCAGCTGTCTGTCTATCTGGTGCCTCTGACTGCACTGGCTCTTTTTCAGTTTGTACCTCTGGAAGCGCCTGCTCCTCAGACTCTGGCTCTGAGTCGAAGCTCCCCATGACATGTAGCAACATCAGAATCATCTATTTCTAATATAAAGGATCTCAGGGGATCAGGATAATGTAAAATCAGTTTGGAGGCAAAAGCAGACTTTAGGGCCTCAAAAGCTTCATGTGCTCTCTGATCCCAAGTAAATGGCACTTTTTTCCATAGGAGATGCATGAGGCACTGAGATGGTAGCAAAGTTTGGGATAAAAGTCTGGTAATAATATGCAAAGCCAAGGAAGCATTGCATATCCTTAATCTTTTGTGTAGCCTGCCAAGATAGAAGTGCCTTCACCTTATTTGGGTCCATGAAAATGCCAGCCAGGGAAATGCAATGATCTAGAAAGTCAATAGTGGTTTGGTCAAATTCACATTTCTCTAAATTGGCAAGTAACTGATGACCCCAAAGCCACTGCAGCACCAAATGGACATGCTGGGAGAGCTCAGCAGGGGAGTCTGAATATACGAGGATGTCCTCTAGATAAATAATGATGTACTGGTCCAAAAGAACACAGAGAGTATCATTCATAAAATGCTGGAAGACTGCAGAAGTGTTAGATAGTCCGAAAGGCATGACCATTTACTCAAAATGGCCATAGTGGGTGTGAAAGGCGGTCTTCCATTTGTCCCCTTTCTGAATCAGTATCTGATTGTAAGCACCACAAAGGTCCATCTTGGTGAAGATCCTAGCAGAACTTAGGCATTCCAAGAGTTCAGAGATGAGTGGCAGGGGATAGTGGGTCCTCACGGTGATCTGGTTGAGATCCCAGAAATCATTGCAGAGTCTGAGCTCCCCTGATTTCTTTTTTTTTTACAAATAATAAAGGAGCTGCAGCTAGAGATGTGGATGGATGGATGAATACCCTTTTCGGGTTTTTATCAATGAAGTGCTGAAGTGCTGCTAATTCAGGCTCCGAAAGAGGATACAGATGCCCAACCGGAACTTTAGCTCCTGGAATAAGGTCAATGGGACAATCATAGAGTCTGTGAGGAGGCAGTTGGTCCACTTCTTTTCACTGAATATGTCCTGGAATTCAGCATATTTTTGGCCAGAGCTGGGCAGAGCTCCTTGGTGAGTTCTGCTACTAAAGTCTCTGTAGGAGTCCCAGCATGGGTCCTGCAACAGGGAGCCTTAAAGGTGATGGAGCCATCAGACCATGTAATGTGTGAATCATGAACTTGAAGGGTCATCCATCATTGGTTTCAGCCACCAAGGGGGTTGTATGGCATGGCTAGGTGTTCCTTGGTACTTGGAAAATTGCAAGTCCATGAAGTTTGCAGTCACATCTGAATCAATCATGGTTTGCATGAGGATCTCTGACTTGCCAGGGATGTGCAGGGAAATGGTCATCAGGAGGTGCTTGCAGCTGAGCTGTGAGTAATGTGATGTGCTGAATTAGCTGGACATTTTCAGCAGCAAGTTTATCCATGCTGGTTTCTTGTTGCAGTGTGAATGGTAACAGAAGTTTACTTGCAAAATTTCTGTCCACATTCTGCTCATATTTTCATGCCAAGCATGATTTATGTACCTCTATTTTGTTTCCCCTTTTCTGCCTTTTTCCTAAGAAGTCTCAGCTTCTGTGGTCTACTCTAGGCCCTAACTGGTGAGGATTGACTTTTCCAACAACTTTTCCAGGTTTGCATGTTCTTTGTGAAATGTGGTGATTATAACTATACACAATATTTCAAGTGTGGCCCTACCAAATTATTCACGCCTGGACCACCTCCTCCTTCTCTTCTCCTCCTCACCATACAGTACTGCAGGACCCCCAAATCAGTAAACATTAGCAGATATATTTAGGGTGTGCTATAGAATAAGTTAGAAACCATTTCAAGAGCAGATAAGGTGCACAAAGCAAAGTGCTAGCATGGAAAAGAATAAGTGGTAAGGAGCAATAGCTTCACAAGAAGAAGAAACAAGCTCTCTTCATCAAATATCCCTGTCATAGGAAATTGCCCCTTCATAGGAAATTGCCCCTTATTTTTATTCCATTTGTCTGCATTCACTACTGCTGATATTCCCTAACTTTCCCCTTGAATGCTCCCTTTTCATGTCCTGTTTCTACCTCTATTTGCTCTACCACAGCCAGGGAATTTAGACATAAAAATGGGAAAAAATGGCCTCAGTGATTATCTTGTTCTCTGAGACAAGGTGATTTTGGGCAGATAATACACATTTGTCCACCTAATTTTCAGATAATTCACACTGCAATATCCACTGGACCAAGGAGATCCTTCAGCTTAGCGGAAGGATACTTGCTTGGGATTGTTGTCTCTCTCCCATACATGCACACACTCAATACGTAGCATATTTCTAAGATCACCTTGTACCAAGGAGGGTTAGGGCAGGTGGCTGCCTGGCCAAGACAGCTACCAAGGACCCAAAGGTCACTAAGGTCAGCTACTTATCTGCTTCCAACATCTCGGAGCATTGTGTCTCCAATTATCCTGGAGCATAATGGGACCTCTCTGTTGAGTTCAGCCTTCTCCCTAATAAGCCATCTTCAGATGAGTTGGATGCTGAGTTGCCAGGTAAAACACTGGGGTAAGAACCTGCTGAACCACCAGCAGTAGCATGTCATTGATTCAATGGTTGTCTGTTGATCTCAGCATCCTGTTTGTGACATCAAAACTGCAGGGAAACTTTTCCCCCTTAATGCCAATTAAAAGCAATAAATCAACAGTTGACTCTAGGTTTTATTGACCTGGAGCTATAGGATGTTCTCTAGGGGAGAAGATAAAATTGACATGCCAAAAAGCATTTTTATCAGGTTGATTGCATATGTCAACTTGTGTCTACCTTATTAGGAATAAACAATGGTTGATCTATGAAAAGAACAGCTTTGTTCTGTTACTTCTACCTTGCTTCCTCAGGAATTATACAAAGGCAGCAAACTGAATGAAGAGAACTGGCCTCTGACTCTTGTGTGGCCTGTGCTCCTCATTGCTTTCCCCTTCCCTGTCAGTACTTTCCTTTGTGCACTCTATCTGCTATTGTGATGACCTGTGGTTTATTCTACTGTGCACCTAAGCATGCCTTTGGTTATGTCTGCTAATTTTTACTGGTCCTGCACTACATCAATTTCTTTCTTAAGCTAGCCTCCACAATCCCAAGAGCTCTCTTTTTGGTCTATGGTCAGCTCTAGATCCACCAGTGAAAATGTGACGATGAACACCTCCAGCTTTCCATTCAAGAAGTAGAGAAGTGGTACATTCCATACAGATGAACATTTAGAGTAATAAGTAAGAATGTGAATAAAATAGAAACAGAGACAAGATGAAGGAACCAAGAAAAGAAGAAGACATGTAAATAGTCAAAACTCACTGTTTAGTTAGAAGGAAACCCTGTTTTAAAAAATGTGTGTGTGTGTGTGTGTTTGTGGCTGTGTGGTGTTGATCTTTAGGATTTTTTAAAATCTCTTTTTCTATCTGTATTCGTTCTTTTCATTTATGTTTGTTAGGTTTGTGTTGTTTATGTTAAATTTTATAAGCTAATAAAGAATTAAAATAAAAAAAAAGAAGTAGAGAAGTGGAATAGAGTAAAACAAAACAATAAAATCATGAAAAATCATAAACTGGCTTTATAACAATATTTACTGTATATAAGGGATGAACTGGTGAGCAACAGTGGACATTGTCATGTTGGTATAATGATGGCATTAGATACTGTGAATCAAGCTATGGCTTTAATGATGCTTTATTTCTGCTTGAAATGAATTGCAGTTGAGTTAGTGATCATTGATGTCTTTACTGTGCTTAACCTGCATATGGATTGCAGTAATGGAGAGGAGCAAATGTTCTTCCTATCATCCAAAAAGGAGGGAAAGAAGACCCAGGTAATTATAGGCCAATGAGTATGATGCTGATACTGGGCGGAATGTTGGAACAGATGATTAACTCTTTGTCAGCAGTTAGAAAAAGATGCAGGAGCCAACATGGGTTGTCAAGCAAAGATCAACCAACCTCTTTTTTGTGGCGGGAGGGGGGAATTTAATTCATCAAGAGTGGTCATACTGCAACCTGACTTCAGCAAAGAATTCAACAAAGTCCCCTATAAGAGTGTAAGGAGAAAATAGAAATATGTGGTCTGGATTATGATACCATTAGATTCGGAGCTGGTTGAACAATCAGGTGCAACAAGGGTAGATTAATTGCTCCAGATCAGACTGGAAGGAAGTGTCACATACTATATCCCATGGAGCTATTCTAGGCCCTGTGCTGGCTATCATGTTTATAAATGATTTGGACAAGAGGTTAGAAAATGTGGTTATCACATCTGTGGATGACATAAAGCTGAGGGGATAGCAAAAAGGCTACAGATGGGATTCAGAGGCACTTAGATTTAGGAAAAATCTTGACAAGCTGAAACAATGGGCAGCAGCCAGAAAAATGAAAGTCAACGAGGATGAATGCAGCCTCCTTCACTGGGATAGGAAAATCAGAGGCATAAGTCTAAGACGGGCAGATCCTAGAGGGGAGCAGTACGTATGAAAAGGATCTGGATGTCTTGGTGGATCACAAGCTGAACAAGAGCCAACAGTGTGAGGAAACTGCAAAACAAACAAACAAATAAACAACCACAACAAAACAAAACAAATATGATCCTAAGGTAGCATCAACAGAAGTTCCTCTTTGTTCTGCATTGGCCAGACCACAACTAGAATATCACAGTCAGTTTTGGGCATCGCCTTTTATGCATTATTTATTTTATTTATTTAACAATAATATACAGTGAAAAGCAATGACAGTAGTAGAATTTTAGGAAGAACATTACAGGTAGTCCTTGTTCAGTGACTGCCTCCTTTAGCAACCATTTGCAATTTCAACGGTGATGAAAAAATAATTTTACGACCAGTCCTTGCATTTACAACCTGTGCGGGTCTGTAAAACAAAGGAAAGCCGAAGTAAGATCATAAGCACAGTCATGGTTTCACTTGGCAACCACTTCACTTAACAACCAAGTTGCCGGTCCCAGTTGTGGTCACTAAACAAGGACTACCTGTAATATACTGGAGTATGTCCAGAGAAGAGCAACCAAAATGAATAGGCTAGGAAGGAAAGCCTAATGAGAAACAACTGGAGGTGTTGAAGTGTTTACCCTGAAGAAGTTAGGATGGCAGGGAGTCATGATAGCTCTCTTCGTATTTGAAGGGCTGTCATGTGGAAGATGGGGCAGAATTGTTCACAGTCGTCCCAGGACGAGAAAGAAGGGTTTTAAACTATAGAGCAGCAAATATCAACTGGACACCAGGCAGACCTTTGCAGTAAGAAACGTTTTTAATAGAACAAATTGCCTGGGGGGTGTGATTCCTCTTTGATGGACAGTTGATGTAATGATAAAGGCAGGAGGTTGTACCCATAGAGGTTTTGTGCTTACCCAAAGTCTACATGGCTGTCATAAGATACTCTTTTCCAATCATAGCCCCTTCCAACCTGTAATACAAGGAGAACTGCATTTTGCAGTCCTTCGCAGAAGTGTGTGTAGACAGAAAGAAAGAAGAGAAATCCTGTTGCCATCTTTTAAGCCTGGCATGCTAGGAGACTTCTGAAAATAACTTCTCAGTGTAAGTCAGGAAGTCCCCTGTACAGGAAATAGGCCATGTCAGACTTGGTAGAAGAAGATGTGGGCTCCCATCAACTGTGAAGGATTTCTCCTTCCTAGCTTCCCCCTTTACTCCAGTTGTTCTGTACCCAGGCTCAGATTAACTTACTCATGGCTTTTTCTATGTCTTCCATTTCCTTTTGACAGAATTCCAGCTCTTCTACAAACTCAATAGCTACAGTGAGTATTGCTGTATCTAAACAGTTGGAAAAACATTCAAGTCAGGAGGAATCTCTAACAACCCTTTGTTTTCCCACCCTCATCCATCTATTTTCCAACAGATGTGCATAAAACACAGGCAGAGCTTTGGTCACGGCCTCCTTCTTCCCATTTCTCACTATACTCTGCAGAAACTGGCTTATATGGGAATTTAATATGTAAAAGGAAAAGCTGATTTTTTTTTTTCACGAATGGGAACTGACTATCTAACTTGCATTTGTGAAAAAGCAGGCATGGTCCCTAGGGCACCAGCCTAAATTACTCTCTCGACTTATTGGTCTTCAGCAAGAATATGCTACACTTTCCAGAGCAGAAGGATAACTCACTCAGCTTCCACCAATTTTCTGAAAGGCTCAGGAGAATATCTGGCAATGGGTTGTGGTTGACATTTGGGGAGCATTTGTTACCCTTTGGGGAAAATGTAGAACTGGGGGTGGGCAGGAGGCTTCCTAGAGTTTAACCACTTCTATCCTCACCTGAAAACCATTTCAAAGCTTGAAGAAACAGGCTGAAATCTCATGTTGAAATGTGGCCATTTGCTGCCCAGATTTAGTGATGCAATCTTGGAGTACAAAAAGGCTGCTGGGGAGCCATCCAGCCCAGGTACAAAGGATAATGTTTATTTCCATTTTCTGTTCAGCTAAAATTTCTCTTTTTGTAGAAGCTTTTATTTTTTTCAACACTTCCTGGAATGCCTGCATAACCCATCCTGCTTTTAGTCTGGATTTTGCTGGAAGTGAAACATCCAGACTTTGTTCCTACCAAATCCAGCTTGGAGTTCTTTTATGTCCCTGCTAGGCTGGACGGGATAGCCTTTTCCAGATAAAGGTCTCATGGATGGAAAGATGCTTCCTAGGGCAAAGTGGTGCTCCCTTATGGAGCTTCCTTGATTCCCCTCACTGAAATAAAGCTCCACCATGGTAAAGACAAGAATCCTGATCAGCCACAAGGCCTCTTATTCATATGTTGAGGCAGGCTACTTTGTTTTCCCCAACGGCTTTACTTAGATGGAAAGGACTTTGGGGCAGGTGTACTAATGTACCACTAATGTACCAAAACCATTGAAGGACAGTGAGAAGGCCACTGCAGTTCTGCTGGACTTCTAGAAGAGGGACAATGCTTTTGGAGCATCATCAAAGGGTACTTCCTCCAAAAGGGATGACGTGAACATTCTGCATGCAACTCATTGATTACCATTCATTTCTTCAAAAGTTTGATTGTGAATTATCAGAGATGATCGAATTGTCTTCATAGAGTTAATTGTTTGAGATAGTTGTTCTAACTGAAAATAATCTAATACAGAAAAGGGAGAGAGGAGGCTGGTAAGGAACCCTGCATATTTATACAATTCATCTCACCTCCCACCCACCTCAAACACTGTAAATCTCAGCCTTGGATCTTGTTCTCAATGCCATCTGGAACAAGTGGAATAATATTAGGGGAGATGGTGGCTTGGGACTTGTGCAAGAATCCTGTGCCTAACCACTTCATCCAGAAGCAGAAATTCCAGGTCAGAAATGAAGAGGGAGTGGTTCTATCATTTTCTCTGAAGTTATTCAACTTCGCTGTCTCAGCTGGGACCAGAAGTTAATACATGGATAAAATTGGGCCTATCGAAAAATAAATAGTTTTTTTTTTCCTCCCTGCATGCAATATGTGATTCTTAGTTAGCTTCATAGTAGGTCTGGATATTTTTCCATGCCATCAATCTTTGACTGCAGCTGATAACCTTACTGGGCACCTAAAACGTAATGTAATATAAGAGGCATCCTATGACCCAGCTAGCCAATTAATGGAGATTAGGCATCCTTGCCTGTGTTGACCAGGAATTATGAAACTTGGCATATAACACCCCCAGACTGGGAAGGAGAGCTGTCTCTGAACTCTAGGTTGTCTCTAAACCTCATAAGAACCCTTTCTCCTTTCCCACATGCCAGCTTTCCTAATAAATGCCAGCTGCATCCACCCCATGGACAGAAAGTAAGAGGAGAAGCCCAGAAGTGATTTCTGCACTGGGCAAGGATTGGACAAAGCGATATCCAAGTTGGTCTCTTCTGACTGTTACATTCTATGATCTTTGGAGGTTAGAGGGTGGGAAATTCATAGAGACAGAGAAGTATAGGGTAAGAAAGACATGAACAGAGTCCTTTAGCTTAGGACAAAACATTGTGGAGATTGTTCCGTGAAGTTAGCATAGCCTGTGCAGCATTTCTAAGCACTGAAGTGATTGTTTGGGGCAACTGGGGCATTGATGCCAGCAGAAGCTATGAAATGCTTAACTCCACCACTGGAATTAAATCAGTAAGGAGTAGAAGGACTTAATGAAGACTGGCCCATTTTCACATTGAGGAGAAGACTGGCAAAGCTACTGTAACGTAGCCTGCCCCTCGCTGGGGCTGATGGGGAACGTTCTCCAAGATGTTGGAAGGCAGTTGGTTAGGAAGGCTGCTCTGAAGACTTTTCCTGCCTGCAGAGTTGAACTTACACAGAGTACACAAAATTACTGAAGAGGTCAACATGACTCCACACGCCCACAGAATAGGAACTGTTTTGGAGCTGAAATTTGATTTACCTAGAAGCATAAGAAGGAAAGAATATTTTATCCCTCAAGCAGACAAACAAAAGAAAAACAACACCCCATCAACATCTCAGTAAATAAATTTTTCATCCCACCCAAAGTCTATTGGGCAGTAAACTTTAAAGTGGGATGAGAGCCTTTTCTGTCGTTGCCCTGCCCTTTAGAGCATCACCCCTTTAGAGAGTAGATTGGCCCCGACCTGAGTGACTTTTCACAAGGCAGTGAAGATGTGGTTCTGCCACCAGCCTTGTAAATCATCCCACCCCACCCCCTGGCCATAGCGCTCAGCAGTGAGAGTGCAGCTCATCTTTGGGATGATAAGAGCATTCCCGCCCACCCCCACCCCAGGGATCAGCTCAGTGCGTAACCCACCATTAGGGTCAAGGTTTCCTGTTACAGCAGGAGAATCTGAAACCAAGTCAGAGCAGGAGACTATTTGAAGGAGCAGTGGGAACCACAGTTCTCCAAACTTTTTTTAAAAAAAGGATCAAACACCCTTTTATAAGAGCACTAAACTGGTGTTTAAAAGTAGCCCCAAGCACACCTGGCTGGTCCTGCTTCCTCCCCCTCTGCTGGGCCCATCACTTCTGTTTGGGGCTGGTTGTTAGCCACTAGCAGTGGGGAGCCAATACTTGGCCTGCCACATCTAGGGTCACAGGTCAGAGATCAAAGGAGGGCTCTTTCACTGCTTCTCCTTCCCCCACAGTCCCGGCAACCTGGTGGGTGGCAGAAAGGGGAGAGATGGCCCCACTACAACTTCAATGAGTTGTTGTAGATCATCTGCATGGTCAGACTCGCACCGGAGAAGGGAGATGACACCAACCCCAGAAAAGCTAAAGAGGCATTTAATCTGCCTCCCTGCTGAGTTGCAGATGAGGGGATGACATTAGGATGACATGTCCTTTAAAATAATGGGGCACATTTATGCCATGGTTGCTAAGGCTTGAGAATGAGCTCTAAGTTCATTGCTGCTCCCATTAGTCATTTCCTTTACACCCCTGGATTTTGCACAATTAGTCTGCATCGCAATGAGTACAGACAGCAGATTTAAACTCTGGAGCCCAGCTGCTGCCCTGGGCTTAGTGACTCTCCTGGGTCCAAGTAGCATTTCTTCTCTGTCTCTTTCGCTCCCCAGCGTGACTGGCCTTGACTCTTTTGCATCTCTGTCCATTCTGGGGTTCTCTTTTGTTCCTGCTCATGGCAAATCACAGTCTTAGAATCGTAACTTAAAAACCTGCTTTGCCTTTTCCTCCTTCAGTTTTTTTCTTTTCTGCAAAATCATCTAAACCGCTCAAAACTTTCCTTCTTTTCTTTTTCTTTATTAATGCAAAGTGGTTTGCAAATATTTTAAACAGACAGACAAGTAAGCAAAGTGTAATTTGTTATACCAGGGACTAGTCAGGGCAGAAAATAAAGGTTAGAAAGACAATTCTTGCCGTGTGACCAACATTGTATCAGCACTGTTTTGGTTGTGGGGGAATACACAATAAGCCTGGATGGATCTTCTTGAGAACCTCACTTCAGGGGCATCTGTGGGGTATGTGTGCGTTTAAAAAAGTCAATATAGCCCCCACACTAGTGCAATTGAAGCCCCCCCTTTTCTTTAATGCCTGCAACACACATAAAAAAGGGAAGGGCCACCATCTTAACTTTTTGCCCTCCCCCTTGGAAGCCTCTGCTTCACTCTGTCAAAGGATTAAGGGAGGGGTTTCTCTGAAGCAAAAGGAGGTCTGGGCTTCAAACCAGTGCAGCAGCTTGTTGGCTTCCCTGGTTGGCAGGGACCTCTGCACATGTTCAGAGAGCTGACATTCAAGCAGAGCAGTGCTCTGAGACACATCAGCCTCAATCTGACCTTCACTGAGGACTCAAAACCCAGAACTTTGCTTCCCTTTTGGCTCCAAGCTTTTTCTCTCTCCCCATCCTCTCTATTCTTCCTTTAAGCAATGACAAACCATAATAGATGGGCAATGACAGACCTTCTTTAGTTGCAACATCTTCAGAGGACTCGTTGCTGTCCTCCATGGTATCATTTTGTTTCCTCTGTACAAAGACAAGATATATGAAAACATCAAAGGGCATAAGACAAAGGGCACATCGTCACGTCCTATTCATAATATCTTCATTGCATCCCTGGCCTGCACCAGAAGTAGAATCCATTTACCTGCTCCCAAAGTAGAGATTTCTCCTTTCTTCCTGCACAAAACCTGTCCTACAGAAATACAACACCTCCCCTATGGGGCTGGTTCCCCCAGCAACTCTGGGTTACTTAAGGCTGCCGCAGCACATCATCTAGTCCCTGACGACTGTTTTTCCAGAGCCATTCTACTTTTGATAGTTGGAGAAAGTCCTCCCATCTATCCTTACTTCTCCTGTCACTCCTGCCAGGCTTTATAGCAGGTTCTCAAAGAGATCAAGAGAAAGGGATGGGGGGTGGCTAGCATCTCTCCAGTCACCAGTTCTCTGACCCTCTGGAGATGATCCATCTGAGTAAAGAACTGGCAGTGAAAGAGAGTCTCTCTCTCTCTCTCCTCCTCCTCCTCCTCATTCCTTTGCCAGCACATGGATGGCATAGCAAGAGAAGGAAAGGTGTTTTTGACAAGTGTCCAACAGTCCTCTGGTAGACTGCTAGACACAGGTTCAAGAAATTGCCTGATTGGGGACTTCCAGGTGAGGAATGGCAAACCAGCATGTCTCTGATCGAGCAGAGATGATGACCATGGCAAGGACTGAAGGACCAGCAAGTAGACCATCCCATGGAATCTCTCCAGACAAGGAAAGGATGGGAGATTACCCACTTGTGCTCCAAACAGCAGCTCCCTGTGAGAGGGGACAGTGGTTTCCCATGGATTTGAGTGCCAGGAGACAGAGGGAACCATCATGGTCTCAACTGTGGTGGAGACTTTTAAAGGACATTGAGTTTGCTAACCTCACTTTCTAGTCACTTTTGGAAGTTACCTATTTAAAGATATTAGAGATCTTCAAAACAAGTTTGAAAACCTTCATTCTTGAACAAAAGAAAAATTAACTATAAGCTTTAGAAATAAATAAGAATTAGAAATAAACAGCAACAAGCTAAATAAGAATTTGATTTAAGAAAGTTATAAATGAATTAAGGGACCACACAAGCTTGGAATAATAGAATATTAGGTCTTTTGCCTTAAGATTTTGGAAATAATTATATAAATAAACAGCATGGGAATGAATTGGTTTAGTCTATCCTAAGGCAAAACATAAAATTGAGATTTTAGGCTTTCAGAAATTGAACGTTAGAGGGGATTAAGGATTCCAGACTGAAAGCGAAAAAGGAAAAAAAGTGAAAAGTCTACCTCTTGTCTTTGGTCAGCATTGGAACTTGCAAAATGACAGAAAACGCTATGACATTTGAAATACTTCAGGAGATTTTTGAAGAATGGGGTAAAAAAATAGCTTCAGTGACAGCAATGATGCCTGCTTCTGTGAACAGATTATGTTCAAAAGATATTAAAAAAGAAATCACTGATGTGAAAAAGAGCATTTTGGAAGATTTACAAGATAAAGAGATAAAACAAACTTTGATGCAGAAATATCAGAACATAAAGAATTTGCAAAAATACTGGAAAATTTTTAAAAAAAAGGAGTATAAGACAGAGAAAACAATTAAAGTGGAAATACAAATGACAAGGCAAGAGATTGACCTGGATAAGGACTTTTTACTGGGCTTACAAAAGAAGTGGGTTAGACCCTTGAAGACACCTTTGAGATGGGGGGGGAAAAATTGGAGATCAAATCCTATGACAGCGTCTGACTGAACTAAAGATTAAGATTGTTAGAAGCAAAAGAGAGGAGTACAAAGTTGGTTTGTTTGATCAAGATTAAAATAAAACATAGTTTGTATAAATCTGGGCCTCTTTATGGGCTTTTTGCTGACACCAGGACTGAATGTTAATGATTTATGGATTTGCATATGGATAAGGGTTATGGGAACAAGAGACACTTGCATGTAACTTATAGGGGGTGATAAATTATTAAGTTTGTACTTGTCATGAAGATCAGAAGTTACTTCTTTAAATATTTCATTTTTCTTTCTTATTCTTTTTTCTTCTTTTCTTTTTCTTTTTGTACGTCTTTTATTCCCTTTTTTCTTTACTTTCTCCTCTCTCTGAGTTTAATTTGTATTTTCTTTTACAATTGTAATTAAAACATTCAATAAAATTAAAAAAGAAAAAGAAAGGAATTGCCTGACTGGTGATGCCAGCCTTGCGAGGTAGTCCAGGCGAGAAGCACGGCCAGATGAACGAATTCGACTTTATTGTAAGGCTACATTAACAGAATCTTGCAAGTCTGAAAGTACACTTCTCCCCCCGTCCCCTTCACAGGCCAAAAATGAGGGAGGGTCTCTTCTTCTTCTTTTTTTTAATAATATTTTATTGAAATTTCAAAATTACAAAGTTAAAAGTTAGAAATGAAAAAGAAAATGAAAAATGCAAATTATAAGGAAAAGGGAAAGAAAACGTGAGATAAAGTAAAGAAAAGACATGAAAAATAGATAGCTTCCAATCTATCTCTGGTCTTAAGAATAATAAGAGTGTCATAGGTGCTAGTTTTTAATGCATTTAATAGGAATAATTCTTTGTCAGAACATATCCCATTACATTTATAATCTAATCTTCAAATCCCCATGTAAGCTTCGCCCCGCCTGCATTTTGCAAATAGTCCATCAATGGTTTCCATTCCTTAAAGTAATAATTGTTTGATTTTTCTTTTAATAAACAAGTCAGTTTATCATTTCCTGCCATTTCCATCAGTTTTAGCAACCATTCTTGTATTGTGAGGGAGGGTCCCTTCTGAGCCTCTTGCCCCACCCACATTACTACTGCAGGCTCAACTGCCTTTTATCTGACTGTTTCCTTGATTGTGTCTTGTTGCCCTGTTTCCCAGGGTCATTCCCACATACCATTACAGGTGGCAAGTGAGGCAGGGCAGTCTGGGGTAAATCCAGGAGAACTCTCTGCAGATTTATCCCACACAGTCCTACGTTGTGCGCCCTGTCAGTCAGGCAAGGTTTGGAAGACATTTCAGTGCTCTTTGGGCTGGTGTGTGCAGTGGGTGGGCACTTCTCAGTAAAGAAAGAAGCATCAACACTATTGATCAGCTGCTGCTTTACCAAACAGAGCCCCTCTCCCCACAAGTCAGGGAGTCTTGCACTTAATGGGGTGGTGTTTGTTCTGTCCTAGCAAATCAGCAGAGCATTGGTTGTTTTATTAGACTCAAGAGAGACTAAAGATCTACCTTTAGTACTCTGTAAGAATCTCAGTTCTTCCTCAGGAGCACGTTGAGTGCCATCCAACCTGAGAGGCCCAACATCCAGCACTTAGATCATCAATCATTGTATATTTTTCATCCTTGTGGCTCTCTTGGTAAAATACAGGACTGGTTCACCATTAAAGAGATCCTCTGCCTCCAGCATCTTCCTATATCACTGCTGCCCTGTATAGGTGCCTTCTTGCTTTCGTTGGGCAGCTGGGATGACCTTCATGTCCTCGGTGACCCTGATGAGAGTGCCTCTTCTTGGCATATGCTCCCAGCATCATTCTTCTCTCATCCCTCCCAGGAATATTCCCACCACCACCACCACGATTGAGGCAGCGCTGCAGGATCTGGCAGGGCGGGGGGGGGGGGGCATTCTATTAATTGTTCCTACATTAAATCTGTGTGGGCAGCACAGGTAGCTTCCCTCATTGCTGAGGCAGAATTGGGGCTGATCCACACAAGACGTTTGCCTCAGTATGCATCACCGGGAAGGCAAAGTCCTGAAATGTCCTTTTCCTGAAATGTGCCTAAAAGTAGCATTCTCTGACTTCAGCCAGCTCTAAGGCTTCCTTTGCCTCCCAGTGGCTATGGAGCCCTGTTGCAGGAATGCCCCTTCCCCAGTGATCTCTGGTCACTTCCCTCCATGGCCGTTTTCCCCTTCTAATCCAAGTGACCAGAAAAATGCTATCTGTGATGTCTTATCATTATATTTTTTTCTTTCTTTGCTGGTCAACCGTGGATGCAGGAAAGCATGAAAGCCAAGGGGGGGGGGGGGTCAACAGTTCTTCCAAGGAAATGGCATCTCCACCCATGGAAAAGAAGGGGTAAACCACACCATCTCTGTGCCCAAAGCAGAGGAAGGGGCTGAACTCTGAGAAGGGGTTTCTTAAGCTGGCTTCATTCCATCCAGCATCCACCCAGCAGTCAAGTAGCTGAAGGCTGTCATGGGGGAAAGGCATCAGTCTCAGCAATTAAGTCAGGACAAAGGATGCTGACACCCAGAGACCACAGAAAGCACCTCAATGAGCAGTGAGGGCTGGTCCTAAGGAAGTCATCTATTTATTGGTGCATATCATACGGGTAGCTTCTCCAACCCAATGCCCTCCAGAAGGGTTGGATCTCCCAGCATCTCTGGGCCAGACAGTGCCATTTGAGCTAAATGCTGTCTCCTAGAAGAGACCTAGGATACCTCCTCAGGACCAGAAGTGGGGTGAGGCTATTTCCCTCTTGTCTTTCATGGGACCTTCCCAGAAGCATCCATATGAGAACTAAGGTCTCTGCCCGAAACTCATCTTCCCCATCCAACCAGGCCTATGTGGGTACCTTGGTGAATTTAGCTTAACTTGGTTTCTGCATCTTCCTGCAGCAGCAGCATCACTCTGATGGCTGCCACCAACTCCCCCTTTGATGCTAAACATTCCAGAACCCTCCCACTCAACGTTTGCTCAGTTGGTTGTCCACCATTCTCTGTCAACATTCCACACATGAGACAACCTCAGGACAAAGACTCCTTTTATTCTGCGATTAAACACACACACACACACACACACACACACACTTTATTCCATGGCAGGTTTTCATTTCTATTCATGCTTCCATGGGAATCAAGAAGTAAGGGTCAGGGTCAATTCCTCTGAGTATGGGGTGGGTGGAACATCCTGCAACTATAGATACTGAAGATGCCACAATGTCTAGAGAGAAAATTAGACTCAGATGAATACAACAGCAACCAAGGGCAACTGGCCACCTAAAAATGTCTAGTAGTAAGTTGTGTGTCTCACGGACGTGTTCTTAATTCAACAGATACTGTTCTGTGCTGCTGGTTCCGCTGCTACCGAGGTGCAATTGCTTTTTTAAAAAGGTCTACCATACTGCAGGACCTCTCACACAGAAGGGGTTCCACGGTACACCTTGCACAGATGATCGTGTATTTGGCATGCATCCAAGGGAACTCAGTCTTTGCAGGCAGAAGGCACCAAGCTCTGCAGGGGTACAAGTAGTTCTCTTCAGAAAGTCATCTGCTCATAGGAGGCAGGTGGCTTGTCATCTAAGATATAAAGTGAATAAATAGCAGATGAGATCGGGATAAGCTGCCATTGGTTATAAGTTGTGCAGAGTGAAAAGCTGGAAATAATGAGGCAGAGTGATGGGGAGCAAATGGTAAAACTGTGGAGTCCTTGGCGCTCTCCGAGGCTGGTTGTTTGTTTGCAGATGTTTCATTACCCAGCTAGGTCACACCATCAGTGGGAGAGACTCAGAGAGCTTGATGAGAGCAAGAGAGACCAAGCTCAGAGAGCACCAAGGACTCCACAGTTCAACCCTGAGCTACATATATCCTCTTCTATTGAAATGGTAAAACTGTAAAAGGAGTGTGCAAATCACCCTTTAGAACTGATTCAATTCAGCAAGTCTAGTCAATCCAGGCTCATCAGCTGGAATTGTCAGAATGGATCCCTTTCATAAATAGAGGTACACAGAAGTCAATCCAATCTCCAAATCTCTTTGAAGGCAGCCCGAGCAGTTCAACTCCTTGAACTGATTCAGTTCAAAGTTTAGATTCCTGGGGATTATTTGACCGAATCGTTGGTGAACCAAAGCTTCACACAACCCTGCTAAGCATCTCTCCATCCGCATGACCTTTTCACCCTTGGCTCGTCAAATCTGATGCCAGGACTGTGCATTGCTTCGGACTCATGGGGCACAAGATGCTTCAGACCCTTTGGGAGTGTTCACAACGCCCTGTCTGCCAACAACCCCTGAAGCAGTTCCGTCTTCTTCTGGGAGTGGGTGGCTGCCTTCTGTGGTGGCAAATGCCGCCCCCGCCCCCATACATACGTTCACTACCAAACCTCTGAGATATCCCTCCCCACCCACATATGAACTCCTTAAGGTGCCCTTGTTACAGCGAGTTCAGCTGGCCCCGAGAGAAGAAACAGTCAGGAACTTTGGGCCCAGGCTCATGCACGGTTGGTCTCGCTATGGTAACTGCAGCGAGGCTATTACATGCGCAAAGACGGAAGAAATCCGGAAAGACCAGTAATGGTGGAATGGATTGGGAAGGTGGCTGACTTGGCGGGAACTGCTCAGTTGACTCGTCCGATTAAGGGGGGAACTACGACTCCATTTACAAAAGGCTGGAAACCCTTTATGGACTTCTTGCTGAAAGTGGATAAAAGGGAACTGGTGATTTCCGGATTTGTTGATTTAAAAGGTGTGTTTATGGGAACCATGAGATGTGGTATGGGAGGGTGGAGACGGTTGTTGCGATGTCTGTAACCGCTGCAAAGAAGATCGGAAGTCGCTTCTTTAGATCTCTTCCTTTTTCTTCCGTTCTTGTTATCCTTCACGTTTTCTTTTACCCTTTTGTGATTTCTTTCGTTTTCTTCCTTTATGTTTCTGTAGTTATTAAAATCTTTGCAAAATCTTCTTTGAATGTAAACTTTTTTTTTTTAAGGGAACTTCTGGCCCAGTAAACCAAATATTCACCGACAAGGTCTCAGAGATAGCATGGCTAGCGTGCTGATCTAGGAGGAAGGGGTAACTCATAAGAAGCCACCCAGAAGGGTTTATCGAAAGCATTCCAACGTCATGCTGCGATTTCCACTCTGTCTGCCTTTTCCTTTGTCTTGCCTTTGCCATATATATAGTAGGCCAAGGGTGTGCAAGCGTGGCTCTGCTTTTGCTCAGGGCTGCTCAGCAGTGGGCCAAAGCTTTGTTGGAGCCCAGCATATGCTGTGTGCCTGCTAATAAAACTATGTTGCATCTTCAAGCGATTTGGTTGCTTTAGGTGGGCCAGGTTTTGACCACAACGCTTCCATAGCCAGAGTGCAATCCTGGGGAAAGTTGTGCTTGGTTTCAGTCACTGCTGGCAGATGACAGGTGCATTCCCACATGACACCGGCTCACATTTTTCCTCACCAAAATCCATCTCTTCTAAAACTTTAAACAAGAAAGGCCAATTAAGATTGTCTTAAGCTTTCTCTGCATCCAAAAAAATCAGTGCAGCTTGTTTTTCATTATGCTGTTCCAAATATTCTATAATGGCCGATACTGTTCTAACATTGTCTTTTAATTGTCTTTTAGGCAAAAATCTACATTGGATTTCTGGTGGCTGGCATGGCAGTTTGATCGTTTCCAGATTGTGGAGACAGCTCCTCGGCTGTTTCGCGCCCAGCGGGATTCCTCTGCCTTAAATTCCTCTGATTAAAGGAGGAAGCTTGAAATTAGCCTATTTGGTCTCCAGATGGCCATTCCTCATGAGTAAATCACAAGAACAGAGGTTTTTGCGAGAAGCTTAGGAGTGGAGTGGCTGGGAGGCAAAGATTACACCTCTGTTCCAAGCTGAGGTGCAGCCTGTTAAAGGGCACTGAAACTGACCAACCTCCATTTCTCTCGCACTTTTGGATTGTATTTCTCGGATAAGTATTTCTCTTGGCAGTTTTCATTCTTTGGGGGAACTATAAAGTTTGGTAAGATTTGGAGTTTTAAACTAATATTTCTGGACTATTTGCAAACAGCAGTCTGATTAAAGTGGCACAAGAAAGTTAATGGGGAAAAGGGGAGATTTCATTTTTTAAAGTGTTTTTTAAAATTCACTTTTTCAAGAATCAGCTTTGCTAAAATCATAGCTACTTTAACAAGGCTCCATTCTTCCATGAGAAAGTTTGTTTCTTTCTTAAATCCTTCTTTCTTAAATCTTTCTTAGTTTATGCTTAAGTATGCCTTTTGCTCTCCCTTCTTCTTTTTCACAACCTTTTCTTCTAAATCACCATCCAATCTTTCTCAGACTGAATTTTCCACTCACCAGTTGGTCCTATTTTCACTCAATAAATTGAACGTCCTATGAGGAAAATATACCTTTGGGTGAAAGAAGCAAGTTTTTAGAGGCCTCAGATGAATGGGATCGCCTTAATAAAATGGAAACATAAAGGAATGTGCAGCACCCTTGAAGCTGGTGTGAATTAGGCTGGTTGTAAATTCCTCATCACAACCATTCCCATAGCAACCTGGGCATCTGTCTTGAGGGAGGATGCCTTCTTCCTGGCATTTGGCACCTTGAACTAGTTTGTTTCTTCTTCTCTGTGACACTATTGTGTTCCTTGTAGATAGCAGTTGTCCTGTCCTTGTAGATAGCAGACAAGAGAGGGGCAGAAAGTAACTTGAGAAGCATTGCTTATTTAGGGATGCCTGCATCATCATATGAATATGTATGCGTATGTGTTCTTTTCCCTTCCCCTTCTTGTAGAACTGTATAAATATCAGGGCATCCATTTTGCCTGCAGGGGAGCGTCTCCCACTAACTCTTGATGGGGTCCCCCTCCAGTACGTACTGCCTAATAAACACTGCAGTGAAGCGTTGATTATTTTGCATTTGTGTCCTGCATTTTGATTCCACAGTCCCATCCATAGAATTCAAGATGCAATAAAAAGAAAAACTTAAGTCTTTGGGGTGGTTTCCAGGTGGAGAAATGGCAAACTAGCACACCTTCACATCAAGGAGACGACGCTGAGGTGGAGAATGGCAGCCCAGCAGTGAGCCCAGACCTGTACAACTTTTGTGGACGAGGAAAAGCTGTGAGATCAGCTCTGGGAGGCAGCTCCTCATGAGTAAACCTGCAGGATCCAGAGGAACCCTGCGGGTGACTTGCAGGTAGAGAAGAAAGATCAAGCTCACAGCCTCAAGAGGAGCCTGCTTAAAGGACACTGAGTTCGCGCAGTCCACTTTCTAGGGCACAGAAAAATGGGAAAATTTTTAAAGTTATAAAGATCTTCAGACCAGCATAGCCCCTAAACCACCAGGTGAGCATACCACCGACCCAAAGGATTAAAATAAAAGAAAAGAAATAATGATATGGATTTAAAAAGAATTAAAAGCAAAAAGTTTCCCAGGAATGGAAGCTAAGAAAGTTTAAAACAGATTAAGTGGTTACCTGAATTTGGAATATTGTTTATTAAAGTACGTTTGAACTAATTAAATAAATAATACATAACTCTATGGGAAAGAGGATTATTTAAATCTGTTAAGAAGGATGATTGGTTGTTTTCCATAAATAAAGAGATAAAGGAAATTGGAAACTGGAAGCTGTGAAAGACCACGTGACTATAGAACTACCGAGTGCCAAAAGAGATTAAAGAGTTAAAGACTTGGAGGGGGGAAAGCCTCTCTTTGTTTTCTACTTCTACTTTTGGGGATCACAAATTTAAAGAGAAAAATGGAAGGAATTATGCCAGAGATTTTACAAAAGATATTTGAAGAAATGGGGAAGAATCTCACAGCATTAGTGACAGCTTCAGTGACTGTGTCTGCATCTGTTAAAAAAGATCTGGTTTCACTAGGGAGAATGGAGGAAACATTTGCAAATATCGAAGAAAAGATGAACAAATTTTAAAGAATCTGTAATACAGATAAGTGCAGAGTTTAAACAATTTAAAGGAAAAATGGAAGTTTTGGAAAATAAGACAGAAATAATAAATAGAGAAATGGAAGAAGATTTTGAGCATTTGGCGCTACTGGAATTAAGAGAGTTTTCTTCTCAAATGGGAGCAGTTCCAGAGGAACCTGGTGAAGATATTAAGAAGACAAGAGACCAGGTTCTATAGCAATATTTTAACATCAAGTTAAAGACAAATTCAGAAATAATTTTGCTCAAAGAAGTACTTGTCAGAATATTGGAACTGGAGGAGATGCAAGTGGATCAAAAGGAAGGATTGTCACCACAAATACAGCAAGAGACTGAGGAAGAGTTTACTCTGCTAAGAGCTACAGTAATTTGCTAATAGAGGCTTTGCTAATGGAGGAAGACTGTGAAGATGGCAGAGTTCATAGAGATGGCAGAATTGATCTGTTTGACTGAGGATAAAATTAAGTGGTTTTATAAAAGACTGGAAGCCCCTGATGGGCTTTGTGCTGAAAATGGAAAAATAAAAAAAAATAAGTTGTTCACGTTTGGATTTGTAGATTAAAAAGGGTTGAATATGGGACAGAGGGGAACCATCTAATATAATCTTAGAGAGGAATGAGGGATAACAAGCCTGTAACTGTTGCAATCAAGATCGGAAGTCACTTCTTTAATTATCTTTTTCTTTTTTTTCTTCTTTATCTGTATTTTCCTTCACTCTTTTATTTTCTCCTGTTTCTAAACCTTTCTTTATATATTTGTCTTTTATTCATATAAAAATCTTCCATAAAAATTACATATATAAAGATGGAATAAAAAGAAAAACTTAAATCTTTAAGAGGAATGATGGACTTTAGTGACTAGCAGTCTCAGTTTGAAGCACAGAGTCTGATGTTTTCCCATGCTTCCTAGACTCTAACGATAAAGGCAGAATCCCTCCGGATCCCCCCAATATCCTGAGGAGCCACCTTATGAAATCAAATGGGCAATCTCCAGGTTTCCTTTGGATCTGATGAAACCGTACTTGCTCAGGGGGCGGATCTACCCCAGGCTGTCAGTTAATGCTTCAGTGTCATGCCTGCACTTCACAGACACATCTTCAGTCCGCCATGTCCTCCTGCAGAAGTCCCCTGGAACCACCATTTTGCCCATCTTCAACCGCAAAACCACCTTGGCAACTCACCCAGGGAAACTACAGGCTAATGAGGCAGACTGTGCTCTAACGGCATCCTGGCTGTGTTTGGCCCGGCCCATGGCACAAACCCTCACACCTGATGCGCGTAAAAACCAGGTAGAGCTTCCGTTGCACCACTGGGCCACCAACGTGACTTTGTTTTACCATATCCTGTGGACACCTGATCCCTTTTTTTTTTTTTCAGGCTCAAGGAATCCTGAAAGAAGCTGGATTGCTGTGCTCAGCTGAAGCCTAAGGATTCTTTCTGCATCATTTTCAAAACATGCACCACCTCAAAAAAAAAAAAAGCTATAGTATGTGTGGGTGTGGACCTGTGGATTGCCTCTATAGGTATCATACTGCAGACCCTTATAGCTGGATGTGTCTGTTTATTCTGTGACTGCTATAGAATTCCGATAAGGTTTGGTTCTGAAAAGTCATCCTCCTCTTCCTCCTCCTCCTTTTTCATCAGCTTTAACACTGTCCCAGGCAACAGGAATGATGAACTTTATGTTTCTTCAAACTCTAACAAACCCATCTTCTAGGTTCTTGGCAACTGGCATCATTCCAGGTCAATTCACTGGCTGAAGATTCTATGAAAGTGCAGTCTTTGTCTCCTTCTCCATCATCGGTGGATCCATCTGGATTGCCATCGGCCCAGTATCTGAGAAGACAGAGAGGGAGGACTGGATTTCTACACACAGCCAAAGGAGCACAAAGTTGTCTAAAGGAAAGAGAGCTTGGAGTGGAGGTGGAGAGAAGGAGGAAAGGAGGATGTCTGGGGGAGCTCCCCATTCTTCTCCCCACTTTTGCCCCTGTCACTCAATTTCCCAGAGAAAGAAAAGTCAAGAAACGTTGGCAGGATCCCTGGGGATGCAAGTTCAAGCCAATGCGTGCTTCTTTAGCCACAATTTGGAGGACTCACATGCAAAGCAGAACAGGACCAACTGTACGGGACAGCCATAAGTTACAGTTGCCAGACTTATGCATTGTATGAAGCCATAATGTTGTTGATTTGTCTGGGAACAGTGCATCATATGAAAGCAGGAAGCATATATAAACTCTATGTTTAGTGTTAACCATGCTCTGTAGGACCCATGGCAATTTGACCTGCCTAGGGCCTACAGATTTGACAATAGTTTCTGAAAAGCTAAGAGTTTTAAGTAAAGCTTTAGGAGTAGATTTTTCAAATCATCATCTCCTGGAGTACATCTTTGCAGACTTACTGAACTGCTAATCTGGAACCATCTGACCACTCCCAGTGGCCTTCCTCGTTTTCATCTGTTAGGCCAATCCAGGCAGACTCGTTGAGGTGCGAAGAGACGTACTTCTGCAAAAACACAAAAAGGAAAAGGAAAGGTGGGACAGCTTCACAGGACGAATGCCACGCTCAAGAGATTCATGGCTAGGTTTGCATAGCCTCAGTGCCTAAAATTAAAAACAAACAGTTCACCGTTGTTTGCCAAAGAACCCCATTCTGCATGAAGAAAAGTCAGTTCTGTGTTGTGCTTAGACAAGTCACACTTGCCTCTCAGTTTTGAAGGTGGGACACAGGGGCCTCCACCATTCTCCCCCACCCCTATTTCATGGAAACATGCCAAGAACAGGTTGAGCACACTTCTGGGTGGATGGTGTAGGGACAGGGGAGTAGGAATCAAACAGTGTATCTCAGAGGGAGCCACATTTGCCTGTCACCTCTGACCTTCTAATTGAGGCTCAGTTGCATAGAACAACCTTGTCGATTAAGGCACAGTTTGCAGGACACTACTGTGGATTGCTTGAGAAAGGAGCAGAGGCAACCACATTGGCAAAAGATGACAAAACATTTGTGCATGGAAATTAAAAACAATAACAGTCAAACGGAGAAGGACAGGAAGATGCAAGCATTTAGCAAAGATATTGCTTTGAAAACCCTCAAATATGAGGAGGAAAAGAAGAAGAAAAAATACAAAACCTGCTCTTCCTCATTTAGGATGGAGTTCAGATGGGAATCTCTGGACATGCAGAAGTTCTCAGCATCATGCCAGGTTTTTCTTTCATTCGCTTTTGAAACATAGTAGAGATTCCAGCCAAAAACCTGCCAGTTACCACCAGATCTCAGTCCTTTTTTGAAGAGAGCTTCTAAGAGGAATTAATGCAAAGAGAAAAATGTATTGTAGCAGATTCCACATTGAGTGATTTTGCTTTTTGTTCCTAATTACATCTGTGGAGTACCAATGCATCAAAACATAAGCCAGTTGAGTCTCAATCCCCTCAAAAGTCCAAACTCTCTTATTTCTAGTTCAATACAAGCCCAAGAAATTTCATCCACCCCGTGAATGCATCCTACCACACAGAGCACTGCATCTTCAATTATGGCCTGATCACTAGTAAGACAGAGCAGAGTCTCATCTTGATGGATGGTCTTCTAACCAAGAGAGCAAGGAACTGGAGGCCCAACCCGCCCATATCTTCTTTATTCTCATCCCTTCCTTGGCTGTGGGAAAGGGGACAATTTGCAGGATCCAGGGGGCTTCATTTGACCCTGAACCACTTGTTGGAGCCTAATCCAAGAGCTGCTACTCTTGATGGCTGTGGTCTATCTCCCGTACCGCTGTCAGCAGACCTTCAGTGGCAGCTCCTGGGAAGCAAGAGCAGAAGAAGGCTGCTGACCCCTGGCCCATATTTGTGACCTTCCTGAAGGTATCTGATTAGCCACTGAAGGACTAGATGGGCCATCAGCCAAGTCCTCCCGCAGGGCTCATTTTACATCCTTGCCTAGTTTTTGAACCCTGCTTGAAGGTCATAGCTCTGTAGTACAATCTGCCTGGGCATCAAAGCTCATGTTTCAGCCCAGAACTCTGATCAGAAGTAATTAATTAGGGTGAAGGTGGCAGCGGGTGAATTTTGTCACAAAAATCTGAACATTTGTCACCTTTATTTATCCATGAAACTTCTTACCAACTCAATCACTGTAGACTCTAAGCAGTTCACAGTGCAGTCATACCTTCTTTAAGTTGTACAGCTGATGAAAAGGTACAGATGTAGCTGACCCTAACACTAATTTACCAAAGGCAGAGTTCCTGACTTTCCATAAAGAACCATGCAGTCTTCCTTTCTGCACGTTCTCATCTTTGGGGGATCACAAAGCCAAACTTCACGGCCAGGAGGAGAATTTTAAACATTCCAGTTTTTCCTGCTGTCCTAAGGAAGCGGGTGAATGCATTCCCTGTTTATCATTTAATTCAACAGAAGTAGAGGAATCCTGGTCACTCCACAGCATCACTTGAAGTCTAGTCAGCCAAGCAAGAGACCGGCCCTTACAAAAATGAGTATGTGAGCCCAGTCAAAGAATAAGGCTGTAAAGTTCCAAGCACCCACTAGAGGGCAGCAAGGGTTTTCTGCATCTCTTTCTGCCCCCTAGTGGCTGTCCAGCCCAGATCCGGTTGCCTTAATTAATCACAAACAGTAAATCTTGGAGGAGGAGGAGGAGGAGGAGGAGGAGAAAACATTTCACTCCAGGATAAGAAGCTTAGTGCTTTCCATCTGGGAGAAAGAAGGGAGGGAGGGAGGGAGGGCTTTTTCCCCCTCCAATAGAGGCATACTAAGAAAAAATGAACTTATAGTTAAACTTATAGTTTAATACAGGAGAGACAAGTATCCATGGTCTCCTTCTTTACTATGCTGGGGTAGAATGATATCAAAATACGTTATAGCATTCTCTTTCAAAACAAAATACTTACGATACTTCTTTTTCTCTGCAGCATAAGAGTCTTCATGTTTTCTGACAAATTCCGGCAAGTTCTGTACTAACTGTACGACCTTTAGAGCTAAAACCATATGCAGTTAGAAGTTGGTTTCCTGTTACACACATAGAACAGACACTCACGTGGAGAAAATGCAGTGATGATTCGGAGGATGGGATGATTTTCCAAGCACTAGATCAGGGCTTTTCTAGCTGTGTCCCATGGAAGCCAAGGGTTCCGTGGGAACGTGATGGGTTTCCACGACAGACCAAAGGGGGAAAGTTCATTTGAACACAGCCAATTTCCTATCACTACTGTGGAGCTTCGCCTCTCGATTTGGGGTCTGGGAATTTTGCCGTGCTGTTTTGTTTTAACTGACGGGTTCCGCACTAGCCTGCATCTCCTCAGCTCGGGCATGAAGGGCCTCCTGCGTAACATCCCGCCTTGCTAGAAGCAGTCCCAAGCGGAGAGGCCTAACGCCTCTATTTCAGACACCTGTTCAACCATCTCTACTTTTTCAAATACTCAAAGTGGGGTTTCTACCATGCATGAGCATTCCCCCACAGCAGGGGTAGCAACGCCATCCAGGCACATGCTCCCTGGTTCCCAACAAGTCACTGTGCTTAAGCAGCAAAGCGCACCCAGGTTCAGGGCTGAGGTGAGCTGCTACGTCTGAGAGCTGAGCTAAGCATTCAAGGAGCACCCATGGGAGAGGGGCGAGAAGAGCTGACCGCAGGCAGAGTAGAAAGGCAAGTTTGTCACAGCCTCATCATTTGCTCGCCCTCCCGCCCAGATGCTCCCAGAGTCTCATTTTAAACTAACCAAGATAGGACTTTGACGATTGCACCCCGGTAGATTTTTTCCAGTAGTGTTAAGGACGTAGTTTCCTTAGTCTTCTGGGATTTTTTTTTTTTTTTTACTTCCCGGCCTGGCCAAGAGCCCTAGAATTCTCCGATGGCTCTCCACACGAGTGCTACGTGAGGTTTCGGGGCTTAACCAAGGTTGCCGCCTGCTGACGCTCTCTGGGACAGCACCATCTTGCCCAGTGGGTTCGTTGTCCCTTTGCCCATCACCTCTCCTCAGAGCATGGCCTGTCCGTTCAGCACCGTACTTTTGCTTCCTTTTGAAATGTGACCATCTCATGCAGCTGCTGGGTTTGCTCGTGTCTTGGCAATCATACCAACCCTCATGAAAAGCATACCATGCTAGACTGCTTCTTTTGCACTGATTCTAACTCCAGGTTGCTGACTTGGCATCACTTGACCTCCCCATCTTGCTGTGGTCAAGAAAAACCACCTTCTTCATGGAGGGAAACATTGAGGGAAAGGTGAGAGTTGCTTTCACTCTCAATAAATGGAAACCAGAACTAATAAGGGCGAGAGGTCCTTGAAACGGAGCCAACACTCTGTAAGGAGATGCTGCCAGGAGATGGGTTCGTAACCCTAGCGATGGGGGATTGACCTAAGTCTAGCAGCGGTGTTGGAGAATGGCTATCAGATTTCTTGAACGAAGGAGTCCTCATAACCTTGCTTTATTACTGCGCCATACAGAGCCTGTTTCATTCTTACAAGCACATCCAGCCATGATGCTACTTGGTAGGGTGTGCCTTTAGGAAGAGGGGCTCATTTCCTCTCTGGGGGCTTCAAAATGGAAGTATGGTTCAAAACTAATCAGACACAACTCAGGATCACCTTTTTACTTACGATTTTGGTAATACAAGACGTTACGATTCCTCAGCCCAATTGACAAAGTAGTCCTCAGTTTTTTCATAGGCTCATCATAAGGACTCCAGTCTTCTGCAAGCAGTGCATAGTCTAAAGCGATTAAGAAAAATAGAGGCTAAGGTTTCAATCTGCCCTTTCTATTAGAAATCTAAACAAATGAGGATACGCCTCCATCCCCAACAGAGTTTGATCAGTGTCCACAATTTTTCCCAACCAGAAGGACTCTTGATGCTTGGACCACCAGCTTCAACCAATGCAGCATCTTTTGAAGAGCTTCAGATGGGAGAAGACTAACCTAATGAGCACTAACTGCCCAGGGCCTCAGGTCAGCCTCATTGACTGCCATGTTGAGAAAATGTCAGAGCGTGGCCAAAAAACTCAAGATGGCAGCTGCAATGTGACACACATTAAAAAAAGGTGAAGCTTCAATTCTACCATTGTGGCCACCAGCTTGACTTTCATGAGGACACCCTCCAGACATCCCTGGAAGTGCGGCAAAAAGGAGGTGACAGTGCAGGCCACGGGACTGGCTTGGTTGATTCACTTATTGCTTAGTACATTGTCAGTAATTATATGCAGTCAATCAATGGTGCTTCTTGTATTTTAGGATGTATCTCTATTCTATGTACTTTTTTACGCAAAATGTATTTATTTATTAATTAGATTTGTATGGCTAACCAATTCACCAAGCATTTCTGGGCAACTTACAATTTAAATAGTGTAATGAAGCTATAGGTCATTTGCCCATCACAGTGCCTATAGACAACTCCTCAATGCATTTCATATTATTATGATTATATCATAATCATATGTCAGATTAATCATAATCGTAATCGTAAGTCAGATTAACAGACGCATAGAGATAAACAGCATCTACACACTGTTCAAAAGAGACAGAAGACCAGAATAGCTCCCCACCAGCAATGATCACCCAGATAAGCAGAGGTTACCACAGGGCACTCAAGCGAGCAGCAAGCGATACCCTAATCCAGGAACTACCAGAGGAGCAAAACAAAACCCCCACCCCACCAACACTGGCAGGGCATGCAAGAGTATAGAAACAGAGAGCAAACCCCATCCCATTCCGGCACTGAAGAGGTTACCTAGCCGGGTGATGAAACGTTTGCAGAAAAAGGACCAAGCTCAGAGAACCCCGAGGACTCTGCATTTCATACTTTACAATACTTAAATATTTACATCTTTAAGACGTTACTAGGTATCTAAGGCATAAGCTTTAGTCAGCCGCAGCTCACTTCATCAGATGGGCCTCTAGATGGGTTATGTATGGTCCAAAACTGGGGCAACACAGATGGGACTAGATGGTGGCTTGGTTCTGGTTGCAATGTGTTCGGTGAATGCTGTCAGATCAGGACTAGGATCTCCTGGGTCCTGTGCAAGGTAATTCTCAGAGGCTCTCCCAGCGCTTTGAACAGGATTCATTTCTGGCTACTAGACCTCAGGAACTGGCGTGTTCAGCCTAGGCCAACGCAGTGAACGGTATTCAGAGATGCAGTCAGCTGATGAGTTACCACCCAGAAGTTGTGAATGAAGATGATACACACAAGCAAACGGTTAAGCCTCTCTCTTAGAAAATACACTGAAGAAAGTCAGGCTGAAAGAACATCCCTTCAATGTCCCCTTCATCCAGTGTCAGAAATGGGGTCCTACTGAAAAGGGGCGCGGCTTCGGAGGCACAACCAGATCCAGGATTCCCAAACTCAAAATATAGCTTGGTGGCAGAGGAAGGATCCAGGGAGCCCCACCCGACTTTGAAAACCAAAGGAAGGAACAGGAAGGGGAGGGACCAGAGGATCGTGCTAAAATGCAACAATCTCTTACCCATGATCGGTTTAAGACAGGGGAGATATCCCATCCAAGACCCTGCCTAGGTGGTTGGGAAGAGGGGCTCAGAGCAAGGACAGTCAGATCACTTCAGGCATACATCCATGTGATTTTCCTGGCGGGATTATAAGAAAGGTTTGCCATTGCCTTCTTCAGTGATGTTTTCGGACTTCCCGCTCCCCTTCACAGCCCTGGGATTTCCTGCTGCCTCCTCATCCCTGTGCTATCCCCATCTAACCCCGCTTAGCTTCCACGCCCAGAGAAGATCGCTCCAGGTGCAAAGGGGTGATCCGCTGGAAGGGGAAGGCTTGAACACACACTCAGGTAACGGTCAGCAGGCATCCCTCACTTCCTGCTCCGTCTAGCAAGAGTCCTTCCTTGACACTGCCTTCCCCACAGTAACGACAAAAGGAAGTGAGGCCACACAGCTTATCCAGCTCCCAGGAGAAACACCCTTTAGCAAGAAGAACTAAACTTACATGATGAAATTGAGACTCCCAAGGTGATCAGGCAGACAAACGTAATAATTCCGATGGCCATCCACAAGTACTTGACGGGGACTTTTTT
Source organism: Liasis olivaceus (assembly GCA_030867105.1). Lineage (NCBI taxonomy): Eukaryota > Metazoa > Chordata > Lepidosauria > Squamata > Pythonidae > Liasis > Liasis olivaceus. The sequence continues at coordinate 2,177,248 of CM061354.1, forward strand.
AATAGGATTTTGAAACAAGTCAATCTCATCCTCGTCAGGAGGTGGGGGAGCGGCTTCTTTGGCTGGAGGTTTCTTAGGGGCCATGGCTTGGAGACAGAGGAAAGAAATGCCATGAGCATAAGACAGCAAGGGAGAAAGGCAACACCCACAATCTCTTGCCATTTCTGGGGTTTGGACACTAGAACCAAGACTCACAAATATTTGGCAGCCAACGGCCTGCCCCGCCACTCTTCCAGCTTCATAGATATCCCGGCAGATACAGACAAACCCACTAGGACGCAGAGGGCCTCCGAGTCTTGACCATGATAAAAATAGCCAGGAAGGTCACGTCTGTAAACCCAGAACGTCGGGCTCTGAGCAATGGCCAAGAACCTGAATATGGCCAGAAGCTCACAGACGGGGAAAGAAGGAAATGATATAAGCACCCAAAGTTGGATATTGGGGCTAAAGAGTCCGAGAAGGTCTGAATAAACCCACCCAAGGGAAGGCTGCTTGCTGCAGCCCACCAATCATAGATTCAGCGCTTGGGCACTTTGGACAATATCAGGGTGGGCTGGCTGAGAGAAACGAAGGCGCGCTGATACAGCTAGTCTCCACACCGAACGCTCTTATCAGAGGGGCAAAATATGGATGGCCCTATTTATTAGAGAAACAACTTTGCTGCAGTCTCGCTGAGGCCAGATTTGAGTGTTTCGTTCTGAACAATCCGTGGCCAGTGCAGGAAGTGCTAACAAAGAGAAGCAGGTGCTAAGGAGGGCTCTGCTCTGCTCTGCTCTGCTCTGCTCTGCTCTGCTCTGCCCTGCTCCACAGATGTCAAGCATCCCACCCACCTCATAGGTTTTCTAAAGAACATCGACATCTCCTCTGCTCCAAAGCAAGCTTCCAAATTCACATAGAGATATTTGATTTAACATCCAGTTATGAATCTGTAGGTGCAGAAATGTGCTCCACAAAGAAGGTAGCAAAAAGGGTTAGATTTTAAGGGAGCCACAAAATTCTTGATTTCATGGACACGTTCATGGAGATTTCCTGGCAACAACACAGAAGTGGTTTTCTCTGCCTGCCACGCTTTTCCAATTTCTCAGTCTAGCTGACAGCCCTGGGATTTCCTAGTGGTCTCCCATCCAATACTAACCAGCTCTGACCCAGCTTTGCTATTCAAGATTAGCCAAGGTCAGCTAGGTGCTACCACCAAGTTTGGCCAGCTCAGTCCCAAAGCACAGAGCTGGCACTTCCCCCCCGAAATCCTTCCCTCCTGCGGCTGATATTCTACCTTCCTGCTCCAGTGGAGAAAAGAAAACAAACCCAGTTTGCCAGCTGTAGATTTAACATCTACATGAGGCTGCCGGCAAGGCCACGTGTTGGCATGGAATAAGGTGCCATCGGTATGCAGCTTTACATCTCAACTACTGCCATACAGGCGATACCATGGAGGTTTTATCGTGGTGCTTGAAGGCTGTGAGGGTCTTGAAGGGGTAGCAGTAAGCTCAATTCTAGCAAGACTGAGGGATTCTGGATTCAAGGAGCTCCCATTTCCGGGATTTACCATCTCTAGCTCTCCATGGAGTTAACCCGGGTGCAGCTCGTACGCAACGTCAGGGTCCTCCAGGACTCTTGGCTCCCACCCAAGGAACAGGCGACACCTACAGCCAGACCCATCTTGTGCAGCAGCTGTGACTTTTCCTGGATCAGAGGCCCTTCTCGTGTCACTCATTCCTTAGTCACCTCTTCTCTGCGGTTCTGCAATGTACCCTACAAGGGACTATCCTGCTAGAGCTGATCCAGGATATTGACACAAGCAGTTATGGGCGCTTCTCGCCTTATCCAAGTAACATCTCTACTTCACGAGCTGCTCTGGTTGATGCTGGACTTCTGGGGGCAGTTCAAGATGCTGATTGCCACCTATGAAGTCGTTCCTAACTTAGGACCCGAGGACTACGGGACGTGAGTTCTGCCCATCCAGTCAGATCTGGCAAAATTGGTTGCTCCAGTTCCCAGCTGCAAAGCAGTGCCATATTGCGGGCCTAGGAGATGGGTCTTCTCTGAGGCTGCGCCTGCCCTATAAAAGGCATGCCCGAGGAGGTCCACGTGGCCCTGACTCTGCCGTGCTTTCATAGGGTTGTAAAAAGTGGCTGTTTCAGCAGGCCTGGGCTAGAGTGGCTTACGGTCCGCTGCCTGGAGAGGAATCCTGTCCTGTGACGGTGACTGAGGGCTGTTTGCCCTCCCCGATGTGTCACTGGGCATTGCTGTGTTTCCCTGGCTGTTTACCTGCTGATTCTTGGGGTCATGACTCTGTTGTTTTTAGTCCTAGTCTGTAGGCTACCTAGAGCTCCTTCTGTAACTAAGGCGGCATGCAGTTTGCTCAAACAAGGAAAGAAAGGATAAACACAAAAGAATGCTGGTTATCTTTGGTCAACGTGCTTGCTTTGCCCCTGGTTAGCTCAACTGTGGCTTACTCAAGCCAATTTACTCCTCCCAGCCCTGAACGACAGACGGAACCGTCAACTAGCGGGGCAGGCTTGGTTCACCCACCGAGCGAGCTAGAATTTAGAATACGCTAATCTGCAATTCCACGTCTCGTACGAAAAAGGTGTCTTGGTGCCTTCCCCTATGTATGCAGTTCTGCCCTTCTTTGTGTGTGTGTGTATGTGCGTGCGTGCACGCGTGTGTGCGTTCAAGTCAAGATTGATGGCTAGTGACTAGTTTGCCCCTCCCTGGGTAATCTTTCAGGACTATACCTCCTGGTGGGGAATCTCCTTAGGAATTCCAAGGGTTTTGTTGGCTGTTCTCCAGAGTTTTGTTACTTGACTTCTGCACAAGTTGTCATCTGGATCGCCCATCCCCTGTCCCTCCTTCCTCCGGCCTGGCTTACTTGCTTTCTCTTCCCAGCTGACCGCACCCACCAGCCCTGTGACTCAAGCAGCTGGCTGATTGGCTGCTGGGGTCCTCAGCAGAGCATTCATAATCCCCTGTAGAGGGATTGTGATGGCACTCAAGAGGGGGCAGCCCTGGAGAAGCAGCCACTGGCATCCCATAGCTCACACCTCTGGACTGGCCTTGGACGAGGGGAGAGAAGAGGTTCTCTGAAAAGGGAAGGCGAAGCAGATTCTCAGTAGCTTTTGGAGCTCAACAATGGACTCATTGCCACTGGAACGGTCCATCCCCCTGGCTGCTGGTCATCCTCTTCTTCTCTTTCCTTGCACCTTTCCCAGCATTAGAGCCTTTTACAGAGAGCTGGGTCTTTGCATAATATGTCCAAAATAGAATAATTTGAGCCTGCTCATTTGTGCCTCGAGTGAGAACTCTGTGTTAATTTGTTTGATTAAGGCAGCCAATAAATTTCATAAATAAATAAATAACAGGTTTATTATTGCTAAAAATCCTTCCACTGATCAGCACCGATATCAATTCAAGTTGCTCTTAAACGTGTGCCTTTGAATGAACGTATGGGGTGGGCAAATCAAATTAGGGCTATGTGAAGCTCTGATAGAGGGATTTGATAGATGTGATTCGATCACTCTTGGAATAGAGACTCCAAATGGGGACATCCTCAATAAGTAAGATTCCATCAAACTGACAAATATGTAGCATGGGGAGAGGCTTCCGGGTGAGGTTCAATGGTGGACTAGATGTCTCCGAAGGAGCAGTGAAAGCAGCCAGCAGTGATTTCTGGCCAGTGAAGCCTTTCCAGTTAAAGGAGAGACCCAGAGACCGCCCACCTGCACCCCAGGCTGTTGCTCTTTGTGAGGAGACCACAGGATGGAAGTCTTGTGGTTTCTCATGAGTAGAGAGGCAGGGGGCCAAGGAAGAAAGAGCTTGTTTGTGCACACAAGCGCAGCCTTTTGAAGGACACTAAGTTTGACTAAAGCCTCGCTTTCTTAATCACTTCAGGATATAATCAATTTACAGTTGGAAAAAAGTCTTTGGAAACAGCAGGACAAAGAAAACTTCTTGGTGAGTTCATCTTCCTTCCAGATTACAAAAAGTAAAGCAAAGAGGAAAGTTTTAAAAGACTTTAAAGTAAAAGCAAACAGCTTAATCAAGGTTTTGGCTAAGAAGGTTATAAACGGATAAAGGGGATGGTATAAATCTGATGGTTGGACAGAGGCTAATATAGCATTGATACCTAAAGAAAGCCAAGATCTGACCTCACCAAAGAATTGTAGCCCGATATCATTACTGAATACGGATTATAAGTTATTCATGATGATTTTAGCTGAGAGAATGAAGATGGTTTTACAGGACTTTATCCAGGAAGATCATTGTGCGTTTTTACATAAAAGACAGCTTAGGGGCAATATTACAAATGTATCTGATCTTTTAGAATACTTAGAACAACAGGATGAAAAGCAAGCAGCACTGATTTTTCTTGATGCAGAAAAGGCCTTTGACAATTTGAACTGGACTTTTTTGTTTAAAATTTTGGAGGATGTGGACTTTGGTGAGAATGTTATCGAATGGGTAAAATGGATTTATATTTCACAAAAGGCACAGATAATTGTGAATGGAGAATTAACAAAACCCTGTGAGATTCAGAAGGGGACTAAACAAAGATGCCTCTTGTCACCACTGCTATTTATTTTAGCTGAGGAAGTATTGAACAGAGATATAAGACAAGATGAGAGAACTGCTGAGAAACATCTAAATTACCGGCATTTGCTGATGACCTGGTGATAATTTTGGAAGATCCTCTGGAAGGAATAGAAATATTAATCAAAAAACTAACAGGCTTTGGGGTATTAGCTGGCTTTAAAATTAATAAACAAAAGATGAAGACGTTAAAGAGTACAAAAGTGGAAAATGAAAGGAAACAGAGGGGGGAAAATGGCTTTAAGATTGAGAAAAAAGTGAAATATTTGGATATCACTATGACTAATATGAATTATGGGTTATACCAGAATAATTATCTTAAGACATGGAATTAAATTAAGAAGGACATGTTAAGATGGGAGAAATCACAGCTGTCCTTGTTGGGGAGAATTTCTGTGATAAAAATGAATATTTTGCCAAGGATGATGCTTCAAGCATACCTATTCTGCAACTGAAGTACTACTGAAATAATGGCAGAAAAATACATCTTAAGTTTGTATGGCAAGGGGAAAAAAACAAGAGCTAAATATAAAATACTTCAAGATGCAAGGAATGAGGAGACTGGGACTGCCTGATGTGAAATTGTATTTTGCAGCCTGCTGCTTAGTTTGGATGAAAGAGTGAGTTTTGCTGAGAAATAAGAGAAATTAAGAATTAGAGGCGCAGGATCTGAGGTTTGGATGGCATGGTTTTCTATGGTACGATAAAATTAAGGTTAATGTAGATTTTAAGAACCATCATCATCATCAGTTAACCCAGGGGTCTATGTTACGCAGTCAGCAGATGTGTTCAGGACCTCACAGACGTGGGCGGGGAGGCATTAGTGTCTTGCGGGGCACCGAGGGTCTTCCTCTGTGGCTCTTATTTCTTCTCTGCCCACCGTGTCATCGTGAGCTCCCCTCGGACAGGCGACAAGCAACGCTCGGCTGTTGCCGTTCTAATTTTTTTGTGGCAAAGGTTATTTCCCACCTCCTATTTCTATCTTCCTTTCTCCTTAAGACTATTACAGTCGCTATATCTGCATGATGGCTAATCGTGATTTACTCAGTTAACTGGGTTCAACACATTAAAGCACAACACTAGCCACATCTGTTCACACAGAATCTAGGCTAAAGTAGGATGGTAGTCTGTGATTTGGTGAGTTACAGAGGTAACTACCGTTGTAACTATCATTGAGCAAACCTGGCATTTCGTTGGAGCCCACCCAGCAGATGGGGCTCCCCAGCAACCTACCTGCGGGTGGGTTGGTGGTTCTTCGTGGCCATTCATGGAGCCAGCTTTGCCAGACGTGGCTCCCCGGCAGCCCTGGCTGTGCCGTGTGAACACAGGCCAAAGGCCTGCGGCCAAGCCCCCTTACACAGAGCAGTTGGCCGAGTTCCCATGGGTTGGTAAACCACAGTGACTTTTAAACCATAATGGTGTGCCAGACCAGAATCAAACCTCCCACATGCCATGGGTGCCAGCCACTGTGTCCTCTCCGAGAGGGGCAGGGAAGCCTCCCCGGGCAGCGGTGCAGGAGACAGAGAACGAGGGAGCCATTGTAGCCCTCCCGGGCATGGCTGAAAAGCAGCCCAAACATGAAACCAGGTTCTTAGGCCCAGAGGAAGGATCCGTTAGGAGTCCAAATCTGAAGCCAGCCGTTCACTGCAGGGGAAATCTAATTGTGCCCAAAGAAGCTACTATACATATCTGGGCTTCAGAAATCCGGACCAGCATCGCAAGACAACAAAGAAGTTGAATTGTTGGAATCCCTTGGCTGCTCCCTGGTGGTCGTCTGGACTTTTGCAGCCAGATAGGGCAGCACTAAGACTCACCCCTGCAAGAGAGAGTGCAAAGCCAGCTCTTAGATATTCTTCATTCACTGGTTGATTGTAACCTGAGGGCTTGCAGGATCCACCCAACCTCAGTTTGTGTGTAAGGATTTACTCCTGAGTAGATCCATGCATTACTGCAGCACATTCTACGTGGGGCTGCCCTGCTGCAATGGGTCCAGAATGTGGCACCGCAGGAAATTATGGGTGCTTCTCGATCTGCCCACGTTACTCCTTTGCTCCACGAGCTGCACTGGCTCCCAGCAGGCTTCCGGGTGCAATTCAAGGTGCTGGTTGTCACCTACAAAGCCCTTCATGGCGTGGGGCCCGGAGACTTGAAGGGGCGCCTCTCTCTGGTGGTCTCTGCCCACCCGCTTAGATTCAGCAGGAGGGGCAATTAAGGAGGAGCCTCTTGTGGGACCCAGGAAGCGTGCCTTCTCAGTCACGGTCCCCGCCCTCTGGACCACCCTACCACCACCATCAGCTTGGGCCCGACGCTGCTGGCCTTCCGGCACATGCTGGAGGTGCGGCTGTTTCCCCAGACATTGTGGTCAGGAAGTTATGGAAGCCCAGGTTTAAATTCTCAGACACCGTTTCTCTTTTAGAATGCATGTGGTATGTTTTAATGTTTTGTTTATATTGTGGTTCTTATTTTGTAACTTTATTCACCACCTAGTGTTGCTTTGGTGAGAAAGGCAGCCATACAGGAAGGAAGGAAGGAAGGAAGGAAGGAAGGAAGGAAGGAAGGAAGGAAGGAAGGAAGGAATCCATTCCTCTTGTGGTCTTCTCTAGAGGTGTGCAGTCTTGTCCGCTCTGCATTATGAGGTCCTTGGGTTGGGCTGGGAGCGGGGAAGGCAAACATTTTCTTAGAAGTGAGCTTGAGGTCTGGTGGCCTCGTGGACACATCCAGGCAGCTTTCCTGGGAAAGAGGCTGACGTGATTTGACGCTGCCATCTTCCAGCCTGCTTTTCCAACTCCCCGGTCCAGCCTGCAGCCCGGGGATTTCCTGAGAGTGTCTTATCCTATTTTTATTCTTATTGTTGTTGTTATTAAATTTGTGCAACACCAAATCGTTGGACCCTCGTGGCGGCTTCTGGGAAGAAGTCTGTTAACACCTTGACACGCTGTGCCTCGGAAGCGTCCTGCTTGGGCGCTTCATGCTGCAAATTGCCAGGATTCTTTGGTGTTTCTGCTTCTTTGGGGAAGAGGCGTCCATCTGCCGTGAAATCGTTCAGTGCTGGTGACAGCTAATTGCTGTCCCAGGAGAGTCCCACCCAACCGCTGTCCACCTTTCAGGGCTTGAATTATGCTCCAGTTTCTCCAAGCACTGCGTGACTTACTGGAGGAAAAGGAGGCCCACATTAGGACATCTCTGTGAAGGCTGTCCTGCTAAGTGTGCTCTGGGTGGAAAAAACGGCCACATCTTGAGGCCAAAGCTGATTGACCTTAAAACCGGCTACTCTCCCATCTCTTGGCTGAAAGAACTACGCCTGGATGAAAGAGGATATCCAGTGTGACCCCACAGTGAAGACTTTCTGAGGTCAATGGGTTTGATGAACTTTGTGGTCTCCAACATCCAGACTTTCTTTGCAGACCCATCTATTCAGCTGGTTGCAGTCAACTTCGTTCCAGTTGAGTCCTTTAGACCACGGCACGAGGATTGTGCAGTCTTGCTCTCGGTCCCCAAGATGCTCCGAGCGGCCAGGCTGGCCCTGGGACCAAAACCTTGAGGGAGGGAGAGAAGAGCTCCATTTTACGGCCGAGGAAGGCTGAGGAGGACATGAAGAGGCAGCCATCCCTGGTGGCGGTGGGGACGCTGGCCGTGCCACCGCAAGAGAGCCGTCTTTACTCAGCAGGCATTGCCCAGCGCTCAGAAAGGCTGCCCTTTCTCAGGTTGCTGGCTTTTATGACACCCGTTTTTCATGGTATGGTTCCCTCTGTTCCTCCTTTCCCAGCTGCAGGGATTTGAATTCCAGGGGCATCCACATGGATGCACGCCAAAAAGGGCAGGGCTCCTACCACACGGCCGCCCTCTTGATTTATTTGACCCCCTTGCAGATGCCCACGGAAATAGCCCTTGACAGGATAGCCCATGACTTGCATTTTCCCCCACAGCATCTCTGGGAATGAGACGGTGTCGCTCTGCAACGCCATTTCCAGAGACACGGCGGCCTCACGGTGGCTGACTTGCTGGTTTTCTTCATCCTTGCCTTGAAAGATCCTCATCTGCTTTTTCAAAGCCCAGCCAAGCAGAGCGCAGCAAGGCAGGCAGGCAAGCGTGGACTTGGCCACTCCCCAGGTCAACCCTGGGCTAAGTGCGTGCGAGGCGAAGAAAGAGAGGCTTGTCGCGTGCCCCATCGCGGGGCAGGGAAGACGCGTGCAGCGTTGGTGGGACTGCGCATTGTGACTTCTGCGGGGATGAGAAGTTTCTCGGGGAGCAACGGCTCAAGGCCCTGCGCCAAGAATGGCGCAGCTGCAGACGTGTGGGGACATCACCGCTTGGCCGAGGCCTTGGTGGACTCACTGTGCTATTAATCTGGAGCCATCGGTCCACTCCCACCGCCCTTCCCCGTGTCCGTCTGCCAGGCCGATCCAAGCGGGCTGAGTCAGCTGCGAGGTAACGTAGTTCTGCAAGAGAAGAGGAAGGGCCGGCATGAGGGAAGGCCGGGCGCAGCTCCTCGCACTCGCTCTCTCGGCGTGCTCTGCAGCGTCGCAGCATTTTATTTATTTATTTATTCATTCATTCATTCATTCATTCATTCATTTATTTATTTATTTATTATCAAACTTGTATGCCGCCCATCTCCCCCAACGGGTGACTCTGGGCGGCTCACAATAATAAAAAAGGGAAAAACACGAGTCCCTCCAACAATGGGTAAAATCTATAAATAATTAAAAAGAAACATATATTAAAAATGTCCTAAGAACCTCCTAATTTTTAGCCCTAAAAACCTGCAATATGCTGGGGGGGGGAGCAAACCCATCACCCCACCAGCCATCTCCACAGGTGCGGGCCCCCATCCGACCCCCAGGCCTTCTGGCAGAGCCAGCATTGCAGCGCAGCGCGGCCTTCTCTGCCCCAGTCACCCTTGATTGCCAAGTCCCCGTGAGAGGCTGCCTCGGTTTACACGCGAGGCGCATTTGTGGAACCAACCAACCAGCCCAGGCGAGCCCGCGGCAGTGGGAACGATGCAGAAGGGCAGCTGCCAGGCGCTCCCTTGGCAGGGAGGCTCCGGGCCCTTTAAGGGCTGAAAGATGGGGGTCCTCCTGGGAAGGGCCTTTGTGGATCACGGGATCTCCTGGGACTAAAGTGCTCCTGGTTTTGTGCTGGATCATTGTTGCGATGCTCAGGGTGGCTTTTGTGCATCTGAGCCAGGTGGCTGAAGGCGCCACCCGAGCCGCATAGATGAATGCCAGCAGGATTCCTTCTCGGCGGACGCACTACAAACAAAATGCTAGTTGTTCTGCGCATCGCTGGTGTCAACAGCCTGAAAATGAACTGGGGTGAGGCGAGACCTGATTAGCTAGACTGCAATTATACACTCTCTATAACAGCCAGACTGTATAGAGCCGTAGAAACCCTTTAACATGTAAACTCATAGACTCTGTAGAAGTTTCTAGTGCAACAAAGCTGTTTCTTTCTTTTGCCATCAGCGCCCTGTGGCTTTTCCTAAACTCAGGACAACCGTAGTACCTCCTCTGCAGGAAACGCTGGCAGTGCGCCCGGGTTTTTCCAGATGAAATGCGCATGATGCGTCTGTCCCAGATGAGTGCAGGTCTAGCCCTCTGCACATGGACACGTGCCTCTGAGAAACCTGAACTGGTAAGGGTTGCTAAAGCAGGCAAGATGCCCTTACTCAACCGCTGTGGCACCCACGGGTGATACGCCTTGCACCCCGCCTAAGGCAAGGGGTGTCCATGGGCAAAATCAGAGAAGTTAAGGCGGATTCACCTGCACGACCGTGGCTGCCATCCTGACTTTTTTGACCCACACACCTGCGGGTGCCCCCGCACAGGAGGAGGCTCCAGCGGTTTGGGAGCAACCGTCCTGAAGGGACCCGGGGTCCAAGCCCCATCAGGCTCGTTGAAAGCTGCAGGGAAGTTGCTCCAGATATCCGTGGGCTGCAGCAGCTATCCTGGAAGCCACCCAGCTGGACCTGGGCAGAGTGAACGCCCTCTCCAGGGCTCCCCCCCGCCCTCCTCCTTCCCACGCTGGCACGGGGGCTTCCCCAGGTTCAGTCGCGGCTCCTCTGAAATAATCCGAGCTCGTTTCCACCGAGCAGTTCCATGAATAAACGTTGGGAAATGGTGACGCTTAAGAGCAGAGGCACTGCTGAGATCCACACAGGCCTCTCTGAAGCTCACCTTATTGTGTCCAATCCCTTTACCAGCTGCTGAGAGGAGCCTCTGTAGGGATTTCTATTCCACAATTAACTAAGGAAAACCCCTGAATCAGAAAAAGCGGTGAAGACCCAGCAGCATCCTTGTATATTGAAAGCGCAAAAAATAAAATGTCTAAATCCTTTGCGGTGGTGCAGCCTAATTGTGTGCTAAGGAGTGATGGTTTTATCGTGTGTGCCTGTAACTGTCAGCCCTTCGAGGTAGGCCAGCTCGGGAGACAGTCACCGCAAGGACTGTTAGAACTCTATGGTCGTAGGGTACCATAAAGGGACGCGGTGGCGCAGCGGCTTAATGACGCTGAAAGTTGCCAGCCACAAATGGCTGACGCTTCGGCGGTTCGAGTCCAGCCTTCGCGTTAACAGGGTGAGCTCCTGTTTCCTCCCCAGCTCCTGTCAACCCAACAGGTCGAAAACTCACGTGAGTAGATAAATGGGGACTCTCACTCCGGTGGGAGGAAAAATGCTGGCAGCGCCTTGCACAGAGAGACGGGACCAGTTGCCGGTAAGCGCGAAACCGCGCTCGCCCAAAAAGGCGCGAAGCAACGGAAACCCCGCCTCCTGCGCGCGCCAGCTGGGCTCTGCTCTAGGAAGGAGGCTCTGGCAACCACTTCCGAAAAACAATTGCCTTGAAAACTGCAAGGATTCGTCCAGGCAGTCACTGCAGGGTCAGTAATGACTGAGCGCAGACAAAAAAAAAAAAAGGGTACCATAACAGAAACTGGGAAGTCTGCAGAGCCTCCCTCGGCCCCTTCTTATGCCAAAGAGAATCAAAGTGGGGTCATCTTGGGTTGCTTTCTCACACCTCCTCCTTTCCCAGGACTAAGCTGACCAGCTACTGAACAGCTCTTGCATTCCTTCTTCAAGGAATCTCTGCAATGATTCACCCCTCCGTTCTTACTTCTCCATAGCAGCTTCTCAGCTGGGGTGCCTTTGCCGAGGCCTCAGAGAGTCTGGAGGAATTGCAGAGGAATCTGGGAGATGCTCGATGGCGCACACAGTCATTGGGCTTCCCTGACCAGGGCTACGCCCTGGAAGCACACTTTTGCGCACACCCGCAATATGCTGCTTGGGGACACCAACAGTGGAGGACGGCACTTTGTGCCCTTACAGATCTCCTCGCTAAAGCCTCTCCCAAAATCGTGGAGGACATTGCAACCTGTAACGGAGTGCAAACGTTCATACTGTACACAATGTGAATGGCAGAGGAGTAAGATCAGAACTGGGAAGGACCCCAGAGGGAATGAGGAGGAGCTGGAAACAGAAGGAGAGAAAGAAGAAAAATATAAAACCTGCTCTTCAGAACTTAGGATGGAGGTCAAATGGGCCTCTCTGGATATGCAGAAGTTTTCCGCGTCATACCAGTTCTTTTTTCCTCTTGATATGTAGTAGAGGCCATTCCCAAAATGCTGCCACTCCGTCCCAGACTTTCCACTTTTCCTGAAGAGGGATTCTACGGAGAAGGGGTGGAAAGAGAGAAGTGCAATGCAATAAGTAAGTGGGGGGGGGGGACAACGGCCCACCCTTTGGCGCATCAGGTGGCTTTGCCACTTAACCTCTCGGAAAGGGTCCTTGCAAGGACCGATGAGATGGCCCAGTGCACCTGCTTCTAAGGCATGGGAGCAAGGAGAAGACCCCACCAAGATGTTAAACGGTCTCGGGGTGCACATCAGCAATGCACCGATGTCTGGAATTAAGCCGTTCGGACGATGAACTCGTTAAATAGGAAACTGTTGGGCGGATTCAGTTCAGGGCAAAGAGATGTCCGTCTCCTGAGGCTTCCTGATTTTCCCGTTAGAAATAACCGGGGAAAAGAACGGCGATGCGGAAGGCTGCTGAGGAAGCTGTTCTTCAGCCCGCCAGCTGCACGTTGTGGGAGCTTGAACGCCTGACTCGGCTGACCAGGCAGTCGGTAATTACACTTGTGCAGCCCCCGAGAACTGGGTAAGAACCTGGGAGCCCTGGAGAAGAGCCAGCCCGAAGGAGACCGGGCAAGGGGGCTCCCAGTCTCTTCAACCGAAAGAGCAGCCCTTCTTGTTGCCACTGACACACCCAGGCGAGTCTGAGCAGAAGGGCTACAAAACCACAACTTCCTAGCCTTGGAAGTGACCGTGGAGGCCATCGAGTCCCACCTCCTGCTCCCTGCAGGATCCACTGAAGCATCTCTGGTGGACTATCATCCTGCCCTCTCTGAAGACATCCAGGTCAGCAGAAGCCCCCACTTCGTGTAGGCTACCTGTGGCTCCTCCTGAAGCTCTTCCCAGGAGTTCTAACCCCTGGCTGGGGTCGCAGAGGGCAGGGAGGAGAAGAAGCCTGCTCCCTCTTCTATGGGACAGCCATTCAGGCCTTCAAAGACTGCAGTCTTGTCTCCCTCAGAGACCCAGGTCCTTTCACCATTCCTCAGAGAGCTTGGCCTGTGAGTTCTTCGCCATCTTGATAGCCCTCCCCTGAACCCACCGCAATTTGTCACGGTCCTTTTTGGATTGCGATGCCCGGAACTGGATGCGGGACTCCGAATGGAGTCAGACCATGGCAGAGTAGAGGGGAACAACCCCCCCCCCCCCGTGATCAGGACTCTGTTCCTTGTTGATGTAGCCTAAGATAGCGTTTGCCTTTTAAGTGGCTGCATCACACTGGTGGCTCACGTTAAACTAGTAATTGACAAGGACACCCAGATCCCTTTCAAAGGTACTATGAACAAGCCAGCTCTCCCCCATGCCTTACTTTTTCCTACCCAGATGCAGAACCTCACATATTCCTGTTAAATTTCCTACTGTTCATCTCAGCCTGCTGCTCAATCCTGCCTAGATCATTTGCAACCTTCTCTTTCTCCCCTAAAATATTAACAGAGATGATAAATGTCCCCTCAGCTCCTTCATCCAAGCTACTGATAAAAAGGGGAGCGGCCGAGAGCCCAGGAAAGGGCCCTCTTGCCCTCCACGGGATCCTTCCCTTCAAGCTGCGTGGAGGCCCTGAGGAGCCCACTTTGGGTGTGGTCATTTTGCTCATCACGGTCCTTATGTCTCCGGTGATGTTTCTGGGTGGGGCGGCACAGTTCCCGGAGAAGCAAGTCTCTGTCGTGGGGCCTCCTGAGCTCACGGCCAGGGCTAGATGGCCAGGAGGGTCTTTGCCCAGCTTCGCTTATCTAGAGTGAGAGGACCTTGGGACCCTAACTCATGTTTTCATCGCCCCTCACCTGGACTACCTCAATGCCCTTGACATGGGGCTGCCTTTGAAGACCATTTCAAAGTGCCCTTTTTGATCTTTAAAAACCTACACAGCTTGGCCCTGGAGTCCTTACAGGGACGCTCCCCCCCGCCCCGCCCCGCCCCGCCCCGCCCCGAATTTCAGTCCACCTGAGTTGGGTGTCCCAGGAGAACCTGCTTGGGTCGAGGCTCGTAGGCACACTTTTTCTGTGGGTCTGCCCACCCGCTATGAAAAGCGGAGTTATGTCCAAGAGCCTCTATCCGACTGACGCATTACTGCGATTACCTGTGCGAGATGGTTCCCCTTTTCTATTATTCGTCTGGAGAAGGAGACTCGCCCCTTTGAAGGGTTCGACCGCCCAAGGCAACAGCTGCGAATCCCCCCACCCCGCAGGTGGAACGGAGTCATCGCCCGGCCCCCAGGCTGCTCTCTCCAAGGTGCTGAATCTGGCCTCCTAACCCAGGCGCTGGATCAGAGCCCGCCTTAGGAGCCGGCCGACAGCCCTGAGAATTTCTATTTCTGGGACGACCTTCACTTATGTTACCAGGACCGCTGACCTTAAAAAAGAAAAACTAAAACCCTTAAAAGTTACATTCCACAAAAGAGCAATTTGTGAGACCTTCTGCAGCTCAAGAATTAGGATCATACATTCAACGTATTCCTTGCGCGGAATCCCAAAACTTCCTGAAAATCCACTCTCCCCTTGCCCACAAAGGCGAGAATGAAGCTCTTGGAGGTTCACAGATGCGGGACGATTCTCCTCTAGGCCCTCCCAGCCATTACCAGGTACTCGATAAGCGACGCTCCAGCGCACAGGACACATTAGCCGGTGGAAGAAACCATTGTCGGTTTTCAGCAGGAGTTTGAGTAAGCAGCTGGGCCAGAGAAGTCCTTCATAGACAAAATAGTCCCGGTCCTGAACAACTTTGGGAACAACTGCAGTGACCTTTCCTCCAATCCCCGTGGTCTGTCAAGAGCCGGCTTAGTGAAAAAGAGTGTGCATCCCCACCACGTAGCACGTCCCACGTAGCAGTCCTCCCGTCTTCCACCTGGTCAGCCTGAAATTTAGGAGTTGCACTGGCTGCTTGGCTGAGGACCATGACTCTAGGCAAGAAGCGCCAGGAGCGGACATTCAGGATCCCATGCCCTAATACCCCCACTCTCAACTTCTTAGGAAAAAATAGGCGACAAATCAGCAAAAGGTGATTAGGTATTACCCATCACAAGGAAAGAGAGAAACGCTGAACCATGCTGTCGTGCTCTTATAGAAACCTACCCTCTTCTCTGGGCAAGATGGCTAAAATAAAAGTTAGGGAGAAGTCTTTAAAGAAAGCCCCCTACTTATATATCGGGAGAGATTCATTATAGTGAGGAAATATTCTCTTTCTGCAATTACATGAACATGGGAACTGAGAGCTCCTCAGCTCATATATGTCCCCCTTAATCCCAGCTACAGACCATATTCAAGATGTTCCTTAGGTGGAATGCCTCATAATCCAAGTTAGGTCATGGTTGTTTCATCCAACTGTACCATGTCACCGTATTGGGAAATATTGCTACTTACGGTACTTTATTTTCTGGTTTTTGAAGGTCTTTCCAGCATCTTTTATGTGATCTGGTAGTTTCACTGCTTCTTCTGCTACCTTCAGGGCTAAACGGCCATTAGAGAAGTCCATTCACTATCCACATCCTTTCATGGATGTTTCTATCCCACCTTTCTGACTCACAAAGTGCAATTTCCAAAGTAGTGAATGTGTCACATGTAAATAATTGTAATTTATATTATCATTATTAACATCCTACCCAATGTCACAAACCACCCCCATAAAGCTGTGATTTTTTTTTTTTTTAAAGCAACAGAAACAGAGAACAGGTCATTTTTAGACAAGAAATTTGTTGCTAAATACCAATAGAGCAGGAGCGAAAAGTTTCTCTTGGATGACAGCAGTACACAGTGGGGGCACTCTGACAAAGAACTCCCATCACAGCCATCAGATGGGCAACCTATTAAACATTTACAGAGCAAACCTAAATATGTCTGCCCAGGGCTGTCAGTCTTCAGACAAGCATGGCAAGTGGAGTTTATGTAGACGATCTGCCTCTTGCAGAACACAGGACTCTGGCCCTTTAGATATATGGCCCCAAGGTTTAAATCCCAGGCCTTCTCCTCCCACCCTTTGGACTCAACAGATTCTTGGTAACACAGAAATGGGTTCCCACTGCCAAGAGGGCGTTTCCGCTTCCCATTCTGATCAGGTGTTTGGAGAATTCCTGCTTCTCTCCCATCCAAGACTAACCTTGCCTGATCCTGCTCAACATGTTTGGTTAGGTGCTGCCAGCTGGCATGACCTGGTTGAAACGATGATTCTTCCATCAATGAACACACTTGAATTCACTGATGGAAGCTGCCCTGCTGAGAAATTGCCCTAAACCAGGGGGTCTGTGCCTTGGACATCTCTATGGGCCCCTTCTCAGAAAAATGTATTTCAGCGCATAAGATAAAATATTTTGATAGAGATTGCATTGCAAAAGAAGCCAGTTATGCTTAGTTATTAGAATATTCACAGCTTGTCTGGCTATTCAGGTCCAAAAGGCTCCTTGAAATGCAAGCTGGGTTGACCGTTATCCATTACAAGGATTGCTTAAAAAATTGCTTTTGCGTCGATGGAAGGGAAGAAAATGGTCCCGCAGATATTTGGGGTGGGCATCATAGGAGGAAACACCTTTTTAGCTTCCTGCACAGCACATCCTCAGGAACCTTGGTGCTACTAATGTCGAGGGCACAGAAGGAAGAGGCTTTCTTAACTCCCCAAGCAAGATAGACAGAGAGAGAGAGAGAGTGCAGTGGGGATCTCATCTCCTGTGCCTGCAAGAGCCTCCCTTGCTGCTCTTCCTGCATTGCTTTTAAATGGGGGGCTGACTCTCGACCAGTCGGAAATAAATCACTCTTACTTACCGTTTCCGTCACTGAGTTTAGGATGTCTCAGGCCAACTGCCATGGTGGTCCTCAGCTTTTTCATCGACTCCTCCAGTGGATGGGGGGGTTGGTTGACTAACGTCACATCTGAGGGGGTTGGGAAAGGAGAGAAGGTGGGATTTCCAGCTGCCCCAATTTAATCTCTTAGAAACTGACCCTAAATAAACATCACCACCTCCAACACATTGAGCAGAACACTTTGATCGCCTTGACCTCTGCTGTGCAGACACGGGACCGTTGAGCCCAAAACTTTCTCCTTCGGCCGAGAATCCTTCTTCCCAAGTTCACAAACAAGGGCACTTCCTCTCTCCTGTGCTGGTCGCTCCCTTAACAGGGTGGCCAGGCACGAACTTGGGTTCGTGTTGGCTTCCTTGCTTAAAGAATGACGCAGACCGATATGAACGTTGTGACAGTCCCAGAGCAGAGCGTAAATGTCAAAACAACCACATGCAATTTGCAATCCGACAAAACCTCATTAACTGGGTAAAACTCCTACTTCTATTGTTGGGTCAGATAGTAGCAAAGTCTCATGCTTGGACGCAGAAGTTAGCAATTGTACAGGCGAGGAAACATTCTAAATACCATTGGTCTGAATGACCAGGCAGTCTATCTACTCAGGGTTGAATTCGTTGGGAGCATCATTCCTTGTACAATCTACACCTCAGAAAGACAGACTCTAAGGCTTCGATTTTGTCCAAGGCAAGGCAGCCCCCTCTGTGCACAAGGGGAAGTGATTGGAGCGGGACAGGCATCGAAGCACGCTCTCGAGAAGGCCCACCGATATTTGGGATAGGAGAGCTTGTAGAGGTAGTTAAAGGATGTACTTGCAGAATACCTGCACTAGTTAGCAAGACTACTGCATCAATAAATCTAACGAACAAGGTACCTGAGGACACATCTCGCATGTACTGTAAGTATGAATGCAAGCATGTAAAATTAAAACACGAAATGGACCTCAGAGCTGAGCCGCAACCCTTCTCCCCACATGCGCTTTCAGACCAACCTTCCTCCGGGGGGGTGTCCTTCAAACGGATGACATTACAGTCCCCATCCATGGGGCGCCTGGTCCCATGGGCAAGAGCTGGGGGGATTTTTAGAGGAAAGGTTCTGGGGGGACCCAAGTTCTGCACTGTGGTGAAAGCTTCTGAGGAAAGGTCAAGGGTCTGAGAGAGAAACACGGGAGCGGCACATGACTACTAGAGGAGACGTGCCTTATTCTAACCTCAGGACACCAGTCATCAGGGAGAAGCCGTCTCTGTATGAAAAGAGGAGTGAGGAGCAGAAAGGCACTCTTGGGGCGTCCCATAGCTCCGGGGACAGCCTGAGAGACCCCTAAAAGCTTCTATCACGCTGAAATGGTGAATGGGGCAGGAGGGGGACGTTATCCAAAACACGACTGGAGAATAATTGTGGGTGTTAACTTAATGCAGAGTCAATACGCCAGCACAGCGACAAGAGGAAAAGTATTTCCTTTGTTTTGGGCGTCATGCTGGCTCCGTCCATTTATTTTGCATCGAAAACAGATTTCGCTAATCCCCAACAGCCTCTGCTTTCAGAAGCTTCTCAGGTGCCTTGTTTCTGGGGTCCGGGATTCCCTCTGGGCCTTTGCTGGAGGGGCAGCATAATGTATGGAAATATGCGGATGAATAGGACTGCAGGGGAACCTGTAAATCAAGCAGACTACAAGATCAGCGCTTAAACTGGATCCCCTTTGCAGGTTCGGTGGGTGAACAGGCTCCAGTTAACCCCTGGCCATTTTCTCCCTCTTCTGCCCCATATTGGGGGTGGGGGGGCATGGATTCTGCAAAGGCCAAACATAGCAGGACGGTTGTGTGTCAGTGGTCAGCCACAGGGCAATGCCTGCCTTCCACACCTCTGGAGACCCTGGATTGCTTTGGGCTCAGAGAAAACATCCCACGCTGAATAGCCTGAGGGGGCAGCCCCCCGTTCATCCCCCAATTTGCTGGCCGTGCCTCCCACGAGCAACGTGCACCACTTGGAGAAGGCGCAGGTGGAATTCCTCCCACCTCCAGCCAGAGTCTGGGCAAGGAAAGGCGGAAGGCGCATGTTCCAGGTCGAGCTGGACTTACACAGGTAGCTCACCACCGTCAGGACCACAAGGCAGATGATGGCGAAGGTTGTGAGAAGTGTCCACAGGGCCGTGGAAGAGACGCTGTTGAAGGGAGTCATTTGTGGGGCTGTTCGCTTCTTCTCGCTCCCAGGAGCAATAATGGAAACTTGGCTTTTGGCCGGCCTGGATGCCATCGCTTCAGTGCAGGAAGCAGAGACGAGAGAAAGGCTCGTGAAGATGGCTTGGCCACCGAGACCCACCTGCCTTTGCCCAGAGCCCGGCTTAGGACTCCTGCCCCATAGCTAAAGCAACAACAGCCAGTCCTAGGAATATTCAGGCTCCTCCCGCATTTGGGAGGCAGGAGGAGTTCAGGGCCATTGGTGCAGCAACACTTTCAAGGAAACACATCCTTTGCAAGCAGGAAACCTTCCGTGTCTCGCTAACACTTGGGAATGTGTAAGAAAATTCTTCAATGGGAACAATTTAACTCCTGAAAAAGGGAGATCCCTCAACATCCAGGGACCACATCGGAGGTAACCCAGACTCCTAGAATGGCAAGTCGGTGGGGAGGGACCCTGGAGATGATCTAGTCCAGCCCCCTGCCCAGCACAGGAGCCACTCCTCCGTATCCCTAGCAGATGGCCGTCCCCGAGATACCTTTTGTTTGGGACCCCCTTGAGGAGCCTCTGGATACCCCTCAAGGTTTTCCCTGGCTCTCTTCTGGGTCCGTTTCCAACTCCCGCAAGATCCCTGCTCAGCGTTTCCCCCTTGCCTTCTGATGCCGGGTTAGCCACCTCCCTCCCTTTCCTTGTCCTCCAAGGCTCAAGCTGCCTGGTGGTGGCTGCTGGGGCCCCCAGCCAGATTCTCAGCCACCAGCACACCTGCAGCTGAAAGGGAAAGTGGCATTGTGACATCATGGGGGCCATGCCCTGAGAAATGGCCTCTGGATTTCCTGTGAAACGGGGAACAGACCATCCACCGGTATGGGTGAAGGCGCCCCATCGAAAGAGAATTTCAATGGAGCCCTTCTTCGGTGTGGCCCTCGTTGTCCCGAGAAGCAGCTGGAGCTGGTTGGCATCTGAATCGGCATGGCTCTGGCGGGGGAGGGGTTCCTTCCTCACCCTGCTGCACTGCTGCAGACTGAGGGACCGGGACCGCCTCCCCAAATCTGGTGCCGTGTGGATGTGTGCAGTTTACAGAATTCTGCAGCGTACAGGCTGGGGAAAGTGGGCTGAACCCCCCAGGAAGAGTGTGTGCAAAACAGGGACGGAGTCTGATCCACAAAGCATGGATTTGCCTTACCAGATTCACCAATGAGCCATTTGGAATGGCCAGCTGTGACCGCTGGTTTAGACAGACACACACCCAGACTGGGCTTTTCTTCGCTTTTCTTCTTGTCTAGGCCGGAATCTGTTCAGGTGCTTGAGATCCAGCAATTCAGCAATTCAGCAACTGATGTTTTAAAGGTTAACCAACGCTCTGAGTTAGTGGCTGTGATGCAATGGTTTGGTGAAGGCCGCACTCGGGGAGATAAGCATTCCCTTAGCCCCCAGCAGGAGCGTGGGAAGGTTAAGAGGATGAGACTGGCACCACCCTAAGGAATTCGCGGTGTTTGCTTGCTGGCTTGAGAAGTTTAGATTCAGTCTGGCAGGATTCTGTCTTGTGGTTGGAAGCTAATAAAAGCTATCGAACTAGACCTGTACTGTCTCGTGGAGTTCTTTGGGCTGAACCTGACAGTGGCGGGCACCGTCAAAGGACCGATCCCTCTCCTGCCTTTGTTCCCAGTCGCTGCCCCTCGTTCCGACTGCGGGCGTGGGCAGCATGTGGTCCGCAGAGCAACCGGCTGCGTCCTCCAGCTTGGCTGCCCAGAGCTGTTCAGGGAGGCAGGGCCAGTGGGGCAGCAGACGCGGCAGACCGAGGAGTGGGAAGGGTCCCCGTTGCCCCGAAATGGCCAAGAAGGACCCTTCTGGTCCCACTTACTGTAGCTCACCTGCTTTCACCTCCAAGGTGGGAGGCGGATTTTCAGCACTGGGGTCACTGCTGATGCTCTTGGCTTAAGAAGGAAAAGACGGCTGAAGCACCAGAACTTAAGCCTGTCTTACGCCTGGGCTGGGGAGGAAGGCAATGTCGAGCGAGCATTTGTGCTGCTCCACAAGTGGGGATACAGCCGATGTCCCCTTCCCCTCTCCACACCCCAGGAGGGATTAAAACAGCCAGGAAGCACCAGCGTCCCCTCTTCCAGGGAGGCCTCCACACCACCCGATGGCCTCTGCAGCTGGGCCCCCATCCCTGCCATGCCACTGATGCTGAGCTTGACAATCAAAAGCCTGGCAAAAGAGATGCGGGTCCACAAGAGAGAAGGTCCAAGGCAACTCTTCAGAGTGTACATTCCATAGACCAGAGCAGGGTTTCTCACCCTGGCAACTTTAAGATGTGTGGGCTTCAACTCCCAGAATTCCCCAGCCAGCATATGGGAATTCTGGGAGTTGAAGTCCACACATCTTCATATGGTAATTCTGGGAGTTGAAGTCCACACGTCTTAAAGTTGCCAGATTTGAGAAACCCTGGACCAGAGCAATACCGGAGAAGACCTCCTGACACTTGGAAGGGCCTTTCCTATGCATCTGAACAGCCAGACAGAAGCAGCATAAGAGAGGCCATTCCTCAAGAGTGTCCCGTCCTACACCATCCAAGGCTTTATGCTCAATGCAACTCCCTCAGTTGTGCTCTGAAAACAACTGGCAGCCACTACATTCCTTCAGCATAAGCATCACATGAGCTGTGGGCCAGTTGCGCTTCAGGATGTTTTTTAAGGGTGGCCCCACACAGAGCTCTTCGCAGGATGCAACAAGGCACAGGTAACCGTCCCCAAATCTGACTGTCTCAGGCTTCGCCTTGTAGGTGAAGCTTTGCAAAAGAACTTCTTGCCACAGGTAGCCCCTGCAAAGCCAACAAAGATTAAGCAAGACTCCCAGGCTGCACACCGGCCCTTTCAGGGTCAGCATAACCCACAGGGTGAACCTCAGTCCCTGACCCATACTTGATAGCCGCTGAGAGTCCCAGGAACTAGCAGGACTGCCTCCCATCTATCTATCTATCTATCTATCTATCTATCTATCTATCTATCTATCTATCTATCTATTCATTCAATTTGTATGGCCACCCATCTCAAATGAGTGACTCTCATTTGCAAACAATCATCAATAAAAAACCCAGTTACTATATATAGTGTGTGTGTGTGTGTGTGTGTGTGTGTATGGGCCAGTTGCACTTGACATACATATACATACATGCATACATACAGCAGCCTAGAAAATATTATAATTCATAGATGTTAATGTGACCAGGACATGGGGCCCTTCACACATTGAGGACCCCAGCCCCAGGCACATAACCAGATCTTCAAGGCCTTATGAAAGGACAACAGGGTCAGGGCCATCCTAATCTCTGGAGGGAGAATGTTCCAGAGGGCAGGGGCTACAGCAGAGAAGGCATGTCTCCTAGTCCCCACCACCCCCAACTCCCGAAGCCAGTCCAGAAAGATACCATAATTGATGATACTGAAGGCTGCTGAGAAGTCAAGATGAACAAGGATGGATGCACTACCTGCATCCTGCTCCCACCAAGGTCATCCAAGAGCATGATCGATGCCATCTCAGTCCAATACCCCAGCCTAAATCCTTAATGAAAGGGGTCCAGATAATCCACTTCATCCAGAGTCCTTTGAAGCTACCGTGCAACGACTTTTTCCACAACCTTCTCTAGAAAGGGAAGATTGGAGACTGAATGAAAGCTGACCAGATTAGTTGGGTTGAGCGATGGCCCCTTAAGGAAGGGGCACACCACCACTTCCATAAGAGCTAGTGGGACCACCCCCTCCCTCAAGGAAGAATTAACCACTGCCCAGACCAATCATGCATCCTTTCCCAAGCAGCCTTGACTAGCCAGGAGGGGCATGGATCTAACACAGAAGTGGCCAAACTAACAGCTACAACAATCATGTCTACTTCCTCAAGTTCAACAGGATTGAACTCCTCCTAGATAACCATGCAACGTTCAGGCCACATAACCTCCATTGGCCCTGCACCAAGGTTGGAGTCCAACACAGAGTGAATCCAAGTGACTGTATCTGCTAGATGCATAGCGTATTCCTCACAGCGACCCTGTAGGTGAATCCCAGAATTACTCCCTCCAAAGAGGGTCTGGGTCATCCAAAACAGGGCCACTGGATAGCCATCTGGGGATGCAATAAGGGCAGAGAAATAATTGCATTTCATCACCCTTACCACCACAACATAGGCTCTAAGAGTAGCTCTACCTTGTGTTTGATCATCTTTGCTCTTTGTCATTCACCAGTGGCGCCTTAGGTGTCTCTTCACCCTCTTAATTTCCCATAACTCCTCCATAAACTATGGACAGTTCTGGGATCCATGGGTGAGGAGAAGCCACTGACAAGGAAGAAACCAATATCTCCCCCAAATCCAGAACATCCTGCCACTGCTCCGACAGAAAAACCACATAAACTACTATGCATTGAGCCCTGGCTGACTTGGGACAGGTCCATGGCTGACATGGTGGCCATGAACTCCGAAGCTACCTCAGACCCCACCCCCAGAGAAGGCCAGTTGAATTCCTCCAAGACCATAAGACCTGGGGAACTCCACTGTCAACCCAGCCACAAAGTCAAGAAGCTCAGGCAGGGAGGTTGCTATTGCAGCAGGGAGGCTGGTACAATAACAACAGTCCCACTCCACTTTTTATTAATAACATAGCTGTGGAGTCAGTCAGTAGCATTAGATTCCTAGGGGTGCAGTTAACGAATAGTCTCACCTGGTCCCTTAACACTGCATTTTGGTAAAACGAGCACAGCAATGTTTACATTTTTTGTGCCAGATGACAAAAGTACATCTCCCATCTTCCATTCTCCTTATTTTCTATAGAGGTACTATAGAGAGTGTACTTACTAACTGTATTTCCATCTGGTTTGGAGGCTGCAGTGCCTCAGACAGAAAGTCGGTGCAGAGGGTAGTAAGGGCAGCAGAGAAGATAACTGGGATCTTTCTGCCTCTCATCCAAGATTTAGCATATGCACGCTGTTTGTCTAGAGCTTGGAAGATCGTCAGGGATGCCTCCCATCCTCATCATGGCCTGTTTTCTTTGTTACCCTCTGGGAAGAGGTTCTGCTGTATCCGATGTAGAAAAGTCAGATTGGGAAATAGCTTTGTCCCCCAGCCTATTAGATTCTTGAATGCTTAATAAATAAACGTCAATGTGTATAGAAGGTATATTTTATAGTAATCTTGATTGTACTTCTAGCGTACTCCATCATACAATCATATCTTGATTGTACTTCTAGCGTCTGATTGTAATTGTGAGCCAACTGCAAAGTAATTTCATTTTATTATGCACTTGGTATGTAGTGTATAGTGGAATGACAATAAAGTTATTATTCTATTCTATTATTCCATTCTATTCATCGACAATCAAGTCATGAACGAGGATGGCCTTACGTAGAACAACCTGGCATTCAGCAGCAGCAGCCAACAACCCAGGGCTTTGAAGGCCTGCCATCTGGGGCCTGGGAATGAGCTCAAGAGGCTGGAACGTGCCACAGGAACAATATGCATGTGGCATGGTCCCCGAGAGCAGCCTGCCCCCAACTCCCATGATATCTCCTTATACCTGTCACTACTGGGATATTATAGCCCACCCCCACCCCTCCAGAGCCTTTTCCCCTCCCCTGCCCATAATGGCCCATGCCCAAGGCTACAGTCCCACCACCACCACCACCATACATATACATATCCAGCCACAACCTCCTCCAGGTCCATCAGCCCAGGTTGCTTCTGCATAGCACTCAGCACCTCTAGATCTAAGGGCCTACTCAACCCTACAATCTCATCCCCCCCGCCCCCCAGTCCATTCTCACTAGACTAGCAAGGTGCCCACACATCCAATACCAAACAACTCCGAGAGTGAATCAATCTCCCTCCCCCGGCTCTCCCCTGTAAGAAAAACAAATCCCTATTCAGGGGGAGAAACACCCTCTTCCACCACAAACCCTAGTCCATCCATCAATGGAGTCCGTGAATTAGCAGAGTCCCTCTTTTCTCCAGCCTGGGAAAAAGGCAAAATGGCTACCCATGGAAACAGGGGGAGGGGAGCTGTAGCCACAAGGACCAAGCTGAAAGCAACACCTTGGCCTCTCCTTGCATCTGCCTCAACCCACTCCCTGCCCTTCAAACGCCCCTCAATGTCATCTCCCAAATCACCTCCATCACCTCTGTTGCCACCACTCTGGAACTTACCACCTCCACACCAGCTAGCTAAAGGCCTCCTCCATTGCTGCCATCCTGCCCCTCTCCATTGCCGCATGGCCGAAACTACCCAGAGCACAATTGAATTACTCCTGTTATTCTTACTTTAGATTCTAGGCAGTAGGCGAAACTTTCTGCTCTTGTAGACTCAGGGGCAACCACTAATTTCATAGATATAAAAACAGTATAGAAACTAAAGTTGCCTACTCAAGCTCTAGAAAGCCCAATGATGGGCTTGATGGACAGCCACTAAGAACAAGGCCAATTTGGCAGCACACATCTCCTTTGCAGTTGACAACGATCACACAGAGTTCATAACACTCTATAAAACTGCCACCTTGCAAGTGCCCATCAACTTGGGAATAGAGTGGCTTCAGCTGAATGATCTAGATGTAAGCCGGGCACAAGGGACACTCTCATTCCCTTTCCCTAAATGCCAGCAGCATCAATTACAAGTAGTGCAAGTTTGCTTCCCCAGTACAGAACAAGGAAGGATTGGCATTACCAGAAAAACAGGTGGACTTTGCAGATGTGTTCAGGGAGGAAGATGCAGCTGTGTTACCCCCCCCCCCCATCAAGAATGTGATAGAACCATCAATTTGAAACCAGGAGACCAAATCCCAGCAAAGAGACAATATCCCATGTCTACTCGCAAGTTAGCCATTCTGAAGGAACATCAAAAAATGATTCATTCACCATTCCAACTCACCAGCATTGGCACCAATTTCTTTTTCCCCCCAAAATCAAGAAGGAAAAGAAGCAGCCACTCTGAAGTGAAAGAAGGGAGGACCCATGAGCACCATTCATGACTACAAAAACCTGAACAGAGTGACAATTAGAGATCATTATCCACTCCCACTTATCTCAGAGCTACTAGATTAGCTACAAAAGGTGTGCATCTTTACAAAACTAGACTTGGCAAGTGCTTACAACCTAATCAGAATGAAAGAAGAACACTAGTATTTAATAGCCTTCGATACAAGATATGGCAAGTTCAAATACACAGTGATGCCTTTTGGCCTGGTTAACTGTGGAGCTGTTTTTTTCTAGATTCATGAATGACATATTTTCAGACATTTTAGACAAGTACATGGTGGTGTACTTAAATGACATATTAGTTTATTCCAAAGATCCCTCCTTGCATGTCACCCATGTCAGAAATGTATTGCAAAAATTACAGGACAACAAGCCCTTTGCTAAGCTAGAAAAATGTGCATTTGACCTGCCTCAATTGGACTATTTGGGCTACTGAATCTCCACATACAGAAGACATACAGATGGACCCAGCAAAGGTGTAGTCTATTCTATCATGGCACTCCCCCCAACCCCAATGTGAAGGATGTGCAATGCTTTCTGGTCTTTGCTAACTTCTATAGGAAATTCATCCCTAATTTTGCTGACTGTGTAAAACCATTGTCCCAGCTCCTAAGAAAGGGTCAGTGATTCTCCTGGTCACCCCGGGAGCAAGTGGCATTTCAAGAGTTAAAATAACTCTTTGCTTCTCAGACCCTCCTCTGCCACTTCAACCCTTACTACCCCTTTATGGTGTAGACAGACACTTCAGATGTGGTGATAGGAACAGTCCTGCTCCAAGCAGAGAAGGAGGGGGGAAGGGGGAGATTTACTACTGTGTGCCTTTTACTCCAGAATGCTCCTCCCAGCAGAAAGGAATTATGATACTTTCAATAAGGAGTTGCTGGTGGTAAAAAATGCCTTTCAACAATGGAGATGTGCTGGAAGAGCAATCACCCTATACAAGTTCATACAGACCATAAGAATTTAGAGGTTCTGCAAAATGCTTAGTCTCTCACCCCTCAGCAAATCAGGTGGGCACAATTTTTCTCCTGCCTTGATTTTTACATCTTGTATGTTCCAGGCTCCCAAAACAAACTTCCAGATGCCCTCTCATGTAAGCTGGAATATGAAGTGCCCTAGTCACACACCACCCACAATGATACTCCAACCATGCAACTTTGAGTCACACCATAAATTAGACCAACATGAAAAGCTGGGAGCAGGAAGACAAGCTATTGATCTAGGATTAGGGCATAGCAATAACCGAATATATACATCAGGGCCTGGATGGATGACCTCCAGGGAGCCCAACAAGGTACTGTGGTGACTTTCACAGTGGAGGGAGGGCAGGTGTTGCACAATGGATGTTTATATGTTCTTCTTCCCCTAAGGGAGGAGGTACTACTGTTGTACCCAAAATGGGATTCACCTGGTGCCAAAGCCAATTAAGACATCCAGACACGAGGTGCAGTATTCTAAAAAAACTTTTACTGAAGCACTCCAGCAAAAGGGTCCTAGCAGCGAAAGGAGCCGAGACCCTGAACGCCAATTACATCAGCCTTTTATACCATTTCAAAACAAGAGAACATGGAAATGAGCAACAATTGGCTCAAACTCGACTTTTTCCCTTATATGGGATTTTAGCCCACCTTTCTAAGACCCCCCTACCTCCGTGACATGATCTGTCCCCTTCTCCTTCCAGGCAATCATTTATTTATGCATTCTACTGTCTGATAAAGACAGTTGATTATTAGTTCTTGTTAGTTTTTATCTTTCTGTTTTTGAGATTTAATAAAGCTATCATAAAAAATGAAATTCACAAGTTAATATGCAAGTTTCTGAGGGTCAGAGGAGGAAACGGAAGGCTAAGTGCTGAATGCCGATTGGGCAGCGCAGCCAGCCAATCGGCGAGCAGCAGCAGCTGAGTATTCTACATCATAAAGAAAGCAAACGGTCTCGAGCTGCTGAAGGAAGGTCCAGCTGTAGGTACAAAGGGGGGCGGAGGAGGAGAAATTGGTTCAGGCTCTCGTGGGGTGTGCTGCTTCTCCCCTGCTCAGCCCCCGGAGCAGACCTAGGCTCTGCGGGCTGGCGAGGGACTCCTCGGCCAGCGGTGGGGGAGGCAGTCGAGGAGAGGGCGAGTTGAAGGTTGAGCTTTTGGCCAGGCGGTTGGGGGTTGGAGGGCCCCGATTCGGAGCTAAAAGGCCCCGGGAGAACCAGCTGGCAGGGAAGGTTTTCCCGGAGATGGGAGGGACCTTTCCGTTCTTTTCCTGCGGCTGCTCAGCGGGCTGGTTTTTCTCGCTCTTTGCCTTGGTGTTTGGCTCAGGCTGCTTACGGGTGGCGGATCCGCAGCTTTGCTCACAGATCTCAGCTTGGGTGCTTTGGGGTTGCCGGCGTATCTTCTCAAACTTTTACTTGGTTGTCTTCATTTAAAACTTAAAAAGTCTTTATTATTCCAGTGCTGGGTTTGCAGTGGGGTCATGTGCCCTGGTTAAAAGGGGAAGACTGGAGGCTGTCATTTAAAAGCTTATTCCTGGGGAAGGGGGATCTGCTGGTGTGCCCCATTCAGATCCCACCCAACGCCCAACACGGCCAACAGCCCTTCCTCATAATTGACCTGCCTTCCTCTTGTGTTCCTGGCAAGGGGAAGGAATTGCAAAGCTTCCTGCTAATCAGCCGATTTAGATATCCCACACAAGAGATGCCGTATCCATCTTGCAAATATTCCACCATTGACTGTCTTGCCCACAAATTGCTACGGGGCTCCTTTCCCGAGAGCCCTGGCGGAACTACAGGTAGCCCTCATTTAACGACGGTAATTAGGACTGGAATTTGCTAATCAAGCGATACGGTCATAAAATGTGATGTCACATGACCACATTGCTTAGCGACAGCAATCCCAGCTCTCCCCATTTCTATTGTTAAGCAATAATTGCAGGTCATTAAGCAAGGACCTCATGCGACTGGGACTTGCAACTTCCTGTCAGCTTCCCATAAGCAAAATCAGTGGGGAAGCCAGCTGGAAGTTGGAAGTCCTTGGTGGCTCAGAAGCTGAAGGGTGGGTGTGTACTACAGAGTGAGGTGGGGGGGGAGGGTGCTGTAGTGAGTGCCAGTAGGCTGGGGAGGGGGTGCTGTGGCCCATGCAAGTGTGGGCGGGCTGGGGAGGGGCTGCAGTGGCACAAGCACATGCTACAGAGTACAAGATCCCAGAGATCTCGTGCTCTGTAGCAGGGCTCCTCGAAGAGAAAGCGGCAGGAGCTACTTGCAACCTTCCCTACTGGCTTCCTCGTTGACTTTGCTTGTGTGAAGCTGGCAGGGAAAGTTGAAAATGGCAGTCACGTGACCATGGGATGCTGCAACCGTTGTAAGCGTGAGCCAGTTGCCAAGGGCCTGGATTGTGATCACATGACCATGGGGGTGGCGCAACGGCTGGAACTCCGAAGACCGGTCGTAAGTACCACTCATTCAGTCCCATTGCAACTTTGATTGGTCGCAGAATGAGTGGTCGTTAACCAAGGACTACCTGTAATGTCTTTCCTAGGGTGTCAGTTTTACTTGGTTTCGAGCTGAGCCCGTCCACAAGCAAAATAGGTGCTATGTTTCTGAGTTAATAACACACACAGCTTCTTCTAGACTAATTCATTGGAGAGGAGCAATCTTATCTAGGCAGACGGTTTC
The DNA here is from genome assembly GCA_030867105.1 of Liasis olivaceus. NCBI lineage: Eukaryota > Metazoa > Chordata > Lepidosauria > Squamata > Pythonidae > Liasis > Liasis olivaceus. The sequence goes on from CM061354.1 coordinate 2,207,088, forward strand.
AGGAGAGGCATAGGACTGATTGATTAGATTTATATGCTGCTTTTCTCTCAGAAGCTCAAGGATATATATATCCCACCAGAGGGGGGAGTAGCCCTCTCGGAATTGTGTCCAGCCGGGTTTAGGGTGTGGCACCAGCTGAGACCCCAGGGCAGGAGAGGGGGAGTGGCAGTGGTCATCAGGGAATCCCTCTTGGCCTTCAGGGGCCCTGCTCCACAAGTGGATGGATGTGAGACCCTGTTCCTGAGGCTGGGCACACGGGATCAGTTGGGAGTGCTGCTAGTGTACCAGCCTCCCTGCTGCATAGCAGCCTCCCTGCCTGAGCTGCTGGAGGCCATCTCGGGGTTGGCAGTGGAGTTCCCCAGACTTATGGTCTTGGGGGACTTTAATCTGCCGTCCCTGGGATTGGCCTCGGAGGTGGTTTGGGAGTTCATGGCTACCATGGCAGCCATGGGCCTATCCCAAGTCATCGATGGCCCAACCCAGGACAGTGGCCACACCCCAGACATGGTTTTCTTGTCGGAGCAGTGGCAGCGTGATCTGGTGGGGGATTTTATATTATCCCCCCTGTCACGGTCAGATCACTCCCTGGTGGCAGCGGGATTCTCCTATGCTGCCCCCCTCCGCGGGGAGGTGGGACCTATTCTAACGGTCTGCCCCCGGCGACTGATGGACCCGCACGGGTTCCAAAGGGAGCTGGGGGGTGTTCCTGAGGCCCTGCTGCACGGTCCAGCGGAGGCTCTGGCTGCAGCCTGGAACAAGGAGACGGCTGGGCCTTGGACAGGATCGCGCCTGTGCGTCCTCTCTTGGCCCATCACTCCCGGCGCTCCCCGTGGTTCACGGAGGAGTTGAGGGAGCTGAAAAGGGCTAAGAGACGTCTAGAGCGCCGCTGGCGGAAAACTAAGGACGTATCTGACCGAACACGGGCTAGAGCTGCTATTAAGGCCTACCTAGTGGTGGTAAGGGCAGCGAAATGCCAATATTTCTCCGCTCTTATTGCATCCTCAGAGTGTTGCCCTGCAGCCCTGTTTAGAGTCACCCGAGCCCTCCTGGGAAAAGGGGCGGAGAACTACTTGCAGGGTCGTGCAGAGGAATTTGCTGAACACCTGATGGATAAAATTGCTCAGATCCATTCTCAGTTGGAAGCCAAGCGTGGAGTAGGTCCAGAGGAGTTGCCCAGGGAGCGTTCTTGCCCAGTTATCTGGGAACGGTTTGATCCTGTTGCCCCTGAGGAAGTGGACAGGATCCTTGGGGCTGTCAGTGCGACCACCTGTGGTTTAGATCCTTGTCCCTCCTGGTTAGTTAATGCTACCAAGGAGGTGACTTTAGGGTGGGTCCTGGCGGTGGTTAATTCATCCTTGCAGGAGGTGGTGTTCCTGAAGCCCTTCAAAGAGGCTTTGGTCCGCCCACTCCTCAAGGAACTGTCGCTACACCTCACCCTCCTGGACAATTTTCGTCCAGTCTCCCACTTCCCCTTTTTAGGGAAGGTGGTAGAAAAGGTGGTCACACGGCAGCTTCAGAGGATCCTGGAGGAAACGGATTATCTGGACCCCTATCAGTCAGGATTCAGGCCCGGCTATGGGACAGAAACAGCATTGGTCGCACTTTTAGATGATCTCTGGTGAGAGCAGGATGGGGGGAGTTCATCCATCCTTGCTCTTCTTGACCTCTCGGTGGCTTTCGATACCATCGACCATGGTATCCTTTTGGGTCGGCTGCAGGAGTTGGGGCTGGGTGGCACAATGTTGTGCTGGTTCAGCTCCTTTCTCCAAGGCCGAACCCAATCGGTATTGATAGGGAGCGAGAAGTCCAGCCCCCAGCCCCTACTTTGTGGGGTGCCACAGGGGTCAGTGCTTTCACCACTCCTATTTAATATCTACATGAAACCACTGGGTGAGATCATCCGGCACCATGGGGTGAGGTATCATCAGTATGCTGATGATATCCAACTATACATCTCCATCCCAGGTGCCTTAAGTGACGCTGTGACTGCCCTTTCGCGGTGCCTGGAGGCTGTGGGGGCCTGGATGGGGGACAACAGGCTTCAACTGAACCCTGGTAAGACGGAGTGGCTGTGGATTCGAGGAGCCTCAAGATCTAGGACTTTGTCATCTTTGGTTCTTGACGGGGTTGCACTACCCCAGACAGACCCGGTGCGTAATCTGGGGGTTCTCCTGGACTCACGACTCCTGCTCAAAGAGCAGGTGGCAGTCGTGGCTAGGAGGGCCTTTGCACGACTTTGTGTGGTGCGGCAGTTACGCCCCTTCCTGGATCAGGGGGACCTCCGCACGGTCACTCATGCCCTGGTCACCTCCGGGTTGGACTACTGTAATGCGCTCTACATGGGTTTACCCTTGAAGAGTATCTGGAAGCTACAGCTGGTGCAGAATGTGGCAGCGCGGACAGTTCTTAATGCCCCTAGGAGGGCAGGTATAACACCACTGTTGCGTGAGCTGCATTGGTTACCAGTTTGTTTCCGGGTCCAATTCAAGGTGTTGGTCATTACCTTTAAAGCCCTTCATGGCACAGGACAAGGTTATCTGAGGAACCGCCTCTCCCCGGTCATTTCAGCCCGTCCCACTCGGGCCAGCAGAAGAAGCAGGTTGCAGACCCCACCAGTCAAGGAATTTCGATTGGTGGGGTCTAGGCAGAGGGCCTTTTCTGCTGTAGCGCCCGCCCTGTGGAACATCCTGCCTCCTGAGGTCCGGTGTGCCCCCTCCCCTTCAGGAAAGGGCTGAAATCCTGGCTCTGCCAGAAGGCCTGGGGGCCGGAGGGGGGCCCACACCTGTGGAGATGGCTGGTGAGATGATGGGTTGTCCCCCCCCCCCCCCCCCAGCATCTTACAGGTTTTTTAGGGCTAAAATCAGAGGAGGTTTTTAGGGCATTTTTAATATATGTTTTTTTTAATTATTTATAGATTTTAGCCATCTTTGGAGAGAACTGTGTTTTTTCTTCTTTTTTATTATTGTGAGACACCCAGAGTCACCGGTTGGGGGAGATGGGCGGCATACAAGTCTGAAAAATAAATAAAATAAATAAATAAATAAATACACACACACACACACACACACACACACACACCCCTCTGAAAAATAAATAAATAAAATAAATAAATAAATACACACACACACACCTCTGGATTTTCCCTACCATGACAACCTATGGGGCAGGTTGGGCTGAGAGAGGATGACTGATCCAAAGGCACCCAGTGAGTTTCCACGGTGAGGGTGGACTGGATCTCCCACGTCCTCATCCAACATCTTAACACTATGAAACTTCCCTGCTCTTTAGGATTGCATGGAAATGCCTCACCCCAAAATGGTAAAAAGGTCACCCCATCTTAGGTAGGCAATTAGGGATGGGGAGAGTGCTCTTTTCCTTTTAATTCATCATTGCATTTTGCAGCAGAGTCTTTTTACCAAGGAACTTCCCTTTTCCCAACTCACACTGAGTATCCTTGGAACTAGGTGGCTGTTGAGGCCTGGGTGGACACTAACGGGATTCTTTCTCTGAAGAGAACCAAGCTGATGACCTGGCAATGCAGATGCCAAAGAACCAGGCCCCAGCAGAAACACGGGCAGACTAGAGGTGGGCCTTACTAGTCCTAGCCTATACAGAGGATTTTGACCTGCAACTGGAAGGTCAGCCCCCACAAAAGCCGGTGGCTGTGGGCAGAGAGCTGGAAGTTGACCGGGGAAGGAACGGCTGCCAGGAGGGCAAACTCCTGATGAGAGCTGAAGCTTTGCAGAATTGAGGCCAATAAAAATAAGGCCACTTGGCTTCAGTGGCATCTGGATGGGGAGTGCAGAAAACCTGGTATTTAAGGCTGCCTTAAAAGTCAGCTTCCTCAATGGAAGAACCCCAGCAAGAGCCTTATCTCAAATCTATATATCTTGTAACTATGGATGTGAATTCCTGGATCCCTGGACGGTGTTCCTTGAACCTTCATGCCAGAGCTGGCTTGCTTGATCTCCATTAGCCAGGCCCCATGCATCTTGGACGTAAGCCTGCAGAACAATTTACAGCTTTATGATCAAGGCCAGTAATAAGTGGACATGATTTATGTCTATGTTTATTCCCTGCGGTAGCTTTGTTAAGCTGTAAAAATAACAATATAATGTAGCAACATTCTCTGAGAACTTCTGGAGGTAATAACTGGGGAGAACTGATGTGTTGTGGTAGTGAGGAGGTAGGACAATTCACAGGCGGTCTCCAACAGTCTCAGCTCAATCGACTTTTAAGTTTTGCTGGTACACAGCTAAAACGAGAGAGACCCACCTTGACATCCTGAACAAAAGATGGGATATAATTGGAATAAATAACATAAATAAATTTAGGCCCACATATGTGAGCTACACAGATGCCCTCTGGAGAAGACAAGGAGTCCTCTACCAAGGTGGCATAGTAGTTAAGATGTTCGACTGGAACCAGAGAGACCAAGTTGAAGCCTGTGCTTGACCATGGGCTTCATGAATGACCTTGAACCAATAACTCTCAGTCCAATTTACCACATAGAATTGTTGTGTTTATTGGAGACATCAAGCTACCATGATAGAATTTCTTCAATTCCGTGTCCCTCTGCCCCCCAGGTGTCCATTTGGCTCACCCACCACCCTGGGCACGGGACCTCACTCTTGTGAAGCTGCTGCAAGCTGGCCCGTGTTCCTACCTTTTCAATGGGGCCTCAAGTAGTCAGTTGGGAAAAGGTGTGTATGTGGGTGGAAGTATGGTGAGGGATGTGTGGTTCTGATAAAGCCAAAAGAACAGTGACATTTTGAGTAGTGGCAGACCATCCGAGAGCAGTGGCTGTTTATGGAGAAGCTGAGAATGCCAGAACTGGAAGGGTCCCCACAATGGCAGCTGTAAATAGTGGGAAGACCAAGGAAGGTCCAAAAGCCCAGCTGAGAGACTTCCGGGGGAGGCATGGCGAACTGAAGACAGTTCTGCAGAAGCAAAGCCGACTGCGGCAAAGACCAAGGAACCGGTGAATAGACCGATTCCTTGGAACCTCTCTGGATAAGGAGATGACGGGAGATCATCTACATGTGCTCTGGATGTCAGCTCCTCATGGGAAGACTGCAAAACAGAGGTCTCTGGTGGGTTTAGAGCTCTGGGAGATGAGTTTTACAGCATCAGGTGAGTTTCCTGCAATCCTTAGCAAAAGAAAGTTTTAACTACAAGTCTAAGAACTTTAAAAAAAATGGGGGGGGGGGAATCAACAGCAAAATGGTGATTAAAAGTTTGATTTTAGAAAGTTACAAATGGACTAAGGGTCCAGATAAATTTGAAATAAGATTTTGGGACTTAATTATAAAGAATCCTTCCTGTGGGAAAATACTTCCATTTTTATTTTTAAAAAAACAACATAATAAGGTTTTAAAAATTGGACACTAGAGGGAACTAAAGATTACAATTAAGGGAGAAGAACACATAAACTCAACTGACAATTACAGAATGGAGCAAAATATTCTAACATTGGACATATTGAAGGATATTTTTGAAAAATGGACTCAGAAGTTAATAGTGTCAAAGAGACAACTGCCTCTGTGGAGAGACTATGTCTAAAGGAAGTTATGGAAGAGGAACAGGTTCTACCTGATAAGATTGAGACTAAGTTGAAAGTGGATTTACAAATGGCAGGCTACAAGAACGACATGGAAAAAGATGTTACACTGGACTTACAAAAGGAACTGACTGATCCTTTAATAACTAAATGGGATATACAAACAACAAACCAAGAGAGTGACCTGGATAATTTTCCTATACTATAGATTTACAAAAGAGGCTTGATAAAGTTTTAAAGAATCTTGTGGAAAGTTACAAAGAAAAAATGAAAAGAAATCAAGTTCTACAACTTTATTTGAATGGACTAAAGGTTAAGTTTGTTACAAGTAAAAGGAAGGAATGTACGGTTGGTCTATTTGATCAAGGTTAACATAGATATATTGTTATTGTGATAACCTTTAATGGACTTTTGCTGACACCAGGACTGAAATGATGATGCTTTATGGATTTGTTTAAATATAAGAGATGAGATATGGGATGAAGAGATAAATGTTAGAAGAGTCACTACACTTGTTGTGATGAAGGTTGAAAGTCACTTTTTTATATATTTCTTTTCTCTTTTTTATTATATTCTTACTTTTCCTTTTCTTCTCTTTTTTTCTCTTTTTTTGCACTTTTTACTCCTTCCTTCTATTATCTTTTCTTTAGTTAATTAATCAACATTCTTACTAAAAATTATGCATGAAAAGTTTATAATTCATGGCAGAAGAAAGCAGAAGATGGATCAGTCCAGAGAAGGCTGGAATTCTCACACAATCATGCAGAGCATCTTTGTTGTAATTTAAGAGGAGATGATAAGTTACTAAAATTGTTTATACTTGTGATGAAGGTTGGAAGTCACTTCTTTATATATTTCTTTTTTTCTTTGCTGTGTTCTTACTTTTCTTTCTTTTCTGTTTCTCTTTTTTCTTTTCTGCACCTTCTACTCTTTCTTTCTATTCTTCTATCTTTCTTTTAGTTTTTACTATTGTAATTATAATCTTTAATAACATTACTATTAAAAGAAGAAGAAATTGTGCAATGGGATAAAGAAGAATCGAAGAGAAATCAAATCCTATGACAATATTTGAATTAAAGATTAAGAGAAGTAAAAGGAAGGAATATAAAATTGGTTTATTTGAAGAAGGTTAAACTAAGACTTTTTTTTCTTTTGCAATGTTCTGGCAACACTTTATGGACTTTTTGCTGACACCAGGATTGAAAAATTGATATTTTATGCATTTGCTTGTAGATAAGGAACGGGATATGGGATGAAGAGATATTTGTTTACCCTTACAGAGGGTGAAGAGTTATTAAATTTGTTAATACTTGTTGTGATGAAGGTTGGAAGTCACTTCTTTATATATTTCTTACACTTTTTATTCTTTGTTTCCATTCTCTTCTCTTTTTCTAAGTTCAGTTTGTATCAGTTTTTACTATTGTCATAACAGTAAAATTCTTAATAAAAATTATATTAAAAAAAAAAGAAAGCCCAGCTGAGAGAGACCAGGTGCAGAGGGGGCCCTCCCAGGGCCACTTGTCTTCTGCCTGATATTTTTCTCCCCCCAACCCCCTCCCTCAGAAAACAAGATACAGACCACAATCAATTGAAGCATAAGGTGAGGTAGTACGGGGAAAAGAGAAAATAGCACAACTCAAGAAGAATAAAGATAAATACAAGACATCAAAAGAGGTCATAGAATTCTTATGGGAGGCTAAAGGAAAGCAGGATGGATTAGGATACGGTCAAAAGAATTACTTAGAAACCAGGAGCGATTGGTATAAATCAGAGCCCAGACCTCTCGCTTATTAAAAGCAGCTTATTGCACGTACACACACACAATTATTTAGCCCAATGGGAGGTAACTGTACGTGGAAGTGAAACTGGAGTGGGGACTCCCGTATATACAACGTGCAACTCTCACAGAAAAGTGGGATATAAATATAATCAGTCAGGGCAAAATTCGGATCCAAAATCCAGCAGAGGGAAACACCACCATGGGGTCCAAAACTTTTCACCGTTGTTTATTTCTGAAGCCCTCCTAGTTGGCTGCCTGTTTCCTCCTCCCGATTTTCGTTTGGGCTGGAGTTGGGTTCTCTTTCGCAACATTGGCTTTTCACCATCTGCTCTATGATTTTGCTTCACCGTTCAGGATGAGCTGTTAAATGCGCTGAAGAGATCAAATGGCTCCCAAAAAGCCACCTGCACGTCGTAAGTTGTTTCTGCCATCTTTTTCTCTCCCAAAGAACATGTGTCTTGGTGCCCTGGTGGGCTACCGCTTGGAGTGTGTTGGCTTTGCAAAGTTGTCGCTTGAGTGGAGATTTTAGCTTGCATAAATTAGCGTGAGAAAGTTTGGGGTAAAACAGGGCTTCGATTGTGCTTGTGGCCGTCTGGCCAAAAGATGTGGTGCTTAATGTTGCTGAGGAATGCTACGTGTGGGACCGGTGTGAGTGAGGCCGCTACTGCACCTTCTCTGGCTTCTCAAAAAGGTGATTGACCAAAGCCATGAAGCACCCTGGAGGTCAGTATCGATGCCTTGTCTGGAGCTGACCATGGCAATCTGGGAGTCCGCTCCTGCTAGAAAAGTGCGTGGACTTTGTCCAGCGCTGGCTGTTGTATCTGCTTTGTGGCACAAGAGCTGCTGGTAGCAGTCAGTCACGCCCTGGTCACCTCACCTATGGACTACTGTAATGGCTTGTAAATGGGACTTGCCTTGGAAAGCTACCTGGAAGCTACAACTGCTGCACAATGCAGCAGCCTATGTACCCACAGGGACTGGGTGGTTCTGCCACCACGCACAAGTGCTGTGGGAGCTGAACCAGTTGTTGATCTGCTTTGGGTATAATTCCAGGTGCTGCTTATCACCTGTAAAGGTGATGGCTTCAGCTAGGGCCCTGGCTACCTTTGAGACTCTTTCTCCAAGCTGAATCTGCCTGCCCAAGGCACGTCTGCAGAGAATGCTTCCTGAGAGGTTGCAGTAGCATCTTGTTCATAGCAGATCCACATCTTTCATCACAACAGGAATCCCAAATTAGTGGACCAGCAATTGCAAAGGTTGCACCCATCACTTAGTTGCAAAGCATCACCTTCTCCTCAGGGCAAGTGGCGAATGGGCTTTTTCAGTTACGTGAATTTAATTAGGGACATATGCCTTGCAGAGCCTTAGTGATACATTGGAAATGGTGGCTTGAAATTGGATGTTAAAATGCATTCTCTCATTTTCCAGAGCCAAAGAAACCCGCTGGTGGGGCGAAACGAAAAGGTACGTAAGCTTTTACAGCCAAGCATATGCAACTTATTATTGTTCCTTTAACTCATAAGGACCTTATGGCTTAATCTGGAGCTCTCCTCTTGTGGAATGCCCCTCCACCAGAAATAAGGTATGCATTATCCTTGCAATTTAAGAAAATTTTAGAAGCATTGCTATTCCAAAATGGATCTGAGGCAGCTGTTAGGGATCTGGGATGATGGAACATGTGAAGAATATATTTTATTCGCGCTTGCAGATAGCCCTGGACTTACAACAGCAATTGGGGCTTGAATTTCAGTCGCTAAGCAATGTGGTCATAAAAGGTGACCGTATCGCTTAGTGATGGCAATCCCCGCAGTCCAAGTTGCCGTTGTTAACTGAATCCCACAGCGGCAGGCAAGGTAACTTCCTTCTGGCTTCCCACAACCAAAGTCAGTGGGGGAGCCGGCAGGAAGTTGCAAGTCCCAGCTGGCAGGCAGGTTAGTGGCTACTGCTGGGTGGGGGAGGGAGCATGGGGTGCATGAGGGTGTGGGGGAGGGCGGGAAAGAGGGTCAGGGAGGGTGCATGAAGGTGTGAGGGGATGCGCAAGAGGTGCTGTGCGTGTCAGGGATGGTGTGCGAGGGTGTGCACTATAGGCACTGTGTAGGTCAGGGAGGGTGTGCAGAGGTTCGTGAGAGGCGCTGTGCACATCAGGAGAGTGTGCAGGGTGCAAGGGAGGCACACTGCAGGTTGGGAAGGGTGCACAGGGGTGTGTGAATGGCTGGTACAGCATAAGCGTGGAGGGGCTGGGGGAGGGGTGCACGTGAGCGAGACTTACCCAGCGACTTGCAACTTTCCCTTCTGGCTTCCCCATTGACTTTCTGGGTGTATGAGGGGCCAGTGCAGCGCAGCACGGCATGAGCGCTGTGAGGCTTGCAGTAGCAGCTGCTGGGGATCGGAGGCTTACCCGAGCAACTTGTGACCTTCCCTGCTGGCTTTCCTACTGACTTTGCTTGTGGGAAGTCAGCAGGGAAGGTTGCAAATGGCAATCACATGGCCATGGGAAGCTGCCACCATTGTAATTGTGAGCCAGTTGCCAAACGCCCAGATCACATTCACATGCCCACGAGGGTGCTGGGACAGCCAGAACTCTGAGGACTGGTCATAGCCACCATTCGTTCAGTGCCATCATAACTTGGAATGTTTGCTGATCAAATGGTCGTAGGTTGAGGACTACTTGTATTATGCTTTTAGATTGGATATGATTTTGGACTTAAGATTTTTGTATTTTTGTACTATATTTTTGTATTTTTGTATTTGTAAATTGCAATGATTGATGCAGCATTACACAGGAGGGAGGGAGGGAGGGAGGGAGGGAGGACTTTTGAAGTGTAATCAATGAGGTGTGGGGGGGGTGTTCTCTGTGAGAGACTGAGGTGACTGTATGGTGTATGGTAGGTGGGTATTTTCGTGCTTTTAAGTTGCAAAGGCTGATGTGACATAAAAGCTTTTGGAAAGAAGAGAGAGAAAGAGAGAGAGAGAGAGAGAGACAGACAGACTTTAATTGGAGTTTAGGAGGAGTAAATGGCAGAGAGCACAACTGAATGAAATGACATGAAAAAGAAATATTTCTTATTGATTTTATGGGGCTTCTAGGCTACTCCAGTCATAACCAGGCCTGAGATGCATTGGGTGTCACAGAGTGTAAGAGAAAAGTGAAGGAAGCGTTAGAGTTAAATGAAGAAAATGTGACACTGTGGAGTAGAATTTTTGAATCCGTGCAGGGAAGCGAAGGTGTAGGCAGGATCCTGAATGAAAGGGCAAAAATCTTCTACATACTGCTAAAGCTGTACCTTCCACTGGGTGAAGCGGTGCATCATAGGGCACCCATGTTCAAACCAAGGTACCCCTAACGGGCTAACTTGCAGAATGCGTCTGAATTCCGGGACCCGAGACTCCCGTGGGACTGAAATGTGGGAAATTTGTGGCTGCCTCAGCACTGCACTGCAGCAATCAGCCCAGCTCCCGTGACCGTCGTGGGCGTATCCCTGGCCTCTCCCCCGCCTCCCTCTGCCCCCTGCGCCCAATCGGCTGGCGGCAAGACCCGACGGGTGAGCGGCGATTGGCTGCCTTGGAACCAAGGCAGAAATTTGAAATCTCTTAATGGCAGTTGGCGGTGGGGGAAGGACGAGGGAGCGACTCGGAGGCCTGCCGGTGAGGTAGGGCTGGCTGGGGGTGCCGGTGGTCCCTGGGCGGGCCCTCTTCCTCCCTCGAGGGAGGGGCCCTTGGGAGATGCCCAAAAGGGGAGCAGGGGTGCAGTTTTCCTCACAGCGTGTAGTTCCCCTGGTTCCCCCTCCCCCCAGCAAAGTGGCAGGCTGAGGAGGAGGAGGAGGAGGAGGAGGAGGAGGCAGATTCTCCTGTGGGTCATGAGGGGAGGGCAAATGGTGCAAGCCTTTATTATATGTAGAGAGGGAGGGAGGGAGGGAGGGAGGAAATGGAGAGGAAGGCAAGCAGGCAGGCAGGCAGGCAGGAAGACTTCTGCCAGCTTCTCACTAGCAAAGTCAATGGGGAAGCCGGCAGCGAGTCGCAGGTCACTCCCACTCCCACTGCTTTTTTGCCCTTGGCATTCTGTGTCTCTGTTTAGCTAAGGAAATATCTCTGAAACGATGACCCAACGGGTCACGGGTTGTCTAGTGTATGTTACGAAAGTAGGAACCAGTCATTTAGGTAATTGGGGCTAATATGAAAGGATGAATTCAGATGTTGTTGAGAGCTAAAGTTATGTTCCACTGAATGGTAATAATAGACTAACCAGGATTAGTTTTGAGGGGAAAACCTGCCACATACTGAACAAATACGATCCATGGGGATAACATCCTGTTAGGTACCATGAATCCATATCTACCCTAATGAAGTTAAAGAAATCAAAAAGCATAACGGATGTTATGGTTCATGATGAAAGATCATAAAGCAGGATAAACAAGGAGAAGAAGCTGATGAGAAATTCTTACTGTGGGGCAGCATTAATCGATACTGCAGAAAAGTGGATCGGGGGAAAAATGGGCATGCAGAAAAAGGGAAGAGCAAAAAGCAGCTAGAGTGACAACGTAGCTGCAGGGGCTACTAAGAAGGATGTAGAGAAAGAGACGATGGATGTGAGAAGGTGCCTCAGTGAGGATTGCCACAAAAACAAGGATGAGCAAAATATCTCTGTCTAGAGAGAAAAAGACGATTGCCAAAATGTATTCAAAGAGAGAAAGGAACAGTTGCAGTTAAAAGAGGAAGAGAAAGTGCAGAATGATTTTGGGAGAAATTTAAAAAATATTTTAGGAGTGGGTGGAGAGGCTGAAACAAGGAGCTTCCAGCAAGTGAATGAAACTAAAAAATAAAAATGATTCAACTCTGAGAATCTTGAAAAATGGTGAGGCTGCAGGCATAGCTGGTGTAACTATAGTAACATTAAAATATGGATGTGGTTTGCTTGTGGGGTGGCTGTGCACCATGTTTAGCACATGTGAAGATTGCATCTGTGCTGGATAATTGAACGAATGTGATTCCCCTTCCCTTCTAGAAAGGAAAGGAGCAAGAATGAATGGAAAACCACAGGAGAATTAATTTATGAACTCCTCAGAAGGCTTTTTGCAGAATTGTGACTCAAAGGGAGTAGGAGTTGACCATGAATAGAATTTTGGTGGTGCAGTAAGGCACTTTCCCAGGCAGGAGGTGTGCAAACCACACTTTGGCTTTTCAGCAGGCCATTGAGAAATAGCTGAAGGTGAGAAAAAATGTTTATTTTAGGAGTTTCGACTTAGAGAAAGTATGCTTAAAAGGGGATAATCTGGAATATGGACTTGAAGGTTGGCTGGTGAATGTGCTAAGGACAGTATATGGTGGAAGTAAAACCTGAGTAAGAAGAAATGGAATGGGACAAATGGTTGAGCAGCAGGCAGAAAACAGAACCAGGTCGGGAGATGCCCTTTTGATATACTTTTGGGTGAAGATATAAGAACTATCCATGGTGATGTTAGAAGTGTGATGGTTGAGGCTCAAGAACTGAGAGGTGCTGAAGAAATGTAGATGGGCTGACGGAGAATCAGAATACAGGTAGTCCTCGGTTAACCACAGTAATTGGGACTGGAATTGCCACTGCTAAGTGACGTGGTTGTGAAGCCCAACATTACATGACCGCATTGCTTGGTGACAGCAATCCCAGCAGTCCTCATTGCTGTCGTTAAGCAAGTCCCACCTAGTCATTAGGCGAGGACCCACCCCGATCCAAGCCATTCTGATCCCCAGGCCTCCGTAAGCCTGCCTCCTCTCGAACTCCCCCCACCCGCCTCTCCACCCCCCATCTCTACCCTTTTGGCCGCCCTGCACAGCGGCACTCCTTGGTGGCACCAGTGGCACTGGGGCCAGTGTAGAGGCCAGGACCTTCAGCAGTCTCAGGCAGCCACCTCTACTTCAGCTCCAGCACTGCTAGCGCTACTACTGCTACCGAGGGTGCCACCTCAAGCCCTGTGCCACAGCTGGCTGCACTGGCCGTGCAGTGTGAAGCTCCAGTTGCCCAGCTGCAGCTGCCCCAGCCCTGCAGTGCAGTGCAAAGCCCCAGCCCCCCCAGCTCCAACTCTGTGCCATGAAGCCCCAGCTGTCCAGCTGCAGCTGCCCCTGCCACCGGCACCCTGCCACCCTGTGCTTCACTGGCCCTGCAGCCCTGCGCTCCTCTGGCTCTGTCTCCCCCAGCTGAACTTTACCAACTTCTTCCTCCCGCTGCTGCTGAGCCACGCCCAGCCTGGCCCTTTGTGAGGGAGCTGCTGGCCGTGTGCACCCTTCTTTCCCAGGCCAAGCGTGCTCTTCTCTGTCATGTGCACTCTTTGCCAAGTCATGCACGCCCTACTTGCAAGGCTTCAAAAGGCCTCAGAAGGCTTCCAAAGGCTCATGAGAAGGCCGTGCATGACTTGGAGAAGAAGGCCTCACATGGCCAGCAGCTGCCTTGCAAAAGGCCGGGCTGTGCGTGCCTTGTCAGCAGCGGGAGGGAGAAGACAGCGAAGGTCAGTTGGGGGTGGCAGGGCTGGGGGAGTGCAGGGTGGCCAAAAGGGCATAGATTGGGGAGTGGAGATAGGCTGGTGGGGGGAGTTGAAGTGCCCCTGTGTTTGTAAGTGTGGGTGGGCTGCCAAGCACCCAAATTTTGATCACATCACTTCGGAGTGCTATAATGGTCGTAACTTTGGGGACCGGGCATAAGTACCAATTATTCAGTGCCATCATAACTTTGAACAGTCGCTGAATGAATGGTTGTTAACCGAGGATTACCTGTATGCATACACGGAAGAAGAGCGAATGGCTCAAGAAGAAGGCAAAGACTGAGAAAACTGTATTGAAAGGACTGGATGAAGGGGTGCAACAAGAGGCAACACATGCGGTGGTGTATTTGGTGTGATAGCACCAAGGATAGTTTGCAAAGGTAGAAAGACATAGAAAGAATGGTGTTGGAGTAAACTAGCTTTGGTTACATTTTCTTTTCGCAATTTTCCTTTTGCCACCCATTGAGCAACCAGCTTTCCCCCCTAGCTATGTTCCACAGCTCCTGGGACACAAGCATCCTGAGATTGCTGGAGAAGTATCCTTGGCTCATGGTTGGGACATTATGTGGACAACACCCTCAGCCACCACTCTCCAATGAGCAATCCACACTATAGGACAAGACAGGACACAGAAAATCCTGTTAGCTCCCTACCTTTACTGGGCACAGAACAGCCACGTTTTGCTTGAGCACTTTCAAACACGTACACCTTTCACTCACCAAAGTAAGCAACTGAGCAAGGAGCTGGAGTCAGGGAGGAAAGCAGCGGCAGCTTCTGAAGACATGCTATTTTGCTTCCTGTCAGGCCCTCCTTTTATACCAGTCACTTCTTTTAGACCTCAGCTGTGCCTCGCTGGCTATTGCTGTCATGGCTGAGCTCAGTCTTCCTTGAGGTGCAATTTCCACCTAGTAACCAGCTTCTGCACTGCTCTGATTGCAGACTGGGCCACTCACTGATATTCATGCCTCCCAAACCATATTCCTTAGATTGCTTTGTCCTTTGATGACTTTCTTGCTGAGTTTCCTGGTTTGGGGTTTGTTTGTTTGTTTCCATTTTCCCTTTTTTCCCCTCCCCTCAGGCCCTTCTCAGGTTATTGAGTTCAGATAATCCAAATACTTACAGCAATGAAACCCTTTTACCGTTTCTGGTCTTCTATTTCTTGTTCCTATTCTGCATTTATAATAAAGTCGGTTACTCTGGAAGGGAATAGCCTGATGGGTGAGCCTGTAGGAATAGTTTGAATCAGGATGGAATGCCCTCTGGCAGAAGTCCACATCTGAAATCTCAGCAGGATGAAAAGCATCCAAAACTGGGTTAGATCCACGGTTTGGCTGTAATACTTCAGCTGGAGGTAAACAAGCATTTTGTCTTCCTGCAGGCCCGGAGAAAAAACCTGCTGCAAAGAAACCACACCCAACAGGTACGTAAGGGTTTGCAGCTAACCTTCTATCATCCGCAGAATACTACTACTATTAGCTGAATTGTGATGGGCTTTATTGTTTAACTGGGAGCTCCCCTCTTACAGAATGTTCTTCCCCCAGAAATAAGATCTGCTTTCTTCTGCAATTTAAGAAAGTTTTAAAAGCATGACTGTTCCCAAAAGCGTTTGCGTCTGAGGGAGCTGTTAGCTCCCTGGGATGTTGGAACATGCAAAGAATACGTATTATTCATGCCTTTTATGCTTGTTAGATTGGATACCAATTTGTGCTTACAGTTTTTGTATTTGTGTACTATATCACATTTTTGTGTTTGCGAGTTGCAATGACTGATGTGGCATTATCATGGAAGGAAGGAAGGAATTTGGAAGTGTAATCCATGGGGCGTCGTAAGAGGCTGAGGTGACTGCAGCTGTGTGATGCATGGTGGGCTGGGGTGCTCATGTGGTGGATGGATCAGTGTGGGAGCGATGGAGAGGTGAGTGTCCTCTTCCGGGAGAGGTACGGCGGAGTGAAAATGGGATGGTCTCGTGGGATTATCTGGATTGAGTTTGATCCTGTGACTCCTGAGGAAGAGGGCAGGGTTTTCCAAACTATGTTTGTCCACCTGTTTACTAGATCCAGGTCCCTCCTGGGTTGTGAAGGCAGACTGGGAGGTTTAGAGAGTGAGGAAGATGACCTTGACAGACATATGCAGAAACGGTTGCCTAGCTAAAAGGGGCTGAGGCGTTTTTAGGTCCAGAGCAATGAGACAGCATTTGGTAGGGGCTCAGGAAGATGCCTCCCTAACTCACTGGGTCTACCAGGAAGGTCTCCCTAGTCTCCCCAGTGGGACTGACATTTATAATCTTGGCCCTGGGGCTCCAGGTGATGCCATTGTGGGTTCAGCCCGAAGAAGGAGTACAACACTGAGGAGAAGAGCCATGTTTATTGCAACAATTGTTGGGTGCCTGCTTTCCAAGAAAGAGGGACTGTAAACACTGGAAAAGCAATGATTTTTAGAGAAGTTGAGGGCTACCTGGTGGGAAATCTTGGGAATCTGATTTGCTGGCCAGTGTGGGGAATCTAGGCAGATCCTGGCCAGTGTACCTGGGGTGAGCTCTATCATTAGGCAAAATGGGCCTTTCAGGAGGGCAGCAGAGCTGGGGAAGCCCCCTGTGAAGGAGGTGGAAAGTGGAGGGCATCACCTGCTAGAGGATGGAAGGCTGGGGTTTCTCTAGGGTGCCCATTCCTTGTAAGGGTTGCCCTTGGGCCAGGCTGTGAGCTGGTGAGGCGGCTTCTCTTCTTTGGTTTAGACAGGATTGCAGGGGGCCTTGTCAGGGGCAGGGAGGGTCAATTGGGTTTGGTGGGATCTAAAAGATGGGGGTGGGGGGAAGGGTGCAGCCTCCATTTTGCTTGTTAGGTTTCTTTGCTCCACTGCAATGCTTTCAATGTCTGGATGCCATTCAGGTTTAGGTGAGGAGGAACAGATTTAGGCTCAGTCTTGCCCAGACTGAGTGGCTGTGGCTCTTTGGGCCCCCTGGACCTGGGAATGTGGATGGGGTGGTGTGAGAGTATGGGCGGAGAACGGCCAGGCAAGGGGGGTCAACAGCGAGGGATAGGCTTCAGACTTACTTAGAAACTTGTAGTTGTCCAAGGGCAGCAATTGGTCTGCTGAGAGCGAGCAAACATGGAAGGTTGTCTCTGTCATGGTGCCATGTTACTAGCTTTCGGCTGTTGGGCACAATGACAGCACGTAAGTTGGGTAGTAGTGACAAGGGTGGACTAGCATTAGAGAGACTCAGATTGAACTCCATGCTCAGCCATAGAAACTCCTCGGAAGACTCTCTCAACCCAACCTAGCTCATAGGATTGATGGGATGGGGATAAAATGAAGGGAGGTCCCCATGTAAACTGCCATAAATTCTTGGAGAAAGGCAGGATATCAATCTAATTGATAAATAAAATATTCTAATCTGCATGTATCTCTTCCCAGAGGAACGGAGGGAAGGATATTCCACAAGTGACTAGGAGGGACCTGGAAAAGAATCATTAAATGGCCCCATTTTCCATATCCAGATAGATGGCAGAATGAAGAGGGAGATCAAGGGAAGATGTAAAAGGTTCAGGAAGGGGCTGGAGGGAAGAGAAAAGCATGTGAGGCTGTTTCGGCCCAAGAGAGTCAAGGAGCAATTAGGCCCAAGGCCCAAGTCTACCTGTTCCTTTTTGGGCTGCAGGCTGTGTGTGTCCAAGGTCCACAATGTGGTCCCCTATCTAGTGAGTGAAGCTTAGGTTGGGTTTCCTGTCCACACACTCAAGGCCCCAAAGAACTGAGGGAGACAAATCTCCTATTATGAAGGCTCCTTCCACTTATTTAGCTTCCCAAGGGCCCAGCTCTGGAGTAATTGCCAGCTGCCCAGGCCTCACTATCTTTGAGACCACTTACTCCCCCTAGAATCTGCCTGCTCAAGGTGTGCCTAGGAGAGACACTTGGCGAGACTGTCTTCCCCCATGAGGTATGTCAGGGTAAGGGTTGTATACATGCAGGAGAAAAACTGGAATCTCGTTTGTGTAAGTGGAATAATAATAATAATAATAATAATAATTATTATTATTATTATTTTGCCCTTCAAGGAGAACATGAAAAACCACTCCTGTTTCCTTCTCTCTGAAGGAAATGCCTTCTAGAAACAGGCTTGTTCAGAGGAGCTATTTTTACTTGCAGCAATTGACATTTAGCAAAATTCCAGACGTACTTTCATTATCTTGCTTCCTCCCTTTTCAACACTATAATCTGTTCCTATCACAGCTTTAGACATGACTTCATCCTTCTCTCATGATCTTTCCCAGTTAGATGATTGAAGGTCATGATTGATTTAGATTGATAGATCGATTATGTGCCATCAAGTTAGTGTCCACTCTCAGTGACCAATGGTGTTGGTGTAGACTGGTTTTAATGATACTTTCTTAATCATTTCTCATAACACTTCTAACTGAATTGGCTTCGTTCTGCTCCTTTTCTGCATTTTCTGTGAAGTTGCTTATTCTGAAAGGGATTAATTGCATGATGGGTGTCCATGTAGGCTGGAATATCCTGTGGCAGCCAATCCATATCTGTAATCTCAGCAAGGTGAAAAGAATCCAAAACTGGGTTAGATCCATCACTTGGTTGTCAAGCATCACCTTCTCCACTGTGCAGTTGGAGAACAGGTTATTCCCAGTTTGTTGCATTTAATTGGGACAAATGGTTTGCACAGTCTTTCTAAGATATTAGTAATGCGGCCTTTAAACTGGATATAAAAAAACATTCTGTCATCTTGTAGGCCCAAAGGCACCTGCTGAACCACATAAACCGCGACCACCAGGTATGTAAGCTCTAGTAGACAACCTATTCTTATATACAGAATGCCACTAATAATACCCTAGTTAATTTAATGAGGTTGCACTTCCACAGGGGAGAGTGGTGTGCAAAACAGGGATCCCCTGGATTTATTGCTCCTGCTCAAAGAGCAGGTGGTTGCTGTGACCAGGAGGGCCTTTCAACAGGTCCATCTGGTGCACCAGTTGCACCTGTTCCTGGACCAGGAGGCCCTTCAGACAGTCACTCATGCCTTGTTCACCTTGCAAGTGGACTATGGTAATGCACTTTACATAGGGCTACCCTGGAAGACCACTCAGATGCTACAACTGGTCCAGAATGCAGCAGCGTGGGCGGTAGTGGGGTGCACGTGTCCTCATTGCTTCACAAGCTTCACCCATTGCCATTTGGCTTCTGGGTGCAATTCAGGGTGCTGGTTATCACCTATAAAGCCCTTCATGGCATAGGGACCAGCTACTAGTGGTGGTCACGGAGTTGAGGGTTGGCTTGGAATATGCTAAGAGCAATGTTAGCTAGAAGTAAACCTGAATGAAAAGAAATGGGATGGTGAAATGATTTAGCACTGACCACAGAAGAGAACAAGGATAGGGGACGTCCCTTGGCTGTTTAACATATTTATGAATAGAGGTATAAGAATGCTGGTGGTATAGTGAGAGGTTTAAGAGCTGGATATATCAGGAGAAACACTATAGTGGTGGGAATGGAGCACTTAGGATGTGTGTGTGATGAAACAAGAAAATGTTTGTTTATTTATTTATCATATTTATATAGCTGCCCATCTCACATAAAATGACTCTATGTAAGAGAAGGAGGAATGGGTGCTGAAGGAATGTGGATTGAATTGCAAACTTAGTGATCAATAAGAAAGAAAAACGTGAAGGTGTCTTAGTCATATCGGGAGGCTGGCTGAGAACTGAATTGGAACATACTTACACAGAAGAAGTGTGGATGAGTCAGGAGGTTGGATGGAGCTGATGACCAGATATCACACCTACCAAGAACGTATCTAGTGATCTTTTGATAAGAAGGTAGCAAGGATGGTTTGTGAGACTAGAAAGGTATGGAGAGGTACAGAGAATGGTATTGGTGTAGACTGGTTTTAATGATACTTTCTTAATCATTTTTCATAACGCTTCTAACTGAATTGGCTTCGTTCTGCTCCTTTTCTGCATTTTCTGTAATGTTGCTTATTCTGAAAGGGATTAATTGCATGATGGGTGTCCATGTAAGCTGGAATATCCTGTGGCAGCCAATCCATATCTCAAATCTCAGCAAGGTGAAAAGAATCCAAAACTGGGTTAGATCCATCACTTGGTTGTCAAGCATCACCTTCTCCACTGTGCAGTTGGAAAACAGGTTATTCCCAGTTTGTTGCATTTAATTGGGACAAATGGTTTGCACAGTCTTTCTAAGATATTAGTAATGCGGCCTTTAAACTGGATATAAAAAAACATTCTGTCATCTTGTAGGCCCAAAGGCACCTGCTGAACCACATAAACCACGACCACCAGGTATGTAAGCTCTAGTAGACAACCTATTCTTATATACAGAATGCCACTAATAATACCCTAGTTAATTTAATGAGGTTGCACTTCCACAGGGGAAAGTGGTGTGCAAAACAGGGATCCCCTGGATTTATTGCTCCTGCTCAAAGAGCAGGTGATTGTTGTGACCAGGAGGGCCTTTCAACAGGTCCATCTGGTGCACCAGTTGCACCTGTTCCTGGACCAGGAGGCCCTTCAGACAGTCACTCATGCCTTGTTCACCTTGCAAGTGAACTACGGTAATGCACTTTACATGGGGCTACCCTGGAAGACCACTCAGATGCTACAACTGGTCCAGAATGCAGCAGTGCAGGCAGTGCTGGATGTATCATTGTGAGTGCGTTTGTCCCCATCACTTTACAAGCTGTGCTGGTTGCCAGTTCGCTTCTGGGTACAATTCGAGGTGCTGGTTATCACCTATAAAGCCCTTCATGGCGTAGGGCCCAGCCACTAGTGGGACTGCATATCTCCCTATGTTTTGGCCTGTCCAGTGCAGTCAGCTACAGTCGGTACACTCTGGGTCCTGTCGGTTAAGTAACATCATCTCACGGACCCAGGAAGTGTGTCTTCTTGGTGATGGTTCCTGCCTCCGAGTATGATATCCCCCTTGGGGATCCATACTGCTGGCACCTTATTGATGTTCCACAACTGCTGAAAATCTGGCTGTTCTCCCAGGCCTTGGGTAGGATGACTGTTTGAGCCCCTTTGGGTTTTTTTGGTTGAGAAATTTTTTGGTTTCAACTGTCTCTTCTTTTCTTTGATATATGTTGCCTTTACATTTTACTTCATTGTAAGCCACCCAGAGTTGTTGCAGAGCGGGCGGCCTTGAAATTGGAATATTAAATTAAATTTCATGCATTGTGTTATTTTCTAGCTCCAGTTGTAGTGCCACCACCAGGTACGTAAGCTTTTGTAACTAGCCACCTATCTTAGTCAGAATGCTACTAATATAACTTTAACTGTTTTGGATCTTATGGTTTAAACCTGAATTAGATGCATTTGCACCTCTGGGCCTCTTCCTAGTCTTGATGCTGACACACTCTTCTCAGCAGCCTTCAATCACCCAGACTGCTGTGGGGACGCGTGCCAAGCAAAGGGAAGGAGGCCTCTCCAAGAGAGGAGCGGTCTGAGGGAAGGGAGGGCCTGGGCCCTCTCCAGGCAGGAGGAGGAATGGAGATCCCTTGCTTTCCAAGAGGACCCTGGGATGCTGCCAGCTGTCTCTTCAGAGGGGAAATGCAGGTTGAGGGGCAGGTCTGTGGAGAGTAAGGCAGATCACCTGGAGGGAGATATGCAGGGGCTGCTGCCTAGGCAAGAGGGGCTGAGGCGGTTTTTAAGTCCAGGGCAGCCAGATAACTTTCAGAAGCACCTCAGACAGATGCCTCCCTAATTCACTTGACTATAAGGAGCAGGAGGAGGAGGAGGAGGACAATCAGACTTGCAAGATTCTGTTATAATAGCCAATCTCAATGAAAGTAATCTTGGCCTTCCTATGGAGCTGATTGTCTGGTCTGGTCTACCTAGTCGGGCTGACAAGATCTGCTTATAGGAAGACAAGAACATCCCTTCAAAAGCTTTGTGGCACCCAGGAACAGGCAGGAGCTGCATGGAAGGAGTATATTCTGAGGAAGGAGTAAATTGTGAGGATGTTCTGGTACAGGGAGAGACAGAGAAGGGCCCCTTTGTGAGGGAGGAAGCCATTTTGCCAACTTGGATGTCTGTTAAATGTCTGTAAGGCAAAAGTCTTTCCATGGCAGGCTTCACAGATACTTGAAACAACTTGCAGCTGCTCAACTCTTAGAGGAAAGGCATGGTATAGGTGCAATAGATAAATCTGTGCTCTGGTCTGCTTGCATCTCTTCCCAGAGGAGGAAAGGAAAGGGTGCCCCCTCAACATACTAGGGTGACCTGCAAAAGAATATTAAGTGACTCTGTTTTCCATCCATTTGATGGCACGTCCAAATGGACTGAAGAACAAAGAGGAATGAAGAACATGAAAGGAAGGGAAAATGTAAAACGTTCAGGCAAGGGGCTGGAGGGAAGAGAAAAGTCTGTGAGGCTATTTCATCCCGGAGAGTCAAGGGGCAATTAGGTCCAAGGCCTGAGTCTGTCTGCTGCTTCTTGGACTGAATGCTGTTGACCCTGGCAGTGGTGTGTCCAGGGTCCAAAGTGTGATCCCCTACTTAAGTGAAGCCTGGGATAAGTCTCCTGTCCACAATCGTAAGGCCACCAAAGAGTGGAGGGACTTTTGGAGTAAAGGTGAGTATTTCATGACAGCTCTTTCCATTTAGCTAGCCTGTCCAAGGTCCAGCCCTTGAGTACTCGGCATTCCCTCAGGGCTCCTTATCTCTGGGACCACTTACTCCCAAGAGAATCTGCCCACCCTTTTGCCTAAGGACGATGCTCGCTGAGAGTTCCAACCTCCAGAAGGTTGCCAGGAGGGGCCTCGCAGGCAAGCATTCCCTGCAGGACCAACCCTCTTGTTGAATGCCCTTCCACCAGAAATAAGATTTGCATCCTCAGTCCTATACTGAAGAACGTTTTGGAAACTTGGCTATTCCAAAAAGTATTGGGGGACCAAGGGACCTTTTAGTTAGTCTTCTCTGGAATGAGTGCTAAATGAATGTGGATTGCAAATGCGCATTGAATTCAGAATGAGTGACCAGTGTGAAAAGAATACATTGCAGTACAGTAGTTTAGTTTAGTGAACTGCAGATTGAATCAGAATATCCATTTATGGAGGAGTGAATGGGTCAACAGGAAGGGGAAAACTGAGAAAATTGTGGTTAGATGCAGCTGATGAGAGGGGTTCAACCTCTGAAGAACAAGAGGCAACATGCATGGTGGTCTTTTGGTGTAATAGAAGGAGGGCTGGTTTGTGAAGATAGAAAGGTATGGTGAGGTACAAAGAATGGTGGTGTTGTAGACTAGTTTTTAGATATATTTCCTTCTGTCGTCTTCTTCTTCTTCTTCTTCTTCTTCTTCTTCTTCCTCCTCCTCCTCCTCCTCCTCCTCCTCCTCCTCCTCCTCCTCCTCCTCCTCCTCCTCCTCCTCCTCCTCCTCTTCTTCTTCTTCTTCTTCTTCTTCTTCTTCTTCTTCTTCTTCTTCTTCTTCTTCTTCTTCTTCTTCTTCTTCTTCTTCTTCTTCTTCTTCTTCTTCTTCTGTTGGATTGCTATTTATTGCTCCTTTTTTGTATTCTCCATAATGTTGCTTATTCCGCAACTGAATGATGTGATGGGCATGCACGGACAGGTATATCTAGTGAAGGATGGAATAACATCTGGCAACCAGTCCACTTCTGAAATGACAGCAAGATGAAAAGAATTGAAAGCTGGGATAGATCCATCACTTGGCTGTAAACCATCACCCTCTTTTCCATGTATGGGGAGAACCAACTTTTTCCGTGATCCGTATTTAATTAGGAACAAATGCCTTGTATGGTCTTGGTGGTATATTAATAATGTAAAATTGAATGTAAAAATGCAATGTGTTATTTTCTAGAGCCACCAAAACCTCCTGTGGTGATACCTCCACCAACTGGTAAGTCAACTTTTGGGGCCAGCCCCTTCTTACATGAAAGGCTACTAATATTGCTTTAACTGTTAAGAAGCTTGTAGTTAGATGCATTTGCGCCTCCAAGCTTCTTTCCAGTCCTGTTGCTGATGCACTCTTCCTAGCAGCCTTTGATCACCCAGATTGCTGTGGAGATGTGTGTCAATCAATGGGAAGGAGGCCTGCTCGAGAGAGGAGCGGTCTGAGGGAAGGGAAGATCCAGGCCCTCTCCAGGCAGGAGGCGGAATGGAGATCTTTTGCTTTCTGAGAGGACCCTGGATGCTGTCAGCTGTCTCTTCAGAGAGGAAACACAGGTTGAGGGGCAGGTCTGCTAAGAGGAGGACAGACAGAACACCCCGCCAAAAACTTTGTGTCACCCAGTAACAGGGGGGAGCTGCATGGAAGCTATTTATGTGGAAGGAGTAAAAATTGTGGGAAGCCCAGTACAGGGAGAGTCAGAGAATTCTTAAAGGAAAGCAGGTTATAAATCTAAGAAACAGATAAAGTTCTGATCTGCACATCCCTCCCCTTGAGTAATGTTGGAAGGGTGTCCCCACAATTCACTTGTAGTGACTTGGAAAAAGCCATTAAGCAGCTACACGTTTCATTCATCTTATGGGATAAGGGAATGAATTGCAGAGTGAAGAGGGGAGAAAGAAATAGAAAGGAAAAATGAGAAATGGTTAGGAAGGGGTTGGAGGGAAACAGAAGCCTGTGAAGATATTTCATGCCAAGAAAATAAAGGAGCAAACCGACATTGTGCTTTGATCTCGAGCAGTTGACAGATGCTTCATATTGTAGATCAAGATCACAGAAAGAATCTAAGTGCATCAGGGAGCTGAACAGTGAAGTCCTTGGTGATAATGCTGAATATAATTTTCTTCCCATATTTGCTTTCCCAAAACCAGATCTTAGAACTCAGATAAAAGAATTCCTCATAGGACACAACTGTGCCACTATATGTCTTATACTGCTCCTCTTTCTCATTCTCTTCACTGTGTGGATTATCGTTCTGTGTAAGTTTCTAATTATATTCAGTGGGTTTCACACAGGATCATTTTCTGCTCCAAAGAAAAACATACAGAGTTAACCATTTAGAAAGAAAGGCTTGTGTGTATTTATGTCACATAGATATTTGAGCCTTGTGTACAAAATAAAATAACAGCAAAAGAAAATCTCAGCCAGAATAGATACCAGTGATGTTCCTACCATCTCTCTGATATTCCCCAGGTACAAAAAGCTGAAGATGTAGCATGGGAACATCTGCCCTCCTTCTTTAATCACATGGAGAGAGGGACAGATCTGGCAAGGTCAAAAGTGGACAGGCTGAAACCAGTCTGGTCCATAAAAATGGGTTTCAACCATGTCTCATGCCCCAAAGTGTTAGGCTCTGGGCCCATTTTACCACACAAGTGGGAGAAATAGGCCCAAGAATGAATATTTCTTGGACTTCAGACTTGTGGTAGAAGTATGGCGAGCTAACACGTCTCCATGGAGAGCAGAGATGATGACCTCCACAAAAACCAAGGAAAAAGTGAGTAGACCAGCTGTTTGGAGCCTCTCCAGACAAGGAGAGGATGGGAGGTCACCCCCATGTGCTTCAGATGGCTGCTCCTTATGAGGAGACTGCAGGATAGCGGTCTCCAGTGGGCCTGAGTGCCTGGAGATGAAGGGATTAATTATCAAGCTTATAACTGCCACGGAGACTTTTAAAGGACACTAAGTTAGCTAATCTTGCTTCTAATCACTTTTGGAAAGTGCTTATTTAAATATCTGAAGGCTATTAGAGGTCTTCAGAATGACAAGTCCAAAAAGTCACCTGGTGAGTGTATCTTTATTCCTGAAGAAAAGAAAAATTAATTATAAGTTTAAGAACTTAAAGAATTTGAAATAAATGGCAAAACACTAAACAAGATTTTGAACTAAGAAAGTTATAAACAAATTAAGGGTCCAGACAAATTTGGAAATTGAAACGTTTACTCTAAGATTTTGGCGTTAACTATATAAAACAACAGATTTTTGTGAGAACCAGAATAATTTTGACTACCGCAAGTCATAACAGAGATGAGACCTTATGATTTAAATTGGACACTAGAGGGGACTAAAGTCCAGACGAAAAAAAAAAACCCTTGCCTTTAGAATTGGGATTTTCAAAGTAACACACAATACTATAACATTTGAAATATTAAAGGAGATCTTCAAAGAATGGGGCCTGAAATTAGTAGCGACAATATCAACAATATCAGTATTGATGTCTGCTTCTATGGATAGACTATGTCTAAAATGTCTTAAGACACATGAAACAACCAACAACATCTTGAAAGGAATAAAATTCACAATGGAAGAAGAAAAGAACAACACACTACCCTTCCTGGATATCCTTATCAGCAGAGGAAACTACGGTAAATTAGAAACACAAGTCTATTGACAAACAACCTACGCTAACCAAGTACTCCATTACCAAAGTAACAACCCACAACCTCCCACAAGAGGAGCTGTGTAAGAACATTATTCAAGCGAGCACAAACGCACTGCAGCAACCCAGTACAGCAGAAAAAGGAAATAACTGCCTACACAACATCTCCCAACAAAATGGATACCCACAAAGTATCAATCAATCAATCAATTTATTATGGTCATTGACCAGTACAAGTGGCAATTCTATAAAAGCATACACCTTGAGTCTAAAAAGTGATAAAACCAACTAAAATCAAATAGATTTAAACTTACAAATTCCAGTTAATATTATAATATGTTTATATCACAATCGAAATGAGCTCCTTAATCAAAATGAAATATAGTCATTTATATTATAATAACTAGTATTTTGTTGGATATAAACATATATAAGAGTAAAAGTAAATATATAAATTATACAGCAAAAGTTATTACAAAGGATATGTTACTGCAGTTTTCCAACCATAATCTGACCGATCTTCATTGCAGTTGCGCAGAACCTGGCTACCTGTGCTGTAACAGTTGGCTGTTCATCTATGAGTAGCATTTGCCTATAGTCTGTATCTTTCCGCCCAGGATATTTGTTGATGAAGGGTAAAAAGAATTTACTCCGGAGCTCTTTAGAAAGAGGACAATGAAGAAGAACATGATCTGTAGTTTCTACCTCTCCAATGTCACAAGAGCACCGCCTTGCCGCAAACGGGTTTTGTTTATATCTGCCATCCAGCACTGCAGAGGGAAGAGCATGGGCTTTGGGCTAAGGAAAAAGCTTTTTGATGACTAGGAATTTCAAGCTGAGTAAGGTAGTTAGCAGCAGTGACGATAAATCTACTATACACTGGGGAGAGGAAGTAAGGAGCCTTCCCTAAATCCGCTTGGTGCTCTCTATCTTTGTCCTTTGCTTCAAGGCCAATTTGGCCTGTTCATATTCCATCCTCAGAAGTAGAGTCGTGGAAAATCCTAGCTTTGAGAGACTAAGTTCGATGTCCTTTTTCCAGGAGGATTAGAAATTATCTTGAAAGATAAGTGGCACTAAACCTTGAGGATAATGCTTAAGCTTTAGCCAAAGGTTCAGGGAAGCTAGGTAAACTCTTGCCTCAGCTGTTATCATACCTGCTTCCAGTCGAAGATAAGCATTTGGCACACCTCTGGGCATTTGGAGGGCTGCTCTGATCAATTTGGATTGGACTCTTTCCAATCCAGTGTATGTAATACTTGAAGTTGGAGAGCCAACGAAAGACCCGTAAAGGAGCTGGGCTAATGGCTTAGCCTGGAAGAGTTTAAGAGCTGCTGGTACATGATACCCTTCTTTGCGCTGGAAGACTTTTAGGATAGCATTCGCTGATCTTTGTCCAGAATCAGCATCAACATCACAGTGGGCTTTCCTCAACCCCATAGCATGCATAACTACACCTAAATACTTAAAGCTAGTCACTTGCTCTATTCTGTGTCTGTTTATATCCCAGGGATGGAATTTTGGCCTTTTGGCGAAGGCCATGATCTTGGTTTTCTGATAATTTATTTCCAGCTGATTGTTAATATAGTATCGGGCCTATTACTAGACTAATAGGCCTGTAATTTGCAGGGTCGTTTATCTTCCCTTTTTTAAAAATCAGGACTATAATGGCCAAGCCCCAGTCCTCTGGGATTCACCCCGTATTATCAATATAGATAAAAAAGCAATGCTAAAATTGGGGTCCACCATTCTACATTATTCTTTAATGCTTAATAAAATCCATCCCCGGAGCCTTCCCTTTTCTGAGTTGTCCAATAAGAGACTTGATTTCAGTTGCCGATACCAGAGGCCACTCAGTTAAGCCTTCGTTCATTTGTGTTGACATCTCATTATTGGGATCCTCATACATCTTCTGAAAATGGTATTCCCAAACCTCAGGCGATATGTGAGCATCTAAGCTAGTAAAGGATCTAGCCATCTGATAGGATAGTAGTTGCCAGAAGAGGGCAGAGTTCTTCAATTTTATGGCATCAATAAGTCATTTCCAAGTGGTTTTCATATCTTGCTTCTTCTTATCAGCCACCAGTCGCTTACACTGTTTTTTGATGGCAAGGAGATGTTCAAGGGACTTTATATTAGTGTTGTTGCTAGTCTCTGTCTCAGCTTTATACAACTGAAAAGCTGAAGTAAGAGCTTTCTTAGCTTCGACACAGTCCTTGTCAAACCATGTTTTGGAGAAAGTCACACACCTTTTGGTGGAGGAGTTAGAAGAACAAGTCAGAAGTGATTGTAATTTTTGTATTAAATGTTTATACAGAATCAATGGATCTTGCATAGTATTAGGAGATGTAATCGACAGCTGAACTGTTTTTAAATCATCCTCCACCAATTCTTCACCTTTTGTTCAAGTTGCAGAGTCCATCTGGCACGACAACTTACTTGTCTTGCTGGGATGATTACAGGGGTGAGATGTGTCTCCAGACGGATCTGGCTGGTAGAGGTCTTCAGATGTAGACAGAGTGGGAAGTGGTCATTTTCTAGGTGTGGTAGCACCTTAAAGGTCTCCACCAAAGGTGCTAAATTAGTAGGGACTAGCATGTGGTTGATGGTACTTTTCCTGGTCCCAGCCATGAATGTAAGTTCTCCTGGATGATCACTTTTAATGGAACCACTTAGTATAAATAGATCAAACTTATTTGTAAATTTAGCAAGACAAAGCCCAGCATAGTTGGATCTTTTATCTTTGGAGAGTCGTGAAAGAGTGGTACAAGGTGGATTGAGCCTGGGTTGGTGGGTATTGATGGAATTTAGAGAACAATGTGTGGTCATCAGAGCCTAGCTTGGCATTAAAATCACCTCCGAGAAGTACCATGACACTGGGGTATTCCAAAAGGAGGTTGTCAATGTACTGCTCTAAATCTGACCAGATTGCACCAATTTCAACTCTACTTTGTGTTGGCAGGAGGTATACATTAATAATTAACAGTGAAATATTATCCAAATCTAAAAGTACATCCATAGCCATTTGGTTTAGTGAAGGAATGGATCTATGACCTACTCTCAGAGCGGTGGAAATAAGGATACCCAACCCGCCTTTCATCCGCCCTGTCCCTCTGCCAGAGGTGGCTTCCATCTTGTACGAGTGGTATCCATTGTAGAAGAGATGGTCGGCTGTCCATGTTTCCTGCAACAAGAGTACGTCCATATCTAACAGGTGATCTATATAATTAAGGCCTTTGTTGCAATACCATCCGGCTATATTCCACGAGATGATTTTTAGGGGATTTATCTTGTGCTGGTCCACATACCATCAAGCCACCTGCACTGATATCTTTGAACTAGATGAACCCTCTTTGTGACCCAAGTGGGTCTCATCCATACCCCCGTCTTCTAAAGATTCAAGGCTGAAAATTTCTGGGGGCCGCTCATGAATCTGGGCAACTGCAATAATTCTGGATTTGGATGCTTCCAATTGCTTCTGTGAAGTGTTGAGTCTTGCAGTGTGGACTGGAAAATCCTCTACGTCAGATATTATATCTGAGTTTTGTAATTCCTGGTTCTTAATGAGAGCTTTCTGCCTGCAGATGGATTGCTCTTTCCCATAAACACATTCACACTGTTGTCCAGGGTGGAAGTTTTCATCCTGCATTGTTTGAAGTGTTAAATTTATTAGAGGCTTCGCTGTGTGGCAGGTTGCCATTAAAACTCCTCTTAAATCATCTAATCTCTTGAGAATGTCAGCTTGTTTATTATCTGGTAGGGCACTGAAAGAGTTAATTAAGCTTTCTTCTAGTATATCAGGAGGCAGCTGAGTTGTTAGGGCAGGAAGATTGTTTGGTGTCATTATTCCTTGACATAGGCTCCATTGGTGAAGTGTCCTTGAGTTTATCTAGGAGTATTTCTGCTATGAGTTAAAGTTCTATTACTCTCTTGGCTTCCTCTGAATGGAAGACACAAGCTGGGAATATTGAAAAGGTTGTTGTTGTTGTTGTTGTTGTTGTTTAGTCGTTAAGTCAGAAAGAATTCCATTTTTAAGAGCATACTAGGTATCACTGTTTGTCCAAATGTCAGCAAGACCTGTCTGTAGCTGCCTCTGGCTGGGAGCCAATCTATCTTCTGCAAATCCACAAACTGTTGCTTGCATCATAATAACTGAATTAGTGACTGGGGGAACATCTCTTTTTGTCTCCCATTTGCCTCTGTTTATTCCATCAAGATGTATTTGAAGAGTTTTCTTATTGGCTTGTAAATAGCACGTGCCTAATGCGGACTTTTCACCCTTTTCGCCCAGCTCTATATGACTGTTTGTCTTTTTCTTGTCTTCCCTGCCAACCCCAATAAAGGGTTAACTTCAAAGGCTGACACTTCCCTTCCTCTGCTGCCCAACTGCGAGGAGCAATGTGAATATGACCCCTTAGATTTATCAGAGTGCTCAGCTTGGTTTAAATGATTCTTAATCAATTCCACGAAGGAATCTTTTAGAGAATCAGCTTGATTTTTAGTCATAGTCAGTAAATCAAAAATTGAAAGAACAGTCTGTGCTTATAAATTCTAATGTATTTTGATCTTTCAAGCTTTTGAGGTCTGAGACTCCTTCCTGATTTAGTTGTTTGGCAACTGAGCAAACAGCAGCAGCTGCATGGAAGGAGCATTTTCTATCCGAGATGAAGTAAGCTCCAACAGTTGCTGACTCTCTATCTCAGCCTGTAAGTCCCATTCTAAGGGGTCATATCTGTTCGGTAAATGCAATGGGGAAGCATTATTTACTGGAGAAGCTTGCTTACTTGTGACAAATCTGTCCACCTTCTGTTGTTTCAGTGGCTTAGAAGTGAGTTGCATCACAGAGGGTGTCCTTTGTCACTTCTTCCTTTTCCCCATGTCAGAAGACATGCAGTGTAAATAGAGTATAGATAGGCAGAGAAGGCTCTGTAGAAGAAAAACAAACTGTCTGATATTGAACGGTGAGTTTGAAGTAAATATAAAATGAGCTTATTAGAGGAGCTCACTAAAAGGCTGCAACCGCATCACCATCTTGCATTCCTCCACCCACAGAGTACCAAAAAGTACCTGACCACTCAACCCACTACAGCACAACCAACACACGCTATGAAAAGGATAACACTACCCTACATCAGAAACAACCAACAGACTGTTACAACCACATGGTATCACTGTAGCACACAAACCAGCTAAAGCCCTCCAAAACATCAAAAGACCCAGTAGCACAAGAAGAAAAAACAGGAGTCATGTACAACATGCAGTGTAAGGACTGCAACAACCACTACGTAGGGCAGACAGGCAGAAGACTGGCAGGGCGCATCCACGAACACCAACTAGCAGTCAGGAGACACAATGAAAACTCCTTAATCTCACAGCACATGGACAGACTCAACCATAGTTTCAACTATGAAAAACAAGCAAAATATATTAAAATTATTAAAAGGGCATTCTTCCCACTTCTTATTCCCCCCCCCCCCTTTTATCTCCCCCCACTTCCCTCATCCAGCCACTAACTGCTACTTGAATATTTTTGTACTTTAGTTTGGACATTATTACTTATTTCTGCTTGGGTAATAATAATAGTCATAAGTTTTAAAGCAGTTTCTCTTTCTTCAAAAACCACATTCTAATGGTCTTAGCTTGCTTAGCCGTATATGTTGTACATAAGAGAACAGTTCCTGCTTGAATTTGGTTAGACGTCTATAGTGAATATATACAGTCAATTTTTCATGGCCACGTATTCTTTAATTTTAGTCTCCCAATCCCGTACTGATGGCAAAGTTTCCGTTTTCCAATGTTGTGCCAGATTGATTCTTGCCACCGTTGGCGTATATCTTAATAAATTGCAATGGCTTTCATTTGTATTCTATGCCATGTAACAAAAATATTTGTGGTTTTAGTTTGAATTTTATTTTCAGAATTTTCTGAATGTTTTCATGTATCTTTTTTGCCAGTACTTTTGAGTCTTTTTGCATAACCACCATATGTGATAAAACATCCTTTCTTTGTTGTAGCAGTTCCAACATTTATTGTTGCATGATTTATCCATCTTGGCAGTTGTTGATGGAGTTGCATACCATCTGTAGAACATTTTGTACCAATTTTCCCTTAGACTGTAGCTTGATGTAAATTTTAAAGCTTTTTTCCATAGATTTCCCATTGTTCCACTGTTATTGCTTCTTTGAAATTTCTACATCCATTTTGTCATACAATTTCTTCTTTGTTCTGTCTCTGTATCATATGTAAGTAACGATTTGTAAATATGTCCTAACAGATGATCTTAATTCTGAATAAGCATTTCAAATTCTACAAAGTTCCTCAGGGTACTTCCTTCTTCTTTACGATGACTTTTTATTATTTCAGTTACTGACAGAGACATTAACCATGGTAGATTCCTTAAGCAATTCTTGTTGTGTCTTTATTCTGTTTCTTGAGTCCAGATATATCATGTTGGCATTCGCAAACAGATCTTTCTTGTCCTTGAAATAAAAATTGGTGGCATCGTTGGACTTATCCTTGCTTTTAAGAATTTCCAAATTTTCCAGACTTCCTCCTACAAAATGTCCCTTCAGGTTCTTGTCTTCTTTTGCTTCCTTATAGCATCAATATCTGCGAAGTAACAGAGAAAGCATTTTTTGTCTTTCCCTGCGCTAGGGTTTGGTAACGAAAGGCTCACGAACACTACAGCTGGGACTGGTTCCAGCCTTCTTCAGCATCCTGGCATCAGCGCTCGCCTGGACAGCACGTCCACCCAGAGGGAACTGCTGGCACAGCTCGTCAAGGACAGCAGCTGAGTCAGTCTCTGCGTGCTTCCTGGCGTTTTCTAATGCTGGCCTGTCACGTTGCATACATGTGAATTAAGAATATGACTTTCATAAGGAGCTTTAATGAGGAAGCCTAACCTATGGTGTAATAATAAAAGTGGGGGGGGGACCTACACTAAAAAATACCCTACACTAAAATAAGGAAAAGAAAAAGGTCTCAGTAAAACTTGAATTGAAAGGTTTGCCTCATTCATCTAGCCAAAATAATCCACCAAGCTGTGAATGAAGCCAGTGCCAAATGCTTTGCTTTCCTCTTGAAAACATCTCTCCAAAATGCTTGAGAACGCATGATGACTTGTCGTCTGGGAAGCCAGAGGAGAGGAGAATTTTATACAGTAGCACAGAACTTTATGGGCTCCACTTTTAAGATGCTTTTAAAAATTGGTTATGATTGTTTTTATTATTTTGGACAATGGCATTATGAATGTTTTTCTTTGTAAACCATGAAGAGTTATGTGACTGTGGTGGCTTCAAATTCTAATAAATAAATATTCTACTCCATTTTGTGACAAAACCTCTTGAAAAAGTCAGTAATTCAAGGCCTGGCTCTGATGAAGTTGATTTCTTTGATGGCAGCAGGGAAAACTTGCTTCAAGATCCTTTGATACCTGTTCAGAGTCTTTGATGCCTGTTCATGCTAACCTAGAAAGCAAGGGGTCACACTGAGGTACGGTGCTTCTTCCTTCAGCGCAGCAAAACTAGACATTGGCCAAGTATCACAAGTGCTCCCCCCATGCGCAGATTGCCAAGAGTTTTCTTCCCGTCTAAGTTTTGCTTGGTCAAGAAATGCTTCACCATTTCCAAGACATCAATGGCTCTTGTAGTTTGCAAAAGGGGCTCATAAAATAATTCTTCTTTGATGGCTTCGGGGGGCCAAGAAGGGACGAGAAACACAGGCTGCCTGCACTGAGAGAAATCCGTAGTTCCCTCTCCTTGCGTGCTGGAGGGAAATGGCATTGACGCCAAGTCCTCCATGGCCTGAGTCAAAATGGTAGATGAAACTTCAGCCATTCTGGAGCGGATGATGTCATTTAAGGAGGCCTGCTTCGCGTCTCCTTTGCTCAAGCCACAAACCAGGACAACCGTTTCCGAGGCTCATGGCTTCACCAAAGTCTCTCCAGCTGTGCGTGCTTTCTTTTGCTTGGCCATGTGATAAGTAACCTTGTAGGATCCTTCAAGAGAAGGCTTTTGTGTTGGGGCAAATTTAAATTTCCAGCCTTTCCAAACTGAGCCACTTTCTGACAAAAAACATCCCCATACAATCTAGTGCAGTGATGGTGAACCTTTTGGGTTCAGTGTGTCAAAAATTCAGAAAATGCCTAACTTGACTCTGCTGGCATGTCACACATGAACAAAAGAGAAACAATTCTTTACTTATTCATTTATTTTAAAAAATACAGTCCAGTCATGTGTGGTGCTATGTATTATATTAAGAAACGTCAAATAATTACAAAAATGAAATATGAGTAAAACAAACTCAGTTTCTTTGGTAACTCAGGCAGAGAGAATAGTTGTTGAGTGTTGGTGAACACTGGTGTGTCACCCAAACTGTTGTGGCGTGTCACCTTTGACACGCGTGTCATAGGTTCGCCATCACTGATCTAGTGTGTTTTCAGGACAACAGATGGAACAGTCTCGTTCAGCATTACCGGCTTTATGTTTCCATGAAGAACTTTGCCATGTAAGAAGCACTGCAGCTTCTCTCAGATCTGATTCAGCAGTGAAAACAAAATATGCGTTATTAAAATTCACTGGGACCTGATGTGGACAAAGGCAGATGTCCATAATCACAGTGGAAGGATTTTTGAAAGTTTCTCATGAATTCCTAGATATTATAAGATGGCAGAGATGATGATTGTACATTGAGAAAACCCCCCAATATAACTTTGACATAAAACAGTATCTTAATAACATTGTTTGGCATTAAAAAGTGTTCCCCTTCCCCAAAGATAATTTTCAAAGTAACAAGAAGGAGACTGAAGAACCAAAAAGCAATTTACTTGTTCCCAGTTCATGGACCCCTAAATACTCATCCATCAAACACTTGAAGCCATAGACTACAGGTTAAGATTAAAAAATATTCTCCTTGGGTGTGCATGTGTTGCAGTATTTTCTCATAGCTAAAGCCCATGTAGTAATAAACTTCTCTTTTAGGGTTGGAAGAAAAGGAAAAACAAGAGCCTTTTCGTAAGGCAATTAGGAACATTAGGACATTCGTGGTTTTACAGAATCCTGACTTTAATCTACTCAGTGGTAAGTATGATTACAGTCCAAATGTACAAACCTATTCCTGTCCCCAAGGCCACCTGGCATTTTTCTTTCAGTAGGCTTTATTTCCATTCTCCTAGCTAGATTGGTGGGTCACAGCAGAATGGAAGAATTAAACCATCACCTGCTGCTGTAAATATTCCTTCATCTACATCCTGCCCATGAACTTCCAACCCATCTATGATTCCAGAGAGGGGAAGTTAAAATTAGCCAGTGCTAGGTCTGAGTGATTCCCCCACCTAAGTCCGGCTGGGCTGTCTCATCATTGGGGGGGGGGGGGGGGGTTGTTCCTGGGGGGGTTGAGTGGAGAATTTTGGGAGTTTATGCCAAGAGTATATATTCCTAGCAGGGTCACCCAAGGTGTGAAGGTCATTGTAGCAGGCACCAATATTGGGCAGCAGTGTTAGAGGAAGATGTCAGATGATTACTTTAATGACAATGGCAAAGGGATCAATTCACACCGTGCAGGAGAAGGCAATGGTAAGCCACTCTCATGTTTTTACCAAAAAAACAACATGGATAGAAAATCTAAAACGATTGACGATGGAGGGCCGGATGATGGGCCCCTCAGGTCGGATGGCACTCCACATACTACTGAGGAAGAGCTGAGGAAGGGCTCGTTCGGAGCACTAATGGTGTTTACGACGTGGGTAGATTAAAGCCTTTGGGACGTTTAGTTGCTGATGTTGCCATACAGGAAAACAAAGGCCAAAGCTGCAAAGACTGAATTGCAGTGGGAACATGGAATGTAGGAAGCATGAACACGGGAAAGCTCAACACAGTGAAAATGGAATTAAATAGAGCAACTACAGACTGACATCTTAGGCATCAGCGAATTGAGATGGAGCGGGATCAGACCCTCTCAGTCAGATCACAGTGTCTATTACTCAGGACATGAAAAACCAAGAAGGGACAGTGTTGCTTTTAGAGTTTGGGAGGGTATAGCAAGAACAGTACTTGACTACGCTGCAATCAATGACCAAATAATATCGATTAGACTTCGTGGACCACCCTTTAATATGACAATCATTCAAGTTTATTCTCCAACCCCTGATGCAGAAGAGGAATTGATGAGTTTTATGATCTTATGATCAACTTGAAATCGACAGAACACACAAACAAGATATGCTGCTTGTGATTGGAATGCCAAAGTTGGAAACCTGAAAGAGGAAAATGTAGTTGGATTGTATAGCTTGGGAAACCAAAATGGAGCAGGAGACTGACTTACCGATTTCTGCCACTCCAATGATTTCTTCATAGCTAACCCTGTCTTCAAATAACCAAAGTGATGTCTCTATATAGGGACATCACCAGATGGAATATATAAACATCAGATTGACTCTACTATTGCTAAATATCTGCCATTTTCAAGGAGAACATCAGGAATCATCCTGAAGCTCGTGTTAAAGAACCAGAGGAACTGTGGAATGAACTTAAAGAAGTCATCAAGGGTGGGGGAAGGGGTAGGGGAGGGATGAGGAGGAGGTGGGTGATTTTCAAAGGGGGGAGAGAGAATGGGAGGAGGGCATTAATGCAGATAAAAGAACATTCGTGTTATACGTGCTGATTAAAATAGCAGGCAACATACTGATAGATTCCATGAGCAATAAGCTTTCAAAAATTTCCTGGATGAGAGAAAATATTAATTGCGCAGAGAAATTAGATAGAGATGTTCTAAAAAATGCAAATAATGGGAGAACAATGTAGAATTATTTCTCTAAATGTCAGAGGCCTGGGAGATCCTATTAAGAGGAAAAGGATTGTTAATTACGTCAAATCATTTAAGCCTCATGTGGTTATGTTACAAGAAATATATACAACAAATAGGTTGAATGATAGGTATTTTGATAAACAATTTTTCACGCAAGGTCCTCATAAATCAAGAGGAGTAGCTATTCTTTTCAAAGCTGGCCTGAATTTCACAGTTCAAAGATTCTAGAAGATAAGGAAGGTAAATATATGTTTATAGAAGGGCAATTTCATAATAAAGCATTAACTCTAGCATCTATATATGCTGCTAATCAGGGTCAGATCAGTTTCTTACAAAAGACTATGGACAATTAAAATAATACAGATAATTTTATAATAGGAGGTGACTTCAGTGTTGACGCATTAAAACCTCAGACTGGACTGTATCAGACATTTCAAAGCATAATATACATAGTCATGGATTTATCGACGTGTCAACAACTATGAATCCTGCAACAAAAGCACATACATTTTATTCAGGTAGACATAAATCCCACTCTAGGATGGACTACATATGGATATCTAAAACTTTTTCCAATTTTTTACAAGAAGTTAAAATTGCACCAATACTTACATCAAATCACGCTCCGGTGATTTTTACACTCAGATTAGAAGAGATTATTCCATTTACTTATAATTGGCATTTTAATCCTTATTATTATACAATGAAACAACAAAGCAACAACTAACTCAAACTCAGAGAAACTTTTTTCAAGAACATAATACAAATGAAACATCAGTAAGAATAAGGTGGATGCTATGAAGGCAGTATTAAAAGGAGAGTGTATAAACCAGATGGGCGCAATTAAAAAAATGTCATCACAAAAGGCAAGTAAGTATTATTCAGAAATTAACAGTTTATTACCAAAATATAACAGTAATGGGTCAGCTAGCATATACAACAGATAGTAAATAAAAGGAGAGAGTTAGATGATTTGGAGACAGAGAAAATCTCCTCTCAAATTATTTTTGCCCAGCAAAGATACTATGAGCATGATAATAAAAATTCTAGAATACTGGCAAATAAATTGAAACAAGGTAAGGAAAAAAATGTATTAGTGCAATTGAAAACAGCAATGGCCAAATAGTGACTAAAACCAAAGATATAAGTAAAGAATTCAAACTCTTTTTTCAACAGTCATATTCCTCAAATAATCCATCACCAACAAAAATTAATATTTAAACAGATTAACATTTCCAGAATTAGCTCCAGAGGATATGCAATTTATGAAATCTCCTTTCTCTGTTTCAGGAATCTCTAAAGTCTTTAACACTACTCAGAATGGAAAATCTTCTGGCCCTGATGGGCTGTCAGGGGAAATTTATAAAGAATTTAAAGAGTTCTTAACACCTGAATTTCTATTTTTATGCACTACTTTGCTCCAAGAGGACCCCTTACCAGAGTCTTGGAAACAATCCAGTCGGATAAAAATTCTCAGGAATTGGCATCTTATAGGCCCACCTCACTTCTCAATATGGACTATAAACTATACACTAAATTGTTAGCTAACTGTTTAAAAGTGATTATAAGTAAAACTATTCATACAGATTGATCTGGTTTTATTACAAATCGAAATACAACTACCCAATCAGGAAATATTTAAATATTATACAAATCAGGAAAATTAATAAATCTTCACTAGCCATACGTTCTTTAGATATATTTAAAGCCTTTGATCCTCTACAATTTTTAAAACAACTACTAAATACATTTAAATTCAGGATCAGCTTTTGTAAGATGATTGAGCATGTCCAGTATACGGGCCAACTAAAGCCCAGACATAGCAGTTATGTTTCAGATTCTATGACAATTTTAAGAGGTGCCCAGCAGCATTGGCCCTTGTCACCTTTATTATTCAAGCTAGCTCTAGAAGCCCTGGCAATAGCCCTTAGATCCACCAACCAGATTTATGGGATACCATTGGGTGACAAGGCGTATCTTCTCAATCTCTCTGCAGATGACATGGTGATGACTCTCTCGGATGCTTCCCATTCCACTAATTACGTTAAGAAGGTGCTAGAGGAATTTGCAAAGATGTCAGGACTGTCAGTTAATTTTCACAAATCACATCTGCTGTTTTTTCATACACCCCCAAAAATTCAAAAGGAAATTGCTACAGATTTAGGGATTCCAATAGTATATCTTGAAAATCTTGAAAATATTCAGGCATCACTATTACTAAAATATTAATAAAATTTTTACTAGTAATTATATATCAACATGGAAGAAATTAAACAAGAAAATGAAATACTTCGAAACGTCTCAACATTTTAGGGTGAATTGCAGTGGTAAAAATGACAACCCTTGCATGGCTCAATTCTCTATTTCACTGCCTCCCAGTGGAAATTCCAGAACAGGCTTGAAGACATTGGCAAAAAGAAAAATGAAAAAGAAAAGAAAGCTGCTGCTTTCATGCAAAAAAATTGAGAATGAATAAAAGGGTTTTATATAGACCTCAGAAACAGGGAGGTTGGGCATGCCCAATTTAATAATATATTATCAAGCAGCACAGTTAGGGCTTCACTATTTAGAACAACCAAAAGGAAAAATCTCAAACATTGAAAGGTTATGATTGCAATTGGAAATAGGAGATTCACCCCATGGTTTAAAGAAAGCTTGGGATGCTGATCTTGGTGATTCCACGCAGGAGACAAATCAGCAGAAATTGTGGAAATCTGGTAGGTTCACCTCAGCTTCAGTGCAAGAACCGCAGGGGAAGATTACACATTGCTGGCACTTGGCTCCCGCACAGCTGGCACATATACATCAACAATATTCTTTCAAATGTGGGAGGGGTTCTCAGGAAAAAAGTCATTTTTTCATTTGTTGTGGTCGTGCGATAAAGCTATATCCTTTTAGCGTTACATTTTTGGGGAGATGAGTACCATCCTTAGACAAAGAATTGAATGCTCCCCAGGGTTAGGCCTACTGCCTTTATTTATTTACAGGACCAAACCTCAAGCTTAAGAATAAAGAACTTACTATCTATTGAATTTTAGCAGCCAAAATCATAATTGCCCAACATTGGAAAACTCTAGAAAGCATAACTGTTGAGATGTGGATTACCCAGGCCTCTTCAATTGCCACATTAGAAAAAATCACAGGCAAAATTAAAATGAAGAAACATCAGAGGCAGGGACCAGATAGACTGTAATATGATATACTTTACGAATATGGCACATGTGTTCATATACATTACTGGTCTCTGTATTTCCGTTGTAGTAGATTTTTTTTCTGTTTTCTATATCTTTTTTTTTTTTTCTATATATATATATATACACATACATATATATGCATCCTGGACCTGTGTTAATGTCATTACCTGATATTGGTTGTTAATCATTCAATAAAAACAATTTTAAAAAATCAAGGCTGAACATGAAAAGAGACTGCCAGAGATGGGGAAACTGAAGAAAACAAACTGAGTGTGAGGACAAACTATGGGAACCGCCAAGAAGAAAAGAGAAGGCAAAGCAAGGAAGGCAAAAATTTCAGAAAGGAACTTAAAGAGTTTCAGAAAGTTGTTAGAAGATGTCATATTACAACATCCGTAAAGATCCTGAACATGGAATCAGACAAGGAAAAACAAGGAAAGTCTTTCAAAAAATGTCTGAACTCAGAAGGAGGTACCAGCCTCAAACTGGTATGTTAAAGGATGCCAATGGACAGACAGTAACCAATTCAAAGAGATCAAACAAAGATGAAAATACTACATCGAAATACTGTACAGTACAGATGTCATCATCCAAGATATTCCCCACTTACGAGAACCTCCCGTAATAGAAGGTGAACATAGGTCAGCACTTCAGTCATTACCAAGTCGGAAGGATGACTAAAATATGGCAAGCAACAGAAGAAGAATCACTAAAGGGGCAGATTGTCCCGGAGAAAGTCTATCTCTGTGGCTACTAAAAGTCGTACCAACCTGATGGCACGTAGTCAATGAAGTCTGAATGAATCCATCGCTATCCCGACAATGAGACCGAGCAACTTGAGCAGGGATGTTGCCGTGCAAAAGGGAGGAGCTGCACTCCAGGCTTGCCACTCTGGCCCAGCTTCACAAATACAGCCTCACGTCTCGCCAGCTGAGGTTTCCTGGCACACCACTGCCACGCCATCTCCTCTCAACTGGGATTGGGACACACGCTGGACATGAAACCTGCCCGGACAGTTCTCAGTGAGGGGACTCCACACTCTTTGTCAGACCAGGTCTCACTGACACACACACAGGCCTGCCCTTTCATCTACAATTAAATCCTCCATACGATTCGATTTATTGCAGACGGACCCAAAATTCAAAAGCATTGGCCTGAGTTCAGTGTGTCCTGCAATCCTGTGGTCTGGCTCATGAGTTGAGATGGGGATGGAAGCAGAGATTAACCTCAGTTCCCATCTCTCTTCCCTGGAAAAGCTTACCCCACTACCTCCTGCCTCCCTACCTCTGCCATTATCCTCCCCTCCATCTCTACCCCTTTTAAGCTATCTTCCCCACCCCCATCACCTCCACTGTGCCAATGACAATCTCTCCATCAAGTCGAACCAACCACAATGCTGAATCCTCCATCTTGGAGCTCCTCTTGTTTAGATGACTGTAATTCACTGTACTCAGGGCTGCCTTTAGATGCCCAGAAAAATCAGCTGGTCACTTTTAATGCTGCCAAATTGTGCTCTTGCTGCAGGAGCTGCGCTGGTTGCCTATATGTTTCTGACCACAGTTCAAGGTGCCGGATGCTATCCTTTGAGCCTTTAATGCCCAGAGCCCGGGTGTCTAAGACACCCCCTTTCCCTGATAAGATCCATCCCTCCATCCCGTCAGAGAAGGCCTGCTTAGAGTCCCCTCCATGTGATCAGGAAGTGGGAGCAGTGGGGGCCTGATGGCAGAGGCTCCCTTCATTGAGGCAGCCCAACTTCTGAGGCAAGGGTAAGATTCCTGCAGCTCTCCTCCTTGCAGAGTGTGGCAAAGCCCTGGCCTTTGTAGAATACCCTTCGGGGCTGATTCCCAAGCCAGCAGGGTAGTTTTATTTTGTTGATAACTTCTTTTCTGTTTTTATCTTACTGCATTTCATTATAGATACTGTAAATCGCCCCAGCTGGACGGAGCTGGGTAAAATATTTCATTAACACATAAAATAAAAGAATTGCAGAAATGATCTCCCTTGCAGACACCTGCCATTCAATCAGCCTCTCCACCAGCTTCTACCCACCCCACCTTGACTCCAGCCAGACAAATTTTAAGCCCTTCCCTGTGGCCCCTCTTTCCCTCGGGAGCAAGCAAATGAGAGCCAGGTGACTAGAGAGAAGGGGAAGACTGGCTGGCACTCAGGGGCACCTGTGAGTTTCAGGTCATTGTTCTGAAGGGGCAGTCTTGCCATAGCGCTCTGTGGTTGGCCACTTAACATCTTCCTGGCCCGTCTCATTCTTTGGCAGCAGTGTCTTCCTCAGCAACAGGAGGAAGTGGGGAATGAAACAGGGAGGTAGGGATCAGTTGTGGATTTGGGGTCAGAAGGGCCCCCTTTCCCAAGGATGCCCAGAGAGGTAATCAGAATTATGGTTTAATGTCTGAAAGTCTCAGTCACTGCATTCTATAGAAGCTGTTGGGATGCTCTCCTTTGCTCCTTTGAATGAGGATCCCGACAATGCTGACATTTAAAGGAAGAGGTTGCACAATCTGCCAGAGCTCAGAGATGAATTTTGACGGGGTTGTCATTTTCAGTGGGGTCGGTGGGGACTGATTGAATCATCCAGAACTCCTGGCAAAGCTGTCCCTCCATTCCTGGTGTCCTACTTACTCAGTGTCATCTTCTAGAGCTTTGGACATAGGGAAGGACCCTTTGCTTGCCTCTTTTGGGTGTGTGTGTGCGTGCCTTCGAATCTGTGTTGACTCCCGGTGAGTGCCTGGACTAGTCCCTGCAGTGTTCTCAGCAAGGTTTTTTCGGAAATGGCTTGCCAGTGCCTGCTTCCCAGGGCTGAGAGAGAGGGACTGGCCCAAGGTCACTCAGCTGGCTTTGTGCCTAAGGCAGGACTAGAACTCATAGCCTCCCGGTTTCTAGCCTGGTCCCTTAACCAGTACACCAAGCTGGCTCTCTGCCTGCCTCTTGCTCTGACATTATCGGTTCCTATACTCCTGCAAATGTTTGGCATCCTCACAGTGGACACAGGAAGCTGGTGCCCTGCTTTCCAGAGTGAGCTTCACAAAGACACCTACCCACCTCTCCCTTGTCAAGGGGGAAACCACACAGCCCCAGTGGCAAAGGCTGGGCTTTAGCTTTATAA
Organism: Liasis olivaceus; assembly: GCA_030867105.1. Taxonomy (NCBI): domain Eukaryota; kingdom Metazoa; phylum Chordata; class Lepidosauria; order Squamata; family Pythonidae; genus Liasis; species Liasis olivaceus. The sequence continues at coordinate 2,250,355 of CM061354.1, forward strand.
CAGAATGTAAAGAAACACATTTATTCTTGGGACCGCATTGGGAATGGAGAAGAAGGGCTTTTCCTAGCTGCATAGTCCTATGCATGTCTTCAGATGCTTGCTTTGTGGTGGTGTGTGGGCTCTTCTGATAGATGCAGAAGGCTGTTCAGATCTAAATAAGCCTTCTTGCTGCATATATTTCAGATATCGATGTGATTTGGGAAGCTGATAAGTTAGCAGAAGAACTGGCTGCATGGAGTATGAAGCTCAAGGAAATTGAAGATGCGATTGGTATGTCTGTCACAGGTTTTGACACATAAGTATGGGAAGGCAAGGAGAGCCCACCCTGAAACTGGGGTGTGGTGGTGGAAGCCCCACAACTCTTAAAGGCAGCATCCACCAGTCCCATGGCAAGGGCATCTATGAGAGGGTATATATGCGGGGTGGGGCGGTTTCCAAACGTCAGGGTGGCAGTCGTGGCACTTGCCTCTTTGTAGAGGCTCCAACGTTACCTGCATGTGCAAAGGGGGAGGGGCTTTGAGTAGAAGAAGCTACAGGTAGTCCTTGCTTAGTAACCACAATTGGGACTGGGAGCTCCATCACTAAGCACAGCGGTTGCTCAGCAGAAAATCACATGACTGTGACAAGCTTACGACCACCCTTCCCCTTCCATCATTAAGCGAAGCTCCACGGTCATTAAGCAAAACATCACATGACTGCAACTTACAATTTTACTTCTGCCTCCTCTACTAACTCTGTTTGTCGCAAGCCAGTTGCAAAGCACACAAATGATGATCGCATGACTGCGGGATGCTGAGACGGTTGTAAATGCAAGGATTGGTCACAAAGCAATTTTTTTACACTGTAGTAACTTCGAAAGGTCCCTAAATGAGGCAGTCAGTAGGCGAGGACTACCTGTACATTTATCAGCTCAAAGGAAAGTGGTGTGGCCAAACTGTCACGGATTTCCATAGCTCTATTTCACATCACCACTGCCATTTTCCAGGATGGAGGAATTCCAGAGGCTGGATTCTTGATCTTCTTCTCCATCTAGCTTTAATGGCCAAACAACCTCCTCCTTATGCAAACTATGGAAGATATTTAAAATTAAGAGTTAAGGAAGAAAAATTTAGGATGCACTGAAAGCATCCTCTAGCAACTACTACAAAGATTACCAGGCACAGGAAGAGGGCGATGAAATAACTCCTCCAAGTCCAACTGATAAGTTTTTTTTTTTTTTAATCTGCTTAACAGTCATTACTGACCCTGCAGTGACCGCCCCCTAGCGGTTTTCAAGGCAATTGCATCTTTCTAGTTTCGGAATTAGACTTTGCCAGAGCCTAATTCCTAGAGCGTCGGCCCAGCTGGCAGCACGGGAGGCGGGACTTCCGTTGCTTCGCGCCCCTTTTTCGGACGCCGGCAACTGTCCCGTCTCTCTGTGGAGTCGCTGCCAGCATTTTCCTCCCACCGGAGTGAGAGTGCTCATTTATCTACTCACGTACGTTTTCGATCTGCTGAGTTGGCAGAAGCTGCGGGTATAGAAACAAGAGCTCACCTTGTTAACGCGAGGCTGGACTCGAACCGCTGAAGCTTTCAGCCATTTCTGGCCGGCGCTTTCAGCGTCATTAAGCCGCTGCGCCACCGCGTCCCTGATAAGTAATCTACTGATAAGTAGATATACTCATATAAGCATAGATTCTCATCAGGCTATTTCCTTTTCAGGGTAAACAGCAATATGTAAAGTAACAAAAAAAGATAAGCCAAGGAAATTGACTACATATTTTTTTTAAAAAGAAAGAAAAAAATAATACCACAATCTAGATTATGCCCTAACCCTAACCATTGATTAATCTAATTGTGCTTCTTCTTTCTTCACATCATAATCCTGATTTGGCTCAAAGCTAATGTTCAACATAAATTGAATAATGGCTGGGTGGCACATAAAGAGAAACTTTATGTATTTGCCAATGAGAAGCGTACATCCTTTGACTACAGAATGTATTGTCATTCACAAAAAGCTGAACTTGTTACAATTCAAGATCAACCAGAGGAGGTAAGTACAATATCCTTTCCAGGATTTCCATTATTCCTGCCTTTCTCCTTTGGTTATGTATGGGTAGTCCTCATTCAGTGACCATAATTGGTTCCAGTGAAGTGGTCGTTAAGTGAAAATCCTGTGACCACAACTGTGCTTACGATCTTACTTCAGCTTTCCTTTGCTTTACAGCATCCTCATACAACCCCAAACAGCCGGCCAAGCCCAAATGGTGCAGAAGGTTTCTGGAGCTTGACTCATGAGGAAACCGGGTAAAAGGGCAAATCTTATAGTCCTTTTTCCCCACTCCCCCACCCTTGGGAATGCTCACCCCAGTGCTGGGATAATGAGCAAGAAGGGAATTAATGTCTGTATTTACATTCATTGGAGAGGAAGGGATTACAAGACAGTAAGCAGTCATGCAATGGGGAATTCACATGTAAGGAATGTGCTAGCGCCTGCTGCTTGCCTAACAGGCTGGTGCCTGCCAGCCCTGAGTTGCTTAGGAGGCAAAAGAAAGCCTTTCAGGTGAAACTGATTAGAGTTTTGTCGATTTCAGAGAGTGGCAAGCAGGCTGAGGGTTCTAATCAACCAACTAAGGTCACAGAACTGAGCTTGTTAACTTCCCTTAGCACTTTTAGGGAAGCCCTGCGCAGCAGAGAAAAGCAGCTCAGGAAGAGACAGGAAGAGAATAAGCAAACTCTGAGGGCGTGGAGGTGGGGAAATGGGTCAGGTGCAGGACAGTGGGCACCAACTGACTGTAATGGTGAACATGTGACTGAGAGAGATGTTGTGAAGGTTGTAAATGCACGCATTGGTCACAAAGCTACTTTGTCATCACCATCCTAGCTGCAAACGGTCACTGTCCGAGGCAGTCACTAAATGAGAGCTACCTGTATCAAATCAGTGGAAGCCTCCATATCATTTGATTCAGGGTTTCACACAGTGTCCTTCCCCCACTCCTCCTACTTGCAGAAGGGAGCACATGGTGCTGGCATCTTTGTGAAGTGTGTTCAGTGGGTGGAGGCATTTCTGAAGAACTGTGTCAATTTCTACCCTAATTTATATGGAGATGGAACCAATGTGGATCTTCAACCAGACACTCAGAGAGGTTCCACTTGACCAAAGCCTGCACTTTTTTCCAGCCTCCTGCAGTTCCCCAATCTGTCTCATGCCTTCCCGCTCCACAGCTTCCAAGATGGCCAGGATTAAAGAGGCCCATCCAAAATTTTCTTCCAATCTCTTCCCATGCTCCCGCCCATGACTATCATTTATCAGCAGTCTGTATCAAAAGTAATGTAGAACTCCTGCCAGTTGGGACAAAATGAGGTGTTTCTGTAGGCGGAGAGAGAGAAACAATTTGCATTTGCTAGTAAATCAGAAGTGTTGCATGGATTTTTATTGCCCTGCCTTTAATCACGGTGGACAAAATATAACAAGGCAGGTTAAAAGGAATGGCTTAGTGCATCACCCCTGCTTTCCAGTAGTTTCAGAGAACAGTACAAGAAAAACTGAACATTTGAAGGCCATTCTGCTGCGAAACTGGTTTTTGTGTTGACTGAGTGCTGCTCCCTGCAGCTTTTGGTCCTTCCCCTTTGCTTACCTGAACTGCAATCTGTTCTTGGATTGGCGGAAAAGGGTACCAGCCTAAAATCGGCTGTGCCCACGGCTGATTCCTCTCCTGCATCGATTGTCTCTGGAGAATGTGCAAAGCAAGCCACTTGGTTGAAAGCTGTCTTCATGCTTCTCAGTGATGCAGGAAAGCCTCAAATGGGTCTTGGGTGGGGGGGTGGGAGGCCTCGTCCAATGGCTTGACTGTGTGGACTAAAGCAGGAGAGAACCACCGTCAAAACTCAGCAAGTCTGCATGGCTGCTGAAGAGAAGCACAGGTAGGTTTGATGGTGCCTTCCATGTTCCCAGCATTGCACCCAGACAACTGTGGGAGATGTTCCTGGTTCTCTCATTGCATCAGGAACCTGACATGCCCCATTCTTTCCTAATCCCAATCCAATGCATATGGATTGCATTGCTGCTGCTCCTACATATTCCTCCATTTATGCTTCTGTGCAGGCTCTGAGTTTGAAAGTCTTCGAGGTGGGAATCTCTCCCATATTCACAAGAAATAATTTGTGATTTTCTTTTTTCAGGAGTATATAGAAGCAATACTTATGAACGAAACAGAACGTTACTGGATTGGACTGATTTATAATATCGGTGAAACCCGGTGGCAGTGGTACACTTCTCCTCGTGTACTTACACGTTTGTAAGTGTCTAATCCAAGTTTGTTTCTTTATAACTTGGAATGATTTCACATCCAGGAGAGGTGGCAGATGATGCAATGTGTGTGATCATCACTGAGTTACTGTAACATGAGGACAAAAGTATATAATAATGGCATTTGTATGATGATGTTGCCACACTCGTGTCATTATTTTGGGGCATTGTAGTTTCCTGCAGATGCAATAGAGGGTAGAAACCCTCTATCTGTCTATTATCTATATGTATATAGATTCTGAAAGTTCTTTGCATGCACAAAATCATGAATCCAGTATGCAAATTAATTTTCAGAAAATGTCTTAGAAGGATGGAGTTTTATCAGTTCCAAGGACTGAGTCCGAATCTTGGTGAATGCCTAAGACACTTTCAGTGTACCTTTGGCGTGGTGTTTACTGTTGTTATCTGCTACCTGAAAAAACCCCAGCAAACCAGTCCCTGCTCCTGGATTAATCTGCTTCGAAGCCAAGATGGTCACCAGAGTTGATGTCAGAGCAAGATCCCATTGAATGCCAAAGTACTGGGTCCATCCTTTGGTATCATCTATGGGCACTCGCAAGGAAGTGGTTATGAAGTCCTGTGTGATCTCGAACGGTCAGCTGCGATGGGTCTGTGCACTCCACCACCGGTCCTGCCCTTTGTGACTGTCCATCAAGTGCCTCTGTCACCATTGGCCTGGGTTGGCAACCTTAGTCTTGGTACTGCAGCTACATCTGTGAAATTAGTCGCTGCTCCTGGGTCCGCAAGAGCAGAGCTCTACTCTCTGGCCTGAGCCTAAACAAGGAGTAACAGGAATAATAAATGATGTTTGCCTGCTGTCGGCCCTCTCAGCTCTCCGTAGTTGTCCAAGGTCCCCCTTCAGAGCTCCTGGGGAGAGGGGCCTGTGAAGTTCCCTGAGGTCCTTGCTTTGAAGCGAGTTGGACACGTGCTTGCTACATGCTCCACTGATTTACAGGTTCTGTATCTTGTCGCTGTGTTAAAGACTTGAGGTTTCATTGGGCATGCGCTGGCTGTGTATCTGAGAGCCCTGCAGTAAAAGCACAGGCCCACTCATACCTCCTTCTTTGCTTCCCTGCTGGTGACAGGGTCCCCTTGGCTGCTCCAATTTACATGGGCTCTCCTGCACTGGATTCCAAGGAGGCCATCGAGAGGGGGGAAGATAGGCTAGAAAGTCTTTTCCCCTTACCGTTTCTTCCCTGCCTCAACTCTTCCGGTGGGGCATCTGTTATTACACAACATTGAAAGAGCTCTCCCAAGTTATTTGGGATGCCTTGTCTCACCAGATTAACTCTTAGATCTTCAACAAGCCCTTCTAGGACTAGGAAACCAAAGTCATGCAAACTAATACTATTTTTATTATAAGGTTATAGTAACAGAATCTTGCAAATCTGAATGCACTTCCCCCCTTCCTTCTGTTACCTTTCTGAGAACTAGCGAGGGTCATGTATGAGATGCTCTCTCAAATTACATTTCTGCCCCAGACTCAGATTTCTTTAATCAAACTGTATGGTTGTGCTTTTCCTTCTGTCCTGAAGGTTATTTCTATTGCCCAATACAGTTGGTCACCAAGGTTGATGTCAGAGCAAGATCCTCTTGAATCCCACTGGATCCATCCCTTAGCCTTGTCCAATCTAAGTTATTATATCATTGGTTCAAATTTTGTACCACCCGGATCTTCTAGGCTTTACCTCGCAGTTACCTTACAGGGAGGAAAACACATATAGATACACATGTCATTCAGACAGAATAACATGCTAATTGGCTCCTGCTTGTTTGCTACTCAGTCTAGTGCAGTTTAAATTAACACTTTGAATTAAATTCAGAAGCATATTGGCAATCAATGCAATATCTTTCGGACAGATGTAAAATGTTTATAGCAGTTAACACCTTCTAGGAAGTGGGCCACCATAGTTTGCACCCATTGTAGCTCCCAAGTGTTCTTCTAAGGCATCTCTACATAGATGTCTCACATTTCATGATGTGATGTTTCATGATGTGGTGGTGAGTTTCTGTTTCAAAGTCAACTCCATCTTGCTTGGGTTCAACTTTTGGGTGTTTTGTTCCATCTAGATCCTAGCAGTCTCCAGGCACAAGGTTTCCACAGCATCACCCCCTTGGCCTGGGATGGTGATGCAAGGTTGGGTTATCTTTAGCGTTGTGGTGATACTGAATCCTGAACTGATGGAGGACCTTCCCCAATGGCTTCCTGTCAATAGAAAATAATGAGGGAGAGGATCAAACACTGCAGTAGTGCCCCACGAATGAGTAGCCATCAACAGGACTTCTCCTCCCCTATCACCACCAACTGAAACCACCTGCTAAGGGAGGAATGGAAGCGCTCCAAAATTCTCCCCAAGCCCCAGCCCTTGAAGCAGCCAAGAAGGGTACCGATCGTCATTAAAAAAAAGAAGCTACCTAGAGATATATAATGAATCTATTTCCTGTTTAAAAGGGATGGAAACAGAGTTGTGTCACCAGGATGCGGCTGACCCCCAGCTCTATTTCTCAGCCACATCAACTGTAGGTCAAAATAATGAGTTGTTGGGAACTCTCGGTGAGGTGAGGGGAGAGGGTGAATGGGCTAAACATTTATGGGGAGCTTCGTTCACCAGCCCAGGAACACACGTTTTTCTATGCTCCTGCCTTTTAACTCTATATTATTTTAAATAGTATATTTTACCTTTTTTTCCCTTTAGATAGCTGTAGTTAAATAAGTATATTAGGTTACTGTAGATTTTAAATTAGATTCTTATTATTAGATTATTTTAAATATATTCACAATTTTTACAACGGGACGATTGTGGAGTAAAAGTGTCTGAGCTGATTGCTCAATATGGGAAAAAGGAAGAACAGACATAGAATCAGTCCAGGCTCTCTCTCCTCTTCAAAATCAGCCAAACAACCAAAGATAGAAGAACTTTTCACACAAAACGAAACTAAGTGAAGCAAATCTTCCCTCCTCTTCCAACAAATTTGCAGCCCTTGAATCACTTGAATGGGACTTACTGGAAAAACAACAGCTGTTAGAGCTTTCAGTATCTGTCAGGGAAGATCTAAATGAAAATTTGGACTCCCCTTTGGTTTCTGACTGTATGCCTCGAGTACAACTTGCTAGTTCACCTAGTAACTTCAAGGGAAATAAAAATAAGTTTAAAAATAAGATACAAAACCCGAATTTGGAGAGGCTCCCCTAGGAAAATACAACGGAGTGGATGGCAAGGCAATGTCTTCTTACAGCTCAAATTGTTATTTCACTATTTGAACAACAGTCAGCTATAAAATATGATCTAGGTCTGCTGAAAAAAGACTGAGGCTTTTATTTATAAGTATGCAGCCGGACCTGCCACATCCATTAACACTCCAATAAAGCAGGATATTCCTGGCATGTGCTCTGATAAAGGGTGAAACAATAAAGTTAAAAAGGCTGACAAAAGTATGCAACAATTAAATGATTGTACTAATAAATCCTTACTGATAAGTTAAAGAGTGGTAGTCTGATACAGACCAACGCCTCTCTGGATACAAACGAGGAAATCCTCTACAAGCAAAACCACTTACTTCAGACACAGCAGGTTGCTCTCTGTATCTCCCTGAATAGTCTCAGTATTGGATGTTGGGACTCTAGGAGAGCAATCAGAACTTCTCTGGGGCAACTTCTGCATTGTCACTACAGTCAGATAGACCTACATGCCATCGAATGGCTCCCCACTGTACAAAACCGGAAACGGATTTTGCTATCTTTTAAACGGACTACTATTCCATTCATGCTATTTAAGATGAGACCATACTTAGCATCATTTCAAATGTTTCCTACCAGAGTTTTTCGCGATGTTAAAATTAACTCTGCATCTGGCCGGGCTGCATCTCAACTGCATACTTACTCCACAACTGCAACAGAGGCCACCAAGCCCTCCTTCCCACATATGACCTTGAAAAAGCAAGGCAGTGGGAGTCAGCCATTCTCACAAAATGAAGATATGCCGGACTCAGATGAAGGTGCTCTTATTAAGGCTTTTGGGTGTCTGCCCAGGAAGGAACAAGATAATATAATACACAAGCTAGAGAATCTCAAGGAAACTTTCCTGCTCACCATTGCTACAGCAGAACCACTTATTGATCTTGTTTCTTCAAATACTGACACAAATTGCCATTTTTCGATGGACAGTGAAGTGGATGGAAATTGCCTCCCAAGCAATAATTTTTCCAGCCTCCATGGAAGAACGGGGAGCCTGCTGGACAGCACCAGCCCTTGCTAGCTATCAAGGAGGAAGTGTTTCCCAGATCACAGGCAGATGCTGAACAATGCTGTCTGGATCTTAGACCTTCTCCACATGATAGTCTTTTATTACATCCTTTGGAATCTACTAGTTTTCTTCCCCAAAATTCAGATCTGGATTTTGTTACCGGAAATTCTAAAATTACCAACCGGAAGCTGTCCCCCAAACTCAGGTGGTGTTACAACAGGCAGCACTAGATGAAACTTCAGCTTTGGCCCCATTCCAGAAGAAAAACTCTGTATGTATGGCTAACTCACTGATAGTACCCTCAGATTTTAAATGACTCCACCCTATAGAAGGGGGCATTTCTGTCCTCTCCTGGAATGTTCCAGGCTGGAAAGCAAAGATGTTAGATGTTTCATTTATGGAATATATTTCTTCTTTTGATATTCTCTTGTTTCAAGAAACATGGGCTAGGGAGGATCAGTTAATACCTGGAGATCTTTCCTTCACTTTAAATGCAACTCCCAGTACAAAAAAGGGTAGACCATCAGGTGGTCTGAGTACTATGATTTCTGTTAAGCTCAATGTCCCAGTACTTATACTGGAGTCTTGTTCAAATATGGCTCTAGCCCTCCTATTCAGATTTAAATTTTATTCTGTATTACTTGTCAATGTATATTTGCCCCCAGTTCGTGGGTGCAGGGAAATAAATAATCTGTGGGATCAGTTTGATACTTACATAAACTTGTTATCATGTCAATACCCAGACTCCATCATACTAATAGCTGGTGATCTCAATGCGTGCATGGGCCAATCTTGATGCTTCTTTACAAACTCATTTTAATTGGCAAATGCCCCCTAAAACTGATGTGGGATATTTATTAGCCGGACAATCTAAAGATCAAAAATGTAATATTGCAGGATTTCATTTGGCTCAATTGGTGGATAGTTTAGATTTAGTTATACTAAATGGCACTGTCAGGGGTGACCTAAAAGGGGAGTTTACATTCTGGCGCCCAAATGGGGCCAGTGTGGTGGACTATATTATGTTCTTCTGGAACTTTATATGTCATATAGCTTACTTTTATATTGGAACTCACCCTGATAGTGACCATTTTCCATTAATTTGTTTCTTTGATTCTAAAACAATCCCTGAATCATTAGAAGCAGCCCACTGCTCCATTGACATCACAATGAAGGGACAAGTACAAAATAAATGGTCTCAAGATTTAGCTAAAATTATGACTGGAATTCTGACCTCAGAGTCCCTGCATCAGATGCATACCCAAATTTGTTCATCTGCTTCATATGAACAAGTAATATCATTGTATCAATCAATTATTGTTAATCTTCAGGGGCCCCCTGACAAGATGTACAACAGCAAAGTATGTTTATGCACATAAAAGATCTAAATCTTGGTATGATAATGACTGCATTAAAGCAAAAAAGGCTCTTTTAAATGCAATAATTTCCTTTCGCCAGGAAAATTCTTTAATTGCTTTAAAGTTACTTAAGACTCAAAAAAAAAATTATAAAGACCTTCTGAAGACAAAGAAACAGCAGGCTATAAAAGAGAATTGGAATAACTTAATTTTAGCAGCAAAGCTCAAGAATTCCACCTGGTTCTGGCATTTAATAAATCAATATCTTATGGATAGACTTTTTGGCCCTATTACACAAATATCTGCAGATAAATGGGAGGATCATTTTAATAATATCTTTAAAAGGGAATCTGCTGAAATCTCAGATGTGACTCCTCCTTGTAATGACCTCCCAGATTGGCCACCGGTATCCGTAGCTGGGGTAAAAGATCTTATTGTCCAATTAAAACCAGGTAAAGCATCCAGTGGTGATTTTATCCCCCCAGAATTAATAAAGGAAAATAAAGACCGGTGGGCCCCAGTTTTGGCTACCTTATTTACACATATTAATAATACAGGACAATTTCCACCTGACTGGAATCAGGCCATTGTTGTACCAGTATACAAAAATAAAGGAAATAGACTTGACCCTACAAATTATAGGCCTATCAGTTTACTAAACACAATAAACAAACTTTATGCCAGATTTTTATATTTACAGCTAGTGGATTGGGTACAAAATGAAAATATTATTGCTGAAGAACAGGCTGAGTTTAGAGAGGAATGTTCAACACTAGATCATTGCTTAGTTCTTCACCATTTAGCAGAAAAATATTCTACTCCCCCTCATGGCTCCTTTTTTGCAACTTTTGTTGATTTTAAGTCAGCTTTTGATCTAATACCAAGAGAGAAATTGCGGGATAGTTTGAGACATACCATGATTGACAAAAGGCTGCTAGTTCTTATTCAATCGGTTTACTCAAATACCTCCCTGAAAATTAGATACACCCCTTGGGGACACTTATCTAGAGCAGTCCCAACTCACAGAGGTGTAAGACAAGGTTGCATATTAGCTCCATTACTTTTCAATTTATATCTAAATCCAACAATTCAAGCGCTTGCTGCTTCAGACCATCACCCACCTATTTTAGCTGATCGTGCAATCCCGGCACTACTATATACCGATGATGTGGTCATTATGTCTACCACATAAGTGGGAGTGAGAAGAGCACTAAGGGCACTAGCTTTATTTTGCACAGATCAAGAACTTTCAATAAATTATCAGAAAACTAAAGTTTTAGTTTTTTCCTGACACCAGCATAAAAGTCACAAATGGCAAATAAAGAGGACCCCAACTGAACAGGTGCGCACCTATAAATACCTTGGAGTGCAATTCCATGCTTCCCTATCTTGGAACGCTCATTTTCTTTACTGGGCTATTGTGGCACAGTGTACCTCATCAGCTGTTATAAGATTCAGCCATTCAAAAGGAGCCCGTTATATCCCTGCAGCTTGCAAGGTCTTTCAAGCTAAGGTACCACCTCAGCTCCTTTATGGCTCTCAGATTTGCTCCCTTGCAAAGCTTAATAAAATTGAAACTATTCAGAACAAGTTCATTAGAGCCATTCTGATGGTACCAAAAAGTGTTAAAAATGCCATCCTAAGGGTAGAATTGGATGCCACAGCATGGTTTCTCCTCCTTACCTTCTGGCTAAAGTTACTTCTGTTTCCTATAGGTTTAGCCCCATTAATAGGTAGGGATCATTTCAGATCATCGTGTTAGGACTTTCTCATGGGAATACATTCATCTCGCTATCTCCAAAACGTTGTTTAGGCTAGAAAAGCAGGCCAGATGCAAATTATTATTGTTAATGTGCATGTATACTGCTATTTACTGCCACCTATTGGCGTTCGTATGCTAGTTTCTCAAGGGGTGGCAATAAAACAGGAGGATTACATGCCCAGCTGCTCAGTAGACTTTTAGCCATCATGTAATCAGTTTTATGGGTTATGTAGTAGTAACTAATAACCAAGTAGTGTACCTCTTCTCTAAGAGTTTTTTGGCTAGAGACTTTGTTAAACTTGTGTAGTGGATAAGTCTTGGATGCCACATATATGAGAACAAGTGATTTTTTTCTTTGTTTTGTATGAAACTTGTATTTTATGAAGTTTTGCATTTTTCTCAATAAAAACCAGATATTTTATATTTTCTGGCTGGATTTTCTTTGGAGAACAAGATAAGGACATTGCATTCTTTAAATCTCTCTAATGCTGGTGTGTATTTTTGGCATAACCTGTGATTATAGCTGCACTCTGCATAACACACTGTGGCAAAAACAAGCCTTAGATAGAATTCAATTGCTGGGCAATTGAAAATCTGTGGAATCTATGGAAATTGGAAATCTATGGAAAATCTGTGCTTATTAGGATTTGTTAATGCTAGAACCACCCTTAAACAATGTATCTGGGATATAGATCTACAAACAAATTTCAGTCACGTGCTACACCCTGGATTTGTCATTTTCTACCACAAGGGTTTGTCCCAGCTTCCTATTTATCATGTATTACAATTTTGAAATTTTGTAAAGCTTTCATCTTCACCAGACTGGATGCAATGCCCTCAGCAGTCCTTCTTGGATGTTTTAAGGGCATTCCTATGCACCTCCGATTATGTCCATGTGCAAATGGCTCAATAGAAACACTAAGCCATATGCTATTATATTGTTCCCTGTATAAGGACTCTAGATAGATAGATAGATAGATAGATAGATAGATAGATAGATAGATAGATACCCAATACTGAAGAGATTTCCTGGCAGGGAGTGTGATTTCTATTTAATGCTACTCCTTTCGGACAAGGACTCGAAAATATCCTCCCAAGTTGCCCAGTTTTGTGCTACCATCTGCACAACATGCTCCCCGGTTATTTAGATTTAAAACTTCATAACATAGTATTTTACTTTGATATATTTTAGCACTTTTATTTTAATTTTTAGATTAAATAATATTAATTGTTTTGTTTTAGATATATACATAAATGTAAGATGATTATTATTGCATGTTTTTATTGTATCTGGCCTTAGGGCTGTAATAAATGTGTGTGTGTTAAACATTTATTTCTTGCTCCAAAGTCTATAAAAGGTCCTTATTTTTTCTAGAGGACTGATGGCTGTTGTTTCTTCTTTTCAGATACTGGGCCGGTCAACATCCATATCAGAGTAGAGTTAGAAGTTGTGGACAAATGTTCCAGCAATGTAAAACCAAATTGAAGTGTTGGGGCTGCTATCGCTGTAGTGATATGGCAAAGGGCATTTGCAAGATGAAGCCTATGACAAAATGGATGACCTAGCTCTTTGCTGAATGATACACAAGAGTGTATTTGATGAACTCAGTGAGAAAACAAAGAGGTCAATAGGTGAACCTGCCTCTTAAAAACAGATGCCCCAGTCAGCCTGTGTGGAGCCATGGAAGAACTCAGGGCTTTCACATCAGCTTTCTCAGTCCTGCTGTTTTGGAGATGAAAAACACTGATTCGGCTAATTAAAAGACTAGTAAAAAATGAAAAAAGAATCTGCTTTCCTATATTCATTTGGTTTAGTTCAGAGATAGGCAGCCTGCAGATATGGACCACTTAAAGCCCCCCAAAAGCCATGTGCCTCCCACCCACCATCCTAAGATCCACACTGTTTTAATATATCAAACTGCATAAGAGGCTCAGCAAGAACAATAAAAGCAGCACTGAAGAAAATGGCAAAGGTAAAAGCAGTAAACTGAGAATTAAAGATGACATCATGAAATCAGGGGAAGTCTCTCAACCTTCAACAATTTCAGAAATGTCCACTAAGAGGGAACTAGGTTAATCTCTACCAGGAAGCTGTTCCACAATGTTGACAGTGCTTCAGAGAAGCAGCACCATCTCGCTTCAGTCCCCTGGACCTCGTGCCCTGACCCCAAGTCCTGCTCTGCTGTCTCCTTGTGGCAGGTGGAGTAGGGTGTGTTCCTGTGAGGGATGCGCATTAATGATGCATTAAGACTCCTTTCTTTGGTATGAATACACAGATTGACCTCTTCCAATATCACTCTGTTATTCTCCAGGTTTGTTGACGTAGTTTGGTTAGGATCTTTACTGGTTTTATTCCCTTTGTTTGTCATATGTCTGTAGATCCTCCCTCAATTCCTGTAGCCGTCCAACTTGCTAATGACCAGAGTGCTGATCTAACTTCATCTTCTAGTACTAGAGATTCTTGTAAGCAGGGAATATCTTCTAAGGTGTCTTGGATGTTGACATCTCTATCGTACAGAATTTCAGCATAACCCATTTCAGCATAACCCATCTTTGTCTGATCTTCTTTCAATTGATTGTTATGTATCCATCAGTGTCCTTTAGCATGCTAATTTGAGTTGGGAACTTCCTTCTGAACCTGGAGATCTTTGGGAAAACTTGTAGTTTTTACTTGTCTGTTTCCATCTTTCATGTTTTTACAGATGGTATTATAATACTGTTTCTTCTCTCTTTTCTCTTTTGAAATTCTTGGTGAAGATCCTTCCTGAGACCTTTGTCTTCCCTGATTTTGAAAAACTACATTTTCCTCCTTACGATTCCAACTTTGGCATTTCAGTCTCCGACCTCATCTTGCCTGCGAGTTCAGTTGATTTCAGATAGAATTTGGCCATAAAACTCAACCCTCCTTTAGCAACCACAGTTGGAGCATAAGCTTTGATAATCATCATGTTAAAGGCTTGTCTGTGAAATCTAACTGATATTATTTGGTCATTTATCTCAACTTGGGGCAGGGTCTGGGGAGATACCAGGGGACCGTTCTTACCCAGTTATCTGGGAACAGTTTGATCCTGTTGCTCCTGAGGAAGTGGACAGGATCCTGGGGACTGTGAAGGCCATCACTTGCCATCTTGACCCATGCCCCTCCTGGCTGGTGAAAGCAGCTCGGGAGGTGACATGTGGTTGGATCCAGATGATGGTTACTACATCTTTGCAGGAGGGAGTGTTTCCAGCTGCTTTTAAGGAAGCATTGGTGCACCCCCTCCTCAAGAAACCCCCCCCTGGATCCTACTGTGCTGGACAATTTTCATCCAGTCTCCCACTTCCCCTTTTTGGGGAAGGTGGTTGAGAAAGTGGTGGCATCACAGCTCCAAAGGGTTCTGGAGGAAACGGATTATCTGGATCCCTTCCAGTCAGGTTTCAGGCCAGGATATGGAATGGAAATGGCATTGGTCGCACTTATGGATGACCTCTGGTGGGAGTGGGATGGTGGAAGTGTGACCATCCTTGCTCTCCTTGATCTCTCAGAGGCTTTCGATACCATCGACCACGGTATCCTGTTGGGACGGCTCAGGGAATTGGGGGTGGGTGGCACAGTCTTGTGCTGGTTCGCCTCCTTTCTCCGGGGTCGATCCCAGTCGGTGGTGATAGGGAGCGAGAGGTCCCATCCTCGGCCCTCCTTTGTGGGGTGCCACAGGGTTCGGTTCTCTCTGCTCCTTTTCAACATCTATATGAAACCGCTGGGCAAGATCATCCGTCATCATGGGGTGAGGTATCATCAGTACACTGAGGATACACAATTATACATCTCCATCCCAGGTAAAGTAAGTGATGCCATGACTGCCCTTTCTCAGCGCCTGGAGGCTGTGAGGGTCTGGATGGGTAACAACAGGCATCGGCTGAACCCTGGTAAGACGGATTGGCTGTGGGTTAATGGCTCCTCTGTATCCGGGACTTTGTCATCCTTGGTGCTGGATGGGGTGGCACTGCCCCAGACAAACTCAGTGCATAATCTGGGGGTCCTTCCAGACTCACGGCTCCTGCTTGAAGAGCAGGTGGCAGCCGTGGCAAAGAGGGCCTTTGCAACTTTGGGTTGTGCATCAGTTACGCCCTTTCCTGGATCGGGATGCCCTTCGAACAGTCACTCATGCTCTTGTTATCTCCCAGATAGACTACTGCAATGTGCTCTACTTGGGGCTGCCCTTGAAGAGTATCCGGAAGCTACAGCTGGTCCAGAATGCGGCCACGCGGGCTATTTTTGGAGCCCCAAGGAGAGCCCATGTAATGCCTCTGCTCCGCGAGCTGCATTGGGTACCAGTTTGCTTCTGGGTCCAATTCAAGGTGTTGATTATCACCTTTAAAGCCCTACATGGCCTGGGACCAGGTTACCTAAGGGACCACCTCTCCCCTATGACTTCAACCCATCCCACCTGATTACACAGAGAGGGCCTGCTTCGGACCCCCTCGGTAAAAGAACTTCGATTGGTGGGGTCCAGAAGACAGGGCTTCTCTGCGGTAGCCCTGCCCTTTGGAACATCCTGCCCCTGGAGGTGCGATTGGCCCCCTCACTCCTGGCCTTCCGAAGGGCCTTGAAGACCTGGTTCTGCCACTTGGCCTGGGGTGGGGAGGGAAGACCTCAAGCATGGGGATGGCTAGCCCCATAGCGGCCTTCTGTCTTCAGCCTCAAATTTTTCATTCTCTTGGACTCTCCTTCCCCTTTTTTAGAAATGCTTTCAAATGATATTTTATGTATTTATATATATTTATGTTTTTAATATTCGTTGTGAGTTGCCCAGAGTTCCCCCATTGGGGGGAGATGGGCGGGTGAGAAATTAAATAAATAAATAAACAAACTTCAAATCAATTTTTTTTTTAGATTTTTTTTATCCCACCTTTCTTATTTTTATAAATAATTTGCGGCGAACATGACTAATTCTCCTTCCTCCTCCTATTTCCCCCACAATAACAACCCCATGAGGTCAGTTGGGCTGAGAGAGAGAAGAAGTGGCCCAAAGTCACCCAGCCGGCTTTCATGCCTAAGGCGGGACTAGAACTCACAGTCTCCTGGTTTCTAGGCCGGTGCCTTAACCACTAGACCAAAGTGGCTTAACCAGTAGACCAAACCCTAATTCACAACAATGACAATATAATGAATATAATATCGATTTCAAAAATTATTTTATTAGATGTGCCATCTTGAGAATTTGGAAAAGGCATAAATCTAGATAGTGTCAAAAACAGTTTTATAGATATCACCAGAAGATGCATAATATAGAAGAGAAATGGTAATTAAGCAGAAATGGCTAACTTATGGCAACATTTTAGATTTCTACCAGGGTGAACTTAAAATAAAATCAAGAGAAGACTTGATATCAGAAGGATATATGTCAATGGTTTTCACACGTACAATTAGTAGAAAGATTTAAAGTTGATAAAAAGATATACGGTTTTGAATGTGATAAAACTGTATTTGAAATTGAGTTATGTACCAATGATGAACATCTTATTGCTAAAATGTATAAACTTTTGTTGAGATTTGAAACAGAAGATGAACAAGATTGTATGATAAAATGGGCTAAAAATTTCCATTTCTTTTTCTGCACTTTCGCTTTCCTCCTTTCTTTTTATTCTTTCTTTTCTTCTATTCTTTTTGTTGATTATTAGTTCTTGTTAGTTTTTATCTTTCTGTTTTTGAGATTTAATAAAGCTATCATAAAAAATGAAATTCACAAGTTAATATGCAAGTTTCTGAGGGTCAGAGGAGGAAACGGAAGGCTAAGTGCTGAATGCCGATTGGGCAGCGCAGCCAGCCAATCGGCGAGCAGCAGCAGCTGAGTATTCTACATCATAAAGAAAGCAAACGGTCTCGAGCTGCTGAAGGAAGGTCCAGCTGTAGGTACAAAGGGGGGCGGAGGAGGAGAAATTGGTTCAGGCTCTCGTGGGGTGTGCTGCTTCTCCCCTGCTCAGCCCCCGGAGCAGACCTAGGCTCTGCGGGCTGGCGAGGGACTCCTCGGCCAGCGGTGGGGGAGGCAGTCGAGGAGAGGGCGAGTTGAAGGTTGAGCTTTTGGCCAGGCGGTTGGGGGTTGGAGGGCCCCGATTCGGAGCTAAAAGGCCCCGGGAGAACCAGCTGGCAGGGAAGGTTTTCCCGGAGATGGGAGGGACCTTTCCGTTCTTTTCCTGCGGCTGCTCAGCGGGCTGGTTTTTCTCGCTCTTTGCCTTGGTGTTTGGCTCAGGCTGCTTACGGGTGGCGGATCCGCAGCTTTGCTCACAGATCTCAGCTTGGGTGCTTTGGGGTTGCCGGCGTATCTTCTCAAACTTTTACTTGGTTGTCTTCATTTAAAACTTAAAAAGTCTTTATTATTCCAGTGCTGGGTTTGCAGTGGGGTCATGTGCCCTGGTTAAAAGGGGAAGACTGGAGGCTGTCATTTAAAAGCTTATTCCTGGGGAAGGGGGATCTGCTGGTGTGCCCCATTCAGATTCCAATGCGGAGGGCATCTTCCCATTCAAGAGCAGGTGGTGGCAGCGTAACCATGTGCCTGGGTGGGACTCTTTACTGACCTCCCAGAACTCCAGAACCTACTGGTAAATTTGGGCCCGCATTCTGTCACTGTCCAGCCTCAGTTGATATTGTCTGAATGACGTGAGTTGCCTTGAGATCCTTGCAAGAAGATTGAATGTAAATCTAATAAAACAGATAAGTTAATATAGCACAACATGTGCCAATGAACTCTGTGCAATGGTGTCATAATAGTCAGGGAGCTGGACTGGAACCAAAGAGCCCAAGTTGAGATTTGCACTCAACCACGCAGTTTATGAGGATGTGTGATGGAAGGTTTAACAGCCTGGGAACACAAAGCAGAGAGAGTGGTCAATAGGCTAGGAAGCAGGGCCAGTACCAAAAAGATTCTGGAGCCCAGGAGAGGGGGGAACGCATGCACAAAACACCAAGAGCAACTCTGCTTCATTATGCTAGATACCAACTGGAGAATTGCTTTGGCAGGCTTTCAAGATTCTGTCACATTACTGTACTAGCAATAAAGACCTTTCCAGAAATCCAAGTGGTTCTTGTTCCTGAGTGGCCTGCCTCAAAGGACCAGGCAGTGACCTTGAACCAGTCACTCTCAGCCCCCGCCCCCCACCTTATAGTATTGTTCACGTAGGGGTAACCCTGGAGATGGAACTGCTATGTCTATAAGAGGGATCTAAATATATAGAATCAATCATGATATAACAAGGACACAAGATCCAGGAGGAGAGATTTAAGTCAATACCGAAGCTGTCTCCTTTTTGCTGACGACTCCCTCTTTCTAACAAAAATGTTTGGATTTTCTCTTACAATGTTATTTTTTCATCATCTGCTCCATTCTCTAGCTACGCCCATTGGGATGATACATTACATGCACTGAAGAGAGAAAATGGCTCCCAAAAAGCCACCAGCAGGAGGTAAGCGATTTCTGCCATCTTTTACTCTTCCAAAGAATATCTATGAGAATGTCAATGCCCCGCATGTGGACTTCCTTCTTGGGAGGATGCTGGTGACTGTATGTTGACTCACAAGGCCCTGTCCTGTCTGGTGACAATGAAGGTTGCAACTGGGAATAACAGAGCACGAAACAGTCCAGAACGTGAAATATGAATGAAATGAATGTTAGGAATGAGATACATGGTATGTCTGTAAAACTAAAGTAGAAGGATGTAATAGATCTGAATTATGATATTTTAATCTTGTGGCATTGATGAAAGAATGCATGTAAATTAAGGTATAGTATAATTATGAATGAACAAGTGAGCTAAAATATGTTGGAAAGTATGATGTTGTCCTTTAGTTTGTGGTATGTGCATATGGGATTAGGAAATCATAGGTTGGTGACAGTTACATTGATATTCCCATAAGTGATGATAATGGAAGAGCTCGGGATGGGCATTAGGGAAACTGTGAAGCCTTCTGAATGAATTTGTGTAGAGGGAAGAGGAAATTACCTTGAAGGACAGGAGAAAGAGGCATACCAAGAGGCCTGAGTCCAGGGCAGGAGTGTAATGTGAGAAGATGTCTCAGACAAGCCCGTCCCTAGTTCACACAAAGGTGAAGCGATGGAGTGGAGAAGCACATTCAGACTGGCAAGATGCTATTACTTTAGTTTTACAGTAAAAGGAGTCCTGACTTACATGGCATTGGTTTCCTAGTCTGGCCTACCTAGAAGGGTTGATTTCTTGATAGAGGGGGGGAAATGCTGTGGGAATGAGTGGAGAAAAAGTGACTGAGTCTTTGGGTCTCCAAGAATGACTGGTAGAGGTGCTATTAGAAATATTGAAGTATGTTGATTTTGAATATGTAGTTTAAGCATACATCTATTCATACGTAGAGACTGAAAAAGAATGAATAAAAATGCATGGATGACTGTGGGAAGTTGTTTGGTCTACTGTCAATCAAATAGACTCAGCAGAGCCCCAATAAGTAGTGAACACAGAATTTTTGCTTCCTTGGTTCTGTTTACTATATAAAAGAAAAGGATGCCATAGACAGTTTATATTACATAAAACTACAGGGACAACAACAATACAAACATATACAAATAAAAAGGGACTAGGTTCCTGATCTCTATCTAACCCAGTGTCCTGTACTGTGATATTACCTATGCTATATTCCTATGCTATACTCCTAATCTACTATACTACTTCACCTGATATTATACCACTCTATACTACACAAGTAATATCCTACTCCTGCTCCATGTCCTGTCCACTTACTCTATTTCATATAACTATCTGGTCCAGTGGCGCCTAATAGTGTAGTCTCAGTCTTATGGTCTTGTGTTTGTCCCTCTTGATCTTTCTGTTGTTGTATCTCTTCTTCTTGTGGTAGTTGTAGCTTTTCCAGATCCTCTTTGAACTTTTCATAAAAAATATCTTGCCTTTTGTACAGAATTCAGTCTGTACCTCTGTTGATTAAATGTCAGAATTATTCCTTCCAGTTTGTCCCAAAGAAATGGCATCCTCTTTTGTTTACATTTGTCAAAGAGTATATTCCTTTCCTTTTTGTAACATTCTCTTTTAGCAATATAATGTCAGCAATTCAGCTGGTATCTCTTTCAGCAATATCACATCTGTATTATTGATCTGTGATTTATTATTAAAATGTCATTGAAGTACTTGGTCTCTTGTCTTCTTTCTTACAAAGTGCACTAATATATCCCTCGGAACTTTTCTCATTTTTGCAAATTGGTATTAATTCTGTATACTTTGTCCAACTCTGCTTCCATATCTTCTTCATCTCAATCCAAAAAATTTGATAAGGACTCCACAATTTTCTGTCTAATATCTTCCCCAGATGCTTCTGGCACTGCTCTCAATCTTAAACTAAATTCTTTCCCTCTTAATTACCTAAAGCCCTTTCCATTTCTCTATTAATTCTCTCTCCTTTATTTTCTAGAATTTCTATTTTTTTTCCTTTCTTTACTTTAACTTCTCTAGTTATTTTTTATATAGTCCTCCAGTTTTTTATCCATATTTTTTTCATATTTGTAAATCTCTCTTCCACATTATACAACTTTTCTCCCACCCTTTTAACAGGTATGACAAGCTTCCCCAGCTCCTCCAGCATCTTTTGTAAAGTCTCTTGATTAATTCCCTTTCCATTTGTTGACCTGCTGATGAAGATCCCCTCCTTGATGTAGTTATTTCTGTAGCTTTTGCTGCTTTCCTTGTAGTTGCCATTGTTTTCAAAACATTGTAATCCAAATAATAGAGAAGAAAGATAGTAAAAAGCAGAAAAAAGTAAACTCACAATTAACAGTTTTATACTCCTCTATATGGTATCTCTATCTTCCAAAGATCTTTGTATCTTTATATTCCAAAGATCTTTGTAACTTCCTGTTTTGTTTCTCTGATGACTCTATCGTCCCTTTGTTTATTGCAGCCAGCCAATCTTCCTCTCCCAGCAATCCAAAACAACACTTTTCCCCACAGAGGTATGCTTCGTTTGTTTGTTTGACTATCTTTACTTACCTAATTAGCAAAAGTTCCAAATTCAGCTGGTACCTTATTCCGTTTTTAACTTTCTTAATCCAAACTATTAAACAGTTTTGTGCTTTTAATTTCTTTCTGGCTATCTTTGTCCCTTAACTTTTATTTCTTCCTATGGGTTGAAGCTCCACTCACTTGGCTAGTATTAGTTTCTCTGTTGCATCAAAGGTTTCTTTTTACTGTACATTTTTTCTCCAAAAAAAAAAAAAAGTACTTAAGAAAGTAGACTTGGTGAGCCAATTAAGTCTCTGACTGAGATTTGGAGCTTGATGACTTCTGCAGCTCCTGGTGTTCTCCTTGAGAGGAGCTGGCAAGATTCCTTTGGATCCTGCCAGCCTTCTTCCAAGAAACAGCCTTCTGGAGCACAGATGGGTGATCTCGCAGCTTCTCCTTGTCCGGGGGAGTGCCATTCATTCGGGTGTAAGACTGGCTGCTGGCTATTTCCTTACTGACATCTATGCCATTACACAAAGGTATGTTAGCCTGCCATTGTTCTACCTGGAAGTCCCCAGGTCCCATCAATTAAATGTTGTCCTTTTATGGGACCAAGCAAATTGCCTTCTCCATCAAAGCCCCTGCCTTCTCGAACAGCATCCCCTCAGACATGTGTATGGCTCCCACGCTCCCTGGTTTCTAGAAATCTCTTAAGATGTGTTCTGTTCTGGGCCTGGGGTTAGGGTGGCTGTAGAGACCCTGTTGAGTTTTTGCAGATTGAAGAGTTTGATCAGGGCAATCATGTGGTTTTTAGTGTGCTTTTAACATATGTTTTGGGCTTACTGATGCTGCCCAGAGTCTTCCTGGAGTGGGGTGGCCTTAACAAATCATCATCATTGCTGTTGTTATTGTTGCTGCTGCTTTTTGTATTGCTGTTGTTATTTATGATGAAAAACTGGGAGATTAAGGAAGGATACAACAGCAATGAGAAGTTTCAAGTGTGGAACTACCTCAATTGGTCACATGAAGAAGAACAGACATGGAAGAAAGGGAAAGAGTGAAATGAGAGAACAACTGATGCAAAGAATGAGGAAACATGTTGTATCATGTATATGAAGAAAAAAAGAGAATTGCAAAGAAAACAGTCAAAGATAGCAATAAGTAGTTAAGTTCAAAAGTGGAGAAAAAATGTAGAGCAATTTTGATGGAAATTTTAAAAAATGGTTTGAAGTGGGTGAAGTGCGCTGTACAAGAATCCTCCAGTAGATTAAATAGAATGTAAAATAAATGTGATTAAATTATTTCAAAAGCTATTTTATTTGTTTTTATTTATTAACTTGTACACTGCCTTACCCCACGTCCCCCAGGTCCTGCTCTGCTGCCTCATTATGGTGGTAAGGGTATTCCTGAGAGGGATGAATGAAGAATTTTGGGAGTTTATGCCAAGAGAATACATTTCCAGCAGGGTCACCCCACTTATATTGGGCAGCAGCAATAGAGGAAGATGTCAGATGATGACTTTAGTGACAATGGCAAAGGGATCAATTCACACCGTGCAGGAGAAGGCAATGGTAAGCCACTCTCGTGTTTTTACCAAGAAAACAACATGGATAGAAAATCTAAAATGATTGACGATGGAGGGCCGGATGATGGGCCCCTCAGGTCAGATGGCACTCCACATGCTACTGAGGAAGAGCTGAGGAAGGGCTCGTTCGGAGCACTAATGGTGTTTACGATGTGGGTAGATTAAAGCCTTTGGGACGTTTAGTTGCTGATGTTGCCATACAGGAAAACAAAGGCCAAAGCTGCAAAGACTGAATTGCAGTGGGAACATGGAATGTAGGAAGCATGAACACGGGAAAGCTCAACACAGTGAAAATGGAATTAAATAGAGCAACTACAGACTGACATCTTAGGCATCAGCGAATTGAGATGGAGCGGGATCAGACCCTCTCAGTCAGATCACAGTGCCTATTACTCAGGACATGAAAAACCAAGAAGGGACAGTGTTGCTTTTAGAGTTTGGGAGGGTATAGCAAGAACAGTACTTGGCTACAGTGCAATCAATGACCAAATAATATCGATTAGACTTCATGGACAACTCTTTGATATGATGATCATTCAGATTTATACTCAAAGCTCCGATGCAGAAGAAGGGGATTAATTGGTGGATTAATTTTACAATCAAGTTCAATTTGAAATTGACAGAGCAAGCAAGCAAGCTACACTGCTTGTGATCGCAGACATGTTTCCAAATTTGGAAACATGAAAGAGGAAAATGTGGTTGGAATGTATGGCTTAGGAAACCAAAATGAAGCAGGAGACTGATTTATCAATTCCTGCCACTCCAATGTTTGTGAGCTTGCACATGTTTCATTACCCAACCAGGTTTCATCATCAGTACTAGTGAGTGTGGGGTTTTCTCCCTGTTTATATACTGTACAGTTGCTTGCCCTGCCAGTATTGGTGGGGGTCTGGTTTTCCCCTTGATTAGGGTATTGTTTTCTGCTTGATTGTTTGTCTGGTGTTAATCCCTGCTTATCATACTGTATCGTCCCATAGATATCCATGCCACCCAAATCTCAAATTATGACCTTCTAAATCCAGTAATCTTCTTTTTTGTAACAAGACCCCCTCTTTCATCCAAACTCAACACCAAGCAGCAAAATACAGTTTCAAATCTAGTAAGCCCAATTCTCCTCTTTCCTTTGCATCTTGTAGTACCTTATATTTAACTTGTGTTTTTTTCCCTTGCCGTACAAATTTAGATATATCCTTCTGCCACTGTTTAAATGGTACCTCAGTTCTCAAAACAGGTATTATCTGAAACAACAATAACCTTCTGGGTAGAAGATTCATCTTAATCACAGAAATTCTCTCCAACAGTGACAATTGTACTTTGTCCCTCTTGACATATGTTTTTTAACTTCATTCCATGTCTTAACACAATTATTCTGAAATAACACACAATGCATATTTGTCATAGTTATAACCAGATATTTTACCTTCTTCTCAATCTTGAAACCTGTTTTATTCATCAGTTCTGTTTGGACTTGTAACTTCATATTTTTTGTAAACATTTTTGTCTTCTGTTTATTAATCCTGAAACCGGCTAATGCCAAAATTATTTTAGTTTAATCATTAAAGGTTCAATTCCCTTTAAAGGCTCTGCCAAAATCAAAACCAAGTCATCGCAAAAGCTCTTAACTTATATGACTCTCCATTAAGGGAGAGACAGAGAAGGACCCTCTTCTGAGGGAAGAACCGACCTTACCATGGCCATGGTTAATTGTCTGCAAAGCAAACATCTTTCTATGATGGGTTTCAGATATACCTAGGAACTTCTAGTTGCTCAAGGCCAGAAATTGATCTGCTGAGAGTGAGCAAGGTTGGTCCCGGTAGTGGTGCCATGTTAAGTTCACCGCTTTCAACTATTGGGCACAATGACAACACATGGTGTGGGGTAGTGGTGAAGGAGGTGGACTAGCATTAGAGACACCCAGATTGAACTCCATGCTCAGCCACGGAAACTCCCTGGAGACTCTCTCAGCCCAGCCTAGCTCATGGGATTGATGTGATGGGGATAAAATGAAGGGAGGTCCCCATGTAAACTGCCATGAATTCTTGGAGAAAGACAGGATATACATCTAATAGATAAACAAATGTTCTAATCTTCATGTATCTCCTCCCAGAGGAACAGAGGGAATGGTGTCCCACAACTCACTAGGAGTGGCCTGGAAAAGAATCATTAAGTGGTCCCATTTTCCAAATCCAAATAGATGGCAGAATGAAGAGGGAAATCAAGGGAAGATGTAAGGTTCAGGAAGGGGCTGGAGGGAAGAGAAAAGCATGTGATGCTGTTTCAGCCCAAGAGAGTCAAGGAGCAATTAGGCCCAAGGCCCAAGTCTACCTGTTGCTCCTTGGGCTGCAGGCTGTTGACCCTGGCAGTGTTGTATCCAAGGTCCAAAATGTGGTCCCCTACTTAGTCAGTGAAGCCTGGGATGGATGTCCTGTCTATAATCATAAATCCACCAAGGGATTTAAATCTCCTTAATCATAAATCATAATCATAAATCCACCAAGGGAGTTAAATCTCCTTCAAAGGTGAGCATTTCATGAAGGCTTCTTCTGTTTAGTTAGCCTGTCTGGAGTAGCTGCAGATTAAGATCCCACAGGGAATGAAAATGCATCATGAAGTTGGACAGTAAGAGCCTTCCTGCTACCACTGAATGGAATTGTTTAATGAACGTTTACTTTCCAAAACACAGGTGGTGGAGCCAAGGTGAAAGGTGCACTCGAAAGCTACAATTGTGCAACGATGGGTGTTGTAACGGTCTTCTGCCTGATTTTGCTCACACTTTGGGCTCTCACTCTGTGTAAGTTTTTAATTTTATCCAATTGGTTTATCAGTTCTGAGGTCTGTAATGGTATGTGGGAGTGACCTTGGGAGACAGGGGGAAGAGCCACAGCCAAGGGAACAGTCGGATAAGAGGCAGCTGAGCCTGCAGCTGGAATGGGGGTGTGGCAAATATCTCAGAAGGGACCCTCCCTAGTTTCTCAGGCTGTAAAGATGAGGGAGGAGAGAGATACTTTCAGACTTGCAAGATTCTGTTAATGTAGCCTTGCAATAAAGTAGAATTAGTGCATCTGGGTGTGCTGCTTGTCTGGACTACCTCGCAAGGCTGACATCACTCTTGCAATTCTGGAAGTACATTTCTCCCCTGTCATCTTTATAGCCTAAGAAATGATCACTGTTAAAGGGTCATGTAATGATGGGTCATCTCCCCCCCCCCCCCCCCGTCTCTAACACCTTATGTACTTTTCAAACTTTAAACAATAGTGAGTGGATGTGTGGATGTGATCACATGTGTACGTATGCTCGCATGCAGATCAAAGTAAGAACAATAGAAAAACTGAGGGAGATGGGCAGCATATAAATGTAATAAATAAGTAAATAAAGTGGGAAGGAAGTCCTGAATCCTGCCTTTGTGGTACAGAAAAAAAGTTGTCCATGATCTTTCTAATTATGATGGAGAAATCAGGTAGAAAAACAAACGTTGTGAAGAATGTTTGTGAAGAAAGAATATATACTGAGGAACCTGTTGCAGATTAAATACTCCCTAAAGTGTTCAAAGCTGCAGGAAAAGAGGTAGTTAAAGTGCTCAGAGCTCAAGGTCAGCAATGGTGGAACAACACTAAATTTCTTACCTCTTTCTTCTCTGTCTTCCCCTTTCTCTCAATGCACTTATTCTTCCTTCATAGATTTGTTTTGCAATCTGATCCTCATTCATTCTCTTCATATGACCAATCTCCTCAGGCTAATTCTTTGTACTTGTTGCTCATTTTTGTATTCAGTCCACCTTCACTCATGTTTCCCTCTCTTGTTTTACCAGGTATACTGCACACTTATGTTCCCACTGCATTCAATATGTTTCTCTGTTCTGTCTTGAAGACACTATTCTCAATGCCAAGGTTCAACAGCATCAATACTCTTTCTGCCCAGCTTCTACAATTTTTGCTTCCATACGTTGTCACAGGGAAAACTATTGCCTTTACAGCTCTGATCTTTGTAAATAGATGCTTCCTAGCCTCTGAATATCTTCTCCAAAGTCTTGGTTGGTCACGGAGCAATTTGTGATTTGTCACAGTTCCCCTGGCCATGTCTTTGCTGTTATAACTGGGCTCTTCTATCTCTTTGTGCCAAGGATATGGTCAGTTAGATTTCAGTGTGCTCCTTCTGCTGATGTCCATGTAGAGAGGCATCATTTTGGTTGTTTGAAGACTATGTTAGCAATGATAAAATTGTTGGATTGCTGGAAAGTGATAAGTTTTTCTCCTGCTTCATTTGTGTTTCCCAGGTCATAGTCCAACTATGTTTTTCTCTTTAATATTTCCAACTTTAGCATTACAATCTTCAACCACAAGTAGCACATCTTGTTTGCATGTTCTGTCAATTTCAGATTGAACTTGACTTTGTTATTCAGTCGTTAAGTCATGTCTGACTCTTCATGACCCCATGAACCATATCGCCCCAGGCCTTCCTGTCCTTCACTGCCTCCCTGAGTTGGCTCAGTTTCATGCTCATTGCTTCAGTGATGCTATCTAACCATCTCATCCTCTGCCGTCCTCTTCTCCTTTTGCCTTCAATCTTGCCCAGCATCAGGGTCTTTTCCAAAGAGTCCTCTCTTCGCATTAGGTGACCAAATATCTGAGCTTGAGCTTCATGATCAATCCTTCCAATGAGCAGTCAGGGTTGATTTCCTTTAAGATTGACTGGTTTGACCTCCTAGCAGTCCAGGGGACTCGTAAGCATCTTCTCCAGCACCACATTCAAAGGCATCAATTCTTTGGTGCTCAGCCTTCTTTATGGTCCAGCTCTCACAGCCATACATTACTACTGGGAAAACCATAGCTTTGACTATGCGGATCTTTGTCGGCAAGGTGATGTGTCTGCTTTTTAATATGCTATCTAGGTTTGCCATAGCTTTCCTCCCAAGGAGCAAGCGTCTTTTAATTTCATGCCTGCAGTCTCCATCTGCGGCGATCTTGGAGCCCAAATAAATGAAGTCTGTTACTGTTTCCATTTCTACCCCTTCTATTTGCCAGGAACTGATGGGTCCAGATGCCATGATCTTAGTTTTTTAAATGTTGAGTTTCAAGCCAGCTTTCGCACTCTCCTCTTTCACCCTCATCAAGAGGCTCTTTAGTTCTTCTTCACTTTCTGCCATTAGGGTGGTATCATCTGCATATCTGAGGTTGTTGATGTTTCTCCCTGCAATCTTAATTCCCGCTTGTGATTCTTCCAGCCTGGCATTTCTCATGATGTACTCTGCATATAGGTTAAATAAGCAGGGTGACAGTATACAGCCTTGTCGTACTCCTTTCCCTATTTTGAACCAATTGGTTATTCCATGACCGGTTCTAACTGCTGCTTATTGGCCCGCATACAGATTTCTCAGGAGACAGGTAAGGTGGTCTGGTACCCCCATCTCTTTAACAATTTGCCACAGTTTGTTGTGATCCAACAATCAAAGGCTTTTGCTTGGTCAATGAAGCAGAAGTAGATATTTTTCTGGAACTCTCATGCTTTCTCCATGATCCAGCTAATGTTGGCAATTTGATCTCTAGTTCCTCTGCCTTTTTGAAACCCAGCTTGTACATCCGGTAGTTCTTGGTTCACGTACTGCTGAAGCCTAGCTTGTAGGATTTTGAGCATAACTTTGCTAGCATGTGAAATGAGTGCAATCGTGCGATAGTTTGAGCATTCTTTGGCATTGCCCTTCTTTGGAATTTGAACATAAACTGACCTTTTCCAATCCCGTGACCATTGTTGTGTTTTCCAAACTTGTTGGCATATTGAGTGCAGCACTTTAACGGCATCATTTTTTAGTATTTTAAATAGCTCAGTCATCTCCACTAGCTTTGTTGTTAGTAATGCTTCCTAAGGCCCACTTGACTTCGCTCTCTAGGATGTCCGGCTCAAGGTCACTGATCACACCAGCATGGACATCAGGGACATTAAGATCTTTCTTGTATAATTCTTCTGTGTATTCTTGCCATCTCTTCTTAATCTCTTCTGCTTCTGTTAGGTCCCTGCCTTTTTTGTCCTTTATCATGCCCATCTTTGCATAAAACGTTTCCTTGATATCTCCAATTTTCTTGAAGAGATCTCTAGTCTTCCCCATTCTATTGTTTTCCTCAATTTCTCTGCATTGTTCATTTAATTCTTATCTCTCCTTGCTATTCTCTGGAAATCTGCATTCAGTTGCTTATATCTTTCCCTTTCACCCTTGCTTTTCGCATTCCTTCTTTCCACAGCTATTTGTAAAGCCTCATCAGACAGCCATTTTGCTTTCTTGCATTTCTTTTTCTTTGGGATGGTTTTAGTTGCTGCCTCCTGTACCATGTTACGAACCTCTGTCCATAGTTCTTCAGGCACCATGTCTACCAACTCTAATCCCCTAAATCTATTCATCACCTTCACTGTGTATTCCTCACAAGGAATATGATCTAAGTCATACCTGAGTGGTCTAGTGGTTTTCCGTATGTTCTTCAATTTAAGCCTAAATTTTCCAATAAAAAGCTCATGATCTGAGCCACAGTCAGCTCCTGGTCTTGTTTTTACTAACTGTATAGAGCTTCTCCATCTTTGGCTGCAAAGTATATAATCAATCTGGTTTCAGTGTTGACCACCTGGTGATGTCCATGTGTAGAGTCATCTCTTGTGTTGTTGGAAAAGAGTGTTTGCTATGACCAGCTTGTTCTCTTGACAGAACTCTATTAGCCGTTGCCCTGCTTCATTTTGTACTCCAAGGCCAAACGTGCCTGCTTTTCCGTTTATTTCTTGACTTCCTACTTTAGCATTCCAATCCCCTATGATGAAAAGGACATCTTTTTTTTTTATGCTAGTTCTAGAAGGTGTTGTAGGTCTTCATTGTCAACTTCAGCTTCTTTGGCATCAGTGGTTGGGGCATAGACTTGGATTACTGTGATGTTGAATGGTTTGCCTTGGATTCGCAGTGAGATCATTCTGTCATTTTTGAGGTTGTACCCCATCACTGCCTTTCCCATTCTCTTATTGACTACAAGGGCTACTCCATTTCTTCTAAGGGTTTCTTGCCCACAGTAAAAGATATAATGGCCACCTGAATTAAATTCACCCATTCCCGTCCATTTTAATTTGCTGATTCCCAAGATGTCAATGTTCAATCTTGTCATCTCATGTTTGACCACATCCAGCTTGCCTTGATTCATAGATCTTACATTCCAGGTACCAATACAATATTGTTCTTTACAGAATCGGACCTCCTTTTCACTTCCAGATATATCCACAGCTGAACGTCCTTTCGGCTTTGGCCCAGCCACTTCACTCTTTCTGGAGGTACTTGGAATTGCCCTCCGCTCTTCCCCAGTAGCATGTTGGACACCTTCCAACCTGAGGGGTTCATCTTCCGGTGTCATATCTTTTAGCCTTTTGACATTGTCCATGGGGTTTTCTTGGCAAGAATACTGGAGTGGGTTGCCATTTCCTTCTCCAGTGGACCACATTTTGTCAGAACTCTTTGTCATGACCTGTCCGTCTTAGGTGGCCCTGCATAGCATAGCTCATGGCTTCATTGAGTTATGCAAGCCCCTTCGCCATGACACAGCAGTGATCCATGAAGGGGATCTAAACTTGACTTTAACACTCATCAAATTCCTCTTCTTTTGCCTGATAATTTGGAGCATGAATTTGGATAACCACCCTATTGAAGGGTGGTCTACAAAGTCTGATATTATTCAGTCACCGATCAAACTGCATCCAAGTACTTTCTTTGTTACATCTTCCTGATTATGAAGGCAATGCCATTCCTTCTTAGTTTTTCATGTTCTGAGTGGTAAGTGATGTGGTTTTCTGATGAAAAGTGTCCAGTTCTAGGCCATTTCAACTTGCTGATGTCTCTGATGTCAATGTGTAGTCATTTGTTTCATCTTTCATTGTGTTAAGCTTTCCCACATTCACACTTCTTACATTCCCTCTGTACTTGTGTCTTTGCAGCTTTGGGTTTGCTTTTCCTGCATGGCAACATCGGTGTCTGGAAGGCTTTAATCTATTTTATATTTAATAAAGACAATAAGTCCCCTTAAAAATCCTCAGCTCTTCCTCAGTAGAGTGCTGAATGCCATCCCACATCCAGCACTATATTAACAATTGCTTAATCTTGTACCTCCATGTGGTTTTCTTTCTAAGAATTAGAGCAGTGCGTTATGAAAGATAAATAGAAAAGGGAAAATGTGGATTGATGGTAAATGCTAAGTAAATGCTAAAAATACAGAGGTAACGCCAACATTCCTGTTTAGTGAGCCTGTGGTTGATGGTAAAGAAGGAAAGGCACAGTTTTGTTTTCTTAGATGAAGGTAGATGAATCCTAGGCAATAAAGGATCATTGAAGGACACAGATGTCTTTTTGACAAGAGGCAAATCTGGATATTTAAATCAAATGAGACACTGTACGGCAGTGAAAGCCAGAGTTGAGAAAGAGAGAGGAGTTAGATACCTTTGAATGAGGGTCTTGCAGGCAGTTACTTAGAGCACTGTTTGCTGGAAGAAGAAGCAAGCCATTGTTCTGAGTGAAATCTAAACTGATTGTTCTCTTGAGGTGGTGATCAAAAAGCAGAAACTCAGCTGCGCTGGCCATGAAAGGTTTGAAAATGCTCCTGTTTGTCACCAAGGATAGTTGATAGGTTTGATAAGGAGGGCATTTGTCCATACAGTCCCCAATCCCAGGGATCCGGCCCAACTCGATGGTTCCTAATTTCACCCTGTGTTGCTAGGAGTAGATCATGAAGATGGATGAAGCTCCTATGGTTTGTTGTTGTTGTTTTGGAATGACCGATCTTCCATTTAAGTATTCAAGTGACCAACAAGGGTGTCTGTCACAAGCTGATATTTCATCAAAATGACTCCACTCCTACAAACGTGCATGTGGTACCAGAAAGGAAGTCTGAAAGGGATGGGGTTTGTATCCTGAAGTCCCAAGGGGCATTTTGCCATTTGCCTTCTCTTGCCTCTGTTGTTGACGCTCATAGCAGCCATCACCTTCCCTTAAGATAGACTATTCTGCTGAATTCACTATCAATTGCATTTGCATCCAAGCTGAAGAGCGAGTGGTGATATTGTCTGTCTCTCTGGATCATTTGTAATTTTGTGACATCTTGTCTCAAATTATATACCTTCCATAGCAACATGGAATTTATGGCTATTCAAGCAGTTCTGACAAGGTATATTTTCCTTGGGTGTGCATGTTTTTCAAGGTGTTGTCATAGACAGATCCAACTTATTATGTGTTTATCCAACTTATTATGTGGTAATAAACCTGCTTTAGATCTTAATGAAAAGGCAAAACGAGATCCACTTCGGACTGCAGTCTCACATATGCGGAGGTATCTGGCTTCAAAGGACAAAATATTTGCTTCATTTAATGGTAAGTAATGAGTTCCACTCTGAATGTGCAAAGGTATTCCTGTCCCCAAGGCCACCTTCTTCTAGCTAGATTGGTGGGTTACAGCGGAATGGAAGAAGCATTTAGCATCCATCTGCTGCTTATACACCTTCAGGCTCAGGATGATGTCAACCCAAACTAAGAAGGAGAAAAAATTATAGGAAAAAAAATCAAGAAGCTATCAAAATTCAATGTGAGAAAAGCTGTCTAGGCTTTGTCACAGTGTCCTCAAGGGGACACTCAAGTCTGGTTTAAAGAAGAGGTGAGCTGAAGAAGCCTTGAATTCTTTTCCAAGTCAGCTCCAAATTGGTGCTGCAGAAGCATCAGGAGCTTCTCTTTCCTTCTCTTTCCAGACAATAATTAATTTGGGTTGACAATCTTTTAATGGTTGGGGGCCAGAGGGAATGGTGTCAGGAACCAGAATCTAATCAAAGTATGAGGGAGCCAATGGGATGGAGCCCAAGCCAGTGGTGAACAGGAAAGGTGATCTTTTCATTCGTTCATTTTCTTTTATTTGCTCTTTCACTACTCAAAACTCACACCCTAAGAGTTCACATGTCATTTAGAAGGCATCTTTTCTGCAGAAACTTGCTAGCCACCCAGCCTCTCCACCAAGATGCCAGTCCACAAGACACAAGGTTTAGGTCATCATTCTGAAAGGCCAATCTTGCCATGGTTCTCATGGTTTGGTGATACTTGCCTCCAGTGGCCTCGTAACACCTTGCTGCCAGTGTCCTCACTGGGAAGAGGGAAGAAAGCCTCTTCCTAGCTGCATAGGTCTGCAGATAACTTCAGAGGATTTTTTTCATGCTGGTGTATGAAAGGATGTTAGGAAGCGGACTCTTGATAGTCCTAGAAGGCAGCTTCAGATCTAAATAGGTGTACATGCTACATATGTTTCAGATACTAATGTGATCCTGGAAGCTGAAAAGGTATCAAGACAGTTGATTCCATGGGCTACAAAGATTAATGAACTTGAAGCTGAGATTGGTAAGTTTCTGACAGATTTTTTAGATAGGACTCTCAGGTGACATCACAATGACAAAGAGTTCTCCAGAAAAGATCCAGTAAGCCATGAACAACAGCCCAATCCTCCAAGCCCAGGGGATTCAAGGTGGACAATCACACATCCAATGGTGCTGGAGGCCATTGGTGGGGGTCCGGGCAGCACTGCCAGTGAGAGGAGCTTTTTGCCTGTTGGGATTGTCTGGCCAGTGTGCATCCTGTTGAGATGTGCTGGTGGTGGCAGCACTGGCAGGAACAATGGCATTGGGAACGGTGATGGCTTGATGCCTGCAAGGCCTATGCCAGAGATAGACAGCCTGAATTGTGGCTTGCAATCTCTGAAGTCAGCTGGGACTTGAAGAACTCCTGGATTCTGCCATGGATGCTCTTCTAGGGAAGCCATCTTGTCTCCTTCTCCGTGACCAGAGTTGGGAAAGGACACCAGGGCAACCATTTTAGGGCCAATTAAATCTATGGTGCAGTTGCCACCTGGTGGATGGATGGTTGGTGAAGTAAGGTTTTGAATGGTGGGGGTCTTTCCCCCAGTAAGAATTGACTGCCCTCCTGGGTGAGAGATGGGGGGGGTGCGAAATTGGGGTTTGTTGTAGTCTTTGTGATTGTAGGCTACCCTTAGCCAGTCTGGTGAAAGCAGCTGGTGTGTGGGAAGCATTGATTGTGGATTGTGGGTGGGGGGATCTCAGAATAACCCTGAGGCACTGAGAGCGTAGGCTAAAGTGCCCTGGGGACTCAGTTTCTCTGCCCCTCTGGGATGTGTGTTGATAGGTTGGGATCCCCTGTTTCAGGAGCCATAGGATGTAAGGTGGAGTTGTAGAAGTCTTGGGGAGACCAGGAGCAAGTGGTAACATCATGGTGGTGATGGGTATGGGAAGTTATGGAAGGAGACTGGGGTGAGCCACTCATGGGGATGGGTGGGGTGGAACTTCCCCAGACATAGCTGGCGCACAATCTGGGGGTTCTTCTAGACTCACACCTCCTGCTAAAGAGAAGGCGGAAGTCATGGCTAGGAGGGTCTTTGTACAGCTCTACATTGTGCGCCTGTTGCACCTCTTCCTGGATCAGGAGGCTCTGCTCACAGTCACTCAAGCCCTGGTCACCTGCAAAATGGATTACTGCAACGTAGTCTACATGGGGCTACCCTTGAAGAGCATCTGGAAGCTTCAGCTGGTGCAAACTGCAACTGCGTGGACAGTTACGTGTGCCCCTAGGAGGGCACACATTAATACCTCTGTTATGTGACCTGCATTGGTTGCCACTTTGCTTCTGGGTGCAATTCAAGGTTCTGGTTTTGACCTTTAAAGCCCTACATGGAACGGGACCAGGTTATTTGAGGGACCACCTCTTCCCGATTACATCTACTTGCCCCACCAGGTCAGGCAGGAGGGATATGACACGAGTCCCATCTCCAAAGGAGCTCCATCTGGTGGGACTCAGGAGGCTTGCCTTTTCTGCTGTGGCCCCCACCCTCTGGAACATTATTCCTCCCAAGGTGAGGTTAGGCCCATCTGTTAGCCTTTTGGAGGCCCTGAAAAGATATTTTTTCACCAGCCTCGGGGAACCCAGAGACAGCCTGCAACATGGCTGTATGAGATTAAGGGAGGGTTTATTTATTTATTTATAAATCAAATTTATATCACCACCCAACTCCCCCACAAGGAGGGACTCTGGGCGGTTCACAACCAAACAATTTAAAACCAATAAAAACATAAATAGTACAGTATAAAATACAATTATTAAATATGATAGGTTGTTCTGTTTTCTTGGGTTCTTTCTGTTTACCTGTTTACTTTTCTGTTTATTTTGTCTATTTTGATTGATTTTAGACTGTTATGGAGTTTTTAACTGTTGTTGTGTTGTACATCGCCCAGAGTCATGTGTTTGTGAGATGGGTGGCTATGTAAATCCTCTAAATAAATAAATAAAATATACATCCGGAGTCCCATCATGCTGTTCCTTTTCCGGGTAAGCAGCGTCAGGCAGAGTGCAGAAAAGCAGGGAGAAAAAAATAAACCAAGGCAATTACACAATGTAAGAAAAGGAAAGGAAATATAGCTGAATGTAGGTTAAAGCAACACCATTCGTCATACCTGTGAGAGCA
This sequence comes from Liasis olivaceus, assembly GCA_030867105.1. Lineage (NCBI taxonomy): Eukaryota > Metazoa > Chordata > Lepidosauria > Squamata > Pythonidae > Liasis > Liasis olivaceus. The sequence continues at coordinate 2,286,064 of CM061354.1, forward strand.
ACATCTCATTGGGTCAAAAGCAAACAGCCTGAAACAAGACAGTTCATTAACATAAAGGGACAGGTTGAAATCGTCCTCACCCCAAAGAGAGCAGTTTCAAGCCTGTTGCACCAGATGGGTGGGAGAAAATGGTAGAAGAACTAAAACCTTGATTTCTGTGTAAGAAGAGCTTGGATTTAACCCCTACCAGTCCCTCGAGTTCTTTGCAACAACTTTGTGATCTTCTGTGCAATTCACCCCCTTATCCCCTGCAAGGCAAGGGCAGGGGAGGGGGAGTGGCAGTGGTCATCAGGGAATCCCTCTTGGCCTTCAGGGGCCCTGCTCCACAAGTGGATGGATGTGAGACCCTGTTCCTGAGGCTGGGCACACGGGATCAGTTGGGAGTGCTGCTAGTGTACCAGCCTCCCTGCTGCATAGCAGCCTCCCTGCCTGAGCTGCTGGAGGCCATCTCGGGGTTGGCAGTGGAGTTCCCCAGACTTATGGTCTTGGGGGACTTTAATCTGCCGTCCCTGGGATTGGCCTCGGAAGCGGCTCGGGAGTTCATGGCTACCATGGCAGCCATGGGCCTATCCCAGGTCATCAATGGCCCGACCCGGGACAGTGGTCACACTCCAGACATGGTTTTCTTGTCGGAGCAGTGGCAGCGTGATCTGGTGGGGGATTTTATATGATCCCCCCTGTCACGGTCAGATCACTCCCTGGTGGCAGCGGGATTCTCCTATGCTGCCCCCCTCCGCGGGGAGGTGGGACCTATTCGAACGGTCTGCCCCCGGCGACTGATGGACCCGCACGGGTTCCAAAGGGAGCTGGGGGGTGTTCCTGAGGCCTCGCTGCACGGTCCAGCGGAGGCTCTGGCCGCAGCCTGGAACAAGGAGGCGGCTGGGCCTTGGACAGGATCGCGCCTGTGCGTCCTCTCTTGGCCCATCACTCCCGGCACTCCCCGTGGTTCACGGAGGAGTTGAGGGAGCTGAAAAGGGCTAAGAGACGTCTAGAGCGCCGCTGGCGGAAAACTAAGGACGAATCTGACCGAACACGGGCTAGAGCTGCTATTAAGGCCTACCTAGTGGCGGTAAGGGCGGCGAAATGCCAATATTTCTCCGCTCTTATTGCATCCTCAGAGTGTCGCCCTGCAGCCCTGTTTAGGGTCACCCGAGCCCTCCTGGGAAAAGGGGCGGAGGACTACTTGCAGGGTTGTGCAGAGGAATTTGCTGAACACCTGATGGATAAAATCGCTCAGATCCATTCTCAGTTGGAAGCCAAGCGTGGAGTAGGTCCAGAGGAGTTGCCCAGGGAGCGTTCTTGCCCAGTTATCTGGGAACGGTTTGATCCTGTTGCCCCTGAGGAAGTGGACAGGATCCTTGGGGCTGTCAGTGCGACCACCTGTGGTTTAGATCCTTGTCCCTCCTGGTTAGTTAATGCTACCAAGGAGGTGACTTTAGGGTGGGTCCTGGCAGTGGTTAATTCATCCTTGCAGGAGGTGGTGTTCCCGAAGCCCTTCAAAGAGGCTTTGGTCCGCCCACTCCTCAAGGAACTGTCGCTAGACCTCACCCTCCTGGACAATTTTCGTCCAGTCTTCCACCTCCCCTTTTTAGGGAAGGTGGTAGAAAAGGTGGTCGCACGGCAGCTTCAGAGGATCCTGGAGGAAACGGATTATCTGGACCCCTATCAGTCAGGATTCAGGCCCGGCTATGGGACAGAAACAGCATTGGTCGCACTTTTAGATGATCTCTGGCGAGAGCAGGATGGGGGAAGTTCATCCATCCTTGCTCTTCTTGACCTCTCGGTGGCTTTCGATACCATCGACCATGGTATCCTTTTGGGTCGGCTGCAGGAGTTGGGGCTGGGTGGCACAATGTTGTGCTGGTTCAGCTCCTTTCTCCAAGGCCTAACCCAATCGGTATTGATAGGGAGCGAGAGGTCCAGCCCCCGGCCCCTACTTTGTGGGGTGCCACAGGGGTCAGTGCTTTCACCGCTCCTATTTAATATCTACATGAAACCGCTGGGTGAGATCATCCAGCACCATGGGGTGAGGTATCATCAGCATGCTGATGATACCCAACTATACATCTCCATCCCAGGTGCCTTAAGTGACACTGACTGCCCTCTCGCGGTGCCTGGAGGCTGTGGGGGCCTGGATGGGGGACAACAGGCATCAGCTGAACCCTGGTAAGACGGAGTGGCTGTGGATTTGGGGAGCCTCAAGATCTAGGACTTTGTCATCTTTGGTTCTTGACGGGGTTGCACTACCCCAGACAGACCCGGTGCGTAATCTGGGGGTTCTCCTGGACTCACAACTCCTGCTCAAAGAGCAGGTGGCAGTCGTGGCTAGGAGGGCCTTTGCACGACTTCGTGTGGTGCAGCAGTTATGCCCCTTTCTGGATCAGGGGGACCTCCGCACGGTCACTCATGCCCTGGTCACCTCCGGGTTGGACTACTGTAATGCGCTCTACATGGGGCTACCCTTGAAGAGTATCCGGAAGCTACAGCTGGTGCAGAATGCGGCGGCGCGGACAGTTCTCAATGCCCCGAGGAGGGCACGTATAACACCGCTGTTGCGTGAGCTGCATTGGTTACCAGTTTGTTTCCGGGTCCAATTCAAGGTGTTGGTCATCACCTTTAAAGCCCTTCATGGCACAGGACCAGGTTATCTGAGGAACCGCCTCACCCCGGTCATTTCAGCCCACCCCACTCAGTCCAGCAGAAGGGGCAGGTTGCAGACCCCACCGGTCAAGGAATTTCGATTGGTGGGGTCTAGGCAGAGGGCCTTTTCTGCTGCAGCTCCCACCCTATGGAGCATCCTGCCTCCTGAGGTCCGGTGTGCCCCCTCCCTCACGGCCTTCAGGAAAGGGATTAAATCCTGGCTCTGCCAGAAGGCCTGGGGGCCAGAGGGGGGCCCGCACCTGTCGAGATGGCTGGTGGGGTGATGGGTTTGCCCCCCCCCCCAGCATCTTGCAGGTTTTTAGGGCTAAAAAAATTATAGGAGGTTCTTAGGACATTTTTAATATATGTTTCTTTTTAATTATTTGTAGATTTTATCCCATTGTTTAGGGACTCATGTTTTTTTTCCCTTTTTTATTATTGTGAGCTGCCCAGAGTCACCCATTGGGGGAGATGGGCGGCATACAAGTTTGATAATAAAATAAATAAAATAAAATAAAATAAAATGTCCCTGTGACTTCTAAGCTCTAACTAAGCTTCCTCATACATTTATCTCTCAGTGCATTGCTAAACCAAAGAATACCGCAGATTCTTGCTTCCTCAGTGTTTCATAACTTTCTTTTTCATTCTCACACATGCTTCATTTCCAACATTTTAAGTTATCAGCTGACCACATTTCTCAACCGGCCAGCTTCGAACAAACTCTGGGCAGCTTTGCTACCTGAAAGCGGAATAAAACATAAAACAATATGCATCCAAGCCTAAAGCACAACTGGGGTGTGGCGAGAGACCCCCAAACGGCGCCACATACCTCCACTGCGCCCACCACTAACGGGGCCCGCCCAAACCACCTAGCTCCAGCCTGGGGATGCCACCAACCTTTTGAGATCATTGAAGGGAGGAAGGGCGGGGGGGGGGGATGCGGACCTCCGGGGGGACGCTGTCCGAAAGGGCAGGTGCAGCAACAAAGATATCGCTCTTACGCCATTCAGGAACCTCCTTGCACTTGTTTGTCACTCAAAACCTTCTGTAATTCAGCGTTCGTTAAGTCAACCCTCCTCAAATGGCTTTCTCCAAACCAAGTAGTTTCCCCCTTCGCTCTTGATGCCTCTCTCTCTGCACAGGGATCAGGAATGGCATTTTTCCAGTTGCCAGGCGCAGATGTAATTTTGGCATACTTGTTAAACAAGCTGCACAGCCACTCCAGAAGCAAACCAAATGGATATTTCAGTAGTTCTCCTTCATGCTGTCCACATCTGCAGACTTCGTCTTTTCCAAGATGCTCACAGCATTTATGACTTCCGCTTCTTTCACGTTTTCTGGGATACTAACAGTTACAAGATTTATTTCAATTCTACTCTTTCATGTATTGCTATTTTACTCATGCAGATCTCAAAAATACGCCTTCCGGATTGTCACACACAAACACCCCGTGCTCTTTTTGTTCCTACCATCCTTTGTCTGATACTCTTGAGTGGTTGAATTTCAGCAGGGACGCAGAGGGGCATTTTTATACTCCAGATGGACGTTTCTTAATACACCTTCCAGAAATCGTTGATTTCCATCTCGTTCCTAATCATTTTATCGTTTTTGGTTTTAATTCTGTTTGCTCTGCTAGAGGCTCCTTAAGAACCCTATTTACCCATTTCCAAACCCATTTGTATTTCCTTCAAAAGAGTGTAGATTTCTCTGCTTTTTTCAATCTTCACATTCCTTGCTCTCTTTGAATACATTCTTTGTAAACAGCGCTTTCCTTCGATACACTCTATACAGGATCTTTCCTCCTCCTCCTTTTTCTAGCACTCATTCCCTCCCATGTAGCTTTTCCTCATCCACAGCCTCCTTCCCATCATCTTTCCACCCACTGTCTTTTTTTCAGACTTCCCCTTGCCCATGCGTTTCTGGCACTTTGGAACAGAATTCCTTTCAGTCTTTCAAGAAGTTGCCCTGTTGTGATGGGCTCAGGAATAGTCTCAAGGACCACAAAGAAGAGCTCTTGCTAAAGTGTATAAATGTTTATTGAAATTTGAAACAGAAGAAGAAGAAGTGAAAGAATGTATGATAACATGGGCTAAAATTTTTGGTTATAATATACAGATGGAATAATGGGAAAATATGTGGCTGAAAGGATTGAAATTTACATTATGTTATAATTGTAAAGAGACTTTTTATAAGATGATGTACTGTTGGTGTACGTCACCAGAGAAATTGCCTAGAATGTATAAATACCCTTCAAATTTATGTTGGAAATGTGAAGAACAAGAAGGACATTTTGTCATCTTTGGTGGACATGTAAAAAGGCTGGAAAAATTTGGATCCAAATACATACACTGATTCAGAGGATTTTAAAGATTAATATACAATTGAAACTAAAGGGCTTTTTGGGGGGGAGGGACTGATGGGCAAACAGTTGGGGAAAAGTCATGGCAGTTTGCTTTTGTACATGATAACTGTAGTGAGATTATTGTAAGATTCGGCACTACCCAGAATGAAGGAATGGTTAGTGAAGATGATGGAACTTGCAGAGATGGCTAAACTGACTTCTTTCATCAGAGAAAAGACAATATCTACATTTATTGCTTATGGGAAACACATTATAGAATCATAGAATCATAGAATTTCGGAGTTGGAAGGGACCACATGGATCATCTAGTCCAACCCCCTGCAATATGCAGGAAACCAATTAAACCATCCCCGAGAGGTGACTGTCCAGCCTCTTCTTAAAAACCTCCAGAGATGGAGAACTCACAACCTCCGTAGGTAGACTGTTCCACTGTTGTACAGATCTAACCGTCAGGAAGTTTTTCCTTATATTTAAGTGAAATCTAGGTAGCTGCAGTTTGTACCCATTATTTCTGGTCCTAGTTTCTGTGGCCATGGAAAAGAGTTCCTGACCATCTTCCCTATGGCACCCCCAAAAAATGAACTGCTTTATGGATTTGATGATTAGACAGAATAGATTATAGAAATAAGAGAAATATTTTGTAACCATAGATTAAGAGGTAAACTTATAATTGCACTTATAACTGTTGTAAAGATCGGAAGCCATTTCTTTGTGTCTTCTTTCTTTCTTTCTTTCTTACTTTTATTTTTTCCTTTCTTGCACTTTTAGCTCTCTCTTTGATTTCTTTCTTTTTCTAACTTTATATTAGTTTGTATTAGATAGATAGATAGATAGATAGATAGATAGATAGATAGATAGATAGATATTCCTGAGCAAAAGTTCCAAACATATATGTATGCATTTTATGCATTCATGCATTTTATACTAATATAAAATGTATGAAACTTTTGCTCAGGAATGGTAAAAGATGCCAATCACTGGAGGAAACACTTTGAAAGCTTGGTTATTGTCTTATGTGCTTTTCTCCTTAAAAGTTGTTGTAATTCTGATGAAATTATTAACCTAATTGTGCTTCTTCTAAATTTTCTTTCTTTTCTGTCTTCTCTCCCCATGTCAAAATCATGATCTGGCTCAAAGCTGACCTTCATTACAAATTAAATCATGACTGGACGGCTTTTAAAGGCTTTCTTTATTTCTTTAGTTATGAAGAACTAACTTTTTTTAGCATGCTATACGAGTGCAAAAAATTTAAAGCTCATATTATTTCCATTGGAAGTAAAGCAGAGGAGGTAAGCACACTATCCTTGTCCCTCTGCTGATGAAATTGATTTTGTTGTTGTCTGAGTTTTGTGTCGTTCCCTTCGGCTTTTGGTCTATCACTGCTGTCAGCCTGTTCTTGAATTGGCGGAAAAGGGTACCAGCCTAAAATCGGCTGTGCCCGTGGCTGATCCCTCTCCTGCATCGATTGTCTCTGGAGAATGTGCAAAGCAAGCCGCTTGGTTGAAAGCTGTCCTCACGCTTGTCAGGGATGCAGGAGAGGCTCAAATGGGTCTTGGGTGGGCGGGTGAGAATGGCAGGCTTGGACCCATGGCTTGACTGTGGGGATCAAAGCAGGAGGGCACCACCACCAAAACTCAGCAAGTCTGCATGGCTGCTGAGGAGAAGCACAGCGGGCTCATTTTGAGTGAAGATTCCAGGCTCTTTCAAAACCCCACCTGTCCCCTCAAAGCTTGGCAGCTCCCTGCAACCTGCCAGGGACCTTTCTGGCACAACGGTGGAATGGTGCGGCAGAGCCTGGCTCTCCCCAGAACCTGGCGGCTCACAGCAATTGGTTGGCCTTGGGGACCCACCAGCCTGATTTTAGCTTTTCCAAGGTACGGCCCTTTTGAAAGCCCACACTTGTGCCCAGTTTTCAAAGAGGCTCAGTCAGCGCTGCAAACAAGGCTACTGTGTGGCTGTTGAGGAGCTGTGGACAGCTGCCAGTTTTGAGAGAGCTGGCCTTTCCTGCTAGCTGCCAGTGTTGTGGGACTCCTCCCTCCTGGAAGCCCCAAACACAGAGGCAGCGAGCAGCTGATCGGAGCTCCTTCTGCTGGGAGGAGAAGGGGAAGAAGGCGAGCGGGTGTGCCCTCCCCAACCCGAGGTGGCCAAGAGGCTGTTTCTCCCCCACTGCGGGGTCACCTGAGTGTGCATCAGATTGTACTCATCTTGGAAGCCCTGCAAGTGGTTGCTGGTTTAAGAGGGACAGAGTAAGGCCAGGCAGCTAGGGATGAGGGAGCCTTATGGGCTGAGGATGAGATGAGAGCTAGGACTTGGGGATACGGTGGAACAACGGGGCTTTTACCATGGTTAGGTGCAAGTGTGGAATGCCCCATAGACTAGGTTTGATCATGGCTTCCATGGTCCTACTATTGCATCCAGGGTGCACCCAAGCTCCTCCTTGGTTCCTCCTAGTTGTTCCATTGCTTCAGGAACTTGACACACCCCACTGTTTTCTAATTGTACCATATGGATTGCATTGCTGCTGCTTCTCCATTTATGTTTCTGTGCAGGCTCTGATTTTGAAAGTCTTCAAGGTGAGAATCTCTCCTGTATAATTTGTGATTCTCTTTTTTCAGGAGTTCTTAGAAGGTATACTTCAGAACAAATATGGACCCTACTGGATTGGACTGAGATGGAGTCCAGAGCAAAACAATTGGAAATGGGCTGATGATGACTTAAGATATAATGCAGAGTAAGTGTCTAATCCAAGTGTGTTTCTCTGTAGCCTAGCTTCAAATCTGAGAGAGGTGGCAGTTGCTGCAATGTGAAGACTCAAATATATAATATTGGCATTTGTAGGATAATGTCACTGCACTTGTGTCATTGTTTTGGGGTCATTACAGTTTGCTGCAGATGCTGCTAGTGGAATAAAGCATAAAAACTTTCTATAATTCTTTTATTTTTCTTCCCTGGAAGTTCTTTGCATGCACAAAATCACCATTCCAGTATGCAATTTAACTTTCGGAAAGTGTCTTAGGGACTGATGGAGTTTTCCCAGTTCCAGTGACTGAGTCCTAATCCTGGTGAATGCCTAGGTGAAACTTTCAGGTGCATTTTTGGCGTGGTGCTTACTGTTGCCATCTACCACTTGAAAGACAAGCCAACAGACCAGCCCTTGCCCCAGGATTAGTCTGCTTCCGAGCCAAGATGGTCACCAAAGTTGATGTCAGAGCAAGATCCTACTGAATCCCAAAGACCGGATCCATCCATAAGCCTTGTCCAGTCTAAGTTATTATATCATTGGTTCATTCTCTGTACCTCCTGGATCCTTTGGGCTTTACCTCACAGTTATCTTACAGGGAGGAAAACACATCTAGACACACGTTATTCAGATAGAACAACATATGAAGATGCAAAGAGGGAATCAGCTTATTTCAATCCAAAGCATACAGTGTTTAAACATAGTCTCATCTAAATTCACATTTCCCTTTTGATTCTCCAACCCCTGCCCCAATTAGGGTTTCTTCCTTCCTTGGCACCCAGCCCCACGTAGCTGGCAAAGAAGCGAGAACCACGTGGATTTCAAAAAAGCATATTTAGCGCTAGTTTGGGGTAAAAACGTGATCTTGAAGTCTTTGCATCATTTGCTTACATCGTTTCTCCCCAGTCTGACTTCCTCCAACTGCTTTTTTTAAATTTAATTTTATAATAATAATGAAAAATGCAAATACATTTGCAAAGATTGAGTATTTTTCTGACAAGGTAGTTGCTCCCTTGTGCTGCATCGGGGTGGGAGGGGAAACTTGCAGTGCTTGTAATTGGTGTTGCTGGCATTTGAGGGATGGGAATGTAAGTGCCTCTGTGCCCAATCTATATCTGGATCATGTGACTGCAGCCCCTCTATTCCCAGGACAATGGGCACTTGCAAGGAAGTGGTTATGCAGAGTGGCACAAGTCCTGTGTGATCTCGAACTGTCAGCTGCAATGGGTCTGTGCACTCCACCGCTGGTCCTTTTTGTGGCTGTCCATCTAGCGCCTCTGTCATCATTGGCTCTCTGGGTTCTGCACAGTATCTTAGCTGTTCCTAGCTCTGCACTCTTCTGCACAGAGAGCTCTGATGTTGTTCCTGGGATCTGTTGGAGCCCCTCTCCCAGCTTAGGAGTCACAGCCCCGAGTGCTCCTACCACCACTGGGACCACTTTGGCCTTTATTTTCCACATCCTCTCTAGTTCCTCCTTCAGGCCCTGGTACTTCTCCAGCTTCTCAAACTCCTTCCTGATGCTGCTGTCACTTGGCACTGCTACATCTATCCCCACCGCTGTCTTCTGTTCCTTGTCAATGACCACAATGTCTGGTTGATTAGCCAGTACCTGCCTGTCTGTCTGGATCTGGAAGTCCCACAGGATCTTAGCCCTTTTTTTCTCCATGACCTTCTGTGGAGTCTCCCATCTGGACTTGGAAGGGTCTAGCCATACACTGTGCAGATGTTCCTGTATAGGATGCCAGCTACTTGGTTGTGCTGTTCAGTGTATGCTCTTTCTGCCTGCGTCTTACAACTTGCCACTATATGTTGGACTGCCTCTGAGGCCTCTCTGCACAGTCTGCCCCTTGGGTCCTACCTAGTGTGGTAGACCCCTGCTTCTATGGATCTGGTGCTTAGTGCCTGTTCTTGTGCTGCTATGATGAGTGCCTCAGTGCTGTCTTTTAGTCCAGCCCTTTCCAGACACTTTCCCAATGTTAGCCACCTCATCCCATGCAGGGGCTTCTCTTGCCATGGTACTTCCTCTGCTCGAACGTCTTCCCATGTCTGCTGCTGCCTCAGGCATTATAAAAGAAATATCCCTCTCTCTCTCAATTCTCTTTCCCTCCTTATCTCCACAGTGGATAATAGAATGTCTGTGAGTGTTCTGGCTGTCTTGATGCCAAACAAAGCCTTTAAATCTTAAAGTTCCACCATCCAGGATTTGAATCTTCTTTAACACAAGCTCCTGGTCTTTCCACATCTTCACAACTCTCTCTAGGGTTTTCTCCCCAGTCTTCCTCTTTGTTTCAGGGCTGAAATCTCTGGATTTAGCAAACTGGGCTGTTCCTCCGCTCCACTCTACTCCACATTAACCAGGCAATGTCCTCTTCGGCAGCATGTCTTTCAGCATTTGCAATATGCCCCCCTCTGTCAATTTGCTTTTCCTGGCTCTTTTTATATTATATTCAGTTTCCAGAACTTATATGTGCCACTGTACAAGTACCTTCTTGCATTTCCCCTTTCTGTCTTGTGCTGAGCCGTCTGCCTCTCTTAAATCACACACACATGATCTTGGCACAGACCCAGCTGCTTTTCTTCTGCCAGGCACTTCAACCTGCTATATGCAACTTCCACAGTGTAACATAAAACATTAACATTCACAATACAACTTAAAAGATAATGTAACAAAAATCCACAGTAACTATAAATAAAACATCTGCAGTAAATAACAGCATGAAACAATTGGTATTAACAAAGTCCACAACAAGCCTCTTATACAATCATTACCTGCCATATTAAAGATGTTTCACTAATAGAAACAGCTGCATTTTCAGAGCTATAGCTTGTGAAAATTCCACTCCAAAAGGCCCTCCAAGGAGCTCAGCTCTTACCACTCTCTGGAAGGCCACTAACATCAGTTACAGACCCCTCTGATTCAGCGGCTGAACAGGAGAAGCTTATGGACACTCAGTTCAGGAGGCAGCAGTCCTTCAATCAACTGTGAGGAAAGGGTCAGACTCAGGGCAAGTAGCTGCTTCTTCCTACAGTGAGGAGCAGCCTGACCTTGGGAGAGGGCTGAAGAAGCCAAGGAGTGGAGATGACTTCTTGACAGGGGTGGGGGCACATTAACCCCTCTAATTAGGCAAAGCCAGAAACTCTGGCTATAAAACATCATGTTCCAGATCCTTCCCTTGGCTGTGCTCCTCTGGCATCTAATCCCTGCTTTCTCTTGATTGCTTGCCCTAAAATGGATCTTTCCTTTGGAAACATGCTAATTGCTTCCTGGTTGTTTGCTACTCAGTCTAGTGCAGTTTAAATTAACACTCTGAATTACATTCAGAAGCATATTGGCAACCAATGCAATATCTTTAGGACAGACGTACAATGTTTATAGCAGTTAACACCTGCTAGGAAGTGGGCCACCATAGTTTGCACCCATTTTAGCTTCCAAGCATTCTTCTAAGGCATCTCTACATAGATGCCTCACATTCCATGGTGTGGTGATGTGGCCCTGAGTTTCTGTTTCAAAGTCTTTGCCCTCCAGATAGGGCCATTGGTAGCGAACAGCCCATTTAGCAATAGCCTTAAGTCTAGGAGGACCCCTGTTTAAGCCCTTCAAGGTAGACTAAACTAGGAAACCAGTGGCAGAATCTTGCCAGTCTGAATGCATTCCCCCCTCTGTCCTCTTATTTTTGTGTGAACTAGAGAGGGGCTTGTCTCAGGGGTTTACTCATGTTACATTCTTGGCCTGGGATCAGGCTCCTCTGTCAGCCTTCCCAGGTAGACCAGACAGGAAACATGACCAAATGAACTAATTCTACTTTATTGTAAGGCTACATTAACAGAATCTTGCAAGTCTGAAAGTACAATTCTCCTGCCATCACCTTTATAGCCCAAAAAGGTAGGGAGGATCCTTCTGTCCTCTCTTATCTGATTGTTCCCTAGGCAGCATCTCTCCACCCCATCTCTCCAGGTCTTTCTCATATACTGTTACACTTCTTATCTGACTGTTCCCTTGGGAGAGGCTCTTTCACCTGTCCTTCAAGGCCATTTCTTCTTCCCGCTACATCATAGATCTGCTCCCTAAGTAACAGTGCTTCCATCTTGGAAAACAACATGTGAGATGATTGGGAACCTCAGTGGACAAAAGGCAACTCCATCTTGCTTGGGTTCAAGTTTTGGATGTTTTGTTCCATCTAGATCCTAGCAGTTTCCAGACACAAAATTTCCACAGCATCACCCCCTTGGCCTGGGATGGTGATGTAAAATTCAGTTATCTTTAGCATTGTGATGATACTGAACCCTGAACTGACGAAGGACCTTCCCCAATAACTTCTTGCAGATGGATAATTATGGGGAGAGGGCCAAACACTGCTGTGCCCCATGAATGAGTAGCCAGCAGCCTGACTTCTTCTCCCCTATCACCACCAACTGAGCCACCTGCTGATGAAACCATTCCAAAATTCTCCCCAAGCCCCAACTCTTGAAGCAACCAAGAAGGATACCATGGTCCATATTTTAAAGCTGCGTTGGGTGGACATAATGGATCTATTGCCATGATCTGTTCAAAAGCATTTTTATTAAATAGCCCAACAAATGTGAACGGTAATGTACTTAAACTGGAACCCCTCCTCTACAACCCTTTAACCATTCTGGAGCATCTTATTTTATGGCAATCACTTCAGGATCATGTCTATCCTGTTAATGCATATGTATGTCAGATATTAAGAGGGGAGTGACAGTTGTACTTCAGCCCCCTGGTATTGACGTGCCTCCCACACTTGTTGAAGGTGTGTCTGAAGCTGCTGGGTGTGGTCATTAGAGATGCAGGTGGAGATGCACCACCAGAATTCTGATGACACCCAAATCTATTTCTCTGCAATATCAACAGTGCAAACTTCCACTGAGGTGAGGGAAGAGGGTGAAGAGGGAAAAGATTTTATTCCTTTATCCTAAGTTTGTAAAAGATACTAATTTTCTGTGGCAGACTGATGGCTATTGTTTCTTCTTTTCAGATACTGGTCTCCTGGATATCCAAAGAAAAGCACTAGTATGCTATGTGTAAAAATGTGGAGTGAATGTAACACTACTTTAAAGTGTTGGGCTAATTATAATTGTGATGTACGTGGAAGGGGCATTTGCAAGCAACTTCCTGAAAAAAAATGGATGACCTAGCTCTTTGCTCAATGATGCAGAAAACTGTATTTGATGAAATCAGAAAACAAAGAAGTCAATCAGTGAACCTGCCTCTTAAAAATAGTTGCCCCAATCAGTTAGTGTGGAGGCATGAAAGAACTCAGGACTTTGACATCAACTTTCAAATACCTTCTCAGTCCTGCTTTTGTGGAGATTAAAAAACACTGTCTTATTAGGCAACATAAAGGGTTAGTAAAAAATGAAAAAAGAACCTGTCTTTCCTATATTCATTCTATTTAGTTCAGAGATGGGCAACCTACGGACATCGACCACTTAAAGCCACCCAGAAGCCATGTGCATCCCATCCATCATCCTACAATTTGCCATCAAGGTCAATATAGCGGTTTATTTATTCATCAGATCTCTACCCTGCCACCATCAGTAAGCCTTCGTATGTGGCTTACATAGAATATAATAAAACATTTTACAACACCCACAGTGTTTTAACATATCAAACCATGTAAAAGGCTCAACAACAGCAATAAAAACAGTACTAAACAAAAGGACAAAAATAAAAGCAGTAAAATTGAGAATTAAAGATGACATCATATCAGGGGAAGTCTCTCCCAAACAGCTCCATCTTCAACAATTTCAGAAATGCCCAAAAAGAGGGGACTAGGTTAATATCCACTGGGAGGCTGTTCCATAACATTGACACTGCTTCAGAGAAACAGCACCTTCCTGCTTTAGTCCCCTGGACTTCCTGAAAATGTGAGATTTGTAGTGATTGATGTGTACTTTTCTTTGTGATGGTTGCAGTATCACCTCCCAGGCTTGGTCCAACAATTCTGGTTTTCTTTCTTTAAGCACTAGTAAAGCGGTCTCAATTTCAGTTCTATCATGCCATTTCCTTAACAGGTTAGCACGGCAGATTTTCTTTTTTCTTTCTTCCAATTCAGTTTCATAATTCACTAGCCCAGTTTTTCTACTTACTATGTAGAGACCCTGCCACTTAGCCTGTAGTTTGCTTTCTGTACTAGGTAATAATAATAATACTTGGTCTCCTACATTGTATTGCTTTGATTTCAAACCCTTATCACATTGCCTGTTTTGTCCTTCCCTGGCTGTTTCTAAATGTTCTTGAGCAATGTGTCCTAGTGCCTTTAACTTGTTTCTCTGGATTAATGTATATTCTATTAAATTCTTAGAACTTTCTAAGTTTTCACACAATCTTCCTTAATAATGTCCAAAACCCCTTGAGGTTGCCTCCCATAGAGTAACTCAAAGGGGCTAAATCCCATGGATGTCTGTGGGATTTCCCTATATGCAAACAATAGAAATGGCAGCCAGGTATCCCAAAGTTTTGAGTCTTGACCTGCATATTTCCGAAGCATAGTCTTCAGGTTCTGATTTATCCCTTCAGTTAGGCCATCTGCCTGGGGATGATAAGGGCTGGTATGCACCCTTTTCATCCCTAAATCAGGATAAAGATATTCTAGCACTGAAGATATTACCTAGCCAGGTAATTAAATGTTTGCAAGAAAACAACTAAGCTCAGAGAACTCCAAGGACTCCACAGGGTGAAGATATTTAAGCAGAGCTGACTGAAAATTAGATCCTTGATCTGTGAGGATCTCCTTTGGTATGTCTACCCTACTAAAGATTTTGGCCAGTTGTTCTGCTATTCTTTTAGCTGTCACATTCCTTAATGGAACTGCTTCTGGATAGTTAGTTGTATAGTCATATACAACTAAGATATATTCATTGCCTTTACTATCCATGGCTATTTTAGAAAAGGGAATGGGAATTAAAGGCATTCTCTCCAATAGAACTTTATCTTGCTCCCTTTTGGCTTCACTAGTTGACAAACTGGGTAGGATCTACAATAATGGGCCACATCTTTACTAATCCCTGGCCAATAAAATCTGTCTAATATTCTAAATGTTGTATGAACTCTACCCATATGTCCAGACAATGGATTTTCATGGGCTAGTTCCAATATAGCCTTGCTGGGGAACTACTAACTGTTCTATTTGTTCTGGTTATATGGATGGAGCCTAACTGAAAGCAGCAACCCTGATTTTTCTTGGAATCTTGGTGTGGTTTCCTTGTTTCTTTCCTGTTCTGTAGCTAACCAACAATGTTTTAAAGTGGGATCTTTCTTTTGTAAGGGCCCTAAGTCCATTTCCCATTTAGGAGTGTCTATCCCTATGGGTTCACCTCTGGCTTTATCAGCCTTTCTTAAAGCTTTTTCCTTTCTAGGATATCTCAGCTCCTCTATTAAATTGGTATAGCTAGGAAGGATTCCAGGTTCCTTCCCCTCCTGCTTCTGCTCCTTCTTTGCTTCTGCCTTAGACTGGGCTCTTGTGGTTACTCCCACTACATCAGCTTCCTTCCTGAAATCTCTTGTTTGAATCCACCCCTCAACAATTGGAAAATCTGTTCCAATCACTAGGTTCCATGGTAATTTAGAGGTTACTCCTATCACCATTACCTGTTCATTTCCCTTTGCCTGCATTCTGGCTTTAATCAACGGGACCATTTCGGTCTGCCCAAATACACTTGTGAGAGGCTTTTTCCCACATATACTGCCCTTTTAACTAAGTGAGGATATACTAATGTCTTTCTACTCCCAGAAGCCACCAGGCCTCTGACAGCTACCTGACAAATGTTTGGTGGAACCATAATTTTACTCCTCAGAGGTGCTTGCACTACTGAAGACATTCCCTAGCTTCCCAATATCTTCCTTTCATTTGGGCAGGGGCCAAAGTCTTTATTATTATTATTAACTTTTTATTAATCTTTTTAATTACAAAAAAAGAAAAATATATAAAAGTGCTTTAACATAAAATGCAAAAAATACAACAAAAAAGTTTGTGTATAATGAAAATATGTTAGTACACAGTTCCAATTCTATATATGCTTCTCTAATACAAATATCATTCAAGAACATATATATTCCTAATAGAGTTATATGACTATCCTGTGTTGTTGTTTTTAACCCAGTGTATTTTGTATAAATACCTATCTGTGGATATCTGAGGGACTGCCTTTCCCCGATTTCATCTGCCCATCCTACCAGATCCAGCAGAGAGGGCATGTTCTGTCACCTTGGGAGCTACTCTGGCAGGCCCCAGGTGGCAGGACTTTTCTGCAGTGGCGCCTGCACTGTGGAATCTTCTCCCCCTGAGGTGAGGTTGGCCTCATCATTGTTGAGCTTCTGGAGATCCCCTAAGATATGGCTATGCCAGCAGGCCTGGGGACCCCAGGGGATGGGGGAATTAATGAGGTGGCTCCCTTACTTTTTAACATCTTTTTATTCTGTTTTATTTTGCTTTTTATATTGTTAATATGTTTATTGACTGTTTTTAGCTTTGTTGTATGCCACCCAGAGTTGCCTGTGGTGAGATAGGCAGCTATGTAAATTGGAATAATAATAATAATAATAATAATAATAATAATAATGCCCCATATTTCATTATACTTGTCCATACAAAGTCAACATCTATAGGCAATCTGCTCATAAGTAGCAAGTGTAATCAGTCTTCAATCCATTGAATAAATGGGACCATACATTTATCTTTCCAGTGTTGCAATATCAGTCTTTTGGCCATAGTAAGGGCATGGAGAATCCATTTACATTGTCCAGTTGTCAGGTTCCATGTACTAGGTGTATAGTTCAAAAGAATATTACCCTTTGAAAATGTTAACTTTTGTCACACAATCACATTTATATAGTCCAGTGCTTTCTCCCAAAACTTAATAAGTAAAGGACATTGTAAAAACATATATTTTAAAGAAGCATTGTCCTTATTACATCTCCAACAAAATGCTTATTTTGACAATCCTTTTCTATACAGATGTACTGGAGTCCAATATATTCTAAATATTATTTTTTGTTGTATAAGTCATAATTTAAGGTCCATTGACACTCTTGGTATAGAAGTTAAGACACATAGAGTCAGGATCTCTTTTAGTGAAGTCGCAAAAAGATCCTCCTCTACCATCTGGCCTGGTTCAGCAGATAGTGGCAACTGAAATTGAGGCAACTGCTGAATGCTTAGGTGTAGTTGCCATTCTAATAGCTTGTTAAAAACAAAATAACATGTAATGAAAAGTTTTATTTACCGAATGATGAAAGTCCTTATCCACACAGTCTGACAATACAGAAGTTTGAAAGCCTTTTAACTGAGAGAGAGGAGAGATGTGCACTCACCATGCCATCCCAGACTGGAAATCCTGGAGCCAAAGGTCTCTACACCTTTTTCCTTCAACCCTTCCTGCTCTTTAAGGTTCCTACTTTCTGACACAGACTTTCTTATTCTCCTTTCACTTTTGATACCTCCCTTCCAATCATCCTCTGCCCTTTTTGCCACCAGGTAGTCCTTGGCCAATTCCACTGCCCTTAGGCCTGTTTCTGGGTGGTGTTCCTGCACCCAAAACCTCGCTTCGGTAGGGAATACGTGTAGAAAGTGCTCTAAAATTACTTCCTCTACCACTTTCTCTTTGCTCCTTTCATCTGGCCTCAGTTATTTCCTCCCTAGGTCTTCCAGTCTCACCCATAATTCACAAACCCCTTCATGTTTGTCATAAGTGTAGCTCCTAAACCACTGCCTATAGGTATAAGGAGCTACATTCTATCTGTATAGGATTACCTCTTTAACATGACAGTAATCTGTTACTTTCCTAGCGGGAGGACTACTATAAGCCCTTAGAGCTTTTCCTGTTAAACATGGGGCCAACACTCTCAGACCATTCACAAGAGGTAGCAACTCTTTCCAACATTGTTAAATTGGCTTCTATACCTTCTTCCTCTGTTAATTTAGGGGGTTTGATATCTTTGGGACCACTTCCCCTCCCTATATGTTCAGGAAACCCTAGAGATGAATGTGCCCCTCCTGGAGACTGGAGCCCTTTAAGTAGGCCTATCAGCCCCCTCAACTCTTCCCTCCTTGCCTCTCTCTTGTCCCATTCTAACCTATCCTTCCTCTCTGTCTTCCTCCAGAGCCACCCTTCCTTCTCTTTATTAATTAATCAAAGCCTTCCCTCTTGCTGTTACCTCAATATTTATTAAATTATATTGGCCCAGGTGTCTGGGCCTAGCCCCTTTTCTGGCTGTTCGACCTTCCTCTTTGATTTAACTGCAGCCTTAGGCTGGACACCTGCCTCTACCAAACTAGTGGCCTCCTCAATGTCCAAAGGAGAATCAGCCCCGTCTACCTTTCCCACCCCTTTTTGTTTGGCGTATGCTCTAGTGAGGGGTCTGGTTTCTGCAGCCAGAATGTTGGCTCTTGCCTGCCAAGTCTGCAGTCTGCGAGGGCTAAATTTATTTATTTATTTATTTATTTATTTATTTATTTGGCTTGTATGCTGCCCATCTCCCCCAACGGGTGACTCTGGGTGGCTCACAATAAAAACACAGCTCTCTCTGAGATGGCTAAAAACTATAAATAATTAAAAACATATTTAAAAACCCTAAAAAACCTCCTCTGGTTTTTTCCCTTCCTTTAGCAGCTACGGCTTTTTATTTTTCATTCACGGTACTTACTGAGTCTGAGTCAACCCCACCTCTTCCACCAATCGTCTTGGGTTCTTTTTTAAACTATGCCCAACCTTTTCAGATTGACACCAACTCAAAAGAGACCCAAAAGAACCAGGCCCTGGCCCAGGTGGTTTCTTTATATCTCCCTGTAAGGGTTGGAGCCCCTTCATGGATCACTGCCTTGTTGTGGCGAAGGGGCTTGTGTAACTCAGTGAAGCCATGAGCTATACCGTGCAGGGCCACCCAAGATGGACAGGTCATGACAGAGAGTTCTGACAAAATGTGGTCCACTGGAGAAAGAAATGGCAACCCACTCCAGTATCCTTGCCAAGTATCCTTGCCAAGAAAACCCTATGGACAACATCAAAAGGCTAAAAGATATGACACCGGAAGATGAGGCCCTCAGGTTGGAAGATGTCCAACATGCTACTGGGG
This sequence comes from Liasis olivaceus, assembly GCA_030867105.1. NCBI lineage: Eukaryota > Metazoa > Chordata > Lepidosauria > Squamata > Pythonidae > Liasis > Liasis olivaceus. The sequence continues at coordinate 2,304,901 of CM061354.1, forward strand.
AAGAGCGGAGGGAAATTCCAAGTACCTCCAGAAAGAGTGAAGCAGCTGGGCCAAAGCCGAAAGGACGTTCAGCTGTGGATGTATCTGGAAGTGAAAAGAAGATCCGATGCTGTGAAGAACAATATTTTATAGGTACCTGGAATGTGAGATCTATGAACCAAGGCAAGTTGGATGTGGTCAAACATGAGATGACAAGATTGAACGTCGACATCTTGGGAGTCAGCAAATTAAAATGGACGGGAATGGGTGAATTTAATCCAGGTGACCATTGTATCTACTAGTGTGGACAAGAAACCCTTAGAAGAAATGGAGTAGCACTCATAGTCAATAAGAGAGTGGGAAAGGCAGTAATGGGGTACAACCTCAAAAATGACAGAATGATCTCACTGCGAATCCAAGGCAAACCATTCAACATCACAGTAATCCATGTCTATGCCCCAACCACTGATGCCGAAGAAGCTGAAGTTGACGATGAAGACCTACAACACCTTCTAGAACTAGCATAAAAAAAAAAAGATGTCCTTTTCATCATAGGGGATTGGAATGCTAAAGTAGGAAGTCAGGAAATAAACGGAAAAGCAGGCAAGTTTGGCCTTGGAGTACAAAATGAAGCAGGGCAAAGGCTAATAGAGTTCTGTCAAGAGAACAAGCTGGTCAAGAGAACAAGCTTAGGAAGCATTACTAACAACAAAGCTAGTGGAGATGACAGTATTCCAACTGAGCTATTTAAAATACTAAAAGGTGATGCTGTTAAAGTGCTGCACTCAATATGCCAAGAAGTTTGGAAAACAAAACAGTGGCCACGGGATTGGAAAAGTTCAGTTTACGTTCCAATTCCAAAGAAGGGCAATGCCAAAGAATGCTCAAACTATTGCACAATTGCACTCATTTCACATGCTAGCAAGGTTATGCTCAAAATCCTACAAGCTAGGCTTCAGCAGTACATGAACCGAGAACTACCAGATGTACAAGCTGGGTTTCGAAGAGGCAGAGGAAGTAGAGATCAAATTGCCAACATTAGCTGGATCATGGAGAAAGCACGAGAGTTTCAGGAAAACCTCTACTTCTGCTTCATTGACTATGCAAAAGCCTTTGATTGTTGGATCACAACAAACTGTGGCAAATTCTTAAAGAGATGGGGGTACCAGACCACCTTACCTGTCTCCTGAGAAATCTGTATGCAGGCCAAGAAGCAACGGTTAGAACCAGTCATGGAACAACCAATTGGTTCAAAATAGGGAAAGGAGTACGACAAGGCTGTATACTGTCACCCGGCTAATTTAACCTATATGCAGAGTAGCAAGAAATGCCAAGCTGGAAGAATCATAAGCTGGAATTAAGATTGCAGGGAGAAACATCAACAACCTCAGATATGCAGACAATACCACCCTAACGGCAGAAAGTGAAGAAGAACTAAAGAGCCTCTTGATGAGGGTGAAAGAGGAGAGTGCAAAAGCTGGCTTGAAACTCAACATTTAAAAAACTAAGATCATGGCATCTGGACCCATCAGTTCCTGGCAAATAGAAGGGGTAGAAATGGAAGCAGTAACAGACCATTTATTTGGGCTCCAAGATCACCACAGACAGAGACTGCAGCCATGAAATTAAGAGACGCTTGCTCTTTGGGAGGAAAGCTATTGCAAACCTAGATAGCATATCAAAAAGCAGAGACGTCACCTTGCCGACAAAAATCCGCATAGTCAAAGCTATGGTTTTTCCAGTAGTAATGTATGGCTGTGAGAGCTGGACCATAAAGAAGACTGAGCGCCGAAGAATTGATGCCTTTGAACTGTGGTGCTGGAGAAGACTCTTAAGAGTCCCCTGGACTGCTAGGAGGTCAAACCAGTCAATCTTAAAGGAAATCAACCCTGACTGGTCATTGGAAGGATTGATCATGAAGCTCAAGCTCAGATACTTTGGTCACCTAATGCGAAGAGAGGACTCTTTGGAAAAGACCCTGATGCTGGGCAAGATTGAAGGCAAAAGGAGAAGAGGACGGCAGAGGATGAGATGGTTAGAGAGCTTCACTGAAGCAATGAGCATGAAACTGAGCCAACTCAGGGAGGCAGTGAAGGACAGGAAGGCCTGGCGCAATATGGTTCATGGAGTCACGTAGAGTCGGACACGACTTAACGACTGAACAACAAAAAGGGTTGGAGAGACATTTTATTTTGCAAAACAAAGATGTAAAAGTGAGTGCTTCCTATTTTTTTATCCTATACTCTGTTCTATTGCTATTATTTCTATACTATTATTATGATAATTACTATTACTATGACAATGTTTCCTCTACAGTATATTCTATACTATTACTCTGACAATTACTATTACTTAAATATTATATCCCATACTATTTCTAGTATGCATCAATGTTTCCTCCTTTCTGAGCTATTCTGTCTTAATTGTTCTCCCTGCAGTTTCTTCTACCTTTTTCTCCTCTGTTAATGGCTAGCACGTAGAGCTCTTGCACCTGTCCACGTTGTACCTTGTCTTGCTGGACCTTCATACTTCTTTTTCCTCCACTCCCTCTGAAGGAAAGACGCCTTCTTTCTTTTGGCTGCTGCACGTCTCTACTGCTGGCAGCAGAGATCTGAAACGTACATCTCCTCCCACAGCTGTGTCAAGACTGCTGCTTTATTGGCAACTGGGGAAAGTCTCAGATGGGAGGGAGAGAAGGCAGCACAGGCACTGCCATTTTTCCCAGCAACCTGCTCTTCCACAGGCTTCCCTAGTTGATCTAACTGGTCTGGCTGGTACTGGTCAAAGTAGGCAGTCCTGCTGGGCACCAGATCATGAAGGGCTTTATAAGTCAGAATCAGCAACTGAAAATCAATCAGCAATCAATGTAGGCTCCCCATCTATTATGCGTAATGAGTAAATGAAGTGCAGAAATGGAGATGTTCTCTATGGAAGACTGAGTGCTGATCTAACTTCATCTTGCAGTTCTAGAGGTTCTTATAAGTAGGGAATATCTTCTAAGGTATCTTGGATGTTGACATCTCTATTGTACAGAATTTCAGTATAATCCATCTTTGTTTGTTCTCCTTTCAATCAACTATTATTTATTCATGAATGTCCTTTAGCATACCAATTCAAGTTTGGAGATCTTTTGGAAAACTTTTGTAGTTTTTACGTGTCCGTTTTCATGTTCAGTGCTTTTACAGATGTCATTATAATACTGCTTGTCTCCTTTAACAGCTCCCTGAAATCCTTTATTAAGGGTCTCCCAGTCCAGAAATGGATGCAAGTAGTGCACGTGGTGAACTTGCTCAAAGATGTTCTTGGCCATAGCTGGCACCTGTTCTTTAAGCAGAAGATGTGAGTCCAAAAGGACCCTCATATTGTTATGGCCCAAAACTCAGACTCTGACTCTGAAGAAGCTGCTGCAGCTGAACCTGTGGAATATCAGCCTCAGGAGACACCGAGCCAGGAATCACCTGAGGCTGATCAGACCTAGGCACCATCAGGATAGCTGGAGCAGTCAGATGATGAGGCATGGCCCCCAAGCCTTCGGACTTGGTGAGTAGAGCAGAGAGCAGAGCAAAGATGCTCAGTGAGGGTCCTTGCCAAGCAAAGGAGAAGCTATCTTAATTGAACAGAGCTGGCTGCAGCCTGATTTAAGAGGCAGACCTGACCTGTGTTCCTTTGTTGGAAACAGCTGTCTGATCTCCTACTCTGGTGTGTCATTCCTATGAGCAGCAGCTCACGTAAAACCCTCCCTGAAATTCTGACCTTTGGACTGGCTGATGAACCTGGCTTGGCTCTCTGAATTTCAGACTGAGTTTTGACTTCTCTTGTTCCTGTTGAAAGTGAAACTAAATAGGCAAGTTTCTTTCCAAGAGACTTTGTTTTCATTTATGTTCCTTTCCTTGTCTCCTGGTTATTCTAGTTCAAGTCTATTTCTTAGTTTTCTTCTACGTTTTCACCGCATTTATGACTTTCTTTTCAGCCATTATTTGGACAAACATTTAGAGCACTTGTTTCAGTTCCAGTCTTCAGTATATCAGTACCTGTCCATGCAGATCCCTAAAATACATGTCCAGCATTCCCCCAATTCCATCAGCCACCTACAGATGCACTGGGGATTAAGGCAGTATATAAGTTAATAAATAAATAAAATACCTTTTGAAGTTTGCATTTTAAAGGCAAGATGTAAACTGAAACTGAGCTTCCATTTGTATTTATCTGAAATATTTAATGCAGTTTGCCATTGCCTTTTTTTTAAAAAAAATGCACGCATAGCGAAAAATCTGCAGAAAAATGCATCTTTTCCTGAAAATCGTGCATTAATCATGCACCATAGGCAGAATGGTGAACAGAAATACAAATATTGTTAAATAACTCTGTTTTTCCCTTTTGCTGAGAGGGAACAGCAAATTGTTACCTGTCTTCAGAAAAAAATAATGATACAATTGAATGTTGACTACGTAGTCAGAATAACTCTTGACATCAATTTGCAGACTGAGGGCCATGTGCAGCTTAGAAGTTGTGGGTCACCCATGCTTTAGAAAAATACTGTTTTTGAGATAAAAGTTACCAGATCTGAGCTACACAAATTCATATCCAGTAGAGGGCAGCAAAGAGAGGGAGGGAACTCTGTTTCCATGCTGCCATCTACTGGCCATTTACAACCTTGCGGCCCAGGACAGGTAGCTCTTGTTTTATGTTATTAGTCAATTCAACAAACACAAATAAAAACTATGCAACAGTGCTAATATAAGCAAAAGCAAAAATACATGTAATAGGGATAAAAATAAACTAAAACTTAAAAAAAGAAAGGGAAAAGATCCATGTGATATTAATATACAACTAACTCAGTCCTTCAACATGTTATTGACTGTGGACCATCACACAATAACTCCATCTGGATCTGGTGAGAGTAAGGGAGGTGACCTTGACAGATATATGCAAGATCCATTACCTAAGCCAGTGTTGTCCAAACTTGGCCACTTTAAGATGAGTGGACTTCAACTCCCAGAATTCCCCAGCCAGCCATGGGGAATTCTGGATGCTGGCTGGGGAATTCTGGGAGTTGAAGTCCACTCATCTTAAAGTGGCCAAGTTTGGACAACACTGACCTAAGCAAAGGGGGCCGAAGCATTCTTTAAGTCCTGGAAAACAATATTCAGAAGCAGCTCAGGCAGACACCCCCCTACTCCCAATTGGAGAATAAGGAGGGGGAAGTGGTCTATTCTGTTATAGCTGGTCTCAATAAAGTATGGATCTAGTCTTCCTGTGGAACTGGTTCTCTGGTCTGGTCTACCTAGTGTGGCTGTCATCAATCTGTTTCAGCACTCTTTGCCTAGGTAACAATTTTTGCATATTTCTGTCAAGGTCTTTTTCCTTACTGTGCACATTTCATAATGAACTCAGCCCCTTTTATACTTGCATCACCACTTCATACACCAGTACTTCAGGTGTCATGACAACCTGTTGCACATTTTGTCATTCTGACAAAATCTTGGCCAGCTGCAGACAACCTGGGTATGGGTCTCGACCAAAGAAAATAAGTAAGTTAACTGGCACTTGCTGGGCTCTTAGCATTCTCTGAGCTTGGCTTTCTTCTTGTAGGTTTTTCATTACCAGGCTAGGTAGCATCATCAGTATTCTGGCGTGAAGTGAGGTCTAGTGGCTGTTTCTATATAGCAGCTTGTCCTACCAGCTTTGTCTTTGTGGATATTCCTTTGTGATGGATAGCTCCTGCTTATCTGAGTGCTGGTTAACAGGGGTGTGATGAGGGAGGATGAGCTGTGGGCTGTTGGCTTCTTCTAGCTTTTGGGTGCTTCTCTTCTGGAATGGTTTGTAAATGGGGTTTAGTCTTACAGGCCTATGGATGGCTAATTAGTCCGAGGTATGGGTTGTAGAAATTCTCTTGCATTCTTAGACCTGGCTTGATCGGTAGCCCATAAACCCACACAATAACCCTATGCAAAGTCAAAGACCCAGCAGCCCAAGAAGAGAAAACAGGAGTTATTTACCACATATAATGTGAGGACAGTGAACACCATCAAGTAGGACAAGCAGGTAGAGGGCAGGCTGACTACATTCATGAACATCAGTTGGCAATCAGAAGAGTTGTTGATGCCATTTTTATCCTCTTTCTATTTCTGCAGGGTTGTTTTAACTTTTAATTTTTATATGGGGTTTGTTTTATATTGTATTTTTCATGTGAGCCTCCGAGAGTCATTTTTGATTGCAGCAACATACCAGTATGTTTAATAAATAAATAAAATAAGCACAAAAAAACAACAGACACCCCCCCTCCAACAATGTAAGTCCACCTCTGAATGGGATGGATTTGTTTACTGTAATTTTCATAATTCCTGAAATTCATTTTGAAAACAGCCACAAGATCATCTTACCAAGATCAGGAAAGATGAAAGTGAGGTTTCCAATCCTTTGCCTTAAGTCAGTTTCCCTTAATCTGCTGTTAAAATGTTGCAGCTTGCAAAACACTGGCAGGCTATAAGTTGCTTTTATATGTGGCTCCCAGGGCAGCCACACTGAGATAATAGTTCTCTTTCACTTCCAGCCTGGTGCTGGTAAATGCCTCCCTCTTGTAACTTCCTCCTCATTGCAATCTATCAAACCTCTTCCCTTCCCATCTGCTATAGTCCCGCTGCAAGAATGGGCATCAAGTCAGATACTCAGAGCTTTGCATATAAGCCTTGTGCCCTTCAAGCATGATTACTACTCTCTTGAAACACAAATGCAGTGCATTGAAACGCACACGTTCAGGCTTCATACAAGTGTCTGGAACTAGTTTTGATTTCCATTCAGCAGTCTTCTCATTTGGCGTCAAAATCACAGAAAAATTCCAACTGACCTAACTGTAAGTACAGGGATTGCTAAATCTATTTCACTCCCTTGGCATTTTCTTTTCATGGTGAACATAAGAAGAAATGCAGACTGCTTTGAAGGAGGGTTCCTTGAAGTCATGCCTCTCCCAAATCTGTCCCCAAAGCTGGACTCCCTTGGGACTTGCTCACATTCCTAGAACCAGGAGAGGCCCGGTCCTCTACGATGACAAAATAATGTGGGAAATATATCATTGGGGAACAACCTGAGATGTTCATAGTGAAAGAGATTTTCCTAAATGTTCTCTTTAGGGCTGTGTGATCAAGAAGACAAGAAATGAAGTATATTTGAGGCTCCCTTGTAACAACCTTAATTTCAGGCTCAAGAGAGGAGAAGACAGTCCTAGACTGGTTGATAACCAGACTGAGGATATTCTGTTTCTGTATGGGCCAACAATAGGCTTACCCTTGCATATCCAATGGCTGAATTTGCCAAAATGCTTAGCTTTGTTATTGAATTAATGCAAGTTTCCTGGATTCACACATCATGTTGAACCAAGAACCAACCAAATGAGTTGGTTTGCACAAACTGACCAAGATTCAAATGAATCAACCTTAGCATACTGTATAAATGCAGTTGTTTGGTCTTTAACTAACCTGGCTCAGAATATTATATGGACTCAATTAAGAGAGACCAAGTGGTGATGCTATTCCTGTTTCAAGTGAGCCCTGCAAAGCTCTTACAAAATTCTATGTAAGCTCCAAAGTGTGGTGTAGTTCACTTGAGATGTGTACCCATCCATGAATTTATTCTGGAGGAAACAGGATGTTGCTATTCATTCTGTGGATTCCCTGTGAGATTTGACATCAGAATGAGAGACTTTCCATCTTCAGTTTTAGCATGATTCCAGAGAATAAGGCTGTTATTTCAGATGATGGGGTATGGCCAATATCATGGTTCTTCAAACTCTAGGTTCTCCTTGCAAACCCATCTGTAAGGCTGATGGCAGTCAGCATCCTTCCAGCTGTATCCACCCAAGGAAGGCACGACAGAAACACAGTCTTGTTCTCTTCCTCCATGTCTGTTTGAGTGGCTAGGACTTCCACCGGACCAAAACCTGGAGTGGGAAAAGGGGGAAGAAGATGGCACTTAGACAAAAAAGGCAGAGAAAAGCTGCAAAAACATGCATTTAACAGACGGAACAAAGGAGTTGAATGAATAAACAGCATGATTTGCAAACGGAGAATCTTTTCTGAAATGCTCGTGGGCATGCCTTGGGGTGTATCTGGCAGTGCTTTAGATCTGAAGGGGAAAAGAGGCTGTAAAGCACTCATGCGATACCTACCAGCAACTCCTTAAAGCAGCTGCATCTTTCTCTTACAGTATGGGTGCAGTAAGGTGTGTTTGCACATGCAAACCTGGGATGTGGCAGGGTGACCACATCTGGTTTCCTGAAGCAGCGGGGGTTCTTAAATTGCACCCTCCCACACTCCTGGGGACAGCCTAGTCAACGTTTATTTATCTGTATCCCTGCACAGTGTTGCTCATGAGGAGGAAAATGGCATGCCTCTTCTGCTCAGCCAGAGGGGAGATAACATGCTGAAGTGAAACTCCTTCAAAATGAGAGTGACGATTCCATTTTTTAAAAAGCACGCCATTATTATTATTAGATTTTTCCCTGCATTTATGTATTAATTTATGTGAACATACCTGATACTCCTGCCTCCTATTTTTCCCACAACCACCCTGTGAGGTGGGCTGGCCTGAAAGAGTATAATGTTACATATATCAAGGTTCAGAAGCTATCGGATATTGAAAGCCAGAAGGAGAAAAGGAAATAAAACACTAGCTTCTCAGGGGCTTTAACAAAGGTAAAGCTCAGAACATTCTCTGTAAGACAAAATTAAAATTATAATTTGCATTTGAATTTAAATTTGCAAATTAATTTCATTAGCAAATGCAATTTGCTAAATACTTCCTGGATCTCCAATTTCCAACTCGCTGGAAATTGGCATACGCTTATTTAGCTTGGAGTCAGCCTCTGCTGAGCAAAAAGCCCAGAAGAAACTGAAAACTGGATCTGCCTGTTCTCCTTAAAGCCTATTTAATTTTCTAGCTCTTGATTGGTTCATCAGGGTTTGATTTTCATGAGCTCGGATGGTCTCTGCTCACTATCCAGATTGACAGGCTTAGGCCTGATTGACAGATCAGGGTCCCTTAACTCTTCCGGCCTGAACATTTTGGGACAGACTTTCCCCCCATTCACTGCAGCTGGAAAACATGTGTTTTAAAGAGCAGCCCATAAGTGTGATGCAGCTGCACAGACTGAAACACCTTTTTCTCCCTGAATCCAGAGCACTGCCCAGCAAGAAATGATATCCCTGTCTTGGTTAAAGATGGGTAAGAAACTACATCCACCAGAATGCGGGGGGGGGGGGGGGATTTACCAGATTTGGACCTGGTGCCCACACAGGCATGTGCGTGCTGAAAACTTTGGTATTCTAACTATGGTTCCTTTTGGAGACCCTCTGGGTGGTGGTGGGCTAGACATATTTTAAGCCAAGGAAGAAGGCGTGCATACCCACCATATTTTTCCCTTTTGGGGTAGCAGCATTATACAAAAGACAGAAAAAGAGTGAGGTGTACTGAGTGAAAGAAATTAAGCTGTGAGATGAGAGAAAGAGAAGGAAATGCAGGTAAAACAACTTTACAATATTGTGCCTTTGCATACCTTCCTGTCTCTGCAAACTACCCTTGCTTGCGCCACATCCAGATCCCCTCCATACTTTGCCTTTTGTGTTTTAAATTTCTCACCTCTTTCTTTTGGTGGATTTCAAGACGTCCATCCAACCAGGACTTTCTCAGTCTTTCCCTTCCTCCCAAACCTGTCCTCTTCTTTTCTACATTTGATCTGTGATTCAGTCTTCGTTAATGATTACTCTATGACCCATATATCTCAAGATTCTTGTCGTGCTGGTCACTCCCTGTTGTATCTGATCCACACTCATTCATCACCAATTCGTTCTTCAGTCTATCTCTTGATTTTATCCTACATACTCTTTAAATACCCCCTTCCACTGCATTCAAGTTACTTTTCTATTTCTCCTGATATATCCAGTTCTCACTCCAAATTATGATGTAGGCAGGCTCTTGTACATGGCCATGTTCATTTTTTTCAGCAATTATTCATTCCTTGCATCAGCTACCTAATATTTTTTAGTTGCATTTTCCTATCTTAACATTTCTCATCTCTTCTCCCATGTTTAGGGAACATTTGACCAAGTACTTTCCCCTTTCTCTTAATTTGACAGGCATACAATCTCTCTCTCTCTCTCTTTTCATTCTTGCATTTCATTAGCTAATTCATTTAATCCTCTTACAGTTCTAGTCACAATCTTCCATGTGCTCTCATTCTCACCAGATGGGCCCATAAATTTTAACGTCAATAGCTAGTCATGACTTCAGTCAATCAAGACTTTCCCATAAGGTCTTCAGTAAAATAGAGGAGGTATAGACTACGTTACTAGCCTTAACTGAACATTCATGTGAACTTTTGCTGATAAATTCCCAAATAGATGGGGATGTGAGAACTAGAGCTGAAAGAGTTAAGCGCGTACTCTTATCCCCAGAACAAAGAGGTAGAGATAAGAGAATGAGACTGGCCCCTCCCTGAGGAATGCAGGATGTTTGTGGGGTGACTCTGGGAATTACTTTCACTCTGAGAAGATTTCTGTAACGGGACTGAAGCCAATAAACCATGCTGAATTGAATCTGTACTGTCTCCTGGAGTTTCCTGGGCTAATCCTGACAGGGGATGAGCAAAAGTAAGATGAGGCTTTGATGCCATTGGGAGCATTTTCATCTGCGCTATTTAAAAAAAAAAAAAAACTAACATGGGAGGGAGAAAAACAAACCCTTTTATTTCAATACAGGTAGTCGTCACTTCCCCTTCATGGATCACTGCCTTGTCGTGGCGAAGGGGCTTGTGTAACTCAGTGAAGCCATGAGCTATACCGTGCAGGGCCACCCAAGACGGACAGGTCATGACAGAGAGTTCTGACAAAATGTGGTCCACTGGAGAAGGAAATGGCAACCCACTCCAGTATCCTTGCCAAGAAAACCCCATGGACAATGTTAAAAGGCTAAAAGATATGATGCCGGAAGATGAGCCCCTCAGGTCGGAAGGTGTCCAATATGCTACTGGGGAAGAGCGGAGGGCGATTCCAAGTAGCTCCAGAAAGAGTGAAGCGGCTGGGCCAAAGCCGAAAGGACGTTCAGCTGTGGATATATCTGGAAGCGAAAAGAAGGTCCGATGCTGTAAAGAACAATATTGTATAGGTACGTGGAATGTCAGATCCATGAACCAAGGCAAGCTGGATGTGGTCAAACATGAGATGACAAGATTGAACGTCGACATCTTGGGAATCAGCGAATTGAAATGGACGGGAATGGGTGAATTTAATTCAGGTGACCATTATATCTACTACTGTGGGCAAGAAACCCTTAGAAGAAATGGAGTTGCACTCATAGTCAATAAGAGAGTGGGAAAGGCAGTAATGGGGTACAACCTCAAAAACGACAGAATGATCTCAGTGCGTATCCAAGGAAAACCATTCAACATCACGGTAATCCAAGTCTATGCCCCAACCACTGATGCCGAAGAAGCTGAAGTTGACCGCTTCTATGAAGACCTACAAGACCTTCTAGAACTAGCACCAAAAAAAGATGTCCTTTTCATCATAGGGGATTGGAATGCTAAAGTAGGAAGTCAAGGACTAATCGGAATAACAGGCAAGTTTGGCCTTGGAGTACAAAATGAAGCAGGGCAAAGGCTAATAGAGTTCTGTCAAGAGAACAAGCTAGTCATAGCAAACACTCTTTTCCAACAACACAAGAGACGACTCTACACATGGACATCACCAGATGGTCAATACCGAAACCAGATTGATTACATACTTTGCAGCCAAAGATGGAGAAGCTCTATACAGACGGCAAAAACAAGACCAGGAGCTGACTGTGGCTCAGATCATGAGCTTCTTACTGCAAAATTTAGGCTTAAATTGAAGAATGTAGGGAAAACCACTAGACCACTCAGGTATGACTTAGATCATATTCCATGTGAGTACACAGTGAAGGTGATGAATAGATTTAGAGGATTAGATTTGGTAGACAGAGTGCCTGAAGAACTATGGACGGAGGTCTGTAACATTGTACAAGAGGCAGCAACTAAAACCATCCCAAAGAAAAAGAAATGCAAGAAAGCAAAATGGCTGTCTGATGAGGCTTTACAAATAGCTGTGGAAAGAAGGAATGCGAAAAGCAAGGGTGAAAGGGAAAGATATAAGCAACTGAATGCAGATTTCCAGAGAATAGCAAGGAGAGATGAGAAAGCCTTCTTAAATGAACAATGCAAAGAAATTGAAGAAAACAATAGAATGGGGAAGACTAGAGATCTCTTCAAGAAAATTGGAGATATCAAAGGAACGTTTAGGGCAAAGATGGGCATGATAAAGGACAAAAAAGGCAGGGACCTAACAGAAGCAGAAGAGATTAAGAAGAGATGGCAAGAATACACAGAAGAACTATACAAGAAAGATCTTAATGTCCCTGATGTCCATGCTGGTGTGGTCACTGACCCTGAGCCAGACATCCTAGAGAGTGAAGTCAAGTGGGCCTTAGGAAGAATTGCTAACAACAAAGCTAGTGGAGATGACAGTATTCCAGCTGAGTTATTTAAAATACTAAAAGACGATGCTGTTAAAGTGCTGCACTCAATATGCCAGCAAGTTTGGAAAACGCAACAGTGGCCACGGGATTGGAAAAGGTCAGTTTACGTTCCAATTCCAAAGAAGGGCAATGCCAAAGAATGCTCAAACTATCGCACAGTTGCACTCATTTCACATGCTAGCAAAGCTATGCTCAAAATCCTACAAGCTAGGCTTCAGCAGTACGTGAACCGAGAACTACCGGATGTACAAGCTGGGTTTCGAAGAGGCAGAGGAACTAGAGATCAAATTGCCAACATTCGCTGGATCATGGAGAAAGCACGAGAGTTCCAGAAAAGCATCTACTTCTGCTTCATTGACTATGCAAAAGCCTTTGATTGTGTGGATCACAACAAACTGTGGCAAATTCTTAAAGAGATGGGGATACCAGACCACCTTACCTGTCTCCTGAGAAATCTGTATGCGGGCCAAGAAGCAACAGTTAGAACCGGTCATGGAACAACCGATTGGTTCAAAATAGGGAAAGGAGTACGACAAGGCTGTATCCTGTCACCCTGCTTATTTAACCTATATGCAGAGTACATCATGAGAAATGCCAGGCTGGAAGAATCACAAGCCGGAATTAAGATTGCAGGGAGAAACATCAATAACCTCAGATATGCAGACGATACCACCCTAATGGCAGAAAGTGAAGAACTAAAGAGCCTCTTGATGAGGGTGAAAGAGGAGAGTGCGAAAGCTGGCTTGAAACTCAACATTAAAAAAACTAAGATCATGGCATCTGGACCCATCAATCCCTGGCAAATAGAAGGGGTAGAAATGGAAGCAGTAACAGACTTCATTTATTTGGGCTCCAAGATCACCGCAGACGGAGACTGCAGCCATGAAATTAAAAGACGCTTGCTCCTTGGGAGGAAAGCTATGGCAAACCTAGATAGCATATTAAAAAGCAGAGACGTCACCTTGCCGACAAAGATCCGCATAGTCAAAGCTATGGTTTTTCCAGTAGTAATGTATGGCTGTGACAGCTGGACCATAAAGAAGGCTGAACGCCGAAGAATTGATGCCTTTGAACTGTGGTGCTGGAGAAGGCTCTTAAGAGTCCCCTGGACTGCTAGGAGGTCAAACCAGTCAATCTTAAAGGAAATCAACTCTGATTGGTCATTGGAAGGATTGACAATGAAGCTCAAGCTCAGATACTTTGGTCACCTAATGCGAAGAGAGGACTCTTTGGAAAAGACCCTGATGCTGGGAAAGATGGAAGGCCGAAGGAGAAGAGGATGGCAGAGGATTAGATGGCTGGATGCATCACTGAAGCAATGAGCATGAAATTGAGCAAACTCAGGGAGGCAGTGAAAGATAGGAAGGCCTGGCGCAATATGGTTCATGGGGTCACGAAGAGTCGGACACGACTTAACGACTAAACAACAACAAAAGTCATCACTTAACAACCATTTGTTTAGTGACCTTTCAAAGTTACAACAGTGCTAAAAAAGTGACTTATGACCAGTCCTTGTACTTACAACCATTGCAGCATACCTGCAGCGACATGATCAAAATTTGGGCACTTGGCAACCAAGTCGCATTTGCAACAGTTGCAGCATCTTGGGGTCACGTGATCACCATTTGCAACCTTCCCAGGGGGCTTCCAACAAGCAAAGTCAATGGGGGAAGCTGGATTCACTTAACTACCACATGATTTGCTTAATGACCATGGTAACTCGCTTAACTACCACTGCAAAAAAAGTTGTAAAATCAGGTCCAATTTGCTTAATGACCACCCCACTTAACAACCAATTTTCCAGTCCCTATTGTGGTCATTAAGCAAGGACTACTTGTATGTTTTGTTCAGGAGAACCTCCTTGCAGCTTGTCTTCTGTAGTTCAGGACTACTGTGATTAATGATCTTTAACAGACTATCTCCCACTAAGACTTTTGCCTGAAGTCCAGAAACTTGAAGAGGACCTCAAAGACTAGAAATGTTTAATCTGACCCCAATTTTGCAAGAAAAGATCTGGGTATTGCCATTTGGATGCATTCCCTCTCCTTGAACGATGCCATCATAGACTCACTCTGCTGTTAATGTGGACCCATCAGTCCATTCCCATTCACCCTCTTCAGTTTCATCTGTAAGGCCAATCCAGGCTGTCTGAGTGAGCTGAGAGGTGATGTAATTCTGCAGAAAAAGGAGGTGGGGAGAAAAAAAAGTAACATCTCTCATGAGGGAATATCAGATTCACCAGCCAAACCATTACAGCAGGAACACTATAGTATCTTCCTGAACCAAAGGAGTCCATGTGCTTTCAAGTAATGACAATAAAGCACATTCTCCCTTACTAAAGGAACTGAAATGGTCTGTTAAAAAAAGTTGGGCTTCCTGACCTGTACAGGTAGTTCTACCTTTAAGGATCACTTTGCTCATCAGCCTCTTGGTCATGAACCCCAGTGCAACTACAGACACATTACAAAACCTCTGCAGATTGCACAGGAAGGCAGGATGTGGCTAATTGTACTTTTAGGTCCACCACTTGGACTTTTTCCATGTCCAGTGGAAGTAAGACCTAGACTGTGCCCAAAAGATGCTTGGGAAAGCCAGAAAAAATCAGTGATGTTGGAAAAGTATACTTCAAGGAGCCCCGTACGCTACTGTCAGCCCCACTAAGTAGACCAGATGAGGAAATCAACTCCACTGAAAAGCTAAAATTACTTTTATTGTCTATAATAACAGAATCTCACTGTACTGTACCTCCTCCTCTTCCTCCTTCTTATAGTTCAGGAGGTGTCTGTCTGAGCCCCTTCTTAACATTATCTGGACCTTCTGGACTTAAGAAATGCTTTAGCCCCTTTTGACTAAGCAACGGAGCCTGCATATCTATGTCAAGGTCATCTTTCTGAGTCCTTACAGCTCATCAATTCTGATCTTGCAGATGAGGATACCATCATAGACCTCCACAGAATCCTAGTTTAGTTTAGAAGGCAGCTTGCAAACCGATGCAATAACATTGGAAAGGGTTGCAAGATGTGGAGAAGAGCTTCCACAGTAGTGGCAAAAGAGCATACAATAATATGTGGTTAAGAGGGAAAGGAAAAGAAAAAACATGGATGAGAAGTGGGCATTCAAAACAACTGAGCAGCTCACTGTGGAACCCCAAAAATCATGGGGGAAGAAGAAAAGTATAAGACCTGCTCTTTGTCACGTAGAATGGAAGCCAAATGAGCATCTCTGGACACGCAGAAGTTCTCAGCATCATACCAGGTCTTTTCTCCTTTGGAAAAGTAGTACAGACTCCTCCCCCAAAGCTGCCACCCACCAGCAGACCTCACATTTTTCCGAAAGATGGATTCTAAGAGGAATGAGAGCAAAGAGGGGTCAAAAATAAAGGGCTCTCCTGAGTGTACCTGCAGATGGACTGCTCACCCTAGGGAGGGGCATTTGTCCCCCACTCTTCCAGAAGTGAGGAGAATGGCAAAAACATCTCTCTTATACTTCTGAAACGAATTTTAATGATCTTGCTTTTAATTTGGGTTTTCATTGGATTGATTTTATTTTAAAAAACAACAACAATAAAATTGTAGGTAGGTTGTTTTAATGTTGAGCAGAAGAATTGAAACAGCATCAACCTCAACAACAACTACATTCCCGGCGAGAGATCTCAGGATTGACCCACTGAGCTATAATTCCATCCATGACCACTTGTGCCAAGAAAGAGATGAAGAGGCTGGAGTGAATAGCTTTGATTTTTATCCCTGGGGAAGAAGACCAGGAATGGGCAAGAGAATAGTATGTAGGAAGAGAGGGTTGCCAGTGGTTTCCCAGTGGTTCAGATTTGAATGAGTTTCCCAGTCCATATCTGTCAGCCCTTCAAGGTAGTCCAGACAGAAAGCCAAAACCATGAGTTCTACCACTACCTTTATTGTATGGTTCTGGTAACAGAATCTTGCAAGTCTGAAGGCATTTCTCCCCTCCCCTGCCTTTACTTTCTGGAGAACTAAGGAGGGCCCCTTATGAGACACTCTCTCCACCCCCATTCCTTCTGTGGGCTGAGATATCTCTTGTCTGACTGAGGATCTTCCTCCTCCAGTCTCCCAAGGTTATTCTCACATCCCATAATTGTATATGCTTCTCTTAATCTCATCCTGAGGGGTCTTGGGTCATCTGAAGGAGGGACTCTTTCCTTTCTTCAACAGTTAAACTGATCCATATTTGATTACCACTACATTTCCCAAAACACCATAGAGCCATCATCAGAAATGCAGATACTTACGATACTTTTCTTTAATCTCACGGAGGGCCTTTGCAGCCTTCTCTAAGCGAGTTGGCAAATTCAGTATTTCTTCTGCTGTCTTAATGGCTAAAAGCAGTCCAAGAGTTAGATGGCCCTTTTCTACCCCACCTCTTCCCTCCCCAAAAATGAGACCCCCAAGATGTTAAGACTCTCATGCTTTTTATCTTCATCCGCTCCCATTCAGGGTAGATGATCAAACTCCTTCTAAGCTAGAAGATTTTGCCAATGCTTAACAGAACGTCTACTGGGTCAGGACATCTAGTTTGGTTTGATTACTCAACAGCAGTTCAGTTTGATTTCGTTTAGTTTTGTTCATGTTTATGGGATAGGGAGAGATGCAAAACTTCTATTCTTCTTTGTCCTTTCATTAAGGAGAAGCATCAGTATTCCCACACAACCCTGGAAGTTTCAGTTGGGGATGCTGAGACAGCCTCAGTTGGCCATTGGCTGGCTGACCAGATGCCACACTTGCAACAGTCATGCTCAGAAGTCATAGTCCTCCAAAGATGGGTGGAACTAAGACAAAGAAGCAGGTGTGATTAGGCCCCAAATTATTTAAAATACTCTTTGAAAATACCGTAAAACCTAGATTGTACTGTACAGACCCTGCATTCAGCAGACTTCAGATGCAATGAAATTAATTTGAAGTTAGTTGGCTTGGCCAGACAATGACATCTGCCCATTGCTTGGCAAATCAGTCCAGACAATCTCCGTGCATTGTGCATATTTTATGTAAATGTCATGGAAACTTGGTGAATTTAATGTAAATACATAATTTTACTCACATTGTGTAAAATCACGTTCATTGAGTAAATCTGATGTATATTACACAGATGTACAGTATTAGATTTATATCCCACTTTTATTTTTCTATGACTCAAGGTGGTGTACATAATGCTTCCTTCTCTGCATTTTCCCTACAACAACTCTGTGAAGTGGGCTGGGCTAGGCTAGGCTAGGCTGAGAGAGAGGGGCTGGCCCAAAGTCACCCAGCCAGGTTTCATGCCTAAGACAGGCCTAGAACTCACAGTCCCTTGGTTTCCAGTCCTGCACCTTCACTACCACACCAAACTGGCTCATATATGTAAGATATCACTCCCCTCCCCCCCAATTTGGTTTTAACAGATACCCCTTCCTTCCAACTGGCCCATAAAACTGAAGTTTTGCTCTACAACTAATGTGATTATTCTTACCGTTTGGTGATGACTTTTGAAAAGGCTTGGGAAAAATATCTAGATTATGGGGTCTTTCAACAGTTCTCTTGCTTCTTCAGTCTGATCTCTGGGTCTATTTCTAAACCAAATCTGGAATATAGAATTCTATTTCTTGCACTTACAATTTTTATAATTGAGCTTAGGATCTTTGATCCCAGTAGCCATTGAGGTCCTCAGTTTTTTCATTGGCCTCTCCAGAGAATCCATGTTTTCTGCCAGCAGGTTAACATCTACAGTTGTTGGGAAAAGATGGATGTTAAGATGTTCTATTCTTTTTGAAGTCTGCTCTTAAAAGCATACTCCCCCCTCTATGACAAACCCCTCCAATACACAGAAAGGCACAAATCTTTAAGTATGTCAAGCTGCCTTGAGTTAGGACTTTGAGTACAGCTGACAGTTGGCATCCCAGCATCTCTAGCAGCAGAACCTCACAACTTGGCCTTCTTTAACTGGAAATGCCAAGAACTAGATCTGGGCCTTTAAAGGAATTAGAATCAGCCCATCAGAAGGGCTCCTGAGCCATCAATATCTATCCCTTCCTAGAGATTTATGCAGGGACATATGACATTGCCAGAAGAGATCCTGAATGGATCTCCAAACACTATGAGGTCCTAGATAGGAAAGTGAGGGAACTACAGGTGGAAATAGTGTTTTCATCAGTCAGTGAGTCAGGATCATGGCGTATGGCACAGGAGAAATATGATGCCATAAGCATGACTGAATCTTGGTGGGATGATATATGTGGTTGGCTCATAGACCTGGAAGGCTACAGCTTATTCAAAAGGGAAGGGAGTGTTGCACTGTACATAAATAAAACATACGTCTACATTTGTGAATCAGAGCACAAAAATCCTATTGCAGGAATATAAGAAGAGACAGACAAAAGGTGATATCATCATGGGACCTTGTTGTAAACCTGCTGGACAGGCAGAAGGTATGGATGAGACCTTCCTGTGCCAGGTGATCAAACTTTTAAAGAGGCACAGAATATGACCAGAGAAGATTTCATCTATCTATTTATTTAGCTGATTTATATAGCCACCCATCTCACAGAACATGACTTTGGGTGGCACGCAGCCACAGTGACAATTAAAACAGTATAACAACCATAAAAACACTAAAGTACAAATAAAAATGAAAAAAATAGAAAAACCAAGACTGCGGGAGAATACCAATCAACTCATATAATACAACCACCTCATAGGATCCCCTTGGGATCCCCAAGGTTGCTGGGGGGCGGGGGGGACATTTTAAGGGCTTTCTGGAAGACTAACAGGGATGGGGCTAACCTCACCTTGGGGGGGGGGATGAGGGGATGACGTTCCAGAGGGTGGGAGCCAAAGCAGAGAAGACACACCTTCTGGGTCTCGTCAGACGGAAATCCCTAGTAGATGGGATCTGCAGCATACCCCTCCTGTTGGACCTGACGGGTAGATGTAATCGGGAAGAGGCGGTCCCTCAGAAAACCTGGTCCCAGGCCGTGCAGGGCTTTAAAGGTCAAAACCAGCACCTTGAATTGCACCCAGAAACAGACTGGCAGCCAATGCACCTCATGGAGCAGAAGTGTGATGTGTGCCATCCTGGGGGCACACGTCATTGTCCGCTGAGCTGCACTCTGCAACATCTGAAGCTTCTAGATGCTCTTCAAGGGCAGCCCCATGTAGAGCACATTACGGTGACCCACTCTGGAGGAAACCAGAGCATAAGTGTCTGTGAGCGGAGCCTCCTGATCCAGGAAAGGGTGTAACCGGTGCACAACATGAAGCTCTGCAAAGGCCCTCCTGGCCACAGCTGCCACCTGCTCCTCAAGCAGGAGTCATGAATCTAGAATACACTGACCATATGTCCTTTATTATAAAGGATGGCCCTTTATTCCAGAAAGCTGTCCTTTAGATTTATTTAAATTCATTATTTGTTTTCTTGGTTTTGCTCTTGATTTTTTTTTTTTTTTTGTAAAGTTATAAACATAAACAATTTTTTTTTAAATCCTTATGAACCTCTTTCAGAGATGCCCCCTTTTCAGGGTTGTCATTCAGTTTTTTCCAAGAAAATATGTAGTGTAGAAGGACCCCCGGATTGTGCACCGGGTATGTCTGGGGCAGTGCCACCCCATCCAGCACCAAAGATGGCATAGTCTAGAACTAGAAGGCCTCAAAACCCAAGTCTACTCAGTCTTGCCAGGGTCCAGGTGAAGCCTGTTGTTCCCATCCTCCACAGCCTCCAGGCACCGGGACAAGACACCAACAGCTATCTTGGTGAGTTCACCAGGGACAGAGATATGTCATTGAGTATCCCCTGCATACAGATGATACCTCACCCTGTGGCGACAGATGATTTCACCCAGTGGCTTCATGTAGATGTTAAAAAGGAGTGGAGAGAGTCCCAAATTCTGCAGGATGCCACATAATAGGGCCGAGGGCGAGGCCTCCCACTCCTGATCAACACTGACTGGTACCAGCCCTGTAGAAAGGCAGAACTCCAGCACAACGCCCAACCCACAGAGCCAATCCAGAAGGACACCACAGTTGATGGTATCGAAGGCTGCCGAGAGGTCAAGAACAGCAAGGACAGGCGCACTACCTCTGTCCTGCTCCTGCCAGAGATCATCCAAAAGCACAACCAATGCCATTTCCATCCCATGCCCAGGCCTGAGTCCTGACTGGAAGGGGTCCAGATAATCCACTTCATCCAGGGCCTGCTGAACCTGCTGCACAACCACCTTCTCCACAACCTTCCCTAAAAAAGGAGGTTAGATGCTGGATGAAAATTGACTAGTGTGGTGGGATCAAGCAGTGGCTTCTTCAATGGCAGTGGAACAACCCCCCCTCTCAAAGAAGTAGCCACCACTACAACCCAACCACACGACAAACCCCAGGCAGCCTTAGTCAGCCAGGAGGGGCATGGATCTCGGGAGCAGGTGGCTGAGCAAACAGTCATAAGGATCCTCAGGCCCAGCAGGTCCATATCTTTCCCAGATAACCAGGCAAGGCTGTACCCCAGTCTTCTCCACTGCCGCTGTAGCCCCAGCTCCAACGTGCAATGGCAAAACAATCCCAGCGGGCAGAACGCCCCTCTCACCAGCGTCGCCAGTCGGACCTCTGATAATGGCATCCAGCACCACCGTGACGCCCACCTGATCAACCGCCTGATCCGCACCAGTCCGGTAAGCCTCCACCTTCTCTAGAACGGCCCCAGAAAAACTCCTGCTGCTGATGTAAGCCTGTGGGAGCTTACATCAGTCCAATCCCGCCAATCGTATAATGTTGAAAAAGGGCAGGTCAGTGCAGAAACTCACCCGTCAGCCACACATTCCAGTCTTGTAAACCTCTACAACCCTGTGCAACACGCAAACACCCTCTACGACATACAAATCCATCTGATCCGAAAGAAGTCTGCAATTCACATCCACCACTCGGAAAATTTAACAGGGAGCAATCTTAGTGGGAAATTTTAAAAAGTGTAAGACACAAGTATAGGATGGGAGAGACCTGGCTTGGGGGTAGGACAAGTGAAAAGAAGGACAGGGGGGGGTGGGTATCAAATGAGTTATTACTATCCTTCCCATTAAACCAAGATTTAGTTAGAAAGAGGGTCAAAGATAATAGGGAGGGCTCACTTTAAATTACTGTTTGTTTTATTTTTTTTCTAGTAGCCTGTTTGAGCACTATTTTTAAGTGGGAAATACAAAGGTGGGATACCTGTTCAGTGAACAGCCATAGGAATAAGAGATTCCCATTTAAAAACCACTTTAGGGAACTATCAGTGAGTAGATAGAGCTGAACTTACAGAGGTAGCCAACTGCCACCAAGGCAGTAAATGAGATGATTGCAAGCATCACTAGAAGTGGCCAGGACATCTTTGAAGCAACGGAACGAAAATCAAGACAACCTTTGGCAGCATCAGAAGGTGGTTGTGGTAATGGTGGAAGAGGTCCTTCTACAAGTCCAGGATCTATCTTCAAGGCCATTTTTTTCTTGGGTGCCATGGCTTAAAGAAGAGGGGGGAAAGTACTCAGAATATCTTCTTATCAACGAAGAAATTCAATCTTCTCTCTTTCACCTGTTGGGGGATCTGGACACTTATAACTAAGATCCACGATGCAGCAGGAAGCATGGATTTGTATGAGTTATTGTGCAACAACCAACAGCCTTTCTTTAGGAGATCTTTGGGTTAAGTTGCTCCCCAATCTTGGAGATATTGGGTCAAACTCAGAAGCATCTTTACACCTGGGATTAAGAGTGCTCCCTAACAATTATTATCTTTCTTTAACTAGGAATAAAGTTATTGAGGGGTGGCTGGGCAAGAAGGAAATAGCTTAAGCTCTGAAAATAGGAAATTCAACTTAACTGTTCAGGGTATACTTGAATGAAGTTTGAGAAGGGGCAACCTGCTGTAGACTTGATGACCGTCTATCATTCTTCCTTCTTGTAGTACCTTGGTCTCTTTAGGTGAATCTCACCCATCAGTTCTCTTCCTGCTGCCTCCAGTTGCCTGGCCCACTTTCCTTGTCTTCCCAATTTGCTGCTTCTATCAGGCCTTGCTGATTGGCTGCTATGTGTCTTTAGCTGGAGGTTCACAATCACCAGGGCACCTGCTGGGGGATTCTGACATCATGGGAGGGGGGACGTATCCTCAGGCCAGCTTTGCTGAAACAAGTAAGGATGGACCAGTCGCCTCTGTTCCTTTTCATTACCATCTCTTGAACATGAAGTTGTAAAGAGAGATGTATCCGGGCAGTGCTATCGCATTGCCATACAGGTGAAACTAGGCCTTTCACCTCTCCAAATCTTCTTTCTCCCTAACCATTCCAAAGGACTATTATCATATATGTCCAGTTGTCTTGTTGGGATCCATTTCATGTAACTCCTGCCCACTTAAGAATGCCTCATATCACCTAGACATGGTTTATAATCAATGAGAGTCTGTGACGTGCATTACTTTCTCCCCCCACTGCCATTCTTTTCATAATGTGACAATAAGCATTCAAGCCATTCAAAGCCAACTTTGTGAATTAAATTTCATGATAGTCCACCAGTTAAACTCTCTTCCTCTTCTGGTTTAATTTCTATAAGTCTATGTTGAGAAGTCATTTCAGAAACTGCTATGTTGTAGAGAAAAGTGTACTTAACACCTATTTTCTAGCATCTATTAGAGAATTAAGATCTTTATCCACCTATTTGGTCACCAGGTAGATTGATATCTTACTTTGGCTGGAATCGCACTTCAAGGGAGACTTATTGATTCCTAGCAAAATATTCATAAAATCTCATCTCCTGCGGTAACACGAAGGAACTGCACAATAATAATATTGGAACTAGTTCCAGTCTTCCATCTTGTTAAAGGAATTCTAATGATGTGTCCAATCTCGACTGGAAAGTCTGTTCCCAAAGAGAGAAGCTTTTCAGGGACTAGGCCCTTTTCAGCTCCATGCCACTTGGGTGCCTGAGTTTTAAAGGCAACACTCTCTGTCTCTTCTCCCAGAGTCATTGGCATATTTAACAGGCCCCTTTTGTAAATCCAGTATAAAGAGTTATTCACATCATTCTTCTGGTTTAGTATTTGTGTGTCTTTTTTAATTGTTAAGCCATCAGCAGGTTTCATTTGTAAATCCACAATTTCATCTTTTTGTATCTCCACTATTTCATCTTTTGGAATATCCACTATTTCATCTTTCTCCATCTTTCTTATAGTCTATCATTTTTAAATCTTCAATAATGCCATCTAGTTTTTCTATCATAGCAGGCAACTCTAAAATTATTTTCTGAGCCGAATAGTTATAAATTTCTCTCATCAGATCTATTGATGTATTTATTTCCTTCTGGTGCCCTCTAGGGACCAACTTTCAAAGTAATCTTATCAGGTTTTTTTCCCCCTTGTGTAAACATAGAAAGTTTCCTATGGGAAGGATTCTGCAATGGATGGCATGAGCGGGGAAGATTCTGGAATGGAACTTCAAGGTTGTCAGGAGGTGGGAGAGACATTCCAGGGCAAGCGCCTCCTCAGCCCACAACAAGACTGTGGGAAAACGAAGAGGATGAGGCTGGCCCCTCCCTAGAGTCTCATGGGGTATATCCACTAGTAGCCGTAGATAGGTTTAGTCTGGCGAGATTGATGTCAGGTTCAGCCCAAGAATTACAACGAGATGATCCAGTACAGTTCAGTTCCTTTATTAACTCATACCTAACAATCCATTAACTCGCCAGTACTAATAAAATCAGAACATACAGAATAGCGATTAAATGAGTGACATTTGAAACTAAAAATATATTCAATACAGTTTTTATAGAACCAGCTGAATCCTTTAATATATTATGAAATCTAGCTTTATATATCATCTGTTCCTCCATCTTCTCAGTTTTGATACAATACGTTATTTTAGTACAATGATATTTCTATAATGTACTTAGATTTCTAAGTAAGAGTTTATATATAGACTTCTGGGTAGAGAAAATGGTGGACTAACACATATCTGAACAGCAGGGATGACGTAGAGGTGCTCACCAGCCGGGCGGTGAGCCCAGACCAGCGGAGCTTCTCTGGACAAGGAAAAACTGTGAGATCACCCACTTGTGCTTCAGAAGGCAGCTCCTCATGAGGAAACCTGCAGGATCCTATAGGTGAATTGTGAGTAGATGTCAGAGTCTGCATGCTCAATTCCCAATTCCAGTAAATCTCCTGGAGCCAGTTTGTTTCCAGTAAAGATTTCTTTATTGAGAAGCAGCATACAGCATTCCATAGATTGCTGAGACTAACCCTCCCTGGCCAGGGCTCTCCTTTTAACCCCCCTCTACTCTATTTTCCCGCTTGATTCTTTCGCACCTCTTCTTTGGTCTCACGGTTGTTCGGCCTTGCCGGCGCCTCGAGGCGAGATAACACCGCACCTGGCCTTTGTTGTTTATTCTCCATCTCCCCTCTTCCCCTTTATGGCAGGAACAAGCAAGCATCTAGACAAATAATGATTCCTGCCTAAACTAACATTTGCACTTACTAGTTAATTAACACATACTTGTCAACATTATAAATTTTCTAATAACTTTCTAATAGCCTTTTGATAGTTGCTTGTGTAGATCCTGACATGCCGTCCTCCAACAAGACGAATGTCATCACATTCGAAATAAAATCTGCAAGAAAGAAACGGTATATACCATACAAACATTATTATTACTGTTTATCTAGGTTTTTGTGGATATTTGCTGTAAAAGTGTCAGGTTTAGCCCAGGAAACTCCAGGAGACCATATAGATTCAATCCAGCAAGGTTTATTTGGCTTCACCCTTTACAGAGAATCTTCCCAGACTGAGAGTAGTTCCCAGGGTCAGTCCATAAACATCACTAGCATTCCTCAGGGAGGTGCCAGTCTCATCCTCTTATCTCTCCCTCGCTGTTCGGGGGATGAGAGAACGTTCTTGACCCCTCTCCCTGCGCTTACCCCCACAAAAAGTCCTTAATGAGTTTGGGAGCTTTTACATTGTGATTATCTACCCATTCATGATGTGTTTTGGGGAAGTGTTTCCATTGAACTAAGTATTGCAGTTTGCCTTTGTGTTTTCTGGAGTCTAGTATGGATTGGACTTCAAAATGACTTTCTTCTTCAATCATGATTGGAGTGGGAACTTCATTGGTTGGATGCCATGTCATGGACTCCTTGTGAGGTTTTAGTAAATTAACATGAAAAACTGGGTGAATTTTCCTGTAATTTTTTGGTAAAGTTAGTTTAAAAGACACAGGGCCCACGATTTTTTCAATTGGGAAAGGTCCAACATATTTTGGTCCCAGTTTTTTGCATGGTTGGGTGCTTTTTAGGTTTTTTGTTGATCGCCATACTTTGGAAGGATTGATCATGAAGCTCAAGCTCAGATACTTTGGTCACCTAATGCAAAGAGAGGACTCCTTGGAAAAGACCCTGAAGCTGGGAAAGATTGAAGGCAAAAGGAGAAGAGGACAGCAGAGGATGAGATGGCTAGATAGCATCACTGAAGCAATGAGCATGAAACTGAGCCAACTTGGGGAGGCAGTGAAGGACAGGAAGGCCTGGCACATTATGGTTCATGTGGTCATGAAGAGTTGGACATGACTTAACGACTGAACAACAACAAATCTTGGATGCCAGGAAGCGTAGGGGCCAGCTGCAATTCCTGGTACAATGAGAACACTTCCCCAAATCACACAGCGAGTGGGTCAGCAAAACCCACGTCAAGACACCCAGGTTGATTCAGGAGTTCTATAACAAGCACCCCAGCATGCCCAAATAAAGGGAGGGAGTCGCTCTTCAGGGGGGCGGTATGTCAGATTCAGCCTAGCGCAGCAGCGCAGTGCCGTTGGTCAATTTCACCGCCTCAGGCAAAAGGTAATCAGGGCCAGTAAACAATGCAACCACAAGTTAACGACCGGCAGAGGGCGGGCAATTAAGAAGCGGCAACACTGCAGTGCAGCCGGCTTCCCAGGCGCCCCAGGCAACTCCGGCTCACGACACGCCAGAAGCACAGCAATCAGCGGGCAATTCAAACCCAGATTAAAACCACCACCACAAGAAAAGCCCCAGGAACGCAAGGGCAGGAGAGACAAGAGAAGCAGATCAGAATGCAATAGAAACTGGCTGGATCTGCCATCTAGGTGAGGGGAAGGAAGATTGCCACGAACTGATGGGCAGCCCAGGGCAAGGGCAAGGGGCGGAACCGAAGGATACTGCGGGTCAAGGGGGGACCCTATAAAAAGACTGTAAGAAACCGCACCAAGCCAATCCTGGCTTTGTCTGTAACCGTTACGCATTACGCCTGAGTAAAGTAACTTTCATCCGAGCTTGTGTCTCATGAGGTTTTTGTTCAGTGCCGAATGTAGCAATCCTTACATAGTTGCAGGATATAAACTGTTCCAAGTAAAGCTGCCTTTTGTAATGGACTGATGGTGATTTTGTCAGTGCTGATGGTCTTCAAGTGGTGCTTCAGATGTTTTGGGATTGCACCCAAGCCGCCTTTAACTGTTGCTACTATCTTTGCTTTCTTTTGCCACAGTCATTCTACTTCTATATGCAGGTCTTTGCATTTTGTGATTTTCTCCAGTTCTTTCTCTTCTCTTCTGCTGTCTCCAGGTATTGCAATGTCCACTATCCAGACTTTTTTGTCTTTCATATCAATAATTGTTAATTCTGGGGTATTGTGTGATAGGTGCTGTCTGTTTGAATTCTAAAGTCCCAGAGCACTTGAGTGTCTTCATGTTCTATGACTTTGTGTGTTTCGTGGTCCCACCAGGTCTTGCTTGCAGGCAAATGGTATTTCTTGCAGATATGCCAATGCACCATTTTTGCTACTTTGTCACGCTGTTGTTTGTAGTCAGTCTGTGTGATCTTCTTGCAGCAGCTAACTAGGTGGTCCACTGTTTCTTCAGCTTCCTTGCACAGGCAGCATTTGCTGTCTGTGGCTGCCTTCTCAATTCTGGCTTTATATGCATTTCTTCTTAAGGCTTGGTCTTGTGCACCCAGAATTAGCCCCTCTGTCTCTTTCTTTAATTTCCCTGCTGTTGGCTATTGCCAGGTCTTGTTGTTATATGCTTTGCCTGCTAGTTTTTTTTGTGTACTGGCCATGTAATACTTTCTAAGACATGCCTTGAATTTCTCCTTTTTTATTCATTTCATCTTTCTTGTAGGCCAATTTGTTCTCTCCAGTACTCAGTAAGCCCTCATGGTGTACTAGCTTTGGTGCATCTTCTTCACTGTCCTTCAGATATTCTTCCAATGCCCTTTTTTCTTCTTCAACTGTCTGGTGTACTTGCAACATTGCATGCCCACCAATGATTCTTGGTAAGTAGAGTCTGTCAACATTACTCCATTGATGGAGGACATGATTTGTTGTCATAATTTTTCTGGTCTTCCTATCCAGGGCTTCTAGTTCTGCTTGAGTCCAGTCACTATTCCAGTTGTGTATCTATTTTTTTTAAAATTTATTAACAATTTATATGGCCACCCAACTCACTCATGGTGACTCTGGGCAGCTTACAAATATTAAAATCCCAATACGAAACCCACTCCACACACACCCCACACCCCTGGTGACAACAGTACATTTACACCAGCCATCTGATGGGCCCAGGTCGACCTGGGATCCCCAGGCCCACTGGCACAACCATGTCTTCAGGGCCTTGCAGAAGAGCATCAAGGTGGGGACAGGTCTTATCTCTGCGGGGATGATGTTCCACCAGGAGGGAGCCATCATGGAGAAGGCCCTTCTTCTTGATGGACTTCCTTAAGAGAGGGGACCCATAACATACCCTGCCTCCCCAATCTGGTGGGTTGGGCAGATGAAACTGGGAAAAGGCAGTCCTTCAGATAACCTGCCCCAAGCCATGTAAGGCTTTAAAGGTAACAACCAGCACCTTGAATTGGACCTGGAAGCAAAGTGGCAGCCAATGCAGCTCCCTCAAGAGAGGTGACACGTGTGCAAATCTAGGCTTGCACAAAACTATACAGGCTGCCACGTTCTGAATCAACTGAAGCTTCCGGATACTTTTCAAGGGCAGCCCCATGTAGAGAGCATTACAATAGTCAAGGCAGGAGGTGACTAGGACGTGGGTGACTGTGAGCAGGGTCTGTTGGTCCAGGAAAGGGCATAACTGGCACACAACCCGCAGTTGTGCAAAGGCCCTCCTGGTCACAAATGCCACCTGCTCCTCAAGCAGGAGTTGCAAATCCAGGAGAACCCTCAGATTACGCACGGGGTCCGTCTGGGGCAGGGCAACCCCATCCAAGACCAAAGAGGGCAATTCTCCATGGACCAAAGAACCCCAAACTCAGAGCCATTCCTTCTTGCCAGGGTTCAGTTTCAACCCATTGCTCCCCATCCAGACCTTGACAGCCTCCAGGCACCATGAGAGGGAGGTCTGGCATCGCTTAACTCGCCATGGGCCGAGATATACAGCTGAGTATCATCAGCATACTGATGATGTCTCACCCCATGGTGGTGGATGATCTCACCCAGTGGCTTCATGAAGATGTTAAACAGGAGTGGAGAAAGTACCGAACCCTGCAGCACCCCACAAAGCAGGGGCTGAGGGCCAGACATCTCACTCCCTATCAACACCGACTGGGAATGGCCACAGAGGAAGAAAGTGAACCAGGGCAACACAGTGTCCCCCACTCCCAATCCCTGAAGCTGCTCCAGAAGGATACCATGGTTGATGGTATCGAAGGCCACCAAGAGGTCAAGCAGAGCGAGGATGGACACACTACCCCCGTCTTGCTCCCGCCAGAGGTCATCAACAAGTGCAACCAATGCCATTTCCATCCCATATCCAGGCCTGAACCCTGACTGAAAAGGATCCAGATAATCGATTTCATCCAAGTACCTCAGGAGCTGCAGCACAACCACCTTCTCAACAAACTTCCCTAAAAAGGGAAGATTGGAGACTGGACAAAAATTATCCAACAGGGTGGGATCTAGCGATGGCCTCTTAAGAAGAGGGTGGACCACAGCCTTCTTAAAAGGTTGAGGCACCACCCCCTCCCCCAGAGAAGCATTAATCACCAGCAGAACCCACCCACATGTCATATCCCGGGAGGCTTTCACCAGCCAGGAGGGGCATGGGTCTAAAATGCAGCTGGCTGCACTCATACTCCCTAGGATCCTGTCCACTTCCTCCAGAGCAACAGGATCAAACCAATTCCTAATGACTGGAATTGCACAGGTGTTAACTGCCTTGATGATATTTCCTCCACTGAGTTTGGTCTTTAGGATCTTCTGCACTCTCATGATATATTCACTACTAACCTTCTTCTTGACTTCAATGTGCTTGATGTTGTCAGCTTAAAGGATGCCCAGGTATTTGTAGTGATCCCCTTATCCAGACTCTTGATTATTTATTTCCATAGGGCATCTTGATTCCTTCAGTTTTCACTATTTTCCCCTTGCTGATGGTAAGGGTGATACATTTGTCCAGTCCAAACTATTACCAGCTGGGACTGTTGGTGATAAAGTTGATTAATGAATATGGGTTTTTCTCCTTTTATCAATTCATATTTTTCTTTCTATTTCTCTTTGCTAATTTAATATGGCTACCTTATCGTAATACTACATTGCAGCATTACAAATACCGCAATACTGGTTGTATCTATTCTTAATGAAATAAACATGACAAAAATAATCATCGTCAAGGGTGTGCAATGCATATATTGCTGGAGGGTGGAAAATATGCAGGAGGTCAGAAGAACCAAGCAAGGAAGCAGAAGGCAATATGCAAAATTAATTTATTTTTAGCAGAAAGGAGGGTACGATTGAATGATTCCACTTTTCATTTTGGTAGGCACCTAGAGTCTATGAGTTGGAAGAGAAGGTCTCTTTCTCTAGCTCAAAGAAGCCCAGTGGAAACCTGGTCTTGGACATGGATGCCAGAGAGCTGAGCCCTTCAGTGATGCATTTCAGGAACCCTGCTGGATATCGAAGGGGGAGGGGAGGGGAGGCTTAGCCTGTTGCAGCAATCCAGTTTCAGGTGCCTGAACGCGGCTGAGGTTCTACGTGTACCACTTTTTATCTGGCTTCCTCTTACAGATGAGGAAGTGATATGTGGAGCAGTCAACATTTGTCCAGCAGTTTGGTGGTGTCAAACACCTGGATAACATGATGGTACATTCGTCTGTACTGTGATTAGTTATGGTTGCCGCAGACCAGTAGCTGGAAATCAAACACAGTACAGATCAATCACTCAGTCAATCAAGCTAAATGGTCATCAGTGGAAGGATAATGTGAAGGGCAGGGGTATCCCTGGGAGGGTCAAAAAAGTCAAGATGGTGGCCACAACATGAGGAAAGGCCTATTTCTTTTTATATGTGTATGTGATACCCATAAAAGAGGCAGGGCTTTGATTGTGTAGTCATGGCTACCATCTTGATTTTTTTGACCCTCCCAAGGATGCCCCTGGTAGAAGGGGGCCATGTCACTTTCTTCGCCTAGGCCTGATTTTTCTGTCTTTTTATTCTAAGGTTGGAGGAAGTTAATTTTTGTATTTCCTTCCTCAAAATGTTAAGGAACCAGGACACTGAGTTTTGGCTCCAGGGATCACAACACTTGAGCAATTTGGTTCAAAGGTCTCAGTTTGCTCACCATGGTCTGTTCCACTGAAACAGTGTCCAGTTCTGATCAGTGATGCTGATCATTCCAAAAGGGTCCTCGGTGCTCACTCACTGATCTATCTTTCATCCATGGTCTCCTTCTCTCTCAATTTTAGATGGTGCTCTTATGGTGATCCTACCTACCATGCTTTCAGCTCTATTTGCAATGCCTGAATCTCAAGATGAATATGGTATTAAAAAAGAACTCTTGGCTAATCCTTATCAATTAGGGCAGACTTCTCTATGGCCACCAAGTCCAATATCTTCACCTTTCCTACAGATGGTTAATTAAAAAGAAGGCTCTGAAATGTTTCTGCTCTCCTCATATGTTGATCTGCATGTTTTTATCTGTAGGCATGCACTTTCTCCCCAGGGTGTGTTGCCTATATGTGTGTATAAGTGTGTCTCTGAAGGTCTAATCAGGGCAGATGCAAAATGAAGATCCAGTTTGGTGTAGTGGTGAAGGTGCTGGCCTAGAAACCAAGTGACTGTGGGTTCTAGGCCTGCCTTAGGCATGAAAGCCATTTGGGTGACTTTGGGTCAGTCACTCCCTTTCAGCCCAACCCACTTCACAGGATTGTTGTTGTGGGGAAAATAGAAGGCAAGCATATTAGATATGTTTGCCACCTTGAGATAGATAGATAGATAGATAGATAGATAGATAGATAGATAGATAGAAAGAAAAATAATAATAATAATACTAATTTCCTGGATGTGTATGTTTCTGTTCTTGCCTCATGTTACATCTGCGTGTTTGTACATGGGTGATGTGTGCCCAGGGAGGCACAGGGAGGGAGGGGTCAACATTGCCATAATGAAGCAGTTGGCAGCACTCCAGGCCACTACCCAACTGTGTCTCCCCTAGTTGGAATTGTGGGGATATTTTTATGTTTTGTCTTGGTGGCGGTGGGGGGGGGGGAGTTGTCCTCCTTGATCCCAAGCTGAATCTGCCCCATTTCTGAATCTGGTCTTTCTTTCATTGGCTTCTCCTTCCACACCCAATCTGGTCCTGTTCTATTCATTTTTAAGAGAGATAACCTGGTGGTGGCTAGAGGGATGGAGAGACAGCGTCCCAAGTCCTTTCATGTAATCGATTTCCAACATTCCTTTGGATTGGAAAAAGTGAAAAGTAATTGGGCCATTTGGAGATAAACGGATGAATGAGAATTGGTGGATTCAGCCTTTCTGCTTAATACAAGGTTTAAGCATAAGCCTATTCTTTGGTACATGTGGCAAAGGAATAAATATAAAGTTAAAAGCAGGATGGCTTGACTGCAATAAAAGTCTGAGATAATTAGTGAAGGATACATCGGTGGCGCATGAGAGATACGAAATCAGAGACATTCCTTTTTTCTTTTTTCTTTTTGCACAATATGAAGAGTGAGCATGGGGGAAAGGAAGAAAGGGGAAGAAGTGAGAATGGAAATGCAAAGGGTGCTGTAAGAGAAAGAACTAGTTCTCTCTGAAAAAGGATTAAGGGTGTAAGGAAAGAGGACCTGGAAGCTGTTTGGAGCAGAGTGGGAAAAAATTATGTTACAGCAGTTTGTGGAGTTACATTGATGGGACAAAAGGAAAGGGATGTTTGGAGGAATGGTGACGTGAAAGAGACTGTGGATGAAGGAAACGCGCATGTAAGAGAATGACTGCAGCCAAAGATGGGGATGAGAGAAAGCTGCACATATAGAGAAAAACATTGTTGCAAAGAAAGCAATCAAAGACAGCAAGGAATTGTTATGATTTTTAAAAAGGCAGAGAAAAGGCCAATGGTGGACATTAAAAGAAAGCTGTTTGAGAACCGGCTGGATGGGTTGAAAGGAATGTTAAGAAAGTCGTGGTTGGATGGAGTGGATGAGATCCTGAAATGCAGTGTATATACTGGTGGATGGGCAAGGTTATTTTGCTATGCCTTTTCTGTGCTATGCCTGTCATTTAATTTATTTAATAATTTCCCCTTTTGTCACGTGACAAGTATAATCTAGTGTGTCCTTTTGGACAGTCATATCCTGGAGCGGCAGATTATGCATTCCTGATAAGGATGAATGTGCATAAATAGAAACTCTTCAGCAAAATACAAGTAGGAATTTCTGTCAGGGTTTCTATAGAACAAAGCATAGAGTCTATTATGTGGGCCAACTTACAAAACTTTTAATGATGTGCCATCAATCCAGCTCCAGTTGCCTTGACTATGATAATACCCAATCCAATAATCAGAAGGATGGTTTGTGATTTCTCTTATTAGGAATGCCTAAAAACAACAACAGAACATACAATTTGAAATACTTTTATGAAATCCTCTTCCAGGGTCTGTATTGCAGGGAAGGGGAAGGGGAAGGGGAAGGGGAAGGGGAAGGGGAAGGGGAAGGGGAAGGGGAAGAGGAAGAAGAAGAAGAAGAAGAAGAAGAAGAAGAAGAAGAAGAAGAAGAAGAAGAAGAAGAAGAAGAAGAAGAAGAAGAAGAAGAAGAAGAAGAAATAATAATTTAACATGTATGCAACCCAGCTCTCATTGATTGAGTGGCTCACAATGATCAAAGAAATTACAGAAAAATCAATAAAACTTAAAAGATTGATCTGGGGTAAAACATAAATAAGAATGAAGACTGACATTGCAACAACAGGTTTTCCCCAAGCTATATGATATTTGTTTGTTAAAGAGTAAAGAAAGTGTACTTCCTTTAAACAACGAATTTAAAAAATGAATTACATAGAATCTGTTAATTAAAACACCCATAAGAAACAAAAAGGCTTCTGAGTAGTCATTGGTGCATTTCTTTCCTTTCTTCTGCTGTTCTTTATTTATTTTTAGGGTGGTTTTTTTGTTTTCTTGTCTTTGAGCAACAGCATCTGGGTTGGGTAGAGCAGTAATTCCCAAACACAGATGTTCTGAGAGTATTTCAGGGGTTCGGTGGTTCAGATGCCAATTTTTAAAAAAATGATTGAAATGATGCAAGGATGTCCCTGACAGTCAGCATCACCACAATGAGGACACATTCTACCAATTTCTAGGATCTGTCAGACTATGTCAGGATGTCAGCCAAACAGATTATTATGAAATGGCCTAACGAAAAATCCAAATATGTTTTTAAGATGCAGCTGGAGCATTGCAGCAACCAAACAGCATAACAGCATAATCAGAATGCCCAAGAAGGGGCCCTGCTAGAGCAAAGTAAATCCATCTTGTCCAGCATGCTGGGTTCCCTGATGGTCAACTAGATGCTACTGAGAAATCCAAAGCAGGGAAGGGAGGAATTTTCCCCCTGTTCTTCTCCTCAATGTTAAGAAGCATCATAATCAGCATAATAATGTAACCAGAGATTACATTTTTTCAGATGCAAATTTTCTCTGCCAGCTTCCTGAATAACTTTGATATTGTTCAGTGTTTTAGATGCAATAGAATTAGTTCATGACTCTGTGCCAAGGGGCAACCTAAAGAGAAGTAATAACTACTTGAAATCACCATATTGATTCTATCTGTACATTTCTTAATAGCTATTGCAGGAACTCCACAAGGTCCAATATTTCCCCCCTCTTTGGACTATCCTTCCTCCAAATTTGCCCCAAGATAGAACTTTGCATGACAAGCTACAAGTGATTAAGAAGCTGGTACAGATTTCTGAAGCAGTCCCCCCCTCAATCCCGCACAACATTGATCTTTCAGAATATAACCAATTCACAAAGCACTATTTTGAGAGATTATCTATCCAAGGTACTTACTTGCTCATTATAATTGTCAATACAAGCCAAGGTGGAATTTTTATTCTCACAATATGTTTTTGCTGCTGCCCAGTTGCTGGCATCAGTACTGAAGAAATAAAGGGCACCCTTAAATGGCACCCAGTTTTTTTTTAGTAGAATAGAAATGACATCTTTGACCCAGTGAAGAAATGTTTCAGAGAGAATTGCAGAAAGAAAGGGAGAGAAAAAGATACAGAATTTAGTAGAAGATAAATTGAAGGTCTGTTAAATACAGTGGAACCTCTAGTTACGAATTTAATCCGTTCCGTGACTCTGATCGCAACTCGAATTGGTCACAACGTGAAGCACGTTTTCCCATAGGGTTCAATGTAAATACGGTTAATCCGTTCCACCCTCTGAATTTGGTTGCGCCGCGAGGCACATTTCCCCATAAGGTTCAATGTAAATACGGCTAATCCGCCCTCCGAATTTGGTCGCTCCGCGAGGCACATTTCCCCATAAGGTTCAATGTGTCAGCCGGCATTGCACGGCTAGGAAATTCCCCAGGAGCGCTTTAGTCAGCCCTAGTGCAGAAAGAGGAAGTGCTAATGAAATCTGAGCTTTTGTGTGCGCACGCACAGCCGGGAGCGGGAGCTTCCCCCCCCCACTGATTCCTCCGCGCTCTTTCCTTTCTCCATAGCGACAAAACCACAGTGAAAGCAATATCAGTGCGCTGGGGGGAAAAGCTTATGTCGCGTGCACGCACAGCCGGGAGCGGGAGCTTCCCCCCCCCACTGATTCCTCCGCGCTCTTTCTTTTATCCATAGTGACAAAAGCACAGTGAAAGCAATATCAGCGCGCTGGGGGGAAAGGCTTATGTCGCGCGCACGCACAGCCAGGAGCGGGAGCTTCCCCCCCCCCCCACTGATTCCTCCGCGCTCTTTCCTTTCTCCATAGTGACAAAAGCACAGTGAAAGCAATATCAGCGCGCTGGGGGGAAAGGCTTTTGTCACGCGCACAGCCGGTAGCAGGAGCTTTCCCCCGCACTGATTCCTCTTCCTCAACTCCACGCTCTTT
The DNA here is from genome assembly GCA_030867105.1 of Liasis olivaceus. Taxonomy (NCBI): domain Eukaryota; kingdom Metazoa; phylum Chordata; class Lepidosauria; order Squamata; family Pythonidae; genus Liasis; species Liasis olivaceus. The sequence goes on from CM061354.1 coordinate 2,340,769, forward strand.
CCTTTGTCCATAGCCCTTGGCATGGTGCACCGACAAAAGCCCAGTGAAAGCAATCAGTGCACGAGGAAAAGCTTTTGTGGCGCGCACAGGGAGCTTCCCCCCCCGCACTGATTCCTCTTCCTCAACTCCACGCTCTTTCCTTTGTCCATAGCCCTTGGCGTGGTGCGCGCGAGGAAAGCTTTTCCCCCGCGCGCTCAGATTAGTGAAGAGGCGCCAGGTGGCCCTTTCATTAGCACTTCCTCTCTCTGCGCTAGCACTCAAGCGGTGAAACTGACTAAAGCGCGCCTGGGGAATTTCCTAGCCGTGCAACGCCGGCTGACACATTAAACCTTATGGGGAAATTTGCCTCGTGGAGCAAGCCTCCTTGCTACCGTGATCTCGCCCACAGGAAGCCGCAACCACGTGGCAGCAGGGCAAATGGCCGCGGATCCGGTTCGTAGCTTGAGGTGGAGTTCGTATGTCGAGGTAAATTTTTGTGGCTGGAGCTGGTCGTATCTCGAAATTTTCGTAAGGTGGGCCATTCGTATCTTGAGGTACCACTGTATTCGTACTGTATATTGAAACTGTATATTGAAATTTCACATGCCAATCTAATTTATTGAAATAATGGGAAAATGGAATACCCAACCCTTAAAAATGTTTGATTCAGTAAGGAACATACTAAACCTTTAAAGCTTCATTCATTTCCTTCCCTACCCTGAACAAGAACATAAAGAGATCTGTGCTACTGGATCCAGACTAAAGACTCAACTCTGACCACAACAGAGTGGTCATTTAAGCACCTCTGGGAAGCCCACAAGCAAGCATGGGGCAATGTACCCTCCCCACACCCGTTCCTCAGAATTCAGAAGCACGCTGGTCTCATCAAAAGAGAATTTGAACGGTGCTACCTGTGGCACTACTAAGCACGCAGAAATCAAACGGCTGGGCAAGGGCCCTGTTTGCTCAGCCTCCTGAGCTCTTCAGCCTGGCTCCTGCCCTCTCACCCTATAGCCGTCAACTCTTTTCCCCTCCCCATGCAGACACCAGCAAAGCCCCAAAGGACTCTGAGAGAAGAAGCTGCGATTGGGAGATACTTTGGCTATACCCATAGGAGGGGCAAGCGCTGGAGTTAGAGGGAGAGGCTTAAAAGTGCCGGAGGAACTCTGGGAAGGAGAACTGGGAGAGGACCGGAATGGAGGAGGTGCAATGGCTGGCAAACGAGATGGGTTAGAGAATATTACACCGTTGAAGATTTGCAGCAAAAAGTAAATGTAAAATGGGCCTTCACTGTTCTTGGGACGTTGGCAGCAGCATGTGTGGGGAGGGTCAAAAAAGGCAAGATGGTTGAAGATTACACCGTTGAAGATTTGCAGCAAAAAGTAAATGTAAAATGGGCCTTCACTGTTCTTGGGATGTTGGCAGCAGCATGTGTGGGGAGGGTCAAAAAAGGCAAGATGGTTGAAGTGGCATCCAACCCCACCTGCACAGAGATACAAAAGAGGTAGGGTTGTGTCATGATGCCACTTCCACTTGCCTTCTTTGCTGCCTCCCCACAGATGCCGCTGGGCATCGGTTTGAAGGGAGCGCGAAGCCTCCTGAGGCAGAACAGGGTGCAACGCAGAGAAATGTTAGTCATACTTACAGCATTTGGAAATCTAGAGGGATGCATATGCCCTAAGCTGAATGTCTGTCTTGCAGATGCACACATGCTTAGAGAAGCCTTATGCACTATTCATGATGGGGGGAAACATGCATTTTATACTCAGACCATGACCTCGCTCCCTCCTCTGCTTCTTACCAGTAAACGCAGCTGAGAGAAGGCGAGAGAACCAGGCTTGCCTTGTGTAGCTGCAGATAGCTTTGCAGGAGAAGAACGCTCCTGAGTGAAATTAGGTGTTGCCCATTCAGTTAATAAAAGGGGGTGGGATGGGGGGTCTGAATGATGTTTTGCCCTGAGTTTTCTGTCAAATCCCATGGCTCCTCAGGAAGCTTCAGTTACGGGAAGGACAAGCAGGCAGAACTGGACTGGTGTTATGGCCCTAACGTGCCCCACTTGGAGACGAGTTCCTTCCAGTCCCGAGCGGCCGGATTGACTTTTCCCGACTGGCGCCTTCCTTCGGCAGCATTAGATCCACCTTGCTGGAAATTCTAGGAACCAACGTATCCAGAGGACCCTACACTGGGGATTTCCTTTTTCTCTCTTGCTTTTGCTCCACAAGCTCTTGAACCTTTCTTTATCATCAAGAATTTGACATTATCACTGCTTTTATCATAATTTATTGAGATTTGTTTTCTGGCTTTTTAATATTCTTTTCCCTAGTGCTGAATTTTTATCCAGAAGGCAGCAAAGAAACTAGTGAACCATTTCTGGATTATTGCCAGAAAATTCTGCGTAAACGTGTCTATGAAGTCATGAGGAAAGCTCAACTCATGGAAGTCCGAATTTCCTTATTTTATTTTATTTTATTTTATCTTTTATTTTATTTTATTTCAGTTATTCTATTATTTTATGGATTCATTAACCACTTGCAACATCTCTGCAATAGAGAAAAAGTGGATTACAAATTTTAATGCAAATCAGGAACTACAAGTATTTGGTGCTCAGTTGGCCTGAACTTCAGCTAGGCAATCAGACGGACAAGAGCTCTCCACCTTCAAGAGCTGAGGATAGTTCTTCAATAGATGTGGTCTCAGGATGGTTTCCCCAACCCAAGAATGTTTAGCATCGCACACTCAGACTTACCAACTGCACCTTCCACTTCAATGATTCTTATAGTCCATATTGTCAATTCTTCTGCTAACCTCTGAGCACCAGAAAATATTTCATATTCTAAAAAGTTTGCAACAATTCAAGTGAGACAGATCTCAACAAGCAAATAATTTTCATGATGATGATGATGATGATGATGATGATGATGATTAGATTTTTATCCCACCATATATATATATATATATATATATATATATATATATATATATATATATAGGTCAGATCAAGGCAGCGAGCTTACCTTATACTCCCACCTGTTCTTTTTCCCACTACAACAACCCAGAGAGAGAGCAACTGGCCCAAAGTCTGAGGGAGGTCTATAACTCACTGTCTCTTGGTTTCTAGGCCAACACCTTCACACCTACACTAAGGTGGCTCCCATATGCCCTGCTACACTCTACACTAGAGGCACAGAGCTGGGTGGAGTCATTTAGGCTGCCAAGTCTAACTCTGTTTAGGGCAGGAGGCTAAGTAAAAGCAACCCTAACAGATATGGGTCCAGCCCTGTCTGAACGCATCCAGCAGACGGAAGCCCACCGCCCACCTAGGTCCTTGGCTGTTTCCTCAGAAGGTTCTTCTAACATTCCAGGCATATTTCTAAGGTTTCCTGTTAATTAGGCAATGGCTTTCTGCCCATATTGCAAAAGCTCTCTGATAAAAACTAACAAATGGAGAGAAACACAGAGGACTTTTCTCTTTATCACAACCTAAGACAGAAAGAGCTTTGATTATACATAGTAAGAAAAGTTGTGGTTTCATTTCAAATTTAAATTCCAAAATTTTCTGCATTGTACTATGTATATCTTTCCAGTACTTTTGAGATTTGTTTACACGGCCACCACATGTGGTAAAATGGTCCTTCCGTTTCGTGGCATTTCCAGCATTTATTACTGTATGACTTGTCTATCTTGGACATTACGGAAGGAGTTGTATACCATCTGTAAAACATTTTGTATCGATTCTCAAGTTACACCTTGGTGCAAATGTTATAGACTGAGTCCATAATTCTTCCCCTTGTTGTGTTGTGACTATTTCTTTGAAATTTTGCGCCCATTTCATCATGCAGTTTTTGTTTGTTCTGTTTAAGCTGCATCTGAGTAAGAGCGAAGGGTCCTGAATTCCCTGTCGACTGAACCTGGGCCCAGTTCAGGGGCATCTGCAGGGTGGTCCAGATGGTCCCGGGGGTGGTCACCACTGTGAAATCAAAGCCCCGTGCCTCTTTTAGTGTCCGATGCGTGTTGCAGGGAAATTGTTTGAGGGATGCTGATAAATCCACCTTACTTACCGCTTTCATTTTTGAGGGATGGATCCCTGCTTATAATAAAGTTCTTAATCATCTTAACTGCTGCGTTCATTGATGCTGCTCTGTTTAGTTCCCAAAGATCTGTTTTTAAAAAGTGAAGATAAACATAATGTTCCAACGCATTATGTTTCCGGATACTTCTAATCCCCCACCATCCTACCCTGGAAGCCCTGGGCTAATTTCAAGCCAAGCACCCACACACAGCCCACGCCTGAATCCTGGAGTCTTTCTCATGCCACATTTATGCACTAAGAAGTCTGCACTTCGTGAAGGCATGCTACGCCAGCATCTTCACTCCCAAAGGGCCAGAAGAGCAGCATCTTAAAAATGCACAGAATAGTGCCATCTACAAAGTAAACTAAAACTATTGACCAGCAGAGTGGGTCACGTGTCCAGATTAAAGATGAGGCTGCAAGGCTTAGAATATTTCTCTTCTTCCAGTCAGAGGATTGCATTCCAAAAGTGTGAGGGACACAGGAAAAAAACTGCTGTTGATTTCATCCATTTGCATTAAAAGGAAACTAAAGTTTAATGAAACAAATTAAATTGTGAGTGGAATTATTTCATGAGTGTTCAACAGTTTGGATCTTCTATTCCCAAACTGACAAGTGGGTGACAACTTTGGGCAGAATCCCTAAAGCCATATCCAGAACTGCTTCTAGCAGAACCCAAAGTGGAATTCTTCTGTGTGCCCAGGACCTGATCAGTTGTTTTCTGCAACCGCAACTAATGAATAAGTTGCGATCTGGAGGCCTGTTTGCCCCACTGTTCTTTTGGTTGGCACAGGGCTGGGCTCCAAACTCAATTTGAAAGGAAGAAGGTGACCTGAAGCGTGAATGTCACACCAGTAGCGTCCCCCCCCCCCCCAAATCAAATGTGTCTTGGTATCACACACAATCTCAGAATCCAACCAGACTCGGGCCTGTGTTTTCAGGAAGAGGAAGAGGCTACAAAGAAACTCCTACAGAGAGAGCATCAGTTCCCAGCAAGGAAGGAAGTCTCCTGCAGCAAGTGGGACTCTGAAGGCAAAGGAAGTTGCCATTTGGGGGGAGTACAGTGACACCTCATTGGGTTAGGCTGGTTGTGGGGACAGAGTGTCCATTATTCGCAGATGTCTATTAAATACAAAAATACATCAGTGAACCATTTGCATCTTCCATTGGTGTGACATCATCACGCAAAGGGCGTGCAGAGATTTGGTGGTTCGCAGGTGAGGTCCCTCGAATTGAGGTCCACTAATCTGAAGTTTCACTTGTACACGGTAAAAAAACACTTTTGCAGAGTAAATCTGAAGGCTTATTTCCTTAGATGCTAATGTATTGTGCTAGGAGAGGTTAACTTACACAAAATGATCATCACAACTGTGGCAAAAAACAGGAGCAGGCACAGCAGACTTGCAAGGTGTAAACCAGAGCTGGGCAGACCACACCAAAAATTAGGGAATGCTCCTTGAAGGACACAAGAAGGAAGAAAAGTCAGTTTCTTTGTCTGCTTCTTTGCCTACATTCCAGTATTCGAGAACATGCCGCTGAACTTCTCCTCCTCCTCCTCCTCCTCCTCCTCCTCCTCCAAATCTCACTTTTCTTCTAGGAAGGTATCATAAATAACCATCCCTCTCATTTCGCCCCCAGCCCCAATGATTTGGAAGTAAGTGGGGCTGAGAATGGCTGGTCCAACATCTTCCAGTGAGTTTTCATAACTACAGAATGGGACCAAGAAGAACTGGGCTGCTATTTCTGTAAAGAGCAGTTAGAAATGTGTTGAAAATTCTTCCTTTTTGCGTTCAGAAATACTAGGTGGCCGCCCCGCCATCTTCCCTTTCCTTTTCCAGCATCTCCTGGTCACTTTTCGCTCCTTTGCTCTTCTGGTTTGGTTCCCAAGAGGAAAGAGAAGGACTAACAAAAGGCACAGCGGTGACCTTCCTTTCGTCTCTGGGGAAGATGGCCAACGAAGGGATGGATCCCACGGGGATTGCCCCACTCTTCCTACGCCTGTCTGGCATAGGAAACGGAGCACGCCTCTGCCCCAGCAGGCTGCAGTCTGGGCCCAACCAGGGAATTAAGTGAAGGGGAGGAGATATAGTTTTAGGTTAGTGAGTTACGTGGGCCTACGCTCCAGATGGACAGGCAGCAGCATTCGGGCTTCGTTAGCCTCAACTAAGTCATTTTTAAAGCTAAATCATAGGATCTGATTATCAGGAAAGCTATGCCTACGTCAGCACCAGAGGGAGTGGCTGAGCAGAAAACCTTGGCATTATGAGGAAAGTACACCTTTGGGTGAAAGAAGCAAGGTTTGGGGTGAAAGAGGCAAGTTTTCGGAGGCCTCAGATGAATGGGATCGCCTTAATAAAATGGAAACATAAAGGAATGTGCAGCACCCTTGAAGCTAGTACTCTGAAGCTGGTGTGAACAAAGCTGATCGTAAACTCCTTATCACAAACATCCCCACAGCAACTTAGGAGAGGATGCCTTCTTCCTGGCCTTTGTGTAAGAGGGGAGCAAAGTAAGGGTATGTGTGTGTGTGCCTCAAACTCATGAGAAAACCTTGGGGTGGATTCCGCTAAGCTTCAAGATAAAGACCAGCTGAAACTGCTTATACTAACAGTCTTTGTTTGCACAAGATAACAGAGGGAATTCTTCAGGAGGGAATGTGGATTCTGCTGACGAATACACATTGAAAGCAACATTGTGCGTTAGTGGGAGAATTCCAAGGGAGATTGTGAGCCAAGCCCTCGCAGGGGGGGGAGGACAGTTAGAATATAAAAAATGTGCTTTTGAGCTATTCGGGGTTCCTTCCTTTGTGCTTGAAGGAACCCGCCTTTGCAAACGCGTAATAAAACTTTTTTTCTCTGGATCAACGAACCTATGGTGTGAGTTTTTGCCCATCGCACCGACAACATTTGGCACCTTGAACTAACTAGTTCCTCTTCCTCGTAGATAGCAGATCACAGAGGGGCAGAAGGGAACGTGAGAAGCGTTGCTCATTTAGGGGGTCTGCCTGCTTCCTCCTATGAATAGCTATGCGCATGCGCTCTTTTCCCCTTCCCCTTCTTGTAGAACTGTAGAATATCAGGGCATCCCTTTTGCCTGCAGGGGAGCGTCTCCCACTAACCTTTGGTGGGCCCCCCTCCAGCGCGTACTGCCTAATAAGCACTGCAGTGAAGGCTTGATTATTTTGCATTTGTGTCCTGCGTTTTGATTCCACAGTATTAATCAGCCCGTGCGAAGCAACCGAGGTTCGCACCGAGGAGGCCATTTGAGCCAGGAACATGACCAGCCTTGTTTGCTGAAGGGGCCACCCCATTCCCCACAATGAAGCTATTTCCGTGGCCTCGGATCACTCTGGGCCGGGGCTGGGGAAGAAGACCCCTCTCTGCTTCCTTGTCCGTGGCGTGGGTCTCAGCAGCGATGACATGGAGGTGACTGTGGGGCTACTCGCTAGAAGCCCTTCTGTGGCACGGGGGGAGGGATTTGAGCTGGAAGTCCCCAGTGGGTACAGCAGCTAACCCGCCTCAGAAACTGAGGGAGCCCCTACCACCGGCTCTGGATCCAGCTTGGTGGACCCTTGTGTGCACTGAAGGGGTTTCAGTCTGGCCACATCCCACACAGGCTTGGGATTTGCCACATCCAGGTTGGAGCCTGTCAGTTTGGGAAACCCCTTGCACATGGCAAGGCGGCCTAGGGAGGTCTGTTTTCTGCACAAGCTTGGAGGTGAAACCAGGAGATGGTAAAGTCCAACCTTGGCTCACTGTCTCTTTGTTGCTTACTGAACCCCCTTAAATATTTTTGTTCACCCTCCTGTGATTAGTTTCAGCCTCTTCCTGCTTTCTATAATCTTCCCCTTCATATGCATTCCTCTTCTGTGTAATCATATATATTAAATACCCCTACCTCTATTATGCTGTGCTCGTCTGACCCCTACATTGGATCTGGAAGCCACATTGGATCTTGAAGCCACATTGGATCTGGAAACCACAGTGGATCTGGAAGCCATATTGGATCTGGAACTCCCTGCCACTTAGTCTGGCCCTTTAAATAACAACATTTATTGAGTAGGAACACAATTCAGATCAAAGGTGATTTGACTGAACTGCTGTTCAGTTTAAACTGAGTCAAAGCATCAAATTGAATTAGGTGGTTTTGAAGACCTTGGAGAAGTTTGAAGACAATACTGGTGATTCAGTTGACTTTCATTTATGTAGATTTAAATAAACGCCTGACTCCCACTGGCTGCTTTGCACTATAAAAAACCTAGAGCAATGAAATAAAAGAATAAAGAGATGTGTTCCCAGAAAAAGAAGAACCATATGAAACAAAACCAAATCATAACGGGGGCTCATCTGATCCAAGCCTGGGAGAACAGCCAGGTTTTCAATGCCTTCTGGCACGTCATCAGGTCTCTGGGAGACACCATTCCAGGGGGCAGGTGCCACGACAGAGAAAGAACTCTTCCGGGGTTCCACCAGATGGCACTGTGTAATTGAGGGGACCTGAAGTGCACCCACTTGGCCAGATCTTACAAGAGAGGCAGAGATTACTGGAGATGGGCAGCCCCACAGATAACCAGGCCCCGTGCCCTAAAAAGCTTTATAGGTAATTTAATTGCACCTGGAAGCCAGCTGGCAACCAGTGCAACTCACGGAACAGTGGTGTCACATGGGCATAATGTGGCACACCCTTCACTGCTCATGCTGCTGCATTCTGGGCCTCCTGTAGCTTCCAAGTGGTTTTCAAGGGCAGCCCCACATAGAGAACATTGCAATAGTCCCTTCTTGAGGTGACTATGGCATGAGTGAATGTCCAGGGGCTCCAGGAAAAGGCACAATTGGTACACTAGATAAATCTCCGCAAAGGCCCTCTTGGCCACAGCTGCCACCTGCTCTTCAAGTAGGAGATGGGAGCCCAAGATGATCCCCACATTGCACAGCAGTCTTGAATGGGGAAGTGTAGCCCCATCTAAAACTAGAAATGGAGACTCCCAAGAATCAGAGAGGCCAAATATCCACAGTCTTGTTGGGATTGAGCCCAAGTCTGTTCCTCCCCATCCATACCTGCACAGCCTCCAGACAATGAGACATGACATCAGGAACATCACATGCATGGCCGCAGCTCAAAATGCATAATTGGGAATCATCCACATACTGATGATACTGGACTGTGAACTGATGGAGGACTTCCCCCAGAGGTTTCATGTAGATGTTGAACAGGAGAGGGGAGACTGTCCAGCACCCCAGTCTCCAGGTGAAGGACTGTAGACTCAACCTCTCCCTGTCAACACCAACTGGAAGCAGCCACAGCAAAAGGAAGAGAACTGCCACAACATGGTGCTCCCCACTCCTAACCCCGGAAGCCTGTCCAGAAGGACACTGTGGTTGCCAGGATCAAAACCCGCTGAGACATCAAGTCGCACAAGGATCGATGCACCACCCCATCCTGGCTCTGGCAAAGGTCATTGACAAGTGCAACCAATGCCATCTCAGTGCTATATCCCAGCTTGGAGCCAACCGAAATGGGCCCAGATAATCTCCGGGCCCTCTGGTGCTGTTGCCTGACCGCCTTCTCAACAACCATCCCTCAAAAGGAAAGGGTGGAGACTGGATGAAAATTGTCCAGGATCGTTGGGCCCAGCAAAGGCTGCTTGAGGAGAGGGACCATCCTCTTTCTCAAAGAAATTAACACCACTTTCTGACTCTGCAAATCGTCAAACGTTGTTACATAAATTGAGGTGAAGTTGAGTAGCGTGATCCTCTTTTATCCTTATCTTTCTTCAACTCTGAATCCACTTGTCTGACCCGTAATATAATTCTTGTTAGTCTCAGTATCCAGTCTGGGCTTGTTCTGGCTGAGATACACAGTCCTCATGCCTGTTGCTTAATAAAAAAAAGCGTGGCTGAAGCAGCACACAGCGCGCCATTCCCACATGCAGCTAACACTGCCAGTGAGTAACGCCAGCAAGCCCTGAGCCAGAAAAGCAAGTGCTTCGTGGGTAATAAACTCTTCCATCTTAGAAAGAGTTTACTTCTCCACAGGATTCTTAACTTTACGAAAGGTGTCAAAAGAAGATAAGGATCTACGCACAAAGAAGCAGTTAAAAAGAGAGGAAAGACGCAGCCCTCCCCCCTGCCGTTCTAACAATAGCTAAGTCACGCCGTTTCCAGCCTGGCCTGAGGTAACCCCCTCATGGTTGGACTCCCTCGCCAACGACACCCCAAACCCTTCCCGCCAAAACCTGGCAGGCCCCCTCCTTTTCTTCTATTGGCCCTCAGCGGTCAGGTGGCTCCGGATGGACCCATCCATGGTTACTTTGCCCTCACTTTCTTTCCCTTCAGACGGACATCCTTTGTGGAAGGACCGCCTCCCCGAGCAGGTTATAGGCCCTCGTGCTCCTTCTTCCCTCCCTTCGTGGCCGTCGTCAGGACGACCCAGCCGCCAGTCAAACAGCAGCGGCCAATCAAACAGCAGTCGTCAGGCGGGAGGTGAGAAGGAGGGAAGGCAAGATGGCTGCCCGGAGCTCTGCCGCCACAGGCCTCGTGAGGAAGAGGCCGAATAAACAGTCGAAGCCCGGGAGCCAAAGAGGAGATTAAAACTCAAAGATAGACTGCCCTGATGAGGAGAGGCAACCGAAAGGAGGCAGCAGGGGGGAGACCAGGCAGAGAGAGAGGCGTTGGTTTCCTTCCTGCAGACGGGCATGAGGGAAAAGCTCTTCCGGCCATCGCCCTCAGCTGGAGCAGAGATTCAGAAGAAGAGGAGAGGAGCCGAGAAGCCCAGCCAGGAACAAACAGGGAGAAGACGTGGAGGAAAAGCGAAGACTTTGACGGCGCAGGAACAGAAGGCCGGAACTGAAAAAGATCAAAGGCGGGTCGGACTCTGGAAAGGGAGTACGGCTCTGCAGAGAGGGCCGCAGAAGCAGTCAGGGATTGAGACCGCAAGAATGGAGAGGTCAGCAGTAGAGATATATTGGAGATACAGAATGGAAAGGTGCGAAAATAGAGTGAAATTGGACTTTAAAAAACATAGTGTAGGTAGAACCTATGGAAAGTAGGCAAAATAGAAAATAGTTTTATTTTTAATTCCTGCACTAGTTGAAGGCATTTATAATCGATCATTCTCCCTTTTTGTGTTTGCACGCTTTCCTTTTGGAAAATAAAAGTCTCCCCCCAGCCACTGGAGGAAGATACAAAAGAAACCCCAACCAGCTCTCCAGGTTTCCAGCGCTTTGTGTCTCTAGAGCCCGCGTCAATCTGTTAATTGGCAGTTCAAAAACAAAACAAAACCCACAACATCCATCCATATGTTTTCTCTGTCCTGAATATTCTTGATTATGAATTGGATCCCACATAACACTAATTCTGGGAGATCCTAATTTCAAGAGATGATCATTTTTGCACAGTATTCTGTGCAAAGATGTGTTTACAAGAAGAAGGCAGAAAGAAAATAACAAATTCTTGCCACAACAGAAACATTTGGAGGCATTGAAAAGCAGCCAAGGAGAACGTTACAATCCATGGTTGTTAACACAATCAGGAAACAGGACCCTTCACGCATTTGGGGCCCAAAGCCCGGGCCCATAACCAGGTCTTTAGGGCCTTACAAAAGGCCAGCAGGGTCAGAGCCATCCTAATCCTTGAGGGGAGGGTGTTCCATAAGGCAGGTGCTACGCAGAAATTAATTATTCCTTGCTCAGCAAATTTAGTGTCATTCCAGCAGGACAAGTCTCTCATGGGCAAGGAAGTCTAGCATCCATCTCCCACTTGAATATACAAAATGGGCTTTCCTCGTAGCTGGGAACTCTGAGGAGACCAAGGTTGTCTTAAGAAGGTGGGCCAACCAGAACCTTGTAAGTCCAAGCTCAATAAGGAAGCCCAAAGGAACAGAGGTATAAGAGGCAGTCTCTGGGTTCCAAGACCAACTTCCCCAGTGGGTTCTCCCAACTCTGAAAATGCTCAGGCAGCAAGTTCCCCAGCCATGCTGCGGCCATTGGGGGTGGCGAGAGAAAGGGAAAAGGTTCTGAGTCCTCCAAGGGTTTCCCCTTATCTCCTCAGCCAGAAGGATTTCTTCCCCCCTCCTGCTGAACTGTCCCTCCTCCTCCTCCTCCTCCTCCTCCTCCTTGCCCCATTCAGAATACAGCTGCACATCTGCGACACTTACTCCACCTTCCCCAAGAAGACCGTCCCTCTCAGCTGCCTGAAAATCATTCCGTCTCAGGCATATCATAACTATGACACACAAAATGGGATGACCACCAGAGGGCAGCATGTCTGGGCCTCCCGTCTCTCCTAGTGGCCATCTGAAGTATGCGCAGCCCAGATACAATAGACCTATCCTCTCTTTTCATGAGCAGGAAGGAGGACAGATTGATTAATTATGTGTCATCAACTCAGTGTTGACTTCTGGCAGCTACACAGATAGATCTTCTCCAGGATGATCTGTCCCCAGCCTGGCCATTCAGGTCTTCCATCGGTGCCCCCATTGCCGCTATAATTGGGGAGGAGGATAAAGTGAAGATGTACACAACGTATTGAAACGCATACATTATTTAATTTCCATGGACTTAAAAATTGTATTGGAATGTTTTAATCATGTTATGGATCTTTCCAGTTGGGTATTATTCATTGTGCGAAGAGAGGACTCTTTGGAAAAGACCCTGATGCTGGGAAAGATGGAAGGCAAAAGGAGAAGAGGACGGCAGAGGATGAGATGGCTAGATAGCATCACTGAAGCAATGAGCATGAAATTGAGCAAACTCAGGGAGGCAGTGAAAGATAGGAAGGCCTGGCGCAATATGGTTCATGGGGTCACGAAGAGTCGGACACGACTTAACGACTGAACAACAACAACAACAAATTATTCATTGAGGTAAGCCATTGAGAGCAGCAATACGACCTCCTGGTCAGAAGATGAGATTTGTAAGTGTGAGTCGTGTAAAACTGGGGGTGGCTTGGCGTAAAAGAGGAATGTTAGAGATCAGGGGAGCGTTAGGGATGCAGAGAATGGGAGGCTTGACTGAGAGGCAACCTTTGCTGAATTAGCATAGCAAAACACACACCCCCATAGGTGGGAATTTTAGAAAACATAGAACATGCAAAGCTTATTATGGGATGCTAATATGGAATATGGGATCAGGTGCGTCTGTGCAACATTATAACCAATCATACCTATTTTCTTATCTCAATGTAACCAATTATATGTATCTCATTTTTTTTACAAGTATCAAAATAGATGTAAAAGTTTGCTTGGGGCCCCTCTCCCTTTAGCGAGACGGAGTCCTTTTTCTTGAGGCGCTTCAATAAAAAGAGGAACAGCCAATTCTCATCTTCGGGGTCTTATTGGGCAGAACCAGGGGGAAAGGGGCTGCGCGCTTTGCGGCAAACACCGTCAGGAATCCATTGCAGATTCAGCGGTAAACAAATATAGCAAGCAAATGCAGAGATGCAGCAAATCAGGCAGTGGCCAGATTTGCAGCAAAGGCCCCAAGGCCTCTGCTTGTCACGCATGCTGCTGCTGAGGCAATGGCTGACTCTTCCCTCCCTTCCTCCTGCCCTGTCTCCTTCCCCCCTTTTGTGCAGCTATCTCCCCAGCTCCTCCTGAAGCCCCACACGTGGACGCCCATCTCTGGGCTGCATGAAACTCTCACAAGAGGGCAGGAGAGAGAGAGAAGGAATCCTGCTGCCCTCTGTGGCCTGCCCAATTTGTGCTGCCCACCTCCGGCATGCCTAAGGGAGAATGATTTTCAGGCAGCCAAGGGGGAAGTTCTTCTGAGGGAAGGAGGGTCCACATAGGTGCCCTGCTCCACCCAATCTGCTTTGATAAAGGCGAGCAGCAAGGACAGGGTGGCAAGAGGGAGCCCAGTGGGGGCCCTTGTGCCTCTGGGTCCCAAAGTGGCTGTTATATTTACAGATGGGCCCAGTTCGATCCCTGACATCACCATTCAACTGGATCTTCAACTGTAAGGCTTTCTCTGTGTTAGATCCTGAAGAGCTGGCCAGTGAGAAAAGCTAATGTTCACCTTTACGAGAATATTGTTCCCGCCTCTCCAAAGGAAGACTGTGGATAATACGACGGTCCCTCCATCGGTTTCTTTTCTCTCAGCCTCTCTTCCCTCCTGACGTTGATCCTTCTATCAACACCTTCAACCACCATTCCAGAATTCCCATTCAGTTTGTGTGTTCCCTGATTGGCTGACTGGCTCACTTAATCAACATTCCATGTGTGGCATCAGTCCTGGAAAATCTTGGCCTCAGATCTAGGATTTATCAGAGTTGGAGAGCTGCAAAAAGATTACGCACACAGGACTCAGCAGGTGAACCTCCTAATTATGACACTCTTAGTTGCATGTTCTTTTAATTTAATGGACTTCTCATTTTTTCCCCAAACAGAGATTCATCTTTCTCTCATTTCACTTAAATGTTATAGACTAGAGTAAGATTTGATATGATGTAATATTTAAATAATATTCAAAGGCCTTTCATTTAAATGTTTAATTATCTGGTCATTCATTCATTAAATGAATCAAAGGTCTATCTATGTGATCACTAGAAGTCAGTGTATTTTAGTTTTGTTTATTAAATTTGCAAAGATAGATAGATAGATAGATAGATAGATAGATAGATAGATGATAGAACAAAAGTTATAACTTGGTGTGAATTTTATAGATTTGGTCCATAATTCTTCCCATTGTTGTATTGTAACTGTTTCTTTGAAATTTTGCATCCATTTTATCATACAGTTTTTTGTTTGTTCTGTCTCTGTATCATAACTAAGTAAGAATTTATATATACACCCTAATAGGTGTTGTTGATTTTGTATGAGTGTTTCAAATTCTGGAGGGGGAGGAGGGGTTTTTTGTTTTTTGTTTTTGTTTCCCTCCTTTCTTTTTGAGATCTGATTTTATCCTTCCAGCTATTTTTAAATACATCAACTATGGTATGTTCCAGCCTTCACTAAGTAGTTTTTGCTGTGTTTTTAATTTGCTCGTAGAATCTGAGTGAACATATCTGCATACGTAATTACATTTTTCCTGCTGTAATTATCTCCAACATGAAAAGCATTTGAGGGAAAAAGTAGGGGTGAAACTGTTGAGGTTATTATTCCCTTTATGGCATCCATACTTTTACAAAGCTTTGTCTAATGATATATCCTTTTAAGTTGGTATCCTCCTTTGTGTCTCCATACCATAGTATCTATGAAGTCTGTTGGCTAAACCGGCTCCTTCCAAAATTGTCATTCAGCTATTTGGGAATTTCATCTACTCTGTTATCCATGACAGGCAACTTGCTTTATGGTACAGTTTTAAATTTGGAAGGGTGACAACCTTGGAATCTTGTAATGATTTTTGTTTAACTCTGGGTCTTTTCCCACTCCATATGAATTTACTGACAGTGTCTTGCCATTCACGTAAGATTCTCTCTGAAATTCTAATTGGTGCCATTTGAAATAAGTAATTTATCTTAGGTAATACATTCATTTTAATAATTGAAATCAATCCTAATCAAGATAACTTTAAATTCTTCCACTTCTCAAGATCTCTTTTAATCTCTTGCCACTTTGTGACATAATTATTTTGATCTATTTCTTGATTGTTTCCTGTCAGATGCAAACCAAAATGTTTCAATGAGTGGGCTATCTGAAAATTAATTTATTCTTGTGTTAAAAATGTTGTAATATTTTTGTTTTCTGCACATTAATTTTATATCCAGAATATTCTCTATATTTATGGATTATGTTCATTAACTGTTTTATTGCCTTTGTGGTTCTATGATAGTTAATACTACATCATCTGCAAAGCATTTAAGTTTGTATTCTTCTCCATGGATTTTGAGATTTTTTATTTGTTTATCACCTTGGACTTTTTCTGGCAGTATTTCTAATGCAATGATAAATAGTGAAGGAGAGAGTGGACATCCTTGCCTTGTTTCTTTACTGATTTGAAAATTTGTGTAGAGCACTCCATTAACCATAATCTTTACTTTTTGCCATTGATACATGCTTCTGACCTAAGCTTGATATTCTTCTCCAGGGTTAATTTTATTCAGTACTGCCAGCATGAATTGCCACTGCAAATTATCAAAGGCTTTTTCTGCATCTAAGAAAATTATGCAGTTTTTTTTCTTGTTTTATATATATGTTCTATTATGTTTTTTACTTATATTTTTTGAGAATTTTACATAAAGTAAAAGACAAATCTAAAGAAAAAGAAAGAAAAGAAAAAGGTGCAAGAAAAGAAACTAAAGTTATGAAATATAATGACTTCTGGCCTTTTCTTCAACAGATAATTACAATCTTATAATCCCTCCTCTCTCTTGGATGTTATACAAATCCCTTCAGCCCCACACTTAATCCGTACTTTTTAAATCTTCAAACCCATAAATCATTTTTTTTCTTCTTTTAGCAAAAAGTCCATATACAGGTAATCCTTGACTTATGACCATTCGTTCAGCAACCATTTGAAGTTACAGCAGTGCTGAATGAAGGGACTTATGACTAGTCCCTGACATTACAGCCACTGATGCACCCTCACGGTCATGTGGTCAAATTTTGGGTGCTTGGCAACTCACCCACACTTATGCCTGCAGGGGTGCTTCAACTCCCCCACCCACCTATCTCCCCCCCATCTATGCCCTTTTGGCACCTTGCACTCCATGGCCACTGCTGCCGTAGCTGACCTTTGCCATCTTCTTGCTCCTGCTGCTGACCAAGCATGCCCGGCCTGGCTCTTCATGAGGCAGCTGCTGGCCACATGAGGCTTGGAATGGCTTGGCTTGGGGTGGGTCCTTGGCTAACGACCAATGGAATTCAGCTAATGAAAGGAACAGGGAGTACTAGGATTGCTGTCACTAAGCAATGCAGTCATGTGACATTGCGCTTTACAACCACATCACTTAATGATTAAATTCCAGTCTCAATTGTCATAAGTTGAGGACTACCTGTAACATTTCCAGGTTTTCAGAAAAGCATTTGTTGTTTTTTCTCTGACCAGGCAGGTCAGCTTTGCCATCTTAGCAAATTCTGACATTTTCATAATCCATTCCTCCACTGTGGTAATTTCATTATTCTTCCATTGTTGTGCATACAATAATCTTGCTGTAGTTACCATAAACAAAATCAACCTGCCATGAGTCTTTTCTAATTCATTGTCCATAAGTCCCAACAAAAGGAGTTCTAGTGTCTTCATGATACAGTATTTATCTTTGAACTCTTTTGCATCACCATATGAATTTGTATCCAAAATTTCTTGGCTTTTTCACAAGTCCACCATGCATGATAAAATGTCCCCTTATGTTTTCCACATTTCCAACATTGGTTTGAAATCCCTTTGTATATTTTTTATGATTTGTCTGGTGTCATATATCATCATTTTACAAAAGTTTTATCTTAAATTGTGAAATAATATAAATTTAATACCAGTTAACACATCCCCTCCCAAGCATCTCCCAAGCATCCATTTCTATGTTATATCCAAAATTAATAGCCCATTTTGTCATGCAGTCTTTAACCTGCTCTTCTTCAGTTTCAAATCTTAACAGAAGTTTATACATTTTTGCTATTACATGTTCATCATTTGTACATAATTTTATTACAAATTCCATTGTATGTTTTTCAGTACCAATTATCTTTTTATCCATATTAATCCTTTCTTTTAATTGACCATATGAAAACCATTAAAAACTATGCCCTTCTGCAGTCAATTGTTCTCTTAACTTCATCTTAAATTCTACATCCTCCTGTATTAATAAATCCTGGTATGTTAACCATTTCTCCCTATCTGCTGTCTCTCATTTATAAAATGCTTCCTGTGCTGAGACTAGTAAGAGTATCTTCAGGCACAGCCTGGGCTTGTATTTGTTCCAAACTCTCAATATGGCACTTCTCATGTTACGGGTGGGAGCAACGCAACATTTATTGATGACGAGACTCTCACTGGGTCATTCAGGGAGAAGCTTTATTTGCGCAAAGGTTCAGTTTGGACTCGCAGGTCCCTGCAAAGAACTGAACCCCGAAAAGGAGTTCAGCAAGCCTTTTTATCATTACAAGAGCCGTTTCTCCCCAATCCCCCCTCAGTGCCCTCCCCATGCCTTCCGTACTCCAAATTTGGTCAATTGTTGGTAGCTAAACCACAAGTCCTTGTCTTCACCGGTCGTACCTTGTTTTGGGTACATTTCGGCCTTGTTGTCTAGAGCATTGCTATCTGAGGAGGGAGGGAGATAAGAGCACTCAGCATCAGCAGAAAGGAAAGTTACAGAGAGTTACATGTAAAATGTAAAACTTCACAAAATACAAGTTTCATACAAAATATAGGATATAACAAAAGACTTCTTCTCATATTTGCTTCCGAGACTTATCACTGCAAAGCCTCTAGCTAAAAAAACACTTCCAGAGAAGAGGTTCACTACTTGGTTACTAGTGAGGACTACATAACCCAAAAATATAGGATAGGACTACATAACCCAAAAATATAGGATAAAGATCAGAATAATTTTCCATTTGTATCCTGCCACCTCACTCACATAATGATTTTTAAAATCTACATTCACTTTATCATACCATAAAAGCCCATGCCAACTAAATCTTAGATTTTGTTCCTCCAATTCTAACATTCTTTTATTTCTCAGCAAGATCCATTCTTTCATCCAAACTAAACATCGGGCTGAAAAGTACAACTTAAAGTCAGGCAATCGTAACCCCCCTCTATCTTTTGCATCTTGCAGAATTTTATATTTGACCCTTGGTTTCTTACCCTACCATATAAATCTGGGTGTATCTTTTTGCAACTTCTTAAAAGGTGTATCATTTTTCAAAACAGGTATTGTTTGAAATAGAAATATCATTCTGGGTAACACATTCATTTTTATCATAAAAATTATTCCAAACAGTGATAATTGCATCTTTTCCCAACTTAGTACATCTTTCTTAATTTCATTCCATACCTTAACATTATTGTTTTGAAATAGCATACAATTCATGCTAATTCATAATAATTCCCAAATATTTTACTTTTTTCTCAATCTGGAAACCAGTTTTTTTCAATGAGTTCCTTTTGATCTTCAATCATATTTTTGTTAACATTTTCATTTTTTTTCTTTATTAATTATAAATCCAGCTAATGCACCACATTCTTTTAGTTTTTCCACTAACAGATCTATTCCTTCCAAGGGATTTTCAACTATTAAAACCAAATCATCTGCAAATGCCCTTAATTTACATACTTTTTTCACCCTTACCCCAGTTATTCTCTCATCTTGTCTTATATCATTCAGAACTTCCAAAGCCAAAATAAACAGCAGTGGTGAAAGTGGGCAACTTTGTCTCTTTCTGTATTTCATAGAGTTTAGTCAATTTGCCATTAACTATAATTTGTGCTGTTTATGATATATATATTGACTTTACCCATTTAATAAAGTTTTCTCCAAATCCAATTTTTTTCAGAAATTTAAACAAAAAGGTCCAGTTCAAATTGTCAAATGCCTTCTCCACATCAAGAAAGAGCAACATGGCTTGTTTTTCGTTTTGTTCCAAATATTATAATATATTAAGAATATTTCTTATGTTATCTCTCAATTGTCTTTTAGGCAAAAAGCCACATTGGACTTCATGTATAAAATACTGCAAAACACCTTTCATTCTTTCAGCTAAAACCATAGTAAATATTTTATAATCATTATTCAATGAAGAAATTGGTTGATAATTTTTTGGTAGAGTAGGGTCCTGTTTTTCTTTATGTATTAAAGCAATATTTGCTCCTTTTAAACCTTCTGGCATCTGTCCCCTTTCCAAAATAGAGTCCATTGTTATTTGCAAAGGTTGCATCAGTTCATCTTCAAAACACTTATAGTAAGATTCAGGTAGTCCATTTGGTCCTGGAGCTTTCCCTATTTTAGCCTTATTTATTGCATCATAAACTTATCATTATAGGTTCACTCATCATCTGCTTTTGCTTCTCCATTATTTTTGGTAATTTTGATTTCTTTAATATTCATCTACATTTTCGTTAGAAATATGTTCTCCCTTATAAAGGTTTTGTATAATATTGATGAAAAATCTTTTGCGTACAGGTGGTCCTTGCTATCCAACCATTTGTTCAGCAACCATTCAAAGTAATAGCTTTGCACGGGGCTTTGGGGGCTGCCTGAAAAAACTTTGTGCTGAAATCCTGCCTGGATTTCAGCATGAAGGTTTTTCAGGCAGCCCCCATGGGGCATTTAGTGAAAGGAGCTTTGGGGGCTACCTAAAAAAGCTTCATGCCAAAAATCCAAGCAGGATTTGCAGCCCCAGAGGATGGGGAAGGGAACAAGTGGGGGAGGGAGCAAGGGGGTGGGTGTGGGTGTGTGGAAGGGTTGGGTCAGGTGCACAAGGGCTTCTGGGTCAACCTGCACCACACCTCCGTACTCCCAAACTGACTCTCCCATGCACCTGTTCCTCCCTCCTCCACCTGGCAGCACCTGTGTCTTCCAACTTCCTGCCAGCTTCCCCACTGACTTGATTGTGGGAAGCCACCAGGAAGCTGCCTCACCTAATGACTGGGCATTCGCTTAACGATGCCAGCCAGGACTGTGGGGATTGTGGTTGTTAAGCAATGCAATCATGTGAAGTTTCACCTAATGACTACATCACTTAGCGACTGAAGTTTCAGTCCCAATTGTGGCCAGATAGCAAGGACTACCTGTATTTGCATAATCTGTTATCATAGCATTCCCTTTTTGTAATTTTAATATCATTTTTCCCACTTTCTTTTCTCAATTTATATGCTAGCCATTTCCCTGGCTTATTTGCTAATTCAAAATTGTTTTGTTTAGCACAATTCATTTTTTGTTTCCATTTCTCTAATCATTGACAGAAAACTGACATTGTGAGAGTTTAATTTGCTGCAAAATATTTTTCTTCCTGGTGATCTTTTTAATTCATCTTCTTTCATTTTTATCTCCATTAAAATCTTTTGCATCTTTTCTTCTGTCTTATAATGTTAGCATTCTGCAATATAAATTGTCCTCTCATAAATGCTTTACTTGCATCCCAAACTGTCTTTATTTCTGTAGCCTTGTTCAAAGTGATCTTAAAAAATTCTGACAACTCAGACAGTCCTCAGTTTTGTAACAAAGTTTCATTTAATCTCCATCTATAAATTCTACATTTCCTCTTATATTTCAGAGTCACTGGATTGTGATCTGAAAAGTTTTTTGTAGTATCTCTGCTTTACCAGTATATGTAGATACTTTCTGAGAAATCCATAACATATCTATTCTTGAAAAAGAACTTTCTCTTTCAGAAAAATATGCAAATTCTTTATATGTGTCCATATATTTATAAGTTCAACATTCTCCATCATTAAAAAATATTTTTGGTAGTTTACCTGTGATTCCATTCACAGAAATTTTGTCTTTTTGTGGACAAACCATTCCATTCCAATCTCTCAAAACACACAAGTTTTTATAAATCAAGTCCATTAGTTTTTCCATCAGCCTTTTAAGAAATATAACTTTATTATCATTTGGTATATATAATCCCACTATCATAAATGTAATGTCATTCCATTTAACTTCTACACCTGCATATCAGCCATTTATTTATTCCTAACAGGTAGGAAACAACACGTGAGGTTAGGCAAAACTACATCCAGTACCCGGTTAATTAGTACAGGTGCCCCTCAGGGATGCATGCTTTCCCTGCTGCTTTTCTCCCTTTATACCAATGACTGCATTTCAAAAGACTCTTCTGTTAAAATCTTGAAATATGCGGATGATACAACTGTCATTGGTCTAATTCGAAATGGAAATGAGTCAGCATATAGAAGGGAGGTTCAACAACTGGTTTTGTGGTGCGGTCATAACAACTTGGAATTGAATACACTTAAAACCGTGGAGATGATTGTGGACTTTAGGAAGAATCCTTCTAATACTCCTCCCCTTACCATACTCTACAGCCTAGTATCAGTGGTAGAGTCCTTCAAGTTCCTGGGTTCTATACTTTCCCAAGACCTGAAATGGACGCTTAACATTACAGCCATCATTAAAAAGGCACAGCAAAGGATGTTCTTCCTACGGCAACTTAGGAAGTTTAAATCATCCCAGGAGCTCTTGGTACAGTTTTACAGGGGAATCATTGAGTCTGTTATCTGTTCCTCTATAACTGTCTGGTTTGATTCTGCAACCAAACAGGACAGACTCAGACTCCAACGGATAGTTAAATCTGCAGAAAGGATGATTGCAACCTGCCTGCCTTCTATAGAAGAACTGTATACTGTGAGGGCAGAGAGGATATCTGCAGACTCTTCCCATCCTGGATATAAACTGTTCCAACTTCTTCCTTCAGGATGGCGCTACAGAGCACCATATGTTAAAACATCTAGATATTGGAATAGTTTTTTCCCTCGTGCCATTGCTCTTTTAAACACTACATGACTCGATATGTGCTGGACAGTAGCTTCTCCCTTTGAAAAAGTTATTTTACTGTGTAGTGTTATTGTTTATTATTTTTCTGTTGCTATCCAAACGCACTGTTGATCTTGCTGTTCGTCACCAAAGACAAATTCCTTGTATATATTTTATACTTGGTCATTAAAGTATTTTGTATTGTATTGTATTTGTATTTATTTATTTATTTATTTATTTATTATTAAATATATATGCCACCCATCTCCCCCATGTTTGTCATTTATTATTAATTTTGGTTGCAACTGTGGGTTTATATACAAAACAACTCAATTTTTCTTAGTTGTCCCTGCAGATATAAATTCTTGTACCAAATTTTTGTAGATCAAATATTTTTTATCTTTTTTTTCTCATTTGTGTTTCTTATAGACAAATTACATCTTGTTTTAACTTTTCCAAATAATGAAATACCATTTTTCTCTTTTGGAGGGCATTATTACCCCATCCATATTCCACATTAGGCACTGAAGATCCATATCTATGTTGCAAATTTTGAAAAGTCTATGCGTGTAGCACCTAGTGTTGTAGTCTTTTCTTGTGGAATTCCTTCACCTTGTTCTAATTGTATTTTCTCCAATTCATCTTTAAACCTCTCATAAAAATCTCTTAACTTTTGGACATAATTCATTTTGTACCTTTGTTGGCTGAATGTCCAATTTATCGCAATGGAATTGTATCCTCTCCTGTTTAAATCTATCTGTCAAAAAGGTATATTCACTTCTGATTCCATATCTTCTTCATCCCATTCCAAAAATGTAGACAGGGACTTCACAACTTTCTGTCTAATATCTTCAACAGGTTCTTCTTGCACTGTCCTCAGTCTTAAGCAAAATTCCTTACCCATTAATTCCAAAACAGCACTTTAGGGCCTGTTTATTTCTGCTTTATTTTCCAAAAATTCTATTTTTTTTAAATTCTGTTTAACTTCTCTAATTTTTTTTTCTATGGAGTCCTCCAATTTTTTATCCATTATTCTTCAGGAATGATTCTTTAGGACTGTGCAACATTTCAGATTCAAAAGGAAAAATGTGTGCTAGTGTCATGTGGGGTTACATCTGTCATCTGTCAGCAGTAACTTAAACCAAACACAGGTTACAAAAATATTTCCAAAGAATTTGGACTACACCAGTCCACTGTCAGGGAAATAGAGGCAATTTAACACCATTGTTACCCTCTTCAGAAGTGCTCAACCAACCAAGATCATACCAAGAGCAAGGCATGTAGTACTCCAGGAGGTCTCAAGGAAGCTAAGGTTAACATCTAAGGAACTAAAGGCCTTCTTGCATTGGTGAATGTCAGTGTGGAAGAGATCACCATCAGAGGAAAACGGAACAACAATGGTGTGCATAGCAGGATTGCAAGGAAAAAGCCACTACTCTCCAAAAAGAACATTGCTGCCCATCTACAGCTTGAGAAAGGCCATGTGGATAAGTCAGAAAGCTAATGGAAGAATGTTCTGTGGACCAAAATAGAACTTCTTGGCTTGAATGAAAAGTCTTATGTTTAGCAAAATGCAAACACTGCATTCCAGCAGAAGAATCTTATTCTAATCTATGAAACATGATTGTGGCAGGATCATGGTTTGGGCCTGTTTTGCTACCTCTGGACCAGGACACCTTGCCATCATTGATGGAACTATGAATTCTGAATTGGACCAGCAAATTGTACAGGAAACTGTCAGGGTATCTGTCCGTGAAGTGAAGGTCAAGAGAAAGTGAGTCGTTCAGCAAGACAACAACCCAAAACACACAAGTCATATGACCAATGAATTGTTAAAGCAGAAGGAAGTCAATGTTTTGGAAAGGAGGGTTTATGGCAGTTTGTACAAAATGCCCCGGCAGGAGCACCAACGGCTGCAGAGCAAGTTATGCTGGACCGTGCTTATGGTAATTTGATCCTGGGACTTGAATCTTCAGAATTCGTCCATGTTCGTCATTTGGATACTGCTTACAAATGCTGGAGAGCTTTGTGTGCTATTTATGTGAGACAAACATTAGCTGCTATCGTAAGTTTATCAAAGCAGTTATATAATCTTAAATGAGAGATTAATTATCTCTTTATTATTAAGATAAATAATAAATTTATTTATTATAAATAAATATAATATTTATTTCGTATTTCTCTTCCCAATAGTTGGTTTCGTTCTCCTCATACCTGAGAGATTCCACAGTGGGAACATACTCTGTGGGAACCCTTGCCAACCCTTCAAAGGCTAGGGGCTTGACGGCATCCTGCTCAGCCACTTGATCAGCCAGGCTGTTTGCTTTTGTGACTCCTCTGTCATCCTTTGGGTGGGGTCAGCAGTGCCAGATGGCTAATTCCTTTGGAGCTTGGAGTGCCTGTAAAAGACTTTCAGCAAGCTGCAAGTGCTGAATGCCTTTTGCCACAGCTATCTTGGACCCTTTGAAGGTCCATAAATGAATATGATGATGCACAACCCCAAAAGCATACCTGCTATCTGCGTAGATGTTGAGAGTTTGTCCTTCCGCTAGTCGGCATACTCTTGTGAGAACTACCAATTCCTCGGCTTGTGCTCCCCATCTCCTTGGCAAAGGCTGTACTTCAGTGACTGCTGTTTCTGCGGTCTCTGCATAGCCCATATATCTGGTGTAAGGTTTACCCTGTTCGTCTCAGAGAAACTCTCGTGACACGTGTGTTCAGCAAAGAAGTTTACTCAAGCATAATGTAAGTAAGTACAGACAAAGCCAGGGTTGGCTTGGCACATCTTACAATGTATTTTACAGCTTCCCCGTTCCCGCGCTTTACCCCGTTGCTTAGTTACAGATTACCTGCAGTAATCCCCCCTCGCCCAAATGGCAGATTCAGTCCGGTGCTTTTGTCTTCCTGATTACAGTCTATGGTTTGTGCAGCTGTTGTCTTTGTTGGGTTTTCCTGTTGCGCGCAATGCCGGGAGTTCTCAATTATATGCTGATTGCTTCGCTTCTGAGCCATTGCGCTTTCCTTTGTTTGCAGCGCCCGAGGGAAGCTGCACTGACACAAAGTATTCGCTTGCAGCTTTTTGCTAAGCGCCGCCACCTGTAGTCAATCCGTAAAGTATCCGCTCACGATTTCACTTCCCCTTTTTCTCTGCTAGCGCCTGGGCGGTGCAATTTACTAGGCGAAGCTAAGCAGTACTTTCACCGTGCTGTGCCGTGCCATGCCGGCTGAATCTGACATCTGGTTCCTTCTTGGTAAAAGGAACTCCCTTCTGTGAAAAAGACTTTGTCTGGGTTTTGCAAGGGCTCATCAAAAAGTCCCTCTCTTATTCTCATCACCGTTTGCACCATTTCCACACAGTTATGCTCTTCATCTATGGGTTCTGGGAGCAAGGTTGCAGGGTTTAAGTGGCCACACTTTCTAAATTCCAGGGAAGAATCTCCTGTTAGTTTTGCTTCTAATAGCTGCATTCCGTGGTCAGAAAGTACCTGAGTGTTTTCCTGCTTTGACAGGGCAGCAAGTCCGTGAGGACCCCATACAATGGTGTGTGTCCTAGAGTTAAGCTTTTGGCTTTTTCCACAATGTTTGATGCTGCTACCAAAACACATGAGCACGTTGGTGTCCCCTGTGCAGGCTGATCTATTTAGGTGGAATAAAAGGCTATGTGGTAGTGAACCGCAAGTATTTCAGGTGAAGCAAAAAGTATTTATTGGCGGGGGGGGGGGGGGGGGGTTGTCAAGTCTTTATACAGAATTACATACATTTCATATTTGTGTTAGATGCATCATGAAGCAACGAATCAAACAATAGAAGACATTGATTCTAGGTAACATTCCACAAGTGGCAAATTTAAGGATTACATACTTTCTTTTCTCACCCAAGTCAGCTTCTTTCTTTCTTAATACTTGTGTATTCAAGGACTTCAAAATATACTCATATTGTTTGATTGCTGAAAAGGCTACTTTTTGCATATCAAAGGAAATGACATTAGCTAGAGGAAAAACACGGTTTCCAAAACCTAAAAAGGAAGTCAGGGATGCCATGCTAAAAACCTAATATCCCCTTTTAAAATGCTAGTAATGAAGCCTAAAATTCCAGGTAAAAATGATTTACAGGAATGTACAAATATTTGAAGCTAGCATATAAAGCAATCAAATAAGAAGTAGAAATACTCTATGAAACGTTAGCACATTATTCAGTTCAGGGAGAGAAAGGCATGGAGTTCAGGGAGTGATACATTCAATTCATGGGAGAAAGACCAAGCAGGAATTGAGGGAGAGGCTTGGAAAGGAGGGGAGGTTTCAAGAGATGATTATTTTTGCTTGTTATGTAGATGTCAATAACGATATCTTTGGACACAGTCTGGGTTTACATTTATTCCATATTCTTAACAATGTGTTTCTCAGTTAATGATTCTTAAAATCTACATTTACTTTCATTTGGTCATGCCATCAGAAGCCATGCCACCCAAACCTCAAATATCCATTCCACAGAAGAAGCTTTTTATAGAACAGAAACAGCAGATAAAGAACAATGGTGAAGATAGGAGGATTTATTAATACAAGATAAGGAAGACATTAAGATGAAGACAAAGGAGCAATTAGCAGCAGAAGGAAATTCTTTTCAATGGTTTTCTTATAATCAGGTGAGAGACCTCGGTGATCATTTCTGTGGAATTCATTACCACAAGTTATGGTGATGTACATGAAGCTGGATAGATTTAAAAGGGGCCTGGAGGACAGATCTCTTAAGGGCTAGTCTTGAAGCCTTGGCTTTATCTCTCAGTGGGGAAACCAGCATTCAAATACTAGTTGTAGGGGAACGGAGTTAGAAGCAGGGTTGCAAGCATCTCCAAAGTCGTGGGGTTGTGAGAAACAAGAAGTTAAATTAGAAGGACCCTTAGTGTGGTCTACGGGGCTATTCTTATACCACCCTGTTCACCCACAGATGCAGCCTCTCATGGCCTTTCAAGATTCGGGGCCTAACAGAAACTCTGAAATCCTGAGGCTTTCAGTTTTTGAAGTTCATACTCGATAGGGCATAATAATTTAGGGATTTCAGATGCTTTTAAAAGGAAACCTAATCCCAGTGCCACTATTTCTAGGATATTCGGCTATCAGGATTGCTTGTTCCTGTGGGCTTATCCAGTTCTGGGAAAAATCACAGCCATTTGTATATTTTCCCCATGTTTGTCAGTGGTAGATTTCAAAGTCTGCCTTTGGATTCAGCTCTGAATTCAAAAGCAGAGCACTTCATCATCAAATGAAGTGGTTGGGCCATTCCACTAATTCAGGAAACCTCAAGTTATCACATCTGAATAAACTTTTTCGGATGGTGTAATGTATATTTTGTCAAGATAAGGACAAGCAGGAAGCTGGTAGGAAAAAGTTGGCAAAATTTGGTTCACACAATGTATTTATTAACTTCAGAGCAGCTGGATTTGGTCACAGAGATCATAGAATCGAATCCCCCATCTTCAAATAGCTAGTGGAACCACTTGCTTTCTGGTTGCATCTCACAACAGAAGAATCTTAACTCCTCACAAGGAGCATCATGCCAACAATGTCTAATAGTGCATGGTGGAATTAAAACAATGCAGGGTTCATTTTTTACCTGGGGTTGTCCAGGAGACCAGTATCTGAAAAAAAAAAGGGGCAATACTCATCAATCCCCACTTGATAGACTTTGAAAATTAAATACATATCCCCCTCTTTCTCCTGCCACCAATTCACAATCACAATAGGTTATTCATAGGCTAGGGTTTTCTGTCCATGTGAAATAGCAAACTTGTTCCTAGCAAGGTTTCTCCATTCATTTCATTCTAAAACTTTTTTTCTCATGATTTTTTTACATTGATTGAGAGTGTACTATGGACATAATGGAACCTCATTGTAGAAGCTCATAATTTTTTAACCAATGCTGTGTTATATCATACTTTTCAGCTGACGTTTATTGCTGTATCTCCTTCTGTTTCAAGAATCTGTATTCAGAAGGAAGGTGATCTCATTTCTGTTCCTTCTGCAGCACCCTTGATTTTCCATTTAACTAAGGAGAAGTAAGGGATTGGAGCAGGCTTCTGCACTGAAGTTAGGGGAAATAATGGAGAAACCATTGTTCAGAAAAGAATATTGTGCTCCAAAGGATAATGTTTTCACAAAAGAAATCCAACTTGTATGATGTTAAAAGCATTTCAAAGGAAGGAGAGTAGGGTCCATGCAAACAGAGTAAATGTCTTTTTTCCATGGGTCTTTGGTGTGAAAGAAGTAAGGCTAACACCCTGGGCTTGTTCTACTTTTATTCCTAAAATATGACAAAATTTTTAGAGCTACTTGTTCCTTTAAATCCATCAACCAGGTCCAATTGATACTTTCTATCAGAGTACAGTTAAAGAATTCAGATGTGAAAGACAAAGGCAGATTGACCAAAGTAATGACATCCACTTGGGTCGTAAAGTTGGGGAAGAGGCAACGATATGGAAAATGAAGATAAAAATAAGTTATAGGTGATACATTCATGTCTCTGGAAAGAGATATTGGTTTTGTGGCAAGGTAAGATCTATAAAGTCTTTGATAAGGAATATCATTTCTTCAAGGGCACGTAACAAGGGTGTCTTTTCTGTCTTGGAACTATGGCTGATGCACCAATTAGCCCCATGCTTCTGTCAACAGACTCCTGAGATTACTAAGGATCCGACCCTTGGATGAGTTTATTTCAGGCTCATAACTATTTCCTTGACTCCAGAAGCCTGTATTCTGTTCCTGTACCACCATGATTTTGAAATGGCCCTTGTGTGTTTCATATCAGTGATTGTCTGACTCTGCTGATTGATATGGCCTAAGCTCCTGCCTTTGTGTGATCATCTGTGACTGTTGATTCTGTTCTTTCCCCTTCCAATGGCACTCAAAATCATGTTTACCAGCTCTACTGTATGAAAATTCCTGTGGCTTGGTTTGGCGTCTCCCCAAACCTAAGCTCCACCTTACCACTTACATATTTTGATGTCTAAATTCAACATCTGGGCGGCCAGAAATGAGACAGGACTTAGGGTTTTTTGGTAAGGATGAAATACTTATGCACAACTTATCACATAAATAAATCTTGTTTGAAAACTCACACGTGCTTGGGAACGTCTTTATCTATCCACGTCAGCCGATCCTTATGAGCCTTATCTTTAAAGAGTCCAAGCCAGAAATCTTTCTTTTGCTTATTTGCATACTTATCTACAAAGCCCTTAAAAAAAGATACATATAAACAAACAAAAAAGCAAATGGTTATTGGAAATTAAGGTTTATGGGAGGAACAGATGTGATCTATGATTCTTTCCCACTGACCCCACTAAGGACTGACTGAGCCCCTCCCTTTCCCAACCATCATTGGGAAATGGTGACATCTATCACTGTACTCACTTGCTCTTCACCCCTTTTACAAGTAACCAAATCAGCAGTGTGCCTTGCTAAACAGTCAGCTCGAGATTGATGCCAAGTTTTTCTTTCATTGGAAAAGTAATAGAGATTTTTTTCAAATGCATGCCATTCGGGAAGAATGCTAGTAAGGGTCTCTTTGAACCAAATCAGGAATCCACAAGAAAAACAAAAAGATAACATTAGTTAGTGGAAACAATCTTACATGCATATTCACATTTTTAAAATTCACCACTCAGAATTAATTGTATACTTCTGTTGGGGTACAGTGTTATTTCTTAAGATTTCAGGAAGTATTTCAAACATAGTTTTCTGTATTTACAAAGTTCATTGTCCTTCCATGAGGCACTATTCAGTTATTTTATTTTTAAGTATTTTAAATAATAATAATAATAATAATAATAATAATAATAATAATAATACACCCTCAAGTCAGTTTTGTCTCTTTGTGATTGCCTTGACAATCCTTCAGGATTAATAAAAAATTTGAGAATGTTGCCTATGTTTGTTCCATTTTTCAACAAATTGATTAATCAAACTTACTAAGTTCTTTTTGTAGCGCTTCATTCTTTAAGGTCCAGTTCAGCATCTTCAATGACAAAAGATGAGCTGCAGCAAGGGCTTCTCTATCTAAAAGCATGCAACAGTTCAAATCAAGAGATTTTAAATAGCAATCTACAATAATTATCAAATAATGTCTCAATTCTCTTGGATCCTGGCATGAAAGATGAATTTTGAGTGGGATTGCTCCATAGGTTAGCAAACCTTTCAGGATCTGGGTGGAATCCTATAGTCTCACATGATGGCCTGGATACCCTCAGAAATGGTGAGAGTTTTGGATCCTGGGAGACTAAGGAGATCTTGAGAGAGGATGATGAAATTCTGGAAGATCTTGAATGAATTTCAGTGATCTTACATGAGATCTATGAAGTCCTCATGGGTAATTATTTCTATAAATTTAGACATTTGAGGGTGATTTCTTCAACAGATCAGGGTGGGAACTGGCCTCAGAAAACTTTGTTGGCTGTTTCTCCCAGACATTCTTGTTGAAAATCTGAACAAACTGTCTGCAGTTTGCACATTATCATCTCAGTTAATAAGCATCACTGGCTAAACATTCTGCCCTCCAAAGTATAATTTTTGGGGAGGAAATATGACCACAACCATAGTCTTTTTTCCTCCAATTTTCTTAATGGTGCATTGAATGTATGCCAGAATTTATTATGTTGCCAGCTCATATAATGAAGGGACCATTCTCTTGAATTCTCTTTTAATTTGAGTCAGGGCAACGTGCAACAGTATGTTGTCTTTCAAGAAAGTCTCTAGATTAGAGATTCTAACTTGCTTAGAATATCCTAAGCAGGCTTGAAGTAAAATGGCCTTCGTTTGCCCTTCTGGCAGACTAGCAAAAATGTGTCCAAACCTGAGTGATACTGTTGACACCAGGAGCAAGGAACGCTGCATACGGCACAGGTGCTATTAAGACTGGTAACCCAGCCACACCTTCTCTAGCCTGATTTGAAAGGCTGTCACATTTCTTTGCAATCAAGCAGCTCTTTTCTGAATCTGCTGGCTCTGTATCATTGCTTACCGGTACCGCTTTCTAAACTTGGATCATATGCTATCATAAATTGCCGAATCGATTTCAGGGCTTCTATAAGTTCCCAACCCTTCTTCAATTGGAGATAGTCTACAAAAGAGAAAGGAGAAGAAGTAGGATCTCTTGGGAGATTGGGGACAGAACTTATGTTAAGGTCTCATCCCCAGTGGCACGTTATGTCATAATTTAATATATTACTATTTTTATTATTATCTGCAACAGCCTGGTGGTCAACACCTCATGGTGATGCCCCCCCCCCCACCTTCTGCAGAATAGATTGGCCCTCAACTTTTGGACCACTTTCTCCCTGCTGGGCTTTTTACAGAGGTATAGAGAAAAAGCTCTTGAAGAGAATATTTTGGGGACCTTGAGATTTGTCTGCCCCTGGTTGCTGGTGCTTTTGTACTTTTGAGACTAATTGAGTGTATCTGTGTATTGTTTTAAATCTTCTTTGATAATTATAAGCTGCCCAGCCTGCAGCAATTGAGTGGCATAGAAATTTCAGCAAACAAACGAAGAAGCAAGCAATTGATGTTTCCAAGATAGCAGTCTGATGTTGAGCCTCTGCCCTAAACTTGAAACATGGGTGCAAACTTTGATTCAAGCCTTCACATTTTAGTTCAGCCATAGCAGAGTCTCAAAGCATAATTTGTCCAGTTCCCATCAGTTACCTGTGACCTATTCTAGAAGTGGTTTCACACTCCTGGCTCATATTCAGCTTGGTGTCAAACCAAGTCCTTTTCCAATGGAGAGCTTTAAACCATGAATTCCCCATATCGTTTGTGAGCACTACAGTTTTCCTCCCTAGAAATAATACCTTACATTTCTCCCTGTGGAAGGAGATCTTGTTCCTCTCAGCCCGTTTTCCTAATTTGCCCAGATTAGAATGCAGTCTCATACTGTTAGGCTAAGTGTTGGCCAGACCCCCCCAATTTTGCATCATTCACAAACTTGATACGCAGGCCATCAGTCCTGTTATCCAGGTTATTAATAAAAATGTTGATTACTGGCCTCAAAATCAATCCCAGTAGAACCTCACTATTTACTCCTCACCAGGTTGCTGTGGAGCCATTAATGCTGACTCTCTAAGTGCGGTTAGCCAGCCAGCTGTGGACCCACCTTCCTGTAATGCCGTTCAAGCCCTACTTTAATAGCCTGTCAATGAAAAGCTCATGGAAGCTTGTCAAAAGATTTGCTGAGATCAAGGTTAATTATATTTGTAGCATTCTCCTTGTTAGCTTTCTAAAGAAGGAGATAGGATTACATCACATTACCTGTTTTTGAGAAAGCCATGCTGACTCCTAGCAGTCATAGCATTGTCTGCAAGGTTACATGTGGCCTGCTTTATTTTCTACTTTAACAGATTGATGCCAGTCTCCCTGGCTTATAATTACTGGGATCCTCTTTTTTCCCTTTCTGGAAGATAGGGAACACATTTTCTTTTCCACAATCCTCTGGCAGTTCCCCAGTTCTTCAGGATGCCTCTGAGATAATCGCCAGAGTTCCCAACAGCTCTTCAGCCAGTTCCTTCAGTAGTCTAGGCTGTATTTCATCAGGGCTTGAGGACAGTATTCATATTAGGTAGAAGATCCTCTATTTATGGATCTGCATCATCCCCCATTGTGTTCTTCCCCAGTCTGTGTGACTCAAACTCTATGTAGTTTGTATGTAGGAGGCAAAATAGGAGTTGAGGTCATCTGCTTTCTCTTGGTCATCTGTCAAGATTTTTCCATCACGAGTAAGCAGTGAGCTCATTGCCTCCTGTGTCTTCCTCTTGCCGTTGACATATATGAAGAAACCCTGCTGGTTCCACCCTCTGGAACATCATTTCCTGGAGATTATTATTATTATTTTTTTATTTATTAAATTTTTCAACCACCCATCTCCCCCCAATGGGGGAACTCTGGGCAATTCTCAACAAACATTAAAAACATAAAATATATAAATACATAAAACCTTAATTAAAAACATTACTAAAAAGGAGAAGGAGAGTCCAAGAGGATGAAAAATCTGAGGCTGAAGGCAGAAGGCCTCTATGGGACTAGCCATCCCCATGCTTGAGGTATTCCCACCCCAACCCAGGCCAGGTGGCAGAACCAGGTCTTCAAAGCCTTACGGAAGGCCAGGAGTGTGGGGGCCAGTCGCACCTCCGGGGGCAGGATGTTCCACAGAGCGGGAGCTACCACAGAGAAGGCTGGACTTCTGGACTCCGCCAGTCGAAATTCTTTCACCAAGGGGGTCCGAAGCATGCCCTCTCTGTGTGATCAGGTAGGATGGGTTGAAGTCATAGGGGAGAGGTGGTCCCTTAGGTAACCTGGTCCCATGCCATGTAGGGCTTTAAAGGTGATAACCAACACCTTGAATTGGACCCGGAAGCAAACTGGCACCCAATGCAGCTCGCAGAGGCGTTACATGGGCCCTCCTTGGGGCTCCAACAATAGCCCGCGCAGCTGCATTCTAGACCAGCTGTAGCTTCTGGATACTCTTCAAGGGTAGCCCCATGTAGAGCTCATTGCAGTAGTCTATCTGGGAGATAACAAGGGCATGAGTGACTGTTCGAAGGGCACCCCGATCCAGGAAAGGGCGTAACTGGTGCACAACCCGGAGCTGTGAGAAAGCCCTCCTTGCCACGGCTGCCACCTGCTCTTCAAGCAGGAGCTGTGAGTCGAGGAGGACCCCCAGATTACACACTGGGTCTGTCTGGGGCAGTGCCACCCCATCCAGCACCAAAGATGACAAAGTCCCAGATACAGAGGAGCCATTAACCCACAGCCACTCCATCTTACCAGGGTTCAGCCAAAGCCTATTGTTCCCCATCCAGACCCTTACAGCCTTCAGGCACTGCAAAAGGGTGGCCACGGCATCACTTACTTCACCAGGGATGGAGATGTATAGCTGCATATCATCAGCATACTGATGATATCTCATCCCATGATGACAGATGATCTTGCCCAGCGGTTTCATGAAGATGTTGAAAAGGAGCAGAGAGAGAACCAAACCCTGTGGCATCCCACAGAGGAGGGGCCGAGGATGGGACCTCTCGCTCCCTATCACCACTGACTGGGATCGACCCTGGAGAAAGGAGGTGAACCAGCACAAGACCATGCCGCCCACCCCCAATTCCCTGAGCCATCCCAACAGGATACCATGGTCGACGGTATCGAAAGCTGCTGAGAGATCAAGGAGAGCAAGGATGGTCGCACTTCCACCATCCCACTCCCGCCAGAGGTCATCCATAAGTGCGACCAATGCCGTCAAAGATTACACTTGCCCCAACCCTGCTGGCCTTTTGGAAGGCCTTGAAGACCTGGTTTTGTTACTGGGCTTGGGACCCGAGTTTGAGCATGATTTTAAATTTCCAACCAGCTGCAACCCCTTTGCCTTTAAGGTTTTCTTCCCATGCATTAGCAGCCTCTAACACTTCTATATTATTTACAGATAATTCTACTCTAGTATGTGTTTTAAAAGACAACTGAAGAATATTACCAAGGTGGGTGTTAGTTACCAGTAAGAACTCTGGAATAAAGATTTGGAATATCCTATGTTAATTAATTAGCGGCTATGGGTCTTAACAGAATATTAAGTACATTTGTAATGTTCTTAAGATAATAATTAAACAACAGGTTCTTGTTCAAATTTACAGGACACTACAGAGGATGTTTTTAAAAGGCCTAGTTATTAATTTCTTTACACTGAAATGTAAAATGGCTGATTGAGATATCACTCATAGGATATGGGCTTGACCTATCATTGGCCAATATTGGTTTGATTAGGTACTATTTTATCTAATAAATTTATATCCAACATTCAGGGTGGTTTACAGCTCTTGAAAAGTCAAATGATGAAATGTAAGAATAAAAATAGTACAATTAAAACCAAAGGAAATTTAAAACCCATATCATCAAGACTCAATTCAACTAACAAATTTAAAAGCTTACTAAAAGAGAAATGTCATGATTTTCCAAAATACTGGAAAAATGTTTTGAGGAGTGCATTCCATAGCCTGGGGCCACGCAGGAGAAGGCCCTCCCACACATTATAGGCAGGTGAATTTCTGAATGTGGGGTGATCTTGACAATGGCTTCTTCTGCTAATCTGAGAGAGTGAGAAAGATTGGGGGGTAAGGAGTTGGTTCCACAGATCCCCCTAGTTTATGTGGGTATGCTGTCTGGTTGCTCTATTTTGTATAGTTGCAATTGCAGTTTGGTGCAATTAATATCTTCTGTAGTCTACTTTCTTAAACTGCTTTAGATGAATGTGTTATTGTAGTATGTTCTTTGGGGAGGGTAGTATTCTAATTTATCATCATCATCATCATCATCATCATCATCAATTTGGTATCCTAATCTTTTATCCCATCCAACCCCACCCCACCCCAAGTCCTGCTGTGCTGCCTCATTGTAATAGCAACGGTGGGTGTTCCTGGGAGGGATGAGCACAGAACATTGCGCACCAAGAAGATACACTCCCAGCAGGGTCACCCAAGGCATGAAGGTTATCTCAGCTAAAGCAGGCAGGCACCTATATTGGCCAGCAGCGATAGAGAAAGGTGCTGGAGGCAGAGAATCACTTTAGTGACAATGGCAAAGGCATCATTTCATCCTGGGCAGGAGGAGGCAGTGGTAAACCACTCATGTATTTACCCAGAAAAATAGACAGTGTTAAGTGATTGATGATGTAGTGCTGGAGGATGGGCCCTCAGGTCAGATAGCACTTAACAAGCTACTGAGGAAGAACTGAGGATCTTTCAGAGTACTAATAGTGTTTATGACGTGGTTAGATTCAAGCCTTAAGGATGTCTGCTTGCAGATGTTGCCCTGTAGGAAAAGAAAATCTCTAGCTACAAAGGCAGAATAACAGTAGGAACATGGAAGCATGAAGCACAAACATGGGAAAACTCAATGAAAGATAAAAATAATTGATTACATCAGCATCTTAGGCATCACTGAATTGAAATGGACTGGAGTTGGACATTTTTGGTCAGAAGATCATATAGTTTTCTACTCAGGACCACAAAAAACAAAGAATGAACAGCTTGCTTTCATAATCAGGAATATATAGCAAGAACAGTACTTTAATTAGATTAAGGACCAAATAATATCAATTAGGGTTTCTGGACAACCCTTTAATATGAAAATATCCAAGTTTATGCTCCAACCTCTGTTGCAGAAGAAGAGAAAGTTTCATGATCAAGTTCAGCTTGAAACTAAAAAAACATGCAAGCAAGATGGGCTGCTTGTGGTTGGAGACTGGAATACCAAAGTTGGAAATATTAAGAAGGAAAAAGTAGTTGGACTGTACAGTCTACTCAGAAAACAAATTAAATATATTATTGTTACAAGACAGAGGAGCTCTTATAATAGCAAAGACATGGCCAGGGCTGATTGTGGAACAGTTCAAAAACCACTCAGGTGCAAGTTTCAAGTAAAGAAAAAAACTGCCAAAGACCAAGAGGCAGAAAAAAGCAAAGCAGATGTCCAAATAAATAGTGGAATTGCTGAGAACAGAGAAGAAGCCAAAGCCAAGAAAGATAAAAACCTCCAGAAGGATCTCCACAAAGTATTTCAGAGTGCTGTCAGACGAGACAAACAGTATTATAATGACATCTGTGAAGACACTGAAGATGGAAACAGGCATGGAAAACCAAGGAAACTCTTCCAAAAAATATCTGAACTCAGAAGGAGGTTTCAGTCTCCAATTAGTACACTAAAAAGACACCAACAGGGAATCATAACTGATTCCAAGGATATCAAGCAAAGAAGGAAGGAATGCACTGAAATTCTGTAGAGTAGAGATGTCAACATCCAAGATACTTTAGAAGATACTCTCTGCTTACAAGAATCCCTAGTATGAGAAGATGAAGTTAGATCATCACTCTGGTCATTACCAAGTCAGAAAGCTACAGGAATTGAGGGAATACCCACAGAAATATGGCAGGCAACAGAAGAAGGATCTGTAAAGGTTCTGTCATGGCCCAGGGCTCAGACTCTGAAGATGCTGCTGCAGTGGAATGTCAGCCTCAGGGGACACCAAGCCAGGAATCACCTGAGAATGATCAAACAGAGGTACCATCAGAACTGCTGGAGCAGTCAGATGGTGAGGTACAGCTTCCAAGCCCTCAGACTTGGTGAGTAGAATGGAGAGCAGAGCAAAGAGGCTCAGTGAGGCTCCTTGCCAAGCAAGGGAGAAATTGAAGAGCGCTGGCTGCAGCCCTGACCCATGTTTCTCCATTGGAAATAGATGTCTGATCTCTTGCTCTGGGGTGCTGTTCCTGTGAATTCTGCTAATGTAAAATATCCTGAAACTTTGAACTTTGGATTGGCTGACAAGCCTGGCTTGGCTCTCTGGACTTCAGATAGGAATTTGTCTTCTCCTCTGCACATTCCTGTTGAAAGCAAAAGTGCCCAGGCAAGCTTTCGTTTCCTGAGACTCTGCTTTGATGTACCTACTTGTCCTTGTCTGCCATTTATCTAGTCAGCCGTGAGGAAATTGCTATGATCACCTAGCAACTGTGCGTGTGCGTTTGAAAACTGAAATAGGGCAGCTCCTAACCAAACTATAATAGCCAATCTGGAGAACAAGGTAATAGCCAAGAGACTGGGAGAGATCAGCATACATACCAATACCGAAAAAAGGAAATTTAACAGGTTATGCAAGTATCATACAACATCCTTAATGTTACATCCTAGCATTATGTTTAGGATCATCCAGCACAAATTAGAGCCTTTTATGAAAAAGGAGGTGCCTGATATTCCAGCTGCCTTTAGAAAAGGCCAAGGAACATGAGACTTTACTGCTGATGCATGCTGGATTGTTGAGAAAGCCAAGGCCTTTGATTGTGTTAAGCATGTCGAACTCTGGAATGTGCTTAGAAAAATGGGAATCCTAGAACATCTCTTTGTCCTTGCACAAAACCCATATACAGATGAGGAAGCCACAGTCTGGACAGAACATAGTGAAACAGACTGGCTTCCTATTGGCAAAGGACCATGGCAAGGCTGTATCCTCTCCCCTTATTTATTCAACCTACATGCTGAATATATATTAAGGGAAGCTGGATTGGAAGAAGATGAGCGTGGTTTTAAAACTGGAAGAAGAAACACCAATAACCTGCAATATGCCAATGACCCTATTTTGATACCTGAAAACGTTAATGACCTGCAATCTTTAGTAACGAAAATCAAGGAGCACAGGGAAAATGGGACTAAAATTAAATATAAAGAAGATAAAAGAAATAACAACTGGTACAGCAGCCAGCCTTGGAACTGACAATGAGGACATTGAAGTGGTAGACACTTTTTGCCTTCCAGGATCAACTATCAGTAGTAAAGGAATCAGCAGTCAAGAAATATTTTATGCGTTGGTAAAATAGCAATGAAGACCTTGAAAAAGATATCCAGATGTCATGATGTATCTATACCTACAAAGATCAGAATCATGCAACATGCATGACAATGCATGCATTATCCTACTTCAGACGCAAATCCAATCCAATCCAATCCAATCCAATCTTTATTATGGTCATAGACCAGCATATACTTTGGACACATTATAGCTCTGGAGAAGTCTCTGCAGCTGGGAATGGTGGAAGGAAAGTGAAGAAGAGGAAGACCAGCAACAAGGAGGATGGTCTCAGTTATAGAGGCAATGGGTGCCACTGTCAGAACCTGCATCACCCAACTGTTGTTGTTTTCCATTGTATTGCATTCGTTGGGAGTTGGATTGATTTGTTTCTGCCACTTGTAACTAAGGGGGGGAGGGTTGCTGTTAATGGTTGTAATGGGAGCTGGGAAGTATATGGGCAATTTAGACTGGCCTGATTGCTGGCAAGACGGCTGGGGCCCAAAGAGCCAGGAAGGAGCTCGGGTAGGAGGGGGAGGAAGGAAAGAGGTCACCACCAGGTGGAGAAGAATCAAGACGCCAGGCAATAAGGGGAGGGGGGATAAATAGAGGGAAGTTTACCCAAGGCTTTAGTTTTAGCAATGTTCTGTTTACAAGCTACATGTACCACGTAATAAAGAAGTATTTTTCTGAACCAAGCCTGGTTGCATGAGAATGCTTCAGAACTGGGAGTTGGACATTGTGGACTTGACAGCCACTTGGAAAACCTGAAGGACCAGGTTAGGGACAGGTGGTCATGGAGAAGTTCTATTTATAAGTTCACTATGAGTAAACAATGATTTTTATGGCACATAATCAGTCAATCACTCTTAAATTGGTTGTAATTTCCTTTAATTTGTGAACAGTTTTGTGATCATTATATTAATGGCAGCTTCCCATTATAATAATGTTTGTCTATGATATTTTTAGTCACCTGTATTTGGATCCATTTCTTAAGAGAAATTGATTGTGAAATTCTAGTCAGTACAAGAGTTAGAGGATTTTGGATGTCGATTTACATAGAAGTTGAAAAGAACTTACTGAAATATCACCAGAACTACTAATTTCTCCCCCAGCCCTAACCAGACAATGCAGAGCCTATGAAGTTTTCCTGATTATGAATGAGAGAAACTGAATTGTTCTCTCGCCTAGTTCGCTGAAATCTGTAGGTGGTCACAGTGCCCCATAAAAATACAGTATTTTTTTTTTCAGGGGGAGATGGGAAGAAGTGCTCCTGTTGAAACAAACCCAGCACATTCAAATGAAGCATTGCTCAATCTCTTGTAAGAAGACAACTTACACAAAGTGCTCATCAACACAGCAAGAAGAAAGAAGAGAAAGGCAAGTCCTTTAGTTGCATTTTGGCCATCAGGAGAGTCTAAGTAGTCATTGAATTGTTGCAGAGGAGTTTTTGGTCCTGAAAGAAGACAAATGGGAGGTTTAACCTATCATTAGGCCCACCATTCCTTTTCCCCACCCCATGCTCTTTTTTGGAATGTGGTTGTGTGTTCCAGGCAAAGGACTTCTTTGCCTAATGGCACAAGAAAAGTTTTGCATCCTTCAACAGAGGTAGAAATGTCAAGCAGCTTTCTAAGCCCATGCAGCAGGACAGCTGGAGGTAGGAGCTCTGCTTTTGTCACAGTTCATATCAGCAGCCTTGGAAGGGTACACATCTCATTTGTAATATTTTAGCATAGGTCAAAGCAACTGCACTTTTCCTTCCCTGAAGCTAGCATTCCAGCATGAAGTCAGGTTAGAGGGAAAGAGGAGCTGTTCCAGGTGGCTCCAGGAGATCAGAAGAAGCTGCTCCTCAAAAGAAGGCTGATTTTGATTGGAATCTCCTGTGTTTTCCTGTGGCCTGACTCTAACAGGACTCATTGCAGCTCCTCCTTCTCTATCTATAATTGCCCCTGCACCCAAATTCCTGGATTTTTCCTCCTCTCTTTTTGTCCCACTTATTTGCATGCACTACATCTTTGAGAGAGATGTATCTCTAGGAGGAGCTTGGGTTGCCAACCCAGTAAAAGAAAATGAGTATATAACATGGAAAAAGTGAAAATGCACCTAGGGCAACATATAAAACATTTTGAAGCTAGAAAAGAAATCTGAACTAAGAACAGCAACTTGAATACAGAAAGAATGCAAGCAGTAATAACATTTAGCCTGCAGAAAAGAAAGGAGCAAACCCAAGATGCATTAAAATGATCTGTTGCAGCATAGCAGAGACTGAATGCTAAAATATGAAAGGGTTTATTCTTAATTATTCTTAATTATTTATTTTTATTAAGAATTTTGATTATGATAGTAAAATCTAATGTAAACTAAACTTAAGGAGAATAGAAAGGGTAAAAAGTACAAGGAAAAAGGAAAAAAGAGAGAAAAAGTAAGAATATAACAAAGAAAAAGAAATATGTAAAGAAGTGACTTCCAACCTTCATCACAAGCATAAACAAATTTAGTGGCTCTTCACCCCCTCTAAGGTTACAAACAATTATCTCTTCATCCCATATCCCATTCCTTACCTATAGGCAAATCCATAAAACATCACTTTTTAGTCCTGGTGTCAGCAGAAAGTCCATAATGGGTTGCCAGAAGTAACAACATATCTTGTTTTAACCATAATCAAATAAACCAACTTGATATTCTTTCCTTTTACTTCTAGCAGTCTTAGTCTTTAGTTCACTCAAATATTGTCATAGGATTTGATTTCTCTTAATTTCTTCTTTATCCCACCATACAGAGTTCTTCAGGTCTTTAACAAGCCTCTTGTGTAAATCCAATAAGAAAAAATTATCCAGGTCACTTTCTTGGTTTATCATTTGATTTTTAAAACATCAGCCAGTTTCTTTTGTATATCCAGTGAGACAGCCTTTTCCAAGTTGTTCTTTTGGCCTGTCATTTATAAATCCACTTTCAATACCATCTCTATCTTGTCAAATAAAATTTGTTTCACATCTGTCATTTCTTCAATAACATATTTTGGACATAGTCTATCCATAGGCTATGAATAGCATCTGAACCTGTTGATATTGTGGCTACTAATTTCTGGCTCCATTCTTCAAAGTAATATTTTCAATATTATAATGTTTTGCATCATTTTGTAGGACCCAATTAATTAACACAAAAGGTAGGCTTGTATTTTTTCCTCTCTCTAGAATCTTTAGTCCCCTCTAGTGTCCAGTTTTTAAAAACATAACATTACTTATCTTTGTTATGTCTTGCAAAAACCAAAACAGATCTATATCCCATGAGAAGCTGTTTGTTCTTTATAATTAATTCCAAAATCTCATTGTAATAGTTTCTATATTCCAAATTTATCTGGATCCTTAGTCCATTTATAACTTTCTAAGATCAAATTCTTATTTAGCTTTTTGCTGTTTATTTCAAATTTTTTAAATTCTTAAGCTTATGATTAAAATTTTCTTTTATTCAGGATTGAAGACAAACTCACCCGGTGTTTTCAAACTTGTTGTTCTGAAGGTCTCTAATAGCTTAAAAGTAGTTAATAATGAACTTC
The DNA here is from genome assembly GCA_030867105.1 of Liasis olivaceus. Classification (NCBI taxonomy): domain Eukaryota; kingdom Metazoa; phylum Chordata; class Lepidosauria; order Squamata; family Pythonidae; genus Liasis; species Liasis olivaceus. The sequence goes on from CM061354.1 coordinate 2,383,100, forward strand.
CAAAAATGATTAGAACTTGGGGCCCTTTAAAAGGTGCCAACCATGGTTGCAAGCAAGATGGCTATTCCCATCATCTTACAGTGCTCACACCCATGGGAGACCACTGTCCTGTGGTGTCCTCATGAGGAGCAGCCATCCAGAACACGTGGGAAATCTCCTGTCCTCTCCTTATTCAGAGAGATTCCAAGGAACCAGTAGTCACTGATTCCTTGGCCTTTCCACAATGATAAGCTCCATTTTGCGGAGATGTCTTCAGTCCACCATTCTTCCCCCAGAAGCCTCTCTCCAAAGTTGCTTTTGACCTAGTTGCTCCTGTTAGTGTAGATCTGAGTTGTTGCTTTCTGGAGCAATTTGGATCCTTCCTTTTTAACAGGACAGAGAAGCAACCACCCTGTTTTGCTTCACTATCCTCAGAGTCTTCAAGCACTTGCAAAAGCTGGAAGAAGCTTGTCAGGATAATTACACCCACAGAAGAGGCTCTTTCCATTTTTGTACATGTTACCCACTGCCAAGGAAGGTTTGGAGTTTCCTTGGAGGCATCTCCTAAGAGCCAAAAACCTGAGGCGCTTCAAAGCAAAGTGCATTGTTGAGGAAAAACCGCACTGCCACTGAGGAAAAGAACACCACCACCTGCATGGCATGAAGCTTTGTCGAGGGGATTCAAATTTGCATAGGCATCCCAAAAGATTGTAAAGGGAGGGCCAAGCATGGCATCCTGGGAGATCATTCCACCTCCGGGAGGCCCCAGGAAGAAGGGCCAGCTCAAGCAGCCTCCTGCCACACCTCAGCAGAGAAGGACAATGCACAATCTCCATTAGGCACTGGGCCAGAAGAGCTTGGGTGATGCGTTCCTTCAAATACAATGCTGTCAGGAATGATGGGAGTTATCAGGTAGCATCGGTACCTTAAACTGAGGACAGAAGTGAACTAGGAGCCAGGGAAGATGACATGACAGCGACATGATCCATTCAGGTCAACTCGTTCCAGCCAGTCATCTTGCCCCCTCACTAGATTTTGCTTTGGCCTGAGCCTTACATATACTTCACGTATAGTTGCAGTAATTTTGCAAAGAGGTTCCAAGCCATTGGAGGCAATTACTGATGCTGGTTAGAGACGGTGGGCATACAGATTAGGGCAGGTGCTTTCTTCAAAATCAGTTGCCTTAGCCTTTGCTCTGGGGGCACTGGATTGTTGGATGCCTTGATTTCTAGAGTATGTGTCAACATATACTGTGGTGAGTGCCTGTGTGCTAACAAATTGGAGCCGATCCTGGTGTATCAGCCACCTCGTTTTCATCACAGGGCTGGCTGTGGACTTCTGGAGGCTTATGGTTTAGGTGTTTTCAATCTCCATGCTCTGGGAGAGGATTCCAGTAAGGTTCATGAGTTCATGGCCTCCGTGGTCCCAAGTCATCTTGACCCCAAAGCATATAAGTGGAAATATGCTTAATACTTTAGGGATGCTGACACACAGTATGGATATGGAAGACACTTTGCTGTAGTGAGATCATAGCTAACTCTGCAAGGGAGGATGACCAATTAAGATGGTCCAGTCCAGGTGCCTGAGGGATCCAGAGGGTTTCCAGGGGGAGTTTGGGGATTTTCCTGACTATCTAACATCACTATTTTGAACAAGAAGGAAATCTAGGCCTTGGACAAGATTGCCAGTGTGGCCTCTCTCCATTTATCAATTCCAAGCAGCTGTGGGAGATGGAAACAGAAAAGATGCCTACAGAGAACAATAGCAGAAAGCCAAAACTGAATATATCTGGTACAAGCTCAGGTTCAAGTCTATTCAGAGTGTAGTAGCCTCAATATATAAAGGGTCTGCAAATTGCCAGGTGGCAGATTCCAGGGTGATCCAGAACTCCAAGGTATCTGAAATCCATCTGGATAATTTTACGGATTTTCTTGTGGATAAAGTCGCTTTATCAGTTTCAAGGCCAGTAGGGGTGGCATCTTGTGGCATGACATAGGGTTCTGCTGAGGTTGAGGAAACTGAGGAAATGGATCAATGTTCATGTAGCACAAGCTCTGCTACTAGTAGGATTGATTCATGTCTCTCTTAGATTCGTGGGGTGGCCAGGCAGGGTGTGGGCATCTGCTAGGGGTTTTCTTTCTCTTGAACAAGCAATCTCTCAATCTTGCTGTATTTGATGCTTTTCGCCCTGTCTTCCACCTCTTCTGCTGGGGGAAGATTGTTAGAATTCAGCTACTGAGAACCATGGAGAAAACTCATTTTCTGTATCTCTTTTAGTCAGGATTCAAAGGATGGAAACAGTACTGGTTGTTTTAGCAGATGACTTTTGTCAGGACTTGGAGAGTGTACGCTTCCAGGTTCTACTGGTGGCTTCTGATACCACTGACAATGGTACCTTGCTGGACCATCTGCTGAGGGGGAGGTGTTCTTCTCTTACTTGAGTAGGTGATTCCCATCAGTAATCTGGATGGCTGAAATTTTGACCACTCCCTTCTGGAATGTATCAGGCATCAGTCTTACCCACTCATCCCTAGAGATATATAAGTGTTGGGAGAGCTCATGTGTTATTTTGGAGTGAGGTGGTGTGCATGCAACATTCAGTTGTACCTTGCCGTCCCAAGTGAAGCTGGAGATTGGAAATCCTGAATAAGCGTCTAAAGAGTGCAAGGTCCAGATGGAGAGAAACAGGCTCAGATTAAATCCTACCAAGATACAGCTGCTTTTTTTAAATAGTAATGTTATTAAAGATTACAATTTACAACAATAAAAACTAAAAAAAAAAAGAATAAAAAAAATAGAAGTGTGGAAAAGAAAAAGGAGAGTGAGAATAGAAAGAAAAATAGAAAGAAAAAATAAGAATATAGTAAAGAAAAAAGAAAAGCACACAGTAACCACCATCCAAAGGACCACCAATCTCTTGTGCTTACACCCCTGAGATAATCCTTCTATGGCACTGAGTAGTTCAGGGGAACACAGAGCTTAACCTAGCTTTGATGGAGATGCTATGGAAAAGTAGGCAGCACCTGCGGCACTTCTTAGAAAGAGGTGGGAAATAAGAAGAGCACAAGCAACTTACCTGAAGGTTTGGGGGGGGCTTTGGGTGCCATTTTATCTTCTTATTATGAATGATGATTCATCCTATATTGGAGTTTTTAAAATATGAAGCAGACAGTTAAAAAAAAATATCGTAAGAGAAAGTATGTTCAGAAATACCATGTAGTTCACTCCCTAAAGTTTTCTTTTCTGCCATTAGAAACCCAAACTAAGGAATCTAAAGCTCTGCAAGGGCCACCCAACCCATTTTGCAGCTGGATCCCCATCTGCAGAGTAGCTTAATCTGCCTCTTAGTGGTCCTGGGACTAGGTCACTCTGACCAATTCCTGACTAGGGATCCTCCCCAAGAAACCGTAGCTTTCCCTTTCATTATCTAGTATGTGAAAAAAATAATGGCTACGAGGACCTCCAGCTTTCTTCTTCTTGATCCGAATGGGAGAAAATGTTAGGATCCTTAGACCACGACAAGGAAACGAAGCCCTGAAACCTCCATAGAAATCAATGGAAAGATTTTCAGATGATGTGATGCTTAGGAAAGCACATCTGAAACATTTTCACAGTCCACCTGAGATATCCCCACCATTCTTTCAAGTTCTGTCATGAGCCTGCATGACATCTGCATGCACCTAGACACCCTATCAGTAGAGGCCACTTTTAGATGTGGTTACTGGTTCAAGAACAAAGAAAGAAGATGACACAGAGAACATACTTCTTGCTACCTGAGGATTCAAATCAGACTACAACTTTCCCAGTGCAATGACAAAATGGAGCTTTGTGAGTTAAACCAAGACCTCAGACCCCAGTTACTGTATCATATTACACCATAATGGCTTAGTCAACCAATAATCAGTCAGTAAAGCAGCCTCATGTGAATAACAGTGACTCACTGATTCTGGTACATCAGCTAGTTTGACTTCTCCCAACCTCATCTGTATCCTTCCAGCTCAGCTCAGAACTTCTATCAGCCAAACTGGCAGCTGTTTTTCTTATGATGTCAAACATTCCAAAATTCCCACTCCAGTTCCCTGATTGGCCTTCCGTTTGTTTGTTTGTTTGTATTTCAAATTTAGACACCACCCATCTCATTTAGTTGATGATGTTCAGAGACTGGCTATCTGCTATGACCAATCAGACTTCCCCACGGCAGCCATTCTTCTTGGGTCCTCTGTCATCTAGGGAACCCAGCTGCAGGTGGAAGAGTTTCTATAATTTTTCACTAGAGGTGCCCCAAAAGAGAGCTGATGGGGGACAGCTTTAATGTAAGAATTATGGAACCATGAATGAATTATGCTTGATTGCTGAGTTTCTAAGAATTGTCCCCCATATTAACTTTTACCATACCACCATACCATTGCTTGGATTTACCTGCAGAGGAATCCTGTGCATCTTGTTGTTGTCCAGTCGTTAAGTCATGTCCAACTCTTCATGACCGCATGAACCTTATTGTGCCAGGCCTTCCTGTCCTTCACTGCCTCCCTGAGTTTGCTCAGTTTCATGCTCATTGCTTCAGTGAAGCTATCTAACCATCTCATCCTCTGCCGTCCCCTTCTCCTTTTGCCTTCAATCTTTCCCAGCATCAGGGTCTCTTCCAAAGAGTCCTCTCTTTGCATTAGGTGACCAAAGTATCTGAGCTTGAGCTTCATTATCAATCCTTCCAATGAGCAGTCAAGGTTGATTTCCTTTAAGATTGACTGGTTTGACCTCCTAGCAGTCATCTACTGCTGCTTTTTTGCTTAATAGTTTCCTAGATTCTAATTTGAACTCTCTAACAAAAGCAAATTCTGCTTTTGGAAATGGTTAATGGTTCTGATCATCATGGAATTCTTCATCAAAATCAGTATTTTAAAAAATATATAAACTTGGAAGAGAACAGAAAAATATTTTGGAAGCCCTATGTATTCTAAGCTGGAGAAGAGTGCTCAATGTTATTTTCACCCTTATTTTCTTTTTCATTGCTCGTTTAGGATACTGCCTTTCATTAAAAGTTAAGAACTGTTAATGTTTGAGTTTTAACTAACTGTATCACTAACATTTTGATTAGTGTATTTTGTGAGCCATCCCTTAGTCATTCATTCATTCATTGGTCAAATTTATATAGCTGCCCATCTACCCAGGGAGTTCTCCATTCAGAGTAAACTATGTCAACTCCTCTAAAAATGAAATCATCAGCACAACAGAACCACAGCTATGCCAGAGCTCCATCAACATCCTGGCCCAGTGCCTGGGGGAAAAGCCAGGCCTTCATAGCCTTCTGGAAGCCCAAGAAGGTTGGCGCTGTCAGTATCTCACGGGGAGACTGTTCCATAAGGCAGGTCCCATGACAGAGAAGGCATGCTTCCCAGGACCCACCAGGTGACACTGCTTCCCTGATGGGACCTGGAGATACCCACTTTGCCAAATCTATTGGGACAGGCTTAAACCCTGGCAGATAGGTGATCCCACAGGTAGCCTGGCTCCATACTTGAAGGATGACAATGAGTACCTTGAATTGCACCCAGAAGATAATGGGAGCCTGTGTAGCCGATGCAGTGGTATCACAGGGAAATCTTCAGGACCAAGTAAGTGAGTGTAAGAAAACCCACCAAATAAGCTCTTGTAAAGAAGGCTGCTAATATTGGTTAAACTGCTAAGGAGCTTAGAATTAGATGCATTTGAACCTCAGACCTTGAACCTTGATGCTGATCTGCTCTTCCCAGCAGCTCTTCCTAGCAGCTTTCCTTCACCCATGCAGTTGTGTGGATGTGTGTCAGCCAGTGGAAAGGAGGCCTGTTCAACAGAAGAGAGGTCTGAGGAAAGGGAGGATCAAGACCCCCACCAAGCAGAAGGAGGAATGGAGAACCCTGGCTTTCCAATAGGAGCCAGGGAAGCTGTCAGTAGCCTCTTCAGAGAGGAAATGGAGGTTGAGGGGCAAATCATCTGTTTAAGCAATCTCTCCACTCTGCGAGGGAGGGGGGACAAACAAACAAGCGATCTCTGTAGGCAATCTGTCCTGGGCCTGACCCATTCCCCTCAAACAGAATGGAGAGATTGGAGAGGAAGGGATTACAAGAGAGTAAGCAGGCACACAATGGGGAATACACCAGACTGTTTGTGTAGTACATTTGCAGCCCCCAGCCTGTGTCAGTGCATTCCTTTCAATGTGTATTCTCCTCCCTCCCTTTGCAAGGGAGAAAAAACAAAAAACAGCAGGTCAGACACAGGACAACACATACTGGCTATAATAGTGATCACATGACTGAGGGACACAGCGAAGGTCGTAAATGCAGATGTTGGTCGTAAAGTTATTTTTTCAGCACCGTCATAACTTCCAACGGTTGCTGAACAAGGCATTCGGTAAGCAAGGCCTACCTGTAGGTGCAACAAAATATCTTTGTAGAGTTGACAGCAAGAATTACAAGCAGTACAAAAGCACCATACCAAGAGGGAGCACACATTATGCAAACATATATAAGCATCCTTATTACAATACACAACTTAATTAACTTCCTGGGTTGAGTAAAGTATTCTGTGATCATGCTTCAGCTTATGATATTAGAAATTCACTTTCTGAAAGAATATTTCTCAAGCTATTGCTGTAAGTTAAAGGTGATTAAACAACTACAAGGTCATTATTCTGCTAAAAATGCTGCTTTTACAGGATTAAATATATTACAGGATTTTTTTCTACCGTCTATTCCCCTCACCCACCCTTAGAATACCACAAATACAAATTAAAACTCAGAAGCTGAATGGTACATAGCAAGGTCACCTGCTCGTAGCATAACTATCAAAATACTAAATTCATTTCCAAGGGAATGTCCTTATTTGATTCCATCCATTTATGTTACAGGACTTAAGCTACTAATTTTGGCATAATATCTAGAATATGAATATAGATTATACTCTCGGCACAATGTTGTTTTTAAACGAAGTCCCAAATGCTTAGGCAACTGCTCGTGATCTAATTTTAAAAGCTGTAATTAAATTTCTATATGCTGCGGGAGCTGGAGTTGATGGGGGTCACCAATTTCATTATGATCAGTCTAATCAACAACCGCATGTCTCAAAAGTACTGCTAGAGTCATATAAGCCCATTCTCCACAGCTCCAATAATACCCTGACTTTAAGCAATAGAATACTTGTGCAGATGACCAGAAACCCTACCTGGGGGTTTCAACTTCTGTAGGCAATCACTGCCATGCCATTTGTCCAGCCTAGCCATATTTTCACAGGTCTCTGCCTCATAAGACTGTTGATAGCATCTTCTTGTATTGCAAAAGTATCATCATCAGGGCTAGAGGGATTGCTAGTGTGAACAAACAGTCCAAAATCCAGCAGCCACTATGTACTCAGCCCCCTCCGTTGAATATTAAATGGCAGCACAAGTACATTATTCAATAGGTGTTTCTTCTGTATTATACTGGGGCTTCTTTCCACAACTTCTCCAGCAGATATGACGTCTATGACATTCTCATAAAGGCAAGCAGTTTCCACAGGGTACCACCAAGGAAACCTTCCTGGGTTTCTAGAAGTGTGATTTTGGTGGACACCTAAATAAGGCATTGGGTAGTGAACTGTAGCTGGACTGAGGAAATGCCCCTATTACTATTTTTCCACCATAGAAAGAGGACCTTTCTATCCATCCAGGTGGCAGAGGCTATGTCAGCAGCAGTAAGCATGCTAGGATGGCCTGTGTGGCTAATACAGGGAGAACAGATCCAGCAGTTAGTATGATTGCTGATAGCTGAAGTCACATTCATATAGGCTAACCATGAATTGGGAGAGGGGGTGAAGAGATGCTGCCTAGGGAACAGTCAGATGAGAGAAGGCATAGCCCACAGTTGGATAGTGGGCAGAGCAAGAGGCTCAGAAGGCACCCTGCCTAGTTTTTTGGGCTGTCAAGGAGACGGCAGGAGAACTTCAGAATTGCAAGGTTCTGTTAATTTAGCCTTACAGTATAGTAGAATGAGCTTATCTGGTTGTGTTTCCTGTCTGATCTACCTGGTAAGGCTGACAGTAACACAGGTCAGCAGGCACAACAGAGATCACTGGAGAGACTGGTGGTAGTCCATACAGAGAGTAAAGAGGATGACCTTGATGGAGAGAGGGAAGATCTGTGTAATGGTATATGGGAATGACCTTGGGAGACAGGAGGAAGAGCCGCAGCCTAGACAATGGTCTGATAAATGAAATTTGGGTCCAAAGGAGGAAGGGTGGAGAAAGCCTCAGAAGGGACCTTCCCTAGTTTTCAGGAAAGTAAAAGTAAGGGGCAGGACGGGTACTTTCAGACTTGCAAGATTTTGTTAATGTAACTTTACAATAAAGACAGAGGTGTCTCTATTGTCATGCTTCTTGTGTGGATTACCTCGAAAGGCTTAAAATCTGTTACCAAGGCAATGACTCAATAAGCATTGCAGAAGCCTGGACAAGGAGGGAGGATTACACAAATATCTCATACAGGCACCTCCCTAATTCACATGAACGTAAAAGAGGGAGGAGGGGAAACACATTCAGACTTGCAAGATTCTGCCACTAATGAAAGTACCTATGGGGTGTCTGTTTCTTGGTTGGGTCTACCTTGTCGGTCTGACAGTACAACCCTACTGACTGTCCCTCTTCATTCAATTGGGTGATTTTTTTTGGTCCCGGCCACATAGTTGTTGGGCCTTCTTTACCTGCTAAGGCGGCCCTGGCTGGGGGAAGGTCACTAGGAGGGGGAGGGTTTTTTAAGTTGATAACAAAGCTTTGGCCTCCGAGATGGCTGTGGACTTTCTTGTAGAAAACAGTACTAAAACACACTGTATCTGTTGCCTCTCAATGGTGGCAATTCAATAACACCTATATGTAGCCCCCAAAAGACAGGCTAATCCATCTGAAGGTGGTTTGTTAGGCATACTGTACAAGTAGAAGTAATGGCCTGATTCAATCTTGGTGCAAACCAAAAGGATTGAATTGGATGCTTCATGGCTTCCTAGTCCTGAGGTCCCAGTATATATGTGACCTTTGCCAAAGTAGGCAGCAAGCCTCTGGTGGCTACAGGGCAGCCATCAGGAGCTACCCATGGTCCTTCCTCTGAATGTGACCATCCACACTGCAGCCATGCTCATGCATGTGACATGTGGTGCAGGGTGGAGCATAATCACTAAAACAGTGTATGCCTCATATGAGTTAATGTTGAAAGGAGAAGATCAACATTATTTTTTCATCATCTGCTCCATTCTCTAGCTGTGCACTTTGGGATGATATGTTACATGCATTGAAGAGATAACATGGCTCTCGAAAAGCCACCGGCAGGAAGTAAGTGATTTCTGCCATCTTTTACTCTTCCAAAGAATATCTATGAGAATGTCAGTGCCCCGCATGTGGACTTCCTTCTTGGGAGGATGCTGGTGACCATATGTTGACTTGCAAAGCCCCGTCCTGTCTGGTGACAATGAAGGTTGCAACTGGGAATAACAGAGTAGGAAAGAGTCCAGAACATATAATATGAATGAAAGAGTGGTGCACTATCTAGGATCTTCCTGGACTCACACCTCCTGCTTGAGGAGCAGGTGGCAGCTGTGGCAAGGAAGTCCTTTGCACAGCTTCATCTGGTACAGCAGTTGTGCCCTTTCCCAGATCAGGAGGTCCTTCAGACAGTCACTCATTTCCTGGTCACCTCATGGCTTGGCTACTGTGACATGTTCTACTTGGGGATGTTCTTGAAGACCACCCAGAAGCTTCAGCTGGTCCAGAATGCAGTGGCAAAGGTAGCGATGCATATGCCTCAGTATGCCCATATAACACCCCTACTTTGTAAGCTGTACTGGCTTCCAGTCTGCTTCCAGATGCAATTCCAGGTGCTCTTCAAGCAGGAGATGTGGATCCAAGAGAATCTCCAGATTGTGCACAAGTCTTGAATGGGGAGGTGCAACCCCTTTTAAGATGGAATGTCTTTTAAGATGAAATGTTCTGGAGGCCATCTCGGGGTTAGCTGTGGAGTTCCCCAGGCTTATGGTCTTGGGAGACTTCAATTTGCTGTCCCTTGGGACGGCCTCAGAAGCAGGTCAGGAGTTCATGGCCATCATGGCAGCCATGGGCCTATCCCAGGTCATCAATGGCCTGACTCGGGACAGTGGTCACACACCGGACATGTGTGTTTTCTTGTCAGAGCAGTGGCAGTGTGATCTGATGGGGGAGTTATTTTTGTCCCCTTTGGCATGGTTAGATCACACCCTGGTGACTGCAATTTTCTTACGCTGCTCCCCTCCACAGAGAGGCAGGACCTATTCAATGGGTCTGCCCCTGGTGACTGATGGTCCCAGTGGGGTTCCAAAGGGATCTGGGGGTCATTCCTAAGTTCTGCTGCATGGTCCTGCTGAGGTATTGGCTGCTACCTGGAATAGGAAAGCAGCTGAGGCCTTAGACAGGATCGTGCCCATGCAACCTCTCTTGACCCATCATTCCCGTCACTCCCCATGGTTTACAGAGGAATTGAGGGAAATGAAAAGGATCAAGAGACGTCTAGAGCACCACTGGAGGAAGACGAGGGAAGAATCCAACCAGACACGAGTTAAAGCTGATATTAAGGCCTACCTCATAGTGCTAAGAGCGGTGAAACACCATTATTTCTCTGCTCCTATTCCATCTGCAGTGTTGCCTGACAGCCCTGTTTAGGGTTACCCAGACCCTCCTGGGTAAGGGGGGCTCAGAGGTTCACCTACAGGGCTATGCAGAGGAATTTGCTGAACATCTGGCAGATAAAATCAGATTCACTCCCAGTTGGAGTCCAAGTGTGCTGCAGGTCCTTTGGAGATGCCCAGGGAGCATACTTGCCTGGTTATCTGGGAACAGTTTGATCCTATTGGGCCCGAGGAAGTGGACAGGCTCCTTAGGTCTGTAAGTGCAACCACCTGTGTGTTAGATCCATGCCCCTCCTGACTAGTCAAGGCTACCCAGGAGGTGTCATGTGGGTGGGTTCAAGCAATGGTCAATTCATCCTTAAGAGGGGGGTGTTGCCAGCTCCTTTCAAAGAGGTGCTGGTTCATCCTCACCTCAAGAAGCCATTGCTGAACCCCACCCTTTTGGACAATTTCTGTCCAGTCTCTCACCATCCCTTTTTGGGGAAGGTGGTAGAGAAGATGGTGGCACTGCAGCTCCAGAGGATCCTGGATGAAACCTTCCAGTCAGGTTTCAGTCCAAGATATGGGACAGAAATGGCATTGGTCGCACTTTTAGATGACCTCTGGCGAGACTGGGATGGGGGTAATGCATCCATCCTGGTTCTTCCTGACTTCTCGGTGGCTTTTGATACCATTGACCATGGTATCCTTTTGGGTCAGCTGTGGGAGTTGCGGGGTGGGCGGCACAGTATTGTGCTGGTTCACCTCCTTCCTCCAAGGCCAGTCCCAATTGGTGTTGATAGGGAACACGAGGTCTAGCCTTGGCCCCTGCTTTGTGGGGTCCCACAGGGCTCGGTTCTCTCTCTGCTCCTTTTCAACGTCTACATGAAACCACTGGGTGAGATCATCCACCATCATGGGATGAGGTATCATCAGTATGCTGATGATACTCAAGTAAACATCTCCATCCCAGGTGAGGTAAGTGATGTTGTGGATGTTCTTTCTTGGTGCCTGGAGGCTGTGAGGGTCTGGATGGGGATAAACAGGCTTCAACTGAACCCTGGCAAGACTGAGTGGTTGTGGGTTTGGGGCTCCTCCATATCTGGGACCTTACTATCTTTGGTTCTGGATTGGGTGGCACTGCCCCAGACAGACCCATTGTGCAATTTGGGGATCCTCCTGGATTTACAACCCCTGCTCAAGGAGCAGGTAGCAATCATGGCTAGGAGGGCCTCTGCTCAATTCTATGTGGTGCATCAGTTGCACCCTTTCCTGGATCAGGAAGCCCTTCTCTCAGTCACTCATGCCCTGGTCATCTCCTATTTGGAGTACTGCAATGCGTTCTACATGGGGCTACCCTTGAAAAGTATCCAGAAGCTGCAACTAGTGCAAAATGAGGCAGCATAGGCAGTTATGGGTGCCGGTAGGACAGCACATGTAACACCGCTGCTGTGTGAGCTGCACTGGGTGCCGGTTTGCTTCCTGGTCCAATTCAAGGTGTGGGTTATGACCCTTGAAGCCCTGCATGGCACGGGCCCAGGTTACTTGAGGAACTGTCTCATCCCAGTTACATCTGCCCATCCCACCCAGTCCAGCAGGAAGGGCAAGTTGTGGACTCCATCGGCTAAAGAATTCTGACTGATGGGGTCGAGGAGGAGAGCCTTTTCCACTGCTGCCCCGGCCCTGTGGAACATCTTGCCCCCTGAGGTAAGATTGGCCCCGACTCTCTTGGCATTCTGGAAAAACATGAAGACCTGGCTGGGCCACCTGGCATGAGGATCTAATGGGGGTTGGCAGCACTGAGGGTGGGTGGTGGTCTGAGGATGCTTCCCTCATATTTTTAACCATGTGTGTGTGTGTGTGTGTGTGTGTGTGTGTGTGTGTGTAAAAGATTTTTTATTGTTTTTATCATTTTTTATGTGCAAGCCACCTAGAGTCACTTGTATAGTGAGATGGGCAGTGTGTAAATCTGATAAACACATAAATAAATAAAATATTCTAATCTGCATGTATCTCTTCCCAGAGGAACAGAGGGAAGGATATTCCACAACTGACTAGGAGGGACCTGGAAAAGAATCATTAAGTGGTCCCATTTTCCATATCTGAAAAGATGGCAGAATGAAGAGGGAGATCAAGAGAAGATGTAAAAGGTTCAGGAAGGGGCTGGAGGGAAAAGAAAAGCATGTGATACTGTTTCAGCCCAAGAGAGTCAAGGAGCAATTAGGCCCAAGGCCCAAGTCTACCTGTTGCTCCTTGGCCTGCAGGCCATTGACCCTGGCAGTGGTGTGTCCAAGGTCCACAATGTGGTCTCCTGTCTATAATCATGAATCCACCAAGGAGCAAAGGGAGTTAAATCTCCTCCAAAGGTGAGCATTTCATGAAGGCTTCTTCTGTTTAGTTCGCCTGTCAAGGGCCCAGGTCTGGAGTAGCTGCAGATTAGGATCCCACAGGGAATGAAAATGCATCATGAAGATAGACAGTAAGATCCTTTCTTTCTTGGTTATCCCTGCAGATATAAACTGTTGTCCCAAATTCTTATAAATCAAACATTTTTTTATCTTATGTGTTTCTTGTAAGCAAATCACATCTTGTTTTAGCCTTTTCAAATAATGAAATACCATTTTTCTCTTTTGTGAGGCATTAGCTCCATTTATATTCTGCATAACCTGGAATGTGAGATCTATGAACCAAGGCAAGCTGGATGTGGTCAAACATGAGATGACAAGATTGAGCATCGACATCTTGGGAATCAGCAAATTGAAATTGGGAATGGGTGAATTTAATTCAGGTGATCATTATATCTACTACTGTGGGCAAGAAACCCTGAGAAGAAATGGAGTAGCACTCATAGTCAATAAGAGAGTGGGAAAGGCAGTAATGGGGTACAACCTCAAAAACGACAGAATGATCTCACTGCAAATCCAAGGAAAACCATTCAACATCACAGTAATCCAAGTCTATGCCCCAGCCACTGATGCCGAAGAAGCTGAAGTTGACCGCTTCTATGAAGACCTGCAACACCTTCTAGAACTAGCACCAAAAAAAGATGTCCTTTTCATCATAGGGGATTGGAATGCTAAAGTAGGAAGTCAAGAAATAAACGGAAAAGCAGGCAAGTTTGGCCTTGGAGTACAAAATGAAGCAGGGCAAAGGCTAATAGAGTTCTGTCAAGAGAACAAGCTGGTCATAGCAAACACTCTTTTCCAACAACACAAGAGATGACTCTACACATGGACATCACCAGGTGGTCAACACTGAAACCAGATTGATTATATACTTTGCAGCCAAAGATGGAGAAGCTCTATACAGTTAGTAAAAACAAGACCAGGAGCTGACTGTGGCTCAGATCATGAGCTTCTTACTGCAAAATGTAGGCTTAAATTGAAGAATGTAGGGAAAACCACTAGACCACTCAGGTATGACTTAGATCATATTCCTTGTGAGTACACAGTGAAGGTGGTGAATAGATTTAGGGGATTAGATTTGGTAGACAGAGTGCCTGAAGAACTATGGACAGAGGTCCATAACATTGTACGAGAGGCAGCAACTAAAACCATCCCAAAGAAAAAGAAATGCAAGAAAGCAAAATGGCTGTCTGATGAGGCTTTACAAATAGCTGTGGAAAGAAGGAATGCAAAAAGCAAGGATGAAAGGGAAATATATAAGCAACTGAATGCAGATTTCCAGAGAATAGCAAGGAGAGATAAGAAGGCCTTCTTAAATGAACAATGCAAAGAAATCGAGAAAACACAACAGTGGCCACGGGATTGGAAAAGGTCAGTTTACATTTCAATTCCAAAGAAGGGCAATGCCAAAGAATGCTCAAACTATCGCACAATTGCACTCATTTCACATGCTGGCAAAGTTATGCTCAAAATCCTACAAGCTAGGCTTCAGCAGTATGTAAACCAAGAACTACTGGATGTACAAGCTGGGTTTCGAAGAATCAGAGGAACTAGAGATCAAATTCCCAACATTAGCTGGATCATGGAGAAAGCATGAGAGTTCCAGAAAAGCATCTACTTCTGCTTCATTGACTATGCAAAAGCCTTTGATTGTGTGGATCACAATGAACAGTGGCAAATTCTTAAAGAGATGGGGGTACCAGACCACCTTACCTGTCTCCTGAGAAATCTGTATGTGGGCCAACAAGCAACAGTTAGAACCGGTCATGGAACAACTGATTGGTTCAAAATAGGGAAAGGAGTACGACAAGGCTGTATACTGTCACCCTGATTATTTAACTTATATGCAGAGTACATCATGAGAAATGCCAGGCTGGAAGAATCACAAGCCGGAATTAAGATTGCAGGGAGAAACATCAATAACCTCAGATATGCAGATGATACCACCCTAATGGCAGAAAGTGAAGAAGAACTAAAGAGCCTCTTGATGAGGGTGAAAGAGGAGAGTGCGAAAGCTGGCTTGAAACTCAACATTAAAAAAACTAAGATCATGGCATCTGGACCCATCAGTTCCTGGCAAATAGAAGGGGTAGAAATGGAAGCAGTAACAGACTTCATTTATTTGGGCTCCAAGATCACCACAGACAGAGACTGCAGCCATGAAATTAAAAGACGCTTTCTCCTTGGGAGGAAAGCTATGGCAAACCTAGATAGCATATTAAAAAGCAGAGACATCACCTTGCCGACAAAGATCTGCATAGTCAAAGCTATGGTTTTTCCAGTAGTAATGTATGGCTGTGACAGCTGGACCATAAAGAAGACTGAGCGCCGAAGAATTGATGCCTTTGAACTGTGGTGCTGGAGAAGACTCTTAAGAGTCCCCTGGACTGCTAGGAGGTCAAACCAGTCAATCTTAAAGGAAATCAACTCTGATTGCTCATTGGAAGGATTGATCATGAAGCTCAAGCTCAGATACTTTGGTCACCTAATGCGAAGAGAGGACTCTTTGGAAAAGACCCTGATGCTGGGAAAGATGGAAGGCAAAAGGAGAAGAGGACGGCAGAGGATGAGATGGCTAGATAGCATCACTGAAGCAATGAGCATGAAACTGAGCCAACTCAGGGAGGCAGTGAAGGACAGGAAGGCCTGGCGCAATATGGTTCATGGGGTCACGAAGAGTCAGACACAACTTAACGACTGAACAACAACAACAAATATTCTGGATTAGGCCCCGAAGAGCCATATCTATATTGTAAATGTTGAAAAGTCTATGCCTGTGGTGGCCAGCATTGTAGTCTCTCCCTCATCTCCTTGTCTATTTTTCCATCTTGTTCTTCCTGTTACACCTCTTCACCTTGTTCTAATTGTGCTTTCTCCAAATCATCCTTAAATCTCTCATAGAAATCTCTTGCCTTTTGTACAGAATTCAACCTATTGAACAAATGTCAAGATTATTCCTTCCAATTTATCCCAATTAAATGATCACTTCTTCTGTTTGAGTCTATCTGTCAAAAAGGTATATTCCTTTCCATGGGCTGAAGGTCCACTCACCCATTTGGTATTAGTTTCTCTGTTGCTTCGAAGGTCCCTTTTTGCTATAGATTCTTCCCCCCCCCCCCCACAAGAAAAATATGCTTTAGAAAGTAGACTCGGTGAGCCCAGTGTCCGTATACGGTGTCAGTCTGAGGTTTCGAGCTTGTTCTCTTCCATGGCTCCTGGCGCTCTACTCTTCAGATTCTGCCAGTCTTCTCTTAAGGAGCAGCCCTCTGGAGCATGGGTGGGTGATCTCACAGCTTCCTCCTTATCCGGGGAAGCTCCACTGGTTCAAGCACAACACCCGGCTGTCGGTAATTGCTTCCACATCCTCTCTGCCATTCGGCAGAAGCGTGTTAGTCTACCAATGTCTCTACCCAGAAGTCCTATATGTTCTATTATGTTTATTATGAACCTACTCTGGTCCTTTATATTTCTCTTTGGGATGAAACCAGTTTGGTCCATAGATATAATATCTGAAACACATTTCTTCAGTCTATCAGCTAATATTTTCGTGAACATCTTATCATCTGCATTCAGCAAGGAAACTGGTCTATATGATTGTGGTTTCTCTGGATCATTCCCTTCATTATAAATCAAAGTTATATATGCCTCTGCCCAAGTTGGTGGAATTGCTTTTGCTTCTTTCATTTCATTCATCATATTTGTCAACAGTTCTGATAATTCTTTATAGTATGGAGCCCATCAAGGGTTGGTGTTTCTCCCAATTTGATTTGTTTTATTGCTTTTTTCATTTCTTGAACAGTTATATATGTGCTTAATATTTGCCTAGGTAGATCACTGAATTCTTTGATGATAGACTTTTCAATATATTTGTTCATAGCAGCTTCATCAGTTATATCCTATCATTCATCTTCCATCTAAAGGGTAGCTTTTCACCAGAGCTCTATTGTTTGCTAAAATTGGATTATGATCTTCGTATGTCATAGGAAGGGTTTGTGCTTTGTTGAAAGAAGGTGCTGGAGTTTTAGAAGCCCAGTGCACGTCTATTCTGGAGTGTAACTGATGTCTTGCCGAAAAGAAGGTGTAGCGTCTCTTCATTGGATTCTGTAATTTCCAGACATCTGTTAATGCCAGTTCCTTGTCTAAGTTCAAATCCATAACTCCATTCATATCTCATATCTCCCAAAATAAGTATTTCCCCTTCTTAAAATTCTATTAGTTTCTGAAAAATCTGTGTTCTCTTTCAAGGTAGCAGGCCCTGTTGCCAGGGAGCAGAAGCAGGTAACAGCAGACAAGTTGCAAAACAAAAATTTAGCAAAGTAAAGTACCATTTGTAGTCCGAGAGGCAAAAAAGTGGTGTAATTACAATGCCAAAAGCCACAAAGCCAGATTGGGCAGTCAGCCAGTCTCGAACTCGGGAATTCAGGATCCACACAAGACACGAGCTTGGTTTTCAGATAGCTATTTTCCAACCGAGAGGGGAGGCGAAGCAAGCGCCATCAATCTCTCTGCTGGCAGCTGGCTGCAGGGATTCAGGCCTCCCCCTTTGCCTGGCAAGGAGCATCCTGGGCTGACACTGCTGTGCTCGCCTCTGTGGGCATCTGGATCTGTGGCTTGGGGGTCCTTATCTGTGAGGCCTGTGGCTGATCAGCTGGAGCAACAGGGTCAGAATCAGATTCAGAGTCAGACTCTGAATTGTGGCTCATGACAATCTGTTACAAAATTGTTATTTATTTGGGGGAGGGGGATAAATAAAAGCCAAAGTAGTGGTTTTATCTTTTTTTCATATTTTCAAAATTAATGTCCTCACTGCTTTATCTTTAAATTAATCCAGAACTTCCCAGGCTGGTGATTTAATATGGATGATGATGATGATGATTTAGTCTGTCCAGCAGTTATATATTCTTGTCCCAATTTGCACTGGTTTAGCAGATGAGTGTGTCCTGTTTTTATATGTGTATCTGGTAAACAAGCAATAACCTGATTTTGTTTTTTCAATTTGTGGAAATTTTTGTTACATTTTTGTGGTGAATTTAATCCGTTAATGTTCAATTAAGTTAATGCTGTCTCCATTTTGAAATCAGTTTAGAGCTACCATTATAGCAAGTTTCCTTTTTTCTTTATCAGCTGTATCCACTTCCATAGTCATCTGAGCCATCTTGAGCCATTAGTTCTCCTTTTGATCAAGAATGTCTTGGTATCCAGGAAACCTTTTAATGCAGATGGGATCTTCCATCTGTATCTGAGCTGTTCTGTTATTAATACAGCTCTAAACCATGAAAACCATTTTCATTTTTGAAGCATTCTCAGGGAAATATCTTGAAACATTTGAATTTGCTTCCCTTTCACAATCAACAGTCTCCATTTGCTGTTTCAGCATAACATCTCTTGAATTTTTAAGTTCAAATCTTACTAATATATCTCACAGTGATTGTCTTTTTTGTGTGTATCTAATATTTATTCTATAAGCAAATTGGATGTTTGGGAAATCTCCCTGAATTTTTACAAATGTTTGTGATATTTTCTATATTTTATCTTCTACATCTTCTTTGCAAGAATCTTCTGGAATTCCTCTGAATTTTAAATTTAATCATCTTTGTTGAGAGTCAAGAACCTACAGGTATCCTCTACTTTCTTTATTTCTGAAGTTCCTGACCTCCTTTGAAGCTTTCATATCCTTCTATCAATTTTAATATGTCATGTGTGTTGTGTTGTACACTTTTGTAAGTCCTCTTATTTCAGTTTTCAGCTGAAAAAGTAGTTACATAAGATATTCTTCAGAAACGTTTTGAATAGATGGGAAATAACTTTGATCAGATGGGAAATAAAATTGATGCTTTTGAAAAAAGAATGAATGAAAGATTTGTAAAGTTGAGAGAGGAGATGAGAGAGGATTTTAAAAAGATGGAAAGTTCTGTAAAGGAAATATCTGGGGAGGTAAAAGAAATTAATGATAGGGTGGAAATTTTAGGCAAAGGTTCAAGGCAGAGGGTTGGAAAGAGAATTGGATAATCTGGCTTTGCTGGAACTGAGAGAGAAAAAGTTCTGTTTGAGATTTAGAGCTGCTCTAGAGGTCTTAAATGAAAATATTAGAGAGCAGATTATTAATGTTTTGACAATTTTTTGGGTTTGGAAGAGGAAGATATGAAGGCAGAAATTGATAAGATTTATAGAATAAATTCCCAGTTTGCCAAAATGAGGAATGTCCCTAGGGATATTTTGGTGCCTTTTGTTAGAAAGAAGACAAGGGATCAAGTCCTGCAGCAGCACTGAAACACAAGTTTGAAAATGGATAATACATATAACATTGTTTTGAAAGAGATCCTATTAGACTTTTACATAAGAGAAAAGAATATGCTGCCTTGGCTGAAAAATTAAAACAGAAAAAGATCCCAGTGTGATGGGATAAATTGGAACGTGTGATTTTTACTTTTAAACAGCAGAGATTTAGGCTGAATTCTGTTCAGAAGGCAAGATTTTTTTTTTAGAAAGACATAAAGGAGTATTGGAGGAGATGAAATGGAGCTTTCAGAGGGAACTACATAAAAACCACAACAGATGCAACAGGAATTGGAAAAAGATGATACTGAATTAGGTGCTACAGGTATGGGCCTTTCTAAATTTTTGATGTGAGTATGGATTACAGGTGTTTAACATGGAACATAAATGGAGCAACGCTCCTCAAAAATGAATTTAAAAATCACTATTTGAAAAAAAAAGTTTTTTTAATTTAAAAATTTAATTTTTTAAAAAAATACATTATTTGCCAACAAAGAGACGCATATCAGAAAAAAAAAAGATATAAAATATTTGATCTATAAATCCTTGAAGAATTTATTTCAGCAGATATCAAAAAAGAGAAATGGAATTGTTTTGTATATTAACTCAACTAAATCCAGAACTTGTATTAACTGACGAACATGGCAGATTTGTTGTGGTAGAAGTTAATTTGGGATGCGGTGGAATAGGGGCTTAATGACACTAGAGTTTGCCAGCCAGAAATGGTTGGCACTCCAGCGATTCGAGCCCAGCTCCACATGACCGGGTGAGCTCCCATCACTTGTCCCTAGCTCCTGCCCTCCTAGCAGTTTGAAAGCGTGCCATCTGCGAGTAGATAAATAGGTACTCCCATTTTGGTGGGAGGAAACGCTGGCGGTGTTTTGTGCAGGGAAGCTGGAACCAGTGCTGGATCCGATTGGCAGAAAAATGCCAGACGCTGGACGTGACTGATGCGATGGGTGGAAAAAGATATCAGTGAAAGAAAGCACAGATGAGCTGACTCCCTTGCGACTGCTGTTGGCCACAGTAGAGTAGGTCTGTAATTATAATGATAATACAGTAGGACTGTAATTGTAATTGTAACTGTAATTGTTAGATGCTGTACTATGTGAGCTGCCCAGAGTCCCTCATTAAGGGAGATGGGTGGAGATAAATCCAGTGTTGTAGTAGTAATAATAATAATAATTTACATGGGATTAAAACTATGGTGCTAGGGGTTTAGGCCCCAAATGAGGATAAAGTACCTTTTTATAAACAACTTAGGGAGAGACTAATAGACTTTTCTTATGAAAGTTGGTGTTTGATGAGGGATTCGAATGGACTGGTCTCCCCCCAACTCAATAGGACTTCTGAAGAAATTTTAAAATTACTCAAGGTAAACTACCAAAAGTCTTTTTTGATTTGATGGACAATTTAGGGCTGGTTATATATGGAGACAGAAGAATGGCAGTTCAAGAGAGAACACCTATTTTTCAGAAAGACACAGATCTTTTTCAAGATTAGACATGATTTGGATTTCAAGAGACTTAGCTACTAAAATTTCCAAAGTAGAGATTTTGCCAAAGACTTTTTCAGACCACAATCCTGTGAGTTTGGAGGATTGCAAAAAGAAATTGAAAATAATTGAAAATAATTTAAATAATGGTACTGATTTGAGAATGGTCTGGGATGCAAGCAAAGCTTTTATTAGAAGTTACCTGATACAACATAATTCTGAATTTAAGAGAAAGAGGCAAAAGAAAATGCAAAATATTTTGGATGAGATAAAAATGAAAGAAGAAAAATGAAAGAACTTCCCAGGGAATACAAGTATTTCTCAACAATTTAAGATTTTACAGCAACAGCTATCCATGTTAATAAGAGAAATTGAAATAAAATGGAATTATGTGAAACAAAGAAATTTTGAATTTGTGAATAAACCAGGGAAATGGTTGGCTTATAAGCTTCGACGAGAAAGAGAAAGCAATACTGAAATTACAAGAGAGAGATACTGTTTTGATGGATAATGTGGCTATACAAAAAACATTTTATCAATATTATTCTAATTTCTATAAAGCATATGATATTTCAGTAGAGAAAATAGAGGAGGAGAATTATCAGAAAGGTTTAAAGTGGATAAAAGATTTTATGGTTTTGAACAATGCAAGACTGAGTCTGAAACAGAACTATGTACAAATGATAAACATGTTATTGGTAAAATGTATAAACTTTTGCATGCTTGAAAAATAATGCTTAGGATCATCCAATGCAGATTGGAGCCCTACATGGAAAAAAGAGATGCCAGATGTTCAAGCTGGCTTTAGGAAAGGCCAAGGAACATGAGACATTATTGCCGAAGCACACTGGATAATTGAAAAAGCCAAAGAATATCAAAAAGTAGTCAGCATGTTCTTCATCAATTATAGAAAAGCCTTTGATTGTGTTGATCACGTCAAGCTGTGGAAAATGTTCATAAAAATGAGCCTCATGAGAAATATACAGGTGACTTTCAGTGCAGGCATGGTGAACTAAACACGTCTCCAACAGAGCGGAGATGACAACCGCAGCAAAGACCAAAGAACTGGCAAGTAGACTGGTTCTTCAGAGCCTCTCCAGACAAGGAGAGGACGGGAGATCACCCATGTGCTCCGGATGGCTGCTCCTCACAAGGAGAATGCAGGACAGCAGTCTCCCACAGGTCTAAGTGCTGGGAGACGAAGGACCAGCCAACATGCTCACAACCATGGTGGAGCCTTTCAAGTGTCAGGTCTACAATGTTCAAACCCCAATGCAGAAAAGTCTCGTGAAACCCAAAGTAGGTTCAGAAAAGATTTCATTTGTTGGATTGTACATGCAGCTCTAAGCAAAGCATTGCTAAAACTAAAGCCCGTGTATTTTTCCCTCTACTTTTTCCCTTGTATTCCCCCCTCATTCTAGGCACCAACTTTGGTTCTCACAGCAGTGCAACCTTGTACATTCTTAACCCTGATAACACTTCGTCTTCCTGGCCTTCAATCTTGCACCGGCTCTGTCTTCTTTCACTCCCCCCCCCCCGCCCCCGCCATTGAGAATGACAGAAACAAAGCAAGCAAAACAGGCATTTACTACACCAATAAAACAGGCCTCTATTTGATTAATATTTTGATTGCTGCAGGTTCTGACATCAAGTTCGCTAATCTCACTTTCTAGTCACTTTTGGAAATTGCTTATTTACTATTCTAAGGCTATTAGAGATCTTCGGAATGACAAGTTTGAAAAGCCACTGGTGAGTTTACCTTCAGTCTTGAACAAAAGAAAAATTAACTATAAGTTTACGAATTTAAAGAATTGGTAGCAAAAAGCTAAATAAAATTTTAGGAGATTATAAACAAATTAAGGGTGCAGACAGCTTCAGAAATTTGAGACTTTTACTATAAGATTTTTGAAATAATTAAATAAAATAAACAGCATTTTCTGAGAACCAGAATGTTTTCTCTATCTTAAGTCCAAACAGAAACTTGAGAGGTTAACGAACTCAGCTCAACCACCAGGAGACGTGAACAATTCACACAATGAACATGCTAATTACCCTCAGCAGCCACTCGTTAACAACTCAACAGAAAAAAAATCCTGCCTAACCCCCAGGAAGATACACACATACGCCGATCACCAAAACAAGCAGCCACTTGTTAACCCACAACCCCGCCCCCCCACAGGCACCCCCGCTGATTTCTATAAATACCCGCTAGGGTCACACCATCCTGGGCACAGAGAGAACTGCTCCTGTCCTCCGAAGATGCTGGTCACAGATGCTGGCAAAACGTTAGGAAACAAAACTTCCAGAACACGGCCACACAGCCTGGAAGACCCACATCAGCCATAGAAACTTGAGACTTTGTGATTTCAGAAATTGGACGCTAGAAGGGACTAAAGATTGCAGGCAGAAAAGGAGAAGGGAAAAAAAGAGACAGCAATACAGCCATCTCAGGTGGGGTAGGGGCTATTGGAAGACAGGGGCATTCTCCATAATTGCTCAAGCTGCAAACAGAGTCTTTTTTTAAAGAACACTAAGTTCATACACTTCCCCTGCTAACTACCTTCTAATTGCCTATTGACTGTTTCAAAATAGTTATACATCTGAAAAGTCATGAGGCTGGAAATAGCCAGTGAGTGCCTTCAATCCTTAATATAAGGGTGTAAGATTTATTTTTATACATTTTAAGAGCTTAAAATAAACAGCAAAAAGCAAGACAAGGTTTTGGCTATAGAAAGTTTTAAACAGATTAAGGGCTCAGAAAGCATTGGAAATTGGACTTTGAATATTAAGACTCTGAAATTACTTTTAAAGAATAATTGCATGTTTGTGGGAAAGAGAAATTGTTTTTGAGACTGAAGAGAAGTAACTTAAAATGGTGTTTAGAGATATCTTCGAGGAACCGCATCAGGATATTGAATCAATTATGTCAGCTATGTTGTGATTTTCTGAGAACAGACTGTTCTCAGATGTTATAGAACAAGATATGCAGCAAAACTTACCCAAGGAAAACATGAATGAGAATCTAAATAAGAACGTTACGTCAGACATAAAGTAAAAACTGGATGAGCATTTGAAAATTAAGGACATAAAAATGACAATCCTAGAGAGGAATAATTTCTTTTTGTTGGAGTAACAAGAGGCATTTAAGAGTTTAAAATACTGAAGAAATTTCCAGCAAAGGTCAGCTACCATCTGAATGGATTACAGAGAAAGATTGTTCTGTATAGAAGAAAAAAGGAATATAAAATTGGTTTATTCAGCCAGGGATAAAACAGGACATGTTATTCTGGCTGGTTCTTTTTGGATTTAACTGGGAAAAAATGTGATACACTGGATTTGTATTGTTGAAGGCTTTCATGGCCGGAATACTGTTGGATTGAAAGTTTATCTTACTGGGTCCGTTTCTGAGCCTGGAGTAAAGACACTGACGAGTTGCATGAAGTTAGGAGGTTTATTCTTCACCCAAGAGCAGAAGCAATGACAGCATGCAGTTAGGTGAGCGGCTGCGCTGGACCCCCTCCACACAGCACATTATATACCTTTCGTTACATTCAGACCCACGTTAAGATGTCATGACTTTTCTGATCCAATCACAGTCAGTTACCTTGATCCATACTCCTCCCCTTACCCAGGACCCCTTTCTCTGATGCTGATTAAGGTTCTTCCTTTCTGTATGTAAACTAATTTCTATCACCTTGAGTGTTAACAGCCATATGTAAACTATCCTTTATCACTCTGATTGTCCACCAGGCGCTGTCCCGATTTACATCCCTAAGAAATGAGGTCAGGACCTCTTATCTTTCTTTGTGAGGGGTCAAACAGGAAAAGACTATCAGGTCAAGATAGCTTATCTGCTTACACGAATTGTCTTCTAGTCAGGAAAAGACAAACCAGACAAGCCATGAGAGCAATTAACACATCCTTGAGATATTAAGAAGTGTTGAGGGTCACATCCTCAAGAGTGCAACCTTTTGATAATCTAAAGTGAGGCCAATCACTGTGAGGTCAACCATACATACAGGAAAGGGAATATTAACATATTGCGGGGCCTGCTTTTACTTCAGGTTATACAAGCAGATAAAAATAAGTGTCTAAATATCTAAAAATGTTTACATGTCCCAACCTTCTAACAATACGATGGCTGATGTGGGTCTTCCGGGCTGTGTGGCCGTGTTCTGGAAGCTTTGTTTCCTAACGTTTTGCCGGCATCTGTGACCGGCATCTTCAGAGGACAGGAGCACAGACAGGAGAGAACTGCTCCTGTCCTCTGAAGATGCCAGTCACAGATGCCGGTGAAACGTTAGGAAACAAAACTTCCAGAACACGGCCACACAGCCCGGAAGACCCACATCAGCCATACACTGGATTTGTTTATACTTAATAAGATGTTTACGTTCTGTCCTTTATTGATATTTTATGTATTTTAATTTCATAGTACTCAAATTGGCTTTGTACTTGTCTTTTTACTTAAAGTAAGGAAGTTTTACCTTTTTTTTTTTTTAAGGAGAAACTATTTCTCTTTGTTATGCTAAATTTTAGTCTCTTGTGGATTTGCTTATAGTTTAGAGCTGAGATATGGAATGTATCTAAATGGAATAAGTTGTTATTTAAGGTAAAATGTTCTGTATTGGAGCTTGTCTTTTGCAAAGAAGAAATGGTCTCTTTTTGTTCCATTAAACCTTTCTTTTATTTTGTTGATACTGGGATACTGGGACCCTTTTATGCCTTTTAAATGGATTTTGTTTTAGCTAAGAGTGCAGATGTGGAATGTTGAATTTTATATATGTTAACTAATGTTCAAAGTTTAGAGCTCTGTTTGGACGTTTTGCTGAGAATCAGATCGGAGAAGAGGTTGCTTATTTGATTGTCCTATTGTATAAGATGTTAAGGTTATGGGATGAAGTGTTTTATCATGGTTAAATGAGAAGAGGTGAAGAGATTGTGGAATTGTTTAGGATTGTCATGATGAGGGTGGAAGTCTCTTTTTGGGGGGGAGGGGTTTTTCCTTTTGTTTCATTTTCTTACACCTTTTTTCTTCTTTTTCGCTTGTATTCTTTTATTGTTCTATCTAAAACTTTTAATAAAATTATTGGGAAAAAATTAAATCAGGCTGCAGCCAGCTGTTTCTAGTCAGGAGATTTCTCCTTTGCTTGTCAAGGAGGCTCATAGAATGAAGATGCTCTGCTCTTCGCTCCACTTGCTGGGTGCAGGGGCTGGGTGGCCTGACCTCATCAAAATCATCTGACTGCTCCAGCTGCTCCAGTGGTGCCTGTGTTTGATCCGCCTCAGGTGATTCTTGACTTTATGTCTCCTGAGGCTGACATTCCACAGGTTCTGCTGGAGCCTCTTCCTCAACATCTGAGTTGTCTGAGTCCTGGGCCATGACAAAAGTACAAGAAGATCAGCTGCCCTTTAGTTGATCATGGCCAAAAGGAAACTCTTAGTGTGTGTGGGGGGGGGGGGAGTAGCAGCAACACTGGGGGATAATTCCTAAGTTATGCTGGAGCTCTTCCCCCTCTTGTCCTGTCTAGGAGGCCAAGTCATATGAGCCAATGAGCCCTTAAATTCTGAATTTCCACCCTTTAAAATACACTTGGGCGCTTCTTTAGGGTGTCCAGTAGTCTCAAAATAAGATCTTTCGATGCATCAATTTTAATCTTAGGTCCATTGAGTCAAATTTAACATTTTTGTAAAGTCCGCTGGTGTTCCATTATTGGGATTCTAATTCTTTAATCCATGAGTCATAATTGTCCTTATTGTCAGATTAAAAATATTCTTTAATATTTTGATACAACTCCATGAATGTGATAGCATCTCAAGTTTCTTAGATGCAGCATCCGGTCCATATTCAGCCATTTACACATGCCTGAGTTGATTATATTGCCACTGTTGTGAATTAGGGAGACAAAATTTTATTGAAAGTTGAGAAAAATAACCAAATAATATCAATTAGACTTCACAGGCAACCCTTTAACATGTTGATTATCAAGGCTTATGCTCCAACTTTTGTTGCAAAAGCAGCTTTGAGTTTTATGGGCAAGTTCAATCTGAAATCAATGGAGCATGCAAGCAAGATGAGGTCGGAGACTGAAATGCCAAAGTTGGAATAGTAAGGAGGAAAATGTCGTTTTCCAAAGCCAGGGAAGACAAAGGTCTCGGGAAGGATCTCCACAAGGAATTTCAGAGCGATGTTAAGAGAGAGAAGAAACAGTATTATAATAACATCTGTAAAGACATCAAAGGTGGGAGCAGACATATAAAAACTGCAAGTTTTCCCAAAGATCTCCAGACTCAGAAGGAAGTTCCCAACTCAAATTGGTATGCTAAAGGACACTGAGGGATAGATAGTGATCGACTGAAAGATGATCAAACAGAGATGGATTATGCTGAAGTTCTGTTCGATGGAGATGTCACCATCCAAGACACCTTAGAAGATATTCCCTGCTTACAAGAATCTCTAGTACTAGAAGATGAAGTTAGATCAGCACTCTGGTCATTAGCAAGTTGGACGGCTACAGGAATTGAGGGAAGATCTACAGAAATATGACAAACAAAGGGAATAAAACCAGTAAAGATCCTAACCAAACTACGCCAACAAACCTGGAGAATAACAGAGTGATCTTGGAAGAGGTCAATCTGCATATTCATACCAAAGAAAGGAGTCTTAATGCATCATTAATGTGCATCCCTCACAGGAACAAACCCAGTGAGTCAGCAGAGCAGGACCTGGGGTGAGGGTAAGAACACAGCATAGTAGATGTTGTATATATAGTACATTAGGAAATGTCTCCTCCAAGTGAAATCTGCCCAGCCCTTGTGACTGTAGGAACTCATCCAGTGAAGGGGAGTTTACCAGCTCCTTGGGTTCCCAGTTCCACCAGAAGACTGCTAGCATTGTTTGGAAGTCTCTGTTTCGTCTTGTTTCTAGCCTGTAGCTGGAATCTGCTCCCTGTAATTTAAGTCTATTATGCTCTTACTGCACTCTGGGACGACGGTGGGCACGCCACAAGCTTCTTTTGTGTGATGCCCTTTTGGTATTTGAAGTGTGCATCACATTCCCTTGGTTATCTTTTCTCAAAGCTGTTTTCGTTTCCAAGAAAAAGTAGCTTCTGGCACTCAGATGGGTGGATTTACAAAGTGCCCCTTTTGGGTGAGACTCAGGCCAGTTTGCACCTTATCAGCTGTGGTTCCAGAAATCTTCCACCATATAGATTTCTAGACCCAAAGGTACATTTGGTAAAAAAATCAAGCAAGTTTGATCATGAAAAGAATGCAAAGGACCACTTGTTCTTCCTCAACTTCTGCACTGCAGAGCCTCCATTATGCATTGCTAATAGGCGGGGGAGCCTTTATTGGTTCCTGATTGATTTCCAGGTGCCGACTTTGACCTATAAAGCCCTTTATGATTTGGGGCCCAGTGGGACTGCCTACTGGCCAGGACCAGTCAGACCAATTAGATCACTAGGGGTCCAACCAATCTCACATTTTCAGGAGGTCCGAGGGACTCAAGCGAGGAGGTGCTGTTTCTCTGAAGCAGCATCAACATTGTGGAGCAGCTTCCCGGCGGAGGTTAACCTAGTCCCCTCTTTGTGGACCTTTCTGAAATTGTTGAAGACGGAGCTGTTTGGGAGAGACTTCCCGATTTCATGATGTCATCTTTAATTCTCAGTTTTACTGCTTTTATTTTTGCCTTTCTCTTTAGTGTTGCTTTTATTGTTGTTGTTGAGCCTCTTATGAGATTTGATATGTTAAAACAATGTGGAGGTTGTAAAATGTTCCATTATATTCTATGTATGCCACACAGAAAGTCTTACTGATGGCAGCAGGGTAGAGATATGATGAATAAATAATCCAAACCTCTATACTGACTTTGATGCAAATCTTAGGATGGTGGAAGGGGATGCATATGGGTTCCGGGGGGCTTTAAGTGGTCCATGTCTGTAGTTGCCCATCTCTGAATTGAATGGAATGAATATAGAAAAGACAGGCTCTTTTTTCAGTTTTTTACTAGCCCTTTAAGTTGCCAGATAAGACAGTGTTTTTTGTCTCCAAGAAAACAAAAGGTATTGAAAGCTCTGAATTCTACCAAGCCTCCACACTGGCTGATTGGGGCAACTGGTTTAAGTTCATCTGTTGACGTCTTTGGTTTCTCGCTGAGTTCATCAAATACAGTTTTGCCCTTCATTCAGCAAAGAGCTAGGTCATCCATTTTGTCTCTGGAAACTTCTTGCAAATGCCCTTTCCATGTTCAGTACAGAGAACATTTATCCAACACGCAAGATTTCGAGAACATGCAGCTGGAATTTTTGCACATGGAAGCTTTGATGGCGTCTTTGGAAATCCAGGAGCCCAGAATCTGAAAGAAGAAACAACAGCCATCAGTTCTCCAGCGAAAATAACTATCTTCTATAGATGTTGGATCAGGAAATAAATGTTTTACCTCTTCACCCTCTTTCCTAACCTCAGTGGGAGTTTGCACTGTTGATATCGCAGAGAAATAGATTTGGGTGTCATCAGAATTCTGGTGGTGCATCTCCAGCTGTATCTCTAATGACCATACCCAGCAGCTTCAGACACACCTTCAACAAGCGTGGGAGGCACGTCAATACCAGGGGGCTGAAGTACAACTGTCACTCCCCTCTTAATATCTGACATACATATGCATTAACAGGATAGACATGATCCTGAAGTGATTGCCATAAAATAAGATGCTCCAGAATGGTTAAAGGGTTGTAGAGGAGGGGTTCCAGTTTAAGTACATTACCGTTCACATTTGTTGGGCTATTTAATAAAAATGCTTTT
This sequence comes from Liasis olivaceus, assembly GCA_030867105.1. NCBI lineage: Eukaryota > Metazoa > Chordata > Lepidosauria > Squamata > Pythonidae > Liasis > Liasis olivaceus. Next base: position 2,412,691 of record CM061354.1, read on the forward strand.
GAACAGATCATGGCAATAGATCCATTATGTCCACCCAACGCAGCTTTAAAATATGGACCATGGTATCCTTCTTGGTTGCTTCAAGAGTTGGGGCTTGGGGAGAATTTTGGAATGGTTTCATCAGCAGGTGGTTCAGTTGGTGGTGATAGGGGAGAAGAAGTCAGGCTGCTGGCTACTCATTCGTGGGGCACAGCAGTGTTTGGCCCTCTCCCCATAATTATCCATCTGCAAGAGGTTATTGGGGAAGGTCCTTCATCAGTTCAGGGTTCAGTATCATCACAATGCTAAAGATAACTGAATTTTACATCACCATCCCAGGCCAAGGGGGTGATGCTGTGGAAATCTTGTGCCTGGAAACTGCTAGGATCTAGATGGAACAAAACATCCAAAACTTGAACCCAAGCAAGATGGAGTTGCCTTTTGTCCACTGAGGTTCCCAATCACCTCACATGTTCTTTTTCAAGATGGAAGCACTGCTACTTAGAGAGCAGGTCTATGACTTGGGGTTTTCCTGGACTATACCTGGATAGGCTGTGCATGACTTATGCCCCTATCTGGAAGGCAAAGACTTTGAAACAGGAGTTCAGGAGCACATTACTGCACTGTGATGTACTTTATGTGGGACATTCATCACAGAAAAAGCTCTTAACAATACCACATTATCATAAAGCAAGATTGTCAGAAGTCAGGAAGTGATGTTTTTCAGTCATTGTTCAGATATTATGGAATAGACATCACTATTAGTGTCCTGTTGCACTAGGTTGAGCAGCAAACAGGAGGCTATTAGCATGCCTCCAACTGTTTCATTAACCAAAAATACATTTATGTCAAGGAAAGAAGTGAAACCAGGACTAAGATACCAGTGGAACACAGCAAAGGGAACCACCCCTCAGCCGCTTTCGATACCATGAATCTTGATATCCTTCTGGAGCGGCTTCAGGGGTTGGGGGTGGGTGGCACCATGTCGCATTGGTTCTCTTCCTTCCTCTGTAGCTGGTTCCAGTCTATGTTGAAAAGAGGTCCAGGTTGTGGCCCTTACTATGTGGGGTGCCACAGGGCTTAGTGCTTTTGCCTCTCCTGTTTAAGGTACATGTACATGAAACCACTGGGTGAGGTCAGCCACCAGTTTGGGGTGAGGTATCATCAGAATACAGATGTTACCCAGTTATATATCTCCACCCCAGGCCATCTGAGTGATGCCGTGGAGATCCTGCCTCACTATCTGGAGGCTGTCAGAATCTGGATGGGGAACAACAGGCTTCAGCTCAACCCTTGTAAGACTGAGTGGCTTTGAGTTGTAGGACCTCCTAGTTATGGGGACTTTCCATCTCTTTTTCTGGATGGAGTTGCACTGCCTAAGGCAGATGCTGTGCACAGTTTGGCAGTCATCCTGGACTTAGAGTTCTGGCTCAAAGAGCAAGTGGCAGCCTTGGCTAGGAGAGCCTTTGCACAGCTTCATGTTGTGTGCAAATTGTGCCTGTTCCTGGACTGGGAGGCCCTGCTCAGTCACTCATGCTTAGTCAGCTCCCAACTGGATTACTGCAATGCGCTCTACTGCCCTTGAAGAGAATTCAGAAGCTTCAGCTGGTGCAAAATATGGTGGCGCAGGCAGTTATGGGTGCCTGTGGTTTGGTACATGTGACACCTCTGCTTCACGAGCTGCATTATGTAGCTACTGGTGTGCTTTTGGATACAATTCAAGGTGCTGGTGATTACCTTTAAAGCCCTTCATGGATTGAGACCAGGTTACTTACAGAACCATCCATCCCTGCTGGCATCTACACATCTTGTTAGATCTGACAGAAGAGGCATGCGCTGGGTCCCATCCACAATGGAGCATCATCTGGCAAGACCCAGGAAAAGAGCCTTTTCTCTTGTGGCACTCGCCCTCTGGAACATCATCCTCCCAGAGATCAGACATGCCCCAATCCTGCTGGCTTTTCACAAAGCCTTGAAGACCTGGCTTTGCCATCGAGCCTGGGGCCCTAATGGTGTGGGTGTGCCCATTTCGTGGCTATGTTGACTTGAGATGATTGTTAGTACTCTTGATCAACTGCTATTTTATGTTATTCATAATGTTGCTAATGGTTTTCATTTTATGGCTGGTGTGGGTCTTCCGGGCTGTGTGGCCGTGTTCTGGAAGTTTTGTTTCCTAACGTTTCGCCAGCATCTGTGACCGGCATCTTCAGAGGGCAGGAGCACAGACAGGAGCAGTTCTCTCTGTGCCCAGGATGATGTGACCCTGTTTTGGGAATTTATAGAGATCAGCAAGGGTGCCTGAAGGGTGTGTGTGGGTTAACGATTGGCTGCTTGTTTTGGTGATCGGCATATGTGTGTATCTTCCTGGGGGTGAGGCAGAGTTTTTTCTATTGAGTTGTTAACGAGTGGCTGCTGAGGGTGATTAGCATGTTCATTGTGTGAATTGTTCATGCATCCTGGTGGTTGAGCTGAGTTCGTTGACCTTTTGCAGGCTGTATTTTTCAGGATTGGTAGCCAGGTTTTGTTCATTTTTAGACTTTCCTCTTTTTTATTGAAACTGTGCTGGTGTTTGTGAATCTCAATGGCTTCCCGGTATAGCCTGGTATAGTGGCTGTTGGTGTTGTCCAGTATCTCTGTGTTTTCAAATACGATTTTGTGTCCAGTGTGCTTGAGAGCATGTTCAGCTACTGCAGATTTTTCTGGTTGCTGTAGTCTGCAGTGTCTTTCGTGTTCTTTTATCCTGGTATGGATGCTGCGTTTTGTGGTCCCCATGTATACTTGTCTGCAGCTGCATGGTATGCAGTATACTCCTGCGGCAGTGAGGGGATCCCTTTTGTCTTTTGCTGATTTTAGCATTTGTTGTATTTTTCTGGTGGGTCTGAAGATTGTTTGGAAGTTGTGTTTTTCCATCAGTTTTCCCATGTGGTCCGTGACCCCTTTGATGTAGGGCAGAAATATTTTGTTGGTGGGTGGCTGTTTTTCTTCTTCAGTCGCATGTTGTTTTCTTGGTTTGATGGCTCTTTTTATTTCATTCTTGGAGTAGCCATTCGCTTGTAGGACCCAATTAAGATGGTTAAGTTCAGAGTTTAGGAATTGTGTTTCGCAGATCCGATTGGCACGATTCATCAGGGTTTTGTTAATGCCTCTTTTCTGACATGGGTGGTGGTTGGAGTTTTTGTGTAGGTACCGGTCTGTGTGGGTGGGTTTTTATTCTTTTTTCAACTGTAAGTGCCCAGGGTCACGTAGTTGAGATGGGCAGCCAATTAATAAATAAATAAAAATCTGGAGCAGGTTATAAGAGAGCGGAAAGACCAGGACAATGGACTGTGTTGTGTGTACAGAGATTCAGATACTGGACAATGGAGATTTATGAGTTAAAAGCTTTGTTTGACAGCAAGACAGACATCCCAGTATTGTTAATTTAGACAAGGAGGGAAAGAAGGAGCCATAATAAAGTATAAGCGGAAAGCGAGGGAAAGAGACTTGAGAGGGAGGAAAACTAAGTAGCTCAAGACTTAGTTTCTTATATTTCTTAAACTATTTTGTACATATTGGATTTGTACGTTGTAATTCCACTTGTATATAACATTAGATCACATTATATATTAATATAGGTATCATAGTGTCCAGAACAATGTCCCTCTTTTTTTTTTTTAGATTTTTTTTATCCCGCCTTTCTTGTTTTTATAAATAACTCACGGTGGGGAACACACCTAATCCTACCTCTGCCTCCTCTTTTCCCCACCACAACAACCTGGTGAGGTGAGTTGGGCTGAGAGGGCAGGACTGGCCCAAAGTCACCCAGCCGGCTTTCACACCTCAGGCAGACAGAACTCCCAGTCTCCTGGATTCCGGCCCAGTGCCTGAACCGCTAGGCCAAACTGGCTTTGTTTAAGTTCAGGCTGTGGGTGTGTTTCTTTCAGCTCCTATCCTGACCCACTCTCCACCATTGTAATTCTTCTGAAAGCTGCCATGAGCCTCTCCAAATCTGGTAGCAAAGAAACCCACCCAATCATATAGAAGCCAAAGAAATTTGGGCTAATTTGAAATGTGCCTCTTCTCACACCCACTGAATTCCTCCCTCACCTGCTTCCCATAATCTCTACAACTAGAGGAAGCCAGACTGGGGAGAAATGATATAAGCAAATGAGGTAAAGATTTCAAGATCATGTTTTTACCCCAAACTAGCGCTAAATATGCTTTTTTGAAATCCACGTGGTTCTCGCTTCTTTGCCAGCTACGTGGGGCTGGGTGCCAAGGAAGGAAGAAACCCTAATTGGGGCAGGGGTTGGAGAATCAAAAGGGAAATGTGAATTTAGATGAGACTATGTTTAAACACTGTATGCTTTGGATTGAAATAAGCTGATTCCTTCTTTGCATCCTTCATATGTTGTTCTATCTGAATAACGTGTATCTAGATGTGTTTTCCTCCCTGTAAGATAACTGTGAGGTAAAGCCCAAAGGATCCAGGAGGTACAGAGAATGAACCAATGATATAATAACTTAGACTGGACAAGGCTTATGGATGGATCCGGTCTTTGGGATTCAGTAGGATCTTGCTCTGACATCAACTTTGGTGACCATCTTGGCTCGGAAGCAGACTAATCCTGGGGCAAGGGCTGGTCTGTTGGCTTGTCTTTCAAGTGGTAGATGGCAACAGTAAGCACCACGCCAAAAATGCACCTGAAAGTTTCACCTAGGCATTCACCAGGATTAGGACTCAGTCACTGGAACTGGGAAAACTCCATCAGTCCCTAAGACACTTTCCGAAAGTTAAATTGCATACTGGAATGGTGATTTTGTGCATGCAAAGAACTTCCAGGGAAGAAAAATAAAAGAATTATAGAAAGTTTTTATGCTTTATTCCACTAGCAGCATCTGCAGCAAACTGTAATGACCCCAAAATAATGACACAAGTGCAGTGACATTATCCTACAAATGCCAATATTATATATTTGAGTCTTCATATTGCAGCAACTGCATGATGTTAACACACATTGCATCATCTACAACCTCCCCCAGATATGAAGCCATACCAAGCTATAGACAAACAGCCTTGAATTAGACACTTACGTATTGTGAAATGGAACTCCACGATTACGCCATTGGAATCCACCTTTATTTGTGACATATTCCGCTCCAATCCAGAAGTAACCCGATTTCCTCTTGAGTGAAGCTTCTATAAACCTCTGGAAAAACAAAATCACAAATCCTTATTATGAATAAGGGATAGATTCTCACCTCAGGCTTTGAAACTCAGGGGCTCCACAGAAGCATAAATGGAGGAATGTGTAGAAGCAGAAATACAATCTGTATGATGTAGTCAGAAAAAAGGGAGGCATGACAGATTCCTGAAGCAATGGAACAACTAGGAGGAACCAAGGAGGAGCTTGGGTGCACCCTGGATGCAATAGTAGGACCATGGAAGCCATGATCAAACCTAGTCTATGGGGCATTCCACACTTGCACCTAACCATGGTAAAAGCCCCGTTGTTCCACCGTATCCCCAAGTCCTAGCTCTCATCTCATCCTCAGCCCATAAGGCTCCCTCATCCCTAGCTGCCTGGCCTTACTCTGTCCCTCTTAAACCAGCAACCACTTGCAGGGCTTCCAAGATGAGTACAATCTGATGCACACTCAGGTGACCCCGCAGTGGGGGAGAAACAGCCTCTTGGCCACCTCGGGTTGGGGAGGGCACACCCGCTCGCCTTCTTCCCCTTCTCCTCCCAGCAGAAGGAGCTCCGATCAGCTGCTCGCTGCCTCTGTGTTTGGGGCTTCCAGGAGGGAGGAGTCCCACAACACTGGCAGCTAGCAGGAAAGGCCAGCTCTCTCAAAACTGGCAGCTGTCCACAGCTCCTCAACAGCCACACAGTAGCCTTGTTTGCAGCGCTGACTGAGCCTCTTTGAAAACTGGGCACAAGTGTGGGCTTTCAAAAGGGCCGTACCTTGGAAAAGCTAAAATCAGGCTGGTGGGTCCCCAAGGCCAACCAATTGCTGTGAGCCGCCAGGTTCTGGGGAGAGCCAGGCTCTGCCGCACCATTCCACCGTTGTGCCAGAAAGGTCCCTGGCAGGTTGCAGGGAGCTGCCAAGCTTTGAGGGGACAGGTGGGGTTTTGAAAGAGCCTGGAATCTTCACTCAAAATGAGCCCGCTGTGCTTCTCCTCAGCAGCCATGCAGACTTGCTGAGTTTTGGTGGTGGTGCCCTCCTGCTTTGATCCCCACAGTCAAGCCATGGGTCCAAGCCTGCCATTCTCACCCGCCCACCCAAGACCCATTTGAGCCTCTCCTGCATCCCTGACAAGCATGAGGACAGTATTACAGGCACTCCTGGGTTCGGCTTATGGTCATACACTCACAGCCAGTTGAGGCATGCGGAGGTAAGCAGACAAGACACACTGCCCTGGGCAACAATCAGGAAATAATTAGGGACATGCACAAATAACTTTCACTGAGGCACCACAGGTTCTTTGGAATACACGGAGACCCAGTGAATTCAAAGTAACAGCAAAATTTTACGGGTTATAATATACATTTGCTCTTTCTTACAGGCACACATACACTCACGTCCTTCTCAACTAGGCTGCCAGGCACGAGCTAGAGGGACAGTAGCCACCAAGTCTGGATCCAAAGATGACTCAAGAAGTGGGCAGGCTTCAGGAACCCCTTTTATCCCCCCAAATCCTTGCTTTGTTGATTCACAGGACTGGCAGCTACTCTTGCCTGGTTAATTTACAAGCCTGGTAGCTGTTGATGGGGTTGGGGGGAGGTTTCCATGTACTCAGGCCCAACTTCCTTTGTCTGGTTCAGATAACATTTTTTCCTTTGTTTCCTTAATGACTAGTTTCCTTCTTATCTACCTCCTTGAAAGGATCTTTAAGTCAAGATTCCTGACTTTTCGTCTTCTCTGCTTATATGCCTGTTTCATCTTTACCTATGGCGGCTTCAGCCTAGTCTCATAACACTTTCAGCCAAGCGGCTTGCTTTGCACATTCTCCAGAGACAATCGGTGCAGGAGAGAGATCAGCAATGGGCACAGCCAATTTTAGGTTGGTACCCTTTACGGCCAATTCAAGATCAGGCTGATAGCACTGATAGACCAAAAGCCGAAGGGAACGACAACAAAACTCAGACAACAACAAAACCAGTTCCATCAGCAGAGGGAGAAGGATAGTGTGCTTACCTCCTCATCTCTATCTTGAATGTTAAGTACTTCAGCTTTGTACTTTATGCAAACCGTTACCAATTGCTTGTATGTTGATAAGGCATCATCAAAAAGATACAGTTTATTTTTATAGCCTGCCCAGTTCTTGGACAGTTTATCACGAAGATCAGCTTTGAGCCAAATCATGATTTTGACATGGGGAGAGAAAAGATAGAAGAAAGAAAATTCAAAAGAAGCACAACTAGGTTAATATTTTCATTGTAATTGATTGAAACATATTACTTTTAAAAAGAAAAGCATATAGGACAATAACCAAGCTTTCAAAGTGTTTCCTCCAGTGATTGACATATTTTGCCTTTCTGGACCATAAGTCTCATATATTTTCTCATAAACATAAAATATCTTTTATAATCTGTGGCATTTATTCTTCTAATGGCAATGGTAATGTGGAATAGTTTCTGCTCACCATACAGTTCAATATTTCGGGGAGCACAGCATGAAATATCTCCCTGAACAGGTCAATCAAAACCCACCCAAGACAAAAAGAGCTTTGGGCACTGCCCTATTCTGTGGCATTGGTGGAGGCTGCCTACAAAATATTGCAGGCCTTACAAAAAAACTGTCTCACAGAGTGCTATCCTTCTATCCAGATTCTTATTTATCACAATCTGGGAGAAACGTACCAATCTCAGCTTCAATTTCATCCAGCTTTCCAGCCATTATCACCAAGTGTCCTGCTAACTTTTCAGCTTCCAGGACCAATTGTACATCTGAAACATATGTAGCAAGTACACCTATTTAGATCCGAAGCTGCCTTCTAGGACTATCAAGAGTCTGCTTCCTATCATCCTTTCACACACCAGCAAGAAACAATCCTCTGAAGTTATCTGCAGACCTATGAAGCTAGGAAGAGGCTTTCTTCCCTCTTCCCAATAAGGACACCAGCAGCAAGGTGTTACGAGGCCACTGGAGGCAAGTATCACCAAAGCATAGAGAACCATGGCATGACTGGCCTTTCAGAATGATAACCTAAACTTTGTGCCTTGTGGACTGGCATCTAGTTGGTGGAGAGGCTGGGTGGCTAGCAAGTTTCTGCAGAAAAGATGCCTTCTAAATGACATGTGAACTGCTAGGATGTGAGTCTGTGAGTAGTGAGAGAGCAAATAAAAAAGAATTAATTAATTGATTGATTGATTAATTAATGAAAAGATCACCTTTCCTGTTCACCACTGGCTTGGGCTCCATCCCATTGGCTCCCTCATACTTTGATTAGATTCTGGTTCCTGACACCATTCCCTCTGGCCCCTAACCATTAAAAGATCCAATCCAAATTAATTACTGTCTGGAAGGAGAAGGACATTTTAACAGCTCCTGATTCTTCTGCAGCACCAGTTTGGAGCTGACTTGGAGAAGAATTCAAGGCCTCTTCAGTCACCTAAAGCAGACTTGAGTGTCCCCTTGAAGACATTGTGACAAAACCTACATAGCTTTTCTCACGTGGAATTTTGATAGCTTCTTGATTTTTCCCCTATGTATTTTTTATGAAAGTATATAAGCAGCAGATGGATGCTTAATACTTCTTCCATTCTGCTGTAACCCGCCAATCTAACTTGAAGAAGGAAAATTGCCTAGGAGGCCTTGGGGAGAGGAATACATTTGCACATTCAGAGTGGAATTCTTTACTTACCACTTAATGTATCATAGTCTGCATTTGTTGAAACCATATATGTCCTCAAATGAATAAGCGCTTGCCGAAGTGGTTCATATTTTAATTTTTCCACCACACCTACAACAGATATTTATTACCACATGGGCTTTGACTGTGGCAGAATCATGCAAAACATACACACCAAGGGAAAATATACTTTGGTAGAACCCCTTTACGGGGACGCAGTGGCGCAGCGGCTTAATGACGCTGAAAGTGCCGGCCAGAAATGGCTGAAAGCTTCAGCGGTTCGAGCCCAGCCTCGCGTTAACAAGGTGAGCTCTTGTTTCTATACCCGCAGCTTCTGCCAACTCAGCAGATCGAAAACATACGTGAGTAGATAAATGAGCACTCTCACTCCGGTGGGAGGAAAAATGCTGGCAGCGGCTCAACAGAGAGACGGGACAAGTTGCCGGTAAAAAGCGCGAAACCACACTCGTCCGAAAAAGGGGCGCGAAGCAACGGAAATCCCGCCTCCTGTGCTGCCAGCTGGGCTGACGCTCTAGGAATTAGGCTCTGGCAAAGTCTAATTCCGAAACTAGAAAGATGCAATTGCCTTGAAAACCGCTAGGGGGCGGTCACTGCAGGGTCAGTAATGACAAGCAGATTAAAAAAAAAAAAGAACCCCTTTAAAGTTTGTTCTGCTTGAACAGCCACAAATTGAAATGTTGACTGCTAATACTTTTGTTACTGACCCAAACTATCACCTATGAAGACCTACTAAGGATGGTCTCATAGACTGAGGACAAATCAAATGAGACAACATGAATTCACTCAAAGAGCATGAGAGAATTCTGGTTTCCTGGACTTAGTCCTACCCTTATCAGAGGTTTGGGAGGTTTAATTCCATTTGCTGTTGCAAACCTAGGTGATTCAGGCTTACAGCACTTGCTACTACCCAAATGAAAAAGTGAAATCAGGTGGATGACAATGAATGGGCAGAAACATCAAGGGAAAGGCTATTTTAAAGATCTTTGTACAATGTTGGATCTAGAAAATGCCGGTAAGCATAAGAGATCACTTAGCAACACTCCTGGAATTAATGTGCAAAGGAAGACAGAATAATCAAGACATGGATACAATCATATGTTGTAGCTTTGCTGAAAGTGCATAAACTGGTTCCTTCAGATCCAAAGAGCTTCTGGTCGCTCTCCCTCTACCCTCCCCCCCCAATCCACCCCCCACAAGCTGAATGGGCTTGTAATTCCCAGCCCTCTTTCACATTGTAAACCATCATTCATTGAAGCAGGTTGGAATTCAACCAGGAAAGTCAAGCACAGGAAAGCCAATATACTGGGGAGATGTGCTGTTCATCATCATCTTAGTGCACAGGGTACTATTGTATGTTGCTATGGAAGGTACATAATTTGAGACAAGATGGAAGGTGATGGCTGCCATGGGCATCAGCAATGGAGGCTTGAGAAGGGAAGTGGCAAAATGCCCCTTGGGACTTCAGGATACAAACCCCATCCCTTTCAGACTTCCTTTCTGGTACCACATGCACGTTTGTAGGAGTGGAGTCATTTTGATGAAATATCAGCTTGTGACAGACACCCTTGTTGGTCACTTGAATACTTAAATGGAAGATCGGTCATTCCAAAACAACAACAACAAACCATAGGAGCTTCATCCATCTTCATGATCTACTCCTAGCAACACAGGGTGAAATTAGGAACCATCGAGTTGGGCCGGATCCCTGGGATTGGGGACTGTATGGACAAATGCCCTCCTTATCAAACCTATCAACTATCCTTGGTGACAAACAGGAGCATTTTCAAACCTTTCATGGCCAGCGCAGCTGAGTTTCTGCTTTTTGATCACCACCTCAAGAGAACAATCAGTTTAGATTTCACTCAGAACAATGGCTTGCTTCTTCTTCCAGCAAACAGTGCTCTAAGTAACTGCCTGCAAGACCCTCATTCAAAGGTATCTAACTCCTCTCTCTTTCTCAACTCCGGCTTTCACTGCCGTACAGTGTCTCATTTGATTTAAATATCCAGATTTGCCTCTTGTCAAAAAGATATCTGTGTCCTTCAATGATCCTTTATTGCTTAGGATTCATCTACCTTCATCTAAGAAAACAAAACTGTGCCTTTCCTTCTTTACCATCAACCACAGGCTCACTAAACAGGAATGTTGGCGTTCCCTTTGTACTTTTAGTATTTACTTAGCATTTACCATCAATCCACATTTTTCCTTTTCTATTTATCTTTCATAACACACTGCTCTAATTCTGAGAAAGAAAACCACATGGAGGTACAAGATAAAGCAATCGTTAATATAGTGCTGGATGTGGGATGGCATTCAGCACTCTACTGAGGAAGAGCTGAGGATTTTTAAAAGCACTTAGGGTCAAAGAAAGGAATGATCCAGAGAAACCACAATCATACAGAACAATTTCCTTGCTGAATGTAGATTATAAGGTTTTTATGACCATATTAGCTGATAGACGGAAGAAATGTGTTTCAGATATTATACACACTGACCAAACTGGTTTCATCCCAAAGAGAAATATAAAGGACACAGTAGGTTTGTAACCAACACAATAGTGTAAGGTTGCCCTCGTTCGTCTAGAGAAACTCTCGTGACACATGTATTCAACAAAGAAGTTTACTCAAGCGCAACGCAGCAGTTACAAACAAAGCCAGGACTGGCTTGGCACATTTCATGGTACAATTTATAGTTCTCCCCTTCCCGCGCTTTACCCCGTTGCTGAGTTACATATTGTAGGTTGCAGATTACTGATTGCCCCAGTAATCCCCCCTAATGCTCCAATGACAGGTTCAGCCCAGTTACCCATTGTCCCTTGATTGTTCTGCCCCACCGGCGTGGTTGTGTTTCCTCTGGGTTCTTTCAGTTATGAGCAAAACCGGGGTTTTCCAATAGCGCGCTGATCGCCTTGCCGCAAGCTGCGGCTTAGTCCTTTGTCTCGGCGCTTGCAGCTAATCAGTGTTGGTACAATGCATCCACTTCTGCGGTTTCTTGTTAAGTGGACGCAGGTGGCTCATAAAATTGGCCGCGCCTTGCACTTCCTCTTTTCCCCGGCGCGCATGCGGGCGGTAGAACTGGCTCAGCGTGGCTAGGCAAGTTCCTAGTGGGCAAGTTCCTAGCCATGCCACGCCAGCTGAACCTGACAAATAGAACATATAAATTAAAAAAAAAAAGCTGCACTAATTTTCTTAGATGTGGAAAAAGCCTTTGACAATTTGCAGTGGCAATTCATGCTGGCAGTACTGACCCTGGAGAAGAATTTCAGGCTTGAGTTAAAAGTATATATCAATGGCAAAAAGCAAAGATTATGGCTATTTAAGCACCTTCTGCAGATTTTCAAATCAGTAAAGGAATAAGGCAAGAATGTCGACTCTCCTTTACTATATAACATCACATTAGAAATACTGGCAGAAAAAATCCGAGGTGACATACAAAGAACAGGTTTCAAAATTTGGAGAGGAACATAAGCTTAAGTGTTTTACATTTTTTAGATTTTTTTTTTTTTTACTATCATAGAACCACAAAAGGCAATAAAACAGTTAATGAACACAATCCATAAATATGGAGAATATGCTGGATATAAAATTAATGTGCAGAAAACAAAAATGATTACAAGATTTTTAACACAAGAAGAAATTAAATTTCTGCAAGAAGAATCTGGTTGTCAGATAGCACACTCAGTGCAATATCTTGGTTTGCACTTGACAGGAAACAATCAAGAAATAGATCAGAACAATTATGTTAAACTATGGCAAAAGATTAAAAAAGATCTTGAAAGGAAATCTAAAGCTATCATGGTTAGGAACAATTGCAATCATTAAAATAAATATATTGACCAAGATAAATTCTCTATTTCAAATCGCACCAATTAGAATTTCTGAGAGAACTCTACAAGAATGACAAGACACTATCAGTAAATTCATATGGAGTGGGAAAAGACCCAGAGTTAAACAAAAAATTCTACAAGATTCTAAAGAGAAATTTGGCCTTGCCCTTCCAAATTTTAAATCTATATACAGTGGTACCTCAGTTCACTAACTTAATTCGTTCCACGATGCTGGTCGTGAACCGAATTAGTCACAAACCGAATCAAATTTCCCCATAAGGTTCAGTGTAAATAAGGTTAATCCGTTCTGACCCCTACAAACGTGGTCATGAACCGAATTGGTCGCCAACCGAATCAAATTTTCCCATAAGGTTCAATGTAAATAAGGTTAATCCATTCTGAACCATATGTATTTTTTTTTAACCACAAAAATATGAAACAAAGTACAGGCGATCTCACCTAGAGGAAGCCACGACCACGTGTCAGAGCAAGGAAGATGGCCACGGGTCCTGTTCATCACCCGATGCGGAGTTCGCGAACGGAAGCAAACTTTTGCGAACGCTGCTGTTCGTGAACCAAATTGTTCGTGAACATAAGCATTTGTGAACCAAGGTATTACTGTACTATTAAAACTTGTGTCTGCAACCTTTAACTGGGCGAAATGGTGCATCATAGGGCAACAATTTTTGAACTGAGGTACCTCAAATGGGCTAATTTACAGAATGTGCCCAAAATCTGGACCCATTACTCCTGTGGGATTGAAATTTGGGAAATTGTGGCTGCTTCAGCACTGCTGTGCTGCTGTGCCACCATGGTCAACCCAAGTCATGTGATCATCATGGGTATATCCCTGACCTCTTTCCCACCTCCCTCTGTCCCCTGTGCTCAATCGGCTGGTGGCAAGGCCTAATGGGCAAGTGGCTACTTTGGAACCAAGGCAGAAATTTGAAATCTCTTAATGGTTGTGGGCACTGAGGGAAGGATAAGGGAGTGATTTGGATGCCTTCTGGTGAAGTAAGGCTGGCTAGCGGTCATCAATGGTTGATGGTGAACCCTCTTCTTCCCTTGAGGGAGGGGGCTCTTGGGACATGCCCGCCTGGGGAGCGGGAGTGCAGTTTTCCTCACGGTCCATGGCTCCCTTTGTTCCACCTTCCCCCAGCAAAGTGGCAGGAAGTTCTGCTGGTCAGCTGAGGAGGAGGAGGAGACTTCACCAGAATGTGTCCAAAATCCAGGACCCATTGCTCCTGTGGGATTGAAAATTGGGAAATTTGTGGTTGCTTCAGCACCATTGTGCTACTGCACTGCCATGGTCAGCCCAGGTCATATGATCATCATGTTCATATCCCTGACCTCTTTCCCACCGCCCTCTGTTCTCTACGCCCAACCGGCTGGCAGCAAGGCCCAATGGGCAGGCGAAGATTTGCTGCTTTTGAAACAAGGCAGAAATTTGAAATCTCTTAATGGGGGTTGGCATTGAGGAAATGATGTAGTGATTTAGATGCCTGCTGTTGAGGTAATTGGTATTTCTTTGAGCAAAATTACTTCTGCATTATTTATCCATAACTTGGTCTTGAAATGTTGTTGTAGAACCTGATCTCTTGTCTTCTTCCTGGCAAAGTGCACAAGTATGTCTCTTGGTACCTTTCTTACTTTTGCATATGTTGTATTAATTCTGTACACGTTGTCCACTTCTGCATCCATATCTTCTTCATCCCATTCCAAAAAATTTGTTAAAGCTTCAGCAACTCTCTCTCTGGTATCTTCACCAGGTCCCTTGGAACTGCTTTCAGTCTTAAACAAAATTCTTTCTCTCTTAATTCCAGCAGTGCCACTTTATCTAAACATTTTTCCATCCCTTGATTCATTATTTATGCCTTGTTTTCCAAAATTTCTATTTTCTGTTTAATTTGTTTAACTTCTCCACTCATCTGTATTACAGATTCTTCACATTTTTTATTCATTTTTTCCATATTTGCAAGTCTTCTCTCCATTCTCCCTTCAAGTGTAGATAGATCTCTTTTGACTGATGCAATCATGGATGCAGTTACACATTTGGACACTGATGCTGTTATTGATGCTGTGACATTCTTCCCCCGTTCTTCAAACATCTTTTTTAAAATTTCTGGCATAATCCCCTTTTCTGCTATTTGCTCTGTAAATGATCCTCTCCTCCTCTCTGTAGCTTTCACTGCTTTTCTCGTAGTGGCCATTTTTCTTTTTTAATTTATAATCCAGAAAGGAAAAATGAAAAATAAAAGAGTCCTTTTCGACACTCTGTAGTTCTGTAGTCACATGATCTTTAACAGTTTCCGGTTTCCCTTATCTATTTATTTAACAAAATCAACCAATCATCCTTCTTAAGAAGTTTAAACAATCCTCTTTCCCACAGAGGTATGTATTATTTATTTAATTAATCCAAAAGCACTTTAAAATTAACAGTATTCCAAATTCAGCTGTCCCCTTAATCCATTTTAAATTTTTATAACTCAAACTCTTGGCAAGCTTTTTGCTTTTGGTTCTTTTAAATCCATATAGTTATTTCTTTACTTTTAGTTTTAATCTCACCCAAGATTCAAAGGTACACTCGCTGGGTGCTTTATGCACTGTGCTGCTTGGAAATTCTCTGTAACTTTTACCATTTTTCTCTTCCAACGTGTACTAGAAAGTGGAGTAAGCAAACCCAGTGTCCTTTAGGCAAGCTCTGCTTGAGGCTATGAGCTTGATATTTTCCTGCATGGCTCCTGGCACTCTACTCACAATTCACCCATAGGATCCTGCAGGTTTCCTCATGAGGAGCTGCCTTCTGAAGCACAGGTGGGTGATCTCACAGCTTCTCCTTGTCCAGAGAAGCTCCGCTGGTCTGGGCTCACCGCCCAGCTGGCAGTTTCCACCTCTACGTCATCCCTGCTGTTCAGAGTTGCGTTAGTCCACCATTTTCTCCACCCAATCTAAGTATATTATATAAATATCATTGTACTGAAATAACATATTGTATCAAAACTGAGAAGATGGAGCAACAGATAATATATAAGGCTAGATTTCATAATATGTTAAAGTATTCAGCTAGTTCTATAAAAACTGTATTGAATGTATTTTTAGTTTTGTTTCAAATGTCACTCATTTAACTGCTATTCTGTATGTTCTGATTTTATTAGCACTATTATATTTTTGGTTGTACTTCAGCATATCTTCTGGTTGTTACATTTCATCAATAAAATATTTTTTAAAAAGAGTACTTATGACATTTATTAAAGATAAAATAGATTAAAGCCTTCCAGACACCTAATTGAGGATCTTGCCATGCAGGAAAAGTAAATCCAAAGCTGCAAAGACACAGTTACAAAGGAATGTAAGAAGTGTTAATGTAGGAAAGCTCAACACAATGAAAGATGAAATGAATGACTACACATTGACATCAGAGGCATCAGCAAATTGAAATGGCCTGGAACTGGACACTTTTTGTCAGATGACCACATTGCTTACTACTAAGAACATGAAAAACTAAGAAGGAATAGCATTGCCTTCATAGTTGGGAAGGATGTAACAAAGAAAGTACTTGGGTACAGTCTGATCAGTGACTGAATAATATCAGTTAGACTTTGTAGGCCACCCTTCAATAGGGTGGTATAGTTTTTCATGTTCTGAGTAGTAAGTGATATGGTCTTCTGATGAAAAATGTGGTTATCCAAATTCATGCTCCAAACAATCAGGCAAAAGAAGAGGAAGTTGATGAATTTTAAAGTCAAGTTCAATCTGAAAGTGACAGAATATGTAAACAAGATGTGCTATCTGTTGTTGGAGACTATAACGCTAAAATTGGAAATATTAAAGAGAAAAACATAATTGGACTATGACCTGGGAAACACAAATGAAGCAGGAGAAAAACTTAACACTTTCCAACAATCCAACAATTTTATCATTGCTAACATAGTCTTCAAAAACAACCAAAATGATGCCTCTCTACATGGACATCAGCAGAAGGAGCACACTGAAATCTAACTGACCATATCGTTGGCACAAAGAGATAGAAGAGCCCAGTTATAACAGCAAAGACATGGCCAGGGGAACTGTGACAAATCACAAATTGCTCCATGACCAACCAAGACTTTGGAGAAGATATTCAGAGGCTAGGAAGCATCTATTTACAAAGATCAGAGCTGTAAAGGCAATAGTTTTTCCTGTGACAATCTATGGAAGCAAAAATTGTAGAAGCTGGGCAGAAAGAGTATTGATGCTGTTGAACTTTGGTACTGAGAATAGCATTTTGTTGTTGTTTAGTCGTTAAGTCGTGTCCGACTCTTCGTGACCCCATGAACCATATTGCGCCAGGCCTTCCTATCTTTCACTGCCTCCCTGAGTTTGCTCAATTTCATGCTCACTGCTTCAGTGATGCTATCTAGCCATCTCATCCTCTGCCGTCCTCTTCTCCTTTTGCCTTCCATCTTTCCCAGCATCAGGGTCTTTTCCAAAGAGTCCTCTCTTCGCATTAGGTGACCAAAGTATCTGAGCTTGAGCTTCATTATCAATCCTTCCAATGAGCAATCAGAGTTGATTTCCTTTAAGATTGACTGGTTTGACCTCCTAGCAGTCCAGGGGACTCTTAAGAGTCTTCTCCAGCACCACAGTTCAAAGGCATCAATTCTTCGGCGTTCAGCCTTCTTTATGGTCCAGCTCTCACAGCCATACATTACTACTGGAAAAACCATAGCTTTGACTATGCGGATCTTTGTCGGCAAGGTGACGTCTCTGCTTTTTAATATGCTATCTAGGTTTGCCATAGCTTTCCTCCCAAGGAGCAAGCGTCTTTTAATTTCATGGCTGCAGTCTCCGTCTGTGGTGATCTTGGAGCCCAAATAAATGAAGTCTGTTACTGCTTCCATTTCTGCCCCTTCTATTTGCCAGGGATTGATGGGTCCAGATGCCATGATCTTAGTTTTTTTAATGTTGAGTTTCAAGCCAGCTTTCGCACTCTCCTCTTTCACCCTCATCAAGAGGCTCTTTAGTTCTTCTTCATTTTCTGCCATTAGGGTGGTATCGTCTGCATATCTGAGGTTATTGATGTTTCTCCCTGCAATCTTAATTCCGGCTTGTGATTCTTCCAGCCTGGCATTTCTCATGATGTACTCTGCATATAGGTTAAATAATCAGGGTGACAGTATACAGCCTTGTCGTACTCCTTTCCCTATTTTGAACCAATCGGTTGTTCCATGACCGGTTCTAACTGTTGCTTCTTGGCCTGCATACAGATTTCTCAGGAGACAGGTAAGGTGGTCTGGTATCCCCATCTCTTTAAGAATTTGCCACAGTTTGTTGTGATCCACACAATCAAAGGCTTTTGCATAGTCAATGAAGCAGAAGTAGATGCTTTTCTGGAATTCTCGTGCTTTCTCCATGATCCAGCGAATGTTGGCAATTTGATCTCTAGTTCCTCTGCCTCTTCGAAACCCAGCTTGTACATCCGGTAGTTCTTGGTTCACGTACTGCTGAAGCCTAGCTTGTAGGATTTTGAGCATAACCTTGCTAGCATGTGAAATGAGTGCAATTGTGCGATAGTTTGAGCATTCTTTGGCATTGCCCTTCTTTGGAATTGGAACGTAAACTGACCTTTTCCAATCCCGTGGCCACTGTTGCGTTTTCCAAACTTGCTGGCATATTGAGTGCAGGACTTTAACAGCATCGTCTTTTAGTATTTTAAATAACTCAGCTGGAATACTGTCATCTCCACTAGCTTTGTTGTTAGCAATGCTTCCTAAGGCCCACTTGACTTCACTCTCTAGGATGTCTGGCTCAGGGTCAGTGACCACACCAGCATGGACATCAGGGACATTAAGATCTTTCTTGTATAGTTCTTCTGTGTATTCTTGGCACCTCTTCTTAATCTCTTCTGCTTCTGTTAGGTCCCTGCCTTTTTTGTCCTTTATCATGCCCATCTTTGCACTAAACGTTCCTTTGATATCTCCAATTTTCTTGAAGAGATCTCTAGTCTTCCCCATGCTATTGTTTTCTTCAATTTCTTTGCATTGTTCATTTAAGAAGGCCTTCTTATCTCTCCTTGCTATTCTCTGGAAATCTGCATTCAGTTGCTTATATCTTTCCCTTTCACCCTTGCTTTTCGCATTCCTTCTTTCCACAGCTATTTGTAAAGCCTCATCAGACAGCCATTTTGCTTTCTTGCA
Source organism: Liasis olivaceus (assembly GCA_030867105.1). NCBI lineage: Eukaryota > Metazoa > Chordata > Lepidosauria > Squamata > Pythonidae > Liasis > Liasis olivaceus. The sequence goes on from CM061354.1 coordinate 2,431,529, forward strand.
TTTCTTTTTCTTTGGGATGGTTTTAGTTGCTGCCTCTTGTACAATGTTACAGACCTCCGTCCATAGTTCTTCAGGCACTCTGTCTACCAAATCTAATCCTCTAAATCTATTCATCACCTTCACTGTGTACTCACATGGAATATGATCTAAGTCATACCTGAGTGGTCTAGTGGTTTTCCCTACGTTCTTCAATTTAAGCCTAAATTTTGCAGTAAGAAGCTCATGATCTGAGCCACAGTCAGCTCCTGGTCTTGTTTTTGCCGTCTGTATAGAGCTTCTCCATCTTTGGCTGCAAAGTATGTAATCAATCTGGTTTCGGTATTGACCATCTGGTGATGTCCACGTGTAGAGTCGTCTCTTGTGTTGTTGGAAAAGGGTGTTTGCTATGACTAGCTTGTTCTCTTGACAGAACTCTATTAGCCTTTGCCCTGCTTCATTTTGTACTCCAAGGCCAAACTTGCCTGTTATTCCGATTAGTTCTTGACTTCCTACTTTAGCATTCCAATCCCCTATGATGAAAAGGACATCTTTTTTTGGTGCTAGTTCTAGAAGGTCTTGTAGGTCTTCATAGAACCAGTCAACTTCAGCTTCTTCGGCATCAGTGGTTGGGGCATAGACTTGGATTACCGTGATGTTGAATGGTTTTCCTTGGATACGCACTGAGATCATTCTGTCGTTTTTGAGGTTGTACCCCATTACTGCCTTTCCCACTCTCTTATTGACTATGAGTGCAACTCCATTTCTTCTAAGGGTTTCTTGCCCACAGTAGTAGATATAGTGGTCACCTGAATTAAATTCACCCATTCCCGTCCATTTCAATTCACTGATTCCCAAGATGTCGACGTTCAGTCTTGTCATCTCATGTTTGACCACATCCAGCTTGCCTTGGTTCATGGATCTTACATTCCACGTACCTATACAATAATGTTCTTTACAGCATCGGACCTTCTTTTCGCTTCCAGATACATCCACAGCTGAACGTCCTTTCGGCTTTGGCCCAGCCGCTTCACTCTTTCTGGAGCTACTTGGAATTGCCCTCCACTCTTCCCCAGTAGCATATTGGACACCTTCCGACCTGAGGGGCTCATCTTCCGGCGTCATATCTTTTAGCCTTTTAACATTGTCCGTGGGTTTTCTTGGCAAGGATACTGGAGTGGGTTGCCATTTTCTTCTCCAGTGGACCACATTTTGTCAGAACTCTCTGTCATGACCTGTCCGTCTTGGGTGGCCCTGCACGGTATAGCTCATGGCTTCACTGAGTTACACAAGCCCCTTCGCCACGACAAGGCAGTGATCCATGAAGGGGGAGAATAGCATGGTGTGGCAAAAAAGCAAACAAATGAGTCCTAGAACAAATCAATCCAAAGTTCTCACTTGAGGCACAATTTGTCAGGCTCAGACTCTCTTATTTTGAACACATTACGTGTATTACAGAAGACCCAGATTCCTTCAGAAGTCCATAATGCTGAGAAAAGCAGAAGGGAAGAGAAAAAGAGGATGGATGTGTGTCCCTAAGAGTCAACAATAACTTGACAACTTGTTAATCAATGAATCAGTTCAGTCTTCTTTATCTTCAGCTACTTAAGGGGTTTCCTCTGCATATCTCAAATTGCAAGCGTTTCAAGTGTTCAAATTTGATTCCAATTCAATAATTTTATCCCTGCCATTCTTTATAACATTGTCACTGTACAAGTGAAACAGATATAGAGACAACAGACATCTTTCTCTGGCCATCCATTAGCATTAAGATATTCCATGTTCTGGCATGATCTATTTCGTCAAAGCCTAGTTGCAACTAATAAAATAGAAATTGATTAATTTTTGACTGATTATGCGCCATCAAGTCAAGACTCCTAGCGATCACATAGATAGATTTTCTCCATGATGATCTATCCCTAACCTGGTCTTTCAGGTCTTCCAACAGGGCACTCATCACCACTGTAACTACACCCGTGCACTTTGCTGCTGGTCATCCTCTTCTTATTTTTCCTTCTACTTTTCCCAGCATTAGTGTCTTTTCCAGAGGGCTAGGTCATTGCAGACTGATGTGTGCAAGTAGGATAATTTGAACATGGTCATTTGTGCCTTGAATGTTGCAGGGAATACAATGGCTTACGCGATTGTGATCTTTGTAGGTATAGACCCCTCACTGCATTTGAATATCTTCCAAGGCCTTCATGGCTACTCCACCAAGTCCTAGTCTGTTGTGTATTTCTTGCTTGTTCCTTTATTGTTGATAGTTGATCCTACAAGGCAGAAGCTACCTACCACTTCAATAACATTATGGTCAATTCTAAGGCTGGTTGTTGTACCTGTTCTCATTAGTTTGGTCTTCTTTAGATTTCATTTTAATCCCATTTTTTCACTGTGCTCTTCGACTTTTAGTACTAGGCTTGCAGATCCTTTGCATTTTCAGCTATCAGGGTAGTGTCATCAACATAGCGCAGGTTATTGGTGTTTCTTCTTCCAGTTTTAAAACCATGCTCATCTTCTTCCAATTCAGGTTCCCTTAATATATATTCAGCATATAGGTTGAATAAATAAGGGGAGAGTATGCAGCCTTGCTGCACTCCTTTGCCAACCTGGTGCCAATCTGTTTCACCATGTTCTGTCCATACTGTGGCTTCCTGACCTGTAGATCAGTTTCTTACAAGGACAATGGGATGTTCTGGGATTCCCTTAATGAGGCATATACTGACTTCTTTTTGGCATTCTTTGGCTTTCTCAATTATCCAGCATGCATCAGCAATAATGCCTCATGATCCTCAGCCTTTTCTAAAGCCAGCTTGAACATCTGGCATCTTCTTTTCCAGGTAGGGCTGTAATCTGTGTTGGATGATCCTAAGCATTATTTTGCCAGCATGCGAAATTAAAATAGAAATAGCTTCCTTCTTATATTCACTCACTCTCACCATTTTGTGCCTTATGTTTTTGTCATTTTCCTCTGTTGGCATTCTTGATTAAGATACCTTTCCTTTCTTAACATTAAAAAAAATGTGTTCAGTCACTGTGCGTTCTTCTTGTTGTCACTAGCATTTGTCTTCCATATTTCTCTGGCAATGACGACAGTTGGCTCTGAAATAATCATAAGAATGGATTAAAGAGCAAGACTGTTTTACGCAAAAGGAAGGAGCACAAAGCTGGTTTATTTGATCAGGGTTAAAATGGGACATGTTGCTTTAGGTGGTTCTTTTTGGACTTCCTGATATCTGGACTGGAAAAATGTTGTGCATTGGATTTGCTTACAGTTAACATGGTGTTTAAACCTTTTTCCTTACAGTCATTTTATGTATCCTAATCTGATAGCATCTAAATTGGCTTTATATCTAATGGTCCTTTCACTTAAAGTAAGGGATCTTTGTGAACTTACACTCTTTCAATGAGAAATTTTCCTTCTTTACCATGTTAAATTTCAGTCTTTTGTTTATACTAGCATACTGGGACCACTTTATGCCTTCTAAATGTGGATTTGCTTACAGTTAAGAGTTGAGATATGGAATGATGCGTTTTATATCTGCTAATTAAGAGGAGGTGAAGAGACAGTCCAATTGTTTATACTTGTAGTGATGAGGGTGGGAAGTCACTTTCCTAGGGTTTTTTCTCATTCTATTTTTTCTTTATTTTTCTTGCACCTTTTATTCTTTCTTTCTATTTTTTCTTTTCTTTTTTAGTTTGTATTATCTTTTACTATTGTAATTAAAACTTTTAATAAAATTATTTTATTAAATGAAAGCCACTTGGATTCTTCCCTCTTTGAAATTTTGGAAATTCTTTTTCACTTTAGTTTCCATGGTATCTCTTCCCAGAGTTCATAAAGTCTTCTTTGTGGTAAGTTATGTTATTTATGCTGACCATGCTATTCCAGGGGTGATCTTATGACTTCTGGAAGTAAATCCTCCAAACTGAAAGTAGTTCAAAATGGTCTGGAGAGAGAATGGGACCTCTAGAATACTCTGAAAAGTTCTCTCCCTAAACTGATGAGTGTTCACATCACCCACAGTCATATATTTTTAGCCTGAGAATAGTCAACCAAGTGCGGATGATGGCACAATTCAAATACCGAAAGGATGTCATACAAAAGAAGGCCAAGACCTGCTCTCTTTACCCCAAAGTGCAGAACTTTTCTTTTACTTTGATTTGAACTCAAGCACACACTGTAAGGAATCATAATCCTAAATTACAAGAAAGCAGATTTTAGTTGTCTGTCAGGAAAAGCTTGCTAACACTGCAGAGAATTTTACAGTAGAAGAAATATGAAAAGAAGGGTGGCAGAAGGAGTGGTTGACAACATTTGTAAAAACAAAAAGGTTGGTCCCAGGCTGTTTGCTTTTCACCTTACCAGATCTAGCCCTCACTGTAGTCATTCCATGTCATAAAACTTCCAATCCTCCAACCTCAGCCTTTTCCGCTTAGTAAGTCCATTGTAGTTAGGGTAGGGACTGTACAACCATCGTAGACATCTTTCAGACTATGCCACAAACTCAGAACTCTGCAGTATCCTCCCATTTTGCTCAGTTTTTTCTCTTCTTTTATTTTGATTTGCATTCAAGCACACATGCGCATGCAGGGGCCCAAACATATACAAACTATTCTCTAAAGTTTGAAACATTCATGGTGTGTTGGAGATTTGGGGGAGAGGGAAGATGAGCCTCTGAATTGCTAAATCAATTGAAAAAAATTAAAAACTTACATAGACCACCAACCCAAACTATGCTGAAAAACAAACAGAGGAGCAATGCAAAACCACATAGTACAGATCTGTGGGTTCCGAGGAGTGATGGCTGTACCGTCTTTGCAGCACCTGTGTTTGGAGAGGAAACATTGATTAGAAATTACGTTAAGAGATAGCAGCAAGGATCTCACTGTTCATCATCATGATGCATTTTCATTCACTGTGGGATAGTAATTTGCAACTACTCCAGACCTAGGCTCTTGACAGGCGAACTAAACAAGAAGCCTTCATGAAATGCTCATCTCTGGAGAACATTTAACTGCTCTATGATGGCCTTAAGATTGTGTACAGGACATCCATCCCAGACTTCACTGAGTAGGGGATCATATGGCATGACACTTTGGGCCTTGGGCATACTACTGCCAGGATCAACAGCATTCAACCCAAGAAGCAGCAGACACTCAGGCCTTCCTTGGGCCCAATTGCCCCTTGACTCTCTTGGGATGAAATAGCCTCACACACTATTTTCTTCCCTTCAGCTCCTTCCCAAACATTTCACATTTTCCCTTATCTTGAATATTGAATTTTCAATATTTCTGCATAAATATGACCTAAAACATGATCTGTTCTCCACACAAGTCTTAAAACTAAACAAAGAGAACCCAATTAGACAACTTAATCAAAAACTTCATACTTCATTTATTTATTGAGGAAAATGATCCAAAGCTACATATTTGTGTGTGGTAAAAGTATGTGAACCTCTAGGATTATCAGTTCATTGGTGTAAGGTTTACCCCGTTCATCTCAGAGAAACTCTCGTGGCACATGTGTTCAGCAAAGAAGTTTATTCAAGTGTAACATAAGTAAGTAAGTACAGACAAAGCCAGGGTTGGCTTGGCACATCTTACAATGTATTTTACAGCTTCCCCATTCCTGCGCTTTACCCCGTTGCTTAGTTACAGATTACCCGCAGTAATCCCCCCTCGCCCAAATGGCAGATTCAGTCTGGTGCTTTTGTCTTTCTGATTGCCGTCTATGGGTTGTGCTGTTGTTGCCTTTGTTGGGTCTGCCTGTTTGCGTGCAAAGCCGGGAGTTCTCAAGTTCTAGAATTCTCTTCCGAGCCTCTGTGCTTTCCTTCATTTGCAGCACCCGAGGGAAGCTGCGCTGATACAAAGTATCCGCTTGCGGTTTTGAGTTAAGCACCGCCACCTGTCCGTAATCAGCTTGCAGTTTCACTTCCCCTTTTTCTCTGCTTGCGCCTGGGCGGTGAAATTGACTTAGGCGAAGCTGAGCGGTGCCTTCGCCGTGCCGTGCCGGCTGAATCGGACAATTGGAAGGGGAAATTAGAGTCAGGTGTTTCAATCAATGGGATGATAATCAGGTGTGAAGGTGGGAGGTCCGGCCTTATTTAAAGAACAGAATTCTGGGTATTCGTTATCAAAGTCTGATCTTCACAACCCAACTTTGGACTCCACTAATTGACTTTCAGGCAGATCATGTATAAATGGAGGCAATTCCACACCATTGTTACCCTTTCCAGGAGTGGTCGACCAACCAAGGTCATACCAAGAACAAGGCATGTAGTAATCCAGAAGGTCTCAAAGAAGCCCAGGGTAACATCTAAGGAACTGAAGGCTTCTCTTGCATTGCCGAATATCAGTGTGGATGAAATCACCATCAGGAGAACACTGGACAACAACAGTGTGCATGGCAGGGTTGCAAGGAGAAAGCCGCTACTCTCCAAAAGGAACATTGCTGCCCATCTACGGTTTGAGAAAGGTTGTGTGGATAAGCCAGAAGGCTAATGGAAGATTGTTCTGTGGACCAAAATAGAACTTCTTGGCTTGAATGAAAAGCCTTATGTTTGGCAAAAGGCAAACACTGCATTCCAGCAAAAGAATCTTATTCTAATCTGTGAAACATGATTGTGGCAGGATCATGGTTTGGGCCTGTTTTGCTACCTCTGGACCAGAACGCCCTGCCATCATTGATGGAACTATGAATTCTGAATTGGGCCAGCAAACTGGACAGGAAAATATCAGGGTATCTGTCCGTGAACTGAAGGTCAAGAGAAAGTGGGTCATTCAGCAAGATAATGACTCAAAACACACAAGTCATATGACCAAAGAATGGTTAAAGCAGATGGAAGTCAATGTTTTGAAAGAGCCAAGTCTAAGTCCTGACCTTAATCCTATAGAAGTGTTGTGGAAGGACCTGAAGCAGGCAATTCATATTCAGCAACCCATCAACATCTCTGAGTTTAAGCTGTTCTGTAAGGAGGAATTGGCTCAGATTCCTCCAAGCTGATGTGCAGGACTGATCAACAGTTGTCACAAATGTTTAGTTGCAGTTATGGATGCCCAAGGGGGGCACACCAGTTACTGAAAGCAAAGGTTCACATAGTTTTGCCACACACAAATATGTGGCTTTGGATCATTTTCCTCAAAAATAAATGAACGAGAATAGTATTTTTGACTCATTTCTTTAATTGGGTTCTCCTTATCTTGTTTTAAGACACATGGAGAGTGGATTGCATTTTAGGCCATATTTATCAGAAATACTGAAAATTCAAAAGGGTTCACAAACTTTTAAGCACTACTGTACTCTCTTCCAACTGCTTTTGCATATCTTAAAATTTTTCATCTAGGCACATTCTACAAAGGCAGAGGCATTTATCTCCATTAAGTCTGGATGTATCACTTGTAACAGTGCACTGCATTTTCCCTAACAAACATAAACTTCTTTGGTGTTTGATGTATTAATTTTAGATCCATACTCCTTGTTGTATCATACAATCTAATATTCACTGCAAATCATTCAGGTTCTGAGTCAGCAACCTGGCACAGATTCATGCATCCAGCCACCACACCTCTAACAATCCAAATAAATATATCCATAAATCCATTAAAAAAAACAAGGAATACAGACATTCTTGTTTTACTCTCTGTGAAACTCCATTGACACACAAAACTTTACATACTGCAAGTCTACTCCTTAGCTTTCTTTTTTTTTTTAACATTCTCATTCAAGACACAAATGGCCAGGCTTAAATTATCCTACTTTAGGGATTTGACTTCCAGTGTCTGGTATGGTGGTTTGATTGTCTTTGAGCTCAGAGATAGCCCCTCAGCTGTTTTTGGTATCCAGCAGGACTGTGGGACACTTTAAACTCCTGGACGAAGGAGGAAGCTTGAAATTAACCTATGAGGTCTCTAGACAGCTGCTCCTTGTGAGTAAATTGCAAGAATGGGGGTTTTTGTGAAGAACCCACAAGCAGAGCAGCTGGGAGGCAAGTATTACAACTTTGTTCAAAGCTGAGGAGCAGCTTGCTTAATGGACACTAAAACCATCTGACCCCCATTTCTAATGCACCTTTTAAATGCAAATTATTCTTCGCTTTAAAAGAGGCTTCTTCTTATAGCAGATAAGTATTCCTCTTGGCACTTTTCATTTTTGGGGGGGATTTTGAAAATTAAAAAAAGATTGGTAGAGTTAATATTTTTTGAATTATTTGCAAAAAGCTGATACTGAAGTGGCAGAAGAAAGTTAAGAATGAGGAAAAGGGGTGATTTTAATTTGTTTAAGTTCTTTTTTCTAGTTTATTTTTTCAAGAATCGGCTTTGCAAAATCAAAATACTTTAACAGGGATCCACTTCTCCATGAGAAAGGGTTTTTTTTGTTTAATGTAAACAATCAGGTAATTGTCTGGGATTATATTTCAAAGAGGAATGACAATCAGTTTGGTTCATTTTTAGCTTAGCTCTTCCTCAATAGAGACACCTGCTGACAACTGCTTGCAATTTCTTTAACCAGTTTTTTTTTTTAAGTGGACTTTAGCTCAGTAGAGACACCTGCTGGCACCTGTCTGCATTTACATTTTAAAGTCAAAGAATTATTGGGGGGGGGGTTCTTTTCTTTTTTCTTTTTAGGAATTCCCCCCCCCCCCTTCTCTTCTCTCATTTCAGTGATATGTCTATATTTTGAGGTATTTTCATAATGGCAACACACAGAACACATTTGGAGGCTAGAAGAACCTCTATGGAGCAGCCAATGGAAAAGGAAGATAAAGAAAGTGAAGATAAACCAATTTCTGCTAATTACTTAAATCAATAATCAATTAATTGAGAGCCGAACTGACTCAGTCACTAGATGTCAAATTGGATGCCAAATTTTCAAGTTTTGAAAAAAAAATTGAACAAAGAATGGATAAGATGGATAGTTTTGTAAAACAAGTGACTGTAGATATGAAAAAGATGTCAGAAGAAATAAAACAAATGAATGATAGAATGGAAATCTTAGAGAATAAATCAGCAATTAGAGATTCAGAATTTGAAGGAGGGATGGATAATTTGGCATTGTTAGAATTGTGAGAGAAAGAGTTTCTGCCTGCGATTTAGAGCCATTCTGGAATCGCCAAATGAAGATATTAAAAGAAAGTTGACTCAAGCATTGGCAGAATTCTTAGACTGGGAAGAAGAGACAGGAGAGGAAATTGACAAAGCCTACTGGATTAATTCACATTTTGTTACAATAAGACACGTGCCAAGAGATGTTATAGTACATTTTATCAGGAGGAATACAAGAGATTAAGTTTTCCAACAACATTTTATATCAAGATTGAAAATTGATAATATAGATATAACTGTTTTGAAAGAAATTCCTATCAGAATTTTGCATAAAAGAAAAGACTGCTCTTTCCTGACTGAGGTAATAAGGCAGAAGATTCCACTTCATTGGGAGAAACTGGGAGGTGTAACTTTCACTTTTCAACAGAAAAGATTTCAACTGAATACTATTCAAAAGGCTAGAGGGTTTTTGGAAAAATTTAAAAGAGTTTTGGAAGAGGTCCAAATGGAAATCCCAGAGGAAACAGGCCAAGATTTCCAATAGGGAGAGGAGCTAGAGAAGGAAGATTTGGAGTTTGGTGCTACTGGTATGGATTTTTCTAAACTATTCCCCTAAAAAAGGATTATAAGTGCCTAACATAGAATGTTAATGGGGCTAATTCCCCTCATAAATGCAAAAAAGTATTCCATTATTTGAAAAATTGGAAAAATGTAATCTGTTTGCAAGAGACTCATATGAGATACGAAGTACTTAATACGTAAAAACTTAGCAGAAGAATTTATTTCAGCAGGACCAAAAAAAAAAAAAACCTGAGTTGTTTTATATATTAACCCCATTTAAAACCACAACCAACTCTGACTGACCAACAAGGTCGACTTGTGGGAGTGGAAATTGAATTATCTGGACTTAACACACTATTATTGGGACTTTATGCTCCAAATGAAGATAAAGTAGGTTTTTATAAAAGACTTACAGAACAACTGATAAATTTTACATATGAGAATTGGATTTTGATGGGAGACTGGAATGGTGTGGTTTTCCCACAACTAGATAGAACATCTGAGAAGAAAATTAAAACTACCCAAGATATACTACTGAAGGCTTTTTTTGATATTTGGAGACCAAAAATGGAAATTCTAGAGGATACACTTATTTTTCTGAAAGACATAGATCATTTTCAAGAATCGTTATGATATTGACTTCAAAAAATGCGGTTAACAACACAACTAAAGTTGAGGTCTTACCAAAACCTTTTTCTGATCATAACCCTGTGACTTGGAGTTTTAAAAAGAAACTTACCACTTTCAGATGGAGATTAAATGAGATGTTATTACAAAAAATTGGATAGTAAAAGACTGTAAGAAAAAATTAATGGAATTTTTTGAGAATAACCTAAATAAAGGCACAGATTTAAAAACAGTTTGGGATACAAGCAAAGCTTTTATTAGAGATTATTTTATTCAATACAATATTGAATTGGAAACAAAAACACAAAGACACAAGCTATTTTACAGGAGATTAAGAGAAAAGAAGAATTAAAGACATTGCCGATCAAGACAAATATCAAATCAAAATACTACAGCAACAACTATCTATGTTGACAGTAAGAGAAATGGAAACCAAAATGAATGATGTAAAACAAAGGAATTTCGAATTTGCAAATAAACAGGAAAGTGGTTAGTTAAGGAAGGAGAAAGAAAAGAGAATGATATTGAAACTTCAAGAGGGAAATATGACCTTAACAGACAATTTGGCTATACAAAAACCTTTCCATCAGTATTATTCCAGTTTGTATAAAAGACAAGACATTTCTCTGGGAAAAACAGATGAGTATCTAAAATTGCAAAATTCCCACAACTTACAGATGTACAGACAAACAATGAATGACCTATAACAATAATGGAACTTTCAGAAGCTATAAAAAAGATTAAATTGGGAAACGCACCTGAGCTAGATGGACTGCCAGGGTCTTATTATAAAAGTTTTGAGGATGAACTTTTACAGCCGCTTCAAAATACAGTGAATTCTATTTTAGAAGGAGATGGGATGCCACAGTCTTGGAAAGAAGCTAATATTACTTTAATACCCAAAGAGGGACAGGATTTAAACCTAACCAAAAATTACAGACCAATATCATTATTAAATAATGACTATAAATTATTTACAATGATTTTGGCAAATAGACTAAAAATAATTTCAGAAGACCTTGTTCATGAAGATCAATGTGGATTTTTACCTAAAAGTCAATTAAAAGATAATGTTAGAATAGTACTGGATATTATAGAATATCTGGAACACCATAATGAAAAACAAGCGGCACTGATCTTTTTGGATGCAGAGAAAGCTTTTGATAATCTTAATTGGCCTTTCCTGTTTAAAGTTTTAGAAGAGATGGACTTTGGTGAGAATGTTATAACATCAGTTAAATCGATGTATGTATCACAGAAAGCACAAATTATTGTTAATGGAGAGTTAATGAAACCATGTGAGATACAAAAAGGTACAAGACAAGGATGTCCACTATCCCCACTTTCATTTAGTTTGGTCTTGGAAGTTTTAAATAGAGATATAAGACAAGATGAGGAGATAATGGGAGTTAAAATCAAGAAAGAGACATATAAATTGAAAGTCTTTGTGGATGATCTGGTGTTGGTGCTAGAAGATCCTCTGAAAGGGATAGAAATACTAATGAGAAAATTAAAGGAATTCGGGGCACTAGCCAGATTTTTAAAAAAAGACAAATATGCTAACAAAAAATATGAAGATACAAGACCAACTAGAACTGATGAATAAAACAGGTTTTAAAGTGGAAAAAAAAGGTAAAATATTTGGGTGCTAATCTGACAAATATGAATTGTATGTTGTTCCAGAATAATTATGTTAAGACATGGAATGAAATTAAGAAAGATATGTTAAGATGGGAGAAATTACAACTATCATTGTTGGGAAGAATTTCTGTGATAAAAATGAATATCTTACCTAGGATGCTATTTTTGTTTCAGACAATACCGATGGTGACTACTGACTTGCCATTTAAGAAATGGCAGAAGGATATAACTAAATCTATTTGGCAAGGTAAAAAACACGAGTTAAATATAAGGTGTTGCAAGGTGCTAAAGAAAGAGGAGGTTTGCCTTGCCTGATTTCAAACTGTACTTTGTCGCTTGCTGCTTGGTTTGGTTGAGAGAATGGGTGCTGCTGAGAAATAATAGATCATTGAATTTGGAAGAACATGAATTGAGATTTAGGTGGCACAGTTATTTATGGTATGACGCAGTTAAGGTGAATGTGGATTTTAAGAATTACTTTATTAGATACACCATTTTGAGAATTTGGAATAGATATAAACCTAGACCGTGTCCAAGAATACCCCTATGTTATCTCCAGAAGCAGCATTTTATAGAAAAGAAATGGTAACTAAGCAGAAATGGTTAACTTATGGCGATATCCCTGATATTCATCAAGGAGAAATTAAAATAAAATCGAGAGGATTTGACATCTCAAGGACATTCATGCCACTGGTTTTCATATCTACAACTTGGATTTAAAGTTGATAAAAAGATATATGGTTTTGAACAAAACAAAGCTGTTTTTGAAACTGAATTGTGTATCAATGATGAACATTTTATTGCTAAAATGTATAAGCTTTTGTTGAGATTTGAAACAGAAGATGAACAAGTTGGACTATATGATAAAATGGGCTTAAAATTTTGGACATAATATACAAATGGAACAATGGGAAAATATGTGGATGAAAGGGTTAAAATTTACACTGTGTTCTAATCTAAAGGAGAATTTCTATAAAATGATGTATAGATAGTATTCGTCACCAGAAAGATTATCCAAAATGTATAAAGGTTTTCAAACGTATGTTGGGAATGTGAACAACAAGAAGGGACTTTTTATCATTTTTGGTGGACATGTAATAAGGCTAAAAAATGTGGACCCAAATTCATATCTTAATTCAGAAGATCTTGAAGGTTATTATACAGTTAAAACCAGAGACTCTCCTTTTGGGACTGATGGACAAAAATTTGGAAAAAGCTTACGGACCTTTGTTTTTATATATGATGACTGCAGCTAGACTTTTATATGCTCAAAGGTAGAAAGACTCAACATTACCCACAATGGAAGATTGGATTGTGAAGATGATGGAGTTAGCTGAAATGGCAAAACTGACAGCTTTGCCTAGAGAAAAAACACTGACTAACTTTAATGCCAATTGGAAGCCCCTTTTGGACTTTTGCAGGAGACAGAAAAAAATGAAATTATGATTTATGGATTTGACGATTAGTTAAAATAATAGGTGATACAAAATATGTGTGTTAAGATGTACTTTTAGAGTAAGAGGTCACTATATGATTTATCTATATCTGCTCTATAAGAAGTCAGAAGTCATTCTTTTTGTAATTTTTCCTTTTTTCCCTTTTCTTTACTTTTCATCCCTTTTGTATTCTTTATTTCTAACTCTCTTGTTTTATCTCTTTGATTATTAGTTCTTGTTTGCTCTTATTTGTTTGCTTTTTATAACTTAATAAAGTTCTTATTAAAAAATATATCCTATTTTGGACACATTATGTGATAACCTAGCTTTCTGGAAAAGGCTCTAATGCTGGGAAAGGTGGAAGGAAAAAGAAGAAGAAGACGACCAGCAGCAAAGTGGAAGGATTCAGTTACAGTAGTGATGGGGGACTGTTGGAAGGCCTGAAAGACCAGATTAGGGACAGATCGTCATGGAGAAGATCTATCTATGTGATTGCTAGGAGTCAAAAACGACTTGATGATTTGTGATCAATCAATCACAAGTTGGCAAATAAATAAAAATGCCTTTTGGAATAATTTCATCACTGTTAAATTCCATTTAATCTCCTGGAAACTCTTTCTTCAGTCTTCTTCACCCACGTCCAAACCATTTTTAAAAAACATTTACTGAATTTTTAAAATTTCCACCAATTGCTCTGCATTTTTTTCTGCTTCTTTTAAACTTAACTGCTTTCTGCTGTCTTTGAGTGCCTTCTTTGCAACTCTCTCTCTTTTCTTCATACGCATCATACTGTATGCTTCTCTCACCCTCATTCTCTGCAGCAATCATTCTCTTAAATGGACTTGTTTTCTCATCCGCACCCTCTTTCACTTTTATTCCCAGTTACAATCTTCCACATGACACGGTCATCAGCAGATGGGACCAGCCATACTCACCCCAGGGTTTCCTATAATGCTTTTTTGTCAGCTAGAGAAGGTGTAGATCACCTCCCCTCCCTTGGCGTTGCATGAAGCATTGCCTAATAATGTTAAGGACAATCCTTTGGGGTTGAACCCTTTGGCCCAGTAGCACAATCAAAGCCAGTTTTGCCCCAACCATTCTCAACTTATCCTAGGAAAGCTAGGATTTCTGACTTAGCAGCTGCCTTGCAAGCCAACATACGGCCACCAGCATCCTCCCAAGAAGGAAGTCCACCTGCAGGGCATCGACATTCTCATATGTAATCTTTGGGAGAGTAAAAGATGGCAGAAAGGCTTACCTCCTGCTGGTGGCTTTTTGGGAGCCATTTTCTCTCTTCAGTGCATGTAACATACCATCCTGATTTGTGCAGCTAGAGAATGGAACAGATGATGAAAAAACCAATGTTGTAGCAGTCAGCAAAATGGAGACTGTTTCAGAATTGTCTTAAATCTCTCCTGGATGGCGTGACCTTGTTATATCGTGATTGATTCCATATATTTATGTCCCTCTTGTAGGCATAGCAGTCCCTTCTTCAGGGTTACCCCTACGTGAACAATACTATCAGGCGCGTGGGGCTGAGAGTGACTGGTTCAAGATCACTGTCTGGCCCTTCGAGGCAGGCCACTTGGATTTCTGGAAAGATCTGTATTGCTAGTACAGTAATGTGACAGAATCTTGAAAGCCTGCCAAACCAATTCTCCAGCTCAGCATAATTAAGGTAGAATTGCCCTCTGTCTCTTGCTCACACTTTCCCCCTTTCCTGTACTCCAGAATCTTTTCAGTAATAGCCCTGCTTCTTAGCATATTGGTCATGCCAGCTGCATTCTTGGAGGCTGGGAGTTGCTTCCCATTATAGGCCAGAGCCCTCTGGAAGTAATTGTGTCACCTCTGATCTGTCCATGCCTCTCTTGGGTTTGGGTTTGGCACTTGCCAAATCACCCATTTGGATCTCTTCTGAGGAAGGTGATGGGTCTGGCCAGGCCTTGACAGACCCCTAGTGCCCCTTGCAAAAAGCCTCTGCTACAAGATGCAACAAAAAAGGAGAAGGAAAAGAAACCCTCACACCTAATTTTCTATTTAAAATAGGGTGGCATGTACCATTTTCAGGTGGAACAGTTTCCTTCAGCCCTAAAGACCAGAAAAGATGCTTCAAGTTCCATAGCAGTCAAGATGCTGCACTGGGAGATCAAATTGCTCCTCAACCATAGAACTCCCTGGGTGAGTACTACTACTCAGATGATTTAATAATGGATTTTATTTTTACTAAAGGCAATCAAAGAAACCTTTGAAAAAGCAGCTTATCTACCCCAAATTGCAGGAGACTGAGATCTACTAGCAAAGCAGGCAATCCTTTACCTGTGAAAACAAACAAACCAAGAAGAAATAGAAGGATGGAAGCTATTGTACTGAGCAAAACCCACTGAAAAGAAATGTGCTTCTGTGTACTCTTGGAAACTTGAAAATCCTTCCACTCCCCAGCTGCTTGGAAAAAAAAGTAAACATTCAACTCATTTTCTCCTTAATTCCTTCTCCCCATTGGAAGAGGATAGTGGATGTAAGAACAGAATCCCTAAGAGTTGCTAGCCAGCCTGCAGGCTCTAGATCTACTCCTGGGGCTGAGCAGGTGAGTAGAAGCACCACCCCATTATAATATTATCAGTTTTTGTTCTACCCCTCTCTTTGTACCTGCAGCTGGATCTTCCTTCAGCAGTTTGAGACTGCTTGCTTTCTTTATGATGTAGACTATTCAGCTTCTGCTGCTCTCTGATTGGCTGGCTGCTGTGTCCAATTGGCATTCGGCACTTAGGCTTCCTTTTCCTTCTCTGGTCCTCAGAAACCTGCATTTTAACAGGTAACGTAGGAAGCTTCCAGTGAGGAAATGGCAAACTGAAACCCCACAAAGAGCAGGAAAGATTATGGCTGAAAACGGCAGCTGGATGCTGGATCAGGACTGCCAAAATCTCTTTGGAGAAAGGTGAGATCTTGAGATCACCCATACGTACTCTGGACAGCTGTTTTTTGACTAGGTGGCAGAAACCGGTATTTCTACAGTCAGCTTGCAAACAGGTGGAAGTTGTGAGATTACATCGAGCTCATAGCCATCAATGTAGCCTTTATGGACTCAAAGTTCGACCAAACCTCACTTCTTAATCACTTTGGATTTTACCTTTTTTTTCTATTGCTTTTTAAAGATTAAGAACCTTCAGAAACACAAGTTGGATCATATTCCCTAGGCGAGTTTTAAGAAAGAAGTTTTAGTTATGAGTTTAAGCTATTAAACTTTTATTTATTTATTTATTTATTTTTTTGGAATATACAGAAAAAGGGTGATTACAGCATTAATTTTAGAAATTTTTAAATGGATTAAGGGTCCAGATGGACTTGAATTGAAACTTTGAAATTAACTATAAGAATCCTTCCCATAGGAAACTTTCTACGTTTCCATCTGGGGGAAAAAACTGATAAGATAACTTTGAAGGTTGGTCACTAGAGGGCATCAGAAGGAAATAAATACATCAATGGATTCAATGAGAGAGATTTATAACTATTGGGCTCAGAAAATAATTTTAGTTATCTGCTATGATAGAAAAAACAGATAGTATTGTTGAAGATTTTAAAATGATAGACTATAAGAAAGAGATGGAGAAAGATGAAATAGTAGATATTCAAAAAGATGAAATACTGGATATACAAAAAGATGAAATAGCGGATATACAAATGAAACCTGCTGATGGCTTAACAGTTAAAAAAGACACACAAATACTAAACCAGAAGAGTGATGTGGATAACCTCTTTATACTGGATTTACAAAAGGGGCTTGTTAAAGATGCCAACAACTCTGGGAGAAGAGACAGAGAGTGTTGCCTTTAAAACTCAGGCACCCAAGTCACATGGAGCTGAAAAGGGCCTAGTCCCCGAATTTGGGAAACACTATGCCTTTGCAAAGTGTTTTTCACCCCCCAACAATAAAAACTACAAGTACTTCAGGCAAAGCGAAAAGCACTTCCGGTTTGTGATGATGCTGTAAGGCACATCTCTCACCTCTCTCCTGATTAAAGGGTTTTCCAGCTTCTGAATAATCAGACTGAAGGCCATGAGAGTGGGGCAAACCGCACCTCAGGTGGTAAGTTGTTCCACAGAGCGGGGGCCAGGGCAGAAAAGGCCCTCTTCCTAGACCCCACCAGTTGAAATTCCTTGACTGGTAGGGTCGGCAACATGCCCCTTCTGCTGGACCGAGTGGGGCAGGCTGATATAATGGGGGCAAGACAGCTCCTCAGAATACCTGGTCCTGTTCCATGAAGGGCTTTAAAGGTAATAACCAACACCTTGAACTGGACCCGGAAGGAAACTGGCAACCAATACAGCTCACATAGCAGAGGTGTATATGAGCCCCCCAGGGGCATTCAAAACTGTCTGCACCACTGCATTTTGTGCGCATCCTGTGATCTGCTTCAGTGGGAGGAGGACATTCAAATTCAATTGCAAGTTTTCTCGGCATTGATGTAGTAGTGCTTTGCCATTGCTTTTTCTGGATTTTTTTTTTTTTCGTTTTCTGCTTTGCCAGTGTAGGCTACACCTGTGGGAATTTCCTGATGGGCTTCCATCCAAGTACTTACTAGGGCCAGCTTTATTTAGCTTCAGAATCAATATATGAATCACAGAAGTACTGTAACCTGCTTAGTTATGCCTAGATTACTTCTGCAAGCCTAACTTTCCAATCTTCTTCCCCACTGGACTCTTTTTCACCCAGAATTCTTTTTTCTGACCCTTACAGGTAGACTAAGAGTAGCCAAGTGAAGTCTTCTGAAGATAATGCAGAACTTTCTTGTATCATTATTAAGTGCATCCATCAAATTATTGACACTGCTTCTCAAAGAGACAGCTTAGCACTCTCTTTCTCTCATACACACTCTCACCAAATAAACCCACTGGGAATATTAAACAGAGAAACACTGAATCCTTTTTTCATGCTTGAACTTAAGAGAATGTGACCTTAAAGAGAAGGAGGAATGAGTTGATATTAGAGAAATTTTGGAACAGTCCCTTCACAGGGGAATTACTGAGGAACTGTTTCCATCCTCTTGAGTGCTGGCCTGATGTACTAGCCTGTGTATATGTATGAGCGTGTGTGAGAGCATTACTCCACAGGAACATAGAATTTGGTCTGGAAGGAAGATGAAGCAACCAATAACTTCTAACATCAGCACTCCCTCCATAAAAGCCAACTGTCAGTATGGTGCGACCAGGAAAGAAAAACAGAGCAAGGCATCAATGAAAGGAAGCGTAATTTTATATATACAGTACTGTGCAAAAGTTTTAGGCAGAGGTGAAAAAATACTGTAAAGTAAGAATGCTTTCAACAATATATATTGTAATTGTTTATGTTTATCAATTTACAAAATGCAAAGTGAGCAAACAGAAGAGAAATCTAAATCAAATCAGTACTTGGTGTGACCACCCTTTGGCTTCAAACCAGCATCAGTTCTTATATTTGCACACTTTGTACACTTGCACAAGGTCAAGGATCTTGTAGGATTAGAGTCAGGTGTATGATTAACCAATTATACCAAGCAGGGGCTAATGATCATCAATTTCATATGTAGGTTGAAACAGAGTCATTAACTGAAACAGAAACAGCTGTGTAGGAGGCTTAAAACTGGGTGAGGAACAGCCAAACTCTGCTACTAAGGTGAGGTTGTGGAAGAGTGTTTCATGTCACAGGTCATACACCATGGCAAGACTGAGCACAGCAACAAGACACATGAGGTAGTTCTACTGCATCAGCAAGGTCTCTCCCAGGCAAAAATTTCAAAGCAGATTGGGGTTTCAGGATGTGCTGTTCAAGCTCTTTTGAAGAAGTACAAAGAAACGGGCAACGTTGAGGACCGTAGACGCAGTGGTTGGCCAAGGAAACTTAATGCAGCAGGTGAAAGACACATCATGCTTACTTCCGTTCAACATTGGAAGATGTTCAGCAGTGCCATCAGCACAGAACTGGCGGAAACCAGTGGGACCCAGGTACACCCATCTACTGTCCAGAGAAGTCTGGCCAGAAGTGGTCTTCATGGAAGAACTGCAGCCAAAAAGCCGTACCTCTGAAGTGGAAACAAGGCTAAGTGACTCAACTATGCATGAAAACATAGGAACTGGGGTGCAGAAAAATGGCAGCAGGTGCTCTGGACTGGTGAGCCAAAATTTGAAATATTTGGCTGTAGCAGGAGGCAGTTTGTTTGCCGAAGGGCTGGAGAGCAGTACAATGAGTGTCTGCTGGCAACAGTGAAGCATGGTGGAGGTTCCTTGCACGTTTGGGGCTGCATTTCTGCAAATGGAGTTGGAGATTTGGTCAGGATCAGTGGTGTCCTCAATGCTGAGAAATACGGGCAGATACTTATCCATCATGCCATACCATAAGGGAGGCGTGTGATTGGCCCCAAATGTATTCTGCAGCAGGACAACAATCCCAAACATACAGCCAATGTCATTAAGAACTATCTTCAGCATAAAGAAGAACAAGGAGTCTTGGAAGTGATGATCTGGCCCCCACAGAGCCCTGATCTCAACATCGAGTCTATCTGGAATTACATGAAGAGACAGAAGGATTTGAGGCAGCCTACATCCACAGGAGATCTGTGGTTAGTCCTCCAAGATGTTTGGAACAACCTGCCTGCCGAGTTCCTTCAAAAACTGTGTGAAAGTATACCTAAAAGAATTGATGCTGTTTTGAAGGAAAAGGGTGGTCACACCAAATATTGATTTGATTTGGATTTCTCTTCTGTTCGCTCACTTTGCATTTTGTAAATTGATAAACATAAACAATTACAATATATATTTTTGAAAGCATTCTTACTTTACAGCATTTTTTCACACCTGTCTAAAACTTTTGCACAGTACTGTATATAGTTTGACTTTTTAACTAATTAATGTGGATATTTATATTTTTAACTGTTTGCGGGTTTTACTTTAATTGTGAGCCTCCCAAAGTCACCCTCGGGGAGATGGGCGGTATACAAATTTAATAAATAAAATAAAAATAAGTAAATAATCAGGACCCTATCAGTGATTTTTGTGAGTCCATTGCATGTTTCTGTTTGCATAGCAAGCTCAACTTGGAGGGGTTTGGACAACATTTGTTGTTGTTGTTGTTTAGTCGTTAAGTCGTGTCCGACTCTTCGTGACCCCATGAACCATATTGCGCCAGGCCTTCCTGTCTTTCACTGCCTCCCTGAGTTTGCTCAATTTCATGCTCATTGCTTCAGTGATGCTATCTAGCCATCTCATCCTCTGCCGTCCTCTTCTCCTTTTGCCTTCCATCTTTCCCAGCATCAGGGTCTTTTCCAAAGAGTCCTCTCTTCGCATTAGGTGACCAAAGTATCTGAGCTTGAGCTTCATTATCAATCCTTCCAATGAGCAATCAGAGTTGATTTCCTTTAAGATTGACTGGTTTGACCTCCTAGCAGTCCAGGGGACTCTTAAGAGTCTTCTCCAGCACCACAGTTCAAAGGCATCAATTCTTCGGCGTTCAGCCTTCTTTATGGTCCAGCTCTCACAGCCATACATTACTACTGGAAAAACCATAGCTTTGACTATGCGGATCTTTGTCGGCAAGGTGACGTCTCTGCTTTTTAATATGCTATCTAGGTTTGCCATAGCTTTCCTCCCAAGGAGCAAGCGTCTTTTAATTTCATGGCTGCAGTCTCCGTCTGCGGTGATCTTGGAGCCCAAATAAATGAAGTCTGTTACTGCTTCCATTTCTACCCCTTCTATTTGCCAGGGATTGATGGGTCCAGATGCCATGATCTTAGTTTTTTTAATGTTGAGTTTCAAGCCAGCTTTCGCACTCTCCTCTTTCACCCTCATCAAGAGGCTCTTTAGTTCTTCTTCACTTTCTGCCATTAGGGTGGTATCGTCTGCATATCTGAGGTTATTGATGTTTCTCCCTGCAATCTTAATTCCGGCTTGTGATTCTTCCAGCCTGGCATTTCTCATGATGTACTCTGCATATAGGTTAAATAAGCAGGGGGACAGTATACAGCCTTGTCGTACTCCTTTCCCTATTTTGAACCAATCGGTTGTTCCATGACCGGTTCTAACTGTTGCTTCTTGGCCCGCATACAGATTTCTCAGGAGACAGGTAAGGTGGTCTGGTATCCCCATCTCTTTAAGAATTTGCCACAGTTTGTTGTGATCCACACAATCAAAGGCTTTTGCATAGTCAATGAAGCAGAAGTAGATGCTTTTCTGGAACTCTCGTGCTTTCTCCATGATCCAGCGAATGTTGGCAATTTGATCTCTAGTTCCTCTGCCTCTTCGAAACCCAGCTTGTACATCCGGTAGTTCTCGGTTCACGTACTGCTGAAGCCTAGCTTGTAGGATTTTGAGCATAACCTTGCTAGCATGTGAAATGAGTGCAATTGTGCGATAGTTTGAGCATTCTTTGGCATTGCCCTTCTTTGGAATTGGAACGTAAACTGACCTTTTCCAATCCCGTGGCCACTGTTGCGTTTTCCAAACTTGCTGGCATATTGAGTGCAGCACTTTAACAGCATCGTCTTTTAGTATTTTAAATAACTCAGCTGGAATACTGTCATCTCCACTAGCTTTGTTGTTAGCAATGCTTCCTAAGGCCCACTTGACTTCACTCTCTAGGATGTCTGGCTCAGGGTCAGTGACCACACCAGCATGGACATCAGGGACATTAAGATCTTTCTTGTATAGTTCTTCTGTGTATTCTTGCCACCTCTTCTTAATCTCTTCTGCTTCTGTTAGGTCCCTGCCTTTTTTGTCCTTTATCATGCCCATCTTTGCACTAAACGTTCCTTTGATATCTCCAATTTTCTTGAAGAGATCTCTAGTCTTCCCCATTCTATTGTTTTCTTCAATTTCTTTGCATTGTTCATTTAAGAAGGCCTTCTTATCTCTCCTTGCTATTCTCTGGAAATCTGCATTCAGTTGCTTATATCTTTCCCTTTCACCCTTGCTTTTCGCATTCCTTCTTTCCACAGCTATTTGTAAAGCCTCATCAGACAGCCATTTTGCTTTCTTGCATTTCTTTTTCTTTGGGATGGTTTTAGATGCTGCCTCTTGTACAATGTTACAGACCTCCGTCCATAGTTCTTCAGGCACTCTGTCTACCAAATCTAATCCTCTAAATCTATTCATCACCTTCACTGTGTACTCACATGGAATATGATCTAAGTCATACCTGAGTGGTCTAGTGGTTTTCCCTACATTCTTCAATTTAAGCCTAAATTTTGCAGTAAGAAGCTCATGATCTGAGCCACAGTCAGCTCCTGGTCTTGTTTTTGCCGTCTGTATAGAGCTTCTCCACCTTTGGCTGCAAAGTATGTAATCAATCTGGTTTCGGTATTGACCATCTGGTGATGTCCATGTGTAGAGTCGTCTCTTGTGTTGTTGGAAAAGAGTGTTTGCTATGACTAGCTTGTTCTCTTGACAGAACTCTATTAGCCTTTGCCCTGCTTCATTTTGTACTCCAAGGCCAAACTTGCCTGTTATTCCGATTACTCCTTGACTTCCTACTTTAGCATTCCAATCCCCTATGATGAAAAGGACATCTTTTTTTGGTGCTAGTTCTAGAAGGTCTTGTAGGTCTTCATAGAACCGGTCAACTTCAGCTTCTTCGGCATCAGTGGTTGGGGCATAGACTTGGATTACTGTGATGTTGAATGGTTTTCCTTGGATACGCACTGAGATCATTCTGTCGTTTTTGAGGTTGTACCCCATTACTGCCTTTCCCACTCTCTTATTGACTATGAGTGCAACTCCATTTCTTCTAAGGGTTTCTTGCCCACAGTAGTAGATATAGTGGTCACCTGAATTAAATTCACCCATTCCCGTCCATTTCAATTCGCTGATTCCCAAGATGTCAACGTTCAATCTTGTCATCTCATGTTTGACCACATCCAGCTTGCCTTGGTTCATGGATCTTACATTCCACGTACCTATACAATATTGTTCTTTACAGCATCGGACCTTCTTTTCGCTTCCAGATACATCCACAGCTGAACGTCCTTTCGGCTTTGGCCCAGCCGCTTCACTCTTTCTGGAGCTACTTGGAATTGCCCTCCGCTCTTCCCCAGTAGCATATTGGACACCTTCCGACCTGAGGGGCTCATCTTCCGGCGTCATATCTTTTAGCCTTTTAACATTGTCCATGGGGTTTTCTTGGCAAGGATACTGGAGTGGGTTGCCATTTCCTTCTCCAGTGGACCACATTTTGTCAGAACTCTCTGTCATGACCTGTCCGTCTTGGGTGGCCCTGCACGGTATAGCTCATGGCTTCACTGAGTTACACAAGCCCCTTCGCCACGACAAGGCAGTGATCCATGAAGGGGTTGGACAACATACTTGACCATAATTCGTTCAATTAACTCTAAAAATTAAGTCTAGATTGTTTGGGGCTAAACTAACTGTCCCAGTTAACTTACTGTATGATCAGGGTTGATGAGCTTAAAACATATTAACCCAATCTTCCTGCTCCACAAAGAGAAATAAATTCCTACTGGGTGTCTGCAATCTTCTATTGCTGGCACATGGGCATGCGTTAATGAGGAATGGCTGACTAGGTCAGTTGTGTCATGCAAACAGAAAACACCTATATTCACATAACATGCTGTCAGTTCATATGAAGACCTAGCCAGCTTGCTTTTGTGCCTGAGAATGCAAGATCAGGCCAATAGTCACTTTATGGTCAGTGTATTTGAAAAAAGAAAATGCATTATTTCAATAAGCAGGTTAAATGTGTTGTGTGAACAAAGCCAGTTCTAGGTCACAGAAATAAAAAACAAGCTTACAGAGTCTGGTACTTCTGAATTTCAAACATCCCTTAGTGATGAAGAATAGTCTCCTGATTAATCAGTAGGTCCAAGAATCCTTGTAGTTCAGCCATTCTTCAAATCCCTTCCTAAATGTCCTTAATCAGATGTTTCATCTCTTGCCTTCTGCCACTTTCTATTTCCTGCCCACTACAAATAGACTCAGCCTCTGCAAATACTGAAACCTGCAAAGCAGCAACTCTGCGAACCATCTCATCCCTGAAATTACACTGGAATTCATCCTGCCAAGGTGGTAGAGCCTGGACCTTAGCCAGGTATATGTAAATGAACAACCAGCCAAATTCTGCCTGCAATTTGAAGTCTGAAAGCTTCTTTCAGGAGGAGGTTGAGGTTGGCATTATGTGAACCTTCAGCTTTGAAAGACACTGTTCTTTTCTAGAAATAGTACACTTGAGCCTTATAATTAAACAGGTGCAGTTTCCAAAGAAAAAGCTTTTTTTAACGGTACCTCCTTCTGCCATGGAACCAATTCATACATTGAATCCTGTTCTGGACTTGAGTTAAATAACTTGATTGTCCACATATTCCTGATATTTCATTTGTAAGTGTCTTGGTAGGTCTCTGATACAACCCACAGTGATATCATGAATGTCCTGTCATCATACAAAGGATGTGACTTATGTAATTTGTATCAGTCATAAATGTAATTGGCACTATATAAGCACATCATTTGTGCAATATCATCATGATACATGACTTATCAGTTGTCCTGTTTCCTCTCTTTGCAGACCCCCATGAATAGCTGGAGCCTGGCTAGAACACACAGTTCTAGTAAAATGCTTTAATCTGGAATGAAACTATTCAAGCAGCATAAAAATTATCCCAAAAGTTTGGGTATGCTTCTTGCTCTGTTAAGATATAGTTTGGCACTGAAGAAAATTAAAATAAGGAAAAAATAGAGGGAATGCCATTCATTACATTTTTTTTAATCTGTTCAATCATGTCTGATTCTCAGTGACTGCCTGAATGAGTCCCTGCAGTTTTCTTGGCAAGATTTCAGAAGCAGTTTGCGATTGCCTCCTTCCTAGGGCTGAGAGAGCATGACTGGCCCAAAGTCACCCAGCGGGCATTGGGCCTTGGTAGGACTAGAACTCATGGTCTCCTTGTTTCTAGCCTGATGCCTTAACCACTACACCAAACTGGCTCTCATTACATTTACATGTACACAAAAACCACCCCCATTTTATTTTATTTTATTTTATTCATTTTATTTTGCCACCCATCTTGTGTATCATAACCTAGGGCAGCTTGCAACAATAATAAACAATAAAAAATATAAAACCAACATTAAAAAACTGCCAGCACCCCCTCAAAGGTAAAATCTCCTTCCAGCTGAGCTCAGTTCCTTGGTACTTTATGAACACATCCATGGAGTTCTCTTAGCAAGAGTAAAAAGGGGGTTGCCCTTGCCTTCTTTGGGGATGTTTTTCAATTTCCAGTCTACGCTTCAGTCATGGAATTTCCTGACAGCCTCCTATCCAAGTGATTGTTTATGTACATCAAGTCAGTGCTGACTCTTAGTGACCACATAGATAGACCTTTTCCTTGATGATCTATCATCACCCCGGCCCTTTAGGTCTTCCAATGGTATATCACTGCTGTAATCATGTCACTCCACCTTGCTGCTGGTCATCCTCTATTTCTCTTTCCTTCCACCTTTCCCAGCGTTCTAGACTTATCAAGGGAGCTGGATTTTTGCATAATGTGTCCAAAATGTGATAATTTGAACCTGATCATTTATGCTTTAATTTGAGAACTCTGAATTAATTGTTCTATGATCCATTTGTTTTATTGGCTGTCTATGGTTTTCTCAGGAGTCTTCTCTAACATCAAGTTCAATATTCTATCTTACTTCTTCAAAGTCCAACTCTCACTTCCATAGTGTATCACAGGGAAAACTGTTGCCTGCGTTATTCTGATGTTTGTGGGTATAAACACATTATGGCATCTGAATACCTTTTCCAAGGCCTTCGTTGCTATCCCATGAAGTCCTAGTCTATGACATATTTCTTCGCTGCTGATTCCTTTACCAGTGATAGTCAATCCAAGGAAAAAGGTATCTAGCAGATCAGCATCCTCATTGTCAGTCCTGAGGCTGGTTCCTGTACCTGTTGTCATTACCTTGTTCTTCTTTATATTTAATCTTAGTCCCATTTTTTCACTGAGCTCCTTGATCTTTATTTTATTTATTTTTATTTATTTATTAAACAGACTTATGTAGCCACCCAACTCACACACAGTGACTCCGGGCAAAAATCAGACTCCAAATACAAAACCCACTACACCCCCACCTCCCTGGAGACAACAATACATTTTCATTACTAGAGTTTGCAGATCATTTGCATTTTCAGCTCTCAGAGTAGCTATTGTGCAGGTTATTAATATTTCTTCTTCCAATTTAAAAACCATACTCATCTCCTTCCAATACAACCTCCCTCAATATATATTCAACATATAGGCTGGGTAAAGAAGGAGAGAGTATACTGCCTTGTCTCACTCCTTTGACTACCTGCAGCCAGTTTGTTTCACCGTGTTCTGCCTGGACTATAGCTTCCTGTCCTGTATATAGGTTTCACATGAGGATGAGATCTTCTGGAATTCCTGTTTTCCTAAAGACATTCCACAGCTTGACATGGTCAACAAAATTAAAGACCTTTCTATAATCACTTACTGACTTCTTTTTGGTATTCTTTGGCTTTCTCAGTTATCCAGTGTGCATCACGAAAAATGTATCTTGTTCCTCAGCCTTATCTAAAACAAACTTGAACATCTGGTATCTCCTTTTCCACACAGGGCTCTAACATGCATTGGATGATACTAAGTATTATTTTGTTAGCGTATGAAATTAAGGATATTGTACAATAGTTTGTACACTGTTAAATCTTCTTTCTTTGGTATTTATGTGTAGATAGACCTCTTTCAATCTGCTGGCCACTCTGTTGCTGACATACCGTATTTTTCCGACAATAAGACGCCCCCATGTACAAGACGCCCCCCATTTTTCCAACCCCAAATTAAGAAATCAATATTTTAAAGATAGTGCAGAACACATTTTTATTTAGTAATTAGTTAACATTGACCTGATACACTCGGTGGGAGGAGGTCCAAACCGTATCTCTGCAGCTCTATTTCCATGCTCTTTTGCATAACTGATTACATTCAAGCACGAGTGAAACTGCCGATAGCTTGTCTCTGCAGACAGCCTTCCTCTAATTGGTTTGTTCAGCATCAGCTGACGTCAGTTACATAAGGCTCATGATTGGAGGAAGTCTGTTTGGGAGACAAGCTATTTCACTCGTGATTGGAGGCTAGCAATAGGAGGAAGCCTGCCTGCAGAAACAAAGTATGGGCAGTTTTGCAACCGCACAATTTTCGGCTGACTTCCTTGAATAAGACACCCTTCAATTTTTAGGGTAAGGATTTTAGAAAAAAGTATCATCTTATAGTCGGAAAAATATGGTAGTTTGTTTACAACCTTAGTGATTCTTCTGTTGCTTGCCCTATTTCTATAGATATTCCATAAATTCCTGTAGCCTTTTGGCTTGGTAATGACCAGACTGCTGATCTAACTTCAAGTACTAGACATTTTTGTAAGTAGAGAATATCTTCTAAGGCAGTGTTTCTTGCACTCTGGTCCCCCAAGACCCTTTCAGGGGTCCACAAAATCAAAATTATTTGCCAGATATTGATATTTGCAAAAACAATGTCACTTTTCTCATTATTATTCTTTATTTGTTAAAAATATAGGGTTTTTTCATGAAAAAATATTTTCTTTAATATCTAATGGCTTTAATATTGTTATTTTTACACAATTCAATAAATATTCTATGAATGCTTTAATAATTTCTTTGATTTCATCCCATGGCTCCTCTGATTCTTGTCAATGAGGCTTGGGATTTCATAGTAATTCCTGATGTTCTCCTTGAAAATGGTGGATATACAGTATGCTCAGGATCAAATTGTGGAAACTGGATGGCTTTCTTTTTCTGCTTTAGCTTGACTTGTAACTTGCATGTGAGTAGCTTGTGATCTGTTCCTCAGTCAACACCTGGCCATATCTTTTCTGCATAACTGAGCTGTTCCACCTCCTCATAAAATATGGTTACTTTGATTTCTGTGTACTCCATCTGGTGTTGTCCATAAGCTATATAGATATAATTTTGGTTGTTTGAAGACTGTGTTAGCAATGAAGAAATCATTGGATTGGTAGAAAGGGATAAATCATTCTTCTGTTTCAATTGTGTACCTAGGCCATACGGTCCAGCCACATTTTCCTGTTTACTATTTCCAACTTTAGCATTCCAGTCTCCAACAACAAGCTGCCCATACTGCTTGCATGTTCTGTTGATTTCAGATTGAACTTGACCGTAAAATTTGTCAACCTCCTCTTCTTCTGCATCAGTGGTTGGATATAAAGTTGTATCTCTTCATATTAAAGTGTGGTCTACAAAGTCTAATTGTTATTATTTGATCAGTGACTACATAGTCCCCATTGTTATATCCTTCCTGACTATGAAAGCAGTGTTGTTTCTTCTTTGTTTTTCATGTCCTGAGTAGTAATCAATATAATCTTCTGACTGAAAGTGTCCGATTCCAGGCTACTTCAATTTTCTGATGTAGTCAATGTGTAGTGAATTCATTTCATCTTTTAATATGTCAAGCTTTCCCAGGTTCAGGCTTCTTATATTCCATTTTCCCATAGTAATTCTGTCTTTGCAGTTCTGGATTTTTTTTTTCTTGCATAGCAGCATCAGATGTCCCAAAGGCTTTACTCTAGCCTAAAAATCAATATATCCCAAAGTACCTTAGGGCAATTACTTCTTTATCTTCTTTCTAATTGCCTTTTTGTGATCCAGCAAAATGATAGGTCTCTTCACCAGTAACAAAACATCTTGTAGCTGGTTGTTTACACAATCATCTCCTGAATCTTTATCATTCTCAGCATAATATTCTGTAGGTTTGACTAGACCTAGTTTCATTGGATCAATCAGACTGAGATAATCGTAGGCCAGCAAGACTACAGTTAGAAACCACAAAGTGTTTTCTTTGGTTTCAGCTTGATATCTTGTATGAGCCCAGCCAATTCAATAAATCATGGTAAAACAAGTCATGATTTTATGAGATGTGAGAATCAGTTTTTTATACCTTTTCAAAACAAAGAGAGAGGACTTAGAGGAAGAGATGTTAAGCTTGAGAACTCAGTGGAAAATGTACTCTAGATAGAAACTAGAAGAGGTAAGGATTGACTACAGTAAAATGATAGAATAGGGTAACCTTCTCCATTTTAGTCTTCTCCAGGTGTCATTGCAACAAAGTTTCCAGAAAAGATGACTGAAAAAATGTCTGGGGGGCACCAGCTTGGGGAAAGTTTGGAATAAGAGTATGACAGCTAAAATCAGAAGGAAGATTGGGTGGAAGAGTAAAGTCAGGAAAAAAAACAGGAACTGGTACAAAGATTTTGAAATCAACAGTGGAATGAACACTGCTAATGAAAGAAACAGGAGCTAAGAAGTTGGGAAGCCAAGAAAATTAAAAACTAGAGAAGTATCTATCAGAAGAAATTACTTTCATAGATTTTTTAACTAGCTATAATTGGTGGCAGATCCAATTTTTTCTTCTTGATCTTAGTTTGATGTTCTTCAAGGTTTACTTTGTTTATTTAACAAACTTGTCAGATAAAGGAGGCATGCAATTTGACTGGGAGAAGATTACACCACTCTGCATTTCTTAAGGCTGGCAACTGCCACTTATATTAGCTTTAACCATCTACTTGCCTGCTGTATAATTCTGTGCCCTCAACAGTGCTAAGTTAGGGGATATTTACATTCCACTAGTCTTGGTCCCAATCAATATGTTTAAACAAAGTACAAGTTGTCCTGCTATTCTTATTTCTGAGTCATTCACTGCAGGTAATTAGCATTGCCTTAAACATCTGCATCAGTCTTCCTCCCCCCCAAAAAAAAACATTCCAAGGCATAACAGAAGCTTTCAAAGAGTATAGAACAAGTACAAACTATTATTGTTTTGAGTTTTGTACCTTTGAGATTGTCAGCCTAAATCTTGCCACTCCATAAGAATCTAAAAACAAGAGAAGACTGGTCTGAATCATATCATCAACTGATACTGAGAGATATACTATCTCTGAAAATAGAAGTAATATGTGGCATTCACTAATAGATTTCTTTTTGTGAATTTATCTACTCTCCTTTCAGAGCTGACAGTCATCACTCCATCTTCTGGTAGAGAATCCCATAATTTAATGATATGCTTTCTTTTCTATGTCCACATATTTCTACTGTTCATTGGAAGACTTATGTGTTGTAATATTAGAAAAGAAAAAACTTCTTATCCCCTGTCTCTGTACTATGTCTAATTTCATAATCCTTTATCACATTATTAGCTTTTTCTAAACTTAAAGCTCCCAAATTTTGCTACTTTTGCTAACAGGAAGATACTTCAGTTTTTTAAATACAGTTTTGTTCTTTTTCTTCTCTACATCTAGGTGAGATTTCTATTTCCCCTTTTTAAAAAAATTTTTTTTTATTTTTTTGGCAAATTTTACCCCCCCCCCCAAAATCATGAAAAAAAATACAAAGAAAATATATTTAAAAAAACATAACTGAACAAAAAAGAAAAAAAATACAAAAGGGATTACAAATTATCTATACATATCATGTATCCATCAAAGATTAAACAATACATAAAAGTTTCTAAATCTAAGTTATACAGAATAAATAATTATTATTATACAATGTCATAAAATCTATGCTAGAGGGAAATATATTGCATCATCTAATTAAAACATAGAATTGCCTTTTAAAAAACTAATTTTACACATGTCTTGACTCCATTACTTAATATCAGGAATAATACCATTTTTCCAATTTATGAAAACAATTCTCTTAGCAACATCTTAGGGAGAGTTCTATTTCCTGAAAGCTTATTTTCTTATTTAGTTTGATTAAAAAGAATTTGCTTGAGTTTTTTTTAGAAAAAAAAGAATTTTGGAGAAAATATTACTAGTGGAGTGTGCATCTATCTAGTTGGGGGTGTGTGAAGGTCCTATCTACTGTCCAGTGGTTTGCTGGCCCCTGGCATTCCATGTTTTGACTAAATCCCAAGAGAAGACGTCAGGGAGACACTTCTCCTAGGCAGCTTTTTCTGGAGCAGTGTTCCTGTCACTGCAAAGGGGGTTTCTGCCTTTGACAAAGAGCTGAAGAATTTCTCTGTGCCTGGAGAAATATAAGCAGCAAAATAAGCTACTTGGGTTATCTTCCTTCAGGAAAAGCCATTTGTGCCGAGTTTTAGGTTTATCTATTTGGATCCTGCCATTTTGCCAGTTCTCCACTACACCCTACAATATCCATGTTCTCTCCATTTCTTCCAAATTGGTATATTTCTCCAGGCATCTGTGGTGTGTGCATTTCTCCTATGACCCAAGAACCTCTTGATAGTTTTATTGAATATTTTTGGCCTGTTTCTCTTGCCCCCATTTGGACAATTGAAATTATTTTCATTCCCTATGGATTCTTCCTTAATTGGATGCTCCCCAGCTCCCTTAGGTTTTCTCTAAGGGATTGATTTAAAAGATGCTGTGCCACTTTTTTGAAGTTGTGCATCAGAATCTTTGTTGCATTTTTGTTCATGCAGACCTCACCTGTTTTCTATAGGCCCAAAGGTTCCTCAGTGCACCACAAATCTAAATCTTTCTTTATATATATTACAGATTCTGTGACTTTTCAGCTTCTGTCCAGCTGATTCTTTGTTGGTATGTGTAAAGGAGTATGGAGATAACCTTGAAGAAGAAATGCAAGAGTGGTTAAATAAGGACCAATTCAGCCCTGAGAAAGAGGAAGGAATGAGAAAGAAACTCAAGATTATCTTGCCTTGATTCCCTTTGATATGGAACCTCTGTCAGGAAACAGACACCACAAAGACTACTGGAACTCTACTGTGGTAGGGCATAGTAACAGAATTTTGAAATCCTGTGTCCCTTCTTAATCAAAAGAGAATCAAGGTAGATAAGCAGGAAACAGCACCAGATAAACAACCAGGAAAGAAACAATATCTTCTATCAAAGAACCATCAAGGAGGTGACCACACATACACCAAGACTGGCATATGACTACCATATATAGCCAGCTAGCAAGCCCCACTCTCCCGCACACTGATGGTAATAAAAACATCTGCAAGAAAACAACCAAGCTCAGAGAGCACCAAGAACCCAACAGTTCAACTTTGAGCTACATATATTCTCTACTATTGGAGAATCAAGGCAGGATCATCTTGAGTTCTTTTCCCTGAAAGTAAGGAACTTTCAGTCTCTATCAATCAGCATCAGGCTTCTAGGACCTCGCAGCTACATTTTCTCACATCATTGTGCCAGTGCAAGGAAGGGCCTCTTCAAAAATTATTAAATCATTAATATAGACTATAATAATTCCAGTCTTCAGACCAGAAAGGGCAAAGCCAATCCCAGTTGTGGCAACTTGGAGTGTCTGCACTTTCAGCCCTGCAAAGTAGAACAAGCTTTGTATTTTTGAGGTAGATACACACCACAGCTTAAGTGAATAATAACAGTTACTAAATCTCCACCTAAACACACAAGAATCCAGTCTTAAGAGAAGTCCAGGACATTCTCCTGAGATTTTTTTTTTCTTGAATGAGGTAAAACATCCAGAGTTTGGCACTTAGGTAAGACCATGTCCCAGGCTGGTCAAAAAGGGTCAATGATTTCCCATTCCCAGTTCAGTACATTTTTGGAAAACTCCAGCAAAGAAGCAGAAATGATCTGTTGCAATTTGAAACAAAACATTATTCAGTCCACTGAATAAAACTTACCAGATTTAATGTTCTAAATATATCCCAAATATTAATAATTAAGTGTTTGTAAGTATTTTACAAGATGATTCCCTGAGACTTCCTGCAGGGTCTGGTCTTACAGTCTCCTCTGGGAGTTTTCTACAGAAGTAGGAAAATTCAAGTTGATCAATCAGGGCTTTAGATGACTCAATTCCTACAGAACCTGTTTAGGACAAGGCTTAATCACAGAAAAAAATTGCCACAGTGCCTACTGTCTGGAACAGCATCCTCCAGAGTTCCATAGGTACCATCCTGTGACTACGTTTAAAGGTCTTTAAAAAGCTGTTTTTTCCCCCAGGCTTTAGGTTAGGGTGGGTGGCTAGTCTCTTATATGATTTTACATTGTAGCTTAAATGTTTTTTTCTCTTCTGAACACACGTTTCTTTATTATATTGTTTATCAATATTTTGAATGTTGTACGCTACCCAGAGTCTTAATGAAGCTGGGTAGCCTTATAAACTTGACAAATAAATAAAATCATGCTGAAATTTGGATTTAGGTTGGTTTTGGAGTGAGCATGCCTGGGCATGTCCTTTAGTTCTGGCCTCATGAACAGCGTCTTATAACTGGGTTGCAGGTCTAACAACCCCCTCCCCCCCAAGTGAATCTTGTGCTGTAAATCCAGCCCAAATTTAGTACAGTCAGAAGCAAACTCATTAGAAGAGCATCATCAGAAGGCATAGGCACGGTGGGAAGTCAGATGAGCTAAAGTAAAAATTCAAGAATGTTATTGTGCCAAGGACTCATGAACGAGGAGTCACAGAAATCTTCATGGATTGATGTCATTCCAGTGATTTTGGAGTGCCCAGGTCGTTTGCTAAATACCAGCAGCTTCCAGTCCTGCCCAAACATTGCTGGTCATGAGTAGATCAATTTCTCTCAGCTAGTTACTCCTAAGTAGCTCGCCACAGTTGAGTAAAGGAAGGTGTCACAGTCCTGTGTCAAGACTACTCCTCAGATAAGGAAGAGGAGCAGGAGGGTCAGAAAGAAGTATCCAAAAAGCCATACAGGACTGTGATACCTTTCTTTAGAGGAATGGTCTAGTCAGTGTGGAGGGACACTGTATTTATGCCCTTAATGATCAGATTGCCAACAGGATGCCTCAACCTGAACCATATATTTATTATAAAAGGATATCACTTAGGGCTGCACAGTGCTTTGGATTCAAAGGAGAAAAGGTAATTTAAACACATAGTACCTGTCTGAAATTCTTTAAAGCAACTGTACCTTTGCCCAGGATGGCATAGGTGGTCTAACCAGTTGCAAGATGATCCCTAAGAAGCATTTGGTTTAAAGCCTTGCTAACAGCTAAAGCACTGTTTTACATTTAAATCCAAATCACTTTATATCCTAATACTGATGTTTCCAAAAGCTTGCTTATTTATCATATTTATATAGCCACCTATCTCATGAAAAATGACTCTGGGCAGCATACATACATAGCAATAGAAATTGCTATAGAAATTGAATAAAATAAAATAAATAATAAATAGCAACAGTTAAAACTACATAACAATCTAAAATCAGTCAAACATAAAATATGTGTTACTTCTAAGCAATTATATTACTTTGTCTGCTTTCATGTAA
This sequence comes from Liasis olivaceus, assembly GCA_030867105.1. Classification (NCBI taxonomy): domain Eukaryota; kingdom Metazoa; phylum Chordata; class Lepidosauria; order Squamata; family Pythonidae; genus Liasis; species Liasis olivaceus. Next base: position 2,466,075 of record CM061354.1, read on the forward strand.
TATCACCTGCCCTAAGAATCTTTCTCCATGACAGAAGATGACCTTTTGGGAGCAGAATAATCATCTACATGAAGGCCTCAGCCCTTTCAGTTGGGTTCAGACCAGGGCATAATCCCAAAGCAGCACTGATCGCACTTGTCCTCTGGCAGGACTAGGGTGGGGGTAGTGCATCCATCCTGGCCCTCCCTGATATCCTGATGGCTTCAGTACTATTGACCATGGCATCATTCTGGACATGCTCAGAGGGTTTGGGAGTGGGATGCATAGTATTAAGGTGGTTCTCTTTCCATCTTTGGTCCTGGATGGGGTTGCACTATCCAGAATGATCCAGTGTGCAGTTTGCAGGTCCTCCTGGATTCATAGCTCCTGCTTGAACAACAGACGGCAGCCATGGCTCAAAGAGCCTTTCCACAAATCCATCTTATGTACCAATTACATCCATCCTGGAACAGGAGAGACTACTCAGTCACACATACCTTTGTCACCTCCTGTCTGGATTACAGCTGTGCACTCTACATGGGGCTGCCCTTGAAAACCACTTGGAAGCTACAGCTGATCCAGAATGCAGCAGTGCAAATAGTTATGGGCAGACTTCAGTGCACTTATATAACACTGCTACTCCACAAGCTGTACTGGTTATCAGTATACCTCTGGGTACAAATCAAAGTGCTGGTTTTGCCCTATATAGCCCCTCATGCCACTGGGCCTGGTTATTTGCAGAACCACCTGTCTCTGATTATTTTTGCCTATTCAATAAGATCTGACAGAGTGGGATGCTCCAGGTTCTGTCTTTTAAGCAATGTCATCTGACGGGGCCCAGGATACATGCCTTCTCTCTTGCTACATCTGCCCTATGGAACAGCATTCCCCCTGAGAACCAGATGATCCTGACCCCACCTTCCTTTCAGAAGATTCTTAAGACCTGACTTTTTCCCCAGGCCAGGAGATTTTGTCCTTGCTTGATTACTTTTGACTGTTTTGGCTGGATGAAGTTGCCTCATAGGTATTATGTTTTATTGGTTTTAACTGGGTATTGTGATTGCTATATGTTGTTTTTATTTGTATATATCACCCTGAGTGGCATGTAGATTGGGCAGCTATGTAAATTGATAATGAAATTCACTGACTCCTTTGCTTCTCCTGTGTTGTCTGTGTCAGTTACCTATGACTCAAGGGAGCAAGCTGCTTCCTTGGGAGCCAGAAACAATTTCCATTGATTATGCTGTCCCAGATGAATTATCCTTAGATGCAACTGGATAAATAATTTTAGGATGCATCTAGGAACCAACCAAGATCATATGAACTATAATCTGACACAACTATATCTAATAAAAAATAATAATAAAAACATTTGATCTTGCATTCCCTTGCTACACTCAGTCAGACAAACATTAGGTTATAGGAAAATAGGTTATATGGCAGTTCAGTTATACAGATGGCCACCCATGAACTATATAGATTGGTGTGAAAGTAAGAATGTTCAAAGTAATAAAACAGTCCAATACATTAGAAAGCCATGATAACAGATGGGCGGCCATATAAATTGAATGGAAAAGACAAGACAAGACAAGACAAGACAAGACAAGACAAGACAAGACAAGACAAGACAAGACTTGGGTAACGGAAGGCTCAGAAACAGATTTATGGCCATTCCAAAGCAAATCAATCATTTTCCACCACTGCAGGACCTCAAAAATTACACAGCGTTGGAAACATGGTATTTGGAGAAAAAGCTTGATAAAAGACTTAATTGGTTTATTTTTGAAAAACTGTGTGTCTAATAGCACGGCCCTTTAACTTACATAGTTAGAAAACAAGGCATATTAGTATCAGTTATGAGAATGGAAAACATATATAAACCTTGATTTTTAAATTTTCTGATGAGAAAATTCATCCTATTTGAATAGTGCTATTGAGTAGATGAGAATAGTTGTTGTTACATCAGGTATAATTATTGATATTATTAATCAAAGTCTTATGTATACAAACCATATGTAGTGAATGGCTGCTAAAGAACTGACAGGCTAACTTGTAATATGCCAGTATTTTAGTAACATGAATTAGTTTTAATTCTGTACATTTAAGATTTCAAGAGGAATTGTACTTCAAAGAAAGAAAGTCTATTCCAAAGAAATCTATGAATTTCCACTTATTTGGGATGTGTGAACCAGGCAAAATCCAGTAAATTCAATTCATATTTACATATTGATTCAGGAAAAAAAAAATTCTGCACATGAACAGAAGTCATCCAAATTAATTTGGAGGCATCCAATTAAATATACAATTTAAAGTGCTGGTTTTATCCTATGAAACCCTTGGCTTTTTATAAAAGCCTTGGCTTGGCACCTGGTTACCCGCAGGGCTACATCTCCCCACTAGAGGTGGCCCAATCACTTCAATCATACTGGGAGAAGCGGCTGGTTGGCCTCCATTTTTGGGAGGTCAAAGGGCTGAAGCCTGGAAGTGTTGCTTTTTGATGATGGGGTCACCCCTCTGGCATGACCTTCTGTTGGAGATTCATCTGTCTCCGACATTGCCTCCTGGAAAAGTCTGAAAACATGCTTTTCCAGATGGGTTTGTAGGTCTGATGCCATGCTGTGTTTGGAGTTTTGTTTCATGTTTATGTTTTATTGTAGATTCTTATTTTGTAAGCCACCAGGAGTCCTGTGATTGCAGTGGGGTATGATTAACAAATAAATAAAATTTGAAGATTTTATCCAATTGCCATCAGGTAGAACCTCCAAATGGAATATTCATACCCTCTGATTAGTTGTCTGCCGATACTGAAATCAGTATTGTATAATGTTGAAGGTATTGGACTATGACCTGAAAGATTCAGATCCAAGTCCACTCTGAGCCACAGAAACCCAAGCAGTGACTTTGGGTCAGTCACTCTTTTTCAGGCCAACCTACCTCACAAAGTTTTTACTGGGTAGAAAAATTAGGCGAGGGATTGCTATATAGGCTACCTTGAGCTCTGGAGTAAAACTAAAGTTATAGTTACACTAAAGTTCTGAAACAGGTTTCTTGGGACCAGGAACTTCTAGAAGAGAGGAACTTCTGTCTAGCAGGAAAGTGTATGAGGAAGGAAGGAAGGAAGGAAGGAAGGAAGGAAGGAAGGAAGGAAGATGCTATCCTTTCATTTAAAGAGGAAGAGGGAATGCAGGTTTGGGAAGCTCCTTAATAGCAGAGGAAGGTAGAGAGGGGTATGTTTTCTTTTTTTAGCTAGAAAAGAAAGGATTTATAGTAGAAAAATTACTAGGGGAAAACTTTTGCTGTGGTTACATGCTAAATCGTAAACCATAATTAAGATTCCATACTGCTCTGCCTATGACCTCTTCTTCCCTCTCATCCCCCTTCCTTTTGCTCCTTCTTAGGCCATAGACTAGAAATATGATTCTTTTCTTTTATAAAAATCCTCCTTTCAAGGCAGACAGAATCAGGAAAGCAGTGAAGCATTTACATTTTTAGTTTAACCAGAAAGATTTCTCTAGAGAGCAGTCTGAGCAAACATTTGACAGCAGCTGCCAATTCCCTAAAGTTCAGTTTCCACTTGGACATTTTGGCAGTCCAGGGACAGAACAGTGATGGGTGGCTAGGATTGGTGGCAGCCTAGAGATCACCATAAGCAGAGTCATGGGGGGGAAAGCAGCTGGATTTGACTTTAGCAACCCTATTGACAAGCATCCTCTCACACCTAGAGGAATCTCTGCTGAAAACTGAGACTGAAGTTGTGAACATATATCAGGCAATGTACATCTCCAAAGCTATATCAACCCTTTGAATTGTGGAAGTCTCCTGGCAGGCCCAAAGATGCAGACAGTACTCCCTACTCTAAAGAGTAGGGCTTACTCAGAAGTACTGATAAAGAATTCCTTTTGAACAATTGCTTTAGTAGCTTAAAATCAGCCCTTGATGGGCCAAAATCTTGATACTCAGCTCAGGCTGGCTCTGGACCCTGCTTCCGGAATATAGAAACTATTCCTGTTAAATGTAATGTATAAGCCTTGCTCTGACTTTGGTTTCTGATTGTCTGCTTCTGAGCTACAGTATTGGTCTGTATTCCTGAGCTAGTTACCAGCTTGTTTGCTCAACTACCCAGTCATTGTTAACCCAAAGGTCTAGCAACCTTGAAGCAACCTTCACCAGGAAAAGGTTACAGTTGGCAACCCAGTACCTGGGTTCCCACCATATCCTGAATTACAAACTACCCAATGTGGATGAAATGAACCAATGGTGTTTAATTTATGAGACTGGGATCCTACCACATGTAAACACAGCTTAACAAATTCATTTAGTGTGCTTATCTAATATGCTCTACTCAAACAAATAAACCATACTTTGGTTTATATATCATGCCAAAGCAAGGGCTCAATTCTCACAATAAGCTAGATCACAAATCACTCAACCTCATTTTAGGTGAGCTTACTGTTGTGAAGCCAACTCATATTCACAGTACTCCCAACTGTCACATCCTTAATGCCAGACACAGGATCTATAAGAGAGGGATGCATACTCTGGGTCATATACAGAATCAAATTTTTCCCAACCCCTCTCTCTCAGCTGCAGAAAGAAAAGGGTTGTTTATAAGATTTCTGTTTATTAATTTCAGGTGTGCTGAGATACAACAACAACAACAACAACAACCTGTCTTCTGAGCTAAATAACTGTAGCAGACTTACCCTGTAGCCTTCCTTCTGCCTGGAAGATTACAAGTATATTTGTACATTCCCTCTTAAAGTAAAAAAACATGTTATATAGCTTATCTTTTAAAAAAGTTTAATATTCATTTTTATTTATCTCTTGTCTATCTCCCAAAATAAGGAAGGAATGGCTGAACTCCATAATCTCATAACTGTATGCCCTAGAGCCAGGGGGTTGCATCATAGAAATTATTGTATTTTTTTACTTTTTAATCACCACAGAGGCAGCACAGGTGATAAGACTCCTATCTCTCTTACCTACAGGGTGTGAGAGACAGTGAGAGAGAAGGAGGTATATTTCTAGGCTTTTATTATTAGAAACTTTTCTAGTCTTTAAGGTGTCACATGTCTCTATTTAAAAAAAATAGATAAGAATTTTATTGTCTTGGCCAGGTAACTCCCTATCCAACCTCTGGATGACAAATATAGAGAAGAAAAAACTTCATCAGTTTAAGCGGCTCCATGATCTTGTTCTGCTTTCTGAAACTTACCCATCCACTGATGTTGCAGGCATTCTGCCCACCTGCCAGAAACTCCACTGTTTCATCCCTTGAATGCAGAAACCTAAAGCTGAAATTTGGAACAAAGAAGCAGGACAACTAAGTGAGTTTTCCTCTTAAGTCACATGTGGCAGGAGCACAGCAATGAAAAACAGCTCAGCATTAACCTGAGGGTTGATAGCTAACTCCCAAGTGAGGATTCTCATTGAAAGAGAAGCAATTAATTAGTGTGGTAATAAGGGAGGTATGGCAAATTAGTGAAGACCTGCAGCCATTTTGGAATTCCCCAGTTTTGAGCAAAACAGGGGGAAGGTAAGGAAGGACCAAAGAGAGAAAAATGAACAAGGAATTGTGTAAAACACGCTCTGTCAGGTCCTGCGTGCATCTTAGCCAGCATTCTAGGTAGCCATACCTTTCTGGAAAGCTATCAAGGAAAGGAAAATGTAACCACAGCTTTATTGTGCTGCATTTTTTTCAGCTTACACAGACCTGCCTGGAAGCCACAGAGACATCTTGTAATTATGATTAGTGACCACTGACAGATCAAGATTTCTTTTAAAAGACATGGAAGTCAGTAGCCATAACAATAGCTTGGTTACCAAATTCACATGGTTACTCATGACTCAATTCTGTAAAGAGGTGAGAGGTTTCAGTGGGGCTGCAGTTACCAAGATTTGGTTTCTTTTTGAATGAAGTTGCTGGAGGTTTGCTGACATTTTGTGACAGTGGATGAACATCTAAGAGGAGTTTGAACATTGCACTAATGGACTCCCATCAGGGCTTGTAAAAGGATCTCCTCCAGATGCCCAAAGATCCCAGCGTTCTTCTTTTCCAACTCTGATGCTGCCTGATCTAAAGCTACGCTTTTTTTTTTTTTTACTCCTTTCCTACCTAAATATAGATCTAGAAGACCCCCATGCCTAAGCTGGAAGTGGCAGAAAAGTATCTTTTCATAGGTCTTTCAGACCAACTCCTAATAATTGTGTATCTGCTATCCCTGAGGAGATATGGAAGGAAAGCTCTTTTCATATTGGTATAATAAAAGCCATTTGCCTACCAAAAAGTCCCCCCCCCAGTAAATTTTGTGCATCAATTGATTAAACCCACTTATTTTGGCTGCCTCATGCTTTTTTCCCCCACCAAATGAGTTAGGGTTAAGGTTATTGATTGATGGTCAATAGTTACCCCTGCAAATATATGTTGTTGTTGTTCAGTCGTTAAGTCGTGTCTGACTCTTCGTGACCCCATGAACCATATTGTGCCAGGCCTTCCTGTCCTTCACTGCCTCCCTGAGTTGGGTCAGTTTCATGCTCATTGCTTCAGTGATGCTATCTAACCGTCTCATCCTCTGCCGTCCTCTTCTCCTTTTGCCTTCCATCTTTCCCAGCATCAGGGTCTTTTCCAAAGATATAAATATATGTACCCACACCTTAATCACAACAAGGATATCACACCAATCGGTTATGTCCATGGAGGGCAAACACTTTTTGGACATGAAACTTGAACACTAGTGGCATTCAGGAGCTGTCTGAAGACAAAATAGAAAGCATGGCTTGGCTTTCTATTTTTGTCTTCAAATGGGTGCTGAGTTATCTCAGCAAATCTGTGCTGACCCATTGCTCCTTTTTGATCTGTGTGATACTTTGGTGTCAGAGAAGAAAGAGACATTCCATTTCAGCTTGCTACCCACATGAATCAACTTTGGGAAGTTGACAAGCTGGCCGGTACTTGCAATGTGGCACTGGAGGATTTGGAAGATGCCATGGAGGCCATCTAGTCCAACCCCCTGCTCAGTGTAGGAATCCCCATTGAAGCATCTCCAAGAGATGCTTGAGCTCTTCCAGCAAAGGGAAGCCCACCTCCCCTCTGCATCATTGGTTCCCCTGTGCAACTGCTCTTACCGTTAGGATTTCTTTCTTCCTTCCTTCCTTCCTTCCTTACTTCCTTCCTCTCTTGCTTTCTTTTTGTAATATAGCCTCTTTGAGGGGTCCTTGGCTCCCTTCTCTGGTTGCTCAGGAACTGGCCCGACTCAAGGGAGCTCCATTGGACTCTCCCCCTCCCCAACTCTGATCTGTTCTCCAATTAACACAGTGCTGGGGATGCTCTTAGTCAGGCACAAAGGTCTAAAATTGGGGGTGCTCTGTCTCAGGAAAAGAAAAAAAACAAGAATTGGGGAGAAAAAATAGAGATCTGAGGACCCCATAGATAGTGTTCTCAAACAACTGCCTCCCACCAGTGTGTTAGCTTTGAGCCAGTGAAAATTGCCTTCTCCCCCCATTCCTCAAACATCAGGCCTGAAAAGGGGAAGCCCTTTTCTTTTCCATCTTTCTGGACCGAATTTGAAAGGCTGGTTTCGACCCTGAGAACCCTCCACCACTTTCCCTGCGGGAGACCCTGGTCCCTTAAAACCTGAAGATCTTCCAGTAAGGCCCTCCTGCAGGTTCCCCCTTCCAAAGGGGGTGAGATAGCCTCTCCAAGAGGGAGAGCCTTTCCTGAGGTAGCCCCCATCGATGGAAGCCCTCCCAGAGCGGCTTGCCTGGCGCCCACATGAGCTTCCACTTTTCCCAGGCTTTTCCGCTTAGTAACTAAACTAAAACCAGAACTGTATACCCAAGCTTTAGAGTCTGACTGTTTATCAGGAATAATACCTGTATTGAGCTAAAAGAATCATAGAAGAAACTGGCAAAGTGATATTATTCCAGATGTTAAGGAATTATTCCAGATGTTAAGGAATGGCTATCAGAAATGTGTGCCATCTTTTCTATTAATCAGAGGATGCATCGATATGCCTTATCAGTATGGTGACCATATTTTCTTGGAAAAAAGAAATGACAAATCTGAAAAAGGGGCAAATCTGAAAGAGGTTCATGAGGATAAAAAAAAATAATGGTTTATGTTTATAACTTTGCTTTACAAAGAAAAATTCAAGAGCAAAACCAAGGCATGTTCTAATAAAAATATCTAAAATCAGACAGTATATGTATATTTATTTTTAAAAAACAATTCAATTTCCATATTTTTCACATGAATGTGAAAGACTGTGCATTAAGTGATACCATTTGTATGGTAAAAGTGTTACATAGGATTTTAGGCTTTATTATTAGCCTTTTAATAAAGGTGATATTAGCATTTTAGCATGGCATCCATACCTCTTTTTGAAGTTTAGGAAACCATGTTTTTCCTTTCAGCCAAAGCCATTTCCTTTGATGTGCAAAAACTACAGTGATGAGAGCAATCATACAATAGGGCTGTATTCTGAAGTCCTTGATTAAAGTTGCAAGTGCTAAGAAAGAAAGAAAGGAGGAGATGCAACATATTATAAGAGTGTCTGTCTTTTCTCAGGTCTAACAAAATAATGCCTTTATTGCACATCAATGTCTTTTATTGTTTGATTTGTTGCCTTGTGGTTCGTATGGGGTGCGGGGGGCAAAAAAGCCACTTTGCAAAGGTATTGAGTATTTCTCTCTCAGATTCAGGGACTAGGTTTTTTCAAGCTCCATGCCAGCTTGGGTGCCTGAGTTTTTGGGGCAACACAAGTTAAACGACCAAAATAAAGGACAAAAGTTAGTTTTTGAAAAATAAATACATCTAAAGGGCAGCTTTCTGAAATAAGGGACTGTTCTTTATAATAAAGGACATATGGACACTGTAGTTATTAGGCAGAGATTTTGTGATAGTTTACAATAATATTTTATATTGGTCATATTAGTGTATTTATTGGTATTTTACTATTGATGTACAGTGAGATGGGCAGCATATATACGTTTGAAAATAAAATAAAAATAAAATAAATAAAGGTAGATTTTTCCCCTTGTTTTTCCCTCTTTCTTTGTTTGAGGTTGATTTTTTCCTTTTCTTTTCTTTTTCTTTTGGTTTCTATTTTTTATATAGCTGCCCATCTCACACAAAGCGAAAGCAACAATTGTTTTCCCCCTTTTTAAAGATTGCTTTGTTAACTGTGTAGGTTAAGAAAGTAAAAAATCATTTTTAAAAAAAGTTGAATATGTTCATTTAGATTTTGATGGCCACCTTGCTGCTGTGTCTGGTTTGTAGGAGGACTTCCTTCTTATTTTATTTTGACTTTATTGAAACGTTTCCATTCAAATGGTATTTCTTGTGGGGGGGGGGGGGTAATATCATAAAATCTTCCAGAGACCTTTGGCTATGTATTGGGCAGCTTACAAGTTTTAAAGTTTTAATCAAGTCACTAAAACGTAAACGAAAGAAAGAAATTTTGTCCTGTCAGGTTTCCTCAGAAGAAAACAACCTTCCCATTCTCCTCACAGTCCTCCCCAACTGAACCCTCTCCCTCCCCTCACCGCCGCCTTTCCCGCCAAAACCTCTCTTCCCCCTTGTTGCTATGCTGGCTATGCATTCTGATTGGTGGAGGCAGCCCACCAATCCAAGGCTGAGACGCCCATCCTGCCTCACAATGCCAGGGGTTCTGGGCGGGGAAGCACTTCTGCTAAGCCGCTCCCACAGAACCAGGTCTCCTCTCCTGCATCTTCTTTCAGGGACTGCTTCCCCCCCCCAACCCCGGAGTGGTTGATGATGACAACAGTGATGTGATGACATCATGGCCCCAGTGCCGGGACTTGCATTCTTTTGTCATGAAGCAAGACCGTAACCACAGCACTTGTGCAATGATGTCATTGCTGTGGCCACAGATCCGCACCAAGAAAACCCATACTGAAACCCAACATTTCCATAACTTCCAGGCTGGCATTGGCCTTCCAGCTTTTCTGAGTAGAAGCTGCTGCCTCTCCTTTGTGACCTATAACCAGAGGACTGCCCTTGAGATTTCACAGAAGTGTGGGAACCCAAGGTGGAAAGAAGATTGTGTAATGAAAGATATGACATTTACACACTCCCCTTGGCCAGCTGGTCACTAAATCAGTGCAAGAGCGCCGTACTCTTGCATGCACCACACACCATACCCTATTTATCTGTTTTAATTAATGTTTACTCTGTTTTTACTGTAAACCACCCAGTCACTCCACAGTGAGATGGGCAGTGACAAACTTGAAACATAAAGAAATAAAATACTCCTCTTGCAAAAATTGCATTCACGTGTTCTCTGGTGAAAGAAATGTCAAGAGGCAAATTCTCTTTCCTCCTATCAAATGAGGATAGAGAAGGGTGGAGGAGGTAAAAGGATGCTTAAACACAGCACCGCTCACTATCTCAGGTGTGTCAACTCAGCCAGGGGATATCTCTACCTTTCAAGATGCCATCAGGACTCTAGTGCCGGCACCGTCCGGTCCCTGTGGATTCCTGGAACAGTTGCACGGCTCCCTTTCTATTGCCGGTTGCTTAATGGAGCCTTATCTACATTTTGTCTAGAAGGACAAGTTCGCAGTGTCACGAGAGAACGAATTAACCTTTCAGGGCAAATCAATCCTGTATTTCCAAATTTCTAATTTTTTTTTTTAATACTATTTTATTGAAATTTCAAAATTACAAAGTTAAAAGTTAGAAATGAAAAATACAAATTATAAGGAAAAGGAAAAGAAAACTTGAGATAAAGTAAAGAAAAAGAAGAAAGACATGAAAAATAGATAGCTTCCAATCTATCTCTGGTCTTAAGAATAATAAGAGTGTCATAGGTGCTAGTTTTTAATGCATTAAGTAGGAATAATTCTTTGTCAAAACATATCCCATTACATTTATAATCTAATCTTCAAATCCCCATGTAAGCTTCACCCCGCCTGCATTTTGCAAATAGTCCATCAATGGTTTCCATTCCTTAAGGTAATAATTATTTGATTTTTCTTTTAATAAACAAGTCAGTTTATCATTTTCTGCCATTTCCATCAGTTTTAGCAACCATTCTTGTATTGTTGGTAGTGTTTTCCAAAATTGTGCATACAAAAGTCTTGCTGCGGTAATCATGTATTGAGTAATTCTGATAAGATGCTTTCTGATTTGAAAGTCCATTATCCCCAGCAGGAATAGTTCTGGTTTAAATGGAACCTATATTTGTAGTATGCTCTGCATCAAAGATTGTATTTGAGTCCAAAATTTCTTTGCAATTTTACATGTCCACCACATACGGTAGAACGACCCTTCTTGTTGATTACATTTCCAACAAACGTTGGAAATTGTCCCGTACATCTTTGATAATCTTTGGGGTGTCATATACCATCGATACAACATTTTATAAAAGTTTTCTTTCAAATTATAACATAAAGTAAATTTTAATCCTTTAGACCACATATTTTCCCATTGCTGCATATGTATATTATGTCCAATATTTTTTGCCCATTTAATCATGCATTCTTTAACTTGTTCTTCAACCATTTCTTCTCTCAACAATAATTTATACATTTTTGCTATTAAGTGTTCATCTGTTTCACATAATTGAATTTCAAATTCTGATTTATTCTGTTCAAATCCAAATTCTTTTTTATCAATTTTGAATTTTTCTTTATATTGCATATAAGAAAGCCATTGAAAAGTATGTCCTTCTAAAACCAATTGCTCTTTTGATTTGATTTTATATTCTCCTTGTTCTTTTTCTAATAAATCTTTATATCTCATCCATTTATTTTTATCTCTTGTTTCAGTTCTATAAAATGCTTCTTGTATAGAAGTCCACATCAGCATCTTAGGGCATAAAAGTGGTCTGCATTTAGTCCAAACTTTTAATAAAGATCTTCTAATATAGTGGTTTTTAAAGTCCACATTAACTTTGACTTTATCATACCACAAATATCCGTGCCATCCAAATCTCAAATTATAACATTTCAAATTTAATAGTTTTTCATTTCTCAGGGTAATCCATTCTTTAAGCCATACTAAACAGCAAGCTACATAGTACAATTTCAAATCAGGAAGACCCAAACCACCTCTTTCTTTCACATCTTGTAAAACTTTATATTTTATTCTTGGTTTTTTCCCTTGCCATATAAACTTAGAAATATCGCGTTGCCATTGTTTAAAGGGTGCTTCTGAAGTCAATATTGGAATTGTCTGGAAAAGATATAAGATTCGTGGCTCCAAATTTCTAATTTAGATTCCAAGGGGTAGACTGTGTGTGCAGGAGTGGGGAGAGAGAGCTGAGTGCGAGAATAAAGCATGAATGGTAGGACCGCTGCACATGAGTCTGATCCTCACTTTCTGCCTAGGAACTGCATTTGTAAATGCAAGTGGATGGAAGCACCACCGTAAGACAGTTCTTGTACATTGTGCTCAGAGGCTAGCGTTGAGAACCGGACTCCCAGCATCTGTTCCACCAAACTGAAGGATTAGTCGAAAAGAAAACCTAAGTCTCTGAAGTATCTACAGATGCAATTTGCAGGTTAGTTTCCAAGCTACTGAGCTGCAGATGATGCTGCCAGATTATGGGGGGGAAAGTCTCTGCTGTTTCTTTAAAGCCAGAAAATGATTCATCTGAGACCATCGTTTTCTTTTATCTTACCTCCTCTGCAATCACCCAAATCTAAACTTTCTAGGCCAGCTCTTGAATTTCTCCCCTGACTGCAATTGAACTCTATCCTGAGGTGCCTCCATGTTTTTTTTTCAAACTCAGAGGAATGTCAAAACTCCCTAAATGTGATCCTTTAGCCCATTGTCCTGTTTCCAGCAAGGAAAAACTGAAAGCTGACAAGGAGGATAGAAAGTCAAATGTCCTTTTCCAGTCATCAACAGCAGTGTTTGGCTGGCTGGGGATTCTGGGAGTTGAAGTCCATGCAACTTAAAGTGGCCAAGGTTGAGAAACACTGATCAAGGACAAATCATCTCAAGCTATGGAGTTGCCTTTGATGCCCAATCGGCTGTTGTTGATCGTATCAATATGAATGTTGACCACAGAGTCTTTCTGAATGGTTCAAGCTTAACGAAATCTCTCCCAGGTTTCAAGTGACCATGGTAATGGGAGGCCATTATAGAGGGTTCCAATCATTGTAGAGAAAGACTCCCTGACACCCAGAAAAGCATTCTTGGGGGAACGCAGAAACACAGCAGACAAGCCCTGTCTCCAGTAAAGCATGCAATGCTTTGGAGCCATTGACAGTAAGAAATATAATTAAAATGTCTTACAATGCTTTGCAGATGGAGAGGAGAGGGCAGGTAATTGAATGACTTTTTTCTTTTTCTTTTTTTGGAAAAAGCAAGCTGGGAGCTTGCTATTAAAGGTTCACTGTTCTGTGCCCTCATGTATGAATAAAATATATATTAAGCCCATTCCTGCAGCCAAAATCACATGAAAAGAGGGCCATAGAAGGGTCACACTGTCTGTCACCCATCGATCATTGTCTACTACCTGGCTGAAGGAGGGTAGTGAATTATATGGTTTCCTTCTCTTCTGATGCCAAGGTTGAAAGGTACTTTTCAAGATTTTTTTTTTAATTTTTTGCTGTACCCTGGGAGAACTCAACCAATATGTAGCTACTTCGATGGCCAAAGAATAATCATGAAATGTTGAGGATGGGCCCCAGAAGAGAAAGCAAGAGAAAAGTAGTGGTGGAGCCTCCTAATATTTGACAAGATTCTGAAGCTGTAAGGGAGGCTGTGAAGTGTAAAAGCCCTTCTCCCTTTACTATAACGGGCAGCTTCAGAAAGGGAACAATAAAAGACATTGTCAGAAATCCAGTTCCCGCAACACTGGGGAGTAGTGTAGTTGGAACAACAAGAGGTTACTTAACTAAGCTAGCCAACTAATTTCAGGAGTTAAATTTAGCCCAAAAGAGACACAGACCTGGACAGGAATAAACTCACCTAAGCTCCTCTTTTATTTATATGCATTATATTCTTTTTTATGTTCTGTTTTGTACTCATTGATACCATTTTTCCAAATGCTCAGTTTTTAAAAAATTAAAATATAAATTAACACACACACACCCATCAGTCCTGTTGTGGGAATACCCAAGCCTAGTCAGTTAAACCATTTTGCCGATCTGGACTTCCAAGAAAAAGAGTTGGAGAGAAAGAGCAGCTGAAATAGCAAGCCCCTCTCTATTACAGAATTCACTCCCAAGACCTGACAGCCCAGAACTTACCTTCTAAACATTGCTGCCTGCTGGGCCATTGAGGAAGGAACCATGAAGCCTTACCAGTACTCTCCTAGTGCAAGGGTTCATGGGATATCATAGAAGGTGGAAGACGAATTGCCATATTGACCATACTATGCATGGTACTCAACCCGAGCTCAGATCCCTAAAGAGTACAAGGCAGGATTCTGTGCTTGTCCCTAAGCTCACTGAGCTTTTATGCTTCTCTCTCCCCAGATACAGCAGGGGACAATGCCTTTATTATTTATTCCAAATACTTTCCCCAACTGGGCATCCTAAGAGCTGCCTTACTGCACCGAATCACCGGGTGAAAGCCCTCCTAAACATCTGCTCTTCTTCCACATAGGAAGCTAGGGTGATGTTAGGGTAGCTTGCACAGGAGACCAACATGTCCAGTGGCAACAGAACATCTCCTTTCCTCTTGCAATTTTGGTTAAATGTTTGAAAGCCCCCTGTGTGCCCTCATTTCTCTCCTCTTGCCCTTAAATTGTTTTCTCTAGGCTGAATCAGCCCTTCTACTTCTTCCAAGTTTTCTATTGTAGTGCCAGTATGTCATGAAATGATTGATTAAATCCACTCCAAATAGAGTTTAAAATTAGTTCTTTTATTCTTGTGTTATTTGGACAGAAGCAAAGCAAGTGTTTAATCAGTATATACCCGACAAGGCTATCAATAAATGTAAGTGCCCACCTAGGCTAACAACAATATATCAATAAACAATTCTGCCCTACTAGGCTACCCAAGTTGCTGTAAGTATTTCTGCCCAACTAGGCTACACATTCACACAAAATACTTACATACACTCTCAGCACAGTTGATCAGGCTGTGCTAGAGTGGGCTGGGAATCAGACTCAGGGCGTCCCCTGCTCCAACAAGAGTCGTCTCGCACTTCCAGGTGGGTATGGTTTCCACCCTTTCTTTTATACCCAACTTGTTTTACTTAGAATTCATCCAAGTCATCTCCATCCAGGTTGTCCAGGTACGGTACATGCCAGAAACATTTCATTTTCGGTACAGTTGGATAACTTGTTACAATGGTACCTCTCGTCTCGTTATACAGTTGGGTAACTTGTTACAATGGTGCCTCTCATCCCGTTATCTTATTAATTTATGATGTGTCACTTTATTCCTTACACCCACCAGCACTCCAGCCTGATCATTGTTGAGAACTCATTCGTACAAGGTATCTAGCGTACATTCCAACATTCCTTCATGCCAGCAACGTGAGTTTCCTAGTAAAGTTCATGAATAGGATAAACATGGCTGTTCTATGGCTATATGATTATATAGATTTTTATATATATAAGGCTTAAAATCATTACACCAATCTCTAGGAAAAGAGCATTAGCTCATCACATATCTCCTACTCCTACGTATCTTTATATTCCATCTACATGTCTTTAGTTTCTCCACTAGATCAATGTGTTGAATATCACTCATCTCTATAAATAATTTTGAGGTCTTTGTGGAAATAGCCTCCAGATATTCTCCTGAGAAGATGATGGAACCTGACAGCATTTAAGTGAGCAAAAGTGAAAGACCCAACCAGGCCTTTTCTGATCTCAATTAGCAAGGATAAGTTCCCAGCTTTTCTGTGCCAACACTGCTGGCTGCCAGCCAATTAGATAGCAAGCTGGTTGCCTGCCACAGTCTAACAATATAGGAGTTCTAGCTGAAGAGTCTTTTGGAAGAAAAAAGTCCTTTTTACCAGTATCTTAGGATGGCAACTGTAAATGTGGTCAACGGGCTCAGCACAGATCAAGATCAGGAAGCCAATAATCAAGCGACTAAGAGTTCTAAGCATGGCAAGCAAAGTGAACATGATAGAACTAAGTCTTGAAAAGTTATTTCCAGCATTTTCTCCTGAGGTGAAGCCAATAAATCAGCCATGCTGAGCCTCCACCCAAATGCACAGCCAAGGCATGTTACACATCAGAGTCTGCTCTTCTGCTGGCCTGCTTCTCGGCAAGCCTCTGAGGAGGCCAGCTTGCAAGTGGGTGGTTGAACTTCAGAGTCTGAGAAGCTGTCAGTAGGGGCAGGCAAGGAGTCCTGGGGGCTCCCAGGATCTGCCTCAGCCAGAGTGGAGTCATTGGCTCCAACACTGCTGGAACTACCTGCTCCAAGACTATTGTCACCAGATGCCCTTGACGCCACTTCCTCCCCATCTGAAGACATGTCCAGCAGGGCCATAGCACCAAAACAGTGTCAAAGATCCCAAAGCTTTTGTCCATATTTGTTACTGAAGATTCCACCACTCGCTTTTCAGTTCCCAGACCAAAAGTTAGTCTTAATCTGGGAGTGAGGAGCCAAGTATTTTGTTTGATGAAGAAAAAAGCAGTCATCAAGCTTGTCCTGATGTTAAAATAAGAATAGAGGCTAAAATGATAACCCTAACTAAAAACAACATCAGGACAAACCAGCCCTCACAAAAATAACAGACTTAGACAACTTGGGGGTGGGGGGGTGGGGGAATGCCATTCCACAGAAAGGGGACAGCTACAGATAAGGCCCACCCTGTAGGAGGACCGTCCCTTCCATATCAAGTAGAGGCTACTGGGAGTAAGTAGTCTTGTGGATAGCCTGGTCTTGAGCCATGTTAAAAGTGACAACCAGCCCCTTGGATTGCACCTGGAAGTAAAGTGGCAACCAGTGCAGCTCTCCCAGTAGTGGAGTCACACAGGTGACGTGAGAAGCATCCGACACCACTCAAGCTGCTGCATTCTTGACCAGCTATAGTTCTGGAGTGGTCTTCAAGGGCAGCCCCACTGGAATGGGGATTTGTAAAACATTGCGGGAATGGAGGAACACCTGGGCGTTCTTGCTTTCTCAACAAGCTATAAGGAGCAACATTCCCACTGTACCAAGAAACAGAAAGAGGGTCGAAGGAGCCGCAAAGTTCCTCTCTTCATGTGCAAGAGGCAATGAGTCCACATATCCAGTTGCCAAAGTTATTGTCAAGTCCCTAACGGGACTATAACGGTCTCTTATAGTCAGTTTCATTGAAAAAGAAAGGGATTACGCTCCAGATTTTGGAAACTCCATTACGCCCCTGTAGAGTGCATCAGCCAACATGAGTTCCCCCACTTGACTTTAAGCTTCTCTCATACATACTGTTCGTGGTTCTCAGATGTTTTATGCCTTTCCTTTAAAGAAACACAGTCAAGATACAATCGTCGGGCAGGCTTTCATTTCTGTATTCGGTTTTCAGCTTTCTTTATTCCCAAGAAAGCTATATTTCCTTTTGCCATTCATAGCCTTTTCTCTTCACTCTCCACTAAAACTGTGAGAAATATTTTCTTTCTTTGGGACAGTTTGACATCCCCAGCAGCTCCCTAAGGGCTGTAAGTGTTTGCTGGCAGTTCGCTGAGGAAGTGGGGGGACCATAACTGTTTTACTGCAAATGCAGTTTCTGCACACTTTAAAGATGTAATCCTACATACACATTTGTGATTCCCGATACCACTGATCCTCCTCTGTGGGTTTATTTCAAGTAGAAGTTGCTCAGCCTGAAAACAGGCAAGCTATTAAACCATTTTATTTTTTTATTATTGAATTTCAAGGCTGCCCAACTCCAAAAAGGGCTCTGGGCAGAATACAAACCATGCAGAGCAAAAGGAACATACAAGGGCAGCTATAAGAATACAGTAATTTGCTGGCCCAAGATTTAATAACAGCTGTTACCTTTTATTTGTGTATTTATTTTGCAGGAAAAGGCAGATCTGTAGTTTATCTGAATGGCCTCTTGAAACCTCTGTTTCGGAAGCAGTATGCCTTGAGATCCTAAATGCCGGAGATAGGGAATGACTGCTGCAAACATTTGGACTTAAATCAATTGGTTCCCCCTAGTTCATTACTGTCTCCAGCTAGAGAATGCTGGGCTGAGGTCTCGCACTCAGGCTGGTATGACATGCCAGGGGCTGCCCTCCAAAATATCAGTGGGGCCAAGGCAAAAAATGCATTTCATTGAGTTCAATTTACATTTAAATTTAGTTAAAGTAACTATAGTTAATAAAAGTACTCCCCAACGTACTTTCTAATTCTCCCTTTCCATCACATGGAAAATTGCAAATTTGGGGCAGTTTTAGAGGAGGCTACATGTACTCCTGGGGCCATGCAGAGTGTACCTCCAGAAACTAGAACTCTTCCTAGCCCTGACCCAGAGGTATTTCCTGCAACGTCTGTGCTTGATCTACAGTCCGCTTTACTTCAAATATTTTCTGAGTGCTATTGGAAACTGGACTTCACTCCTTTGACTGCTCCACCTGGGATCAGTTTCTTATGTTCCGTGGTCTAAAAAGGTTGTTACCTGTAAAAGGAGAGAGACCTTTTCCCTTCTGAAACCAAAAGCAGGACAAAGGCCAACAGGTTGAAATTAAGAGACAGGAAATTCTAGTTGAGTATTAGAAGGAACGTCTCAACAAGTGCTACCAAGCAGTAGAACAACCTGCTTAGAATAGTGGTGGATTCCCACTTGCTGGAGGTTTACAAAGGGGAACTGTTGTAAATGGTTTAGTACTGTCGATGCCATCCCTGAGAAGCAGATTAGACTGGATGTCACTAAGGTCCTTTCAACTCCTACGTTCTATGAATTTCTGAGTTCCATGGCCCTGATGTGTGGGAGACGGCTTCCAGCATCTCTCTGGAACAATCATGTAGACAAAACAGCAATCGGAAGGAAGTACAGTACGTGCTCCCTTTGGGCTGCTACACCACCCTGGAGCAAAAGAAGAAAGTGGCTGGCTTCTCTTAGGAACATGCCAAGGATCCACCAATGTCCATGGGATTCCTGCACTGTGGACTTCAGTGGCAGTGGCTTTCTACTCATGTAGTGGCTGGCAACATTCAAACACCTGAAGAGGATCCATGTGTGCAAGCAAACCCGTTTGCACTCTGTACTTCTCTTCCCTTGCACTCAGTCACCCAGAGATGTTGGTGGTCTCACCTCTGAACGGTCTAATAGCCTGGATACCAACAGATCAGTAAATGGTATACAAATG
This sequence comes from Liasis olivaceus, assembly GCA_030867105.1. Lineage (NCBI taxonomy): Eukaryota > Metazoa > Chordata > Lepidosauria > Squamata > Pythonidae > Liasis > Liasis olivaceus. The sequence continues at coordinate 2,485,286 of CM061354.1, forward strand.
GTAAACCATAAGGCAGAAATTATCACCCAGCAACTGACAGAAACAAAGCACTCTGTTCTTTTTTTCTTTAGTTGCTCAGTTGGGAGTGTCAGCAAGATCAGGTGCCAGAATTTTCCAGTACCAATTCAGATCCATAGCAAAATGTCTTTTAAGTCTAGCAAGAATCCTTTGTGGGTTTGTGACTTGTTTATCATTAAACCCATCTTGGTTTGAAACTCTCACATCGTGAGACTTCATGGCAATATCGAATTGTAAACTGCTGCTTCTAGCAAGATTTTATTAAGTTGTTAGCTTAGGGGACAAAAATACAAGATAAACTACAGCATTCCCTCCCATAAAGTTCCACAAAGTGCATATTATTCTTTTCCATACATTTCAAGTTATTCCTGCATGGAAGAATGTACAGAAAATGAAACATCCAAGAGCGAGGGGCAGGATTCAGATGACAAAGCAAATGTGGGTTAACAAAAAACAACTACTGTGTTCACCTAACAGTGATGCCCTGACAAATAAACCCTATAACAGGATAACAGGATGGCCAATTTCACACAATATACAATAAGACATTTCCTGCAATGCACTAAACCCCAACCCCCATTAGCCTAAAGCAATGTGTGAACCCAGTTGGGTGAGAGGGGGTGCTTTAAAATCTATCTTCCTGTTATTGATAAGCAAACATAATTCTTCAAATAAAGATTCAGCCTATTGAATAATAACTTTATAGTGGAGAAAAGAAGTTAAATACTATAGACCAAGAGTTCTCAATTTGTGGATTGGGACCCCCAGGACTATCACAAGCAACTGGGCAGGGGGGAGAAACCATATTTCTAAAAAGTTGAGCAGCCTTGCATGAACCAAGTAGGAATTCCCAATTCGTCTGCACAAAATGCAATAGGCAGTTACTGCAAAATTTGAAGATCCTTGTGATATAGAGATTAACTCTTAAAAATTGATTATTTTTAATATCTAACCCAAGGGAATCAATAATATTATTGGGGAGAGGGGGTTCACACTTTTTCATTTATCATTTCAGAGGGTCACAGTACCACAACATGTGAGAACTCCTGCAGTAGATCTTTCCAGATTCTACCCCCTCCTTACAAATCTCCTTTTACAGTATAAATACATTCAGACTCATCAAGCGACAGAGTGAGCATCAGAATGCCAAGAATGTAGTTGGGTTTATGGATGTACATGTTTGTTTTTTAAACCATTCTGAAGTTTCACTTTACAGTATTTTGCTTGGAGGAGCAACAGAACTTTCATAGAGTAGAGCAGTGTTTCTCAGCCTTGGCAACTTGAAGATATGTGGACTTCAACTCCCAGAATTCCCCAGCCAGCATGCTGGCTGGGGAATTCTGGGAGTTGAAGTCCATACATCTTCAAGTTGTCAAGGTTGAGAAACACTGGACTAGAGGTACCCATGCCACCAAATTCCATTTCCCAGTTGAGACATTCTGTAAATGGAGACAGTGAACAACAGGAAGAAAAACAAGGCAGCTGTTAGTAGCTGAAGAAAAGACCAGCAAAGTGGTTTTGGAGAAGCAACAATCCAAAACTTAACCAAACCAGCATGCTTAATTGGGGCAATTTAAGATCTAGTAATGACATTTTCCCAACAGGCTAAGCCTGGGTGTTTGAACTTCAGCTGGCCTTTGCTGAAGCTGAAAGAGCTGTGAGAATCCAGCAGTCACTGAGAATGATGTTGTGAGGGATAAATGGATGGCATTTATGGAACGCTTTGGGGGGTCCACAACAATTGTCGGATTTGAGGGGATGCTCACAACTGCCAATGTCAGTATGTCAAAATTGCAGGCGTTGGAACCTGAAATCAGAGAGAAACAGAAAAATTCACCAAGGTTCCAGAGCAATAATGAAATAGACCAGCTGGGTGTTCCCCAAGCATGTATCTATCATTGATTCAAACCCCCTCCTCAAGTGTAATTTGCCAAGGGGGGGGAGTGGTAAAGTAGCAGAGAGTTTTAATGGGGGGTAGGGCCAGGCTAGAGGAGATTCAAAAGCTTCTAAAGAGTGTGAATATGAAGAACCTCTACCTTTGGTGGTGGGTGGAGAGCGGCTGTGGGGGAACTGCATTAGCAGGTGGAGAAAAGCATTGGGTCAGACCTCTACAAAGGAGTTAAGTTGGAAGCAAACGCTACAGCGGATCCCCAGTTGGAACGTCCAGGACTCCCATCTTCCCCAGCCAGCATGATGGGAGCCACAGTCAGGCCCACCTGGAGGTGCTTAAGCAGTTGACCAGGTCTGGTGGAAGGCCACCCAGGGCCAAGCTGGGGCAGAAGCGGGGCAGAAAGAATGAGTGACCGCCCGGACCCCCACTCCCGCTTCCCTTCACGGGTCGCTCTGGTGCTCCCAGGGCACTGGGTCGCTCTCGTCCCCAGCGGCGATGCTCTTCCGGTCCTTCCAGAAATACTCCACGTCGGGGAGGATGCTCTCTGCCGGCAAAGACGGCCGGGTTCGCCCGCCCGCAGCACCCGCCTGCCCGCTGCTCTGGGCGCCCTCCTCGGCTGGGCCGCCGCCACACGTCAGCGCCTGCCAGACGTGGCGCAGCCCTCGGCGCAGCTCGTCGGCACTGTGCAGGAAGAGGCCGGGGCCGAGTGCGCCGTTGAGGCCGAGCAACAGGTCGGCGGCAAAGGCCAAGGCCAGCGGCGGGCCGCCCTCCCCCAGCGCGCGGTGCCGCTTCCACAGCCAGGCCGTCCAGGCCGGCAGCCAGGTCGCGTGGAAGAGGAGGGTGAGGCCCAGCAGCACCCACGTGCCCTTGCGCTTCTGCAGCCCAGCCTTAGCCAGCCGGGGCTTCCCGGGGCCCGGGCCGCGGAGGGCCCTCCAGTAGCAGGAGCAGGCGAAGCCCGAGGGCGCCAGGCAGGCCAGCAGCGGGTAGGCCTTGCTGAAGACGTCCATGAAGCGGCTCGCGCGCGCCGGGGCCGCGAGGTCGCAGGAGAGGCGCCCCCGCGGCTCCCCGGGCCCCACTCGGGAGAAGAGCAGGTGGGGCAGCGGCAGGAGCAGCGCGGCGGCCCAGAGCGACGCCAGGACCGCCGCCAGGCGCCTCCCGCTCCTGCCCGGGCCCTGGGAGGGCGAGGCGGACCGGGCAGAGACCGCTTCCTTCCGACGGGCGTGGCCCACCGCCGCCCAGGTGAGGCTCTTGGCCACCAAGCAGCCGTGCAGCAGCCAGTCCGCAGTCCTGCAGACGAAGCCGCCCAGGAGCCACGAGCCCCGGGCGTAGGCGACGATGCGGGGCGGCAGGCAGTAGAGGCTCAGGGTCAGGTCCGCCGCGCACAGGTTGAGCGCCAAGGCGTGGGCCCCGGAGGCCGTCCCTCGGCGCAGCTGGTAGGCGAGCGCGGCCAGCAGCAGCAGGTTGCCGGTCAGGCTTGCCACGGCGACCGCGGCCAAGAGCGAGGGGAGCGCCCCCGCGAGCGCCGCGCCCCCCTCGGGGCCTCCGCCGGCGGAGAGGGCTGTCTGGGAGCTGTTCATGGTCCCGGAACGCGCTGCCTCCCCAAGCGGGTCCCGCGCGCCGTCGGGGCGAGCGAAAGAAGACGCGGGGAGGAGGCTGGCCGGCCCGGCTCGAGGAGGGGGCGCTTCCAGAAGGGGCGTGCCTTCCCCCGCTTCCCCTCCCTTCAGGCAGGGCGGGGGAGGGGCCAGGCGAACGGAGGGGTCGCGCGCGGCTCCCCCTTTTTCGGCAGCAGAGCCTTCGCCCGGCTCTGGAGCGGGGCTCGCGGCAGCGGCAGCGGCGCGCTTCCTTCCACTCGGGGAAGGCGCCTCCCGCCACCGGCTGGCTGTGCCGCTGGCGGGAGCAGCTTAGCGCCGCCCCAGGAGCAGGTGAGCCGAGGAGGCGTCTGGAGCCGGCGAGGGGGGTGGGGAGCGCGGGTGGGCAAGGCGGCAGGCAGCGCTGGGGGCAGAGGAGCGAAAGGGTCACCCCATTCCGAGCCGGCGAGGCGCCTCGGGAGTAAATAGCCCAGCCCTCTGCCCCCTGGTGCCCTCCAAGAGTCTTGGCCTAGAATTCCCACCATCGCCTTTTGCCACCGGCAGACACACGCGCACACACAGTGCGCCCCACCCCCAAGGCCAGGACTTTACAGAGAGAGAGGAGGGGGAGAGGAACCCGGTCTCTGGGCTGTGGAGCTGTTCACGCGGCGCGGTGCTGAAACCCAAACCCCTCGCGCTGCTGTCCCCGCCGTCCAACCGTTTAACTGTTCAGCTCATCCACGTCTCTTCAGCGTTGGAATTAATGGGGAGAAGGCGAGGGGACAGTTTCAAAAGCTGCAGGTGCTCTAATCCCAGATGCGCAGCTGACTGGGGGATTCCAGTTGTCATGTCCCCTCCCTAAATACTTCTTCAAAAAGCAGATTGTTCCCATCCCGTTACCGTGGCTGTTAACTAGAAATTGTCTGTATCTATCTGCCTAACATCTCAATTATGGAGAATCAAATTCCATAAACTAAATTGCGTCTTGTGTGATGCCCTGTTTTTCTTGATCGATCGAATTCTGTGGGGAAAGGAGACAGGAATGACTATTCATTTTCTCCGTCACATTCACCATTCAGTAAATTTGTATCGTGTTTTTTTTTTTCCCTTGACTTAAACTCACCTGACTTCCCCCAGAATGGTTTCATTTGGAGGGGGCTGAATGCTGCGTTTTGTAATACAAATTAAAGTCTACATATTATTCTGGTCTAGCTAAACTAGGCATTCTCCTTTTTCCTCTCTTTATCTCTTCTTGCACTCACAATTTCATAGGTTCATGACATTTTATCTATTGTTAATGGATGATTCACCCAATCCAGTTTTCCTGTATTGGGTTTACATAACATAACAATTTAATTGAAACACTACCTTGATATGTAGTGCAGAATGCTAAATACAGGAAAGGAACTTACAGGTCATCTTGCCCAACATCTTGAGTAACACATGAAAGTTTGTTTGTTTGTTTGTTTATTTCTATAGCTGGCCATCTCAGCAAGGGATGTGTTGCCATTTTGACACCCCTAACAGGTGTTTCCTGTTATTACTTCAGATTCTTCATGCATTTGCATTGTTTTGCCATTACTTGTTGGCATAATCTTAGGGTTTTGTTTTAGTTCTGAGCATCACACTGTTGCTCGAGCTCTTTTCTTTCACCTTCAGCAAAAACTTCTTTAATAGAATAGAATAGAAATCTTTACTGTCATTGTACTACTTGTACAACTAAATTAAATGCCACCCCAGTGCAGCTTTAAAAATATAAAAAACATAGAACACGTAAAACACAACCTTCTTCCAGGTATCAAAGTGGAATCATCAGCATGTCACGTCTGAGGTTCTTGGTGTTCCTTCTAGCAATGTTAATTCCAATTTCTATTTCTTCTAATCCAGCACTTCTCATGAAATGTCCTGAAACAAGTTAAATTGATAAAGTGAGAGCATACTGAGTGGGTGCACTCTGTTCCTAATTCTAAGCATTTAATTGCTCTTTATTCCATTCTAGCTGTTGCTTCTCATTTAACAGCTTTTATAGATGCACTGTTGAGGAGATGCATAACCTCAGTAATCCAGAGATCAACTTCCCGTTGAAGAGGACTAACTTTATTAGGCCCACATTGCTAAGAAGACATGAGCTGTAGCTGGAAAAATGCTGGGCTCATCCCAGTTTTCCAGTGATGGTTTCATGAGCCACAGCAGCCCAGTTGCTCTAAGACCCTACTTCCTATTGGTAAAATGAAAATACAGCTGACCTACCTCACAGGCTTATTGTAACTGCAAGTGGAATAGGAAGAAAGGGAAAGGGGGAAAGAAGGATTAAACTCATTGAGCAATTTATTGCTACCATCAGAACTGGGTCCATTTCACCATAGATAGAAAGGGTGCAATTTAATACTTTATGGGGAGATCTGAAAAGGTCACATTTTTACACTTTATACATTAGGAGGCTGACAGAAAGAATTGTTATAATTAGAAAATCTTACATTCTGCACCCTAAAAATTCGGGCATCAATCAGCACAAGAAGGTTTGTTGGGGGTGGGGAGGGAGAGAGAAACAAACTTCTGGCAAGTTTTGAAAATAAGGGTGCAAAATCAAGCAACTGTCTTATGGTCTTTTCTATTACGATTTGCAAAATTTCTTTATTCATTAGTTTGATATTCCATCTTTCCTCCAGAAACTCAAGGCAACATGCCTGGAACCCTCTTCTGACCCTTTTTCCCCACAACAGCATTCCTGTTAGGTAGGCTGAAGTGAGAGAGAATGCCTGGAGGAACCTCCCTGAAGCCTCATTAGGAGATTCTGAAGGCAGAGTCCATTGCAGATAATCTCCAAAGAGGCAGTGTTCATTCAGGTCAACCTTGACATGCATCTGGCATGCAACTTCAGACAACATGTGCCAAGGAGCTAGGAGTCATTTTGCCAAAGAAGGGAGAAACTAAAATACCCAACCAAACAGAGAATTCCTGAGATATTCAAATGCAGCGATTAAGTATTTAAGGACCTTCATTAAAAAAACGTTCTCATTAGTTGGGGTGGTTGGGAACCTTCAAAACTGAACAACTTCATAATCAAACAACTCTCTGAGTTGAAGCAATGGAACCCATCTTATAACTTCTAGGCAGAGCAGGGGAACATGGTGCATGGAAAGTTAGACATCAGATTAGTGTGTAGGTCAGGAGAAGTCAGAGGTTTAGGCTAGGCAAAAAAGGAACTGCAGGGAAGTAGGGGAATGTAGGAATGAGAGGGAGAAGGACCAGAGAAGTATAAAGAAAGAAAGGTTCAAGGGGGGGGGGGGGAGTGCAAATATAATATGGAGCCAAAAGGCAAGAGACATATTTGCTGTCCATAGCATGGCAAATAAAAACCAAAAAAACAACAACAGAAATCCTCAGTTCTCAAATCTTGAACTAAACAGGAAATTCTTTGGTTGTAGGCTTGAAGTGAAGGAACATATCAGAGATAGTTTCAAGTAGGGTGAAAGAAGCAATTATGCAAATATTCCTTTCACTCAACAAATTGGTTGGGAGAGAGAGCAAGCAAGAAGCGCCGTGGCTAAATAAGAAACAATTTGCCCACAACCAGTTTTGCCTCCCCCACCCCCATCCCATCCTTGTTTCATCAGGTTTGATGATTTTCAGCCTTCAGCTGACCTCCTCGCCTCATCCTGATTGCTTGTCATCTCTCTTAATTGAAGTGCTTTGTTGAAAGTTCGAAGCTGGAGACGGTGTGGAAAAGGAGGGGTGAAAAATTGGAAATATCAAATACCCTAACTGTCCAGCCAATCTGAAACACCCCCAAGTCAAGTGACTCACCTCCTCCTCTTTCCAATTAAGGCCCTTCACTTCACCCACTCACAGGTGGAAGATGAACAAGCTAGAGAGATTATGCTCTTGATAAATTCATATTGGGGAGGGAGGCTGAGATGGAAAATGGAAGGAACAGGCAGACCCTTAAAGAAGAAGGTGGCTGGCCAAGCAAGAAGGCACTGGAGTACAATTGTCCTGCCACAATCAAATCAAAATCAACATTGGCCCTACTCCAAAATGGGTATTAGTGTTGGACTTTTCTTAGGCCAGCTTAAGATCACAAAATAGTGTGCAAGCTTTTGGCTGTCTTCACACATCAAGTTTAGCCAAATCAGTTGAACATCTAGCACCTGTGTTCCCATAACATAAACTTGGTTTAGTGTGACTTTGGTTGGGTTTTGGTGGCTACTGTATTGTACAAAGCACCCTGTTGGTTTGTTTAGAGTTCATTACACTGACCAAACCTAGAAAATGTGTATATTCAGTAACAAATTTAAGCCTGCATATGAAAAGAGTCTTTGAGGTTTATAGAGTTCTTAATCAGAAAGATGGTGAACAAAGAGAGGTGCGTGGGTGGGTGGGTGGGTGGGTGGAAGGAAAGGAAGGAAGGAAGGAGCTTCACATATGGCAGTTATGGTTTATTCAACAAAGCTTGGTTTAGTGAACCATAACTTAATAAGATGTCCCCAAAACAGCCTTAGATAGCCCCTGGAATAAACAACTGTAGAAGATATTCAAGTGAGGTTCTATTAGATACTGAGATGAATTCAGGCTTCACATAGGACTTGGACAAGTCAAAAGGTGTTGGTTCTCCCAACAGCTCCTAAGGAATTTCTCGTATGAAATATGTATTTCACGCCTAAACCTCACAAGTCCTAATCCATCATGCTAAGTATTCCATCACCCTGCCTCTGTTCACACGACACAATTAACGTGGTTAATGAACTATTTTCTAGATTCACACAATCCCTTCAAGCATAAACAGGCTGGGTCAAGCACATGTACAAACTCAAAACCAAACCAAAGTTAAAACCAGCCAAGCTTCACATGTGAAACAATCCCACTGTGACATCTTTAGCTGACCTGATCGTGTGGACACAGTCATTGCCTCTGTCTGATGACCTGACTACTGAGTCAGCCTCTCCTCAGGCAATCAACTCATGCCTTTTTACAGGACCATGGATAAATAGTCAGTTGCATAACAGCCTCTTCTGGCCCAAGCTGACTTACGTTTGTCCTCGGTTTGGGGTTTAGGTTTTTTTAAATGAACATTATTTCAAATTTTGGCATTTATGGTTTTTAAGCATTGTTGGTAATGTGATTATGGTTTTATGGTGTAGGGCAGGGCAGAATAGAGTGGAATGAAATGGAATGGATCAGAACAGAACAGAACAATCATTTAACTGGATTCTTGCCATAGGCTAGTTGCAAATAAATTGACCTTGATTAAAAACAAGCAGTCTTCACGTTATGCAAAAGCAGCTGGTTTTTAACTGAACCAGACAAGCATTTGGAAGAAATACGTCCCCAGACTGTGAGAGATGGCGTTGGTGGTCAGACACATTCTTCTCTTAGAGTCTTCTGAAACAGTCAGTTGTACCCCAAACTGCCCCGATATAAATAACTCTGTCCTTGGTGTTAGTATTTGGACCGCACTGTGATTAATTGGTTGGTTGGTTGATGGACTGCTTGTTTTGGGGCGCACAATCCCAATAGATGCTTAGAAAGGAGTTTGCCAAGCAGCTAGTGACAAATGCTTGGGAAAACAAACCCCCTCTTAAAATATGAAAAGGGCCTATCCCTCCAGGTGGCAGGAGGCAGAAACAATTAGAGCATCACCGGACAATATGCGATGAAGCCACAGAAACGATGTGCACAAAATTCATCTATAGACGTAGAGTTGTGGGGGGGGGGGGGGGGGGTTGTTTCTTTGCTTTTAAAAGCTGGCTGTTCACTCCCTTAAAGACCTAAAATTAACACCCTCAAACCTGCCTCTTGCCAGATGGATAGCAAGTGCCGTCCCAAAGCAAGAGTCCTGCCCCCGCCCCCTTCCTCCTTCAATTATCCATGCCACACATTTAATGCCAGGATCCTGGTTTTGACGGGCAGCTTTAATCAAGCCTTTTCATAACTCTTTCGGCAGCAGCTCTTGAGGAGGATACCGTGAAAACAGTAATTTGCAAAGATCAAGGAGAGAGGGAGGGAAGGAGAAAGCTCTTCATGTGTCAGAAATTGTTTTATTAAGTGATAGACATTTGACATCTTAATACACCAGGTGATTTTCCTCGAAAGGGAGAGACGTACAAAGGGAAATATGCAGGTCCAGATGGAGACAAAGACGTATGTGCTTCTTCCCTCCCCATGTCCCCTGTGTCTGCACCGCAACAGAGTGAGAACATCTGATGGTGGTTCCCAAAAGACTCAAAATAGGTTAAGAAATTCATGAACACAATGTAGAACTTCTTTTAAAAAATAAATAACCAGATGTTTCAAACTGCAGCCGTTCTTAGCTGGGCAGAAGGATGTTTGTGAAGGCAAAAAGAAAAGAAAAGATTGGAAAAGACCATAATGCTAAAATCTGTGTTGCGATTTTTCAAAAGTCCCACACCAGGCTTTTGTGGGATCAGAGGATCTGATCTAATACGGGGGAGGCAGTCTCAGTGAATTGCAGTGGGGGAAGAGAGATGGTCCTCATGAGCACTGAGTGACAGGATTCCACCCGGGCTGGTCCTCTTTCCCCTACTTTTCAACATCTATATGAAGCCACTGGATGAAGCCATCTGGCAGTTTGGGGTGTAATCCTATCAGCCTGATGAGGATACTCAACTTCACAGAATCACTCTAGGGCAGTGTTTCTCAACCTTGGCGACTTGAAGACCTGTGGACGTTAACTCCCAGAATTCCCCAGCCAGCAAGGCTGGCTGGGGAATTCTGGAAGTTGACGTCCACAGGTCTTCAAGTCGCCAAGGTTGAGAAACGCTGCCCTAGGCTCTAGGAAAGACGTTGCTGACATCCTTTTTCAGTGCTCAGAGGCTATAAGGGCCTGACCAGGGCAGAACAGGCTGAAGCTACACCCCTGATGGGACAGAGGTCCTGTTTGTCCATCAGGGTTCTCCACTGGCACCAATGTAGTCTCAGGAGAGTCAGATACTACCCCCAAGGGAAGAGACGCACAATCTGGGGTCCTTCTGGACCCACAGCTCCTGCTGGTGCCTGAGTTGTGACCTTACCTGGTGCAAGAAGTTCTGGCTTCAGTAACTCATGCCCTCATGACCATTGGTTGGACTACTGCAATGGGGGGCACCTTTAAAGGTCACCGAGAAGCTGCCATTATTCCAAAATGCAGAAGCCCGTGTGGCTTACTGGTTCCCATTATTGGGAACACATTACGTCTATTCTGCAGGCCCCACACTGGCTCCCTGTTAGCTTCGGGGTGCAATTTAAAATGCTGGTTTTGACCTAAAAAGTCCTTTATGGCACCAGCCAGAATCAGCCTGACCTTTCAGGTCATTTAGGGAAAAACTGATCCTAGTGCCCACTTTTGGAAAAGCAGGGGGAGCTGAAGGCAGGAGGTGATACTTCTCGGTGGCAGTGGAAATCAGGCGGAGACCGTCCCTGGTTGCATTCAGAAAGATCTGGAGACTGAGTTGTTCCAGAGAGCATTTTAAATTGTAGGGGGGCGATCTTTGTGTGCTTGTTCACTTTTTTCCCAGAGTTGTTATTTTTTGGTGTTCCCATGTTTTAAACTTTTTTTTTTTTTTTAATTCTATCATGTATGCCACCAAGAGTTGAATTTACTGCAGTGGGATACAAATGTAATAATACAGATGTGAACAAGTACAAAAAAAATGCATGCAGATGTGAATGGTACACATGCATGGCACAATAACATATCTTGTGATTCCTTTTCTGTTTTATTAATACAACAAAGCCAGGAAAACAGGTTTCTACTTTGATTTTAATCAGGATTCCTTTGCAAGAGGCAGTGGCAACTCTAAGTTTTCTCATGGCTCTTTCCAACTTACTGAATGATAAAATGCGGGGTAAAAGGCAGGTAATGTTCTTTTGAACTGGAAAAACATGCTAAAATCAAGCATTCTTTAGTAGCTAGATGTATGCTTCCAGCTTCTGGCAAAGTCTACCCTTGTCATGAGTGTAGATAAGCATGGTTGCTACTTCTATGTTCAATTCCTACTTTCTGCTTAGAGATAAGAAATGGGTAAGAATAGTGGTCAGCATTCTCTCTATCTCTTGGGCTATCAGCTCCATCTTTTGATTGATAGAACATAGTCTCACTCATCTTCAGCCTTCCCCAGAGGTATTCTGTCCCACAGCATCTTTTGCCCCACTCCATCTTCCCCTCTTCCAGCTACTCTTGAACCTACTTTGACAATCTTCTCCAGAACTTACCCTGGAACTATTCAGGAAACTTCATGGTCCCCTTGAACCAACATTGCCTTCAACAGATCAAAACTGACCAGTCCTTCTCAGGATCACCAGCTTCTTCTTAAAAACTAAAGCTTCAACATCTAACACTGCCTAAACCCAGCAATGATGGGGTCCATCAACCTCTCCTCCCAAAGATGGTACCACATCCTCCTCCTCCTCTTCCTCCTGTTGTCTTTGTCTTCTTCCCAAGTCCATTCTTGAAGATGCAACCTGTTTGCCAGCAACTCATGCTTCCTCCTTTGGGAAAATACTGATGAAATACTGATGAGTATTTCATCTCCTCCATTTCATGAGATGAAAATCATATCCTCTATCTTCTATTAGGTTCTACTATTAGCTAGTAGAAAAGAGTGTCTGTTTGAGTGTCTGGATGTCTTTGTAACTCAGAGGCCTAGGCTCCTGCAGGATGTCACTACCCCACATGAAGCTTCAGCTTTTGTATTTTAAGCTGGTGATATGTTGATGAAGATTCTCAGTCACCCAGGTGGAATTATCTGAAGGCTGAGTCATGGCAACCGGACTTCTTTTCTCTTGGTAGAGACTTTTCACTGCTTGTCCAGGCAGCTTCTTCAGCCTAGAAAGTTAGTTGGGGGGACCCCATAAATGTCTTCCAGGGTGGCTGCATTTCTGTAACTCCTCTCTCCATCCTTCTGACCTATCCCTGGCTGCCCACACTTTCCAATCTGGAAAAGCCCTCCTGATTGATTGATTGATTGATTGATTGATTGATTGAATTTCTATAGCTGCCCATCTCAACCGAGTGTCTCTGGGCAGCGAACAATTCTAAAACAATTAAAACAATCAAAAATAATACAAAATAAATATATACAACAGCTAAGAAAATTATTATGATAATTATCAATATAGCCAAGAGACAGGGCCTTTAACACATTCGGGGTCCCAGCCCTGAGCACACAGCCAGGTCTTTAAAACCTTACGAAAGGCCAACAGGGTCGAGGCCATCCTAATCTCTGAAGGGAGGGTGTTCCAAAGGGCAGGGGCTACAGCAGAGAAGGCACATCTCCTGGTCCCTGCCTGCTGACATTCCTTGGCTGATGGGACCCACAGCACGCCCAACCTGCCAGGCCAGATTGGATGAGTACAAACTATTGTGAGAAGATGGTCCTTCAGGTAACCTGGTCCCAAGCCTGCTGCCCTTCCTTGAGATCAGGCAGGAATGTGGGAAGCCAGCAAGGCTGCAGAGCATTGGAAAGAGGAGCATACACTGAAAGACATCCATTTGCATACCTGTCACACTCACTCCTTCACTAGGTAAGTGCAAAATGCCGTGTTCTACCCATGAGCATAACTCCTAGATGCTCTTCTGTTGGGAGGGAAAGTTTGAAAGAAAATTCTCTTTCATCAGATGCAGTAAGGACATATAGGGAAAAAAAATCGGAGAATTTTTCAGCCTGATGGTGTTTCAAAATATTCTTTAGGATAGGGTGACCTTTCTTTTGACTCACGCTGAGGGTGACATTATGACAGATCCACCTGGGTTTTTTCTTAACCTCCCAGTTTAACCCCAGTCCTAACTTGCTGGCTGTTGTCTAGATCAGTTGGGTTCTGCCATTGTAGATAGGTTAAAAGCTCAATCCACTTACACTTCCATGCAGTTTTCTTAACACTGAAATGGAACTGTTTTTGACTGATTGATTATGTGCCATCAGGTTGTTTTCAACTCCTAGTGACCACATAGATGGATTTTCTCCATGACAATTTGTCCCTAACCTGGTCCTTCAGGTCTTCCAACAGTGCCCCCATCACCACTATAACTGAGTCCTTCCACCTTGCTGCTGGTCGTCCTCTTCTTCTCTTTCCTTCCCCCTTTCCCAGCATCGGAGCCTTCTCCAGAGAACTGGGCTTTCGCATCAGGTGTCCAAAGGAGGATAGTTTGAGCCTGGTCATTTGTGTCTCAAGTGAGAACTCTGGGTGGATTTGCTCAGTGATCCATCAGTTTGTTTTCTTGGCTGTCCAGGGTCTTCTCAGGAGTCTTCTCCAACACCAAAGTTCAAAATCATCAGTACTGTTGCTTCAGAACCCAAGTTTTACTTCCATAGAGCATCACAGGGAATACCATGGCTTGTATGATTCTGATCTTTGTAGGTATAGACACATCACGGCATTTGAGTATCTTTTCCAGGGCCTTCAAGGCTGCTCCACCAAGTGCTAGTCTGTAGTGTATTTCCTGATTGCTTGTTCCTTTACTGTTGATGGAACTGTTTTGCCATTGCTTTTTTCCAGAATTTCTTTTTCTATTTCCCACTCTTCAGTTTCCCTTCAGACTTCCTAGTGGTCTCCCATCCAAGGAGTAACCAAGTTTGGCTCTGCTTAGCTTTTCAAGGTCAGCTAGTTTCCAATCCCCAGTTAAGGTTGTTTAGAATACATTAAATATAGTGACCAAACCATTTCATGCCTAGGGATCAAGTAAGGTAACTCAATTTTATTCCCATGTTGAGATGAGGATTTGGGGTAGGAGTGAGAGAGCAGGGACTTTGTGCTTCAAGCGCAGCTCTAGACTGGAGGGAGTGATGCAACTTCATTTCTGCTCTGGGCATCATCTGTTCTTCTCCCTGCTGTTCTCCTCCTCATCTATTTAAGACTAAGTGGTTTTAAACTTGAATGCACAAGGCAGAGTTGAACAGTTCACTTCATACCATTGCTTTGAACCACGCTTCTCTTATGCCTACAGTTGTTTTCCATATCACCAAAAATATCTTTAATGTACGTATTATATAGGCTGTTACACACACACACACACACACACACACAGACCGCCCTTTCATTTTTATAATCCTCCCAGATTTTAACCAGCCATTGCAAACCATTGTACAATACAGCTCCCTCTTGCTGGGCATCCTAATTCCCAGTACAGAATCTATCTATCTATCTATCTATCTATCTATCTATCTATCTATCTATCTACCTACCTACCTACCTACCTACCTACCTACCTACCTACCTATTTAGGATGCTGGGTAAAAGTGCTTACCAGAGAGGGACCAGCATATATTTGCATATATGCAGACGTGGAGCATTAAAATAAGTTCCCTCCTTTGTTACTCCAGCAAAGGGGCACCGGCATCAGAGGATTCTCAGAGTCGGGGAGCAGCTCAGCCTCCCCTGAGCCTTCTCTGCCCTAGCCCCAAACATGCCAGCTCCCCTCTCCTCTTTGTTTTGTAAGAAGGGTGCAGAAAAGATGTGTTTCCTTTGCCCATCCACAATCCCTTTCTGAGCCATCACAGCTCTCATCAAAACACATCAATGAAAAATTGGGTTGTAAAATTGGGTGTGACTCACTTAACTGCATTGCTTAGCGACAGAAGTTCCGGTCCCAACTGGTCGTAAGTCAAGGACTACCTGTATCTTCGTTTTTTAACAACAGGAATTAATTCAAGAAAAACCATCCTGATCATGATAGTCACCAGCTGAGTTTGCACAACACCCAAACTTTAATCCAAAGGAGTCTGTTTTCTTATTGGCCCACATTTCAGCCGCCCCCCCCCCCACCATCTATTGGAATGATGGTGTATCTCCACTATTTGGGGGTTCATTACAGCCAATACACCCAACTCCCACCTGCACTTTGATTTTTAATTCCATCACTCCACATTGGCTAGGCTGGCATCACGTGCCCCCATGGCCCCAAAAACCAGTTAGTGTGTGCGCTGCAGTACCTGGTGGGAACACTTGCCTTATTAGCATAGTGGGTGAACAAGAGTTTCACGAGAGGCAGTGTGGTGTGGTTAAGATGTAGGGCTAGGAAAGGGAAGAGCCTGGGTTCTAGTCTCTCCTGAGCCACAGAAGCTCCTTGGGCGTAGTGGCAAAGGGGCTGGACTAGGAGTGGGGAGACTGCCTGGCAGACTCGGTCAGCCCCTCTCTCTCAGCTCCAGAAGGCAGTGTGGTTGAGTGGTGAAGGGCCTGGAGTAGGAGCAGAGATACCTGGACTCTGGTCCTCAGCCATGGAAGCTCCCCAGGGGAATTTGGGGGAGTCCCTGTTAGTCCAACCCCCTTGCAAGTTGTTGAAATGGAGGAGGGGGTGCTATTATATGCCTCCCTGAGCATCTGAACAAAAAGGCAGGATAGAACTCTAATAAATACATATATGGGTCATAAGATCCCACCCCAGGTGTATTAAAGCAGGAAGCTGCTCCTGTCACATTGGATGTTCCAGCTTCCAGGAAAACACGGTCTTTCTCTCTGTCCCTAAGGAGCTTTTTTAGTAAAATTTGCTTGACGTGGAGTTCTGGAAAACCAGAAAGCGTACATGCTTTGTTTTGTGGTTCTGCGGGTCTTCGTTTTATTTTCTCTTCCTCTCTCATGAATCGCCACGTCTTTGTTTTCCAGATCCTTTGGGAGTTGATTCAATTCATAGGTTGCCTAGGAAAAATATTACTCACAAGACCTGTTTTAATCCAGCAACCTTTGCTGGCGAAACGCCTCCCTTGCCGGCCTCGGTTTGAGACCTCCCTCGAGGGCCGAGCGGAAGGCACCTTCCAGTCCCCCACTGCAAAAGCCGCACCGGATCCACCCAAGTTGCAGATGCCCAAGAAATCCATGCACCTTCTTGCGGCCGCTTCCAAAAGAGGCTTTAACTAAGTTTTCCCTTCCCAACCCCTATTTCTATTCAGGGGTCAGAGAAGGCTAATTCTAGCCATTTTGTGCAGGGGGGAGGTAGATGTCGCTCAAGGGCGTGGGACGACAACCCCCTTCATCACAGCCCACCAGGATAACGGGGATTCAAGTCCGGCACAATGGGATGGGACCAGGTGGGGGGAGTCACATTCTTTTGAGGGCACAGCAGGGGACCGAAGCTGGTTGGGAAGCCACACCTGCGATCCAGGTAGGTATTCAGCAGGAAAGAAAACAGAGCCGGTTTGGCACAGTGGTTCAGAGGCTGGACTGGAAACCAGGAGACCATGAGTTCTAGTCCTCCCTTGGGCATGAAGGATCCCCAGATGGGTCACTTTGGGCCAGTCCCTCTCTCACAGGGCTGCTGTTGTGAGAAAAAAGTGGAGGGCGCATTGCATACCATGCCTTGAATGGGACCACAATAAAGGTGGGGTAGATATCAAATCAATAAGTAAATGCCACGTGGATATTTATCAGCCTGCCCACGGGTTAAGAGTTTTAACTCACTCTTAGTTTGTCGGCTGCCCAACAGCCCCAGGAGACCCACTGCCCGCCCCGGAAGCTAGACGTTCAGTACAGAGCAGCATCTGGGAGCCATCCAGCTGAGCTTGGCAGCCAGTGACCACATGGAGAAGGCCTCCCACCTTGGCTCACCCCCAGCAACAATCTGGACCTTTTGAAGGCATCCCATTCCTGCCCATCCACCTTCTTCTCCATCCACCTGCTTGCATGCTCACATCACGTGGCCCGAGCATTTGATCTGGGACAGACTGACTGCTTCTCCTTGCAGCCCACAGTACTCTTAATGACCAGATCCATCCTTTGAAGGTGTCCGTTCTTCTTCCTTATTAGATGTTCTACCACTCATTCGCCTTAATATGTTCCCTGTTCTGGGATAAGCCACCCTGTCAAGAACCCTGTTGCAAAAACAAAGCAAGAAGAATCTTCTTTCTTAAACTGGGGGTCCCTAGAATAAAAATGGAGAGAGGGTCTCCAAGTTTGCACTCTTTTAAAGAACAAGCATTTGTCATCTGCATCGGGAAGGACGGTTCCTCCCCAGTTCTCTCTTCCTGTAGCCTTTCTCCACCCCAGGGCCTATCCTCCCTTTTATTTCCATTCTTGGAGGCCGCCCTTAAAATAGGTCACCATTTGTCTTCCCTCACCACACTGGGGATGGAAATTAGTTCCAACGTGGTCTTTTCAGCTTTGCAAGGCTGTCTCCTGGGATTTCAGCAGCTGAGGGCCTCCGTTTCTATTGCAGTAGAGATGGGCTCGGATTCTCACTGGGAAGAAACCACCTCCGCCCAAATTCCCTCTTCCAAACAACGGCCGTTCAGATCAGAGGAGAGAGAACTAGGACCAGCTCAGGAGGAAGATGAAAAGCAAACCCTGCCTTGCGTCTGATCCCAATTCGGGAAATCAGAGGAAGGGCAGCGACCTGGAATTTGCACGTCTCCGTATTTCTTCAAAAGATGCCGGCTGCCGGATGCAAAGGACGATCCAGCTGGACCCCCAGGCACTGCCTTCCGGGTCCTAGCACTGGCTGGGGAATGACATATCTGGGGGATACCAGGAGAGAGAAAGCCCCAAAGAAATCAGCTTTTACATCTTTTTTAGAGACCATTTTTCCAAATGCAGCAAACCCCATTTCCTTCCATCCCTGTTTCTGTCTTGTATTCTGCAAGGCCTCGGCCAAACCTTTGGCTTACGGCCCATCCGTGATCCCTCAGCTTCCGTGGGGTCTAAAGCACAAGGACAGAGTTATCTTTAAGAGGTTCCTACGACTTTGCTAAAGCTACAGTTCCAGACGTTCCTTGGATCACGCTCCAACAGCTTGCCCTGGACAGGAGACCACCAGGAGATCCCTGTCATCCAGCTTGGGAAGTCAGAAACAATCCCCTGAAAGAAGGCAACTGGAGACCACTCTTGCGCCGTTGCCAAGACCCAAGACGTACATGTCTGTCAAGCCAGCAGCACAGCTTCATGGGAAGAAGACGTTACGACTTGCGTTTACCATGAATCACACAACCCGCTCCTGGCTCAGATTTCCTGGCACCGCTCTGCACCAGGTCCCCTTTCTCTCTCATTCTTCTGCCCAAAGGGAGCTTCCAAGGCCTTCCGGCTGCTTCGGGTGGGCTGGAAGAACAGCAGAGCTGCTGCAGGCAAGGGCAGGTTCCTACCAACGCTTAGACAGGACTTTTAAGTGGCTTCGTTCCCAACCCACCAGGGCCGGCACTGACTAATAGCTGCCAGCAGCCAAACCTTTTGTCCCCGGCTTAGCGGGAGAAATTGCTCCCAGGGAGGAAGCTGTGGAGCACATCCAAAGGAGATGCCCCCCCCCCCTTAACACAGGAAACCAAATTGAGGGTGCCCAAGAAAGCATTGAAAAAACACTGAAGGGAATAGAAAGAATAGTCCATCCTTCCAGGGCAGGGAAATCCGAATTACTTCTGTGGCGTCTTCACGCCTTGCAGATTTTCTGCCTCTGGGGCTCGGGTTTCAAGGACCAGGTGTGAGAAGGGAGAACGCCAAAGATGCACAGTCGAGAGAAAGGCTGAGTAGCGAAACGAAACAAACCGGGCACAATTCTGCTTTTTAAAAATGCGAAGCTGGGGACCCACCAGTCTCTGATCAGCATTACGCTCCCTTCTGATCCAGAAATGGGGCTATTTAGATGCTACAAGGAGATCAGAGCCATCAAATGGTAGAGTTGGGGAAGAGCAGAGAGGCTATTTAGTCTGACCCTTGCTCAGGGTTGGATCCCTAGAGCAGGCTGAGTATCCAGCAAAGGACCACTCCCCATTCCACGTGGCAGCCTGTTCCACGTCTAGCCTGAGCCCCCTTCCTTGTAACTGCAGCTCTCTGGTTCTGGTCCTGCAACGCGGGGCAAAAGAGGATGTATCCACTCCCTCTTCTACGGAATAACTCTTTGCAGACTTGAAGGCTTCTCTGCCTTGTGCAGACTAAACATGCCCAGATTTGATTTCCAGACCCCTGCCATCTTGATGGCCCTCCTCCGAACCTACTCCTGTTTAGCAGCTGCATCATGTTGTGAGAACATGCGTGCACAGCCACGAGCACCCCCCCCCCCCGAACGGCTCTGGGCAGCCTGCAAAGGACGGGGAACATTGAAACGGACCCCACAAAACCCCAGAGCTCAAACATTATGCAAGGCTGGGGAAAGAGAGCATCTGGCCGCTCCTTCTGGGCACTTACCGCTTCCCACACCAGGGCTGCACCCTGGTTGCGGATGTGCCACGCGTCCCTGGCAGGGATCCCTCCCCCCAAGGACCCCCTTGATGGCCCCAATGGGCAGAGGGGACCACAACCCAGGGGGAGGATCCCAAGAATTGATGGCTGCCTCCTTTGGCCGTGACTGGGCTCCCGGGCCACCACCATGAAAGTGCCCCAACTCCGGAGCATAAGCGGCCCGTCCCCGTTTCTAACCAGAGGAGCGCAAGGCCAGTCACACAAGACGGGAAATGCACCACAAAGCCAAACCTATTGTTACTAGGGGTTTACTCCTATTAAAAAGTCCCAAGCATTTTATACAGTTCTAAACCAGCTGAGGCCCCACATGTAGGCTTACGCTGTCATCCTAGGCTTGCTTATCACTGGAGAAGCCACGTTTTGGCCATGATGGAAGTAGGCTGGCCACCAGTGCTGCCTTGTCCTTCCTCCCACTGGGCCAGTTTCAAAGGGGCTGGTGGTCCCAAGGCTGTCCTGGCTCCTCTAAGAATCTTTCGGAACTACACGGAGAACATTTTAAAAAGGCTACCTGGTTCCCCTCCTTGCAAGCGGCCTTATCAGTTTACGATTAATTGCTCATGGCGCAAAGGTGCTAAGCTAGGACAGGCGGTGAGTTGAGCACAAAACTGACGCATTTGTGTGAGGCCGGATCAGGCACCATCCGTGATGAAACTCTTCTTCCTGTAGGTCTGGGTTGCAGAAAACTGCACTTATTTTTATTCCATTTTAGGCAGTGCTAGCGCCCAGCTGACCTTGGTTGGACTTGGAAGCTAAGCTGGCACAAGTGCAGTTTGTACTTGGATGGGGGGCCACCTGAAAATTCCAAGGCTGCTGGCTAGAAGTTTAAAAAAAAAAACAATTTTGGAAGAAAACCACGGAAGGCCATCTGTGTAGCACTCCAAGAAAACCGTATGTGGTTGTTTTTATGAATCACAACTCTGCTATTTATAGTAGGTCTTGTATGTTTTAACCCGGTTTTACGAAGGTTGGGGCGTACACCACTCCAAACTGGCTTCTTTGGAGCAACGTATAAGCCTAGTAGATAAATAAATGCAGACACACTAACCAACTGCACAGAGGTGGTCACCAGGAGCTGAGCTCTGATCAGCGAAGTCAGAGTCACCTTGAGTTACGCTTCGTCCCGAGTGCCTTTAAGCAGACTCCCGAGAGTTTCTTGCAACAGTGTGGAAGTGATTTGATACTGCCTTCTGCTGGATGGCGACGATGACAACTTCCCAGCCTGGCCTCCAGACTAGGAATCTCCTGGTGGCCTTCCACCCCAGTATCAAGGAGGGGTGTCCCCTTAGCTTCACACGGTCATCCAAGGTCAGCCCCTTAGACAGGCTTGTCCACGAAACGGGAGGCGGCCGAAAGCAAACAAGTCCTCAACAGAAAATGAGCTTGCCGGCGCTTGCCATTATCTTTACGACCAACGTTTTAACTCCTCCCTTGGAGGCCACCAGACTGCTTACAGGAAGATATTCAAGCATGCCAGTCCCTGGTTCATTACAATAAACTCACCAGACAATCAGCCAAGATCCTGCCCGTCCCCACCCCCCACCCCCCACCCCCAGGCTCAGCCCTCCCTCCCCGGCCCGTTAATTGCTTCGCCTTCTCTTTTCACAGCTTGCCAAAGGTGGTGGATTGCAGTTGTGAGGCTCGGCCAGGACGCCCCTCTTCAATTCTCTGATCACGGATGGGGTTGTCCAGCATAGTTCAAGCTGCTCGGCTCTCCTCCAGGGGGGAGCGTTGAGGCTGCATGCGTGAACATCCCTCGTGCCTGGCACTGACAGGGTTCTCTCTCCTCGGAAACACTGACATAACAACAGCCGCAAAGTGCCATTTTGAGACCCCAAGGCTTACAGTCTCCAGAGTCCTCAGGATGTGGGGGGAACATTGTCCCCTTTGGGTTATGTATTTTGTTCAGGGGTGTCTGTAGAGCATGGTTCCAAAAGTCCAGATGGCCATGGAAGAACAGCAGAGTCGCAGCTCAACAACATCTGGAAAAGAAGGGCTTGGGGGTTGCTGAGGAAGAAAAGGGCTCCTGCTTAAAAAATACTGATGAGCTGCTACGAAGGTTACTGTCCTTTTAGTTAAAAGGAGTCTGGTACCATCTTTTTCAACTCACACCTTTTATTAAAAGCCATAAAAGCAAGCTACAGCTTGTGAAAACTTCTGCCTTTTAATTAAAGGTGTGAGTCACAAAAGGCACAATCCGACTCCTCCTGATTTGGGGCTACCCCAGGCCCGCACAGCTCTCCAGCTACAAAGTCTCTTCAATGTCTTTTAAAATTCAAGGGCCCAATTCCCAGAATTCCACAGGGCTTGCGACCCAATCCTGCTGGCTGACTTCACCAGAGATCATCATGGACCTCCTCAAGGTATCAACCTGGATCTCGTGAATCTTCTTCCAGACCCAGAAGACTCCACCGTTGGTGAAGCTGATCCTCCACAGAGGGAACGAAACAGATTTTTCGTCTTTACGCAGGGTTTAAAAACTGGAGCTAGGAGATCCTGGTTGCAAAATGATCAGATGACCACTAGATAGCAGCAAACAGATGGCCGCTATCTAGTGACCATCTGGATTTTTACAGCCCAGATCCGGCCCTCATATCCGACGATGCCATCATCACCAGCACCATCATACGGAGAAGGCAGAAATGAAACCAAAACCATGGCTGAGTTTGCCTTACATCGTTAACCAGATAATAAAGATCTCGTAGCTGCACCAGGACAATACACTGCTTGCTTAGTTTTAACCTAGGTTTGTTGTGTCCCTGCAGATTACTGAATGGTGGCCAAACCTAGGCTTAAGGTGGCAAGCCTCTGGAATTAAACTGCCATATTGGCTTCCCGAATGATGTGAGCAGCGTCCCAACCCTTGCAACATCCTCCTTCTCCAGTCTGGCAATCCCCAAGTTGCCGGCCACCGGCCACCAAGGAGGAAAATGGCCCAGAGGCATCTTGTATCCGAGGAAAGAGTTTGGCGCCACCTGCTGGGTGCGTAAAGTCGTGCCGTTTTCTACTTGCTGCCCGGCTGCCCTCCAGAGAGAAACTTCTCTTGAACATCCCGTCCAGCAACCGTTTCAAAGGCCCAAATAGTTCTGGATCTCAAATCCATTCCAACATCTCGCCGGGCTCTTCAGCGCATGGCCCTGATTTTGTTCATAAATTTGCAATTCCCTTACTATCGTGGGGTACGTATGGATTGATTGTGTCGACTCCTAGCAACCATGTAGATAGGTCTTCTCCACGACGTCTGTCCCTAAGCTGGTCCTTCAGCTCTTCCGACGGTGCCCCATCGCTACTGCAGCCGGGTCCCTCCCCCGGCTGCTGGTCGTCCTCTTCTCCTCTTTCCTTCCACCTCGCCCGGCATCAGGCCTCCCCCAGAGAGCTGGTCTTCGTGTAAGTAGGACGGTTCGAGCCTGGTCATTGGGGCCTCGGGCGGCTTCGTGCGATGACCACTTGGCTGTTTTCCCGGCTGTCCGGGGCCTCGGCGGGCGTCTCCTCCAACAGCGAGGTCACCGGCGACAGACTCCCCTGCTGCCGCCTCGGGGTCCGACGTCCTCTTCCGCGGAGGGTCGCAGGGGACGCCGCGGCTCGCGCGGCTCCGGCCCTCGCAGCGCGTCCCCAGGCTGCGTCGGAGCAGTCCCGCCGCCCGGTCCCCGCGCCGAACCCGCAACTCCCCGGGCGAGATGCGGGGGGCTCCTCGCCGCCCGCCCCCCGCGGCCAGAAGGCGAAACCGCAGCTCCACGCCACGCAAAGGACCCCCCGCCAGACGGCGCTGCCTCCGCGGCGCCGGAGCCCAAAGCGGCCGGGCCGGGCCGGGCCGGGCCGGGCCCACCAGCCGGGCGCCCCCTCCGCCAGCAGGGCAGCCGCCCACGCGACGGCGCTGCCGCAGCGGCGAACTGATCAATTCGGCCCCTCGGGAAGCGGCTCTCAGCGCACGACCCGCCCGACCGGTTCCTCGCATCTGCTTGGGCCGAAGGGCGCACAGCCCCGACCCGGGACGCCACCGCGCGACTGAGGGGGCAGCCCCGGCCCGGCCCGGCCCGGCCCGGCCCGGCCGCAGGGCGCCTCCGGCGGCGGGCGACGAGCGCTGTCCCCCACCGCTCCAGAGGGCGCACGACGAGGGGGAGGAGCCGCACCGGAGCCGGAAGGGGCGACCCTTCGCCCGCGCCGCCCCCAGGCACCGCGCCCGCACTAAATATGGCGGCGGCGTCCTCCAACGCGCAGGGGCGCGCGCCAGCGCGCCGCCACGTGGCTCCGGCGGGGAAGGGCGCGCCCTGGACCAAGATGGCCGCCGAGCCTTCACGCGGCGGGATGCCGCGGGGTGAGGAGGTGGGGCCGGGGGCGAAGCCGCGCGAGGGAGCTCGTCGGCCCGGAGTCCGCGCCATGCCCCCCCGGCTGGAGAGGGTGGCCAACGTGGTGCTGCGGGTGCCCCCCGTCGTCCTCTTGGACCGGCTCTACCGGTGGGATGTGCAGGCCTTCGCCGACACGGGGCGCCCCCTCGCGGACCTGCCTCACCTGCGGGGACGCCGCCTGTGGAGCCTCTACTACGCCGGTGAGGCCGCTGGCGGGGCGGAAAGGGCACCACCCGGAGAGCCCGCGGGCGCCCCTCCACGCACCGGCGGGCGGGCGGGCGTGGAAAGAGCCGGGATCAGCCTCGGATTTGCAGGGCGTCTCCCAGGCGGACTCGGGCAAGCGAGGAGGCGGCGACCCGCCAAGGGACGCGGCAGCCCCTCCGCAGCGCCCGGGCCGCGAGGCTGGGCTCCCCGCGGGCGCCCCGCCCCGCCCAGCGAGCCCCCAGCACCCGGGGACGGTGCCCGCGGGGCCGGGCCGGGCCGGGCCGGGCCGGGGGGCTGCCAGCGGGGCGGCCGGAGCCCGAGCGCCTCCCTGCGAGCGCAACGTTGTTGCGGGGGCGGGCTCGGGGGGCGCTTTGCGGGCTCGGGGCGTGGCCGCGCAGCCTGCGGCCGTCCTGCAGGTGCGTCCCGACCGGCCGCTGGGGCGGGGCGGGCGCTGCGGAGGGGGCGGGGCCGCCCGCCGGTGCGAGAGAACCCCCCTTCTGTGCCTCGAGGTCACCTGCTGTGCGCGGCGGTCGTGCTGCTCCCGCTCCGCTCCCTGGTGAACCTGCACCTCCGCCTGCTGGCGGCTCTGCTGCTCTGCCTGGCCCACCGGCTCGCCTGGTAAGGATGCTCGTCCCCCCGGGCTGGGGCGGCGGGGGGACCCGGGGCAGCCGGCGGCCGGGCGCTCTCGCCTCCCCGCGGGTTGCTGCGTGGGCAGAAAGCGAGGCGCGCTGAGTTTCCGGAGGAGCAGCGGGACAGCAACCTAGTAAGTAACCCGCCCTAAGCAGCTGGGCGTGCAGAAGGATGGGGGCAGCGATCCCTCTGCAAAGGGATCATCCGGTCCGATCACGGACTGGAACTAGTGAACCCTTGCCCACTAGGGGCGGTGCTTCTCCCCCCAGCCGCTTGAAGACGGGTGGACTTCAACACCCAGAATTCCCCTGCCTGCCTGGGGAATTCTGGGAGTTGAAGTCCACCCGTCTTCAAGTGGCCCGGGGGAGAAACACCACCCCGGGGGTGAGAGCAGGATCAGCCTATCCATCTCACTGTGTTTTTTTTCTTCTTCGTGCCACCTGAAAACAACTTTTTTCTCGGAATGACTGGAAGTTTTTCTCAGTGCCCATCAATCTCATAAGCCCTATTTTGGATCATCTAGGCCCCAGAGGCCCTGCCTCGCTTCCTGACCCCCATCACTGACTTCGAGTCCCTTTTCACATTCATTCTTAGAGGTTTCCTCGTCCGGCTCCGAGTATCCAACCTTTTTCCATTTTAGGGAGACTGGCTGTATTCTGTCTGACGCCCCTTGGAAAGTCCGGGGCTGGCTGGCTGGCTGGCTTATTTATTTATCAAATATGTATGCTGCCCAACTCCCAATGACTCTGGGCAGCTCACAGCAACTAAAACAAGGAATATGCAATAATTGGTTTTTAATAATAACGATAAAGGTGGTGAGAACTACAGACTAGACAAGGATGAAGCAAAGGGTCTTCACTCTCTCACCCCAAAGGCCTTTTCCTCACTGCTGAATTCCCACATCTTGGAAGGCACAGTACTTGCATTTATGTGTATTTTTTAAAATGTGTGAAACCCTGTAAATCCATAAAATCCATAACAACGTGTTTTCTTGTGCATTTGGCTACATCCTGTGAGGGGGTGAAAAAATTAGTTTGCTGGTCCATCGCTTCGGCCCTCTCTGGTTCATCCCAGTACAGACCTGAGAAAACCTTTTCCAATGTTACTAAGGTTAATTTTAATTCCACACAAGTCCCCTATCCCAGCCCCAGTTCAAGAAAAATGGGTTGCGGGGGGGAAATCCCTCCAGCTGAAACCAGTGGGCCCCTGGAACCAATGCCAGTTTCTTCGCCGCACGGATTCTGCACCCTCGTCTTACACTGAGCAACAGGATCCGTGCTGTCAAGAATGAGAGTACCAAGGGCAGGTCAGAAATTAGCAGCAGTAGCAGTAGCGGTGACTTTTTTTTAAATTAAATTTAATCAAATTAAAAATGACCCAAGAGAGAGCTTGCAACATTTGACCATGCCTCCTTTCCTGAGATTTCGGCCATGGGATTTGAGTTGATTTTAGCAACTGTGCTGCTGTACGAAAAAAAGAGTTCCCACCACCCGCGGTTTGCCTCTCTCTCTGCTACTGGCAGGGTGAAAAAGGAATGGGTGGAAGTTCTGAGTTCTGCAACTGAAGCAGAAGTGTGCGTGGCCTCCATTTCTGAAGGGGGGGGGCGTGATGGGCTGCTTTAGGAAGCGGACCACTTCAGGCACCGTTCTGCTGGCGTCTGCTGTGGGGAACCCCTCACTCTCCGCTGCCTGTTCCAGGGACTACATTCACCAGGAGATGGAGCGTGGATTCCAGGGCACCATATATGAGGACTCCGTGGCGCTGGGGCACTTTGCCACTGCACTCACCGGTGAGGGATGGATGTGGAAGATGCGTGGGTGGGTGGGGGGTGGCCTTCTTGGTCTTTCTCGGGCGTTTTTGTGTTGGAAGCTGTTGCATTGGCGGGGTCAGTAAGAGGGTGTGTTGCACGTGCAGACCACGCTCTGTCTGCTGTGTCTTTAGCTGTAGGGAGTTTGGGAGAAACGGAGAGATCACCAGTTGTGGGAGGGAGGGAGGGAGGGAAGGAACCAACCAACCTAGTCAGTCTTGACTCCTGGCAACTGACTAGTTCCTGCAGTTTTCTTGGCAAGGTTTTCAGAAGTGGGTTGTTCTTGCCTCCTTCCTAGGGCTGAGAGAAGTGACTGGCCCAAGGTCACCCAGCTGGCTTTGTGCCCACGGTGGGACTAGAACTCAGGGTCTCCCGGTTTCTAGCCCAGTGCCTTTAACCGCTAGACCGGTGTTTCTCAACCTTGGGAACTTTAAGGTGTGTGGATTTCAACTCCCAGAATTCCCCAGCCGGCCATGGATTCTGGGAGTTGAAGTCCACACATCTTAAAGTTCCCAAGGTTGAGAGACACTACGCTAGACCAAACCAAAACTGAAGGACAATCTAGCGGCTTCCAGTTCCACAGTCCTTTGCTCTTGAGAGTCAAAACTCAAGGCGCCTCTGAGGGACCCCAGGTTGGGCGTGTCACTGCCCAGAATGAAGCAGCTGGTGATGCTTGGTCCACGGGCAGTGGGAAGCCTGTGGATCGGCTCACAGCTAGTCCTTTGTGGCCCACCTGGCAGGCGGCGAGGTGACCGGCAACGCCCTTTCCACGGTGAAGTTCTCATGGCACAAAGGGGGAAACATCACCCAGTGATTTCCTCCCTTGCAGACTGCAGTCACAGGCAAAAGAAAGGTCGGGCTGCAGGCCAGGGGTGAGAATCCTGCGTCCTTTGACCTAATTTAATATATCCCCCAACCTAATTTAAAGAAAAAAAAAACAGAAAAAGAGTGGAGGAGGAGGCTGAAGAGGATCCCAGAGGCCTAGGCTTTGAAAGGCAACTGGAAGTCCAACCCCCCTCCCAGGTCAGGGATTCTCCAGCAAGAATTTGCCTCTAGCTTCGCCCCCTGCCATGGGGGTGGGGGGGAATGCAACCACGAGAAAACCAAGGTAGCCCCCCTCCCCTCTGGGGACCGCATGTGGACAGGGGAACCTGCAGGGCGTCTGTCCGTGGCCTCTCGCCCGATGACGCCCCTGCTTCCGGCCCGTCTGCTTGGCTGACCCCCTGCTTCTTTCCAGGGCAGGTGGCAATCATCGCCCTCTGCGCTCTGCTGCTGAAGCCCGGGCGGGTGACTCTGCTCTGCGCCCCCCTCCTCCCGCTGGCTGCCCGGCTGTGCTGCCTCCCTGCCCAAGCCCTGCCTTCCGTCGGCACCTTCGGTGCGGTCCTCACAGCCCTGGAGCTGCTGTGTGGGGCGGCGGTCTGGCTGGCGGTGCCTTTCCGCGGGGCGGTGGCAGCCTGCCGAGAGATCTTGCAGGTAAGGAGCGGCTTGAGGGATTCCTGCAGGCTGGGAGCCCCTCCTGCCTGCCCTTCCCCTGACGAGCCCGTCTTGTCCTCTTCCAGCTGTGCCAGGGGCCCACGGAGGTCCTCGCCCACCTCCCTCCATTCTGGAGTTGCTCTTTGGGGGCAACGCGGGGCGAACGGGCTTATGTGCAAGGGGGACCATCCAGGTGGGCAAAGAATGGCCCAGCAGTTGTGGGTGACAGCAAACCCCTTGATGTGATAGGCGGTCTCCTGCAGCATTAACGCACACGCTTCATCTGTCTAAGGCAGTGTTTCTCAGCCTTGGCAGCTTGAAGAGGTGTGGACTTCAACTCCCAGATTCCCCAGCCAGCAAGTTGAAGTCCACACCTCTTCAAGCTGCCAAGGCTGAGAAACACCGGTCTAGGCGTGCTCTCAGAATCCAAGATGGGGGGAGCTGGTGACGACAAGGAACCGATGGGCTAGTGCTGGCGACATCACGACCTAGCCTTGAAATGCCAACATTGATTTGCAGTGCTTCTAAAAACAGGGTCCTAGGCTTGCAAAGGGGCCATCCCCGACCAATGGCCGTCTGGCCTCAGCTTGAACACACCCGGCGACGGAGGCCCGCCGGCTCTTTGGATCAGGGCTTCCATGCAGCGAAGGGAGGGACAAGAGGGGCAGGAAAGGCCGTGCTCGTGCTGTGGGGCTCGGTCTCATCTCCTCCTCGGAAGATGAACACGCCAATTACCTTGTCAGCTGCCCGCATCGGGGGGTCGGTGTGCCGGCTGAGCATCGGCTGGGTCTGCAGTCCTGGCGTTACCAAAATCGTCCTTAGCCGGGGCTGTCTTTCCTCCCAGGACCCGGAGGTGTATCACCCGGTGACCCTGGGGGTGTCCCTCTGGAGACGGCTGGCTGTCCCGCTCCTGTTCTCAACCTATTGGCTCATCCTGTTCTCGCTGCAGATCTTCGCCTCGGCCTCTTCCTCCTCCGGCCCCCTTCTATCCCAGCGGGGGTGGACCTTCATCTTCCTCAGCAGGTGGGGGGCGCAGCTGGGGGGAAGATGCTGCCACGGCAGGATGAGCCGCGCAGCATCCTCGGATCTGGAGTTGTCTCCACCCAAAAGCGTCGTGCAAATTTCCATGGGGCCGGCTTTTGGGGCTCGCCGTGCCCCGCCCGGCCCTCCAGGGGTGCAAGGCTTTCCGAAGCGCTCACCCTCTCAGCATCGGCCCGCTGGGTTCAGACGGGAAGCCGGGGAGCCCAACTTGGCGAATGGAAGGGATAAAGTGAAGGGGAGGCAGAGGAGTCAGTTCCTCAGAGGGTTCGGTCCTCCTGTCGCTCGTCAAGTCACGTCAGATCAGGTTGAGATATTAAATAGCCCAATTGGTGGCTGATGCCCGACTGCTCTGGGTGGCAGAAGCCCAGAGAATTCAAAAGGGATCCAAAGGAGTATCTCCCTGACTCATTCCAAGTTAGGAAAATACACTTTTTTTTTTTTAAGGGAGAGGAAAAGGAAAAATATATGTATATGGTATGCATGGGGGGGGGGCCAAGACCCCACTTCTGCCCATGTGGTGGTTCGAGGCAGATAGAAATAAGGATTTCCTCATGAAAACGAGGTGAGGAGCTTCTGGAACTCACTGCTCCAAGATAAGCACTGCTGGCTCAAAAACAAATGAGGTCCGTCCGTACCTCCTGGCCATGATGCCCAACGGGGCTTCTCTGCACAAAGGCCCCCCGCCCCTCCCCCCGATGGGCAGTAGGAGGGTCCTGGGGGCTGCTCTCAGAAACAGGAGGCAGACCTGGGGGAGTTGGTGCAGCTCGTTCTCTCTCCGGCGTCCCCAGCGTGGCTGAGTGCTGCAGCACGCCCTACTCGCTCATCGGACTCACCTTCACGGTCTCCTACCTGGCCCTGGGGCTGCTCCAACTGGGCAAGCTTTATTTAGCAGGCTACGGCACCTTCCAGAACGGCAACGTGATGCACAGGTGAGAACGTCCCTCCATCCTCCTCCTCCTCCTCTCCCCCTCCCTCCCTCCCCCCCTCTTTTGGAAGAGCACTAAACTGATCTTTAAAAATAGCCCTACGAACAGCTGGCAGACACCAGGTGGCTGGTGGGGAAGCAGGGTCTCCCCACTTCCCTGGGCTGTCCCACCAGCACTTCCCAGCTGCTCCTTGGGCTGGTGGACAGGAACTGGAAGCCTTCCAGAATCATGGGGGGGGGCAGAAGTTGCCCAGTAATGCTCCCCCCACCTGATCATTCTTGGGGGAGAAGGGCTGTTCAGTGTCTTCAATTCTCTGGGCAGCTTCTCTCCACCCCCTGGATCAGCCCTTTTGTTCCAGGTTTTGACCCATAACTAAACCAATTCTTCGAGCCCTCGGTCAAAACTCACTTCCTCCTCACCCAGAGTGAATATTCTCTTGCCCACTGGGGATGGATGGTGTGAGGGAAAACGAAGCTGGGGGGAATCCAGCACATATTTTCCTTAACTCAGCCTCGATCGGTGCATAAGGACAACCCAATCTGCCATCCCCGGTTCTGTTGCAGGACAGCGATTGTGAGTGGGGACAGCACGCTTTATGCCAGCTCAGGGATCGGTGGGTTTCCCTGTCAGGCAGGCGCAAGGATGAGCTCTAGACTCAATCAGTTGGCAGGACTGGGGGCATTTCTCTCGGCATCGAAGTGGAGCTTGGCCCCTGTGGCTGTGAGTTTGGTTTAGAGAGTTGGTGAGTCCAAGTTCACAGCTAGAGGAGTGAAGTCCAAAGCAAGAGGAAAACTTGAAAGCGTGATCAGTGAGGGAGCCAGGAGGCCCACCAAGGGACTTCTCTGTGGCTTCCAGCTGCTTAGGAAGCCGGGCTGAGAAACGGTCCAAGGCCAAGAGACCCTTGAAAGGATCCAGGGGTCCCAGAAGACCCCTTGAGCAAAATGGTGATTGCTACCTAGCGAAGTAATTTGGTCCCCCTTGAAAAGGTTATATTCCTTGCAACCCTCTATAACTCATCAAAGGAACGTCTGGATGTGAAACCCCACAGGGTTTGCCTGTCATCTGAAAGCCCGACTGTGAGAGCCTCCAGAAACTTTGCTCACCCTCCCTCTCTTTCCCTGCCTCAGGGGCGTGACGGAAGGGGCGACTCTGCTGCTGCTCGCCCTCCAGACGGGCCTCTTGGACCTGCAGCTTCTCCAGAGGACCTTCTTGCTCAGCATCATCTTCTTCATCATGGTGACCTCCACCTTGCAGTCCATGTTTGAAATAGCTGAACCTGTCGTGCTGGGCCTGGGGGCATCACAGAACAGGTGACGGTGCTTTTCAGTCCTGGGGGTCCACGCAGCTGGGAGGAGGGCAGTATCAGCCTACTGCCTTCCCATCGTGGGGGGAGCTCAGTGTGTGTTGGGGATGAGGTGTCCCCCAGAGTTCAGACAACCTCTAGAAGTACCTCCAAATTCACCTGAGAGTGTCAGGATCAAGGCAGCTGAAAAACAACGGGCATTTTCCAATCAGTCTGCACAGGTCGAAAACACACAGAGTGATTGCATCCACATAGCCCCCTCGGCCTGGATTAACAAACTGCAGGTCCTGCATTCCCGTAACGGGCTGCACACGGACAAGGGAGACCCACTGTGGCCTAACAGGATGGTCCGGTTTCGAATCACAGAACCCCCAACCCCAGTTCAGTCTAGTCAGGCATGGTGTGTAAACTGCACCACTCAGTTTCTGTTTTCCAAGTGTCCCTTTCCAGGCACCGTCCTCCAACTGAGGTGGGGAGAGGTTGCCGGGGGAGAGGGGAATGAAGGATTGTGCCATCGTTGTGCAGTATCTGCTGCCCCCTCACTCCTTGCTTGCTGCCTAAGCCTGGTGTGGTCCTCTCTGGCCTGCAAGAGGGTGCCTAGGGTTGATGAGAGACTTGGGGGGGGGGGGGCTCCTCCACTGGTCTGCCCAACCACCCCACCTTCTCCTTTCAGGAGTTTCTGGAAACACTTCCGTGCGGTGAGCATGTGCCTGTTCCTCTTGGCCGCCCCTGGCTTCATGGCCTGTAAGATTGCCCACTTCTTCCACTTGGACTTCTGGCTCCTCATCCTCATCTCCAGCTGCATGCTGACCTCCCTGCAGGTACGGCTTGGCATGCCCTTGGCCGCTTCTTGCCTTGGCCCTGGAGTGAGTGGCAGGGGCTCCAGAGGGCCCCCTCCCCACCCCAAAAGGCAGGCGGTCTGTCACTTGGGCAGCTTTTGGAAAGGACCTTCAGATGCAGCGCTTCAGGCCACCAATGGACGTGGGGTGCAAAATGGGGGTGGCACCTACTCAGATGGCATCAGCGGAAGTGCTGGGGGAGTGTGCTTGAGAAGGCAGCCTTTTAAAGTGGCCGAGAACGGAGCCTCCATCTACAGGGGCAGTATAGCGCTGGCTTCTGGAAGGAAGGAACAGGGGCCAGTTTCCTGGCTGGTGAGCTTGCTGGGGCCTGCCATTTCCCGAGAAGGAAGGGTGTCTTCAAGAGTCCTGGGCTCGGCCTAGAAGAACTGTTTAGCAGCACGGCGGTCCCCTGTGGGCAGAGCTGTGCCTGGGAAGCCTTTTCTTGCTCCTCGTAGGTGACGGGGACCCTCTTCATCTACAGCCTCTTCATGATCGAGCTCTTCCAGGACCGCCCAGTGGAGAAGATGGACGAGATCATCTACTGGGTCAATGCCATCAGCCGGGTGCTGGAGTTCCTGGTGGCCGTCTGCGTGGTGGCCTACGGCACTTGGGAGTCCCTCTTGGGGGAGTGGACGTGGATGGGGGCCTCGGTCATTATCATCCACTGCTACTTCAACGTCTGGCTGAGGGCCCAGTCTGGCTGGAAGAGCTTCCTGCTCCGCCAGGAGGCAGCCAAGAAGATCAGCTTCTTACCCAGGGCCACCAGCAGGCAGCTGGAGGAGCATGACGACCTGTGTGCCATCTGCTTCCAGGTGAGCGACCCCCCAGCCTGGATGGGTTGCTCCACAGGACCTATAAAGCGGGGGGCGGGGTGGGATTTGTGGGGTGACGCATCCAGAGTACAACAGCTTGAGGGGGGATGGTTGAAACACTGGGCAAGGGGGTTGGAGAGGATGGTCTCTGAGGTCCCTTTCAACTCTATAGTCTTTCCAAGACACTCTGTCAGTGTTTCTCAACCTTGGCCACTCGAAGATGTGTGGACTTTAACTCGCAGAGTTCCCCAGCCAGCATGGCTGGCTGGGGAACTCTGGGAGTTGAAGTCCACACATCTTCGAGTGGCCAAGGTTGAGAAACACTGCTCTATGTATTCTCCACCCACATTAGTTCATCTCCCAAGGTAGCCAGGATTCTGCAGTCTCTTAAATGTGCATTCAGTCACACGAACGCAAACGTCTTTGCTTGCAGTGTTTATTTCGAATCCGTTCAAGAGTCAGATTTTAGGGGGAACGAAGGCCGTCACCCATAACCACTAAGGCTAGGAGTCCCAGGGGCTCTTTCCGCATCTTAAAAACCACTTTATCGTGGCATAAAGTTGCACGGCAGCGTCGTTTGACCGAGCTGCAGGATGAGAGAGCCGACCTTCACCTAACTCCGATCCTCCTTCCAGATGCCCCTTCTCTGTGGCTGTGACGTCCTCCCTGCACCTTCAATCTATGGGAACGCAGCCCCCATTTCCCCCATCAGGGACGGTCCTGCATCACGGGTGTGGGGCATGATGGGTGTTGGGTCCAGCACAACTGACCCATGCCCATCGGGATCAGCCTTGTGTTTCTGGACCCCTCCTTCAGAGCCGGGTGCTCCACTTTCTGCTCTCTCCCTTCCCTTTCTGGGAGCAGCCCTCTTTGCCCCTCGGAGGAGCCTCAAAACACAGGGTGATTGATCAAAAAATTGATCAGGAAGGGGGTACAAAGCAGATCCATCGAATCTGGTCCAGTCTGGTCACAGAGAGGGCCTGCTCAGAGTCCCCTCCCCTCGTGAGGTCTGTGGGGCAGGAATGGGACGACAGGCCTTCTCTGCAAGAGCCCCCACCCTATGGAATACTCTTCCCCCCTCCCCAAATCAGAAGGAGCCTGGTAGCCCCTTTCCCAGCTAACGCATTTTATTTGTGAGCTGCGGCTCCTGATTTTTGAGCTGCGTGGCGTGGCTGGTTCATTGCCACTTGCCAATCTAGCATCCCCCAAAGTGGGCCACAGGAGGATCTTCACTATAGATGAACGACTTGTGCTGCTCCTCGGCCCCACCGCTCAAGCTTTTCAACCTGGCTGAGAATGAGCTCTGGGGATCCACGATGAGCTTCAGCCGTTCCCTTGCAATCCCCTCCGAGCTGAGATCTGCCCGGGGTCTCTCCTCCTCAACCCCTTTCTGCCTTTTTCAGGAGATGGCCCTCGCCGTGATCATGCAGTGTGGCCACTTTTTCCACGAGGGCTGCCTCCGCAAGTGGTTCTACGTCCAAGACACCTGTCCCCTCTGCCACCAGGCAGTTCAAGTCCCAGCTGGCCAGGAAGGCCGTAGAGGTGGGGCTGCACCGGAGGAGACCCCCCTCCCACAGCATGGAGAGTCCACTGGCCACAGGAGCACAGCAGACTCCGGGGGTGATGGGACCGGGAAGTCTGGCACGTCCAGCTGGACCGAGCAGCCCAGCCCTTTGCCAGCAGGATCCACCGGGGAAGAGTTGTGTCGTGGTTTAAGGGGGGGCGTTCCTGGACTGAGCCCTTCCCCAGAAAGGGCCACTGCAGCAGCAGAAAGTGACGAAGTGCCTGTTCTGGAAAGTCTCCTGAAACTCGGCGAGTCAGGAGAGGCTCTGTCTGTGGGGCAGAGCCCGCTCAGCCATGGCCCTCTCCAAGGCGAGCTGAGATTATCCAGCACCCCAAGAGACACTGGTCCCCCTTGGCCCTCGGCTCCCCTGGGTGCCCTTGCCAACAGACATGGGGAGAGCCCCACGCCGACTGCCAACTGTTCGACAGCAGTGGGGAGAGATGCAGAGACCGTGGGTGGGGTCCAGGGGAAACCAGACACCACCCGTGGGCGATCGGACAGCCCCGTGCCCCTCCCTAAGCCTCAGCCTTCGCTCAGTGGTTTTTCCCCCTGAAAAGCCACATACCGTCGCCTCTCTTCCTGCTTCTGCAGTAGAGTTACCCCAACAGTTGGCTCTTGCCAACCGTCACTCAGGAAGGTCGACTGGCTTTGAAGTCTCGCACCACGGAGAACCGTATTCTGGAATCAGGGATGGAAATTTTGGCCCGGCAAGTCCGCTGCTGGGTTCACCTTGTTTTGGCTGTGTTGGGAAGCACGTAGCGAAATTCTCAGAATGCAGCAGGCTACCTTCGCCTGGCATCTCGGCCCCACAGCCTCCCCCTGGACTTGGGGGGGCTGTGCACCCTGTCCTCGCAGTCCGTAGGATGGGCGGGTGGCTCACCTGGTGTCCAGCGAAGGATCCTTATGAATCTTCCCGGGGTGACCCAACCTACTGGGGTGACCAGAGCACCCTGCGGGCATGGATTCCTCTTCCTCCACCAGTTGGGTGTTGGGATGGTTGCATGGCAGATCCAAGGTCAGGGTCTCTTGATCTCAGGCTAAATAAAGAAAGGACAGGCATGGACTTAATGCACGCCACGAGGCAGAAAAGAAAACCCACAACAGGGCGGAGGAGAGCTTCTGGAAAAATAATGGCACCGTTTACTTGGGGGGGGTATCTGAACCCCTCCCTTCTCCCCCACCTCTGATTCAAGAAAGTCCACTTGCAGAAGCACTGTGAGAGAAGCCTCAGATCTTCCAGGGAATATAATTAAACCTTTGAGTGCCAACGTGTGCCTAACTTTACTAAAGCCC
Source organism: Liasis olivaceus (assembly GCA_030867105.1). Classification (NCBI taxonomy): domain Eukaryota; kingdom Metazoa; phylum Chordata; class Lepidosauria; order Squamata; family Pythonidae; genus Liasis; species Liasis olivaceus. Next base: position 2,521,150 of record CM061354.1, read on the forward strand.
TACAGATTTAATAACGTGGCTGGATTTTGGGGTGGGGGGCAGAAAGGGGGTTTGCCAAAGGATGGGCAGGTTTTGTTTCAATGGATTTGTAGGCCCTCCCTTTTTCTGGAGTCTCTAAAATTGTTTCTCAACCTCAGCAACGTTAAGATGTGTGGACTTCAGCTCCCAGAATTCCCCAGCCAGCTGTGCTGGCTGGGGAATTCTGGGAACTGAAGTCCACACATCTTAACGTTGCTGAGGTTGAGAAACACTGCTCTAAAAGATCCCGATGGCCACCCAGCCAATTCTCAGCTGTTTTCCTTGCACTCCAGTGTGTGTCTCTGTTGGTTGTCAAGTCAGCATCCATTCCCAAATGGGATCGCTCCGCTCCAAAGGACAATCCGCACTCTTGAGCACTGGGAGCATTTTCCTTTTTCATGGCAAGTCAACTGCCAACTGGGTTTGGGGTTCCCACCACACAGCGGGCTTGTTTAACCCTGGGCACAACTAGGTCTGCTAAGGGCTCGATTGAACTCTCTGGGGTGAGTTGATTCGGGCCGTTGGCCTCTTCTTTGGTGTTTCGACAGCATCTCAGTTCCTGCCACTCCAACTGACCCAGTTACGCATGTCATGAGGACAAGGCCACTCTGTGTGGGTCATTTAAAATAAATAAATTGGAATCCCTCTACACAGGAAATCAGGGTGTCACAACTGGCCCAAATAGGGTCTGCCTTGGGTTTGATGTTGCATGACTCTGTGCTCCTGACAGATGAAAGGCCTACCCAGGACATTTAAAATTTTCCCCAGCCACGGCTGCTGGTTCCTGAGATTAACCCGCAGACCTTCCACCATCAGGAGGAATCCTTGCTAATTCCAAGATGTGAGCGGTGTCATCTGCCTTTTCTTTCAGAATTGTTTGAAGTCCCCACCCCCTTCTTACAACGATTGCTCGCGCAATTGCAGTGTTCGCACAGCATGCTAAGACAACAGCCAAGATGCCCAGGGCCCGCTGAGCCACAAACGGCCTCTATGCCCCTTTAGCCTGGCCTGTTGTGCTACGTCATCCCACCCGGTTTGGCCGGCTAGGGTTCATTGGCACTCAACCAGGATGAAGGAAATGCAGCTGTTCTGTCCCAAGGCTGTGCTCTGCTCTAAGGGCCTGGTTCACCCAACCTGCAAAGGTGTCCTGGGATTCCCGGGAGAAGCTGAACCACCAACTGCCCAGCCTGCTGGGCCTAGTTGTGCAAACCCTGCTACAGAGCATTTGGCCTAGGTGAAGGTTCCCAGCCCCTCACGCCTGCCCTTCCCCAGGAACCTTGGCAGGAGGGGGGCTGCTGTTGCTTAGGAAGTTCCCCATATTTGTGGTTTGCTGCCCCTAAGGTTCGCCACTGACTTCTTCAAAGGCTCGGATTTAGCCGGCTCGGAACCAACATGGCTCTAAACCTGCCCCCCAATTTGGTGAGCAATGAGAGTGGCAGGCATACAAGCATTTAACCCAAGATTTGGTTTCCTCTGGCATCCCGGGAGGCCCACGGCACATTTGGGAAGTAGGGCTCCATTGTGAGCCTACGTGGAGGCTCAAGACCACCAGCTCTGTGCCCTCGAGAGACTTCCTGGGAGAAAGGCCGGCACCACAGAACCCCGCACGCGCTCCAGCTGAGTTCCCACTGAACAGAGTCGGGGCCACCTTGCAGATTTGCCGGGCCCTTCCCGCTCGCTGCCCTGGACAAGGGGCTGGCATCTCAGCCTGTCTCCGGGGGTTTCTTGGCCTCCCCTTGAGAAGCAGCATCTGAACTGGGCCCACTTTCAGAGGTCTCATCAGACAGATCATCTGAAAAGGGGTTTTGGGGCCCCACCTCCCAGGCTGTACGTTTTAGCTTCTGGAGGTTTCTCAGCGGCCTGGGATGGTGGGACTCAGGTTGCTGAAAGTGAGACCCAGCAGAAGTCTGGAGTTACGATGGAGTTGCACCTGCAACAGCAGAAACGTGCCCTCTGTTGTTGCGTGCCTTTTGCCAAAAGAATCGAAACGACCTGGGGGCTGGAGCAGCAGGGATGTTCTCAAAACCATAGCCCCCAAGTCTTCACCTAGGAAGACCCAGTTTCCTCTATCTTCTGCCATGGAGGCTGACCTCGGTGCCCTCCAAATTCAACCCCTTTCTCTGTGCTGAGCTCTTGGTCTGACCATCCTTTCTAGTTTTCGCTTGTGAAAACTTTTCTGAAAGGTTTAACCATGGCCACTGGGCCTAACTGCCAGAGACGGGCTGCCTGCACGCAATTCAGCCAATTTGGACCTCTACAGAGGTGTCTGATCGGCCGGACTGGGATCCCCAAGTACCACCCCACTGCAGTCTTCTATTGCAAGCCCCACTTCTAACGATGGTTGCGTCCACCCAGCATCCTTCAACTTCATCACTAAATTACCACGAGGCCTTGAGACAGACAAACTTTTTGCAAGTTGTGCAAAAGCAGCAGTTATATCTTTTAACTAACCTGGTTAACTGGGTGCAAACAGCCAGTGACTCAAACTGCATTAGTGGCTTTTTTCCTTTTTGTGACTAGTCTGACTGTTCCTCTGGGCATATGGAGAATGCCCCTCCTCTGAAAGTTTCCCACTCTCTCACTGTACACCCACCCACTCCACATAACAGGTGGAGAAAAAGGTTGTTAATCACAGCAGTTGGTAAAAATGTAATCAACAGTCCAGGGGCACAGAATACACATGTATAAAAGTATATTCACCCATCCATCCATTCATCTATCTACTATCCATCCATTATCTGTCTCTCTCTCTCCATCCATCCATCCATCTCATTGCATGCCTGTCCATCCATCCGTCTATCCATCCATCCCATTGTCTCATCTGTCTGTCCATCTATCATTTCACACCTGTCTGTCTGTCCATCCATCCATCCGACTGTCTCATCTGTCTGTCCATCTATCCATCCATCCCACCCGCTGGCCGAGGTCAGTTTGTCACAGACGTGTATCAAGGATTATTATTTTCACAGAGCCACATACGCACTTTGGAAACCAAAAGTTGCTTAACTTTTCCAGATCAATTAAGGGCAGTTATGTGACAATGACCTGACAGCGCACAGTCAGTCACAATCAATGCGCCACCATCCAGACTGAGGTTGCAGTGCTGTAAGAGACCATAAAAGGGCCCTAATGTTTACACCGCTTGCTATGATCGTTCTGAAATTTAGGCACCGGTGCCTTAGCTTTTACTTCCAAAATCAGTTCATTCACACATAAGGTCCTCACTCCAAGTCACTGGGTGGCTTTGGGCCTAACGCTGACTTTCAGTTCAGCCTATCTCACAGGGTTGCTGTTGTCACTATGAGGAGAGACCCCCATATGCAGAGCCATCAGTTTCTGGAGGAAATGTGGGGTTTAAATGTAATAACAACTAACTCAGGAGATTCCAGGTTGGAGGAGGGCTGTCAGAGTCAGCCTGGAGAAGGAAAAAGGGAACCCTTGCCGCAACATTTTTGTACGTCTTCAGTTTTCAGGATTCAAGAACTTCTGCTTCAGCAAAATGGACCCCATTTCATTTTCCTTGACATGAGTGGGAGAGGGTATTAATTTTCAACTTCTCTCTTTAAAAAAGGCCTGTTCTGCTGCATGTTGAATAGTTTCTGAATTAGCACAAGGAATACGCTTTATCCGCCACCCTCCCCCACAAACCATGGATGGGCTTTGGGGGTTTTGTAATGAATGCTTGGAAGCTGGTTTCAGGCCAGACGTGCCATTACAAAAATAATTAGCTGCTAAAATTCACAGTGTGGAGGGGGGGAAAGGCAGAATTTTGCTGTTTCGTTCTTCCTGGCATTTCTGCTTGATTTCTCCAAGCATTTTCTCTTCTCTGATGTACCCAGGACAATCGCATTTTGACACGGGGCCATAATCCATTTAGCATAATTGTTTCCGCGGAAATCTACCCAAGCTGTGCTTTCTCCCCTACTCCGGCAAGGCATAACATCAAACCAACCTGGCCTCTTCCAGATTTGCCAGGGTGACCTCTCCCAGAATTGCTAGCAAGCATGGGGCAACAGGTGTTCTGGGAAACATGCTTCCAGAACATCTCAGCAGCAGATTGGAGGCCATAAGCATCACGTCGATCTGGCTGAAGATGCCCTTCTTGCTGTCTTTTGAGGAGGTGTCCTGATAAAGCATCTGTTGTCTCACCCCACCCCATTACAGAGGCACCCTAAATTCATCGTTAGCTGTTCCAGTCCTGTTTTCCATCTTCTCCCAGTGCAAATCTCAGCCTACGAACGATCTACAGAGGCTCATTCACAAGCTTGGTGATGGCGTGTTCAGGGATGATCAATACTTGCTGAGGGCCTACTTGTGAGAGCTAGAGCGAAAGGGGTTAAGCACCTACTCTCATCCCCAGAGCAGAGAGGAAGAGATAAGAGAAGGAGACTGGCACCTCCCTAAGGAATGCAGGATGTTTGTGGGTGACCCTGGGAATTGCTCTCACTCTGAGAAGATTTCTGTAACGGGAGTGAAGCCAATAAACCTTGCTGGATTGAATCTGTACTGTCTCCTGGAGTTTCATGGGCTAATCCTGACACTACTAAGTCTGCTGTAGAAGCCTTACAAAGTGACCGCTTTGGCTGCAAGAAAAAGCAGATCCTTGGTTTCTGGGAAGGCATCTGCCAATGCAATTCCTGGTCTGCGCTTTGGAAAATGCCATCAGATGTTAGGTGGGCCCCTCATATATTTATAGACAGGCTGAAGGTTCTTCCGGTCACTTGGGCTTCTGGAAGACTAGCAGACCTGTATTCAGATCACCGGGCAACTTGAAGGCCTCCATCCCAGGTACCCTCCTAGCCACGCCTCATCCAAGGCTGCCCCCACTACATTTCAAAGACAGGGGTCAAACTCTTGACAGCCAAGAGTACTCAAACTCAGGATCCTCTAAGAGGCTTCTCTAACTAGATTTATTTTAAAAAGAAGAAAAAAAGGATTAATTTACATCAGTCCCACCAACTTTCAGTTTTAGAACCCAATTTATCTTGGAGTTTCCAAGGACAAAGCTTTCTTCGTTCTCTTTTTAGCACTTCTTTGGTGACCAGGAGAAATAGCTCTCTGTTTTCCAGATAATAGAAGAGCAGGCAGATGTTCGGAACTTGCAATATTTTCCAACCAGCCTCCTCTTTCCCAGGCGCTGAGAAGACCATAATAAGAGTGATTGGTGGTGGTTCTTCTGGCCAGCAGCTGCTACTGGGTGGGAGGGAAAAGAAAGGCAGGGGAATTTCTCAATCGCTGCCTTAAATTATCCCACAATAAAGCTGTATGGATAGGACTACGCACAAGCCTCATTCTTGAGGTGGATAAGAGTTCAGTCATCTGGTCTGCACAAATTATATTGGCCTATTTTTCTGCCAACTCAAGCACTGGAGGAATGCACATTAAGGAGACTGTGACAAAGTGCCCTGAGAGATAATGCTCAACCCACATTCTCCACCAGGAAATAAGTGGTTTGTATCCATCACTAAGGTGGCATCTGTGGACATCAGAAGCTTTTGGCTTAGGCTAGTCATGCCCACCACAGTCAGCTGTTGAAGCTGTCCCCTGGTCTGGTGTTCTTCTGCCTCAGCTTTGACCTTTGGGCTTCCCCAGAGAGCCATGCCAGAAGGAACTGGCTTATGGGGCACCTTGAAAGATGGATTAAGGGCAGGAATTCTGAGGTTCTGGACTCACTTCGTTCCATACATGCAATGGCTAACAAAGTGGGGAGGCCTTTATTCAAAGAAAGTATGGGGGGGGGAAAGAGCATTTTTTTACCCAGCCAGAAGATCAAGCAACCTTTGGGGTTCATCTTCCAAAACCACATTTCCATCTCCCTTTCCTTCTTCCCCTGGAAGAAGTCTGCTGAAGTTTGCTTCAACTAGAGCTGGGCTCCTGATGATATTATGGACTGGTCCATGTTGGTTCCTTGACAGCAGTGCAGAAGGTGTTCACCACCAGCTTCTTCTGGAGTCTGTTGGGATCTTCTCAATGGGATCAACACGGGCATGCATCTGACTGAATCCATTCCCCCAGACAGGGGTAGTTCCTGGTCGGAAGGCCTGGTAGTGTCTGGGGTCACCTCTTGGAGCTGTGTGATGTCACTGTCTGGCTGGAAGACCCTGCCTCACCAAGGGTTGGTGATGGAGGATGAGAGCCAGGCCTTTCCTCCATCACTTGACTTCTCTGTGCATGGATGTGGAGAAGCAGAGAAGGAACTGAAGCTGCCTCTGCACAGAGAAACAGCAGCAGGGAAGATTGCGTCATGTTTGTCCTCGCAAGAAGGTTGTGCGAAAGACAACAGCTGCCCTTTGGTGGTAGGCAGAGGAAATGAATTGCTTGATCATGGAGATGGACATCTGATTATGGCTGTGAAGTTCCAGCCAGACATTGCAGTCCCAATGGAGAGGTGCTGAGGACCACCTCGGGTTGCTCACCTCTGCTCTAGGCCACCAAGGGGCTGCCATAGGAACAGCCCAACACGATAGGTCTGGACAAAGCTACACCCCACGGAGTTCACGGGACTCCCTCCTAGATAAACCTGTATGTTAGGACTCAGTCTGTTAAACCGTTGCTTTTGCTAAACAGCTTAATCAGTAAGACCCCCAGTGTTTCCACCGACTATCCTACCAGTTTCCAGGATTTCTACAAAGTTTGCCCACCCCCTTCCAACCGTAAGACGCAGCTGTGGCTTTTCTCTGATGGACACCCGGAGGCATCGTGAGACTCTGGCCACAATCCTGTCCCCCTTCTGTGACCTCTCCTCCTTGATCCCACGGCAAAGTTGCTGCGCAGAGCAGTTTGGACCGCACAGCAGCTAGAGACACGTAAGCAGCCAGGAGGCCCAGCTTCTGGCTCCTGCAGCGTGAACGGATGTCCCCAGGCGCAGTTCCAGTGTCCAAAGGTCGCCAAGGCATCCGTTGCACGCTTGAACAGACAGACCAACGTTTTCTGCAGCAAAACTGCCCATTCCCAGGACCAGACTCCAGTGCTTGACTGCAGCCAGAATCCTAAGAATGAGATACGTGAGAATCAGGAGGAATTGGGGAAACGCAAGCAAAGCAACAATACCTGGGTATTCCCCTGTACGTGGAGCATCTTCCTCCTTAGATATTGCGTCTGGGAGCAGCCCGCAGTCTGAAGCTCTTCCATTTTAGCCCTCCCCACTTCTCCCAGCGGCAGGGAGTTCCGCAGCCCACCTTTACAGGCTCCCTTCTCTCGGGAGCAGGCCATGATGGAAACAGGGCTTTTACGATACATTTTGTACAAGCTACTTATTTACAAAGCTCCATGTCAGGATAGCAAGTCGTTACCCAGAAAAGGAAAAACATCAGCTCAGTTCCTCAAGAATAGCGCTGCTTAACTCCAACACCACATCTTTTCCCTGGCAAAACGGAAACCCAGATCTCCGTCTTTCATCGGGGATGTTACGTCGCTCGGTCGGTATCCTCCGTTAAGATCACTGAGCAGAACTTTACCCCGTGGGTAACAAAGGTTACAGGACAAAGATCTTTTTAAAAAGGAAACGCGTTCTGCAGAAATTTAGATAAAGTGAGCCAGAACAGAACATGAGCTCAAAAATGCTAGGAAAAAACTGAAACGCTAGAAAGCTAAAAAACTAAATGATTATAAAACACATTAAAACGACCTAAGGTCCCCTCTGCCTTGCTCTGTCCTTCCAGCCAGGCATGTGCAACAGCTAGTAGTCATCAGCCATCAAAAGCGTCCTTAATTAAGCCCCCCTGAGGTCCAGAGTGGGACGTGGGGCACCTCTACTGCATTATTCACAGCAGCCCAACTCCACAACCCACTTTTCAGTGTCTCACTATAACTGATGGAATCGCTTACCAGGAACACCCCAGGAAACTGACAACCACTGAGCGTGTTCACACAATCAGGGAACTGAATTAACTCCGTTTTCTGGCTTCAGCCAACACAGCAAGCTGTACACAGACTGAATGGGCTACATCTGTTAAACCAACACCAACACCCCCAACTCAAATTCCAGTTAACTAAGCGCCTCTTCTTGGCAAATTTGTGTATGCCCAGAAAACGCCACAAAACGTTATGCCAACTAACTGCCAAGCGATTCCAAAGGATTCTGTCGTGAGGGAGCAGCCTTCACGCTTGTGGGTTTTGGTTAAGCCCTCAAGTAATCAGAGCCAAGTGCAAATTAATGGAGGGAAGGGTGGGTGGTGGGAGGGGCACAGGAGTCAATTACAACTGTCCCCCCCCCCCAAGAGCATTTTAGTGGGTTTACAAACAACAGAACATTTTTCTAATTACAGAACAAGGCTTCTAACACAAAATTCTCCATGGCTGTCTTCACACAACACACTTAACCTGGCTACTTCTGCATTCACACAACACACTAACTTCCCCAGAACGGAACCAAAGATAAAACTAACACGGTTTGCCAATGTTCCGCCAATTCCAATTTTAACTGACCTGAAAGCGTTGGGTGAATTCAGCCAGAATGTCCACCACAGCTTCCCAGAATGACCAAAGGCAAGATTTCGTAGTTCACTTTACAGAGACGATGGAGCTTAAGGGTTAGCACAATCTTAAAGGAGTCTTAACCTCCATTTTACTTGTTGTTGATAACCTCTTGGAAGTCTAATGCCTGGTCTAATGCAAACTTAAAGCTCTGTCAGGGCGTCCTGATCAGCTTCCAAGCCATTTTTACCACCCATCCTCATCTCTGCTTCTGACATGATGCTTCTCTCCTCGGAACCAGAAAATCCAAACTCATTAAGGTAACTGTGTCATTCCAGAGTAGCTTCAGTGACTGAAGTGGCGAATACATTGATTAAGTAAAATTCTGCACTGTTACCCTGGCATATCCGTTTCCAGGCTTAAGAAAGTGAAAAGGGTGAAGTGTTTCCCATCGCACTTGGAACTCTGATCCAGCCTCCTTCAGCTGAAAATCTTCAAGGGTGTTGGACTTCAGCAGCCGGCATCTTTTGACAGTATCACCAGGAATGATGATGACGGTTGGTCACACAATCAGCCAGATGTTTAGATTGGATTTTTTTATCCCCCTATCGAGTCCTTCCCAAGGACCTGGGATAGGCAGATGTTGTTGTCTGATAGTGTTAAAGGTCTCGTCGCCTGCAGGATGGAAGCTGTTCCAAGTCAAGCTGCCTTTTGCAATGGACCGATGGCAATTTTGTCAATGCCAATGACGTTCAAAGGGTGCTCCACATGTTTTGGGATTGTGCCCAAGGCGCCTATTACTATTATTATTATTATTTACACCACCAACTGCCATACTCTGACAGCAATTTACGATGAAAATTCAAAGCAGAATAAGTTGAGTTATTAAAATAATGCTAAAAATAAAAATCCTGGGCTACAAAATCCTACAAAGCTGGGGAACACCACCCCAAGGGTGGCTGATCCAGGCCTGCCGTGCACTTTTGATGAGAAAAGAGATTTTGCGGGATGCTGGAGGGAAGATCCAGCTGGGGGTGGATCTGCATGACAGGCAAGGCAAGGAAAATTCACTAGGAGATTTAGTGGCTCAGGCTGTTTGCAAGCCTGGCTTTGCTGGGTTCAGACAATATCAGGAAACCTGGGTGAATGCCAGCCACAGCTGTGTTCGCATGACATGCAGGGCCCAAACCTGTCAGTTCTACAAAGGCTGAACACGAGGGCCGGTTCGCACTGTTCACACCTCACCTACTCAGGGAAGGGCTGGGTTCCCCCCATAGGTTGGACCACAGGCTACTCGACCTCCCTCTTATCCTAGTTTGGCTTGTGATCTGGGGCCAGCCAGCCGTCTGAATGCAAGAGGTCCGTTGCCTTGGGAGAAAGAGAGGAGCAGAGATGCAGAATTCTTCTTCTTAGCTTGCAGGAGCGGAAGAAAGCAGGCTTGGCAAGGAAGCCCTTAAGGATTGGGGGCGGGGGCCTGCGGATGGCCCCTGCAGAAGGGGGGCTTGAAGTACGGGAGGGCGAACCTCAGAGCCACTGGGGGAAGATGGATGGGGGGGAGTATGGGAAACTTTCAGGGGGCTCCAGGCACGATGGATGTACTTTCCGAGGCTGGAGGCGGGGGGGGGGGGCTGCGGGGGGGCGAAGACCCGGGCGAGGCGTCCGGGGCTCCCACGGGGAAGGGGACGGCGCCGGGGGCAGCGGGGGCTCAGCGAGGCCGCCGAGCCCAGCGCGCTCCTCCCGCGGTCATCCCCGCCGCCGCCGCCGCCGCCGCCTCCGTCCGTCCCCTGGAGTCCGCCCCTCCCCGGATGATGTCAGCCTGCTCGGCCCGGTGGCTGCAGCCCCCTCCTCCCTGGGGAGGCGGAGGGAGGCGGCATGGCCCGGCTCGGCCCGGCCGGAGGAGGCGGCGGCGGCGGCGGCGGCGGCGGCCCCGTCCCCCTGCGGCTGGAGGCTGCGCCCGGGCCCGCGCCGCACTGGCTGGCCGTGCTGATGGTGCTGCTGCCGGACGACGACGAGGACGAGGACGAGGACGGGGAAGACGAGGAGGGCGGCCAGGCCGGCCGTCGGAGGCGGCGGCGGCGGCGGCGGTGGCGGCGGCGGGCGGCGGGCGCCCCGGCCGCGGGGCTGCTCCCCGGGGACCCGCGGCGGAGGCTCCTGCTGCTGCTGCTGCCGGCGAATGGGGCCGGCGGCGGCGGCGGCGGCGGCGGCGGGGGAAGCGGCGGCGGCCCGCGCTCCGACCTGCCCGTGGCCCCGGTAAAGTCCGCAGCCGGCGAGGGGAGGGGAAGGGGAGGGGAGGGGAGGGGAGGGGAGGGAAGGGAAGGGAAGGGAAGGGAAGGGAGCCCGCCCGCCCCCGCCCGCCCCCGCCGCCCCGTCCCGTCCCCGAGCGCTCTCGCAGCCCCGGCACTCTCCGCCCGCCCGCCCGCCCGAACTTTCCCCCGGCGACGGCGGCTCCGTCTCCCGCGCTCCCTTCCCATCCCATCCCATCCCACCCCGGGCCGGCCGGCCGGCCGCCTCACCTCCGGCGCTGCCGCTGCTCGCGTCTGTCCGCCGCGCCGCTCGCTCGCTCGCTCGCCTGCATCCCGGGCGCGCTCCGCTCCGCTCCGCTCCGGCGCGGTCCCCGGGGCCCCGGGCGCAGCCCTCCCGGCGGCCCTGCCCTCGCCGGCCGCGCCGCTGCCTCGCCTCGCCTCGCCTCGCCTCCCGCCCGCCGGCCGCCGCCGCCGCCGCCGCCTCCGCCTCCTGCCCCCCGCCCTTCCCCACCCCGCCTCCCCCGGGGCTCCCGGCGCTCCGCTCTGATTCCTCCATCCTCTCCCCGCCGAGGCGTCCCCACCCAGCGCCTTGCCCCCTCCTGCCCCTCCGGTCCACCCCCGCCCCGCCGCTGGGAAGCAAACAAACCAGCCCGCGCCCTCCCGCGCCCGGATTGTCACCCCGGCACCGCGTGGCGGCGGGAGCAGCCGACGGGCAGGTGGCGCGGGGAGCCCCTTCTCCCGCCCCAGCTGGGCTCGGGGTCTTGCCCGGCGCTCGCGGGGAGCCGCCGCCGCCGCCGCCGCCGCCTCCCGGTCCTCCTGCCGTCGGCGGAGGGCTCCGGGCCGATTGGACGGGCCGGCCGAGGAAAGCAGGGAGACCCCAAACTTTCTTCGCGTCCCCCCCCCCCCCCGCGAAGCCCCTGGTTGGGGGTTGGGATTGTTTTGGTTGGCAGCCGCACACGCGCGCACACCAGACACACACCCCTCTCGGCTCCGTAGAAAGCAGTTTTGATGTTCTCCATCCAGGAGAGCCTGGCCAGAGGTGGGCTGACCATGAAGGAAGAGCCTTTGACCGGGGGACTGTCCGCTGTCCGGTCCTGGATGCAAACCACTGGCGTTCTGGATGCCCACACGGCTCTGCAAAGGTAGGACGGACAGACCCCTTCCTTGTCCTTCTCCCCCAGCCGGTGAGGCAGAGGAGGGAGGGTGGGGACCCGCCATGGAGCCGGCCCATCTCCTCCATTCCCTCTCCCCTGCCTCAGTTTCCCTTCTGGTCTGGGCACCCGCCGAGGAGGGTTTGAATGCCTCCTTCTGCAGGAGGTGGAGAGCAAGGGCAGAAGATGGCATCTCCCTCCAAAAGGGAAAAGCAAGAACAAAATGCAAACCAAGGGCTGCCTTCTTCAGTTTTAGAAACTGATTTGATTTGGATTAATGTGGAACGATGGTGGCTTGAGTGGGCGCAAAGGAACCGGGAGCTTTGGAGGAGGATGGCTGTGACGGTCAGCACCATCCCCGGGGCCATGGCACAGGCGTTTTGGTGAGGCGGTGGACCCTGGGTCAAAGTGTCTAACTCAAGTGGCCCAGCCGGATGACGAAGAAAAGAGAAGCCCTCTCCACTTATCTGTCCCTTTGTTGGTGCTCTTCAAGGACCATCCAGATTCCCCTGGAAGTCACTCTTTTCGGACCCGGCTTCTTCAGGCAGAACCAAAAGCCACTTGGGTGGGAACTGGCAGGGACCGCCAGAGGACAGCTGTGTGAAGATTAGTCTGAGGCTGGGGTTACATTTCTGGGACTTACGTGGTTGGAAAGCGTTCCTTGAAAGTAACACTTCTGGATGGGAAAGCAAAACCCTGCTGAAAGAGTTAGTCTGATTTCTCATTTAGTAACACCCGCTCCTGCGATTTTTCAACTTTCAAATTACCTTGTAAAGTTCTTTAAAAAAAAAAAGGCATTCGTAGTTTTGAAAAATCCTATAGAATTAACTCTCTATCTTCCCTCTCCCGTTCTAAAACCGCAAAACAATCCCCCATCTTTCTCTTTGTTGCTGGATTTCTCCGCATCACAAATCCACCTCCCTTTCCCTTTCTTTCTGTCTCTTACAATTATTTCTGTCAGTCAATAAACAAGGTTATGTGAATCATTTCTCCCAGGACTTGACGAGTATGGGAGTTTGTTCCTTTTGATTTAAATTGATTTGCTATTGATCGCAAATGTTCCCTGACCTTTGACATCCAATCTTGCTTGGCATGTAGTTCAGTTTGGTTAAACAAAGGAAATAAGAGTTAGGTTGCATAGCTAATGAATTAGGTGAGTGGGACAGACAGAACCATGCTTCTCCCCTCCCCATTTTTTTCCAGGACCTGGTTCACCTAAGATTCCAACTGAATTGAATGTTGGCATCTGCCGGTTCATAGACTTCAACCTCTCACTGCCAGCCTTCGCCATCTCTTTTAGTTTGAGGGTGGGATACCAGGCCCACGTTCTCCTTGTGGTGACACACAGTCTGAGGACTGCCCCAAGAAGGAATTTTGAGATGCAGTTTGTAAATTCACTAGTGCTCCCTCATTGTCCAACCGCGCTAGAGCAAAGCATTGCCGCAGCTGATACAATTCCTCGAGCACTCACATTCCCCCACCACACAAATATTCCAAGTCTTTCGGCAGCCCTACAGCTCAATCTTTAGTTAAGCATATAAGGTAGTAGGTAATGGGAAAATCATATGCCTGAAATCTACAAAAGCTCAGCCAGGATGGACTAGGGGGCCTGATGCTGCAAGCGGTATTGCCCTGTCTTTCTGCATTTTCTGTGGACAGTCCACTCCAGAGCTGCTCTGTGCCCTCAGGAGGGGTGCAGAGCAAAAGGTGCCAGTTAAGCCCCAAAGGCTGTACAGTTCTGATGGTATCTGACCCTCAGCCATGATTAGCAGGGTTTTTGCCCAAGGCTACCTAGGTGGATAGCCAGGGGTTTCATCCAGTTCTCCTCTCTGTGCCCAACCTGTTGGTTCAGCAATCTGACCCAGGGCCGGGCAGCTCCAGCTGAGTTCAGCAAAGGAATTACCTCGACCTGGCTTCGGGGCTACAGTGGGTCAAGTACCGGCTGAAAGAAAATGCATTTAGCAGTCACTGGATCCGGCAGTTAGTGAGTAGATTTGGCCTAATGACAGGTGAAGAGAGCATTGGGAAAGAATAGAGGAAGGGGCCCCAAGCTAAGGAAATCTACGTCAAACCCGTGAGCGCCCTTGCCTTCTTTCTCTGGAGTCCATCATTCCAACGTTTCACTTTTTCCAGTTTTTGCTCTGAATTGGGCGATTCCAATTGTTAAATGAATTCTGCCTTTTCAGGGAGTAACTCTGGAAAAGGCAGTGGTTCATCGTTACAAGGATCCACATTTTTGGAATATTCCTCATTCTTGTTTGAACCATCTGGGCTGAATTCATTCAGAAAGAATCATTACTTGCTTGCCTTTTTTTTTTTTAAATGTTGGCCCGGATAGAAATCTGTATCTATCTATACAGATCTTGGGCCAAGGAGAAGGAAAAGCGCCTCCTTTTCCCATAAATTATATTCTTGCCTTTCTCTTTAATGCAACCTGAGCGAGCCATTTTTTTTAAATTCCACACTATAATTTTTCTTCTAGAGTCGTCTAAGTGGACCAGAATAAGTCCAACTTTCATCCTCCCTTCTTTCCAGTTCAGACCTACATAATCTAACTGCTTCTTTTCTTTCCTTCAACCCACCTCTCCTTCAATTTCTGTGCCAGTATTTCTTCCCCCCCCCCCCCCCAAGAGCGAGAAGAACAGGGCTGCGGTCGCAGGGTTAGGTTCACCAGCAAAGCCCACCTGGACTGGCACAGCATGTGGACTCTGAGAGAAGATTCCACCAGAGTAAGAAATACATTGAACTTTCTTAGAGCCAAGGCAGGAAGGGCTAAACTCTGTTCCATCTTGTTGTGACCAAGTTAGGCATTTTATTTTATTTATTATTGGATTTGTATCCTGCCTTTCTGTTCGCCCGATAATCAAAGCGGCTTGCAAAGCAAAGAACATACCAAGAAACGACTGAAGCAGCGTTCATACGATTGCAATCCAGATAAAAATCAGAGTTGAAAGAAAAAGCATTGGGGAAGAGATTTGTGGAAGTCCAGTTCTGGATAGCTGGGAAATGTCTCTCCTGGTGGGTTGAACTGCCTCCCTGTAATTTTTAACATCTGGTGATTCTGAATTCCAATTCGGGGGAAACTTAGCAAATCTGGCCTTGATGGAAAAAGTGCATCCAGAGTTAACCCTTCATGTCTTTTAAGCTTTGCCTCTCCTTCCGCTTGCTCGGTCCGAAATGCCTTTGTGCAGCTCCCAGCAGCAGTTGACGGGGGCGCCGAGGAGATAAATAAAAATAAATAATAATTAATCAGCCACCGACACTCAGATCCAACCACAACAAACGAATTCAGTTGCGCAGTTGCGCACGTATTTGAATAAGCAGGTCTTACTCGTTTCAGGAGGTCTGCGTTCAGCAGTGTAGGGCTGGAATTGTGTGGGGTTTTTAACTCAATGGGGAGAACAGCTTATTCATCTGAGCCAAGAATCACTTTGGGTTTGGTGCTGAATTGGGTGCAGCGATCGCTCAGCCTCTCGCAGGCAGGTCTGTGGACATTCACGCTTCTAGAGAAGGACTCCGGTGTTTGTTAAGCTCGGAAGTTCATTTATGCGGGAAAATAAGAAGAGCTAAAACTGTGCAGAGTTTGTATGGATCGGTCCTGAATAGACTTGAGTCCCAGAAGCCTGGCTGAATTATGATCTAGGGTGGGTCAGCCACTTAGTGTGAACCCTTTGCAAGCATTTGCAAAATGGGTAATAGTAGTAGTAGTAGTAGTAGTAGTAATAATAATAATAATAATCCCACAGTGGTGCAGAATTAGCTTTGTTTACAAAAAATAAAGGGAGAAATGAAGGTGCTGATTTTAGGATTAGGCGAGGCTGAGTTTCCCTGTGATCTTGGGCACTTGGTTGCACTGAGGGAGAAGGGAACAGATGTTGTTGGGGAAGGTGAGAAGCCGCTTTCAGATCACCTTCCATCCTCCGACAGCCTGAATTCTGTAACCTTCGCCGGGAGCAAACATCTTCCCTGCTGATCTGTTGTGTTAAATTCTGAAAAAAAGAGAGGGGAAAGTTTCCGCGAGAGTAGGTTTTTAGGATTCGTGCAAAGCACGCGGCGTGCTTGCAGGATTCGCTTTTGAGTTTCCAAATTAACCATCTGTGGATAAAGGATCGCTTATGGGGAGATGAAAAGAGAAACGGAAGGGATTGTCGTGATGGCAGTTCCCTGGCCCCCTGGGTTTTATTTCAAGGAGAAGATCCCTTGCAAGAGAAATCTCTGGTCCAAATTCTGTGGTCCTTGGTACCAGTTTTCTACAGGTTTTGGGAGACTGGGCTCTTACGTTGGAACACTGTGATACTTAAGGATGAAATCAGCATTTGAATTCATGACCTACTGGTTAATCAGCCAGAATTTTGGTCCTGTTAATAGAGACTTTGAGCAAAGCATTTCTCTCTCTCTCCCCAAGGTGCAGGCTGTTTCTCTGCATTGCTTTGTGGAGAAGTCTGCATGGATTTTCCAGTTGCAATTTTGGGGTTGGAGGAGCCTGTTCCTGTGCTGCTGATTTCCGGGTGGGGTGGGGTGGGCCGGGCCACCCTTGACTGCAGGTCAGACGTTTGGGCTGGTGCAGAATGTATCCACTCTTACTGGAGTGTTCAAAGCACATCGTGTTCGAACCGGTCACTGTTTTGCATCCTGTCCTAGTTCAAGATTAAGGAAGTTCCTTTAGAAAGCCTCCGGTCGGCGGGACCGTGCGTGCTTGGAAGAGCGTTTTCTCTTGCATGATCTTGGAGAGCAACAGGCGCCCCCAACCCTTCACCGTCTCTGCAGCCAAGGCCGGGGCCCCTGCGCCGAGCTACGTTCAGGCCACACCATTACATGGGTCATGTAAAGGGTTAGCAGGTGCATTTGCAACAGTTGCTTAGTTTGGTTAGCCTCAGTCTTGGTCAGTTCTTCCGGGTTAGCATGTTGTGTAAACCCAGCACTTTGAGTGGGCTTACGGCTCTGATTGGGCGTACCCAGCACTGGGGCTGACGCCATGACGAGGGGCAGGCGTTTTGGGTGAAGAGAGTCTGCGGGTTCTGGGCGAGGAGCTGAATGCCCTCCCCACCCCATCCTGGTGGAGTGGCGCTCCTGTCGATTGCTTTAGCCTTCTTTGTGTGCAAAACGAGACGATCCACTTTTACAGGCATTCTGACCGGCTTTGGGTGGGTCTTATATCGCTCGGTAGCTCGCCCGAGCAATGGCAAGCTCAGGAAACCAGGCGCTTTGCTTTTGCACTTGCACACGGGCCGCGGCACACTACTGGCTGCGCTGGTTGCTCCCCCTCCTCCCTTTGCAAAAGTCGTGAAAAGCTGCTCGTCCATGGTCAAGGCCGGAGAACCAGGCGCTTGTGGGGGAGCTGCGTCGGATCGTTGCCCCGGCGTTGAAAGGAAGAGGGGAATTGTGTGCCGCGGCGGCCGAGAGTACCAGAGGAAGGACACGGTGTGAGGAAAGAGATGCTGACATCGGTCCTTGCCACGGGGCACGGGGCAGATGTGTTGGAACTCCAATTCCCAGAATTCCTAGCCAGGCTTAAATCCCATTGGCTAGGAGTCCTGAAAGGTGGACTCTCAACCTACCTGTCGCAAGTGAGGCTGTGGAAGAGTGGTGTCGTTATGCCTTGAAGCAGAAGGATGGCTCCCATAAGCTTTTCCAGTCTAGCTAGAGAAGGAGCATTGCCTAAAATTGGAAGACCGGGACCAGGAGTGTCCACAGGATAGGGTCAAAAAAGTAAAGATGGCAGCTACAATGCTGCGATCAAAGGTCTGCATTGTTATGTGCATTGCACATTTTAAAACAGGCAGAGGTTTGACCACACCACCGTTGTGGTGGCCATCTTGACTTTTTTGACCCTACCCCGCAGATACCCCTCCCCGGGATTTATGGAATCCAGGGCCTTCTTCCTGTTGATCTGGCCCGAGAGCATCTTGCAGGTTCTGTTTAATCAAACTTAGTGGTTTAACTCCCACGTCATGCATCTCCCTGGCTGTCTGCTGTTCGGCAAGGCACCTGCGCACAGAAAGCCTTTAATTGGTGCGTGTATGGAGGCAGTGACGGGAAATAGCACCAAGTGGATAAATTAGTCTCCCCGGCGGGCAGGTCCAAGTTGCATCCTCTCTTCTGCCAAGCAATGGAAGTGACGGAGTGCACCAGCTGGAGAAGGGCAGAGGAAGCAGCAGAAAGTCATCCCCTTATGTGGTGCCTTGTCCCCCCTCCAAAATCCAGCTGGTGAGTCAACAGGACCGTGGTTGCCCTCTGCAAAGCGAAATAGCTGTCTCAAGCAAGCAAGCCCAGTCACGTGCAACAGAGAAGGGCAGAAAAATGGGCGCCATTGGCTAATCTTGGGGAAGGTGGGGTGGGGTGGGGTGGGGTGGATGTCTGTGTAGGGTGAGGTTTAGGGAGATCTTTCCTGATGAGTAAAAAATGAAGTTCTCCAATTAATAATGATGGGTATTATTTGTCAGACAGGCACTGCTTCCGTGGCTAGGGTCCTTCCTTCCTTCCTTCCTTCCTTCCTTCCTTCCTTCCTTCCTTCCTTCCTTCCTTCCTTCCTTCCTTCCTTCCTTCCTTCCTTCCTTCCTTCCTTCCTTCTCTCTCCTTTTTTGCCTTTCCTTTATTAAAGTGGAGTCTTGCAACTCTTCCCTGTGAGTAAACCCCTTAAGCTGAACAAGCCTTTCCTCTGAGTAAAGATGCAGGAGGTTGCAAACTTCATGCCCCATTAGATCGACAACGGAAGAATGTCACCACGATTGGGACTCTGGCGAAAAGGCCACAAGCTTTTCCTTGCTTTGTTCCTGGGCTTGGAATTGCTCTTGGAGCAGGAGAGGCTACCTGTGGTATTTCTGGGCTCCCAAAGAAGGCATTTTTAGGCAAATTCCCCCATCAAATGCCCCAGTTTTGGACCAAGCTGATCCCCAGCAAGGTGTTTCCTGTGCTTTTTCTCAACTGTACAAAGCGACGGGGCATTTGGCAGAATTTGCACCCCCGCGAGCATCAGGTGCATTTTGGTGCCTTCAGGCCAATGCAGCCAAAAAAAAACTTGTGGGGCTGGGGGGGGGGGGACAGACTGCAGTCTCACTGACCCCGGTGGAGCCAGGCCGACCCATTTCTCTGTGCGTGCGTGCGCGCGTGTGATGCTCCTCGGCACGGCTTCCTGGCGGTCCCGTGCACGGCCGAGCTGCCTTTCCTGTAACAGCCCAGCACTGGTCTGCTTTGCTAGGAAATGCTCTGATTTCCTTGAATAATTAATGGAAGCCTCTCCAGCGTCAGGGACTGGAGAAGACCCGCATCTGCGGCGGCGGCGGCGGCGGCAGCCTCCCCTCCTCCCTCATTCCTGAGGCCTTTGGGGAAATGAAGATGGAATTAAATGCAGGTGCACCTCCCTGGCCAGGGGGATGGAGAGAGCGTGAAGCTGGACTCCGTTCCTCCTTCTTAACCCTTTCCTTCGCCGACCGGGCCCCCCGCCCCGCCCCGCCCCTGCCCGAGGCTGGGCCTGATGGTCAGGTGTGGCCAGTTCAAGGATCCAGGAGTGGGAATCCGGCCCATCTGGGGGGGGGGGTCGAGGTTGGGAAAGAATCGTGGGATTGTGGAATGAAAGGGGTCCAGCGGGGTCATCTAGTCCAGCCCTCTCTGGGTGTGCAGGAGAACCAGCTAAGCCATCCAGAAGCGATGGCTGCCTAGGCTAAGCGGGAAGCAGAGGGAGAACATCTGCCGTCTCTACGTTTGGGGGCCGTGAGTCCCAGATAGCCCCTCCCCAGATTTCATCCCGTAGGAGCGTCTGGGGCAAGGTGGGGGGGCTTCCTCATCCGATGCCCCCCTCTCCCGCAGTCGCCCACTCCTTCCCATTGTTGTGGGGGGGACAAAGCTATGGAGACTCTCCTTTTATCTTCCCTCTGCTGTTTTCCCCCCTGCGCCGCCATGTCCTCCCCCCGCTGTTAAAATGATGGAGGAGCGTCCTCGTTCCTTTTAAGGATAACGGTTGGGGTGCAAATGCCCCCCCTGCCACTACTGGGGTCCTCGCCAGGTCCCACCCAGAACGAAAGGCTACCTCTGGCGTCTGCGTATGGGCAAACGTGGCCCTCAGGCTCCTAGAGGCCCCCTAGCCTTGAAATATAGGAAACCTTCACAGTAGCCCTGCAGAGCAGGCCAGGGGCCCACCCTCGCCTAGTTGGGGCTGAGGGGGGGGGGGAGTGTGCGGTGCTGAAGATCGCCGCCCTGCCACTCAGTTCCTGCCGTAGCTTATGATAGCTGGGAAAAGGCGGTTGCCAATCGAATACCATAGGAACAAATCACAAATCCGGGGGAAAAAGGCTTTAGTAGCCCTTGTGCCTCCCACCCAGGAAATGAGCTGATGTTAATCATTTGTGGGCTCCAGGAGCAGCGAGAGAAAGGAGCAGCTTTTATGACACACCCTTTCCTGCTCTTCGGCGGATGAACCCGGCACGTCCCAACCCAGCAGCGCTCCTTCCTTTCCCTTCTCTTGCGGCTGACCACGTAACCAAACTGCAAATTTAAAAGCCGGGCAACTCGTGAAATTTAAGACGGCCCCGAGAACGCTCAGGACAGAGCGTCGCCCGGCCCTTCGAGCTGCCCTGTTGCAGTTTTTACTAGGATTGGAAAGTGATTAAATACAGAGCGATGCAGTTAACTTGCATATCATTAATGTGATTTTAATTAGAGACTTAATGAAACGATACCCATTTTACTTTTCTGCTCTGCTCCTGCCCCCTTGCACTGGCTGAATGCATCCCTTGGACAGAAGGAAATGGGGCCCTCCGAATGGGATCCAGGGCACGTGCTGCCATCTTGCCTTTTTCGACCCCCCTCCCATTGGACCAGTGGGCTCCTTTCAAACTCCTGTGTTACCAGTCAATGAACTGAGCTAACTCAGGCATTTAAGGGCCTTTTGAAAGCCACTCAAAGAAATCCGGGGGGAGGGGGCAATTCCATAAATGGGGATGGGCACCCAAAAGACCCATAATAGCTACAATTGTGGCCTCGGAATTCAATATTAAGTATTTTTGCATGACGGGACGTTCAGGCTTCATTCTCCATTCACCCATCAGCTGTCTGGTGGGGTTTTAGGGATGACCCCATTGATGGACATTGGTAAAGTCTCCTTCAGAGTCAGTCGTGATTTCGGAGTGCTTCAGGGAAAGACTTTCCTGGCCACCACACAAAGGCGACTTGCCGTTGCCCTTTCGTGAGATGTTTTACAGCTTCCCAGTCTAGGCCCCGGTCCTGGGATCTCCTAGTGGTCTCCGTTCCAAAACTAACCAGGCCTGACTGTCCAGCTTCTGAGTCCAGACAAGGCCAGTCTGCTTTGGAGAACAGATAGGGCTTTTACCTGCGACCAAACCCGGAATTTGATCCAATGTTGCTTTCCCATTTTTATCTCTCTTGTATGGAAGGAATAATGCTGCAAGATATTCCTGCTTCTACAAGTTCCCCAAAGAGTGAGTGCTGGATTATTTATTAGAAAATCAGCAATTCTTGGTCATACATCATTATTCTCTCTCTCTCTCTCTCTCTCTCTCTGGAGACTAGATATAGATACAGATACAGATACAGATACAGATACAGATACAGATACAGATACAGATACAGATACAGATACAGATACAGATACAGGGAGTCCCCAGTTTAAGAATGAGTTCCCTTCCCAAGTCTGTCCTTAAGTCAAGTTTGTATGTATGAATGTACGTATGTATGAATTTGTACATAAGCCGGAACAGTGTTATTGTATAATACCGTATAAGTAGTATTGTGTAATTAACTCGAACCATTGTATATTTAACTTGAATTTTGCTACAAGAGGCTGTGTTCTTAACTCTGGGTCATCCGTAAACCAGGCGTTCTTAACCCGGGACTCGTATACTCATTCCAGGCTTCCTGCAGTTCCAGCTGAGATTGAGGTGGTCTCTTAGGTTGATTAAGCCAATAAATAAATGAAATGAATGCCAGGTGCGTCACTCTTTGCGCTTGCTCTCTCTGAAAAAGACTTGAGGATTATTTGCAAGTCCTCGGTCTCCCTCTCTCTCTCTGCTTTCTGCTACTGCTGGCTTTTTCAGAAGATGATATGGGAGATTGCCATAAAGCCAGCAGCACAACAACACTTAAATTGTGAGCCTTGTGCTAAAATGGGGATCAGGTTTCTTGCATTCTGTCACCTGCCTATCCCCTGCGAGTTGCAGGCAGATCTCCCTGCTGAGGTTTTTCATTCTGCTTCTCAACCCCGCCCCACGCCGCCCCACCTCGCCCTGCTTAGATATCTTGCCTCAGTTTGTGCCTCCTCCTCGGAGAGAGCAACGCAAACAACATTTATTCGGATCGTGCCTTTGCAATACTTGAGATCTGTTTGTATTTACAGGGCGATCCTTTGCCTATCCCTTCAGCGTATAGCAGGTTGGAGTCTTACGTTTTAAGAGAGATGCATAGCATGCTGAACTCGATGGGGTTTACTCCCAGGTTAATGGCTGTAGCGTTGCACTTCCCAGATTAAAATGTCTCAGGACTGTAACAGGTACCGTGGGGTGGTCCCACGGCGTTTCTGCAACTGGCTGGGAGTAAATCGGACCGCACCGAATTCAACCTGGCTTCAGTTTTCCCTAATATGAGATCTCCTGCCTGTGCCATCCCCTGCCAGTTCTATCATCCCCTGCCAGCCTAATAACTGGGGATGGTGGGACTTGTAGTCAGGCATACCTGGAGAAGGCTGAGTTGGGGGCTGAGTTGTGCCCCCTTTCTTAGCGTCCTCCACAATAACTTCTCACAAGTGCGTCTGGTGCAGCAAAAGGCTGTTCTAATGTTAGTAAAACAGCTTCTTGTCTGCAAGCTGCTTTTTCCTGATGAGAATAAGTGGAGGCCGTGAGGAATGAATAAAGTTTATTTTCATGCAGAGCAACTTCCTCGTATTTCTGCTTGTTTTAAGAGGAAATGGGCACTAAGTCTTCTCCCTTAAGAGAACAAATGCCTTCCTGGGAAAATTGAGAAGTGATTCATCCCTGATCCTCCAGCTGTGAGCAGCCAGGAGAAATAAAACCATTTGGACCAGAAAACAGGAATGATTTACTTAAAGGCACAAAACCCTCTTGTTACACTTCTCCTTTTGGGATAGGCTGGTGCAGCAATTGCGTTTCATGGAAAAGGAACCACCTTTTCTAGGATCTGGAAGGCGGTATCGAAACACTGAACAGCAGAAATGTGGAAATCTGGATCCAAAACAGTAAATGGGGCTCCGATTGGCACCTTTATTTATTTATTTATATTTCAAATTTAGATACCGCCCATCCCACAAAATAGTGGCTCTGGGCGGTTCACAAGAAAACAGCAATAAATATTAATTAAAATACAATAAAAACAATATAAAACTAGAATAAATAGATACCTTTGCGGTATCTGTGGGCTCCTTCTGGAGGGATGCGCGGCTTTTCCCGAAGTTGCACGGCAGTTGGGCCGGTGAGAAAAAGATGAATTTGCATTGTGAGGTTAAGCAACAGTAGGGCGGCGATGCGGACAGATACGGCGAGGGTGCCCACGCCAGATCCAAGCGCCACCCCCCAATCCTGAACAGCAACAGCAAGAAAGGATCGCCAGATCTTCAGGCCTCATGCTAATTCCGGGCTAGGGGACTGGGGCTACGAACACTGGCTGGGAGCGAAGAGCCCAGGTTTTCTGCGTTTCTTGGTTGTCCTCCAGCGGTGATTCCGGTTTTGCGCCCCAGGTCTGATAGCTCTGGCTCATTCTTTTGCTGGGTTTGCTCATAGCAGTGAAACAATGGTGTGTTTGGTCGGCCTTTGCTTGAGAGGGTTGTCTGAGTCTGTCCATTGTGGGCAGGTGTGGTTAAAAATCCTGGCTCGGCGTTGGGTGTGAATGAGGCTTTAATGCACGACTGTCCTTGACTTCTAGCCCTGCGGTCCTGCGTCTTGCCGTGAGCTGCTTTTCTCAGACCCCTCTTGATAGGCCTTAGTCCAATATTCCTCAACCTTGGCAATTTTAAGATGTGTGGACCTCATCTCCAGGATTCCCCAGCCCGCTTCAGTGTGTGGAGTTGAGGTCCACACTTCTTAAAATTGCCAAGGGGGAGAAACACTGCCTTAGTCCTACTGTACTGGAGTTTGGGGTTTTGCCAAACGTGCTCAGATGAGGCTACCAAAATCTTGTTCGTCCTCCGGAGCGCCGTCCCCAGGTGTACGTGCGTGCGGGTGGGTGGGTGGGTGGCTCAGCTCTTGGATAGGGTGGTCAGCAATGACTTGTTTGATGCATCTTCTGTTCATCTTCTTCGTTTTATTTCTTCGTTTAGAAAACGCATAGGGCTCGCGTGCAGGCAAACTCTGGGTGCATAACGATCGTCGACAAAGTCAGTGTCACCCAACCTTTTAAGCCAGAAAGAAACAGAATTAAGATTGAACGTCACGCCGTCACTAAGGCAAACCATAGCTGCGTGGGGCTCTACTGACACCCTGGCCCAGCGCCTGGGGGAACAGCCAGGTCTTCGCAGCCTTCCAGACCACCAACAGGTTGGGGCCTTCCAGATCTTGGGGGGAGGCTGTTTCACAGGGGAGGCCATTGTCTCTCCGTCTCCGCCCCTTGGAAATGTGTGGACTTCAACTCCCAGAATTCCCCAGCCAGCATGGGGGGACTTCAACTCCCAGAATTCCCCAGCCCACATACTAAAGCTGCTGAGATTGAAACACATGGGGTAGGGGCTGCCACACAGCTTTCCGCGCATTACGTAGGTGGCCTTACAAATCCGGCAAATAAATACATCCATAAATAAAATGAGATCGGCTGTGGTGTTTTAGCATCCGGTTTTGCGGCATTTCGGCAATCTTGGGTCAAATCTGAGGGGAGAATGCTGGAATCTAGTCCGATTTTTTAGCTGTGCCAGGGGTGGCAAGTGGCCTCCGTAGGAAATAAATCTCCCGTAGCTCGCTGAGTTTCCTGCTCTACCCAACCCTACTTTTGAAAATGCTTCTATGAAATAAAAATATTAAGGATGGGATCGTGCAAAGGAAAGAACCGTCTTCAGCATCGTTGCCAAAGATGGTAAAGACTGGTTCCTTGGCAGCCATGCTTTCGCCCCACAGCTGGTAGAAAAACATCCTCCATGCCCACCAAGGTGGCCATTTTATGAATAGAGAAGTCTTCCGGGGCAGCCATTTTGTGTGGGTGCCCACTGCAGGCTCTCTACATTCACAATATCCCCCAGCTTCTACCTGAATTCTTTCCTTCCCCTGCCTGGGGTGCTGAAAATTTACCTTTGGCACACAAAGCAGGTTCCGTATCAACACATGTGGTCCTTGTGAAAGATACAGCAATTACACCGAGTGAGGATTCTTCTCTTTGCGTGGGATTTTCGAGGCGAGAGGGCCCTTGAGGGCACCAAGACTACCCCCTGCTTCATGCAAGAATCCAAACTAAATATAGCCTCCACTGGAAGATATTCTCGGTTCCGCTGTCCAGCTGCTCTTCTTGTTAGGGATTTTTTCCCCCAACGTTTCATCAGGATCAGCCTTCCTGCAACTTAAATCTATTATTCCACATCTGCAATCTGGAACAATAGCGAAGAGGTCTACCCCTTCTTCCACATGATGTCATCAGAGATGTTGGAAGAGGGCTATTGTGTCCCCTCTTGGCCATACTTTCCCAAAATGCTCCTTCCACCTCCCTTCTTAACCCTTCGTTTCTAATCCTTGATTACCTGCCCTTCTCTGCACCTCTTCCAGTTCCTCTGAATCCTTCTTAAAAGCTGATGCCCAGAATTGGACACACAACTCCAAGAGACATCCGACCGTGGTACGCCAAAGAATTGATTTATGGCGGATGTTGCTCCTGGTCAGCTAAGGAAATTCAGACTTCTGCTTCTCCAGATCAGGAACTGGGGTATTTTAAAATAATTAGCGTCGGTAGAAAAACCACTTTCTAAAATGTATTTATTTGCTCGTGTCCATTTATGACCTTGTTCTGAAATCATTTAAAAAATCAGAGGGAAGGAAAACTCGTGCCATGTTATTTCAGGTACATTTGTAAAATGTCAGCGTTCCGGACCATCAATGCAAGTTCAGGCCGACAAAAATATGGTATGTGAAATGAGGCTGATTTCATATATCAGCTGTAATTGGAGATCCCAATGCCTTTAATTCAAGAGGAGAGATGGAGAGTTTGAGTCCACCTTTTCCATTTTCTGTCCTGATCGGATTCCACTTTGGCACAGAGCCGGTCTGTATCAGACCCAGTGTGTCAAACGCGCTGCAGGTCCACTTCATTCGTTACCTTCTGAAACTTTTCTGTGCAACCTTAAGCAAACATTTCAGGGGGTCAGATGGCACACAAGCATATCTTAGATAAAGTCAGCTCCGAGGCTGCTTCCCCCACCCCTCCCCAAAAACGAGATGGGCTGACCTGTCATGTTGAGCCATGATGCAATTCGTTTGCTTTGGCTTATCATCAGCCAGGCCCCCGTCCAACATTCGGCAGATTACGTGCGAGCCAAGATGATGGCTTGGAGGGATCAGATGAACTTGGTCAAGTTTTTCGTCCAGTTGCAGAGTGTGGGGCTTAAGCAAGTCACAGCTAAGTCCATGGAGTAAAGTTTCCAGTCTTTGTTTAAATCCAGCCCAATGTTTGTAGATAAAAATACAGGGAACATTCATATCTGCACTGCAAAGCATCTTATGCCTGGGGTGGAAGGGCTGAACTTTTTTGGGTGGACCAGGCCGATAGCTTCCTTGTCACTGCACGGTCCTGTGGTCACTGCGAATGGGCGTGCTTCGCTTCGGCCGGGGCACCGGTTGCATGAACGCCCAAGGAGGGGCTCGCTTTGGGCTGCAGGATGGTCTCCAGCTGTCAGCGCTGCTCTTCCTCAACAGCTCTCTGTTACAAGGGCTTCGACCAAAGACCATCTCGAGGAACTGGGCCAGCCCTCCCTTCCGACTTATGTGGGAGTTGCCACATTCGAAATTTCGAAAGAGGGAATAGCCTGGAAAATCAGGGCACCACACACTCTGCAGTTTATTATTACCGTTGTCCCTTCCTCCAACACATCCCTCAGTCTTTAGAAGGAGTATTTTCTGATGTTTCGGGTTCTAACCAAGATATCACCATCATCATCATCATCATCATCACCAACATCATCTCCCCCCCATTCTGCCCAACCCAGAAGGCATTCTGTCAGTCAAAGTCTACAGGAGTAGATCCTGTAGAACAGAAAAGAGATTAGAAACTGGAGCAGCGTCTGCCCTGGGAACAGCCTTCTCCTAAGGTCAGAGCAAGACATGCATTCAAATAATGAGAGCCAAGCTGTGCAGAAGGTGACTTTATGTTTTGGCTCCTAGTCAATCCCCAGCACATCCACCGAGGCTCATGAAAGAGCTCCCCGAGGGCTGAAGTGGCGCTCGCCATGCCGGGAGCGGCCTTCCCCTAAGGGCAAGCCAACGAATGTGACCAAAGAATGAGAGACTGGCTGGAGTTCAAGTTCCGAAATCGAGTTGCTCTGTTGTAAGCCTTGCGTTGTTCGATTGCCGTCGGCAGGATTTGCTTTGTGTCCTGGGCTGTTTTGCAGTTGTTAGCCCCACCCTTTCGGGTGTGCCTTGGGATGTCAGCACGTCTCCCAAAGGGACTGAGTTTGCAGTGTGATGCTGCTCTTGCTGTTTTCATGCGCCAAGCCTGTGGCTGTCTGTGCAGCCAAGGAAGGCATCTTCAGGGGTCCCCATCGCCCTGAGAGGCATCATTGCTTGGGTGTGGCCAGCAGGGGCATTGTGGGAAAACAGTGCCTGTGCAACTTCTTCAGCGGATTTTGGACTCCCTATGCCAGTGTTGTCCAAACTTGGCCACTTTAAGATGAGTGGATTTCAACTCCCAGAATTCCCCAGCCAGCCAATTCTGGGAGTTGAAGTCCACTCATCTTAAAGTGGCCAAGTTTGGACAACACTGCCCTGTGCTGTTCCAGTCCTAAAGGGTTGCCGTGTTGGATCCCTAGATCCTGCATCCGATCACTTAGAACCAATCCAAAAGGCAGAATCTACAGGTTCAAGGGATCCAAGATCATGGGTTCAAAACCCCCAGTCCCCTTTGAAAGCCTCAAAGAGGGACTTAAAAAGTTTGGCATACTAGTCAAGTCCTTGGGAGAACCCAGGTTCAGAATAAACTAAAAATCTTTGCTGATTGATGTTTCTTTTCCCAGGCCCTGTGAAAACACAGGCAGTGGTTAGGTAGCTCCTGTCCATTCAGGAGTGTCTGAAAGGTGTGGTCAAAAAAGTCAAGATGGCGACCCCAAGGAAGCAGTCAAACTCTGCTTGTTCTTTATGTGCTTCGACCCACATAGAAAACAGGCAGAGATTCCATTGCACCATCATAGCCACCATCTTGACTTTTTCGACCACACCCTGCAGATACCCCTGCCTTCCTTCCCACCAGCCTGGTGCAAAAAATCTCCATCTGGGTCTTAAAAAAGAAGCAGAAAATTATCCCCACCCCCACTTTACCATTTTTCCCCGCTGCTCCCTCTTCCTCTCCCCAGGATCCATGTTTCTTAGCTAAACAGACGCATGGAGAAAACAGCGGATGGAAAAGTAATTTGCTTAGGAAATTGTGCTGTGGGAGAAGGAGTTTGCCTTACTTTTGTGTGTGGGTTGAAGGCTGGGAAGAACATTCAGTTTGCATTTTTAAAGAGAAAGAACTTCCTCTCCGTTTTCTCTTATTATTCCTGCCTTTCTGGATTGAAAGGCCAAACCGGGTCCTCCTGGCCCAGCAAGGCTGTAGAAAGAGAAGGAAAACAGCCATCCAGCAGGGAGGGAACCTCCACCAACTTTTTATTTTATTTTGTTTTAGCAATCTGTTATTTAAAACTGTCCGAGAAGTGTTCTTGGGAACCCCAAATCCAAAACTTCATGGAATTGCTTATCTAGAAGTTTGGGCGGTTTCAGAAAAAATGTCATGGAAAGGAGCTTTATGTTCGTATCGCCGCTCGCGCACTCGTGGAGAATAATGCATAAAAATTAGGGCCAGTTAAAGAATTCCGAGTTGATTAATCATCTGCCTTTTAA